>OX940862.1:43503856-44791981 GCA_954871525.1 Parietaria judaica
CATGCTCGTCGCAGACTGGGTACTCCCACCTCTGCCGGTATTACCGCTTCGACCCCGAAGGCGAGTGCGAAAGGGGTCTCGCCGGTGACCGAGTGGGGAGTTGTGCGGTAGGCCCAAAGAACTCCGGGGAGCTCGTCGGCCCACAAGCCCTTCTTCTCGTCGAGCCTTTTCTTGATGCTGTCGACGATGGTGCGATTGACCGCTTCCGCGTTTCCGTTACCCTGCGGGTATCTCGGCGTTGACGTGTTCAGCTTTATTCTCCATCGAGCGCAGAAGTCCTGGAATCTCTTCGAGATGAACTGGGACCCGTTATCGGCGATGATCTCGCGGGGCAGTCCAAAACGTGTGACCACGTTCTTCCAGACATAGCTTTCGACGTCCGAGTCCTTGATGTTGGCGTACGCCTTTGCTTCGGACCACTTAGTGAAGAAGTCCGTCACTACTAGCATAAATCTCCGCTGTCGGGAGCCAGTAGGCATTGGACCGACGATATCCATCGACCACTTCATGAAGGGGTATGGGACGGACACTACCGACAGCTTCTCGGCTGGGCAATTTATCGCCGGAGCGTGGCGCTGGCACTTCTCGCACCTCTTGGTATGGTCGGCACAATCTGCGACTATGGTTTCCCAAAAGAAACCTTGACGCTTGGCCTTTCGCAGGAGGGATCGGCCTCCGGAGTGATTGCCGCACTCTCCGCCGTGGATTTCTTCCATAACGTACTCTGCCTCCTTCTTGCCCAAGCATCGCAGTAGTATTCCTTCGAAGCTCGCCCTGTAAAGCCTGCCATTCAAAACAGAATACTTCGCGCTCTTGGTTCGCAACTTCCTGGCCTCCTACCGGTCATCGGGTAACGTTCCGTCGAGGATGTACCTGCGAAGAGGGGTGCGCCAATCCTCGTCTTCGTCATCGTCTACGATTCCCTGCTCATCGGGACTCAGGTTCTCGCGTTCGATGTCGAGGATCTCTTGAGCGTCCTCCTCATCGTCCTGCTTCCCCGCCGTGTTGTCGCTAACCCTGCGCTTCTTCTTTGGCGGACCTTCTTCTCGCTTGATACTGGGCTTCTCGACCGTCTCGACGGTGATCGAACGGAGCTCGTCGATTTCGGTTGTCGAGCCCAAGCCTGCCAGCGCATCGGCGTGGTTGTTGTCGCCCCTCGAGACCTGCGTCAAAGTCCAAAAATCGAATTTCTTTGACAGGGATTCGACAACCCCGGCGTATGCTTCCATCCTTTCGTCGTTCTTCTCGTACTCCCCGTTAACCTGCTTGACCACCAGCTGAGAGTCCGAGAAAGCGTTTACCTTCCGTACGCCCAAAGCCAGAGCCGATTGCATCCCGACGATGAGAGCCTCGTACTCGGCCTCGTTGTTTGTGGCACGGAAAGCGAGGCGGCAAGCTTTTTCCACGACCTCTCCGATTGGGCAAACGAGCCTGATCCCAATACCCGATCCGAGCGACGTTGCCGACCCGTCGACGAGGAGCCTCCACATCCCTGTCTCATCGCGCGAATCTACGAGTTCCTTCGGCAGCTCGATGAGGAAATCAGCAAGGACCTGCGATTTCAAGCTGGTTCGGAGTCGATACTCGATGTCGTACGCTCCCAACTTGATCGACCACTTCGTGATCCTCCCTGACTGGTTCGGGCTGTGCAGAATGGACCTGACGGGCCTGTCTGTCATGACGACGATGGTGTGCATCTGGAAATGGAATCTCAGCTTTTCCGATGCGTCAAACAGCGCGAGTGCCAATTTTTCCACTTGGGGGTACCGCGTTTCGGCGTCAAGGAGCTTCCGGCTGATATACGAAACAGGCTTCTGCTCGCCTTTCTCTTCTCGCACTAGCACCTGGCTTATCGCGTGATCGGACACCGTGAGGTACAGGTACAGAGGCTCTCCTGGCTCTGGTTTCGTCATGACTGGCGGCGACAAGAGGTAAGCCTTCAGCGCTTGGAAGGCCTCCTCGCACTCTGGCGTCCACTCGAACTTCTTATTCTTCTTCAGCAGCTCATAGAAGAGAAGGGTTCGGTCTGTCTGCCGCGAGATAAACCGTCCGAGCGCATTGATCCGCCCCGTCAGCTTCTGGACCTCCCTTCGGCTGCGAGACGAGGGCATGCTCCGGAAGGCCTCGACCTAGTCGGGGCTAGCCTCGATTCCGCGACGGGTCACCATGAAGCCCAGGAACTTCCCGGACGAGATGCCGAAGGTGCACTTCGTCGGGTTCAACTTCATCTTATGCTCGTTGAGGACCCAAAAACATTTCTCCAGATGCTCGATGTGCATGGCAACCTTTAAAGATTTGACGACCAGATCGTCGATGTACACCTCTAGCGATTCCCCTATCTGATCGTGGAACATCTTCGTCATGAGCCGCTGATAAGTGGCGCCGGCGTTCTTCAGCCCGAACGGCATGACTTTGTAGCAGTACGTCCCTCGCTCGCTGATGAAGGCGGTCTTCTCCTCGTCATCGGGGTGCATCCTGATCTGGTGATATCCGGAATAGGCGTCCATGAAGCTCATAAGCTCGTACCCGATGGTGGCCTCGACTAGGCGGTCGATGTGGGGCATTGGAAAGCTATCCTTCGGACACGCCTTGTTGAGATCGACGTAGTCCACGCAGACCCTCCACTTGCCGTTCTTCTTCTGTATGACGACGGTGTTGGCCAGCCATTCTGGGTACTTGACCTCCCGGATAGTTCCCATCGCCAGCAATCTGTCCACCTCGTCGTTGATGATCTTGTTTCTGTCGGCCGCCATTTTCCTCCTCTTCTGTATGACCGGTCGATGATTGGGGTCGGTGTTGAGCCGGTGGGTTATCACCGCAGGGTCGATCCCTGGCATGTCGTCGTTGGTCCACGCGAAGCTTCCCTTGTTCCTCTTCAGGAATTCCACCAGCTGGGCTTTCACCTCTGGGTCGAGTCTCGCGCCTACTCCGACGGTTCTCGTCGGATCGGTCTCGTCGATGCAGACCTGCTCGACCTCCTCGACCTGTGGCCCGCCGCTCCGCTCTTCTGTCGCCGGGTCCTCCACGTCCTCGGCGCTAAGGATCCTCGGAATTCCGTGATCTCCTCCTTTCCCCTTCTTCTTGCGCCGCTTCCTTCGCTTTGTCGTCGGGGGAGGCGGGGCAGCGACCGCTAACTGCTATAAGCCATCCTTGCGGCTTTCGAGAGCCTTCTCGGGTCTCTTCCCGCTGCTTGCCGCTCGATGATGCATCATATAACAGATGCGGTAGGCCTCTCGGCAGCCTTGGAGCTCCTCGATGGTTCCCTCGTCCTTTCCAGGGAACTTGATGCACTGATGGTAAGTGGAGGGCACGGCTCTCATCGCATGAATCCACGGCCTTCTGAGGATCACATTAAAGTGCGATTCCACGTCGAGGACCATGAATTCGGTCATCCTCCTAACGCTCCCGGCGTATACGGCTAGCTGAACCGTCCCCAGCGAGGTGGTGACGTCACCGTTGAACCCTGACACCTTTCGGGGGCGGCCCCCGATGGTGAGGTCATCGATCTTCATACGCCGAAGGCACTCGTGGGTGATCATGTCCATGGAGCTACCGTTGTCGACGAGAACGCACGCTATGTCGTACCCCCCGATGTTGAGCTCGAGCACCAGGGCGTCGTCGTGCGAATCCGCGCAGTTGTCGTCTTCGACAAACTCGATCGTCGCCCCCGATGTCTCATGCACCGAGTCTCCTCGGTTAGGCTCTCGCCCCCGCCTCTGGTAGGCTTTGATGCTGTTGACCGTGTCGTCGCAGAATCGTGATCCTCCCATGATCACGTTGATCCTCGGTCTGCTTGCGGGGCGGGCGGGCTCGACGCGGGTCGATGGCTCCGCCTCGATGGCGAAACTTCGCTTCTGGGCGCCCTGCCCCCCTCCGGAGCTCTGCGGCGGAGCCGCCTGCTGGTTGGGGAACGCCCGGTTCTCGTTGTTCCAAGGTTGCGCACGCTCTCGCGTGGCTTCCCCGTAATCCCCGCGTTCAATCCCCTTCTGGATGAACCTTTTGTACGCGGCGCAATCCTCGGACGAGTGGCCCCAGTAGCCGTGGAACGAACAGAATTTGTTCATGTCCTTCGGCCACGGAGTCCTCTCGTAGCCTCCTCGGCCGCCTGAGCGCCCTCCTCGGCCGCCGCCGAAACTTCCTCTTCCCCCGGAGAACCCACCGCGTCCCCCGGAGTATCCCTGCTGGGCTCCGTCGGGTTCTCCTCGGGAGTATCCTCCCTGCTGGCCCTGGGGCCTGCTGTCGTGATAATCCGCCCGCGGCTGGCTCTCGCGGGCGGTGTTGTCGCTCCTCTTCTCGTCTACCTGGTAGACTTTGTGCCTCGGAGCTTCTGGGGCGCGTCGCTCGTTCTGAGCTCCCCGGTCTTCTCTCCTTGCTCTTGACGACGAGCCGTCTCGTCCGTCCCTGTGCTTCTCGGGCTTGGCCTTGGCCTCGCCCCTGTCGTCGCTCCTTTTCTTGCCGAGGATACTCTCCTCGATGCTCATGTCGATCGTCGCCCGGTGGAGTGCGTCCTCGATTGTGAGAGGCACCGTCCTCGTGATCTCTTTGCAGAAATCGGAGGTGCAATGCAGGCCGTGCCTCAGGGCTTGGACGGCGACCGCGTCCTCGAGATTCGGTACCCGAATCATCACTCCCTTGAAATTCTCCACGTACTGGCGTAGCGTCTCGTCCTTCCCCTGCTTGAGATCAAACAGAGACGCCAACGTCGCCTCGCTCTGGGCGTGGATGGAGTAATGTTTCAGGAACATGGCGACGAGCTGGTCGGAGTTGTCGATAATCCCTAGCGCGAGCCGCGCGAACCAGTCGCTAGCCGGGCCCTGCAAATGATAAATAAAGAGACGGCATAGGATAGCCTCCCTTCTGGTCTCCTCGCCGACGATGTGGTCCGTCGCTATCCTGTAGGATTTCACATGGGTCGTAGGATCGGTACCTCCTTTGTACGGCGCGAGCTTGATCTTCGGCAGATCGTCTACTTCGACTCCTCGGATCCTGGGAGTAAAGGGGGTCACTCTGGCGTCTCTTACCAGCTTGTCGATCTCCGGACCGGCGCTCGTCACCTGGTGCACTCGCGATGCCACCTGTCCTATTTTTGCCTCCAGGGCCGCTGCCATGGCCGCCATGGCCTTCATGATTTCTCCGGTAGCGGTGGGATCGCCGGCCGGGGCAAGCGCTGACACGCTCAGGGGCGTGCTTGCCGTCGCCGTCGGCTGCGAGGTCGATGCCGGCGTCTGGAACAGGTTCCGGACTAAGAGGTCCCGCGAGGCGTCGAGCGCCTCGTTATTCGCCGCGTCTCGGGTCAGGGCTCCTCCACTCGCTGCGACGGGGGAGTCAGCAGACCTGTTCGCCGCGTTCCTGCCCTCCGCTTGGGCAAGCATGTCGGCGAGCTTCCGACTCTCCGCAGCCTGCTCCTCTGCTCTTCTCGTGGCTTCTTCCGCCCTCCGGTCGGCCGCTTCCATCCTCTGCATGACCTGGGCCATCTGTCGCCGCATCTCGTCCAGCGCCTCACTCTGGTCGCTCCGCTCTTCGTCTTTAGGCATCTTTCGCTTTCCCTCTTCTCGTTCCTGGCTGTGCGATAGGAAGAAACTATTGCCCCTCAGTGGGCGCCAAACTGTAGAGGGCGATTCGCACCGCCTTACAGTCACAAAAATACACTATTCAAACACATGGATAACACGAATGATGGGGTATCTTTGATTGATTATGATTACAAAGGGGATCGGTCTCTTCCGTTTATAGCTTGGAACCTCGAAGAAGAATGCGATTAAACTAAGATTAACAATATCGAATGGGTTACACAAAGGCTCTCTCAATACTATGCGATGACCCTGTTTCTCTCCTTTCTCTCGATCTCGACCAACCCCTTCAAATGGGAGCCCCTGCTCTATTTATAGCGACGCTCGGATCCCTTTGGCTCGAATCCCCTGGATGATCTCCCAGTGGTCCCCCCTTCAAATATTCTGTGGTCCTCCTCTGTGACATCCTCGGCGGCTGCCAAAGGAGCTCGTCTCCACTAACGTTGTCCCCCTGCCATGTCCTGAGCGCACTGCCCAGCAGTGGTCCCCTCAGTCCGTACGTCCTTCTCGCACCCTAGGTTGAAGCCCTAGACCTTAATGGGCTTGAGGCCCTTCCTCGGTCATTGCTTCCCCCGATGGCCCGTGGGCCCATCGCTATCTGACCAACCTCAAGGAGCACGAGCCCCCCTCTCGGTCACTACTCTCCATCCATGGGCCGAGGGCCCATCGCCATCGTGCCCAACCCGATCCTCGTCGTTTCATGGGAAAACGACTAGTGTAAAGTTGGGAGTGGATTTGACCAAATCCGACCTTAACAATGATTGTTGTAAGCAGTATTATACTATTATAGACTATACATTATTATAGTACTATAAAATACTAATAATTTTTTTCATTTAATAAAAAATGGACAATTACATATATGAGCAATTGAGCATCATTACAAGGATCCCGAAAAAAAAAGAGCATCATCACAAGGAGAGAGAAAATGTCAGAAAAAGTACGCAAAAGAAAGTAAAAACACCTCAAGAGGTGTTTTTAATTTCCTTCACAAATCCTTCAAAATGAAAATGCTATTTATGAAATTGTATTATGGAAATGGACTAAGCAAACACGTTTTCAACTTTTATTTTCTATTGTTACAAAATAAAAACACATAATCTGTTTTGAAAATGCTTCCAAACAGCCTCTAAAGTACTTCGAATTTGAAATACCTCAATGCTCACAACATATTCTAAATCTTATTTTTTAAAAGTAAAAGTGCTAAAATGTAAACATTTGTTTATGGCGTTAGTACCAAACTGTTAACTTCCAGAAAATATCAATATTTATTGCGCCATAACTACATAAGTTATTAGTAACGACGTAAGTACTTAAGTTATTATCATTTATTAGCGACATAAATAATTTAGTTATTCTCATAGACATAAAATATGCAAGATTTGCAGATAAAATTACAAAAATAACATAAATGATAATAACTCAAATATTTATGTCGTCAATAATAACTTAAGAGCGTAAAAGTAAAATAGTTTTTTAATATCTGTTGAGGGTAAAACTTCTTTGCAACAATCACGATGTCGCACGTGGCAACACCGATTTTAAAGAGTATATTCCGGGGAGCAAATTAGGTTGTGCACTTCCGTTATGTAAGTGAAATAATAAAAAATTAGAAGAAATGCGAATGATCATGAAAATCATCTTATTTTCCTTTGTCTTTCTTGTACAAAAGTGTTGAGAAAATAAGTACAAGCTTGTATTCTCTTGTACAACAATAGCTGAAAGAATAGATAAAAAGGCTGGGTTTGGTAGCCAACTCAAACTGTTTTGTATTTTCTTTACTCAGAGTTTTATAGTTGTACTGTAAAATATCTTTGCAGTTGATTTTAAATAACTGTTTGATACATATTTTGATTTTTCTTATTCAAATAATGAAAAAAACAGAATAACTATTTGGTACATGATTTTTTTATAATCACATTTGTAATACATTACTAAATAAATATAATCACATCAATTATAGAAACATCTAATTAATATAAAACATAAGTACTACATAATTATACAAATTAGAGACAATTATGTTTTTACTACATAAACATCATGAATAATGGTTCCGCATGTCATTGGCAATAAAATCTCTAAACTTTGTATGTAATCGTCGGGCATTTGGAGTTGCGTTTGTGAACGAGATTCCATCATCTTCTGGCACATCTTGATCTACAATCCCTTCGCAACTTCCACCTTCGATATCTTCCGCACGAACATCTTGATTCCATATTGTAAAAGAAGGATCATCGTTTGCAAACATTTTTATTAAATTATGAATTGTAAAGCACACCAAAACTATGCGACCTTGTTTATCGAGATGATAAATAGACATATGCTTTAGAATGAGAAATCGTACTTTGACTACGCCGAAACATCTCTCTATCACATTGCATAGCGACGAATGGTAGTAGTTAAAAAGTTCTTCGTGGCCACTCATTTGCCTATTTTCTCTAAACTCGGATATGTGTTAACGTGTGGTGCGATATTGTGCCAAAAAACCGAGCTCATTAGGATATCCTCCATCCACGACATAGTATTGTGCCCCTTGCGGTATGTAAAAACTTGTATTCTTGGTCAAAAGTAACTCACGCGATATTCGCGAGTCCGATGAACGTACGTGAATAACGTATCAAAGGTACAAGCGGCCATCACGTTGATTGTACATGTTCCTTTTCGACCTCGGTAATTGGCTTGGTCTTCCGTAGGTACACCTACACCAATATGGGTACCGTCAATAGCGCCGATGCAATCCTTGAAAATAAAATATGTAATAATTCATTAATAAATTTGAAATCAAATATAAAATATGTGTAGTAAAAAATCATCGTACCTTAAACCATGGCAAATATCTTGGGTTATATTCAACTACGCCGAGGCAACCGTTAGATTCTTTCTGATTCTTCATGCATTTGTTCTAATATTCTTCTTCGATTACTCTTGTTGGCAAGACGAATAAGGTTGTCCATGATAAGTCTTTCCTCATCTTCACTTGAATCCATAATCTATTAAATGCATTAGGAAAATCAGTTGTGTCCTTTTCCTTAGCCCGAGCAGTTTCCGTAGCTTTACTCAAAGCTGCTACTGTTGGACATGTGTCCTTAAACAAGTTGTTTTTGTCAATTTGTAAAAGATTATGACAAGTCGTTGAATAAAAGATGGTGCTTATTATGTTAGATCTTGTTATAGGTTCTGGCATAGTAAAATAGTTAGTTTGTTCCTTAGTTCGTAAATGATGCAATTATGTTATTATTATCACAACAAAGTCAATGTGAAGAAGAATCAATAATCATAATAAATGAACTTAAAATGTCTGTGACCTGTTAACTGGGTGGGAGCCCATAAATCGAATAAGGTCATTAATGTGACTAAGTGATAATCCTATTCTGAATTTGTGTGTGTCATACTCACTAGAAGTGCATTAAGTATGAAGTGTCTTCATACTGGACTGAACCTGACTTAAACTCCGGAAGTTATCATATAAGACCGTCACTGATAACTTTGAGTTGAGTCACTAGTATGTTAATCAAATGGATATTCGATCTAAGTCCTGAGTGATCTTGAGTCTGAGTTGTTGGCCTGATTGTTCTTTGATTTAACTGTTAAAGAACACAATATACTACCGCTGTTTCCAACACTATTATTTTGGGAACATGATGGTCAATAGTAAGGGTAGCTTGGTCATAGACATGGCATCACACAACTCTCTTCAGAGTCATGATGAATCCCTTGGTTGTCGGTGGTGAGAAGTGAGACGTACCCGTGCGCAACTTATGAATCGAAACCATAAGTGGGTTACTCATTATATTAATGACTGAGTCAAGGATGAAAATGCAATGAGGGGAAAAACGGTAAAAACCTCCTGCTCGTGTGTGAATCATCAAGTGAAAGATCAATAACCCGAATTTGATTGTATCAATGGACACCCTGCTGTAATTAAGAGAATAATATATAATGTATCACTAAAGAGTGCAGCCTTGTATTTGTAGTGGAATTACTGTTGGGAATTTGGGGTTTGATTCCCGGTTCCATTACTCCGAAATATACTTCCGAGCCATCCTGGTAACATTTAAAAAATTATTTAAAGCGGTTAACTTATTATCGGACCGATGACACATATATAGGGTAATAACCATTCTAACAAGATCCGATAAATATTACAAATTTAATATTTCATAAAAATTATTAATAGGCTAGTCGAATAGGAAGTAAATTGAAAGTGGTAAATGGTTCCATTTATCAACCCAATGCATAAGTCCGTACCTCGGTTGATGTTTTCAGTTGCAGACTCTGAAGTTAGGCAGGGCTCTGCCGGGGCTGAGGGAAACACCCGTGATCTTCCGGGATATTCTTCTAAGACTCCTTGTACCGAAGCGTGGGCTTCGCTGGCAGGACTCCGTCCTCACTAGGCCGAACCGAAAAAGAAGATCAGAGGCAAGAACTCGCAGACCCTAGAAGAGAGGGAAAGCTCGAGTTTTTGCTCTAGGGAATGAGTGTAGAATGTTGTAAATGAGCTTCCTATTTATAGACTTGGCCCGTAACTGAATTAGATAATTTCACTCATAAAATTCGAATTTAATATATATTTAAATACTTTAATTATTTCAATCCAATGGTTGAGATTTAATTTTATCTAGATCCAATCGTTATAATTAAACTTGTATTTTAATTAAATAAGAAATACTTGGTAAATACAAAAACCAATCTTATCCTCTTATTTAAATATAATTCGAATATATATATTTAATTTCAAAAATTATTATTAAATAAAATTAATTATCTAGATCCAACGGATTAGATTAATCTTGGACCGATGTAATAGATCAAATTAATTTGGGATAAAATTAAATACTTTAAGACTTGGTAAAAGCCTAATTCAATTTTATCCACAAAATTAACTTCGAATAATATATATTATAAATGTAATTAATTAATTTCCAATCCGACGGTAAAGATTAAATCTTAAACCGATCTAACAGACACACTTAATTAGGTTAAATTCGAAAACCCTAAGCTTGGTCACCAAGCTACTATTTTTGAATCAGGTTAGGTCAAAAATCAATCATCTTAATCCTACGTCGATATTAAATCATTTCCGATTTAAAGGATAAGATTTATTTTAGAGTTTTTGCTAAAGTACCAAACTTTAGGTACTTATATCGCAAATACTAAAACCCTAGCTAGGTCAAACTCGTGTGGAATAGGTCATGCAAGCCCACATATATTTACACATTAATAAATATATATAAATATATTTTATTTATTAATATAAATCTATTAACTATTAATTAATTATTAATAAAATATTAATAATTAAATCCAAATAAATAAATTATATTAATATTTATTTATCTCAATATCACAAATTAAAATGTCATGGTGCATGATTCCACACCATCATTTAAATTCATGACATGTGATTTAATTTCATAGTTTATCGAACCGAGCACAAACTTAGAAAATCAATAAATCACTAACCGTAAGTCGAAATGACTTGGTTCAAAAAGCAAAGTTGCTTAGAATTTAATTTCAAGCAATATGGTACTGATTGAAAATCTAAATTCTAACTTTATTTTATCAGTAAATTTCGTGTACCAAGATATGGTATTTTTGCCACGCTGACGATAAAACTATCTGACGTCTGCCACCGACCTTTCAGTTTTATAAGTCTAGCCAAATGATTAAAAATTACCCATAATGTATTTTAATCACGTACATATCATCCGTTACGAAGCTATCCTGGGGACCATGGACCCGTATCACTTAAGCTCCAACGAACTACTAGGATGTTCGTCAAACCTCGGTGTAATTCCACTATAAACCGGAGGCTGCACTCTTTAGTGGTACAATATATATTATTCCCTTTATTACAGCAGGGTGTCCATTGATACAATCAAATTCGGGTTATTGATCTTTCACTTGATGACTCACACATGAGCAAGCGGTTTTTACCGTTTTGCCTCTCACTGCATTTTCATCGTTAACTCAGTCAGTAATATCATGAGTAACCCACTTAGGGTTTCGATTCATAAGTTGCGCACGATTACCTCTCACTTTAACCACCGAAAATCAAGATAATCATCATGACTCTGAAGAGAGCTGTTTGATGCCCATGTCTATGACCAAGCTACACTTATTGCTGACCATCATGTTCCCAAAATAATAGTGTTGGGAACTGTAAAACCCCGAAATATTATATTATATATATAAAAGAGGTTAGTATAGGGTTCGAAACCAATTATCTCTCCCCTTCTCTTTTCTTTTTCTCTTTCCTCCCGTACTCTCTCTCTCTCGCTCTCTCTCGCTCTTCTCGAACTTTCTCCCACAACAAAGATTCAAAGCTTCACAACTCGGTCACCAGAGCTCCGATCGACAAGATCTTGGTACCGTTGGAAAGCTTTGAGGATGTCGACCGGAGGTGGTGGCGTTTGACTTGAATGTTCACCGGAAGGTGTAGGTTTAAAATTCTAGATCTTTTTAGTTTCGGTTTGATTTTAAGAAATCTAACACCGGAACCATGTACATGGAGCTTATTATAGTTTGTTGGTGGTGCCACTTCGCCGTCGCCGCCGTCGATCGTCACCGTCGGCATTTTCTGATCTAGAAATTAATTAAGGGGTTTTGAAGCCCTCGTCGAGGAGATCGAAAGCCTTCGATCGGAATCGTCATCGGACTCTCGGTGAGCTCGAATTTCCTTGCCCTTGTTTCTGATTTTGAGATGATCTAATTAGGTGTATTCTAGGCCTTGATTGATGAAATTGACATCGCCAATGCTTTAGAACAGTTGAATTAAGCTAGGAGAAGTATAAATTTGTCGAATTGATGCCCGTTTTACTGAGTCGTTTTGCGTGCCCGACGGGAATTTGGCCTAGGTTAAATTTCAGCGTATTGGATTTTCAATTGACAATTTAAACTCCATTCATAGTCATATTTCAGCTTACGAATGATATTGGTATTATATTAAAGTATGTTGTCATTCTGTGTTAGTCTCGGAGACCGTGCGAATCGTATTTCCCGTTTCGGACACGGTATCGGAACCCCAAGTTTGCGATCATCGGGCTTAAGGCAAGACGAACCCGCATCTTCGACTAGCTAGTCAATCGATCAAGTTTCCAAAAATCGAGGTAGGGGATATTACCTTTTCTCGCTATTTAAAATGAACGTAGAAACCAACGCTTTGATGAAGATTGAATCGGATAGGCTAATATTGGATTTAATGAATGATTTGTTAATTTAATGAAAGTTAATGTTGCGATTTGTCGTCGCTTGATCGCGAGATTGGACCAGGTATGGATGCATCGGTTCGATGCTTGTTTATTATATTTACGGTTATGATTATGTCGGGATGACATATGTTGATCTGGTACCGCTTCGAGCGGATGATATGTATGATGATATGGTACCCGCTTCGGGCGGATGAGCTGCTGACGAGCAGCTGGCTACTGAGCAGTAGGCCGGATATGGTTATGGATATGGATATGATTGGTGGCCCAAAAGTTAATATTTTGGCCCACGGCGAACTGGCCGCCTTTAGGGGTGATTAGGATCCCGAGTCGAGGGCGAGTTACAGTCAGAGACTTCTAGTCCACCTGTGCCTTGAGGACTCAATGGAATGTAGTGGAGTAAAGGCGCGAGCTGACTCGGCATGGATCACCGAAATGATTTGACTTTTGTGGGGTATATATATTTATTTATATTATTCTTGATAACATGATTGAAAATTTATGGTTAAATGGTTAATGATGAAGTTTAATTTATTTAATTGAAATTTGACTAATAATAACTCGGTAAAAAGAATTGGTAATAGATTCCATATTGAGCATGTGGTGCTGACCTCTTCCATATACATCTTTTTCTTTTCCAGATTCAGGTGGTGTTCAGTGTCAGACTCCGGACGAAGTGTAGTTTGGTTCGGAGGTCCATGTGTTGATTTTGCCAATCCGTGTCTTTAGTGTTCATCGATGTGAATTTCGTATTTTGAGTTGATCTTTTATTTCAGAAATGTAAAGGATTAAATTAAGGATAATTGTGGTCGTTTATGTTTGTTTTGTCGTTTTAAGTCCCATGGGAAGAAACTACATGTTTGATAACGTGGATGTTGAAAAGTCAAAGTTTATCGTTTATAGAGTGTTGTCTCATTGACCGGTCATAGTTTGAAAAGTCTTTGTTTTTGTTTTATTCTACTAACCCCCATTTAGGTGTTGTTAATGCGTAGAAATGGCTTTCACTTAGACTCGGATCCAAGGTTCGGGTCCCGATATTGACCCGCTGAACACAAGGATTATTGAATGCCGAATCAACGCGGGTTGACTGCTGATCGTCAAAGCTGCAGGTGATCCCGTCGTCTTGGGCGAGTCTCCGGGCTGTCGTTGACGATCCTCGGTGAATTTCCTTGGTGGTGGCGACATCTGGTTCACGGCGAAGCTCCTCGTCTGGGCGGAGACATTTTCTTGGCGATGTCCTCGCTAGGGCAAACTCCGGTCTTGATTAAGCTCCGAGCTAGTCTTGATGATTCTTCGTGCTTTTCCTTCCTTGGCGAGCTCCTTTGGCGAGGGAGGACCTGCAAAAAAGGTAGAATGGGCCCGTGCCCCGTCGCTTATGGTTGGGCGAGGCTGCCTACATATCTCAGTTTAAGAGAATCAGGTCCCACGTAGTTCGGGGTTAGTGATAAACTGCGTGTGAATGACGATGTGGTTTGACTCATCGGAAGTACCGTTGTTGGCGGCGCGGGGGTGACCATTAGCCTGATGGCTGGGTATTACCGGCGTGATGTGTTCTTCGTCGACCTCGTTGGTGTTGGCGAGCTCACTGTCGAACTTCTCTCGTGTTGGCGAAATACAGCGAGAGCCTTGACCTAACGAGGTGTGCTCTTTTGTCGACCTTGTCGGGGTAGGTGGCCTCGTATGACGAGGGGCCTTTTCCCGACAAAGGGAAGCTCCGTATCTGTCGACCTTGTCAGGGTAGGTGGCCTCGTATGACGAGGGGCCTTGTCACGACAAAGGGAAACTCCGTCTCTGTCGACCTCACAGGTGGTGGCGTGGTTTCCCACCTAGCAAGGGACGCCTTAGCTGACTCGTTGAACAAGCTTTCTTCTCAGGCTTAAGACTCTGCTTCTAGATCGATCTCAACTCTTAACTCAAGTCCTTTCCTCCTTAAGAGTAGACGAGTTTTCTAGAGAGAGAAGCTCTGGAGAAAGCTGTGAGTGACTGTGAAAATGAGGGGGGAAGGCTTATTTTTATAGGAAAACAACTTCCTCAAATTTCACCTTAGGGGCTTTTGAATTCCCTGAATATTGCACCTCCAGGGGGCCCTGTGAATTTCTTCCTGCAACAGGGGGGTTGTCGGGGCCCCTTGCCTGCAAAATAGGCCTTTGATGCTTCTTGATTCGCCTTCGATGTCTTCGGGTTGTCCGCGAGTCCGTAGGTTGTGTCCGGGGAAATCCGGAGGATTTGCTGGAGATCTTCGTAGTCTCGGATCTTCTCGCCGTGTAGAATAATTGCAAGTTATGCCTTTGCCAAGCTCCAGCGAGGGGTTTTGTCGCCTCGTCGCCTTGTCACCTCGTTGCCTCATCACCTTGTCGGCTTTGTCGACTTGTTGGCTTGTCGGCTCGCCGCTTCGTCGGCTTGTCGCCTCGTCGCCTTGTCGGCTTCGTCGCGTCGTTGCCTTGTTGCCTTGTCGGCTTGTCGCCTCGTCGGTTTATCGCTTCGTCACCTTGTCGGCTTCGTCGCCTCGTCGGTTTGTTGCCTCTTCGGCTTGTCGCCTCGTCGGCTTGTTGCCTCGTCGCCCCGTCGCCTTGTCAGCTTCGTCTCCTCATCGCCTTGTCGGCTTCGTCGCCTCTTCGCCTCGTTGCCTTGTCGCCTTTCGGACCCCGGGCCTCGCCAATGTCTTAGTTCTTTGGTCCTGGGCCTCCGAAGTTGGTGATGGGCCTTGACTTACCATGACAGGCTTTGACTTTTCTCAGTGGGCTTTGACTTTTGCCAAATTGGGCCAAATTTTTATATGTTACAAAAAATGCACATAACAGGCGCGTTACAAGATCAACGGTAATATCTTGTGTTCTTTAACAGTTAAATCAAAGAACAATCAAGCTAGTAGCTCATACTCAAGACCCCTCAGGACTTAGAACGAATATCCATTTAATCATATATTTGTGACTCAACTACAAGTTATCAGTGACGATCTTATATGATAACTTCTTGAGTTTAAGTCAGGTCCAGTCCAGTATGAAGTCACTTCATACTTAATGCACTTCTACTGAGTGTGACACACACATAATCCAGAATAGGATTGTCACTTAGTCACATTAATGACCTTACACGATTAATGGGCTCCCACCCAGTTAATCAGGTCAAAGACATTTTAAGTTCATTTCTTCTGATTATTAATTCTTCCTCACATTGACTCTGTTGTGATAATAATAACATAAACATCCTTTATGAACTAAGGAAACAAACATTCTATTTTACTATACCAGAAACTATAATAAGATTAACATAATAAGTATCATCTTTATTCAATGAATTGTCATAATCTTTTATAAATGAGATAAAATATCTTGTTTAAGGACACATATGTCCAACAATTACACCGAGGTTTAACGAACACCCAAGCAGTTCGTTGGAGCTTAAGTGATACGGGTCCATGGTCCCCAGGATAGCTTCGTAACGGATGATACGTACGTGATAAAAACATCTTGATATGTTTTAATCATTTGGCAAGATTTATAAATTTGAAGTCAGGTTAGATATCATATAGTTTTATCAGTAGCGTGGCAAAAGTACCATATATTGGTAACCAAAATTAGCTGACAAAGTAAAATAGAATTTGGATTTTCTTTCAACATGAAAGTTGTTGGAATTAAATTCTAAGAAACTTTGCTTTTGGAACCGAGTCGTTTTGACGTACGGTTTGTGATTTAGAGAATTTCTCAGTTTATGATCGTTTCGATAAACTATGAAATTAAATCACATGTCATGAAGTTAAATGACGGTGTGTCACCATGACATTTGAATGTGTGATATTGAGATCAGTGGACATTAATATAATTTAATTATTATTTTCATAGTAATAATTAATGGATTTATATTAAAAAATAAATATATATGTATTTATATATGTTTAAATATGTGTAAATTAGAATTGGGCCTCATAGATGTGTAACCCTAGTGAATTCGAACGATAAGATTTGGTCTTTCCATATTTGCGGCATAAGTACCAAATTTTTTGGTACTTGAGCAAAACATTAAAATCAATTTAATCCATTGGATCGGTTAGGATTTAATATCAACTGTTGGATTAAAATAATTGATTTTAACCCTAATTGTAATTTGAAATTGATAGCTTGGTAACCAAGCTTAGGTATTTCAAATTTGGTTAATTAATTATATTTGTTGGATCGGTTTTATTATTTAATCTTTACCGTTGGATTAGAAATTTATAATTATATATATCATATATAATTTTCAAATTAATGATAAATGAGAATTCGAATTAATTAGGGTTTCAATGAACCCTAGGGCATTTGATTTTATCCTGAATTAATTTGATCCATTAGATTAGTTTAATATTTATCTCAACCGTTGAATCTATATAATTAAAATTCAAATTTAAATATATATATATATATATATATAAATATAAATATATTTCGAATAAATAAAGATAAGATGATTGTTGATGATAATAATCACGACCAACGTCACAAAGTGATAGTACTATGTCTACGATAAATATGATGACGGATCTTAACTTTACGAGATAAAATCCACTTCGACGAATAAGAATACGAGATGATAAATTTTTCAAAGGCTAAGCGATGGTAAAGAGAAAGTATATTTGATTGATAACAAGATGAGTACATAGTGAATAACTAGTAGATAGTGTAGAAAAAGGTGATTGTGCCTTGGATTACTTCGTAGGCTTTTTAATAGCCTGATTACAACGTACACCTCCTATAAGTTAGCAACGGCTAGTAGACTAAGCAGCTGCCTCCTTGCCTTCTCTCTGGCCACCACGTGTAAAGTCTGGATGACGTGGTATTTGATGCCTTTTCACGTGGAGGATTTCGGACTAGTCAATGGATGGAGAGCATGCCTGGTCTTCGGGGTTGCTTAGCCTTTAGGAAGGCTGCTTGGTCCTTGCGGGCTTGGTCTTCATGGTGACTTGGCTTTGGTTGACTGAGCTTCGGGGTGGGTTCCTTATGGGCCAGTCATGTTGAGCTGCCCGTTGGGCCTCCAGATTTGTTTTGAGGCCTAATTCTTCTAGGATTCTTGGTCCGGTGCATGTCGTTTTTGGGAATGTATGTAGTTCTTGGATTACGACGTCGTTTTCGAGCATGGAATGAAATCCAGCATCATCAGTGAGCCCCCCAGTTCATTAAGTGATTGTCACTTGGTGAACTATTATATCGTTGATGGGAACTTTTCTTATTTTCATGAGAAATTTATTTTCCCCGAATATCTTTGGCATTATTTTTGAAAATAACCATTCTATGAGGAATAAAATTTAGCGGGAATTATGAATTTTCATAGCTCGAAAAATTCACTTGATTTTGAATTGCAACTGACTCAGTTAGGCCGAGACTCTTCCTCGTGCATAGCTAGGACAGGTGGCGTGATGCTATTGGAGTTGCGTGTGAGATTCGGTCCTCGATTCTTCGCTGAGGGCGAAGGTCCAATCAGGTGGTAGATTTGACAACGGTCAAGAAGGGTTCTTCGAATCCTAACTGACACACTGATTTCGAGCGTGATGGGGTTATTAAAACCCATTAACTTGTCAGTTATTTTCATCATTGTTGGCTTAGGAGATCGTGCGTTGAGAGGAAGGAGATCGTGGTTAATCTAGGTAAAGGTTTTATAAACCCATTTTCCCCTTCGTTCCCGTTCATCTTTCCTCTCTTTCTCTCTCTGTTCAAGAAATCGAAGATGGCCGCCTCTGGTTCAAAAAGAGATTCGCTCCCGGCTGACAGTTCTCTGTCCGTCATCACTTCGGCATATCTTCGAGAGCTCCGGAGTCTCTACAACGTCCCTGATTTCATAGAGACAGAGCCTCCGGACCCGCGATCGAGCTTTCGACGAGAGGCCGGGATGGTCATGTGTGTACGAAGCTTTTTTCGAGGCCGGCGTTGAGTTTCCCCTCCCCGAGGTGGTTGTTGAGTTTCTTCGGTACATCGGCTTGGGCCCTGGGCAGCTGGTCCCCAATGCTTACCGGAATCTGGTGACCCTAGGGGTATTATCGCGGGAGAACAAGGTGGTTCTCACTGCTGAGGACCTCGTTCGTCTTTATTACCCTAAAGGCGCCGGGAAATCCTCTAGGAGGTTCTTCCTTGAACGGACGGCTGGGGAGGATCCTCAAAGGAATTCCCGATGTTCGCGGCGGGTGGACAGAGAGATTCTTCTTCCTGAGGGATAGTCGTCCCGACTCCCTGAAGCCTCCGAGATGGAGTTCAGGCCCTGGTGGGCCCCGAAGGCCTATTTAGACGCTTTTCCGTCGCAAAGAATTTTCGTTTCTACGCTCTGATTATTTGATCTTTTCAGTTTTTCAGGGACCAAGATCGTGGTGCCGGAGGCAGATCCGAGGTTCCGTGGCCTCAAGAAGACGCTGATCCCGAAGGGCGGAGTGGATTGGGGTGAGTTTCCGGTCGCTAGGATCCGCATTTTTGGTTATTAGAGGTACCAGAATGACGCGGGTGTCAACCAATTTCAGCTCCCCCATTGTCCGCCATGGGTACGTTTTCTGTTCTTCCTTATGGAGTGCTTTCTTGGCTGTTTCTGAGGTGTTTTTCACCTCGTCTTTTTTATCTCGCAGAGCCCGAGGAGTCTATGAAGTCTTCCAGCAACCAGCCTTCATCTCCTGAACGCCGCAAGGAGCCTGGTCAGGTCATCCACCACGTTTCCTCGGGGACTGATGAGACCCCCGAGGACGCTTCGTTGGAGGCGCTGGTGGCAAAGGCGCAGGAGGCCCAGTCATCCCGACGCGTCAAGGTGGAAGGCAATGTGGCGCTCGATGCCGAGACAGTTTCTGAAGCGGGCCTCGAAGAGGAGGTCATTCCTGTGAGGTCGTCGGACGATATTGCACCTCGTTCGGAGAAGCGCGATCGCTCTCTCGAGCTCGCCGAGGTGAACGTGGTTCCTGTGAAAAGGTGGAAGGTGATCTCGGAGCGTCAGACTAGGTCAACGCGGTCAAACCCTGTAGGGTATGTCGCGCCTCCTCGCCGCCAAGATGAGAAGTTGAAGGCTCAGATGCCCCGGGAGGGAGGTAGCAGCCGTTCGGGGTCTGGAGGACGTCCGGGTACTCAGTTGATTTCGATTAAGTTTGCTAATTCCCACTCTCTGGTCAATTCTCCCCGAGCATCCTCGCGCTTTGTGGCCAGCTCAGCTCGCCGTAGTCACCCCCCTCGATGTGCTCTCCCTGTCGCATGGCAAGGAGTACGAGAAGACGGCGCATAATGGCGTCAAGGTAACTTTCGTGATTTCGATATGGAGGTATTCGTATACCGAGGTGTTTCTCACCTCGGTATTTTTGTTTGCAGTTTTTAACCGCGATGAACGAGATGGTTCTCGCATACGAAAAAGATGTGGAGGCTCTGAAACTTGAGGTCACCGAGGCGGGCTCCGGCGGGCGTCTGAAGGAGGTTGAATCCCAGCTTGTTGGAAGAGAAAAAGAGGTGCGGGATATTCAAGCTAAACTTCGCAAGGCATAGGAGAACCTGTATTCGTCGAGGCTGGATGCCGACTTTCAGAAGGAGACTATCGAGAAGTTGCAGGCCCAAGTCTCCGAGGAGCGCAACAGGTGCCGCTCCCTCCAGGATGAGGTGTCATCACTTCTGGCCGAAGTGGCTAGGGTCGAGGTGCTTGAGCGGAGTCTGAAGACAGCTCGCGAAGGTCTACTTAGGGCGACCGAGGAGCTCCAGAAGGCAAAGAGCGAGGTGGTCTCGGCGACTCGCCTCGCCGTGCAGAAAAAATCTGAGAAGCTCAATAAGAAAATAGAGTGCCGCAATGATACCATTGCCAAACTTGGACTTCAGCTCGCGAAATTCACCTCTTGCCAGGGATCTCAAGGTAAATGTCTGAATTTTCTCCGTGGTGTTTTCAGAGTTGCTACGTGCATAGGAATCCTTTGAGGAGTGATAGTGATGGGTTTCATTTCCCAGGTGGTGCTCCGTCTCGTGCTGCCGGCTCCGGATCCTCTCCGATCTCAAGTCCCACCTCGTCTCGCCCTACCGACACCTCGGACAAGCGTCGTGACCACATTCTCCCCGTCAAAAAGAGCCGGGAAGAGGACCTCGATGCTGCCGCTGGTGTGGAGGACACCCTAGATGTCGGGCTTGGCGAGAGTGAGGTTGCGGGAGACGACCAGGAGGAGAAGGAGGCCGGGGGCCAGGACGATGAAGCCGACGAGGAGAACTGACCAACTCAGGAATTTATTCCCGTTTTTTTTTTGTTTTTGCTTTTTGCTAGGGTTTGAGACAATGCGCGCCTTTTTTTGGTTGGGAGGCCAACTTGGGTGCTTTTAGATTTCCAGTTCAGGATTTGCACACCTTTTTTGGTCGGTAGTCCGACCTGGGTGTCGTCACTTCGTTCCGACAAGGTGACTTTTGTTTGTTTGAAACTCGGTGTTTCTTTCAATAAATATCCATTTCCTCGCATATTATTGTCTTCTTTCTAGCGTTTGCGTGCCCTGGTGTTTGGTTTGCTTATACTCCCGCGCAATCTAGTTGATCGATGCCTAGATGTTTTCTTTTCGGGTCACTTTTTTGCATCGAAGATTGAGAGTGAGCCTTACTTTGAAATCAAATCCGAGGAGATCTTTAGATGTGTGTGCGGCCGAGATGTATAGGTTAGGAAGAGGTGTTTTTTCGACGTGTTTGATTAACTCGAGGTGCTTTGATGCGTTTGTAAGCACTTTTTTCTCTTCCTTGTGAGCTTTTGATGTTGCTCTTGAGTGGCGAGAGTTGGGTCGCTCCCATGCTCCCACCCCGAGGGGGCTGTTATCAAAGAAGAAATAGGAATTGATCGAGGTGATCTATTGAATTTGGGAAGGATCGGGCTGCGCCTATGGTAGGCTGCCTACGTACCCGAATTTTCCGGGATCAAGCCACTACGTAGTTCGAGGTGATATTTTTCCTATTAAGAATAATATCTTTTTAGGTGCTGGGTGTTCCAACTTTGGAGGACCTTCAGTCCGTCTGAATTGATCAGTCTGTACACGCCGGGTTTCACTATTTTGGACACGATGTATGGTCCTTCCCAGTTTATACCCAGCTTTCCAGCGTTTAGTTTTGAGGTGTTTTGAGACACCTTGCGAAGTACCAGGTCTCCGACTTTGAACGAACGAGTCGAACTTTTGACTTATAGTATCTTTCTATTACTCTTTGGTAGTTTATGATCATGCTCAAAGCTCTTTCTCTTCGTTCTTCAATGTAGTCGAGCTGATCTTTTAGCATTTCTTCGTTTTCGTCTGGTTCATCCGGACAAAATTCTCGTCTTAGACTTAGCGATTCCGCTTTGGCTGGTACCATCGCTCCGGATCCGTATACCAACGCAAAGGGTGTTTCTCCGGTGGCTCGACGAGGTGTGGTTCGATATGCCCATAGCACCCCGTTTAGCTTTTTGGGCCATCTCCCATTTTTGCTGTATAACCTCTTTTTGATCCCGTCGATTATCGTTCGGTTTGCCACCTCGGAGTGTCCGTTTCCTTGTGGATATCTTGGGGTCGAGGTGTTAAGAGAGATTCCTTGCGTGGCGCAGAAGTTTTTGAATCTGCTAGAGATAAATTGTGGTCCATTGTCTGCAATGATCTCCTTCGGGAGTCCGTATCTGCAGACTATGTTTTTCCATACGAAATTTTCCGCGTCTACGTATTTTATGTGTGCGTAGGCCTTGGCCTCAACCCATATCGTGAAGTAATCGGTCGCTATTAATAGGAACCTTGTTAGTCCTTTGGCAGCTGGCTTTGGTCCGAAGATGTCTATCGACCATTTTATGAATGGGTACGGTACTGTGACCGAAGATAACTTTAATGCGGGTTGTCTGATGGTTGGCGCGTGCCTTTGGCACGCATCGCATTTTCTCACATGCGATTCGCTATCCTTCATCATGGTGGGCCAGAAGAATCCTTGTCTTTTGATTTTGTTGGCCAGGGATCTTCCTCCGGAGTGATTTCCGCAACTTCCCTCCTGTACTTCGTGGATGACGCTCTTTGCTTCGTCTTCCCCCAAGCATTTGAGGTACGGTCCGCTGATACTTCTTTTGTAAAGCGTGTCGTTTATCAGACAGAATCTCAAAATTTTGGCTCTTAGTTTTCTGGCTTCTTGTCGATCCCGAGGTGTTTCTTCACCCCGTAGGAATTTGATTACTGGAGTTCTCCAATCTTCCGGGCCAAGTTCGATGTTGTGGACCGTTAATTCGATGCTTGGTGCATCTATCGTTTCTACCGGGATAATTCGTTTCACTTCGGGGTCCGAGGTGGATGCCAATCCTGCCAGTGTGCCGGCTTGCGCGTTCTCGCTCCTTGGGATCTGGTCTATCTCGGCTTTGTCGAATGTTTTGATCAGTTGGTTTACCACCATTAGGTAGGCGTTCATTCTTTTATCTTTTTCTTCGTATTCCCCGGCTATTTGGCTTGTTACCAACTTTGAGTCGGAGTAAGCTTTGACGTTTCGTGCCCCCACTGCTCGTGCTAGTTTGAGGCCAGCGATCAGGGCTTCGTATTCGGCTTCGTTGTTCGAGGCGTTGAAGTTGAGGCGGAAAGATTGCTCGATCACCTCGCCGCTTGGGGTGACAAGGTGAATTCCTACTCCTGACCCGTTTTGGTTCGAGGAGCCATCTACTTTCAGTGTCCATGCTTCTTCCATTGATCCGTCTTCCGGTTTTCCAGTGTTCACTTCTACAACAAAATCAGCTAATACTTGCGATTTGGCGCACGTTCTTATTTTATATTCGATGTCGAACTAGCTGAGTTTCACTGCCCAATTCGTTAACCTTCCGGACTGATTTGGGCTATGTAGTACCAATCGCAGTGGTTGTAGCGTCATCACCATGATGGTGTGCGCTTGGAAATACGGCCTTAGTTTTCTTGCCGCGGTGACGAGGGCGAACACCACTTTCTCCATGGTGGGATATCTAGTTTCCGCGTCCTCCAGTGACTTGCTGGTGTAGAAGATAGGCTTCTGATCACCTCGGTCTTCCCTAACGAGCACGCTGCTTACCGCGTGGGTAGTTACTGCGAGATAAATTAAGAGTGGTTCGCCGGTGACCGGGCTGACCAGTATTGGTGGGGTGGACAGATAATTTTTCAGTTCTTGAAAAGCTTGTTCGCATTCGTCTGTCCATTCGAATTTTTTGTTTCCTTTCAACATTTTGTAGAAAGGAAGACATTTGTCGGTCGATCTCGATATGAATCGGTTCAGGGCCGCGATCCACCCCGTTAGCCGTTTTACCACTTTCACGCTGCGAGGTGAAGGCATTTTCAGCAGGGCGTTTATCTGGTCTGGGTTTGCCTCGATGCCACTTTGTGTGACAAGGTATCCGAGGAGTTTTCCCAACGACACCCCGAATGAACACTTTGAGGGGTTCAACTTCATTTGGTACTTTTTTAGCATCTCGAAGCATTGCTCGAGGTGAGCGATATGATCCTCAGAATGTTTGGACTTGACCAACATGTCATCTATGTAGACTTCCATGGTCTTTCCGAGGTATTCAGAGAAAATTTTGTTCACGAGTATTTGGTAGGTTGCCCCGGCGGTCTTCAGCACGAAGGGCATTACTTTGTTGCAGTAGATTCCTCGTTCAGTTATAAACGAGGTATTTTCTTGGTCGTCGGGATGCATCATGATCTGATTGTAGCCGGAAAAGGCGTCCATGACGGAAAGCAGCTCATTTCCGCACGTCGCCTCGACAAGTCTGTCAATGTGTGGGAGCGGGAAGCTGTCTTTGTTGGAAATCGCATCTAATTCCGATACCATTTATTGGAAATCGGATCTGCTAATATGCCAATTTACCTTGAAAAATAACGAAATGGCTTCGATTGCAAATTCATTAAAAATACTTTTAACGTCCCGTCCAAATTACCTGGAATATTCCGCTCTCATCAGTCCGTCCGGGTAACTTCAAAAATAATTTTAAGTCGGAAAAGTTACACCGTAACAACATACTGACATCGAGCAATTTGGATAAAGAGACCGGATAAATAATTGGCAATTTAATTATCACAATTAATTTCATAACAACATTATTAAATCTTATGTCTATGGAAAATAAATAAATACAATAAAAGAAATTTTGCATTTATTGACCCAATGGATAAGGCCGTACCTCATTGACGACTTCCGGTTGTGCATTCTGACTTTGGCAGGGCTCCGCCAATGCTGAGGGAAACTCCCGTGATCTTCCGGGATATTCTCCTGGATTCCTCGTACCGAAGCGTGGGCTTTGCCGGCAGGACTCCGTCGCAAAATTATATTGACGGTTCTTTTTAAGCTACCGGAGAAAAATATCTCCTAAGCAAAACCAGAAGAGAGATCATAAGCAGAAAACTTGCAGACCCTAAAGAGAGAGGGAAAGCTCGAGTTTTTGCTCTGGGGAAAAGGTGTGTAACCGAATTTGAGAAATTCACTCCCAAATTTCGAATTTATATATATTAAATATAATTAATTATCTTAATCCAAAGGTTTAGATTCAATCTCATCTAAATCCAATGGATATAATTAATCAGGGATTTAATTAAATAAGAAAGACTTGGTAAAATCAAAAACCAATCTTATCCTCTTATTTAAATATAATTCGAATATATATATATATATATTTAATTTCAAAAATAATTATTAAATATAATTAATTATCCTAATCCAAAGGTTTAGATTCAATCTTATCTAAATCCAATTGATATAATTGATTAGGGATTTAATTACATAAGAAAGACTTGGTAAAATCAAACACCAATCTAATCTAGATATTTAAATATAATTTCGAAAATTATTAATTATTATATATTAATTAATTTCCAATCCCAAGGTAAAGATTAAATCTTAAACCGATCCAACGGATACAATTAATTAGGTCAAATTCAAAAACCCTAAGCTTGGTCACCAAGCTACTATTTTCGAATTAGGGTTAGGTAAAAAATCAATCATCTTAATCCTACGGTTGATATTAAATCATTTCCGATTTAAAGGATAAGATTGATTTTAGGGATTTGCTAAAATACCAAAAAATTAGGTACTTATGCCGCAAATATGCATTCTTCAATCATTCGCGGGTTTCATTTACCCAAACCCTAATTCGAATTTTACACATTTAATATATATATATATATAAATATATATTTTATTTATTAATATATATCTATTAATTATTAATTAACTATTAATAAGATATTAATAATTAAATCCAAATAATTAAATGATATCAATAAAACCTGATCTCAATATCACACATTAATGTCATGGTGCCACACCATCATTTAAATTCGTGACATGTGATTTAATTTCATAGTTTATCGTACCGAATACAAACTTAAAAAATCCATAAATAACAAACCGTAAGTCAGAATTACTTGGTTCAAAAAGAAAAGTTGCTTATAATTTGATTTACAACAACATTGTGCTGATATAAAATCTAAATTCTAACTTTCTTTTTATCAGTTAATTTCGTGTACCAAATATGGGTTTTTTGCCACGCTGACGATAAAACTATCTGACGTCTGACACAAACCTGTCAGTTTTATAAGTCGAGCCAAATGATTAAACATTATCGAGAATGTATTTTAATCACGTACGTATCATCCGTTACTGAGCTATCCTGGGGACCATGGACCCGTATCACTTAAGCTCCAATGAACTGCTAGTTGTTCGTCAAACCTCGAAGTGATTCCACTATAGACCCGAGGCTGTACTCTTTAGTGATACATTATATATTATTCCCCTATAACAGCAGGGTGTCCATTGATACAATCAAATTCGGGTTATTGATCTTTCACTTGATGATCCACACAGGAGCAGGCAGTTTTTACCGTATTGCCTCTCACTGCATTTTCACCCTTAAATCAGTCGATAATATTATGAGCAACCCACTTATGATTACGAGTCATAAGCTGGCCATGGTTATATCTCACTTCTCACCATCGACAAATAAGGGAATCATCTTGACTCTGAAGAGAGCTGTGTGATGCCCATATCTATGATCAATCTATCTTCATTGTTGACTATCATGTTCCCAAAATAATAGTGTTGGGAACAACGGTAATATATTGTGTTCTTAAACGGTTAAATCAAAGAACAATCAAGTCAACAGATCAGACTCAAGATCACTCAGGACTTAGATCGAATATCCATTTGATCATCTACTAGTGACTTAACTCCAAGTTATTAGTGACGGTCTTATATGATAACTTCCGGAATTTAAGTCAAGTCCAGTCCAGTATGAAGACGCTTCATACTTAATGCACTTCTAGTGAGTTTTGACACACACTTAATCCAGAATAGGGTTATATCACTCAGTCACATTAATGACCTTATTCGATTAATGGGCTCCCACCCAGTTAATCAGGTCACAGACGCTTTAAGTTCATTTATTATGATTATCAATTCTTGCTCACATTGACTTGGGTGTGATGATAATAACATAATTGCATTCCATTATGAACTATGGATCAAACATTCTATTTTACTCTACCATAAACTATAATAAGATTAACATAATAAGTATTATCTTTATTCAACGACTAGTCATAATCTTTTACAAATGGGTTAAAACAACTTGTTTAAGGACACATGTCCAACATTCTTTAGGACATGCCTTTTTTATGTCGGTGAAGTCGATGCACACCCTCCATTTTCCACTTTTCTTTTTTACCACGACTGTGTTTGCTAGCCAGTCGGGGTATTTTACCTCACGGATCAATCCCGTCTTGAGGAGTTTTTCGACCTCCTCGTTCACCGCCTTGGAACGGTCCGGGGCTAGCTTTTGTCTCTTTTGTTTGATTGGTTTGAAGCTCGGATCAACGTTGAGATGATGCAAGATGATTTCTAGGCTGATTCCTGGCATGTCCTCGTGGGACCAGGCAAAGCATTCTTTGTTCCTTTTTAGGAATTTGATGAGTCGCTTGAGGATTTCGCCTTTCAGCTCGCTTTCGATCCCGACCGTGTTTTCGGGGTTTTTGTCGTCGATGGGGACTTGTCGCACCATCTCGATTGTCGGAGACTCGTTGTCTTCCTCCGGGTGTTTTTCACCTCGTTTATTTGTGGATGTTGTAATTGCTATGCCTGATTCACCGTGCTTTGCTTGGCGAGCAAAAAGTTGTTCATGTAGCATCTCCGTGCCATGGCTTGGTCACCTCGGATTTCTTTGATTCCCTCATCGCTCGGGAATTGCAAACTCTGGTGGTACGTCGACGGCACTGCTCTCATGGCATGCAGCCATGGTCTTCCTAGGATTGCATTGTATGGCGATGGGCAATCGATGATCAAGAACTTGGTTGTCGTGTTCACGCGTCCCGCCATTACGGGGAGCTTGATCTCTCCTATGGTGTTCACGGAGTGACCGCTGAATCCGGTGAGTGGGATCGTTTCCCTATTGATGTCCTTTGGCCTTATTTTCGTTTGGCAGAGATGTGACAGGAAAATTACGTCCGCGGAGATTCCGTTATCGATGAGAATCCTTTTGGTTTCCCAGTTTGCGATGTTTAGGGTTATGACCAATGCGTCGTCATGTGGCCCTGCAAGCTCCCAAGCTTCGCTTTCCTTGAATGTAATTAGGGCTTCCGGCCCTTGCGAGATCTGACGAGGTGCGTCTGACTGCAGTTTTTGTTGGTGTGCCTTAATCGAGTTGATCGATGGCTTACAGTATTGATATCCTCCCATTATCACATTGATGACTTGGGAATTTTTTCTCTTGGTTAACATACTCGACGTCGTTGATCTGATCCTTTTTTTTGAAGGGGGTGTCAGGGGCTTCCTCAGGCGGGGGAGCTCGATTTTTCTTGTGCTTCCTCTTTTTCGAGGTTGCCGGGTCTTCTTCCGGGCTTATATTTCCTTGTAACCTTGGGTTCAAGGCCTCGATGTCGAGGTCTCTCATCGCGCTTTGCTCCAACTTTTCCGCTAAGGCCATTTGTAGCTTGCGGCATTGGGCCGTTGCATGCCCGAAAACCTTGTCAAATTTGCAGTAGGCCTTCGGGTCCTTAGGCCACGGATCTGATTGAGGCGCTGCATTGCTGCTTTGGACCTTGTTGACCTCATCTTTCTCCGAGTTCGTGACTTAACCCGGGGGGAAATTACTTCGCTTAGGATGAGGTGCGCTACCTCGGTGGGGCCCCGGCTCCTTTGTTGTGGCCGGAATCCCGTAGTGGTCTTGGAATGTTGTTGAACTTTGGCGTCGCCGGGGTCGGATCGAATTTTGCGGCGAGGGCCGCTCGCTCCTCCTCGGTTCAGAACAAATTGTCTCCACGGTGCATCACGTCCTTGATTGAGGTGTATCGGTTCACGCAAATATCCTCCTTGAATTTTGATTTGTACCAAAGCCCCGCGGCCAGAGCCGCGATTGCCGTTTCGTCGCTTACTCTGTTAAGGCGTGATAGCACATCCTTGAATCTGGCTATGAATTTCCGTAGTGGCTCATCCTTTGTTTGCTGCAGTGCATAAATCTGCGCCGCCGTGGTCTCCGTCTCGATGAACATGGAGAAATGTTTCAAGAAAAGTGTTGTCAGCTGATCGAACGAGGTGATTGTTGCTGGTTGCAGCCTCGAGAACCAATCGAGTGCATTCTGCACGAGGTGCTCGGCGAATATCTGGCAGTACCCTGTATCTTGTTGGTGGGGTTGGTGATCGACTCTTCCCATTGCGATGTAGAACGCCCGCATATATGCTCTCGGATCGGTCTTTCCGTCGTAACGTGGGACGTTGACCCTTCCGATATCCTAGATTTTCTCGTTAGTGATCAGCGAGGTGAATGGTGTGCTCATTGATTCTTGAACCAGGCGACCTATTTCAGGAGCCGTCGAGGTGGCGTGATGAACCTTTGTGCTCAGCGCCTTCACCTCGGACTGTACCTTCTCCATCGTGGATTCAAGTTCTCTGAGCCATGTCGGGAATAGAAGATCGGGATTGTAAACGAAAGGATTGTCCTTGTCGTTGAAAGCAACACCCATGTCGGGCCATAGGAGGCGTCTCCTCTCGGATGCGGATCAGGTTGGCCATTTCGTTCCCGATCCGCGTAGAGCCCGGGCGCATTGGTGCCTGGGGAGCTTGCATCTCGGCACTCCGATTCGCTCTAAGAGGGGTCCAGAATCCGAAATCGTCGGTTTGGTTTGGTGCACCGTAGTTGGATTGGATCGCTCCTAATCCGGTGCCGGGGTGTCCAGTCAAAGTGCGGCCGGTAGCGACCCCGCGATCTCCAGGCCCTTGTGGGACGGTGGTGGTATTTTTGCCCCTCTGTCACGCCCGGGGTGTTTTCCACCTCGGTTGGTCCTGTAGTGACCTGGATTCTGGAAAAATCTAGAGTCCTTCTTCGTCCGAGATCTCTACGCGGTGCTGACGAAGATTGGGTCTTCATCGAACTGAATGCTTCGGTTAATGTCCCTTCGATTTGGGACTGTTTCTGGGAGAGGCTTTCCAATTTTGTTTGGAAATCCTTTCTTGACTCCGCGCCATCCTCGAGTTGCTTGAGGATGGTTTCTAACATGGCTTTTACGGCGTAATCCGTTGCGGTATCCGAGGGGTTGCTCGTGGGATTCCTGCTGGATGTTCCGCTTGCCATTCGATCGTTTGCTTGCTGGGAACTTGGTTGGCTAGGAATCTATAAAGATTTCCCACAGACGGCGCCAAACTATTGATGTGAATAATCACGACCAACGTCACAAAGTGATATCACTCTGTTTACGATAAATATGTTGACGGATCTTAACTTTACGAGATAAAATCCACTTCGACGAATAAGAATACGAGATGATAAATTTTTGAAAGGCTAAGCGACGGTAAAGAGAAAGTATATTTGATTGATAACAAGATGACTACAGAGTGAATAACTAGTAGATAGTGTAGAGCAAGGTGATTGTGCCTTGGATTACTTCGTAGGCTTTTTAATAGCCTGATTTACAACGTACACCTCCTATAAGTTAGCAACGGCTAGTAGACTAAGCAGCTGCCTCCTCGCCTTCTCTCTGGCCACCACGTGTAAAATATGGACGACGTGGTATTTGATGCCTTTCCACGTGGAGGATTTCGGACTGGTCAATGGATGGAGAGCATGCCTGGTCTTCGGGGTTGCTTAGTCTTTAGGAAGGCTGATTGGTCCTTCCGGGCTTGGTCTTCGTGGGCTTGGTCTTCGTGGTGACTTGGCTTTGGTTGACTGAGCTTCGGGGTGGGTTCTTGATGGGCCAGTTGTGTTGAGTTGCCCGTTGGGCCTCCAGATTTGTTTTGAGGCCCAATTCTTCTAGGATTCTTGGTCCGGTGCATGTCGTTTTTGGGAATGTACGTAGTTCTTGGATTACGACGTCGTTTTCGAGCATGGGATGAAATCCAGCATCATCAATGATAAGATTGAATTATTTGATCTTATCGTGTATTTTTTATTTAATTAAATCCATAATTAATTATATCCATTGGATTTAGATTAGATTAAATCTGGGCCATTAGATTGAGATAATTAATTATATTTAATTAATAGAATTTTAAACTAGGAAGGAAAAATATCCAATTCGGTTACAGCCTGAGCCTATAAATATGGAGCTCATTCAACACATTTTCACACTTCTCCCTAGAGAAAAATTCGAACTCTCCCTCTCCTTAAGGGTCTGTGAATTTTTCCTCTAACCTCTCTCTGGTTCGGCTTAAGAGACAAAGTCTCCGGAAGCTTAAAAATAATCATCAGTTATAGTTTGCGACGGAGTCCTGCCGGCGGAGCCCACGTTTCGGTACGAGGAATCCAGGAGAATATCCTGGAAGGTCACGGGTGTTTCCTTCAGCACCGGCGGAGCCCTGCCGAATTCAGAACGCCCAGCCGGAAGTCGACAACTGAGGTACGACCTTATGCATTGGGTTAATAAATGCGACCATTTACTGCTTTCTATTTATTTACTATAGACTAGATTATTAATAATGATTTATGAACATTAAATTACATAATATTTATCCGATCTTGTGATATGGTTATTGTCCGATATCCGGACTGTTGTACGGATAACAAGTTTTTCCACTTTAAAATAATTTTTTAAATGTTACTTGTACGGTTCGGAGGCATATTTTGCGATAATTGACACGGGATCCGAGACGTGATTCGTAACAGCTACGTCATTTGGCTCGCCAATGCACCAGTGGCAGACTTGCCAACAAACATCTCACTAAGCTTATCATAATGAGCCAATCTGTGCCTTTTAAACCTTTTAGAATCGGTAACTTTTTGAAAATCATAGAATATACGTTATATATGAAAGTCATAAGTTAAATGATTAAATTCTCAATAAATAAACTATTACCTGAATGTATGCATCCTAAACATCATCTTCAGAGAAACTGTATTTTTTTTTCCTGATCCCATCCAAACACTGTGGCTTCGGTATTTCCTTGAAATATCTTAGTTGCGTTTTTCAATCTGTGCCACTTTGGTTTCAAACGTTCACGCCTATATGCCTTTCCGTGCTCGGCTATCATTTTTAACTTAATTTTACTCCAATTATGTTTATCTAAATGAGGCGGTCCCATCCGTCGTTTACTTTCTTCATAACAAAAATCAATGTAAAATCTTTCCGCTGCCTCGGGCCATTGTGCGGATCCATTGTTCAAAAAATCTAAACCCATGAACAAATAAAAAAAGCAACCTTATTTACCAAACTTGATTACCAAACGAAGAGACCAAAAAATCAACATAAACGCATTAACAAATCAACTTTAACAAAAATCAACCTAAACCCATGAACAAATCAACCTTAACCAAACCAAAAAATCAACCCGACAAACACCAACCAAATCAAGCTGAACAACAACAAACCGAAAAATCCAAACTTCAATCTTAGTTATCAAACTAGCAAACACCAACCAGATCTGTATTTCACTATTTCTCTATCAAAGTTTTCTAAATCTGAGCTCAATCCCAAGGGTTTGCGAGCGTACCTAAATCTCACCTCAAGGCATCGACTCCCAGGGATCGAGAAATAAGTCGTTGCTCGGTGGAGGAGGAGGGCGGCCCAACTTGGCGAGAGGGACGTCGTTACTCGGTGCACGACGATGGCGGAGATCGGCTAGAGAAGAGGCAATGTCGAGGGCGAGAGAGAAGACAAATTAGGGCAGACAAAATGAGTGAAAAAAATAGAAAAGAGGTAAAAGACTTAACTCTCTTTTGTGAAGTGTCGTTGAGAAAAAAGAGGATGTAACTTAAGTTATTTTCATTTAAAATACCAACCAAACAATACATTATTTATTTGCTTTTTACTTTGTCAGATGAAAAAGCCAAAAAATCTTTTCAAAACATATACCAAACACATCCATAATGTTCTCTTAAGATTGATGATAATACTCTTTCGGTAGATGGACTAGTTCTTTTTAGATTGATTATCCTTGGTTTTTATGAGTGAAATGCTACATATTTATAGACAAGGATTTATGCCTCTTATTGGGCTCTGATTGCAAGAATTCATCAAACCCTAATTTAGTGGTTCCCAAACATGTTAGTACGACCTGGGTCGTATTGATTCGTGTTTATCCTGAGGGGATAAACTTGTTCGTGTAATTGTGATTATGGTTTGGGATGCCTAATTGTGAACCCTAAATTGTGTATTTATAGACCATAAAATAGAATGACCTAGTGGGCTAAGTGTCACGTGCTTAGAGTTTTCGCCTAACTCGCAAGCCCCCGTGCGGCACTTAGCTTCACTCCCCGAGCTACTAAGTCAGCCTTCCTCCATCCTTCAAGAATAATGTAGGTTCTTCTAGAGAATTCCGGAGACTTTCCCTGTAAAACTCCATGAAACGCGACTTTTTGAATGGAGAACGCGCGGGACGTGACATAAGACCCATTTAAATGGGTCAAGCCTATTATGTCATATTTATAATTAATCTAATTAATTATGAACTCTTCATAGTAACTTTATCGGGCCCAACATGTTTATAACGGTCCGTAACGGACCCCAAATGTCCAATGAGCTCATAGACTCTAATTAGACCCAATTATCAATTCAGACATTTCCTTATAGCTATATCATTGTGCATCCATTGAGCTAAATCCATATCGAACTAGCTTATCCAAGTTGACTACTGATTTTATTAATATATTAAACGTGCTTTTGACTTTCGAGAATATATAACTAAAAAAGTAAAACCACACTATATGTTAAAAGTAAAATCCCGTATATGTTTTATTAAAGTTTGTTATACGAAGAATTTGAGTACGTTTACGATTAAATATTTCCCATTTACACATTAATTATTTAACACTTGTAATGAAAACTAACTCCAAAAACGCAAAATTGAATCTCGACACCGTTTTAAATTTTAAAAATTTGTTTACGAATATCGTTTTAAAAAAGATTAAAAAGTATACAAACACGCTTAAGTATTTGTACAGTATTATCTTTTAAAAATAGGGATTTTTAGCAAAATATCCAATTTAGGTGAAACTTTTTTTAAAAACCCTCAAAAGTTTACCATAATTAAATAAACCCTCATTTTGTGTTATTTGGACAATTATGCCCTTAATATATCGAATCCTTCATCGTCGAACAGCCTTCGAAGCCTGCTTCTCGTCGTCGAACAGTGAGCTCGATTCTTCTTCACCAAACTTCGATCAAGTCTGGAAAATTTGGCTCGTCGAACAGCTCGATTCTTCTTCACCAAGGCTTCGAAGCTCACTTCTCTCCGATAGAAGTCGATTCCTTCAGGTTGGTTTTTGTTTTCAGCCAAATTTATACGTTTCGATCGATGCTATTTGGTTCAGAGATTGGATTTTCTCATTTGATTTCTTCAATCGATTGACTTCTCAGTAGTAGATTGCTAAGATTTGTGAATGTGTTATAGGGCTGAGGATCTAACTTAGTTGGATAGTAGTTTGTGCTGTTGAAAAGATTGTTTGGATCTCTCTTTCCGGTTATCACTCCCCGATTCTGTTTGGGGCTCTTACACACAGGATGATCAACTTGTGTATAAAAATATGTGAATTGATTATTAGCAATGATCAAAACTGTGAATTATGGTAGTTTAATAATCAAACTATATTTTAATCTCAATTCTCTAATAAACCATTAACTCATTCCAATAGATAATTTTAGTTTTTTCTCATTTTTCTGAAAAGATATGTACCAAACAATAACTTGAAACTAATGTGTCGTTTACGATCATCTTCCTTCTTCGACAGAGCTCGGGATCGCGTGATTACTTGCGACTACTAGCTTCGATCAAGTCTGGAAAATTCTGCAATTCAATCATCTTCTACTGGTTCAATTCAATCTTAACGGTGAGCATTAAGTTACATTTAATAGATAATTGTTTGCTAACATGGTTGAACATCACTATACAGGATCGGGCGCGGACCGACACGTACAGGGCGGCTATCGTGCAGCATCAGAGTTCCATAGCCGGCAAAGTAATGCAATCTTACCCGTTTAAATTCTAGTTGTTACATAAGTGTTACTTGTAACTACAGTTACAAACATGTAACCAAAGTTACATTTATGCAACTTCACATAAATGTAACTTCGATTACACGTTTGTAATTGAACTTACACTAATTTAATTGGAATTAAATTTTTGTAACTGAAGTTACATTATCGTAACCAAAGTTACATTAGCGTAACTGAAGTTACACCTTTGTAACTTCGGTGTTACACTTTATATTGTGTATGTTCATTAATGTCGGCCTCCGAGGGATCATCAAGATCGTCGCACACTAAAAATTTGGCCAACCATGGTATATTAAGAACTCTTATTGTCTACACAATTTAAATTCTACTTGTTACATAAATGTTACTTGTAACTACAGTTACAAACGTGTTACCAAGGTTACGTTTATGTAACTTCACATAAATGTAACTTTGGTTACACGTTTGTAACTGAAGTTACATTATCGTAACCAAAGTTACATTATCGTAACTAAAGTTACACCTTTGTAACTTCGGTGTTACACTTTGTAACTGGTAACCATATATTACTGTTGTAACTTTTGTAACTTAAGTTACATAAGTGTAACTGGTGTTACACTTTTGTAATTCTAGTAATATATGGTTACACTTATGTTACACTTCAGTTACCAACTAAAGTTACACTTAAGTAACTAAAGTTACACGTTTGTATCTGAAGTTACATTATTTCAAATATTGCAGTTATATAATAAATTTTAAAATTACTATTGTTACAGGGCAATTCACCAGTGAAGATCTAAATAGCAGTTCATCCAACGTATTTATAGATGACGTAACCGTCGAGCATTTTCCAAAGTTGTTTGACGTGGAAAAGGGCAACATGTTCAAATCGAAGAAGCATCTGCAGAACATTATGTGCATGATTGCAATCAGAAGAAACTTCTCATTTACAACTACGAATTCTGATACATGTCGGTTTGAAATCAAATGTCCGAGTGCCGGTTGTACGTGGAAAATGCATTCTTCAACGGACTACAATGGCTCAACGACATGGAGGATAAAATCATACAATAAAACACACTCATGCGTGAGGACGGTAACCAGTACCAAGCACCCGCATGCAAACACTTCCGTTGTAAAGGAATGCTTGAAAACTGCATTTGGTGAAGAAGAAGAAGTTGAATCCATCGCTCCGAAGAAAATAATCAAGAAGATGCGAAAAGAACACGGAGTAGAAATTAGCTATTATACGGCACGGAAGGCCAAGGAATTAACTTTAGAATCCATGCAAGGAAGTGCGGAGGATTCGTATGCAATGCTACCTAAGTATGCAGAAGCGTTAAAAGCGAAAAACCCTGGTAAAATTACTTACTTTGTTTTACTAGTTATTACCTAAGTGTAACTTGACACTATATTTATAATAGTGTAACTTAAGTAAGTAAGTTACATTATTGTAACCAAAGTTACATTATGGTAACAAAAATTACATTATCGTAACTGAAGTTACACTAATTTAATTGGAATTAAATTTTTGTAACCGAAGTTACAATATCGTAACCAAAGTTACATTATGGTAACCAAAGTTACATTATCGTAACTGAAGTTACACTAATGTAACTGCAGTTACACTATTGTAACTGCAGTTACACTTATGTAACTGCAGTTACACTATTTTAACTATAATTACACTTTTGAAACTTGAGTTACGATAATGTAACTTCGGTTACAAAGATTTCAAATATGATTAAATATAATATGTGTAACCAGTATTACTTAGCTGTAATATAAGTTACATAAAGGTAACTGCAGTTACCATTATGTAAAAAGAATTACTTTTATGTAACTACGATTACCAAATAGTAACTGAAGTTACAGTGTAAAACTTATTAACATTTTTTACTAACATTTTAATGTGCAGGTACCTATACAGCGTTTAGCTCTGACAACCAGGGTCGATTCAAGTACTTCTTTCTTAGTTTTGGGGAATCGATCAATGGATGGAAGCATTGTAGGCCTATACTATCTGTCGACGGAACATTTCTGAAAAACAAGTACAAAGGTACGCTCCTTATGGCAGCAGCGATGGATGGCGAAAATCACATCTTGCCTATCGCATTTTCGATAGTGGATTCAGAGAATCATGATTCTTGGCTATGGTTCTTTGAGCAACATAAGATTGCTATTGGAGAGCGCAAAGGTTTATACATCATATCTGACCGCAAAGATTCAATTCCGAGAGCGATCACGTTGGTTTATCCAGAAGCTGCTCAGGGTGTATGTAAACAGCACTTATCCAGAAATCTTCTAAGCCATTTCAAGAACTCTTCTATTGATTTTTTCTTCTCCAAGTGCGCATTGGCATGTACGAAAAGAGAATTTGATCATTATATGAAGGAGTTGTCAACGATCGATGCACGAATTGAACCGTATTTGCAAGACGTCGATCCAACAAAGTGGGCAAAATTATATAGCACTCAAAGACGCTACGGCATAATGACAACAAATATCTCAGAATGTCTTAATTCAGTATTGAGAGAAGCAAGAGTCCGACCTATTATTTCATTGGTCGAGTCTTACAGAGAGCTCTGTCAAAATTGGTATAATAAACATAGACTAGAGGGAGCGTTGATGCGTATGAGGCTGACCCCACAAGCAGAGCTGAAGATGGATGTCTAAGAAGAATTGGCACGAACATTAATCGTAAGTGTTTTCTTTACTTTTTTTATTCATTAATTATATATACCTGCAGTTACTTTAGCGTAACTTCAGTTACGGTTACGTAGCTTCAATTACGGTTACGAAACTCCTGTTACGCTAATAGCTAGTAGTATCTTCAGTTATGTAATTATTGTTACACCTAGCCAAATGACTGTATAATCATTTTAAATGTGAAAATATATTTGAAATTTTTTCAATATGCAGGTTGATTCTATAAATGAAAGCGAATATGAAGTCACTGATAAAGGCTCACAGTATGTTGTTAACTTGAGCTGCGAGACGTGCACGTGTAATGTTTGGCAAATAGACGCTTTTCCGTGTGCTCATGCTATGGCTTCATTTTGGAGGATTGGGTGTGATCCTAAAGCCTATGTGTCAATATTTTACACTAGAGAGGCTTATTTAGCCACTTATGCAGGAGGTAATGCACATTTAGATTAAAATATTCTTCATAGAATTTATTTAACAGTTTATGTATTATTATGCAGGAGGTATATATCCAAGTGGTTACGAAGCTTTTTCGGAGAACTTATGTAACACTTCAAGTGTTCAGGACCCATTCTTTCCAGACACTTTACCCCCAAAGTAAGGAGGCAAGCACGAAGACCGAAAAAAAAGAATTCCTTCAAACGGTGAAGAATTCAAGAAGTCACTTCATTGTGGAGCATGTGGTAAATTAGGCCATAACAAACGCTCTTGCCTTAAGTTTCCGAAATGATTTAATCGTTGTAACATTTTCGAAGGCCATAACTGTGATTATATCTTTACACTATAACACAAGTTACATAATTGTAACTGACTTTACATTTATGATATATTTACATTTATGATATATATGCTAATTAGAATTTCACTAATGTAAATGTGATTACTCTGTTGTAATTGGAATTATTTTTATGTAACCGAAGTTACATTATGGTAACCAAAGTTACATTATCGTAACCAAAGTTACATTATCGTAATTGAAGTTACACTAATTTAATTTATTTTAAATTTTTGTAACCTAAGTTACATTATCCTAACCAAAGTTACATTATGGTAACCAAAGTTACGAAATCGTAACCGAAGTTATACTATGTTAATTGGAATTAAATTTGTGTAACCGAAGTTAATTTATCGTAACCAAAGTTACATTATGGTAACCAAAGTTACATTATCGTAACTGAAGTTACATTAATTTAATTGGAATTAAATTTTTGTAACCGAAGTTACATTATCGTAACCAAAGTTACATTATGGTAACCAAAGTTACATCATCGTAACTGTAGTTACACTTTTGTAACCGGAGTTACAATTTCAATATATTTGTTCAAATAATAATTGAGTGCTTTTCGAGTTAATTTGGAAGTATTAAAATAATTTTTGTAACCGGTGTTACGCTTTTGTAACAGGTGTTACACTTTCGTAATTCTAGTAATATATGGTTACATTTATGTTACATAATTATATTAATCTAGTTTCCATCTAAAGGTACGTAGCAATAAGTTCACATAATTTGAGTTACAAAAAAGAATTTAAATTGAAATATTGTGAAAAAATAGTGACATACAATTATGTAATACTATGACCACAATTAGGTAATACTATGACCACAATCATTATAGTTACACTAATGTACATGTAGTTACACTAATTTAATTGGAATTAAATTTTTGTAACCGAAGTTACATTATCGTAAACAAAGTTACATTATCGTAACTGAAGTTACACTAATTTAATTTATTTTAAATTTTTGTAACCGAAGTTACATTATCGTAACCAAAGTTACATTATGGTAACCAAAGTTACAATATCGTAACTGAAGTTACACTAATTTAATTGGAATTAAATTTTTGTAACCGAAGTTACATTATCGTAACCAAAGTTACATTATGGTAACCAAAGTTACATTATCGTAACTGAAGGTACACTAATTTAATTTATTTTAAATTTTTGTAACCGAAGTTACATTATCGTAACCAAAGTTACAATATGGTAACCAAAGTTTCATTATCGTAACTGAAGTTACAACAATTTAATTGGAATTAAATTTTTGTAACCGAAGTTACATTATCGTAACCAAAGTTACATTATGGTAACCAAAGTTACATTATCGTAACTGAAGGTACACTAATTTAATTGGAATTAAATTTTTGTAACCGAAGTTACATTATTGTAACCAAAGTTACATTATGGTAACCAAAGTTACATTATCGTAACTGAAGTTACATTTTCGAAGGCCATAACTGTGATTATATCTTTACACTATAACACAAGTTACATAATTGTAACTGACTTTACATTTATGAGATATTTACATTTATGATATATATGCTAATTAGAATTTCACTAATGTAAATGTGGTTACTCTGTTGTAATTGGAATTAATTTTATGTAACCGAAGTTACATTATGGTAACCAAAGTTACATTATCGTAACCAAAGTTATATTATCGTAACTGAAGTTACACTAATTTAATTTATTTTAAATTTTTGTAACCTAAGTTACATTATCCTAACCAAAGTTACATTATGGTAACCAAAGTTACATTATCGTAACCAAAGTTACACTAATTTAATTGGAATTAAATTTTTGTAACCGAAGTTACATTATCGTAACCAAAGTTACATTATGGTAACCAACGTTACATTATCGTAACTGAAGTTACATTAATTTAATTGGAATTAAATTTTTGTAACCGAAGTTACATTATCGTAACCAAAGTTACATTATGGTAACCTAAGTTACATTATCGTAACTGTAGTTACACTTTTTTAACCGGAGTTACAATTTCAATATATTTGTTCAAATAATAATTGAGTGCTTTTCGAGTTAATTTGGAAGTATTAAAATAATTTTTGTAACCGGTGTTACGCTTTTGTAACAGGTGTTACACTTTCGTAATTCTAGTAATATATGGTTACACTTATGTTACATAATTATATTAATCCAGTTTCCATCTAAAGGTACGTAGCAATAAGTTCACATAATTTGAGTTACAAAAAAGAATTTAAATTGAAATATTGTGGAAAAATAGTGACATACAATTATGTAATACTATGACCACAATTAGGTAATACTATGACCACAATCATTATAGTTACACTAATGTACATGTAGTTACACTAATTTAATTGGAATTAAATTTTTGTAACCGATGTTACATTATCGTAAACAAAGTTACATTATCGTAACTGAAGTTACACTAATTTAATTTATTTTAAATTTTTGTAACCGAAGTTACATTATCGTAACCAAAGTTACATTATGGTAACCAAAGTTACAATATCGTAACTGAAGTTACACTAATTTAATTGGAATTAAATTTTTGTAACCGAAGTTACATTATCGTAACCAAAGTTACATTATTGTAACCAAAGTTACATTATCGTAACTGAAGGTACACTAATTTAATTTATTTTAAATTTTGTAACTGAAGTTACATTATCGTAACCAAAGTTACAATATGGTAACCAAAGTTACAGTATCGTAACTGAAGTTACAATAATTTAATTGGAATTAAATTTTTGTAACCGAAGTTACATTATCGTAACCAAAGTTACATTATGGTAACCAAAGTTACATTATCGTAACTGAAGGTACACTAATTTAAATGGAATTAAATTTTTGTAACCGAAGTTACATTATTGTAACCAAAGTTACATTATGGTAACCAAAGTTTCATTATCGTAACTGAAGTTACATTTATGTAACTTCGGTTACACTTTGTAACTGGAGTTACATTGTTGTACTTGTAGTTACACTTTTGTAACCGGAGTTACAATTTCAATATATTTGTGCAAATAATAATTTAGTGCTTTTGGAGTTAATTTGGAAGTATTAAAATAATTTTTGTAACCGGTGTTACGCTTTTGTAACAGGTGTTACACTTTCGTAATTCTAGTAATATATGGTTACACTTATGTTACATAATTATATTAATCCAGTTTCCATCTAAAGGTACGTAGCAATAAGTTCACATAATTTGAGTTACAAAAAAGAATTTAAATTGAAATATTGTGAAAAAATAGTGACATACAATTATGTAATACTATGACCACAATTAGGTTATACTATGACCACAATCATTATAGTTACCTTAATGTACATGTAGTTACACTAATTTAATTGGAATTAAATTTTTGTAACCGAAGTTACATTATCGTAAACAAAGTTACATTATAGTATTTGAATTTACATTATCGTAACCAAAGTTACATTATCGTAACTGAAGTTACACTAATTTAATTTATTTTAAATTTTTGTAACCGAAGTTACATTATCGTAACCAAAGTTACATTATGGTACCCAAAGTTACATTATCGTAACTGAAGTTACTCTAATTTAATTGGAATTAAATTTTTGTAACCGAAGTTACATTACCGTAACCAAAGTTAAATTATGGTAACCAAAGTTACATTATCGTAACTGAAGGTACACTAATTTAATTTATTTTAAATTTTTGTAACCGAAGTTACATTATCGTAACCAAAGTTACAATATGGTAACCAAAGTTACACTATCGTAACTGAAGTTACACTTATGTAACTTCGGTTACCCTTTGTAACTGGAGTTACTAGTTACACTTTTGTAAGCGGAGTTACAATTTCAATATATTTGTTCAAATAATAATTTAGTGCTTTTGGAGTTAATTTGGAAGTATTAAAATAATTTTTGTAACCGGTGTTACACTTTTGTAACAGGAGTTACACTATCGTAATTCTAGTAATATATGGTTACACTTATGTAACCGCTATGTAACTGAAGTTACACTTTTGTAACTCTTGTTACATAAGTTACAAAAGTGTAATTATGTAACTACACAATTTAAATTCTAGTTGTTACATAAGTTATATTTATGTAACTGAAAGTTACGTTTTTGTAACTTTGGTTACGCGTTTGTAACTGAAGTTATACTTATGTTTAAAAGTTACAAAAAACGTTACAATAATTGTAACCTCAAAGTTACAAAAGTTTAAACTTCAGTTACAAACATGTAACAAATAATGTATCTAAAGTTACAGTTTTGTAATTGAACTTACGTAATTGTAACTTCAGTTACAAATGTGTAACTTAAGTTACAGTTACAATTGTTCGAGTTACAATTTCGTAATTCTAGAAATTCAAGAAACATTTCTCTTCAATTAGATAACTTTATTGTTTTAACTATGTAACATTAATTCTGATTAAACACATGTAATCCGATAAGTAAAGGTAATAGTCATAAGAGTTTAAAAGGAAGAAAAAATAAAGCACACAAATTGGTCACAGACCATATGTTCGAAAATGATAATGACTAAAACTAAATCACACATTTGCTTTCTTTGAAGCCCCTGTAACTTTTCTTTGAAATGTCTTCAAAGATGTTGTTTCAACCTTCTCAGCTTCTTCCTACAAATATAGAGGTATGTAAGTTACTTAATTGACATAAAGTAAATGGAATTAAATATACGTAATTCAAGTTACACTTGTGTACCAAAAATTACAACCAGAAATTAAAATTGATCACAAATGTTACCTTTTCAAGCATCTGGGTAATGCCTAGGCTGAAACTAGGAGGCTCAATGGCTTTGTCAACAAGATTTTTATCCACCTAAAAATGTAATTACAAAGAAAATATTAAACTAAATATGATTAAACTAAATATGATTACAATATAAGATGACAAGTACCTTCGTAGCCTTTGTTATAACAGCTTCAAGGAATTTGGAATCACTATCCATTTAAAGGAGTGTCTCGTCATCCAGATACGCATATGTAACTTTCTTTGCGTCTTCTGTGGTGTTCTCAAGAGGTGCCTTCTCGGCAATCTTTTTCTTTTTCGGTAGGGGAGGAATCTCACCATCCTACAAATATAAATGGTAATAACTTAATAGCTATAACTGAAATGTTTATTTGTATTTGGAGTTACAATTAAGTAACTTACCGGCTTGGTGCATAGCCATAGTTGCATTAAGTTTAACTTACATAAGTGGAGCTATATAACGAATATAGTGATAAATGGATTACAAATAGTACCTCTCCCAAATCCGGTGTAGTTAGAGGCTCAGAGGGAACACTCGTAGTCTTTGTACGAGCACTCTTTGATCTCTTAATTGGATTCTTCTTTGGCTGCCTGGCTACATGCTCGGTAACCTTTTCTCCCTTGGCCTACAAAATACAAATGGTGGTAGTTACATGAACATATTTACAATAAGTTTTATTGGAGTTACAATAATGTAACTGGACCGGAGTTACGGTATTGTAACTTGAGTTACAGTAATGTAACTGGGGTTACAGTATTGTAACTGGGGTTACAGTATTGTAACTGGGGTTACAATTACTTAAGTGATGCTAAATTACAATTACATAAATAAGTTGTAAATTACATTACAATCAGTACCTTGTTCAAACCAATGTGAGACATTAGCATCTCCACTTGGTTTTTCAAAAAAACAACTTCATTCTTCAAGCTAACTTGCTCAGCCTTCATCTATTTGTTATCTTGTTTAAGCTCTGCTACTTCTTGGCATAGCTGATCGATCATTAAAGATGAGGCTTGTTGAGGAGCTTGTGGTGAAGAACTAGGTTTTTGAGAAAGTTGTCTCTCAGAACAATATTCCGAAAGAACACGTAGCTGTAATATTAGAAAAACAATAATAACATTATTAAGATTCCAAAAACAGTGCCATGGTTATTATAACAAAATTAAATTGTAAATGAAGTAAAGCAATTCAAAAATACCTCAATGTCATAAAAAATGGAAGCAACCATTCTAGAGCATACTTTACCACCAAGCAAACTCCAATTCAAAATTGGTGGACCGATAGTAGAATTCACCTTCGTAGCAATTTTGGCCTTGGACCACAATGGTATAGCCTGAGCTAAGTACACTAAAATTGCAGTTGGCATACCATGAAGGTGATAGCTAGTTATGGGACTGTCGGTATTTAAACTTGCAGCAGCCTTTAACATGAACTCCTTAGTGGTTTCATAGACAATTCTTCCCCACGGATAGGACTGAAAAGCACTAGAAGAACTGGCTAAGTCGATGTGGGCATTCTCGATTGGTTTATCCTTTGGCTTGTTGTCGATGAATGCCTCGAAGAAGTAAATGTTCACCATTTTGAGCAGCTCGTCATCATCGATATCATCGGAAGCAGAAAAAAGATCCTCAAAGTCACTACACGTAACTCTTGATGAACTACCAAACCACTTCTCTCTTATGTCTCCTCTCATTGGGATGACGTGGGATGGAAAAGCTGAACAGTTCAAGAACGTCGTTGCCTGAAACTCTTTAATGCCAAACTCAACGACTTGGTCATTGAACATGAAAGTCAGCAACTCATCTTTACCCTCCACCATATGAAACACGAGGTTGTGTAACAAACGAGATGGAGATGTTTGTTGCGTGAAGTTGACTAGGTAACCAAAAAGTCCACTCTTAAACTTATCTAAACAATCTGGCCGCGGAGCCAACAACTGCTCGATGTATTTGATGGTATTGAACCGTTTATACGTATTGATTCTAATACCGTGTCTTCTCCTTGTCAAATCTACAAGAAACTGCAATAAGATAGTGGTAAGTACAATTAAATTGTAATTTACAATCATATAACTATAGTTAAAGTTACAATCATGTAACTATATAGTAACATATGAAACACTAACAGTATGTAACTAAAGTAACTATACATTAACTATACAGTTACAACTGTAACTACAGTTACATGATTGTAACTGTAACTATAGTTACATGATTGTAACTGTAAATATATTGTTACTGTACTGTTATTGTAGTTACAGTTATGTAACTAGAATTACATAAAGGCAGTTGTAGTTACAATCATGTAACAGTAAGTTACATTTATATAATTCTAGTTACGTAACTGTAATAACATTTATAATTATATCTGAGTTATACAATGTAATTGGATTTACTTTTATTTCAGCTTTCTTGTTCGATGCATCTTTGGATTTAGACATCGGTTTAGAGGAGGAAGCCTTCTCGGAATCGCCACATGTTGTTGATTTCCTACCTAAAAGAAATTAAATGAAACATAATAAGTAAGATAATGAACCGAATTATATTGAAAAACATACATTGAATAATGTGAACAGTTTACCAAATAAGAAACAAATTATAAAGGGCTATAATTACCTGCCGGTTTGCGCTTGTGCTTGACAATTTTGCCTGAATCTGTGGCCGCTCCCTGCGACTGAGCCGCACTTGTTGCCCCGGTTTCTAGCATCCTTACACTGTACTTTGCACACAAATTGATCAAGTCTTAGGTTAGGGAACAATTTGCAAACAAAAATCCTTAATATGGAAACTATTTTAAGAAAGTCACTACGTACAGAAAAACACATCCAAAGATTCTCAATAAAACATGTTTAAACCAGAGTATTTTACAGCTATATCCACTGATCATCGTGGATAAGACAGTGTATCAACTTCTTTTAATCTTCACCGAGCTTAATAGATTGATTATTGATCAATAGATTGCGGGATTACAACCTAATAACTTAAATTGTTGGGGTATATAACGGCGCAAGTACATATGTTTGCCGTTCTGTTAACAAATAACTACCGGGGCGCTAAACATAGATATTTGTATGTTAAATTGTACTTTCGCCACGTATTTAAAACACATTCAACATCCGTTTGAGTGGCTTTCCATGACCCACAGATTAATTTCTAGTTAATCAACAATCCAATCTGGTTTATCACCTGTGACACATATATGTATATGTATATATATATATCTGTCTATATATTTCAATCTAAGCAACCTCAACCATAGATAGAAGGTAAACATATGAACCGAGTTTAATTAGCGGCCATGGCCAAGCCAACACTCTTCTTGTTTTTACTTAAAACAAACTGCAAGTTTGATTTCGATCAAATCAATCTTTTTTTTTTTAATTCCAAACTTAAACTTGAATATGCAGATTGTGCCAAGACCCGAGGCTATGGAAGTCCCACGTACAACAAGTCAAAGTCAATGAATCTGATCAAACAATGTTTGATTTCTCTGGTAATATGAATCTGATCAAATAATGTCTCTCTCGTGCTTGTTTACTCTTTTGAATTTCAACCATAGATAGAAATCGAGAATCAATCAAAACTAACCTAATATGAAGTCATAACATGCGAATCAAGCAAGAATGGAAATCATTAGAGGCCCAAGAATGGTACAGGCGAATCAAACCCAATAATGGTACAGAGATCGAGACCAATCAGTGACGGAGACGATCGCGCAGGCTTCAACGCAACTCGATCGAGACTAACCAGTGGCGGCTAGGGTTTGGTGGAGCTCCTGGCAGAGAGGGAAATCGATCGGAAATGGGGGTTTTGGGTTGCTGAATATCCAGAACTAGGGCAGAGCTCGAGCTCGAGGGAGAAGAGGAACTAGGGCAGAGCTCGAGGGAGAAAAGGAACTAGGGCAGAGCTCGAGGGATAAGGAATAGTTAGGGCACGAGAGGAGAGGTCGAGGGAGAAGGAGCTCGCGATTTGGAGAGAAGGCAGGAATGGCGAGACAGAAAACGCGGAGGAGAGAAAGTTAGGGCAAAGCTCGAGGGAGAAGAGGGAGAAGAGGGAGAAAAGTGATTTGAGGGTAATTAGGGAAAACAAAATTTAAAATGAGTATAATTTGGATTATTGAAACTTTGAGTACTTTTTTAAATAGTTTGAATTATATTGACGGCGTTAAGTGAAACGCCGATCAAATCTGAGATCGCTTTCGAAAGCGACGCTCTGCGATTTAGCGCCTTCCAACTTCAAACGTCGAATCTCAATTTCTCGTTCCTCTCTCTCTTCTTCCCTCGCATCCTCAGTTTCCAACATTCTAGGGTTCGCCAATTTGGGCAATCGGAGCTCGATTGCTTCCTCGTAATCGAGCTTCGCTACGAAGGCGCGATTGGACGATGGTTTTCATGGTGATTTTTTTTGGGATAAACGGTGTAAGCTTTGCGTCATTGCAGACGTAACTTCTGACTTTGACTCTGCCGAACCTGGCGAATTGTACCGTACGTGGTCGACCGTCCTTGTCGAAAGTGCACTCTCAATCTGGTTCGCAGCTTTTGAAATGAGAGTTTTGGTTTTATGATTCTCGCTCGGACTATTTAGTTGAGTCTTTCCTTTTGTGCAATTGATAAGCTTCGACCGTTTGGTTGGTTGGAATTGTCGAAGTCTATCGGGATTTTATGTGGTCGACATTCTCTCAGAGGAACCGATAAGCTCATTTGGATTTCGAATTGGGATTTCTGGGTAATCGTTTCTGCAGTTTCGTATCGCATTAAACGAATTCCCGATAACGGAGAATTTGGCGAGAAGATGGTGCAAATGAGGTGTTTGTGCTTGTAAAAGGACAGTCATGGGGAGCTTTCTGGGTGGTTTTGTTTTGCCGTTGCTTCTTTTAGCAGGTATGGATAATTGTATCTGGAATTTCGCTATTTAGTTGTATATTGACGTCAAGTTGATTTACGTTTTGCGTCCGGGTTTTCGTTCTGGTAAATGTGAATGTGAAGTTGATCAACTGTTGGGTTGTAATACACCTTGATGATGTATTAGAGGATGAAGAAAGCTGAAATGCGTTTTCGATATCGATTCTTTCTGTGTCGGATATGCCGTCTTTCTCTTGTCAATAATAAGGCAGCGGTGTTACATGTCTGCGTTTTTTTTGTTGACTTACAGCTGCTTGCATCAACTGGAGCTTGATCTCCCTTGTAAATTTGATAGCTTTTGTTCTGATTCAATTCAATGCTCCAGTAATTGGTAAGAGCTCCATGCATTTTGTAGACTGAATGGGCAGTTGTCTTATAGTTCTTATTGTTTAATAAATATTTCCCTTTTTTCTTATAGGTTATAATTTCAGGAGGAGATTCTTATTGTTATGGCCAATAATCATTTTCTCTATACTTGTTCTTCTGTCGGAAATGATATATTGTGTCATATGGCTTATAAAGGGAGATACATGGAGTATGGCTGATACATGGGGGGCGAATTTGGTCGGGCTGATGGCGTAAGCATATATTTCACTGTTACATTATTAGAGTCATTTTCGTAGTATTTTATGGCTTACTTAATTCTTTCTATTGTAAACATTTTGCAGAATCCAGTCATGGAGATCTCCAATGATTTATATCTTAGCCATGCAGCTTTCAGCCGTCGTTGTTGCTTTGCTTGATTTGTTTCCAAACAAATTTGGATTAGTTACATGGCGTAATTCATGTTGGGGTCGCTTCACATCAACTGTTGAGAGTTTAGGTATTAAGTAGTTTATTAATTAGTTGATTCATTTTCTATTTCTTTTTCCAACACTTTTCATGTTAAATCATAATGAAAGAATGTTTAAAGAGCTTCATTTTTTAGTTGCTTCAGCTTATGGTCCTTTATTCTGTCCGTAGTTGGTTATGGAATGCATGATTTATTCGTGGGTGCATTTGCATCTCAATCTGCATCACTGTGGACGCACCTCCTATTGTTTTATCAATTTATCATATCCGAAATTAATTTTCTTTTTAACCGATTGATTTTGTTGAATAATATGAAGACCGAGTGGGGTCAAAGAAACGAGCAGACCCAACTAGACTATACATTCACAAATTTGAATTGGTTTATAACATAAGAAGTCAAACCATCTTGGTTCTTTCCTACCAGTCAAGCTCCTAAGTAGAATGACTAATTTTTTTTTGGTAAATCTAAAGTGTTGCTCAATCTGGAATCTAAATTTATGATGAGTTTAGTAGATCAATCTTTCAATATTTTATCACTGCTTATTAATTTCGTGACTGGAAGCTGTTAATGTTAATTTGAATAATCTTGTCTGTCCACATCAAAGGCTCTCATCTTAAGGTTGCCTCATGCTTGCTGTTGCCTGGCGTTCAACTGATGGTTGGAATTAGCAATCCATCGTGGATTTCTTTACCATTTTTTATCGGAAGCTGCGCCGGTCTTGTGGATTGGTCTTTAACCAGCAATTTTCTAGGGCTATTTAGGTAACTTCATAACTACTTTCCATATTTTTGATGTGAACAAATCTAGAGTAAATTGAACTAATGCCCTGAATTTTCGAGACATAGCAGCAGTTTTCCCCCTCATCTATGATTTATGGCAGCAATACCCCCTACAGCACTTGAAAATGTAACAGATTGCCTCTGGTTTTGGTTTGTGGAAACTACAATACTGTACTTTAAAAATGTGGCACATTTATTTGTTAAAAATAGAAATCACACTATATATTGACAATATGATTTTCGTTGGGGGTTTTTCCCCAGTTATTTTGTTTGTTTGCAATCTTTGTATCTTCCTAAAATTCATGTTTCATATTAACAAAATAACAAAAGTAACGAAAATACCTTCAAGTAAATCACATAATCAGTACATATTAGCGGTTCCATTATCTTCTAAAGGATAAGGGGGTATTGCCACAAAACCAAAGAAGAGGGGTTAATCTGCTAAAATTTTGAAAGTTAAGTGGGGTGTTGATGCCACAAATCAAAGAAATTTTTCCGTGTCGAAAAGTTTATGGGGGCAGTGCTGTCGATTACTCAAAATTTTCTTCACTCTTTCTGGTTTTCCCCACTAATCAAAATCATTTATTGCTGTCTCTGAAGGTGGTGGCGGCCTTTGCAACTCTATGGAGGCTTCACCATTATACTGCTTTATGCGTATCAGCTTCCTTTGGAGCTCCCAGATTTGTTAAAATGGGTTGCCGAGTTCATCGGTCTCTTCAAAGTCACACGAGAGTCTTGCTGGCCTGAAATATGTTCCTCCATTTCTCTCATAATATTCTATATTACGGTATGCTTCTGTTAAGAAGCTTAATATTGTCAAGAACGACGCAATAGATTAATATTAAACAATATACATGTTATCAGTATTTTCCGAAATTAACAGTCTGCATACCACCTATTTCGTCTAGCTTCTTTTTATGCCTATGATTCATGGGTTATTATTTTTTCTTTAAATATGTTTTCTCTCTCTGCAGCTATGCTATATCAAATCTGATTTGGAAGAAATGGATTTTCTTATGTCTATAAGAGAAAGCAACTTGGCAGAGCAACTCCTTCCCGAAAAGCATTCATTTTTCATTCGTCAACATAGGTATTATTAGTTCACCCAGACACGCTGACGTTTATACGTTACATGCTTTTCTTAACATTAATCATTTGGCAGAAATACAGAATTTCAGACTTATGACTAGTGACTAAAGATGCTTCTGAATCGTAGGACTTAAGAGCTAGTAGTCCGCTAAGCATAGCAGTGACGTGATTTTCTTCAGAATTTATTATTTCAATCAATATCAGTCGGCAAATGAAAATGAACCACTTTTCTCGTGGCTCCAGATTCCCATATTTTAAAGCTATTTTAAATGTTTATTTCGCATTTTGTATATGATTAAGATTGTGTATCATAATATATGGAATCATGTACTGATCTACAGGTCTGGTGGACGGCACACCAACGTATTATTAAGGGGACCTGTATTTCGGACATTCAGCATTAACTTTTTCACGTATGGTTTTCCGGTATATATCTGTAAACAACATTTTTCTTTCTTTCTTTAGTTGTAGTTTATTATATCTCGATCTAACAAAATGCATGGGTGATCATGTTTGTATATGCAACACACTGACACAAACATAAATCTTGATTTATTACGACGTAAGCATCTTAAATTCACAAGCTCAAAATCAAAAGTTCTATAACTATTTAACCTATTTTTTTCCTTCTTTTATGTACACATCTTAATTTTAAGTCGTAAAACTACATGATTCTGCACTTCTTTTTCTATATTACTAGGTCACTAATATAGATTTTGTTAGGACTATGAGAATTTTAGCATTATTTAAAGAAAAAGGCTTATTGAAGAGCTAAAGGCGCTTACTTGTTAACAAAGCATGATAATCATAATACTAGTTCCGTTATCATTTTTCATTGTCACTTGCTTTAGGATTTGTCATTTTTTGCGATAGTGATTTTTAAAATCGTTTATCGGTACCTGTTTTACATTTTATACGCATAACTGGCTGCAAACTAATTCCTCGACCAAAGGAAACTAACTAACTTGCTATAACCGCATTACCTAATTAAATATAATCTGTGCTGAATTTGGCAGGTATCGCTGTTTGTTCTTTCGTTTTGGAGTTTCCACTTTGCAAGTGTATGTGCATTTGGGTTACTTGCATATGTTGGGTACATCATATATGCGTTCCCGTCATTATTCCATTTGCATCGCTTGAACGGCTTGCTTCTCGTCTTCATTCTCCTATGGGCTGTCAGCACTTACATTTTCAATGTAGCTTTCACATTTTTGAAGTTTAAACTTGGGAAGGTAATTTGTCACGGACCATGGTTTTTAAATATTCATTTGTCCTTTAATGATGTCATGTTAATTAATTATGTGTTAAATATGTTAAAGGGTTAAGTTATTTCGTTTCCCACCAATTTCAATAACTTATTAGCATAATTATTATTTATCAGTTGAATGAACCGAAATAACGAATTTTGAACTGCTTGTTAATGTTGTGATGCAGGACATGGGTATGTGGGAAATGGTGGGGTTGTGGCATTATCCAATACCGGGGTTCTTTCTGCTTGCTCAGTTTTGCCTTGGAGTAATGGTGGCTCTTGGTAATCTTGTCAACAACTCCGTTTTTCTGTACTTATCCGACACAGACAGGCGAACTTCAAATGACAAGCATGTTGTTGAAGGTAATTCTCGTGAACTTTATTAATTTGTTTAAAATTATATTTGTTAGGCATTCCTTATTGATAGGGAATACTTATGGTTCTAGATTCGGAATATTATTTGGTTTTTACTCTATTTCTTAAGACATTTGTTAGGTCTTGATAGCTACGTAACATGATGCTAGATTTATACCAGATAAAAGGTGAATTATTCTTCGCATATTTGACTATGTATTGTGTCGAAATCTAATTAACTATGTAATTACTTAAATCATTAAGGATATGTTATCATAATATAAGTCTTACTAGTTCCTATTTAATGAAATAAAATATGTACATATGCTAACACGTGTTTCTATGTGCTATATGGCAACAGACGGAGAGACAAAGGTATTGATTGTGGCAACGGTTGCATGGGGGCTTAGGAAAAGTTCTCGGGCTATTATGCTGGCACTCATCTTTCTCATTGCCTTGAAACCTGGTTTTATCCATGCCGTGTACTGTACGTTGTTGCCTAACTTGTTTTGATTTTGATTATTTCATTTATTCTATTAGTTAGGAAATCCTCGTTTGTATTGAATATTTCTTTTTCTATTGAGGTGGTGATTCTCGTCTCATGCTGTGTTTTTTTCATATCTTATTTATTTTTAATAATTTTATATAGACCCGGGACCACTCCATTTAACAATCGCGTTTGAATGCGAGAATCAAACCCGCGATGTTTATGAAGCGTGTTAACCATGTCTGACTCATTTAACTGATCACATCATACTACTGTTAAATGACAAGTTAATTGATTTTAGTCTCATTTAACTGTTTGATGTAAGATATTTTATCAAATTAAAATTTAATTAATTGAACAGCGCTATTCAGAAAATAAGACATAAATTTGACACATCAAATTTTAAATTATTAATAACATGCATTGAACGCATACCTTGTTCCTTGATTGTATCTAACTGGGTCCACATTCTCGTGTTTGTGTCATGTTCACCCATTATTTAACCATTCTCGTGGCAGTCGAACTCAGATCCATATGAATTTGACCCAAACCCAATCATTTGGTGCATGACCATTTCTTTTTTCATGTCTGGACCCAAATTGTCACCCCTATATTATTATAGAATATATATGTTATTAACTAAGTATTAGGTTGTTATCTCGATCCTGAGGATCAACTATCCCATTGTGTATCTAAACCATGGATATGGCCTCTTGGCTCTTCACTCTGTTCTTGTACTTACATTAAAATTTGATAGGCTTTTTGCTAATTAGTAAAACTCATGAATTGTGTTTCAGTGGTATTCTTCTTGATATATCTTCTGAGTCACAGCATCAGCAGAAAGGTTCGCCAAGCTTTGATTCTCTTGTGTGAGGTTCACTTCACTCTGTTATACCTTCTTCAGATCAATTTGATCTCCAATTCTTTGGAGAAAGAAGGCTCGCTGAGTATGGAAGTTCTCTCGCAGCTAGGTACGACCTTCATATGAGAAACAATATTTTTTATATCTTTCTTCTTTGAGGGATTTTTCTTTCTATCTTTAAGAACTTGTGATATAATATTTTAGAATTTTTGGCACAGTTTAACTTAATGATTTATGGTATGTGCATAAATGGCCCTTCATATAAGATATTGCATTAAACACTCTTCTGCGTTTGGCCTTTTTTATTTTGTTTCGTTAAGAAAATTAACAAAATCAATGGCATATACATTCTTTTTAACAATTTATTTAGATTCGAAAATAATTTTACCGTAGAGAAATGTTTGTGCCAAAAACTCTAGTTCTTAAATATCTAATTCTAGTCGTTCTTGTGTAGGTCTTCTCGGGCCTGAAAGTTCGTGGGACTTCTTGGAAATAGCTTTGCTTGCTTGCTTCTGTGCTATTCACAATCATGGCTTTGAAATGTTGTTTTCTTTCTCAGCAATTGTGCAGCACACGCCGAGCCCTCCAATTGGGTTTAGTATTTTGAAAGCGGGCCTTAATAAGTCTGTCTTGTTGTCGGTATATTCCTCACCGCCGACCACCTATACTCGTGATAATCCAACTTATGGTATACATTTTTGTCTTTGTATAACTAGAATATACTTATAGATAATTAGATATTATATCTTCTCAATTTTTTTTTATATGTGGTGTGTAAATATGATCCATCTAATTATATTGGCTGAATATCAGCATATAGTTCAACGGTAAGACGAATGATTTTGTGGAATATTATCTGCTGCAAAATGCTCCAAACAGAAAATGATTGCCTACCAAGCTAAAGTACGAGAAAAATCACTAATAATTGTTATTCCTAATATACAAATAATATAATCACCCTAGCTAGTTTTATAAATTTCTCCAACAATAATAAAACTTGTTGCATAAAATACTCTAAACTAACCATGGTTTTCAACGTTACTGGTTAAAGTGCTCGAAAGCGCGTGGCAAGAATATCTGTTTAGTTAGTTATTCTAAAGATCTAACCTAGACAGTCGTTTTTAATTCCTATTATTTCTATTATTGATAGCTGCTAACTTTTCGTTTTCAGAAAGGAGAATAACGTCATTCCTCGCTGCAATTGGTCAGAAATTTTTATCCTTGTATCGATCATTTGGGACCTACATTGCCTTTCTGACCATTCTTCTCACCGTATACCTGGTTAGACCAAATTACATATCGTTTGGCTATGTGTTCCTTCTCCTTGTTTGGATCATTGGACGGCAACTCGTTGAGAGGACAAAACGACGTCTTTGGTTCCCGTTGAAAGCGTATGCAATTATTGTTTTCATCTTTATATATAGCTTAAGCAGCTTCCCAAGCTTTGGATTGTGGTTGTCCAAGTTCATAGATCTTTATTTCTTTCTGGGCTATGATCTTGAAGCCTCATCGTTGGAAAACGTTTGGGAATCAATGGCGGTCTTGATAGTCATGCAGCTTTATAGCTATGAAAGGAGACAGAGCAAGAACAATAGACCAAATGATTCTGATACTTTGGAATTGGAATCGGATTTTGGAATATTAGGGTTCGCAAGGCGGTTTTTAATCTGGCACACCCACAAGATTGTGTTTATAGCGTCGTTCTACGCAGCTTTATCTTCCATTAGCGCATTTGGATTTTTATATCTGCTTGGATTAGTCATTTTTCTTACTTTTCCTAAAGCTTCACGCGTTCCTTCGAAGTCAATCTTGGCTTACACCGGAGTTTTGGTGACGGCTGAATATCTTTTCCAGATGTGGGGGAGTCAGGCTGAAATGTTTCCGGGTCAAAAACACTCCAAAATTGCCATCTTTTTGGGCTTTAATGTGTATGACCATGGTTTCTGGGGTTTAGAATCAGGTTTTAGAGGAAAAGTGCTGGTTATTGCCGCTTGTACTCTTCACTATAACGTTTTCCGTTGGTTGGAAAAAATGCCGCGAATTATTCAGAACAAAGGGAAGTGGGAAGAGCCTTGTCCTCTGTTTCTCTCAGAAGAAGACGGTTTCCGAATTGTTCCCGATTCTGGAAAGGAAGTTCCTCAGCCATCAGATTCTGGAATCTTTTCTGTAAAACAAGCTCACATAACAAACAGTTCGAGATCTTTTTCCTTCTCAAATCCGTCTCAGCCACCAAATAATGCATCGTCAAAAGAAAATGGCAGCAGAAAATACTCGTTCGGGTATATTTGGGGCAGCACAAAGGAGAGTCATAAGTGGAACAAGAAACGAATACTCGCTTTGAGAAAGGAAAGGTTTGAAACACAGAAGATCTTATTAAAAATATATTTGAAATTCTGGTTTGAGAACATGTTTAACCTCTTCGGTCTCGAGATCAACATGATCGCCTTGCTTCTGGCGAGCTTTGCGTTGTTGAACGTCATTTCTATGGTGTATGTTTTTTTGCTCGTTGCTTGTGTTCTTTTGAAAAGGGGGCTTATACGTAAAATATGGCCCGTTTTCGTATTTTTGTTTGCTTCAATCCTTATTTTGGAATATTTTGCCATTTGGAAGAGCTCCTGGAATCCGAGTGAAGCGAGTGTGGCTGATATCAATTGCCATGACTGCTTTAGAAGCTCCAGCCAATACTACAGCTTCTGCAAATTCTGCTGGCTAGGTAAGAATACGTTAAAATACAAAAGTTAGGGATTAGTTTGTAATTATCAATTATGTTCCGTTAATTTGTATAATATTAGCTAATAGTTATGTATTATCTTTATGCATATGGATGGACCAGTTAGTGTAATTATGATTATTTTGTTATTAGTAATCTAGTCTGAGATGAGATGTGATCTTGTTATTGTTTCGATATTAAATTGTTTTTTCTTCTTTTCCTATTATAGGACTTATCGTTGATGATCCAAGAGTTTTGATCAGTTATTTTGCTGTCTTCATGCTTGCTTGTTTCAAACTCCGAGCCGATCGTCTATCCAGCTTCTCAGAATCATCAACGTATCGGCAAATGATTTCTCAGCGCAAAAACACATTTGTGTGGAGAGATCTTTCCTTTGAAACCAAGAGCATGTGGACCTTCCTTGACTATCTCAGGCTCTATTTCTACTGCCATTTATTAGATTTGGTTCTTATTCTCGTTTTGATTACCGGAACCCTAGAATATGATATTCTCCACCTGGGTTACCTCGCTTTTGCTCTGGTTTTCATCAGAATGAGACTTGAGATATTGAAGAAGAGGAACAAGATCTTCAGATTCTTGCGCATATATAACTTCGCAGTCATCGTTCTCTCTCTCGCCTACCAATGCCCTTTTGTGGGTGAATTCAGTGCTGCGAAGTGCGAGACTGTGGATTACGTATACGAGATGATTGGGTTTTATAAATATGATTACGGGTTTAGGATTACCGCCAGATCAGCGATTGTTGAGATTATTATATTCATTCTTGTGTCGCTTCAGTCATATATGTTATCTTCCCACGAGTTTGATTACGTGTCTCGGTATCTTGAAGCAGAGCAAATCGGCGCTATTGTGTATGAACAAGAGAAGAAAGCTGCATGGAAGACTGCACAGCTGCAGCACATCCGTGTCTCGGAGGATAAAAAACGTCATAGAAACTTGCAAGTTGAGAAAATGAAATCTGAGATGCTGAATTTGCAAGTCAAACTTCACAGCATGAACTCGGAGTTTGACTTCGGCTTGACTTCTCCTGGTAGCGATGGGTTGACTTTGAGGAGGAGGAGGAGCACTTCCCTTGCTTCCAATTTTGAATCTTCTGAGATTCCTCAGAAAGAAGATTTTAGCTTGAAGAAGAAGCAAATCATTGAAGTGGATGATTCAGTTTATCCTTCTGAATTTCTTGAAGTTATGACTGAAGCTGAATCCACAAGGCAATCATTGGAGTCTCCTTACTGTGAAATCACCGAAGTTGAAGAAGATCATGAAAAACTGTTTCCGAATTTAGAAATCAAAGATAAAGTAAAAGGGCAAACGAAGGAAAACCCACTCGTACAGCTCATCGGTGACGGTGTTTTCCAGGTACAATCAATTGGAAATCAAGCTGTTAATAACCTAGCAAGCTTCTTGAACGTTGCACATGAAGAATCTGATTTGCATGACCGTTCATCTGCTGAGGATGGAGTGTATGACGATATGGAGAGCCAGAAAACGAAATATACGTCTTTAGGCCGTTCATCGTCGCTGCAATCAGACACCAGCTCTGACGCCACAAGTCTTCAATTAGGGCGTATTTTTCGCCACATTTGGTCCCAAATGCGGTCAAACAATGATATCGTCTGTTATTGCTGCTTCATAATCATCTTCCTCTGGAACTTCAGCTTACTCTCAATGGCGTATTTGGCAGCTCTCTTCTTATACGCTCTATGTGTGAACACCGGTCCGAATTACATCTTCTGGGTTATCATGCTTATATATACTGAAATGTATATCTTGGTTCAGTACTTGTACCAGATTATAATTCAGCATTGCGGGTTGAAGATCGATTTGGACCTTCTACGTGAATTAGGGTTTCCTGCTCATAAGATCACTTCATCGTTCGTCGTGAGTTCATTGCCTCTCTTTCTTGTCTACTTGTTTACGCTGATTCAGAGCTCTATCACTGTAAAAGACGGCGAATGGATGTCTTCAACAGATTTCAAAGCTAAGAGGAGAGCTTTGACCGGGAATACGATTGAACAAAGTTGCAATTGGAGCGAAAGGATTCACGATTTTACGCATTTGACCACAAATATGGCTAATTCTTTAGTCAGGCGATTGTTCAGGTACTGGGAATCACTGACCCATGATGCAGAATCACCTCCCTATTTTGTTCAAGTTTCAATGGACGTGCACGAATGGCCGGAAGACGGAATTCAGCCAGAGAGAGTCGAATCTGGAATAAATAAACTGCTCAGAGCTGTTCATGATGAGAGATGCAAGGAAATAAACCCTAGTCTCTGCCCTTTTGCTAGTAGGGTCCACGTTCAAAGCATCGAAAGAAACCGAGAAAGTCAAAATTCAGCCTTGGTTGTTCTTGAAGTTGTATATGCCTCACCTTTGACAAAGTGCGCTTCGGTGGAATGGCAAACGTCGCTTGTTCCGGCTGCTGATGTGGCGAAAGAGATTTTAGCAGCGCAGAGCTCTGGTACCGTCAAAGAAATTGGGTTTCCTTATTCTATAGTTTCGGTAATTGGAGGAGGAAGAAGGGAAATTGATCTGTACGCTTATATATTTGGTGCTGATCTGTCGGTTTTCTTTCTAGTCGCCGTTTTCTACCAGTCAGTCGTCAAACATAACAGTGACTTTCTCGACGTGACTCAGCTTGAAGATCAGTTCCCTATACAGTTTGTATTTATTCTTATGGTCAGTTCTACTGCTCTTTCTCTCCTTATATATCGCGCTATATGTGTTAAATAAAAAGAGTCGTTTGTAGCTATGTCCCATGAACTTGTGGTGTCTTAGCATATTTCCCCCTTATAATTTTTATTCGTTTCCAACTTGATCTTATAAACTGTAGAAGTAATGTTCGCTAACTGATAAATAGTTGACGGTTTTCGTCAAAGTTGTAAGCAACGTGCAATGCAGATGTCCGTAGATATTATGATTAATTTGTCCCTAAAAACTTGTATGTGCATAATTTCTCTTTATGAACTATTACTCCTAATACAAGTAAAACCTCGTTAATTTAATACTCGATAAATGTATAACCTCGATTGAATAATACTTTTGTATGGTCCTGATAATAACTGGCATAAGTAAATTATCACTTGATAAAGTTATAATCTCGCCCGTTGTTAAAAAATGTTATCAATTCAAGGCTCGCCTTGAGGCTCACCTCACTGAGGCATTGAACAAAATAGTGATGAGGCTTACGCCTCACATGGAGAGATCAAGGCTTACCCCTTGACAACGCCTCATTAATTAAGTTTAGCGCCTTGTGGCAACGCCTCATGGCGTGATATATATATATTATATATAATATCTTTATTTACTTACCTATTTTATCCTAAACTTTATCGTATCAAAGTCAAAACCCTACTATATAATTTTGAGTTTTCGAGTATTTACGTTTGAGATAAGACTTATTAAGGATTATACTATATTTCAAAATTTATTATATCTATCTTATTTTTATATTATTCTTAAATAATTATACTGTATTTATAAAGGCTTGCGCCTCAAACGGCTCAAGGCGTATCGCCTTAAGACACGGCGAGAAAACGCCTCGAGGCTTAACTATGCAATTTTAAACATTTATAACAAAATTTCTCGTCCCAACTCTATTAATTTATCGGTAAAAATAAATTTTATATTGTAGGAATCTAATTTAAAACTTTTCTCTATTTTAAATTTCTAATTGCATTCATTGGCTTCTCATGCAGATCATCTTCTTCTTAATTGTTCTCGATCGCATAATTTACCTCTGCTCGTTTGCCACCGGAAAGGTTATCTTCTACCTTTTCAACCTCGTTCTCTTCACATACTCAATCACAGAGTATGCTTGGAATTCGGACCCCGCACAACAACATGCCGGAGGGTTTGCTCTTCGTGTTATATATCTTGCCAAATCCGTATCTCTAGCGTTGCAGGCTATACAAATACGATACGGTATTCCTCACAAGAGTACATTGTACCAGCAGTTTCTGACGAGTGAAATATCGCGGATCAATTACTTGTGTTATCGTCTCTATCGTGCTCTTCCGTTCCTCTATGAACTGCGTTGTGTTCTTGACTGGTCGTGCACAACGACGTCTCTGACGATGTATGATTGGCTAAAAGTAAGTGCTTGAAATTATTAAATTTTGTGTCTTGATTAGGTTCTGATTGTGCCCTCTTTACCCTCATTAATTTACCATCATGAGTTTTGTGCACGATTGACGAATATGATCTATGGTTTTCTCAGCTGGAAGACATATACGCGAGCTTGTACCTGGTGAAATGCGATGCAGTTTTGAATAGAGCAGAGCACAAACAAGGAGAAAAGCAAACTAAAATGACCAAATGTTGTAACGGGATATGCCTCTTCTTTGTCTTACTCTGTGTTATCTGGGCTCCTATGCTGGTATGATATTTCTGAACTTGGTCAATATATGATTATGTATATATATATATATATATATATCCTTAATTTTGTTAAGTAAGAAATGGAAGGAAGTCTTATCTACTTTGGCAATGATAGTGAGTTTTTGGTATTTGCCTGTTGATGATAATAGTGATATGACCCAAAATTGATCCTCGAAAGGGGAGCTTCGCCTAATTTCACAAGCCCCAGATCCCCGCTTTTGGCAGAGGTTTAAGTTTAAGAAGGGTTATTAACTACCCTTTCTTATTAGCATGTGGTCTCTTAAATAGTTTAAAATTGTTACATTCAATGGGCCGAACCGGGCCCAACATTAAGAATAGTAGGACATCATCTAAAACATGCTCTAATTTTGTAAAGAAAAGCCAAAAATAAGTAATCCCTAAAATGTCCTAAATCATATAATGTGTTAGAGAAAGGAAACCAAAAATCGGCTTTTTCGAAAATCGTTTACAAACCGACTTACAGTGTGAACTTTCACCCCTATATAATGTATTAAATATGTAAACTGAACGTTATATTTCTTACAATGCAGATGTATAGTAGTGGAAATCCGACAAACATAACAAACCCTATCAAAGATGCGAGCGTTCTGGTTGACATAAAGACCAGGATGGGACGTTTGACGTTGTACCAAACTACCCTTTGCGAAAAGATCCCTTGGGATAGTTTCGATTGTAACGTCAAACTCAGTCTCGAAGGCATTTTGGACACATATAATCAAAACGACATTCAGTTAATATCCTGTCAAGCCGATTCAAACACACTTTGGCTTATCCCTGATGCAGTTCAAACCAGGTTTATGCAATCTCTTGAGAGGAACATTGATATGGACATTACTGTCAGCTGGATTCTTAATAGGGATAGACCAAAAGGGAAGGAAACAGTGAAATATGATTGGAGTGCTCGTGATCTTCCGGAAATATCCGATGTTCAAAAGGTCCTTAATGGCTCGATGAACAGCTTCAGGATTAAAAATGTTTATCCGAGATGCTTTCGTGTCACGGGCTCTGGTGAAGTCAGACCTTTGGAATTAGAGGTATGTGTTAGTTTCTTGATAATATAAGTTTGCTATTTTCTAAATCATTATTTATGTGTGGTCATGCTTAGCTCGAGTCTTATGAAACGTGGATTTATCTAGTCAAGTATTAGGCCCATAGTTAGAAGTCATTATTCTTTCCTGATTTAATATCGTCAGCTAATCATCTCTTTCAGGTTGCGTTTACGTTTAGAATCAGATGCACCTATTATTACGCAAATACTCCACCTTTTGATTCCTATTCTTAATTGATAGACTCATAGACCCACATCGTTATGTCATTAACTGATCTTCTTTCATTTATGATGTTTAGGTATTTTAGGCGTAAGATTATAAATAAAGGGTGTCTAAACGTGCTCACCATGGGTTAGCCATCGTGTTCGGTAGTGGAAAAATTATGTTGAATATCGTTTAGGGAGTTTTTCGGTATGACTCTCTAATCAGCAACCGGGTGCCATCAGTTCATTGTTATTATTAATAATTATATTGAAGAACTAAGAATGGAATGTACAGGACCCCTATGCTGGTGGAGACCTTGTTATGAATCATGGAGATTATAGATGGTGGTCTTTTCATGATCTCAATGCATCAGATTTTAAAGCATGTGGAGGCTTGGCGGGACCAACGGCAGTAATCGTCTCTGAGGAAACACCGCCAAGTAAGCCTACATTATACTTTTTCTGCCGACTAGGGGTCAAACCGGAAAAATCTGCTTTTCAATTGTGTGACTGGTAAAAAAATGTTTTTATTTTTATTTTTTTAAAACCGGTTCCATAACTGGTGTACCCCAGAACCAGTTTTAACTGGCTTTTAGAAGTTCCGATTTTGAAAAAGAAAAAAAAAAACGTAACCAGTTACTGGTTCCACCCTTAATGCCGACATTGCGTACTTATAATAAATTCATGGATTAAATTTCAGCGGGTATTCTTGGTGACACTCTGAGCAAGTTCAGCATATGGGGTCTCTACATTACTTTTGTTCTTGCTGTTGGACGCTTTATCAGACTTCAATGCTCCGACTTACGCATGCGAATTCCATTTGAGAATCTCCCTTCTTGTGATAGGTAACAATACATCTTTAATTCAAGTCCCTGAATTTGATTTTCTGCAAAAGCGATTATAGACGACTGAAATTGTATCTCTCTGCCAAATGTTTACCTAATGCAAATATAGGATTAGATTCCTAATGCAAATAAAGGGTAATCGACAGTAATGTTCTCTGAACTTTGCATGTTAGTGCAGTTTGTCTTATGTGGTCTAATTTTTTGCAGCAATTTCCCTTATTCTCTTAAAATGTAGAACATTGCCCCTTACACGTTAAAAAATGTCGGAAATTTTTAACTCGTGAGCTACACATGACTGGTTGAGGATATTTTCATCAATTTTTCATTTTTCTATAATCTTGTCGGACTTCCATTTAAACATTTCTTTAATAACGAGACGCATTGATTGCTTAGAAGAATAGTCGCATAATCTAGTACATTCATCATTTTTAACGAGTAAGCAATGTATTACTTTTTGAAAGTTTGGGGGGGAAATTATTTTTCAAGAATAGATATAGAGGTGTTCTACCAAAGGCAACTGCCTAATGGAAAGAAAAAAAAAACATTGAGAAATTATCTGGAAATCATACATCTTTACTGTGTTTCAGATTAATGGCGATCTGCGAGGATATATATGCTGCACGAGCAGAGGGCGAGCTTGGCGTCGAAGAGGTCCTATACTGGACGCTCGTGAAGATTTACCGGTCGCCTCACATGTTGCTCGAATACACAAAAATTGACTAACAAATCGCTGAACACTAGCCCCATGAGCGGTGTAGCAAACAGTTTAACATACAATCCTGGTTAATTCATAGTGAAGTGACATAGAGCCATATACATACATATATATATATACACACATTTCGTGTGTATATATATCTTATTGAATACAACATAGGAACTTGGTAAATAGGCGCTCTAATTTTTGGCCCGGAAGCCCGGGTTTTCCCCGCTGCAGTCTTGTTCTTGGCCCACTTTTCTCCCAAAAATCATGCGGGCCGAGGCAAAAAAAGGGTCTCCGCCCAGTTCCAGTTCTTGGTCTTGTATAGTTAATATATTTTAGTTTTTGCCTTTACAGTTTTATTTTAGCCATATTAATTTTGTATATTGAAGAGCTTGTTCAAAACAAAACTATGCTGAATATAAAGCTAGAAACCGTACCTGATTCCGGTTCCGGTTTCAAGCTAAAAATCGAATCGGCTGAAAGCTAAGAATTCATCCGCTAGATTACTTCACCCTTGTAAAAAGAATTAATTGATTAATGCGTGGGATCAACCGACATATGTTACTGCAAATATATTACATTTTTATATTCATTTTACCCAAGCCAAGCATGTAATATCTTTTTACATGACTGAATTAAACATGTATATGTTCATGCCAAATCAACACATTCAGTGAAAAACAAATTTGTTTGCCTTTAATGTTACATATTATAAAAGCAATATGTTCAAAAACAAAAAAGTAGAGACATTGCGTGAAAATAATCACACCGAGGGGTGAAATAGGCCCGGGCGAAGAAAAAGCTCGATCCTGCTACGGTTTCTGATTTTAAAACAATATATTTATTCTTAATAATTTAATATCATTTTAGTCTTTCCAAGTCTAAAATTTTGATTCATCTTATATTTAAAGTTTCGAGTATGCTTAAAATCGGGTCTGGTGCGTCTTTAGGTCAGTCCTTTCTGAATCTTAGACCAATTTTGAAGAGTTGAATAACCATACCTAAGCCGAAATAAAGCCAAGAGCCGGATACGAAGTCTCGGTTTCACCCGTAATTAATTTCAAAGTGTAAACTGAAAACTAAAAGCAAATAAAAGGCGAGCCCCTACCTTCTTGTGAAGTATCATAGGGTTCCACCTCAAAACCAATTGACAATGAGGGGAGTAACCCATGACATTTTAAAACCTTGCTAAGTCCCTATGTCTTTTCCATGTGGGACTCTAACACCTCTAGTCATTAACAGCATTGTTTTGAAACAATTCTAACTTGTGTCACAAGAAACAAACACTACAAACACAACCATTATATAACACAATATATTAGCTAAACCTCCATGGTTGACATTGTTAGCGAGCTTCCTTCCCTCTCATCGATCACTCGGGCTTATCAGGGTGATCGCTCAAAGGCGACATAGACGACTTCTTTGACTTTTTGCCAGTCAAACTCGGGCCCGAAGTCCTCCTCCGGTGCATAAGAATGTACGGAGGAAGTGTGTTCTCCATGACCTTCGGGACCGCAAAGCTGAAGCTCTCTGGCGACTCGTTAGCATGCTCGGGATGAGCCTTGATATACTCGGCCACTTCGTTCCGGGTCCTCAGCTTCTTACCCGAAGCGGATATGTAGTAAACGTCCATCTTTGTGTAGTCTTTTCTCAGCACCAAGCACCTCTTGAACCCTTTCGGGGATTTTGGGAGATTTGGTTTGTCTATAACCCACGTCCTTGTCGCATCGTAGTTGATATCTGCAGGATCTTCGCAGGAAACTCCCGGCTTTCCGCTGCAAACAAACGGTTCGTCGATGATCTTGCTTCGGATGTCCTCAAACTCATCTTGGGTTTTGAGGACCCTCCATTTTCGGCAATTCCCACACTGCGCCGCGTATACGTCCACCGAGCTTTCTACGGCGCTCCGTGATCTCTGCATCGCGACTTCGTAAGATTCGAGGGTATTTACGAGTACCGGAATTCCTAGAGAAAATGAATGAACTTAAACCCCCCCAAATTCATAGATTGATTCAGGCAACGAGAGAATCACTAATCAACGGTGTAGGCACTTTAAACCTGTGTATATATATTTTAGGGATAATTGCGCATAAATACCCCACCTTATTCAAATATGTTTGTAGGGCATGATCTCAAACTTTCAATTCTGCGGAGAAAATACCCATGTTCATTCATAAAATTTATGTTTAATTGATTCCGTCCCATTTCGCACGTGTACAACACAAATTAATACCTTTGTTTTTTCTTCATGTTGCTCATGTTAAATATACTACCAAAGTTCAGACCTTGAAAGGTATTCCACGCAATTGAAAAGTTGAAATTATGCTCAACAAACTTGAATACTTTTGCCGCATGGTTCAGGTTGAAAGCACCCAGAAAGACATGGATTGGATGGGTTGGATTTAGAAGAGAAGATGGGGAAGTACCTTGTTGGACTTGGACGACGACTCTTTCTTCTCTTCCACCTTGCTTTCCTCCTCCATTTCGCTCGTAACACCTTGCTTTCCTCTTCCACCTTATTCAACTTTCATCTCCAAAACAACTCCACTAATCTAATATGTTTATAAGTTATCTTTTAGGGCTGGTAATAAATCGGAATTTCTACGTTAGGGGTGAGCATGGATTGGGTAGGGTTGGACCGCCCCGATTTATTATTAATTTTTTTAAAAAACCCAACCTGATCACTTCGAGTTCTAAAAAACAAAAAGCCCGATTCGACCCAAATTTTTTTTATCGCCCGAAGCAAACCGACCCGATAAAAAATCGGGTTGGGTTGGTTTGGGTTGCCATGGCCCGATTAATTATAATTTATTTTTATATAACAAAAATAATATGAAAAACAAATTTAATCAAACAAACATACACTAAACAATGTAAAACATGCAAATAAGAGATTGAACGTTCAAATTAAAAAGTCATGTTTTTATTTTTAAATAAACTAAACTACTTCTCAAAAAAGTCTTTGATAAAATTATTTTTACAAAAAACACAAAAACTATTTTAAATTTTTATACATGAGTTGTAAAAATTAAGATTCTTAGTTTTTTATCAAAAAAATAAAATAGAAACATCGTTTTTAGTCTATTTTAATCTTTTTACTCTAAATATATTTATTTTACCAAACGCTAAATCAACTTTTGTTACCAACAACAACTGTTTTATTCATAGTTTACCAAACACGTATCCGTCTTTTTTAAATAATATTTTTTCTTCAAAAATTGAAACTAAAAACTATACCAAAATGTGTGAAATGGCAAGTATCAAATCATTTTATTAAAATTTTAGGAATAACATATGAAATTCAGTTAGTGGGCTTAGCCCGGCCCAGTGAAGCTTGGGTGCGTCGTTTCAGTGGAACCCAATCCCGCCTTAATTCCCTCCATTGATGCTCCTCTCACTCTCTCTCTCAAGCTTCTCCAGGTACCAACCGCTTCATCTTCTTCTTCTTCTTCTTCTTCTTCTTCTTCTTCTTCCTGTTGTTGCGAAGCCTAGCCCATTCTCGCTGTTGCGTTATCTTCTCAGGAGTAATGTTGATGTTTTCTTGCTTCGCGCTTGCTTTCTTTCGTATCTGGCTTGAGAGGGGAAGGAACCCAATCCCGCCTTAATTCCCTCCATTGATGCTCCTCTCACTCTCACATACTCAAGCTTTTCCGCTTCCTTTCTTCTACAGGTACCAACCAACCGCTTCATCTTCTTCTTCTTCATTTTCTTCCTGTTGTTGCGAAGCCTAGCCCAGTCTCGCTGTTGCGTTATCTTCTCCACGACCAGGAGTATGTGTTTCGAGTAATGTTGATGTTTTCTTGCTTCGCACTTGCTTTCTTTTTGGAGGGTTTCTTTCGTATCTGGCTTGCTTCTGCTTTAATGGCGGAAATGAGAGGGGAATTCTGCAGAAATTTACGGGTTGTTTGGCTGACTTAGGTTATCATTTTGTAGAAAGTAGTTGAGCAGAGATGGAGAAAGGGGAAGGAATTGACGAGGGTTCCGGTTGGGACGATCCCATGGTAAGAATGCTCGAAGAATTACTGCTGGAGAATATGCGTTTGATTTTCGAGACCGCCGTCAAAGAGATTGCGCAGTGGGGTTACGACGAGGCCGTCATCGAAAAGGCCGTTTCAAGGAGGGGGCTTTTTGCCGGCTCGGAAGACCCCGTCAGGAGTATCGTGAGCTTCACGCTGCACATGATGTGGGTCAAAGAGAAGTTCGATTCGTACAAGGATTTCGAGTTTGACAACATTCCGCAGCTGACGATCTACACGTTGATGGAGATGGTTGGTGTTCTTCTGGAGATGAGGCCGTTCTTGTCGGTTTCGGAAGCAATGTGGTATTTGTTGATATGCGATTTGAATGTCATGCAAGCCTATCAAATGGAATCGGGTTCCTTCAGCGATTCAATTAGCAAAGGCTCTTCCGAAAAGAGCTCTTGCGGCTCCACGCTCTCTCAGCTGAGGGCTGAAGCGATGTACGACCTGACTCAAAGCCTAACGTTTCAAGATTTCGTTAAGTCTCTCGCGCCGAGAAATCCTCATTCCTCTAATTTGGGATACAAAGAGGAGGAGAAGCTAGCGTCCATGTTTCGGAAATTGGAGAATTTCTGTGGCTTTTATGAAGACAATGGGAGACCGAAATCTCAAGCCGCTGGTACTAGGAGAGGCCGTTCCAAGAGAGAAACGGCTAGACTGTTGCAGAAACCCTGTAATGCTGATAGATCTTGCCGGGCCCATGGGCCAAAAAGATCGACCGGGATGGCAAAAGTTGCTATGGAAGTTACCAATAGCAAATATAAGTGTTCGTATAAAACTGATATGAATTTGAAAATTTCATCAACTGATATGCCATCCTCTTCACTGGGCACCTGTAATTCGTCAAAATCACTGCCTTTGAAGGAAAACAAGCTTATGCAACCCCGTTGTTGGGGATTGAAAACCGATTTTAAGTCCATTGATTCAGCTGGGCCTCGAGATTTTTCTGAATTCTGTGCTAATATTCCGTATGACGAGCTTCGAGGGAAGTTTCTCCCACAAGATAAGAACGAAGAAATTGTCTTAAACCTAGTATTTCGGCTTCATAATCTTCAAGACGAATTACAAGGTTGGACCGAGTGGGCGAATCAGAAGGTAATGCAAGCCGCTCGTAAGCTCGGAAAAGTTCAGCCCGAGTTAAAGACAATGAGGCAACTAACCGAAGTGGCGAAGAAATCTGTAAAGGACAACAATTTCAGGAGACTGATCATCTTGGAGAATGGCGTCAACGGTGTAAATTCCTTGGTTGAGAAGGGCAGCTCAGTCATTTCCAAACTCGAGGAAAAAAACTCCAGGATGAAGAAGGAACTCGAAGCTGCCAAATCAAAAGTGACGGAGTCGTCCTCTGACTATCAGGCGGCGTTGGAAAGAGAGCAAAAGGCGAAGCACGAGATTCAGACGTGGGACGGTGAGATTGTGTTTTTGCAGAAGGAGCTTGAAATGGAGAAGAAGAGGCTAGCGGCGCTGCAACATGATTTAGTCATGGCCAAAACTACCCGTAACAAAATCGAGGTAAATCTTACTGGAGATATTGTGATGAACATGATACGGCCCCAAGAGATTAAGCTTCGTGTCGTTAATAAATTAGAGTTGTTTATTTATATGTCGTCGTATTTAATTCGGTCTTAGGATATTTAAATTAGCGTTGTTTCTAGTTTTGTCGTTTAATAATTTCAATAGGTTATTAGGGTTATTTAATTATGTTAAAGGGTTTATTTGTCGGGCCCGATCCGGCCCATTAGGTTGTAATCCTCTCTCTATTTAAGAGAGATTTGATGAATGAAAAAGGGAGCCAAAAATTATTCAGAAACTTAATCTCTCAAGAGATCGGGTTTGTGAGTATTTGGCCGGTATTTTCGATATTTCCATTTCGAGTCTATCGATTCTCGGGCACATAACAGAACAGAAGAAGAAAAAAAGTGTTTTTTTTTTTCTTCTTCTTCTTTTTTCCTTAGTACAACTGAAAATATATATTTTTTTCTTTCTCAAGGGTCACAAGTAATAATAGTAAACTGGATCACATGAAATTGGGAAATTCTGACTTTCTTTAGGAAAAAAGTGTTGCCGATGTTTCAAATCGGTTCAGCTGCCGGTTTTCGATTCACGCTAGAAACCTGTTACCTGTTTGAATTTTTAGGTTTTTCTTTAAGTTCTTATATCAAATGGGATTCAGTACTGGGTTTACACCGGCAATTGGGTCCCAGAAAGAAAAAATCATAAAAAAAGCTCCAACTTTAATCTTAAAAATCAAAATTCCGGTACTGATTTTGAAAATGCCAAAAGATGGGAACCGATTTCTGTTTTATACTGTATCACTTCAATGTTGAAAATTGGAACTACTTCTGTTTTTCCATGAAGTTTTTTTTTTTCATTATTCTTACCATTTCACTTTCCACAGGCTGCATTGGAAAAGGAGCAGAACGAAACCGGAAAACTGCTCGCAAAAGCCGCATCGATAAAGAACGAAAGAAAACAGTTCGAGGCCATGGCAAAAGATGAGGTAAACAGCATGAAACACAAAGCGAATACCCTTGAGCAGACACGCATGGACGATATTGTAAAGATCAAGTGCCGGTTTCCAAAATCACTCTCGAAGTCCGAAAAGCAGAAATTCGAAGCTAAGTGTCTCTTTATTATGAAAGGCGACCAAAATTTCTCAAACTGTTTCGCGAGTGACGGTCTGATACAAGACCGGGAGTGTGTCGTGTGTCTCGCCAAGGAGAACTCGGTGGTTCTCCTTCCGTGCTCGCACCAGATTTTGTGTGAAAGTTGCAGCGAGCTTCACGAGAAGCGGGGAATGACAGATTGCCCATCGTGTCGGACTCCAATCCAACGACGCCTCAAAGTGCGTTTTGCCAATTCGTAGTGTCTGATGAACGAGTACTTTTGATTTTTGACTACTGCAAAGCGCGTTTTGTCAGATTCGCCCTTTGGAGTCTTACATTGTTTATACTTCATAGTCAAGTGGTGATTTTGTGATAGAGAAGTAAACTATATATATATATATATAGTTATATATTCAAGACCTAAAAAGTAAAATGTATATCTTTTTGAATGGCATGTCCCTTTGTGCAAAGAAATTTTTTCTTTCCAATAATGCCTCTCGAACTTTGAATATTTGTGTAATTTTCTATCGAAGTTAGTTTGTGGCGGCAATAGGCCATATTCGTGCAATGCACTAAAGGACAAAAAAATAAAAAATAAATAACTTGTGAAGCAATTAAAGAATAGTTAGTCAAGAATTATCGAGATGAAATTCTCAAAGATTAAGGAGAAATAATATATTTGAAAAAATGTCCGCAAACAAGTTGTGTGGCGCAGATATATATATATATATATATATAAAGAGAGAGTCTGATATGATAAAATTTGACAATTTAGCATCTAAAGCTATAATCTTCTTGAATTGACCATTCTCGTTGTCGTTTGATTCTTTGTCGCATTTAACAGTATTTTTGGGGGCAATTCTCACATTTATGAGTTTTTGGGGGCGCTAGTAGCCAATTCTTTATTTTTCAAGATATATTTTTTTATGAATAAATATTAATATTGACTTGGTACATTCGGATACAGCATTTACTTGATTTACAAGTAATAAAATTAGAGTGTTACTATTATACATTTATAATAAATTCATATTTAATATATAACAGTTTGGCCTCGCTTGGACTCAAAGTCGATATGTCCGAGTGGTTAAGGAGACAGACTTGAAATCTGTTGGGCTTCGCCCGCGCAGGTTCGAACCCTGCTGTCGACGATTTTGGAATGGATTTCTCACACTTATTCTTAATATAAACTTCAATCTAATATTAAAAGAAAAACTCTGATAAGCTCCTCCATCTCTCACACTTTTCGAAGGATGATGAACCACAAATTTTTTTTTTCGGTGTGCTGATAAAGTGTAAGTGAATGAATTCTCTGGGGATTTCGAATATGAGTATAATTATATAACCAACATGAAAAGACTTTTTTTTTCCCTCAAAACTTCTGGCGAGGGGATAGCCAAGCCCCTGGGGAGCACAAAAGTCGAAATCCCAATGAGAGAAGGAAGATTTCCTCTCAAGCTGCTGTGACGTCGAGCTCCCGGTTAAAGAAAGATCGAATTTCGGCGAGTTGGGGAAATCGATAAACTCGTGAGGAGAGAGGAGAGAGGACAAGGGAATTTTAAATTTATTTGGCTCTTTATTATTGAGAGCGTAAATGTGTGAAACAATGGAGGTTTAAGTCCTGTTATATATATAAAAAATAAAATACAGATTGACTTTAATTTATGAATTTAGGTCAATTTATGAATTAAATGAGTATTTAGTCCATTTAATTCTATAAATTGGTGCCAAATCTTAGGAGAGAGGGATTTTGGCCGGCTTCTTGTCCCGAGCTCGTGTGAGCTTGTGTATCGAACCCCAGTTAGTCTCGGGGACGTATTTAATGCCCAAATAAGCCCGTTTTACTTGAGTTACTTCATTAATTATTGAAGGTTTTTAACCTCGCTGGAGACATATTCGTTTGATTCGTAAACCGAGACGAATGCTGTCGGAGGTGTCACAGAATCTTCGTATTTGAGGCTGAGTTTACTGGGCCTTGCCTACTGGGCTTTGGATCGGGCTTTTGTGCTTCATTCTGGGTCGAAAGAGCATTGACTTAATCAACATGCCTTGACTTTGCCAAGAGGGTATATTTTTTAATGATGAAAAAAATCACGCATATCACCATGTATCGTAGGCTCGCCACTTATTTTGTAGCTTTTTGATGCATAACCCTGTCGTAATTCGTAGGTGGTGTGCTCCATTTGCGCCCCGAAGGGTTGCGTGGTCCGGAGTTCAAGGAACCACTCGGAGGATCTTCAGGGCTTTACTTTTAGACTCTCCATGTATTGTTTCATGACTCAGTTAGTTTCGAGCTCGTTTGGACCCATCGATGCTACGTGAAAAGTCTATTATAAATTAGTTTCTTAACTATCGCATGCAAATCAATACCGATTTTATACATATTACCAAAAAAAAAAAAAACTTAGAAATCAAGGACACATTTAAGATCCTGATTTTTCACCCTTAATTATATATATCAAATTTTATTTAAGCAAAAACGGTGCCATTATTTGGTTTGATATTATGAGTGGACCTAGCTAGGTAGTTATTATCTCGAGGGTCCTTGTTCTTGGTGTAATGTTGGAAGGCACGTGAAGTTAAGGTATGACATATCTCTTTCCACATAATTAAATTTGAGCATACCTCATTTTGGTCCTATACTTTGGGTGCCTAGTCTAGTCACTCTCATGAACAATATGAACTATTTAATCCCATTTAATGATCTCAATAAGTATATTCTTTTGCGTTATCATTTGGGTTTTAATGTTAGAGAGATTTCATTAATTAAATTTTAAAATCGAGATGTGATATATTTACACTTTGACGTGCACTGCATTCCATCACCGGTAACTTCCACGAAACCAGACCCTTCATAGAACCCGACATTTCATAGAAAGAGGAACTAAATTATCAAACTAAAATTTGTGGAAGAATATATCTATGAATAGACAATAGGGGTGACATTATTAGAGAATGTTACAATGTATTCTCGCTTTACTAGATATAATCAATGTAAGAATATATGTATGACATCATTGGTAAAATTTACATGTTTAAAGGGGTATGTATATATTTGAAGAGGTATATAATGAAGTTAGACTACCCAAACAAATTTTGTTTGTCATTTAATTCATCTTAATTAATGATTATTAATTTAAATACCATGTGTTTTATGCCTTTGATTTCATATAATCTATGCCATAGGTTATAATCGAAAAAAAATAATCATAAATCACAAACCATATTAGATATTAAAAATGACAAAACGTAAAATTGACAAAGACATAATGGGCCATTATAAGATATTAAAAAAATGAAACTAAAAATTTCTAGTTCAAGATTTATCAGGTTAAAAAACAAAACTTATTCTATACTAATTTTCAAACTTATTCAAGATTTTCTAGTACCAAGATATTGGATTCTATACTATAGCCAAAACATAAGACATGACTTGGTCAAAATTTGAATGATCATCAAAAACTTATTCTAGCTTTAGAAAGTGTAGATAAATATGAAATTTTTTAACATCAGACATTCTTTTTTTAATAGAAAACCATCCATTAAAAAGAAAATAAAGCTAAAAAGATACACAAAATCAAGGATTTGTGAAATGATGCATAATATCTTCTAAATAAGAGAACAATTAAGCAACACTGACCTCTCAAACCAAACATTCATATTAAGCCATTAAGTTCCTAATATTCAAAATCTTTATTCGTTTTATCCTAACATTAGGAATTTAAAACTATAAGAGGTAAAATAAAAATTTAATATACTTTAGAACCGGATTTGGAGTCGTGTAAGTAATTTTTACGCAAACAATTTGAATTTACTTTGAGATATACACTCCGTGTTGCTCGTGATTTTTTGGGAGAATATTTATTTATCTAACTTATATAGCTTGCTAGTACATTTCTTTTTGTATTCGGGTTTCTCTCGTTTAATGAAGTAATATGTTTAGCTGATTAAAATTATATATATATATATGTATATATTTATGGCATAAGCACTCAATTTTATACCAAGTGCGTCGTTATATTTTGAATTTTTTTTTTTTTGGCAACAATAGTACCCAAAGTTTACAAGTGCCAAAATCCTATTCCGCCCATGTCTAAGAACGTGTGTACGTCTAGCATTAAAATTTTTAGAAAAATCAAATGATCATTTATCAAATTAGAGATGTATCAATTATCTCTACCTTAATAAACGTAAATTCGACGTGGACGGAACTGAAAGCCGATACTCTTTTTAGCCTTTGAGTACTCTTGTCGCTAAAAAAATAGAGAATATGAGAGCATTTTGTTAAAGATTGGATGCTCTGCCGTAAATTGAAAAAGGCTTATCAAAATTGAAATGTGTCCCATATAATAGTACTACATTAAATCTGCCCTTATAATCTTCCTCTTCCACTCTAGAAAATGGTCCCTCTTAACTGTCACCTTTAAAGGCTCTCAATTTGATTGCCTTATCTGTATCTATATGCCCAAAATTAGGCACAATATATATCAAAAAAATGGTCCTATAAGATGACCCATTGAGCAAGATAGCCACTGAAATTATTTGAAAAGAAAATTAAATTAAAAATTATGGATATCACAGAAAATAAAAGCTGTCAATTTGCTGAGCTCATTGGTCGATGATCCTTGCGATTTGGCATCTTTCTTGATACATGAAAATCCAGATAGACCCACAAAAATTAAATGTCACAATTCACCTAATCCTTTATATTTATATTTCATTTTAATATTTAATATTCTATAAATTCATAACCAAAACAAAAGTTTGAGCACATAGATACAATCATGCAAACTATTTTGTCAATTTTTTGCTGTCTATTATTCTTGGCCCTATCTGCAATTATCATAGCCACTGATTAGTTTAGTATTACTGTATTCATATGAATATACTCTTTATATTTTAATTGATTATACTCAGCCAAATGTCCGAAAATTATTTTTTGTTAGTAGACTTGGATCTTGGACACATTAATAATTATATAAGATTTTGCCTAAGCCTGACCAGCGGCATGACAATCTCTTCTCCGTGGCCGCAAGCCGCCTAAGCCGCTAGAGATTTTTTGCTTCAGCTAAGAGCAAGATTTCGAAACCCGTAAAAAAAGGTAATTACCCGACGGAAGCCCATATTTTTTAGGGTTATTAGTTTTTTTTTTCTTCTTTTTTTTTTTTCGCATTCTGTCTTATTTTACATGAACCCGATGAAAATTCAAAGTCTCTCCGTCGAAGACTCATTCTAAGAATTTACCTTATAAACGTTGCAAACTCAAAAATAATCAAACAGGACATTTTTTAATACTACGTGTAATAAAGTGATAATATTATATCAAATCAAATTAAGCATATTAATAGAAAAACTAAATAATTTATTTATAGGTGATAAATGTTTGTAATAAATATGTCTAAATATTATTATATTACAAAAACTATATTGATAACCGGTAAATCTGTAAAATTTTGCAAATACTTCACTAATATATCTGTAAAATTGAATAAATAGCCAATTCTTGATTTCCGTACTCTAAAAACTCGACTAAGAGAGCGCTCTTTATTTCAGTCATTGGTCATGAGTTTTGTTCACATTCCGACTAGTTTGCATTGTCGGAATATACTAAAATAAGTAAGAGTATTGTACATATTTTTTCAGGTCATTTTTTCTTCTTAATTTATCTATGTTTATTGCTATATATAGCGTTAATAGAGAACATATTATTAATTCACACCTAAGTCCACCATCGTTTGTCTAAAACTTTTGTTTATTATAATATGGCTAACTAGCAATCCGAATTATCGTATAAGTATTTATTAGGCAATTAAACAAGCTTACTTAATACTTAGTACGTGTCAAATGGTGTTTTACCACCTACCATGTGTTTAATATATCAACTTTTAAAACAGAGATATTCTTTCATGTTTATAAGCTAAATAACACATGCATGGCCTACACCAATACATTTTTAGGAGAATCATTTGATCGACCCATAAAACCTAGCAAAATTCATTTTCCATTCTTCTATATTTTCTCTTATGTTTGCAATGATGGTAAATAAATGTTATTCAAAAAAATGCACTCCAAATCCTTAGCAAAACCATATTTCATCGTTAATCGATTCTTATATAGCTTGTTAAAATGTCTATCATATTCATATCCATGTTGAGATTATATTTGTGATATCATGCATATGGTATACTATTGCTCATTATCTTTCTCTCTATGACTATTTAATAACATATTTTATACTTATAATACTCTTTTAACATATTAACGTGTATTAAGGTTTATTAATGGGTATTAATTAAGTTAATTTTTCTTAAAAATAAGAATATTTACTTGTATAATAACATAATTTATACCTATAATACCCTTTTAACGTGTATTAACTAAGTTAATTTGTTTAAAAATAAAAAATCGTGATTAAAATTTTAACACAAATTTAATTTATTTTTAAACAAATTAACTTAGTTAATACACGTTAATATAGTTAATACACGTTGATACGAGGGTAATACGGTCTTTAATGATTTATTAATGTGATTAATTGGCTATTTGACAATATTAATTAAAACATTGGCTAACTAATTCGTGTTTGAAGTTTGACTATTTGGCTATAATGCCTATGTTAGAGTCCCATGACAAAAGATTTATTTACATCAAGATTCGTTGATTGTTATTTTCATAACAATTTTTTTAGAGTATGTAAAAACTTTCGAGGGTCTATGAGAAGAACGGAGAGAGCGATTCCCCTGAGATAGACGCATGCTTTCACGTACTGTCTTCGGACTCGTAGAGTGCAGGGCCGGCCTTGAGTTTGTCGGGGCCTTAGGCGAAGACTGATTTCGGGGCCCCTATCGTAATTATAAAAATAAATATCAGTACAAAAATTATAAAAGTGTTGGAAGAATAAATTACTCAATTAATTTATGGTTAGCATAATCCGATAAGCTATCTAAGTATTTGGATAACTACAATCTAATCTTGAATGTAGTTCAAAACATCTATTGCTCTCTTCATGTCGTTCGACACATTCCGACTTAGCATTTCTAATTCCTTCAAGAGGTCGTCCGCATCAATATATGAAATTTCATCGTGCTCCATTGACTTTGTAAGATTGGTCCAAAAACTCTTCAAACTATCTCTATCCGCCACTTTTAGTTTCTTCAAATCAAGTAAAAGCCCAAACTGTTTTTCAAAACTTCGAAATTGTTCAAACCTAAATAAAATAATAAAAAAACATCGCATCAGATTATGAAGGAAAAAAATTATGTATAAGAAAGTAAAAGTATTATAAGAAATGTTCTAACATGATACCGAATGAAAAAATCGATTGATCAACAATATATAGAAAGTAGTTTATTTTGAAGATTTCTTTCCCCGAAAGTGAAGCTACTTCACCAGCACTATCATCAAATTGCCTTTTTCTCTGAACTTTCCGTTTTTCCAAAAACTCTGGTTCTATTTCCATCTTTCTGTCTGTCTCTAAAGCATCCACCGTAGCTTGATCGAATCCAATTTTCTTGTAGTCTTTAACATAGTCAAGTAGACTACCTAATTCTCTAACGACAATATCATTTTGCATATCCTTATTGTGAAGAACTTTGCTAACAATATTGACAGCAAATAACAAATCATGCCAAATTACCAATGACAACAAAAACTCAAAATTTTGAATATTGTAAACTTCAAGAGTCTCCGCATCACTTTTTGTCTTTGCATCTTCGTCGCCATTTACCAAGCACATCAGAGCTTCTTTTATTTTGTCTTTGTATGTAATTTTTAAAACGTGAACACATTAATACACTTAATATTTTTTCCTCCATCTTGAGGCCCCTAATTTACAAATCTATTATAGTCTTAGGCCTACCATATATACCCTCAGAGCCGCCACTAGTAGAGTGCCATATTAGTGTAACAAGGTACTTATGCCCGACTATTTGAAAGTTTCTCTGATGCCACGTAAGCAATAATTTCGTTACGATATTTTTGTTAGAGTAAATAACTTAAAATATTTTTTAACGTACGTTTTGATTATTACACTTCATTTTACAGTTTTCATAATAATACAATACTAATATTTAATCTACGTTATCATAGGATAAGAAGAAATTGAAAAGAGTGACGTGGCGCTTCACATAGAATGTGGGGCCCAGCCAAAGTTGCATGGGAGTTGGATACGCCGGGGTTTAGGTGACGTGGCGTTACAAATAAGATTGTTTTCAATCTTATTTTATCTTTTCACGTTGCTTAAATTCACCCCTGAAATTGACAAATCGTTACATTTTGGCACCTATACTGAAAATAGATCGCTTCTTTCCCAATTGTGTTGATATCGTAGCTGTTTTATTACCATAAATATAACACTATTTTATCTGTAGAGATCAATATATTGATAAGATGGTACTTAATACCAAGGTTTTGATTTTCGCGATAATCGAGCGATAATCGAGCGATTTATCGCTGAAAACCACTTCTCGGTAACTTATCTCCTCTAATCGTTATCTTTTTATACTTATCGCGATTTTTCGATTCGAAAAGCAAGTCACTTATCTCTCAAACTTATCAAGTGTATTTTCTTGAAAAGCAAGCTACTTTTCGGTCAAAAACGATAAGTCAACCCTGGTATAAATTTTTTGTTTTTTGCGGCAAAAGTTCCAACTTCTTTTAATTTTGAAATTTAAATGTATTTTTAGGGTTTTTTTTAGTAGATCTTTAGCGTTTTGATGTTTAAATGTTGTATATGTATGAATCATGTCAATTTTTCACATTTTTATTCTATATTTGTATTAGTTACTTAGAAGGCTATTAGGTTGAATGAAAGTTAAACTTTGAGTTTCATATTAGTTTAATTGTACATTTTACGTTTTGAATCAAATGTTGTTGAAATTGATTTTTTTTAAAGTATATGATAGAATATAGATGAATCAAGATGGTTTGCGTGATTTTTATTGATTTTTTGCAGATTTGGGTTAAATTTAAGGGTTTATGCAAATTATTTCTAATTGCGACAAAAATACCAATTTTCCTACAAATAGTGAATTTGAGATATATTTTAATTTTTTTGTGTAATTTCATTTTGTAACATTGTATATAATTAAGAAAATTTTAGTTTGACATAATTATTTTTGTAATTGATGTCTTTCTGAATTATGACCTTATTGCGGCAAAAGTACAAATTTTTGGAAATTAGTTAAGTTAAGCTAGTTAGTCTATTTTTTTTATGTAAAATCATTTTATAACATTGTAATAACTTATAAAATGTGAGGTTGACATAATTATTTCTAATTTAACGTTTTCCCGAATTGCAACCTTATTGCGGGAAAAGTAAATATTTTTTTTTGAAATTAGTCAAATTGAGCTATTTCTTTGGTTTTTCATATGTAACTTCATTTTGTAACATTGTATATATTTCTGATACTGTGATTCTGACATAATTTGTTTTGTAATTTGACGTTTTTCAATTATTAAGGAAAATATACATATAGTATTTTATGTTATGAAAAATATTTTATGTATGAAAATATAAATATATATGAAAATATTTTATAAGTTTTCCATCGATAAATCTATCGATAAGCGATTATTCCATCGATAAGTTCGATAAGTTTTGGTAACGGCAAACGATAAATTTTATAGGTTTTCCATCGATAAATCCATCGGCAAACGATTACTCCGTCGATAACGGCAAACGATTTATCGGCAAAAACGGCATTCAAATCCTTGCTTAATACAGAGCTAAGGCCAAAGGTAACTTTTTATTTACATTATCATACAAGTTAATTCAATGTGAAAAAGAAAAGCAATTTTCCCCTCTCTTTTATAGTATAATACTATAATCCAATGGTAAAATGCTAACTGAAAACTAAATTAATAAATATGGTCGAAACTGGATTATTTTTCGACTCCAGTTTTTTATTTTCTTAGATTTAGTTTTATTTTATTTACTCAAAATATAAATTAATTTGTAGCATCATATCTACATATGATGTCTAAATTAAACAATTATTATTTTCTTAAAAAGTTAATAATAACATATGTACTTTTAATGACATAATTTTTTTTGAAATTATTAACGAAATTTTGAAGGAAAAAAAAAAAAACAAGCACAGAAAATTTTAAAATAAAAACCAAATATTAGATACTTATACCGTTTCTATTTACACCTAAACAATTTTTTGTCTCTTACTATCACACTCCACTGAATTTCATGCCGATTTTCTACTCTCTCTCTCTCTCTGTATATATATACATAACACCTCAAGGAAACGCTCTCTGCAAGACTATCATTTCCTCTTCTTCTTCATGCGTTCGACGCAACAATAATCATTTTTGTTACATATATACATATATATATATATAGCGATATGCTTAAGCTTCTGAACAGGAACCTCCGGTTCCTATATTCCCGCCTCCGATGGCCGATACGACGGCGTTCCAAGCCCCACGTCGTCATCAGAAGGTTCGGAAGCTCGGCCTCCAGACTCAACCACCAACCCGAGCTCTCCGGCTCGGCGACGGTCCATCCTACGGCGGAGAATTCCGTCCGGATCGCGACGTTCAACGCCGCGCTCTTCTCCATGGCTCCGGCCGTGCCGTCGAGCGCGCCGGCGAGTTTGCGCGCCAAATCTTTCAACGCGGACGACCGTCCGAGGAGCATCCTGAAGCAGTCTCCCCAGCACCCGGTGGCGGCGAGGCAGGAGCGGTTCGCGAGGTCGAAGCTGAGAGTGTCGATCAACCTGCCGGACAACGAGATCTCGCTGCTGCGGAGGCGGCAGGCGAGCTTCTCGGAGTCGGGTCGGGTGGGGGGGAGCTCGAGGACGGTGCTGGACGTGCTGAGGGAGCTGGACGCGGACATCGTGGCTCTGCAGGACGTGAAGGCGGAGGAGGAGAAGGCGATGAAGCCGCTGGCCGATCTGGCGGCGGCTCTGGGGATGAGCTTCGTGTTCGCGGAGAGCTGGGCGCCGGAGTACGGCAACGCCATCCTCTCCAAGTGGCCGATCAAACGCTCCAAGGTTCAGAAGATCTTCGACGACTCCGATTTCAGGTGAAGTAATCCACCATTTTCACAACACATTGATTCCACCATAAGCATTTTGATGGAGTTAGCAAGGACAAAGTGGTTTCGAATATGATTCTTTGTTGGGATCTGCAGAGTGAAGCTGACTTTTCCTTCTTGTTTTATGTGCGATCCATTCTTATTCTCTCTGCTCAATCTCCCATTGCATTGCCTCCTATTGCTTGGACCACTTCAAAATAACAGCTTGCAGTTTGACCAGATTTTTTTTTTTACTCTTTTTAAGTAAAAAGGAAGGATATTGCTTTATAAATACCCAATTTTACACCATGTGTGTCAGTATATTCCTACATCTTTTGGCGGTAGAGGGATCAAGTTAAATAAGAGTGTTGAATCTTTAAGATTTTTGGAATTTAATCGTATTCTTTTTTGTCTAAAATAGCTTAACGAAACACCAAAGGAATTGGACTTGATAGTATTTTTGTTGCCTTTGAATATGGTTGGCGCTTAAAATAAAAATTGGGAATTATGTCCGTGCACTTAGTTTAAAACTAGGTATTTATGTCACAAATATGTCAGGCCACTTTTACATTATATTGTTGGATAGTCTCGCTCCGGCCTGTTGTAAAGTCAACGTTACATGTTTTATTACTTTTTAGGGTAAACTGCGGCTAATGTACTCAATGTTTGATCTTTTGTGAATTATGTACTCAATGTTTATTTTTGGTGGCTAATGTACCCAATGTTTGATCTGTTAGATATTTTCGTGTTTTCCGTTAGTTGACCGTTAGAGTGTTATCCTCCTTTATATGCATACTTTTTGTATTTTTGACATAACTCTCTCATTTTTTGTCCAAATTTTATGCATGACCTATGGTTGGGAAGACAAGAGATAGATATACAACTTTTATGTTTTAAGTTTTGTAATATAAGTTTTCAAAAAATACGAAATTTCAATTACAACGTAAAATTGGACGTAAGTTTAATGCAAAATATTTGTTTCGAGAAAATTTTACCATACTTAATGACTTTTATGATGAAACGTAAAACTTATAAGTTATAGATAAATATTTTATTTTTCCAGCGGATGTTTATTTATAAATTATGGACAAAAGATGAGTAAGTTATGCCAAAAATATGAAAGATTATTTCACATCACATATTTCATATTTTTGGCATAACTCACTCGTTTGTTATCCAAAATTTATAAATAAACACCCATTAGAAAGATAAAATATTTATCTAAAAGTTTTTAGTTTTACGTTTCACCATATAAAGTCATAAAATATATTAAAATTTGCTCGAAACAAATATTTTGTATTAAACTAACGTCTAATTTTACGTTGTATTTGAAATTTCGTATTTTTCTAAAACTTATTTTACAAATATTAAAACAACAAAGTTGTAGATCTATCTATTATCTTTCTAACCATAGGTCGTGCATAAATTTTGGACAAACAACGAGTGAGTTATGTCAAAAATACGAAAAGTATACATGTAGAGGATGATAATTCTCTAACGGTCAACTAACGGAAAACACAAAATATCTAATAGATCAAACATTGGGTACATTAGCCACCAAAAATAACCATTGAGTACATAATTCGCAAAAAATCAAACATTGAGTACATTAGCCGCAATTTACCCTACTTTTTATTTAAAGTTTCTTCTCTCTTGTCATTTCTTGAGTAAACTAGAGGCTATTCGGGCTATTACCAGCCATGGGTGGGCGTGTCCGTCCCGCGTTTTTCGTGGGCACGTTCAACCTGGGCCTGCCTTTGAAAGAATTTTTTTTTTCAATGCTTGGATTGGTCTTGAAAGAAATTAATTAAAAGTAAAAAATGTATGAACTCTTTGTTTCTTACTCTTTTCATATACAGAAATGTTCTGAAAGCTACAATTGATATTCCGAAAATGGGGGAAATAAACTTCCACAGTACACACCTCGACCATCTCGACGAGAATTGGCGAATGAAGCAGATCAACGCGATAATCCAATCCAACAACGAGCCACACATCTTAGTCGGGAGCCTGAATTCCCTCGATGAAACCGACTATTCACAAGAGCGATGGACAGACATTGTCAAGGTTTGTTCTTGCTCGTCACAATCATTTTTCATCACTCGAAAAGATCTCACTAATGTTCGGTTCAAAACGTGTATTAGTATTACGAGGAGATGGGAAAACCGACACCGAAGGTCGAAGTGATTAGACACCTTAAGAGCAAGCTTTACAGAGATGCTAAGGCCGTTGCAGGCGAATGCGAGTCCGTTGTTATGATAGCAAAAGGCCAAAGTACTAATCATTCTAAGCCTATTTATTTTCCGAGTCATTTGAACTTGTCTTTCTTTCACTCACGAGCGTTACATAATTACGGTTTCCAACAAGTTTTGAGTCATGTGCAGCGACAACTATATTTTACAATGTTAATCGGTGAACTTTTGCGGTTATGACCCTAAATTTGTCAAAAATAATAGCAATTTTCAGGGGCGTATCCGCAGAAGTACACCAAGTATCACGTAAAATGATGATTTTGTCACGCTAAACAATAGCGTGTGCATTTCATATGAGTTTTAATGGCACTGTCAAATTAGGAAACGATTAGGGGGACACTGTTATACTCTACAAAAAAAAAAAAAAAGTTGTGAGAAGAAGTGCTTGGTATAACTTTGTTATAATTGCTAATGTGCTCGAAACATTTTCTCTCGTTGTTTGAATTTGCAGGCGTACAAGGCACGTGTAAGTACGGGACTCGCGTAGATTACATAATGGCGTCACCGAGCTCTCCCTACGCGTTCGTCCCAAATTCTTACTCGGTTTTTTCTTCAAAAGGAACTTCAGATCATCACATCGTGAAAGTTGATATTACCAAAGTAGACAGCACTATTACTTCTCAAGTAAACAAAACCCGAAACCGAAAACAATCAAATTCCAAACCCAAAGTTATAAAGGTGAGCGCTTCTTCTCCATCGGCTAGAGGCATTTGGACGGCATAGACAAAAGAGGGAATAGATTACGTTTCTTTGACTTGTTGTGCAAGAAACAGATCAATTAAGGCTAGTGTGGTTGTAATTCTCTGTAAATCATGTGCTGTGGTCATTGCATAACATTTAATCAATTTTTAATAAAGGAGTAATCAATCAATTTGAACTCATAATCCAAAAACCGACTCAATCTAATCTCATAAAGGTCAAAAGTAATTGACACGGTAAATAGTTTTAGAGGACACTCCTTAATTAAACAACGTTGTTTTAGCAAATTTCTCAATAGAAGTTTCCCAAGCTGACTCTGTGTAACACTCAAGGCCTTTATCTCATGTTATGACTTGCTTTGTCTTTTAAAGGTTGCTTAGATAATTTTATTTTCCTAATGAATATATTTACGAGTAATTGACAGAAATACCCCTGACTAATTCCGGACCAGTTCACGAGTATTTGCGTAAATTACTCTATATTTTAACTGTCAAGAAGAAAATGAAAATGCATATCACCATAATTCCAAATGATAACATTCTTGTGGTTTTCAGTGAATACAAATCACAATATGAGCAATCAATACTTCAAAGAAAAATTGACCAAAAAAGAAAAACGCTCTTTTATTATCTTGTATCCTCACTCTTTCTAAATGTTAATGGCTGCTTGGATTTTTTCGAGGGTCTTTCCCTTCGTCTCCGGCACTACTGTGGCGATGAACACTATAGCCAGAGCGTTGACCGCGCCGTAGAGAATGAGCGTGCCTTGAGAAAAAATAATCAATGATTTATTAATCACATAATTAGGACAAAAAATGAATGTGCAAAGTTAAATAAAGTCTAAGCAATTGATTTAAATATGATGACTAAGGGTATATTTGGCAAGAAAAACATTGTGAATACCGATATTTAGGGGTAACACCGAGGAACTGGGATTTTCGCGATTTGTTTTTTGGGGCCCGATTTCCAGGAGCTTAAAAAAATCCACCTTATCCCATTCACGATTTTGTAAATTAGTATTTTGGGAGTCAGACACGGGATCGGTTAAATATTGGTATTTAACAGGTTTTTATCCTGGATATCATGAAATGTAAACGTTGGAACGTGATTATCTATTGTAATTTCTCAAAAGTATTTCCCGGTTTTCTGTACCAGTTCCAGTTTTTAATTACAATAGCTAGTTTTAATTAGTGATTTTTTGACAACTACATGTCATTTTTAAGTCAAACACTTTTAGAATCGGGCAATTTAGAATCAGGATCAGGAAATTTTAGAACTGGAACCGAAACCGGAACTAGAAAATTTAGAATCGAAACCGAATTTTTTTAAACCCAGGAACCGTTACCAGAACCGCAACCGTTACTCCCGCTAGTTATATAATCTATTACCTCTATACACTTAAGATGACTCCCGCTATTTATATATTTCTATAAACTGATTGTTTTGCAGCCATTTAAGCGACATCCAATGTTACGGAAGGAAGAATATTTTGGTACATAAAATTTGAAAAGTTTGTTTGGAGAATTATGAAAACTTGAGGTGTAACAAAATAATTTGTGGTGTATTGTAGGTCAATTTTAGAATTTTCCCTTTTGAAATGGAAGATGCTCTGATAACCGAGTGGAATTTTCAGTACTCGTCGCGGAGGAAGCGAAGCAGGAAACCCATGATGAAATGCTTTCAAGGCATAGGTAATAATGTGATTAAATGCTGTGTTTATTTATTAGATCACCATTGTGTTCCGGCGTAGACGTTTGTGAATTACTACAGAGGTGGAGTCCATAGCCGCTGGGGTGGTCAGCTTGAGCTCGAAGGCCTAACTCATGGCCTTGAGAAGCACTTCATGGTGTTTCCCGGGTCATTTCCCAATGTGGAGATGGGTAAGGAGTAAAAATCCGACAGTGAGGCCAGTATCAGACTGTCTTTTCATAAGCACGCTTTCGGGCTCGGGGAGCACCATAACTCTATCGTTCCGATTTGATTAAACTAAAATATTACATATGTATTTGTTTTAATTACGTAATGTAAGTCGGTATTTCAGTTGGACATTCTTGTGAGAAGCTACATTTGTCTATGATTTTTAATTTACACTTTGTGTTTGTCGTCGTGTTATATATATATGCAGTGGCATAGCTAGCTTTTTGGTTGAGGCGTAGCACGAAAAATACAAAATATTCTACTCTATTTAATTAAAATATATTTTTTATAAGTAGATAAAATTTCCTTAACATAAAATATGTGAGCATAAATCCATTTGCTAAATCTTGATATCGTTACAATTTTAACTAATATTTCTTGTCAGAGTTGAAATTTTATTTTTTATTTTCTTAAGAGTTGATTGAAAAAAAAAAGAAAAAAAAAATATAGTAGGTAAATCAACCCTGTATAATTTACAATATAGTTTAGATTAGATAGTAAAGTTTTTGTGAAAAATGAGTATATCATGTTCTAATATTATATATATATATATCACTTTATTAAAATCACTTATCTTTTAGTTCTAGTGTTTGTAGGCATTAAATTGTGGTTGTTATAACATATATGTGCAGGCACATTAATTAACGTAACGAACGACAAATGGCATTATAAAGAAAAATAGAAAATAATAATAAATTATTATCATTTTTATATGTAATTGTTATGGGTCATTCTCGGAATTGATTTTACAAAACAAATTAATTAAACGGGAATTATTGAACTAATTTCTTTTAATTAATTATACGATTTGATTAATCTTTTAATTAAGATTATAAATCAAATTAATCAATTTCAAACCCAAAATTCCCTCCGGAGTCCCGTTTTCGAAAAACAAAGTGTCCCGGTGTTCAAAAAAAATATGAAAAACCCCAAATACGACATAAAATTTGTGAAAAACAGACCAGGGACACGCCCGGGAGCAAGAACGGCCGAGGAGACACCCGTGGGACCCACAGGGGCGGCAGCCGTCAAGTCCACGCCTCGTGGCGGCTCCCTGCGCCGCCTCTCCCCCGCGGGCCCCACCTGGGGTCACCTCACCCCCCCCCACCCAATTGGGGGCTGCCTCCTTCAGATCGCGCCAAATGGCGCGATCTCCCGTCCTCGCGTGTCCCTTCACGGGACACGCCCCACTTGCGGGCTCCCCGCACACGCAGGGACACGCGTAGGGCCCTGAGGGGCCCGATCCTTGCGCAGAGAGCCGCACCCTTGCAAGTGGCGAGAGGCCTGCCTCGGGCAGGCCACGTGTAAGGCGGGGATCGCCCCTGCCCTCCGATCGCAAGCAGATGGGCCCCCCCTCTGGGGCTTGGTGGCCGTCCAATCCCGCATGGCCGGGATCGAACCATTTTTTCCCAGGGACTAAAATACAAATAAAATATTGTCCCCCCCCCCCCCCGAAACAATATTTTACTGCATTTAGGCCCCTGGGCCCTACTATAAATAGATGCTGAATTCTGTTAAAACGGTAACTCATTCGAAGTATCTCGACTCGAGTTCTCTCTCTCTCTCTACCCCCGATATACTCGCCTCCCCTCAAATATTATACTAATGTTGAGCGTCGGAGGTGAATCAGGGGGTAACCCCCCCTGTTTCCCTTGACCTCGGGTGTTACCTTTTTCAGGTCCAGAAATTGAGGAATTTCATAAAAGCGGAAGCCCTGTAGGAATTTCCACAAGGCACAGACTCTGTCCCTTAGTCCTCGTATCTACAACAGATACCACGACTCCGCGGACAGTCCTGTCAGCCCAGACTTAAAGCAAGCCTAGTCAGGTGGAGAGTCTAATCCCCTAGGATCCACTTCTTGGACGAACGCACTCCCCCGCTCGCTGGTACCCCCGATCTGCGTGGCCTCCAGACCTGTAAAAAACCCGGCCTGGTCCACTCCAGGCTCTGCGGTAACAGGTAGCGAGTCACCCCGATCGCCTGGACTCCAAGCGGCCACGAGACTTTCGATCCAAAAAGTGCCAGAGACACTGACCCAGGGCCCCCGGATCGGTCAATCAAAACCTCACCCTAATGTCAACGGTGACCACCCCGAAGTCAACGAGGATGAAGATGAACAATCATTGACAACAAAATCTGTCATCCTCGCAACAAGGCCACCCTAGGCCCATCCAGAAATCAACAGAAGCCCGCCACGTCATCAACGATATTGGGCCAGGCCCAAAATACACAACTTGGGCCTCAACAGTGTTTGATCCAAAAAACGGCATAACAGTAATTATTTTTCGCTTTTAGAATTTACTAATATTTTTATAGAAAATTAATAATAAATTAAGCGTGAAACTGTAAAACCTATAAGCTAAGAATTTTAGTTTGACAATTGAGTATATGAACGTAAGTATGCTCATGCAATAATAGCTACACCCATGTATATATGTATATATATAATACATATATACATCCAAATTTATTATTATGAATTTTACAGGGAAAATCACGTTCACGGTTAATATAGAACTATAGATAAATATGATTGTTTTATGAACTAGCAAGTACACTCCAAAAAAAAAAAAAAAATACACGACTTTAAATTTAAAACAACAGGACCTTGAAAATATTGAAACTAAATAAACGACAGAAATTTTGATAAATAACAACTTCAAGAACCAGAACATTTCAACGTCAATTAATTTAGGGATATTTATGGCAAAAACTACCAACATGTCATAAAAAAATGGAGAAATTTTGGCAAAGGAAGTTAACTTGTTTGGAATGTATCAGTTATATTGCTAATTTTAATACTGGCAATAGTCATCAAAGACTTCTAATCAGTCTCGGAGCAAAAAACCATTACTAGAATTAAATCGCAATAACAATATAACTGATACAAACTTAACAAGTTAGCTATTTTTGTCAATATTATCCTTACAAAATCTGATTTATATTCCCAATTTTTTAAGCGGCAAAAGATTCCAATGATATAATTTTTTTCACATAAGTAATTAAGTTTTTTTTTTTTTTTTTTTATATATATACCGACTCCCTACCATTAAATTTTTTGTGACGACGTGCGATTTGTTCAGAATTTTTTTCCTTTTGACTACCTATGAATTACAAGAGCTTTGTTATATATATTGGAATAATGCTCATGAACATTATGTTATGTTTGCATTTATTATTTTCACTATGCAAACACTATGCACCTACAATATGTAATTAACTAGATGCCCCTAGGTTTTCCTATAAATACCCCTCTTGGAGGAAGAATAAACTCACTCATTTTCCCACAATTTCAATCTTATTTTCTCACTTTTGATTTCACGGATTATCTCCATTTTCTCTACTCCATCATCATATATTTATCTTACTATTCCACCCACATACAAATCATTTCACTCACTCATTACCACACTAAATATAATAGGTGCAAAAGTAGCAAGTTTACAATACGTTATCAGCACGATCACTCTACGATAAGTTCAGAACACGGTATATTAAACTGTGGGCTGAAACTTTTATAATTATTATTATTATTATCGTTGTTTAACATCATATTACTATATACAGGAGGCTCTGTCACCTTATAGTAATGTGATGGGATTTACGATAATTTACTTTCTTTTATGTGATTTACATTTATTGAATTATGTTTATGTATAACATCATATTACTGTAAATAGGAGGCTCTGCCACCTTATGGTAAATGTGATGTGATTTAAATTAATAACTTTGTTATGTATAACATCATTTTATTATATATAGGAGACTCTACCACCTTCTAATAAAATGATGTGATTTACATCTAACAATTATTTATCTTCAGTCTCAATATGTATAACATCATTTTATTATATATAGGAGGCTCTGCCAGCTTCTAATAAAATAATGTGATCTACATCTAACAAATATATATATATATATATATATATATATATATATATCTTCAAGTAATATCAAATTACTATATACATGAGGCTTTGCCACCTTTTAGTGAAATGATATTAATTGAAATAATTCTTAATTGCTTTATCTTAATATTTTTATGATTAAGTATATCTATGAAATGTTTGTCTATTTTTTACATCTCATTTTATTACATTACATCACTAATCTAATATTAGTTACATTGTGTTAATATGTATCCAACGGTAACATAACGGCTATAAACGGTTATATTTTTACCTATAAATACAAGTTTATCAAACTATACAAAATCACATTTCTTATTCTACCACATATTTTTCTCTCCAAAGTTTAGCCGATAAAATTCCTAGACTAATGTTAGTTTTTGTAGCCTTAATTATCCTTGTATACAATGTTAGTATTTTCATTTTTGATATTACACCGGAAGAATTTTATGCTGCCTCAAAGGCAATTTTGTATTCATGTATTTTTCTTTGTTGCTTACAATCTTTGTAGACTTATACATTTTGAATTAAATCTAATGTATCATTTATTTGCATGTTAGTTATCACCATGTGGAATCTTGTGCAGCTTGAATTCAGTCCTCTTTAGATCATTGGAAATAATTACATGCCTTGGACAGTGGATATTGAGATGCATTTAGAGTCAATGAATCTTCTTGAGACACTCAAGGAAGAGAATGAATCATCAAGGACGGAAAAGGCGAGATCTTTGATCTTCCTTCGCCGACACCTTGAAGAATGCCTAAAAAATGAGTATCTCACTGTGAAAGATCCAAGTGAGTTGTGGAAAAATCTTAAAGAAAGATATGATCACCAAAGGGATGTAATGCTCCCCATTTTCTGCGATGAATGGACCGTTTTGCGGTTCCAAGACTATAAGAAAGTCGGAGACTATAATTCTGCAATGTTTAGAATTGTAACCCATTTGAGATTTTGTGGGGTAACGATAACTGATGCTGAAATGCTGGAAAAGAATTTTTCTACTTTCGATGCATCAAATATAACCCTGCAACAACAATATCGTGTACGGGGTTTTCAAAAGTATTCTGAATTAATTGCTTGTCTCCTCATCGCTGAAAAGAATAATAAGTTGCTGATGAAGAAACATCAATCTCGCCCGACCGGCTCAAAAGCGCTTCCTGAAGTAAACTCTATCAACTCCAACGAGCCCAAGAACTATTTTCAGGGTCAAGAGAGAGGTCGAGGTTGCGGTCGTGGTTACAGACGTGGACGGGGTAGTTATTATCCCTCATACAAGTCTGGTAACTACTACGATGCAACAACATGGGAAGGGCCACGATGATTCTCATAAGAAAGGAAAAGAGACGAATTCCTCAAAAGTATTTTAAACCTGTTGTTTCAGATGAGGCTCTAAAGGGCACAGGTCAAGAGTCTGCCGAGTCCCGCCGCACTTATGCAAACTCGACCAGGATTCCATGAAGAAGAAAGAGAAAGAGGTCAACTTTGTTGACCAAAATGAATCCACTCATCTTGAATCATCTGACTTCAATAATGATTTCATCGACACAATTGGTGATTTTGCTGAGCAAGCGACTGGTGGAAACTAAAATGAATTTTGTAACTTTTATTGGGAATAAAGCCCAATGATCCGATGTTTGATTGTCTTCCTTTTGTATGATATGTCATGTGTAGTTTATCTAATGTGTGTAATAAGTAATGCTACTGTTTAATTACTCATCTTACTTATCTAAATTTGTGTTTGCTTTTAGTTAAAATTTTCAAATGGAAAAGGCTAACCGTGAAGCTGGAGAACTTTGCATACTCGATTGTGGAACAACACACACTATATTGAACGATAAAAAGTTCTTCTTAGGTATAAAATCGAGAAAATCCAGTGTGGATACAATATCAGGTCCTGTAGATCTGATTGAAGGGTTTGGCAAAGCAATTTTTGTTGAACATATGTGTCCTTAAACAAGATATTTTATCCATTTGTAAAAGATTATGACAAGTCATTCAATAAAGATGGTGCTTATTATGTTAATCTTTGTATATTATTTGGTAGAGTAAAATAGAACGTTTGTTTCCTTAGTTCATAAAGGATGCAATTATGTTATTATTTTCACAACAGAGTCAATGGAGGAAGAATTAATAATCATTATAATAAATGAACTTAAAATGTTCGTGACCTGATTAACTGGGTGGGAGCCCATTAATCGTATAAGGTCATTAATGTGACTAGTGACAATCCTATTCTGGATTATGTGTGTGTGTCACACTCACTAGAAGTGCATTAAGTGTGAAATGTCTTCATACTGGACTGGACCTGACTTAAACTCAAGAAGTTATCATATAAGACCATCACTGATAACTTGTAGTTGAATCACAAATATATGATCAAATGGATATTAGTTCTTAAGTCCGAGCTACTGGCTTGATTGTTCTTTGATTAAACCGTTAATGAACACAAGATATTACCGCTGTTCCCAACACTATTAATTTGGGAACATGATAGTCAGTAGTAAGGGTAGCTTAATCATAGATATGGGCATCACACAGCTCTCTTCAGAGTCATGATGATTCCCTTGATTGTCGGTGGTGAGAAGTGCGAGGTACCTGTGCGCAACTTATGAGTCGAAACCATAAGTGAGTTACTCATAATATTACTGACTGATTCAGTGAGGAAAATGCAATGTGAGGCATTACGGTAAAACCCGCCTGCTCATGTGTAATCATCAAGTGAAAGGACAATAACCCGAGTTTGATTTTATCAATGGACACCCTGCTGATATAAAGGGGATAATATACACCGTATCACTAAAGAGTGCAGCCTCGGGTCTATAGTGGAATCACTTCGAGGTTTGACGAACAACTAGCAGTTCATTGGAGCTTAAGTGAAAAACGGGTCTATGGTCCCCATGATAGCTCCATAACGGATGATACGTGCGTGATTAAAATACATTATGGATAATTTTTAATCATTTGGCTAGACTTATAAAACTGAAAGGTCTGTCGCAGACGTCAGATAGTCTTATCGTCAGCGTGCAAAAGTACCATATCTTGGTACACAAAATTAACTGATAAAAGAAAGTTAGAGTTAAGATTTTCTATCAGCACCATGTTGTTGGAAATTAAATTGTAAGCAACTTTTCTTTTTGAACCAAGTCAATACGACGTACGGTTTTGTGATTTATGGATTTTCTAAGTTTGAACTCGGTTCGATAAACTATGAAATTAAATTTAAATGATGGTGTGGCACCATGACATTTTATTTTGTGATATTGAGATCATTAATTATTAATATAATTTAATTATTTGGATTTAATTATTAATATCTTATTAATAATTAATTAATAATTAATCGATTTATATTAATAATAATATATATTTAATTATATATATTACATGTGTAAATCGAAGTGGGTTTGCATGACATAGTCCACACGAGTTTTACCTAACTAGGCTTTCATATTTGCGGCATAAGTACCCAGAGTTTGGTACTTTAGCAAAAACCCTAAAATCAATCTTATCCTTTAGATCGAAAATGATTTAATATCAATCGTATGATTAAGATGATTGATTTTTGACCTAACCCTAATTCAAAAATAGAATCTTGGTGACCAAGCTTAGGGTTTTCAAATTTTACCTAATTAATTGTATCCGTCGGATCGGTTTAAGATTTAATATTTGTCGTCGGATTGGAAATTAACTAATTATATTTATAATATGTATTTTTCGAAACTATGATAATGATAAAATCGAATTAGGGCTTTTACCAAGTCTTAAGGTATTTGATTTTATCCCAAATTAATTTGATCCATTAGATCGGTCCAAGATTAATCTAAGTCGTTGGATCTAGATAATTTATTTCAAAATTATCATAAATATATATATAAAATTCAAAATTAAGATAAGTAGATAAGATTGGTTATTTGATTTACCAAGTCTTTCTTATTTAATTAAATCCCTAATTATTCATATCCATTGGATTTAGATAAGATTGAAGGCCTTTGGATTAGGATAATTAATTATATTTAATAATTAATTTCGAAATTAATATGTATATATATTCGAATTTTATTAAATGAGAGGATAGTATTGGTTTAAAATTTACCTAGTCTTTCTTATTTAATTAAACACAAGTTTAATTATAACCGATGGAGAAAAGATTAAATCTCAACCATTGGATTGAAATAATGAAAGTATTTAAATATATATAAAATTCAAATTTTGGAGTGAAAATCTCTAATTCGGTTACGGTCTTAAGCCTATAAATATAGGAGTCATTCTACACATTTTTTACACCTCTTCCTAGAGCAAAAAATCGAGCTCTCCCTCTCTCTTTAGGGTCTGCGAGTTTTCGCCTCTGATTACTTGCTTAGTGAGAACGTTGTTTCTCCGGTAGCTTAAAAAGAACTATCAGTCAAATATTGCGACGAAGTCCTACCGGCGAAGCCCACGCTTCGGTACGAGGAGTCCAGGAGAATATCCCGGAAGATCATGGGTGCTTCCCTCAGCCCCGGCGGAGTCCTGTCGAAATTCAGAGTACGCAACCAGAACGTCAACTGAGGTACAGCCTTATGCATTGGGTTAATAAATGCAACCATTTAACGCTTTCCATTAATTTCCTATTCGACTAGTTTATTGATAATGTTTATGATATAATAAATTAGTAATATTTATCGGATCTTGTTAAAATGGTTACTACCCCATATTCGTGTCGTAGATCCGATAACAATTTTTCTCCGCTTTAAAATAATTTTTTAAATGTTACCGAGACGGCTCGGAGACACATTTTGTGGTAATGGAGTCGGTATTCCAACCCCGATTTCCAACAAGTTTTACGTTACCAAATGGCACAATGTTTATCATAAACAATGCCTTATTTCCCCCAAGATCCAAAAGAAACATGTTGAGTTTCAAAGATATATATTCTCATTGATTCGATACTCAGTCTGTAACTAAAAATGCCATGAAATATATGTTTATAATAATATATAAATCGGGGAATAAATACGCACTTGAAAAAGTACCAATGCTCCCTACTGGATTGCATTATACGCATATAAGTGCTATTGAATCAAATATGGTAGTTACCAAACCTTCAATATTTAACATATGGCATGATCGACTTGGTCATCCTGGTTCAACTATGATGCGAAGAATTATTGAAAATACACATGGACATCTATTAAAGGACTAGAAGATCCCTCAAGGAAAAATATTCCAGTGTAAAGCTTTTTCACTGGGAAAGTTAATCATAAGACCTTCACCGGAAAAAGTTGAAACAAAATCACCTATGTACCTTGAGCGTATTCAAGGTGATATATGTGGGCCGATTCACCCACCGTGTGGACCAGTTTGATAATCCATGGCATTGATAGATGCATCTAGCAAACGGTCACATGTGTATCTGTTATCAACTCTCAATATGGCATTTGCTAAACTACTTGCTCAGATTATAAAATTGCGAACTCAATTTCCTGATCACACGATCAAGAAAATTAGACTTGATAGTGTCAGTGAATTCACATCCCAAACATTTGAAAATTTTGTATGTCAGTTGGGATTGATGTTGAGCATCCTGTTGCTCATGTACACACACAAAATGGTCTGGCCGAATGTTTGATCAAACGCCTTCAGCTTATTGCTAGACCATTGATAATGAGAACAATGTTTCCCACTTCAGTATGGGGTCATGCAATATTACATGTTGCGGAATTATTTCGCATCAGGCCAAGTGCTTATCATAAATACTCTCCAATGCAACTTGCATTCTGCCAAGAACCAAATATTTCCCATCTAAGGATTTTTTTGTTGTGCTGTTTATGTGCCTATTGCACCACCCAAAGAACAAAGATCAGGCCACAGAGAAGTCTTGGTATTTATGTAGGCTTTGAAAGCCCATCTATTTTTAAATACCTTGAACCTCAAACTGGGAATATTTTCATAACTCGTTTTGCTGATTGCCATTTTGATGAAGAAAATTTCCCAGCATTAGGGGGAGAAAGAAAAACAGCTGGAAAGAGAAATTACATGGTCTGTACCAACATTGTTGTATCTTTGATCCCTACACAAAAGAATGTGAAGGAAACGTCTAGAAAATTTTGCATTTGCAAGATATAGAAAATCAACTTCCTGATGCACTTACGCATATAAACAGAGTGACTAAATCTCATATACCAGCTAAGAATGCTCCTGCTCAAATTGAAGTCCCGAAAAGGCAAATTGAAAACAAAGTCACTCATGATATCATAGCACGCCTGAACCTGGAAGACCATTCAGTTCCAAAGATAAAATTCCTCGGAAAAGAAAAGGAGCAGAGAAACAAAATGACCTTAATATGGAGGAACGTATTCCTAAAAAAATACGTGATGAGGAAAATCTGGAAATTTCGATTAATTATGCTAGTACAGGTATAATGTGGAACCGAAACGTGAACATCAATGATGCATTCTGTTATAGTTTGGAATGCAATGTTATGTTCAAAACCCAGAGAAAGATATTCAGTCAAATTACAAAGATCTTTATATGGGTTAAAGCAATCCGGACGCATTTGGTAAAACCAACTAAGCGAATATTTGTTAGAAATGGGCTATATCAACGACCCTCTTTGCCCTTGCGTTTTCATCAAGAAAAAAACATCTAGATGTGTGATTATCGCTCTCTATGCTGATGATTTGAATATCATTGGGACAAATAAAGAGATTCTGGAAGCAATTTATTACTTAAAGAAAGAGTTTGAGATGAAAGACCTTGAGTAAATAAAGTATTGCCTCGGTTTGCAAATTGAGCACTTGCATAATGGGATACTTGTGCACCAATCGAATTACACAAAAAGGATTCTAAAGAGATTTAATATGGATAAATCAAATTCATTGAGTACCTCAATGGTTGTGAGGTCACTTAATGCTGGAAAGGATCCATATCGTCTATGTGAGGAATCCGAAGAGATTCTTGGTCCACAAGTACCATATTTCAGTGCAATTGGAGCTCTTATGTACCTTGCTAATTGTACCCGACCAGATATATCTTTTGTTGTTAATTTGTTAGCAAGATTCAACTCAACTCCTACTAAAAGACATTGGAGTGGAATTAAACATGTGTTTTGTTATCTTCAAGGAACAATTGATTTGAGATTATTTTACCCTAACAATACGAAACCAGTTTTGATTGGCTATGCAGATACATGTTACTTTTCAGATTCACACAAAGGAAGATACCAAACGGGGTACATGTTTACTTGCGGAGGAACTGCAATTTCTTGGCGGTCCCAGAAACAGACGCTCGTTACGACATCATCAAACCATGCTGAGATCATCGCACTGCATGAAGCAAGTCGTGAGTGCGTGTGGATGAGACCATGACGCGGCATATCAGAACCACTAGTGGTCTCCTACCAAATGATGATCCCATCATACTTTACGAAGATAATGCCGCATGTGTTGCTCAGATGAAGGAATGGTTTATCAAGAGTAATCGGACGAAGCATATTCCTCCAAAGTTCTTTTCTTTCACCCAAGAGATGGAAAAGAATAATGTTATCAGCATCCAGTATGTTCGTTCCAGCGAGAACTCAACGGATCTCTTCACAAAGGCTCTCCCCACTTCAGTGTTCAGAAAACATGTCCATGACATCGGGATGCGAAAGCTACATATTTTATGAAGAAATCACCGATGTCAACATGAGGGGAGCTATACGTGGCTGTACTCTTTTTCCCTTACTATGGTTTTTATCCCACTGGATTTTTCCTAGTAAGGTTTTTAATGAGGCAGCATGAACACATAAATTTTGTAATGAGCATTCTAAGAGGGAGTGTTATATATTGGAATGTTATGCTCATGAACATTAGGTTAGGTTTGCATTTATTATTTTCACTGTGCAAACACTATGCACCTGCAATATGTAATTAACTAGATGCCCCTAGGTTTTCCTACCCACCTTGGAGGATGAATAACTCACTCATCATCCCACAATTTCACTTTTATTTTCTCACTCTTGGTTTCACCGATTCTCTCCAATTCTCTCTACTCCATCATCATGTACTTACCTTACTATTCCACCCACATACAAATCATTTCACTCACTCGTTACCATACTAAAAATAATAGGTGCAAAAGTAACAAGTTTACAATAAGCTTCAAATTTTTAACAACAAACACTAATTTGTAGCGCAATAGCCAAAATGTATTATACAAATGCAAAAATGAAAGATTTGTTAGGGCAATTTAGTAATGACGTGAGGAAAAAAGGCCCTGATCAACTAGTAAATATATTTCGGCCCACTCCCAAACGAGAAAGCAATAAAATAAAATAAAAAAAGGCTTTCTATTATGGTTTTATGTAGTTTCTGTCACCAAACGACGTCGTTTCTTTCATGAAAGTCACAGAACGCTGTCGTCTAATCCAAAGGGTTTTTGCAACTTGCTGCAATGACAAGCATAGAAATATTTTGAACTCATAATTTTATGACTTATATATATATATATATGTGTGTTGGTGTACATATATACTATGTGTCACACCCCTTTAGTCCGATAAAGGGGCCCGGGCGCTGTGGCGCACGGGAGGGAGACTCACCAAGTCTCCCGAGCGCAAGGTACGAGGCCTAGCACAAGAAAAGTCTCGGTGGGCCAAGCAAAGTATTTGAGAAGCGGGAAAAATCCTACACGGGCGCCAAGGGAGAGTTAGAGAAAAGCCAAGTCCACGGGCCAAGCTAATGGGCTGCCAGGCCCATTCGTGAGAAGACGCGCCATCCGGGCAGCGAGTGCGCGCGGGCAGCAAGGGGCGCATCACCCATGTGGTCACGCAGCGCGCGTCACCTGCGCGAGTCAGCCAGCCTCACTCACGCGGTTTTGGTCAGCGTCACCCACACGTTTTGGGAAGCTTCCACGCGGATTGCACACGCCATCAAGTGAAGATTGCGCATGGCTTGAAGATAACGCGTCCAAGGAGGATTCTAGAAGATTGGATCACGCCCTAGAGTTGTAATTCGAGTAGGATTAGGTTTCTTAGCTAGCTTATAAATACTAAGCCATGTTGGCTATTTTATTCATTCAGACTTAGAGAGAAATTCGAGTACAGGCTTTAGGCTTTAGAGTTTCTTAGTCCTTTGCTTACGATTAATAATAAAGCTTTGGTTGGGGTGTGCCCCGTAAGATTATTGTGTCGTGAGTGTTTTAAGTTTGATTATCATTATTATCCGCATAAGGCTGGTCGGATCCTTGGGAGGATTCGGCGCCGCATAGGGAATTTAGTTTAAATACTTAGTCGAAAAATTACCCTGTGACAAGTGGTATCAGAGCTTGAAGACTTCATCGTTGTCACGATGGTGACGACGGTGGCCGCGCTAGATCAGCGAGTCAACACGATTCAAGAATTGGTGGGCGAACCAATTCCCGACGCACCATCTTTGGTGGACCAGCTCAAGACGCTTAAGGATCAAGTGGAGATTCTTACCGAGGAGAACAAGGAGTTAAGGCAGATCATCAAGGCCGTTCAAGACGAAACCAGCGACCGCATGGATGACCTCTCCAAGGTTCTCTCTGATCGTTTTATTGACCTGGATTCCGATTTGAGGTTAATTCGCAGGTTATTGGCAAACCCAACAAATGACGGCAACAAAGGAGGCAGCTCCAAAGTGAAGGTCCCCGACCCGAAGTACTTCAGCGGCACCCGCAACGCAAAGGAGCTGGAGAACTTCCTCTGGGACATGGAGCAGTACTTCAAAGCCGCCCACATCGACCCCGAGGACAAAGTAACCATCACCAGCATGTACCTCCAAGGCGATGCCAAGCTTTGGTGGCGCACACGCTTGGCTGATGATGCGACTAATCCGGACGGGAGGGAGATCACGACGTGGGAAGACCTCAAGACGGAGCTGAAGACGCAATTCCTACCGCTCAACGCAGCTTGTCTTGCAAGGGATGCCTTGAAGAAGCTGAGACAGACGGGATCCGTTCGGGAATACGTGAAGGAATTCAGCTCGCTAATGCTCGACATCAAGAACATGTCAGACGAAGACAAGCTTTTTAATTTTTTTTTCAGGTCTGCAGAATTGGGTTCAAACCGAACTGAGGCGACAGAATGTCCGAGATTTGCAAGGCGCTATCGCAGCGGCAGACGGGCTAGTCGACTTCAAATACGGACCACCTTCTAACCAGACCGATGGTCGGAAGGCTCGGGATGAGAATCGGAAGGGGAAGCTAAAGAACCCCCGATGGGAAAAGCGACACGACGAGGGATCTTCGAGGCCGAAAGCACCTTCGAAGAATAACAAGACAGGATTCGCCTGTTTCCTTTGTGAAGGCTCTCACGCTGCTCGGGAGTGTCCGAGGAGACAGAAGCTTACCGCTCTCATCGCCGAAGACCCAGCACCTGAAGGAAGCGAAGAAACACCTCCTCGGATGAACATGCTCCAATCGATCAACGCCATGACGTTTCAAACCCCTGCTCGACGAGGATTACTCTACTTCGACGTGACACTGGCGGGGAAGTCAGTACGAGCAATGGCGGACACGGGAGCCACAGACAACTTCGTTTTGCAATCAGTAGCAGACAGACTCGGACTCTCCACGACGAAGAGTGCGACCCACATCAAGGCCGTGAACACGGGAGCCAAACCGGCTCAAGGGGCAACCAAAGCCCTCCTCAAGATGGGCAAGTGGCAAGGTGAGTGTCGATTCATAGTCTTTCCCTTAGACGATTTTGAACTCATCTTGGGTCTCGAGTTTTATCTGCAAGCGAAAGCCGGAGTTATCCCCCACCTCGGTGGGATAATGTTCTACGACGAGAAGTGCCCTCAATTCATCCAGGGGCAATACGACGGGGAAGTGAAAAAGAAGGAACCTTTGCTGCAATCGGCGGCACAGTTTAAGGCAGGTCTGAAGAAAGGCGAGGTCTCGATGTTAGCAACCTTGGTGGAAGTCTCAGAGATGGACAAGGATGAAGAGATCCCAGCCGACGTCTTGGATGTTCTCGAGGATTTTCAGGATGTCATGCCCTCGGCCTTACCAAAGGTCCTTCCCCCGGAGAGAGGTATTGATCACAGGATTGAGCTCGAGCCCGGAGCGATGCCTCCCGCACGAGCCCCCTACCGGATGTCGCCATTGGAGTTGGCGGAACTGAGGAAACAACTAGATGAGCTGCTCGAGGCAGGTTATCTACGGCCTTCAAAGGCACCCTACGGAGCACCGGTGCTGTTGCAAAGGAAGCAAGACGGGAGTCTCCGAATGTGCATCGGTTACAGAGCGCTGAACAAGGTCACGGTGAAGAACAAGTACCCGGTCCCGAATGTGACAGACTTATTTGTCCGACTGTCAGGAGCCACCATCTTCACCAAACTCGACCTCCGGTCCGGATATTGGCAAGTCCGGATAGCAAAGGGCGATGAACCAAAGACGACATGCGTTACGAGGTACGGTTCTTACGAATTTCTGGTAATGCCGTTTGGACTGACTAATGCCACTGCTACGTTTTGTAATCTGATGAACGACGTGCTCTATGAGTTTCTCGATGAGTTCGTCGTCGTCTACCTAGACGACATCGTGATCTACAGCAGGACGCTGGACGAGCACTTAGGACACCTGCGACGGGTTTTCTCACGCCTTCGTGAAAACAAGCTCTACGTCAAAAGGGAGAAGTGCGAATTTTGCCAAACAGAGATCATGTTTTTGGGGCACCGGTTCAGCGCGGGGCAGATTCGGATGGACGAACGGAAGATCACGGCAATTGTGGAATGGGAGGAACCGACGAACGTTCCGGAACTTCGGTCGTTTCTTGGATTGGCGAACTACTACCGCAAGTTTATGAAGGACTATTCAAAGCACGTTAGCGCTCTAACCGACCTACTGAAGAAGCTCAAAAAGTGGGAATGGACGGAGCAATGCCAGAAAGCCTTCGAGTGGGTGAAAAAAGCGGTAACCTCAGAGCCCGTTCTCAAATTACCTTATTTTGACTTACCGTTCGAAGTCCATACAGATGCTTCAGATAGAGCTATCGGCGGGGTTTTAGTCCAGGAGAGACACCCTATCGCTTATGAGAGTCGGAAACTCAAGGATGCGGAGCAGCGTTACTCGGCACACGAGAAGGAGATGACGGCGTTGATCCACTGCCTCGAACTATGGCGACATTACCTGCTGGGCACAAAGTTCGTTGTCATGACGGACAATGTGGCCAACACCTACTTCCAGACGCAGAGGAAGTTATCACCCAAACAAGCAAGGTGGCAGGAGTACCTCGCAGAGTTCGAGTTCGAGTGGATACACAAACCGGGCGTGGAGAACCGTGTAGCGGACGCCCTCAGCCGGAAGAACGTGCTTGAGTACGTTAATGCTCTAACCTCTATATATTCTGATTTTGAAAGCAGGGTAAAAGCTTTCGCGGATAAGGATGCTACCTACACCGAGCTGAAAAAGCAAGTGGCAGAGGGGCTAGTCCGCAAGTACTTGATCGAGGGCGATCTTCTCTTTGCGCGGGGAGGAAGACTATTCGTCCCAAAAGGCACATTACGGCACGAGTTATTGCGAGAGACGCACGATCCACAGTGGGCGGGACATCCAGGTGTGGCGAGGATGATGACATTACTGTCCCGACACTACTACTGGCTGAAGATGGAAGTAGACGTCGATATGCACGTCAAGACTTGTCTAGTGTGCCAACTAGACAAAACGGAGAGAAAGAAGCAGGCTGGTCTTCTTCAACCACTACCGATACCCGAGGTACCATGGCATTCGGTCTCCATGGATTTCATTGTGGGTTTTCCAAAGATTAGCGGGAAGGGCTCGATTCTCGTAGTGGTGGACAGATTTTCCAAGTACGGGGTATTTATAGCGGCCCCCAAAGTATGCACCGCGTTAGTGACAGCGGAGCTCTTTTTCAAACACATCGTGAAAGTGTTTGTCTTACCGAAGGACATAGTTAGCGATCGCGATGCTCGATTTACCGGTAAGTTCTGGACCTATTTATTTACACTGTTAGGTTCCGAGTTGAAATTTTCCACAGCACACCACCCGCAAACAGATGGCCAGACTGAGCGAGTGAATGCCTTGCTGGAGGATTACTTGCGGCATTACGTTACCGCGAGTCAGAAGAATTGGCTCGAGCTACTCGATGTAGCCCAATTCTCCTACAACCTGCACAAGTCTTCAGCGACGCAGATGAGCCCAGCAGAGTTAGTGTTCGGACGACAACCGTTGGTGCCACTTGACGTAGCCAAGAGCAAATCCCAGGGCATCAGCCCTCCGGCGTAACGCTATGCCCGAGAACAGCAAGAACTGCTTGAACAGGCCCGGGACAGCCTAGCTAAGGCCCAACGAAGAATGAAGAAGTATGCGGACGAGAACCGACGAGCTCTCGAGTTCAAAGTGGGTGACAGAGTGTTACTCAAATTGACTCCGCAGATTTGGAAGAAAGTGACGGATCGCCGTTACCACAAGGCCATGATTCAGAGATACGACGGACCGTTCGAAGTTTTGAGGAAAGTTGGGAATGTCTCCTATAGACTCGACTTACCTCCCCAGATGAACATCCACCCGAATTTTCACGTCAGCTTCTTGAAGCCGTTTCACGAGGATCCAAACCGACAACAAGCTAAGCGCGGTCCTTCGACCGTGCGCGTGGAATTCGAGAAGAACGTGCACAGAATCCTAGATCGCCGATCAAAGGGAGAAAGCAAGCGGAATAGAAGAGTAGAATTATTAGTTCAATGGGAGGGCAGCGAAGAATCAGAGGCGACATGGGAGCGTGACATCAACCTTTGGCAGTTTGAAGACCAAGTGAGAGAGTACCTCAACTCTAACCCGACGAGGGCGTCGGCTCAAACTGGCGGGGGAGAGTTTGTCACACCCCTTTAGTCCGATAAAGGGGCCCGGGCGCTGTGGCGCATGGGAGGGAGACTCACCAAGTCTCCCGAGCGCAAGGTACGAGGCCTAGCGCAAGAAAAGTTTCGGTGGGCCGAGCAAAGTATTTGAGAAGCAGGAAAAATCCTACACGGGCGCCAAGGGAGCGTTAGAGAAAAGCCAAGTCCACGGGCCAAGCTAATGGGCTGCCAGGCCCATTCGCGAGAAGACGCGCCATCCGGGCAGCGAGTGCGCGCGGGCAGCAAGGGGCGCATCACCCATGCGGTCACGCAGCGCGCGTCACCCGCGCGAGGCAGCCAGCCTCACTCACGCGGTTTCGGTCAGCGTCACCCACACGTTTTGGGAAGCTTCCACGCGGATTGCACACGCTATCAAGTGAAGATTGCGCATGGCTTGAAGATAACGCGTCCAAGGAGGATTCTAGAAGATTGGATCACGCCCTAGAGTTGTTATTCGAGTAGGATTAGGTTTCTTAGCTAGCTTATAAATACTAAGCCATGTTGGCTATTTTATTCATTCAGACTTAGAGAGAAATTCGAGTATAGGCTTTAGGCTTTAGAGTTTCTTAGTCCTTTGCTTACGATTAATAATAAAGCTTTGGTTGGGGTGTGCCCCGTAAGATTATTGTGTTGTGAGTGTTTTAAGTTTGATTATCATTATTATCCGCATAAGGCTGGTCGGATCTTTGGGAGGATTCGGCGCCGCATAGGGAATTTAGTTTAAATACTTAGTCGAAAAATTACCCTGTGACACTATGTATATATATTAGGGATTTGTTACAACTAACTCACGCTCTTTGAGTGATTTTAATTCTCAGCATATAGTTAAGAGAATTATATATATATATATATATATATATATATATATATATATATATATGGGCGGACCTAGGATTTTGAGTCAAAAGTGACGATACACAGATTGAATTAAATTATGTATCGTAGTGTTTTTACAATGTAGCGAACAAATAGAATCTTTTATTAGTACTCTTACATTGAATAGAGATTTTATTATTACTTAGCAAGAAAAAGACTAATTTTTATTCATTTTAGCAATTTTTATATAATTATTAATAGCAGCTTACAATATTGGTCATTTATAAAATATATATATAGAGAGACGTCACACAATGTGGGTTGTATGTAGCGTTAATTTTCTAGTGTTTTTTTTTCATATATATATATATATTGTTATACAATGTGTAGTCTTTCATTTATGATATTTCAAAATTACATGTTTTTAAGTCAAAACAAAATATTTGGTTAGCGTTATTGCCGATAAATCTGTTGCCCTTATCGACGGGCTAATCGGTTATCGATAGATTTGTCGATGAAAAATTTATAAAATATATCGTTACCGTTATCAAAATTTAGCGATACTTATCAATGGATTAATCGGTTATCAATAGATTTATCACTGGAAAACCTATAAAATATTTTCGTACATATTTTTACGTTCAATTTTTCTATTGTGTTCAAAGCATGGTTTTAAATATCCCGACATGTCCTCGATATATCCACGACGTGCCCAAAAAATGAGAAGTGCGATATGATATTCGTAGAAAATCGATATATCCATTTATTCTCATTTATCCGTCGGCAAGCGTCGATATATCCGTAAAATAGAGAGTGCGAACCGATATCGATATCGGCATTTAAAGTCGTACTTCATATTTATGTTTGTACTCTATGACTTAATTATAATGCGTAGCTTATTTTATGTTATGTCAACATTATATTACGAGGTATGACTTTTATGTTATACGTTTGTGTTATATTATGATTTATGAGTGTTTTCTACGCTATAACTATGTGTGATATTTATTAAATTGGAAATTTAAAAACTATATAAAAATATGATTAAAATACTAAAAACATTTTCAGAAATATCCGTCGATATTTTGATCGGCATGCGATATATCCGCAAAATTATGCGATATTCTCGGCAAGCGATACTGAAAATCACTTATTCACTATTATATACAATCTTTGAAACTGAAAAGATATATATATTTTTTTGAAAATCTGGCTCAATTTCACAAAAATCCAACAATAAATACTTTTACCGCAATAATACTACACTTAAGAAATTAACATAAACACACACAAATCGGGAAGAAGAAAAAAACAGTACTAATATCACCCAAAAAAACTTATATTCATCTATAAACAATTTTCAAAATCAACGAAAAATATTTCATAAGAACAATTTATCAAATTCATATATATATATATATATACATTTAATGAACATTTTTCATCATATATTTCAAAAAAAATATAGAAGAATGTTTTTCTGAAATATTCAAAGAATTGATTAATATATAACAATAATACTAATAATCCCTCAAAATAAAAAATAAAAAAGGAAATACCTTTTGTTAATGTGTAAAAATAACTTTAATTTAGGGTTGGATCCAAGGTTCGGGTCCCGTGATAGACCCGCTGAACACGAGGATGATTGAATGCTGAGTCAACGCGGGTTTAGTAATGATCGTCAAAGCTGGAGGCGAATCCGTCGTCTTGGATGAGTCTCCGGCCTGTCATCGGCGATCCTCGGTGAACTTCCCTCGTGGGGGCGAAGTCCATATCATGGCGAAGCTCCTCGCCAAACTTCCCTCGTGGTGGCGAAGTTCGTATAACGGAGGAGCTCCTTGTCTTGACGGAGCTCCCCGTCTGTACGGAGTCCTTGTCTTGGCAAAGCTCTTCGTCTGGACGTAGTCCTTGTATTGGCGATGTCCCTTTTCTAGATGAACTCTAGTCTTGATAAATCTCAGAGCTTATCTTGATGATTCTTCGTGGATTCCCTACTTGTCGAGCTCCTTCAGCGAGGGAAGACCTGCACAAAAGGGTAGATTGGGCCCGTGCCCAGTCTCTTATTGTTGGGCGAGGCTGCCTACGTATCTCAATTTATAAGAATCAGGTCCCACGTAGTTTATGGTTAATGATAAACGACATGTGAGTGACGATGTGGTTTGAGTTGTCGGAAGTGTTGATGTTGGAGGGGCGGGGATGACCCTTGGCCATGTGGCTGCGTATTACCAGCGTGAAGTGTTCTTCGTCGACCCTGTTAGTGTAGGCGAGCTAATTATGGCGAGGGCCTTATCCCAACGAGGGATGCTCCTTCTTTGTCAACCTTGTCAAGGTAGGCGAGGGAGCCTTAACCTGACGAGGGATGCTCCTTGTCGAGGCAGGCGAGAGCGCGTTGAACTGAAAAGGGAAGCTTCTTGTCAACCTTGTCGAGGCAGGCGAGGGCGCCTTGAACTGACAAGGGAGACTCCTTGACGACTCGACGAACATTTTCTCTTGTCGAGAGTGAGACTCTACTCTAGATCTTTTCTTAGACGAGCCTCTGCCAGCAAGCTCTCAATACTTGCTAAGGGGACAGAGGGTGACTTATTAGAGAGAGAGAAATAAAGAGAGATGCTGTCAGTGAGTATGGAAATGAGGATAGGAAGGCTCCTATTTATAGAAAACTAATTTCGTGAAATTGCACCTCCAGAGGCCTTCAAATTTCTCTCCTGCCACAGGGGTTGCCGCATCCCCTAGACTTGTCGAGGGGCTCATCGGTTCTTCTTGATTTGTATTCGATGTCTTCTAGTTATCTGCGAGTTTGTATCTTGAGACCGGGGGAATTTGGAGGATTTTCCGGGGATCTTCGTGATCTCGGATCTCCTCATTGTGTGGAATAATTATAAGTTATGCCCTCGTCAAGCTATGACGATGGTGCTTGTAAGACCAAGGTCTTCATCAGGCTTGTCACCTTGTCCGCCTCGTCGGCCATGTCGCCTCGTTGGCCTTGTCGGCCATGTCGCCTCGTCAACCATGTCGCCTCGTCAGCCATGTCGCATCGTCGGCCTCGTCGGCCATGTCGCCTCGTCAGCCTCGTTGGCCTTGTCACATTATCGGCCATGTCGCCTTGTCGGCCTCGTCGGCCTTGTTGTCCACGTCGCATCGTCGGCCACGTCGCCTCGTCGGCCATGTCGTCTCGTCAGCCTCGTCGGCCATGTCGCCTCATCGGCCTTATCGACCATGTCGCCTTGTCGGCGTCGTCGGGCCGTGGTAAGGTACCTCGTCAGGCCATGGTACCTTGTTGGGCAAGTTACCTCGTCAGGCGGGGATGCCTTTCAAGGACTCTTTTTCTTTGTCTTTTTGACTCTGGGCCTCGCCAATGTCTTGGTTCATCGGCCACTGGTCTTTGAATTTGGTGGTGGGCTTTGATTTTTGTCAAAAGGGGTCTAAGTTTTATATGTTACTAAAAATACATTTAACACCTTTAAATTGCGATTTTAGCTCTTTTGAATTTTGATACCTTTGCCGTTGTTTGGGAAGATTGTTAGAGACTGATTAACCTCTCTTTGGATGATCAACTTTGCTTCCCAATTTTTTCCAAGAAAAAAAATGATAGAAAAATGAATATATTTTTGATCGATTAATCGTGAAAAACTATAAAATGACAACAATTACTAGAGATAAGTTATCGAGAATTAACAACCATAACCTCGATTATCGATCGATAATCGACTTACTATCATGATAACTTGATCAATGGTCAAACTACATGTCATTCAGAACCATAATCGAAAAATTTTAACGCTCTCGATATTTGGAAGATGAACAAAAAAATCTAATTATTTCCTGATTCCTGAATGCATCATTATTGTTATCTCTCAAACGCCCATATAGCAACAACATATTCGTCGTCGTAAAAAATGTCGCTACTAGACAAACATATAACAACAAGATATTCGTCGTTGCAATAAATATCGCTGATAACATATAATAATGACATTTCTTCATTGCAATAAATGTCGCTTCTATACAAATATATAACAATGACATTTCGTCGTTGGAATAAATGTGTCTTATACAAATATACAGCAACGACATTTGTGTTGTCCCAATAAAAGTCGTTGGTACACATGACTTTTCTTGAAGGACGACCCATCAAGGTTAGGACTGTGAGCACCTTGAAAACGTTGTGAAGGCCTGCTCGTCTATGGGTTGAGCCTCGCCCTCATCGCGCACGGAAAATATTTACCCGACAAATACTGTATTATTGTTATTTATTAAGCCTGTTATTAAAGAGCCAACTAATGCATGAGTTGATAGAAACTCACATAAAAATCATCTCCAAAAAAGTGGCCTAAAATGGGAAAGAAATTAACGAGCTTTATATGTCTAATTAGATTGGCAATGAATATTAGTAGATAATTATCACGATCACACACAACACACATCTATGCCCAACACGTTTCTTTTCATGTTGAACATCCTCTCATCAAAACCCTTTTTCACTTTCATCTATATATATACATGCATATATTTATGTATGTGTAGCATAGGGGTGAGCATTTTAGACCCAACCCGATGGCCCAACCCAATCCGTTCGAGACCCGACTCCAATCTAACCCGCCCAATCTAACCCGCTCAAAATTGGGTCGGATCGGGCCGGACCCGACTGTTATTCGGGTCGGGGTCGGGTCCAAAACCTTGGATCGGGTCGGGGTCTCCGACCCGACCAATATAATAAATATATATTTCATATTAATTTTTATTCAAGTAGTGTAATCTTTAGTCTTTTAAAAAATTTCATTCTCAATTTTATTTATAATTAAAGACCATTCAATCTCTCATTTTCATGTTTTACATTGTTTAGTGTATGTTTGTTTGATTAAATTTGTTTGGGGTATTTTTACTTGGATTTTGAGTTACATTGATGTATTTTTTTCATATTATTTTTTGTTATATAAGATTAAATTTTAATTAATCGGGCCATGGCGACCCAAACCAACCCAACCCGATTTTTATCGGGTCGGTTTGGTTTGGGCATTAAAAAATTTTGGGTCGGATCGGGCTTTTTTTTAGGAACCCGAAGTGATCGGGTTGGGTCCATAAAAAGCATCGGGGCAGCCCAACCCAACCCATGCTCACCCACTGTAGCACACTATAACCCCTTTTGTCTTCACATCTCTCTCACAACCCTCTCTCTCTCCTCTTGTTCGTATCATCATATATATCTTAGAAAGAGAAAGAGGTTGATCATATAAAAATACCAAGAAACATATATATATATATGTACATATATATATATATATTTATATAATGGCATTCACCGCTACTTCCAACGTGGCTTTTATTTTTGGCATTTTTGGTAATTTAACAATATATATATATATATAACATACTTTTAATCATATATATGTAGTTTATTTATGAACTCTCATCTAATTATATATATTAATGTTTGATATACAAATTGTAGGTAATATCGTGTCGTTTCTGGTCTACTTAGCTCCAGTGTAAGTATATCAATTATACACACATTTGTGATATATATATATAATGATATTTATACATAGCAGTACTTAATAGATAAATAATTTGTATTTTTTAGGCCAACATTTTACCGCATATATAAGAAGAAATCGACGGAGGATTTCCAAGCGATACCGTATTCAGTGGCGCTCTTCAGCTCGATGTTGACGCTCTATTATGGTCTCCTAAAAACCAATGGAATTCTCATAATAGCCATCAACTCCGTCGGATGCGCCGTCGAATCAATATATCTCGCCATCTTCCTCGTCTATGCCCCGCAAAAAATCCGGGTACGTTTCCTCTACCGGTTACAAAATTGCTACTTTATAAAGAATATATTGGCGGAACCGGCATTTACCGTTACCACTCTTCTATGCCCCCGCAAAATTAGAATGTATATTTACTATATTTGTATATAACGACGTTGTGTGTATGGCAGACTTTTCTACATGTAACTTTTATGAGTACTCGTTCCCATTACCGGTTGAAGAATTTGTATTTTAGGATAAAAAAATTGGGAATTAGCTGTACAAATTTTGAGATCCAATACTATACGTCCGGTTAGGGAGAGGTAAAAAATATTATTTGTTCTAGACCGATTATCGGTCCCGGTTATTGACCCGCGGTATAAAGCCATTAAATAAATAGGTCTCAGCTCCAAGAAAGAAAGAAAACTGATTAAGAAATACAAGAAAATTAGGACAGGGATTTAAAAAACTGATTTTTACCCCTAGGGCATATTGACTAGTGTTTTAACGTGTATAAAAAAAATTATTTCTTATTTACCATGTTCTATGCAGATTTACACGGTGAAGCTCCTAGCTTTCTTTAACATGGGAGTTTTCGGGTTGATTTTACTTCCGACGTGGTTTGGAGCCCCTAACGGACCTTGCCGACAAACCATTGTTGGATGGATCTGCGCCGTTTCCTCCATCTGTGTTTTCGCATCCCCTCTTAGCATCATGGTACTTTAATCAAGATTAATTAATAATAATCATATTTATTGATTTGCAAATTAATATGCCTAATCGTCTCTCCTAATCAGAGGCATGTTATCAAGACAAAGAGTGTGGAATTTTTGCCTCTCCCAGTATCATTCTGCTTAACCATATGCGCCGTTATGTGGTTCGTCTACGGTCTCCTTGTCAATGATTACTTCATCGCGGTAAGCGTAAATCTTTTTTGTTTTTTTGTTTCTTGTTTCTTGTTCTGTTTTTTTTAATCTAGTTCTTATTGATACTTTTTTTTTTCACTTTTCAGTCACCAAACATATTGGGGTTCTTATTTGGGATTGCACAAATGTTCTTGTATGTTGTGTACAAGGACACCAAAAACGACAAATTTCCCGAGTTCAAGCTTCAAGAGATGTTGGCTCACGACACCGTTCATGTGTCCGTGGCGGCACTGGCGATTGTGACGGAGACGGAAACCGATGGTGATGTTGCCATAAGACACAATGGTGAAGTGAGTACTATCAGGTGCGCAGTCATGTAGACACGAGCGGGGTTTGCCGCCTACAGTCGATCTGGGTTTATTACTTTGGTATATAAAAATAGCTATACATTAATTATTCATAATGTGACCTCATTTGGGTTCAGTGTAAATAACTCCACTTAAAATTATCTCTTGCCAGAGTTCGATTCCGTAGTGTGATGACAAAATCCTATATGTTAAGTGCAAGGAGAGATGGCATATTCGTAAATTGGTATACATATAGATTTTTGAAGCTTCTATTACTTTGATCTCTTCGATTGAATTATAGAATAGTTTGATTATTTTCCTGAGGAGATTTGAATGATGTTAGAAAATCTTGTACTGTTGACTTTTTCAGCTTGATGAAAAAATATACACTTGAATTATAGATATATGTTTTATTATTATTGTCATGTATTATTGCACAATTTAATTATGAGATTTTTACATGCATAGTAATTATAAAGTTGTTCGTGGAAGATTTAATTAAGAAGAATAAGTTTATTAATAACATCAAACTTGTTAATGTTACCAAAATTCAATGTGGTAGATGTACATCTTCTCGACGGGGCTATCGGGCCTGGAGTCCGACGGGCCCCGCTCGTCGATGACCTCAACGTTGAGCCTCGGCATCTTCTGGCCGAGAAGCTTGCATGCTCTGTAGTCTGTAGCTCACCAAGCAAGAAGACATCCATTGTCTCCAGCTTCGCCGCGTTAGCCAGAAGCGCCTTGTCACCAAAGGGGCAATCCTGTATTTCCAGCTTCCGGAGATTCTCGCACCCGGACAACATGTGGTGGAGCCCTAGGCCGCTCTCGCCAGCGAACGCCAATGATAGCATCGCAAGCTTATTGGCATGGGTCCCAATGTACTCGAAAGCTTGGTCAGTGAGGAGACTGGAGACCGATAGGCGCCGGAGGTCTTTGCAATGCTCGACAATGGCGCCAAATCCCGCACCCAACGGCTCGAGGGTTAGGTAATCGGGAGTCCGTAGCTCAATGATGCAGAGCCTGAAGCACGAGAAATTGGGGTCGGTTTCGGGCAATGGTGGTCAGTGCAGCATTGGACATTTGGCGGCAGAAGATAGGACCGAGTGGAACTTCGGGCAGCCCGCCGAGACCGAAATGCGGCTAAAGTACCTAATGTTTATATTTTTGTGATTATGTACTCGATTTTTTTGTGTGGCTAAAGTACTTAAAGTTTAGTCTGTTAAGGAATTTAATTTCCTCCGTCAAACTCTGTTAGTGGTGTTTTAAATATTAGAAAAAATGCGGCTAAAATACCCAATGTTTAAAAAAAATTGAATTATGAACCTAAACTTTTTAAAGTTTCTTCTGTTATAAAAGTTTGTTTCTTCCATCAACGCACATGTCTTTGACCGCCACATGATTTTTTTTTAATCATTTAACAAATATAATCTAATAATAATTAAAATTAAAATAATAAAATAATTTAATGAGGTTATAATACTTGTATTATGTTATGAAGCATTAAATTTATGGGTTAATTAACGAAATGCCCATTTTGTGCAAACTTTTGAAAAAAACTATCCATTATGGGTAGTTTTTTACACATACAATGGGTAGTTTTTTACAAGGTTTGACACAAAATGAGTATTTCGTACAATTTCCTTAAATTTATTTAGTTATTCAATATTATTAAAATAAAAATCTACACCATTGATAAAAATATCCTTAAACAATTATTTTTACATATGGATTAGTACATTTGAGTTCATTTGAGTTCGTCTTTAATGCGTAACTATAGTAATATGTTAATTTAAAAGTATAAGATACATTTTGTCAAAAAATAATTTTTTTAAGACAAGCTTCTTATGCATTAAAGACAAACATAAATATATTAATCCATGTGTAAAATAATTGTTTAAGGGTATTTTTAATTAACATATTACTATATGTATGCATTAAAGACGAACATAAATTATTAAATATATTAATTCATGTGGAAAAAATTTTGTTTAAGGGTATTTTTATTAATGGTGTAGATTTTTATTTTAATAATACCGAATAACTAAATTTATTTAATGCTTCATAACATAATACAAATTTTATAACCTCATTAAATTATTTTATAAATTTAATTTTAATTATTATTAGATTATATTTTTTTAAATGCTTAAAAAATAAAAAATGTCACGTGGCCGTCCAATGCATGTGAGTTGACGGAAGAAACCAAATTTTATAACAGAAGCAACTTAAAAGAAAGTTTAGGTACATAATTCAAATTTTTTTGAAACATTGGGTATTTTAGCCGCAATTTGTCCAATATCTAAAACACCACTAACATTGTTTGACGGAGGAAACCAACTTTCTTAACAGAATAAACTTGAGGTACTTTAGCCACCAGAAAAAAGACTGGATACGTAATCACAAAAAATGTAAACATTAGGTACTTTAGCCGTATTTTAACATTAACCTACACACAAAAATCACATTATATTTCAAAAAATAATTAATAAAGGAAAAAAACCCAAAAAAATTAGTATATTACCTCGCAAAACACATAAGATAAAGTTGCAATACTTTTGCCGCAGTTATGAGTAAAACTGAATTATCGTCAAATATGCAAATAAAGTACAGAAAAAATCATATTAATATTTAAAAAAATATTTAATAAACGAAAAAACCCCAAAAAATGAATTGATTGCTCACAAATCACAAAACGTAAACTTTGAATACTTTTACCATAATTATTAAGAAATCTGAATTAAGCCTCCCATCTGCCTAAACCCAAGTACATAAAAACTATTACAATAATATATTATTCAACTATATACATAAAAAAAATTAATTAAATAACTCTAAAACTTAAAAAAAATATGGATCTCTATAATTTTTACATAAAAAACCTAAAACATATTATAATTTTTTATATATTTCATCTAAATTTAACAAAATAATTACAAATAAAGTCATGGAAACAAGTTTTCAACAACATATATTCATAAAATGCAAAAAAAAAAAAAAACAACTCAAAATCCTAAAAGTGCCAACCTTTATTAATCTCCAAACATAAACTCATGAACAACTCACTCTTTGTTTTTGTAACTTATGCAAATCATCTGCAATTCGGGTAAAATAAGTAAATATCAAAGAAAAATTGCAAGAAACATATAGATCTATGATTATAACTCCTAATTATGCTCAAAAGTTCGAAACAAAATTGGACAAATTCGGTGTAAAAAGCTTAAAACCAAACTTTGCAAACTTTTGACACACAAACAATTTCCATTGAAAAGCTTGAGATTTGCCGAAAATTAGAGACTTGTCACCTCAAAAATCGCCGATAAGTAGAAGAAGTGGGTTGTTGGAGGCAAGAAGAGGCGAGAAGGCTAGGGTTTGGTCGAAAATAGGTGAAATGAGGTATTTATATTTGCTCGATTTTTTTTAATTGCACCGAAAAGACCCTATTTCTTACACGTGTTTTACCGATAATCGACTGGTAACTGGTTAATCAAAAAGGTCGATAATCATCGAAAAATGTATAAAACAATAAGTGTTATAGCCGGCAACTTACCGGTAACAACCGGTAAGCTCGACAATCGTCGATGATAATCGTCGACTATCGTTTGTAAATTGAACCTTGAGTCAAGGTTCTCACCACACTCAAGGAAGTAAAAGCCGTGAGATTCGTAACCGTTCAAGCTACTGAGGCTGCCCATGAGCACCAAGGAAGTGTGCAAAGTCAGCCGTCGAAGCATGCCGACAACTCGCCATTAAAAGGTAAATATTCTTCCCCATTAATTCCCGTCATTAAGTGCGAGTTTTATCTCTCAAATCAATAAAAAATTCGATACCAACCAGCCCCCAAATCTGATGGTGTGGTTTTTGGCTCTCAAAACAACAAAAAGTGGCTTTGATGTCATTTTTAAGTGAAAATGCTTATTTTCAAAGTATGCTAAAAAAACTTTGATAATTAAAACTTTGGAACTTTAAAAGTTTTATTTTTAATTTTCAAATATGAAAACCAAAATAAAAATATCCGCCTTCAGCTAAGTCTAACATGTCCAAGTTTCACCGGGTCTAGCTCGGGGCCCGAACCTTGGATCCGACTTTAAGTTAAAGCCATGTTTACGTATTAACACAAATTATTTACTTTATACTAATATAAGAAGTACTATACAGTCTATACTACTATTTATGCCATAAAATATACTATACAAAAAGTATTAATTATATCATGTAAATATTATTATCAATACAAATTATAACGATTATTGGTTAACTTAAAAATATAAGCGATAAGTTCTTGTTAGTAAACCCACTAATTATTAAAAAAGAATTTAGTAAATTTGCCTGTCATGTGCATTTTTCGTAACATATAAAAATTAGGCTCATATTGGAAAAAGTCAAAGCCTGTCATGGTAAGTCAAGGCCCATCACCAACGCCAGAGTCCCGAGAGACATTGGCGAGGCCCGGGGCCTAAAAGGCGACGAAACGAAAAGACTGACGAGGTGACGAGCCGACAAGCCGACGAGGTGACGAGTCGACAAGGCGACGAGGCGAAAAGACTGACGAGGCGACAAGGCGACGAGGCGACGAAGCCGACAAGGCGACGAAGCGACAAGCCGACGAGGCGACAAGCCGACGAGGCGACAAGCGGACAAGGCGCCAAGGAGACGAGACGACGAAGCCCCCCGCCGTAGCTTGGCGAGAGCGTAACTTGCAGTTAGCCTACTAGACGAGAAGATAAGGACTCTGGACAATCCAAAGAAATCGAAGACGAATCGAGAAGCATCGGAGACCCTTTTTGTAGAAAAGGGGCCCTGACAACCCCCCTACTGCATGGCAAAATTTGCAGGACCCCTCAAAGTGTAGTATTCAAGGAAATGGGAGGCCCCCAGGGGTTCAATTCCCAGGGAATTCGTAGGCCCCAAGGGGTGCAATTCCCAAGGTATTCGCAGGCCCCCAGGGTGCAGTTCCAGGAAGTTGTTTTCCTATAAATAGGAGCCTTCCCCCCTAATTTTCACACTCACTCACAACTTTCTCCAGAGCTTCTCTCTCTAGCGTTCTCTCTCTAAAAACTCGTCTACTCTAAGGAGGAAATGACTTGAGTTAAAAGCTGAGATCGATCTAGAAGCAGAGTCTTAGGCCTCAGAAGAAAGGTTGTTCGACGGGTCAGCTAAGGCGTCCCTTGCTAGGTGGGAAACCACGCCACCACCTGTAAGGTCGACAGAGACGGAGCTTCCCTTCGTCGGGACAAGGCCCCTCGTCATACCAGACCACCTACCCCGACAAGGTCGACAGAGACGGAGCTTCCCTTTGTCGGGATAAGGCCCCTAGTCATACGAGGCCACCCACCCTGACAAGGTTGACAGAGGAGCACACCTCGTCAGGTCAAGGCTCTCACTGTACTTCGCGAGCACGAGGGAAGTTCGACAGTGAGCTAGCCAACACTAATGAGGTCGACGAAGAGCACATCACGCCGGTAATACCCAGCCATCGAGCCTCGGGTCACCCCCGCACCGCCAATCACGGCACTTCCAACGAGCCAAACCACATCGTCATTCACCCGCCATTTATTACTAACCCCGAACTACGTGGGACCTGATTCTCTTAAACTGAGATACGTAGGCAGCCTCGCCCAACCATAAGCGACGGGGCACGGGCCCATTCTACCATTTTTTGCAGGTCCTCCCTCGCCATAGGAGCTCGCCAAGGAAGGAAAAGCACGAAGAATCATCAAGACTAGCTCGGAGCTTCATCAAGACCGGAGTCCGCCAGACGAGGATATCGCTAAGAAGAACTCCGCCCAAACGAGGAGCTTCGCCGTGAACCAGACTTCGCCAGCACAAGTGAAGTTTGTGGAGACGTGGATTCGTTCGGCGCCTTCTCTATAGAAGTCGGTGATTCATTCGGCGCTTCCGCTCTAGCTGGTGGGAGTGGGATGGAGCTCGGACCTTCCTCTAAGGAGTCGGCAATTCCTCCGGCGCTTCCGCTCTAGCTGGTGGGAGTAATACGACGCTCGGACCTTCCTCTAGGGAGTTAGCGATTCCTCAGGTAGGCGGGAATTTCTCCGGCGCTTCTGCTCTAGCTAGCTCTTCCGGCAAATCAGACCCTCCGCTTAGCTTCGGACCGAAACCGGGTCCTCCGACCCGTTATCACAAAGTCCTAGGACTCGGGATATAGGTCGGCGACCATTAAGAACTGGAGCCTCCGTAGGGCAGGTCGTCGATTAGGTGCTTCCGCTCGAGCTGACACCTCCATTCCGACCTTAGTAGGGTAAACCTGTCGGAATATATATATGGAAGAGAGAAAACAGTGTTTATCACTATATAGACCGTCTGAATTGGAGTTACCGTTTGAATGAAATCAAGCTCCTATTTATAGGAGGAGCCAGGGGCCTAGGAGAAGTAAAATATTGTCGTTTTGGTCCTTCGCGCCGCGGGGTACGCGTCGCGGCGGTGTGGGGTTTGCACCGCGGCGGCGCGAGGTACGCAGCGGCGCTGCGGGTTTGCGCTGCGGCGGCACTAGGTACGCGCCGCGGCGCTGCTGGGTTCGCGCCGCGGCGCTGCGGGGTTCGCGCCACGGCGGCGCGGGTTAACCTTAATAGGCGCAAAAGTGCGTCTTGACGTCCTGTTACGGCGCGAGAATGGTGCATTTTATTAGTTACTCTTTATTTCGATAATTAAAACTGTTTCCGCGGTTTTTAGGCTTTTCGTTTTTTAGATATGGGCCTACGGGAGGCGTTTTTGGAACGAAATTGATTTTCTTAAAACACTCATAACATTAACCCCCCAGTTTCACGAGAATTTGAAATTTCCGAGAAACTTTAATCTACTCGCGTATGGATTTTGCTCGCCTTATTTTATTTATTACTTTATTTCACGATTGCATGACGCAAATGTTTCGACACTTAGTCTCGGAAGCTTTCTGTATTTCTTACTTCCTTTCGCGGATGCGATGATGCAAACGCTTCGACACTTAGTCTCGGAAGCTTTATTTATTTCGCACTTCCTTTCGCGATTGCAATGACGCAAATGCTTTGACATTTAGTCTCGGAAGCTTTCTTTATTTCATACTTCCTTTCACGATTGCGTTGACGCAAACGCTTCGACACTTAGTCTCAGAAGCTTTCTTTATTTTGTACTTCCTTTCACGATTGCGATGACGCAAACGCTTTGACACTTAGTCTCGGAAGCTTTGCATTGTTTCGTACTTCCTTTCAATATTGCGATGACGCAAAAGTTCGACACTTAGTCTCGGAAGCTTTGCTTTATTTCGTACTTCCTTTCACGATTGCGATGATGCAAAAGTTTTGACACTTGGTCTCGGAAGCATTTCTTGCAAAGTTTTGCGATATTCGCTGCGATTTTTTAGTTTTATGGAGATTTAAGATGAGAACGTAGACAAAAGGCAATTCATTGAGCTTTTATTTCGTCTGAAACCGTTTACAACATGTGTGGCAGACGCCAAGTCATGCCTTTACACTTTTTGGAAAAAGAAAAAAGAAAACGATGAAATGTTTGTGGGCCTTTAGTTGGTGGCTTCGCAATTCAGGTGGATGGTATTGAGGAGTATTTTGACTTTTCCGGGCTTTGTTCCTTGGGAGTAGGAAGCCCTCGATTCTTTCTGACTTCATCTCATCATTCCGATTCCGTCTTTGGTTGGGAACTTAACCATCAGGTGGAATGTAGATGTGATAGCTTAGAGTTTGTTGAGGGTCGGTCTTCCAAGGATGATGTTGTACGCTGACGGTTGATTGGTGACCAGGTAATTGATCATCCTTGTGATTTGAGCTCCCCCTTCTGGCCTAAATGTCGTTAGTAGCTCGATGGTGCCTTCGTTGAGGATTGGATTCCCGTTGAAGCCGTAAAGCGGGGTCTTGATTGGCGTAGGGGAGATATTCCCTTAATCCATGCGGTCTAAAATTGCTCGGAAGATGATGTCTGCCGAGCTCCCGTTGTCGATTAGCACTCGCCTTACTTTGTTGTAGGCAATTTGCGTCTCAATCACAATTGCGTCGTTGTGCGGGTGTAGTACTATTCGAGCTTCTTCTTGCGTGAAAATTATTGTCTCGCTTGGGAAAATCGTTGGTGGTTTTGATAGGTTGGTCAGGTTGACTCGGTGTACTTCTTTGTTATCTTCTAAGGCTCGGGCGTATTTCTTTTGCTCATTGCCAGTGTCCCATGTCTCGGGCCCACGAAGGATGGTCGAAATGATATTGTACTGGGTGGTCTTGGCTTTTTCTCGATCTCGGTTATGGTGGGACCCCCCTGGATCGTCGTCTTGGGGCCGCTCGATTGCTTGCGGCTTCTTACTAGAGGATGGCTCTTTCCTCGTCGTCATTTTCTTGACAAATTCCTTTAGTTGTCCGTCCTGGATTAGTTCCTTGATTTGTTTCTTCAGATTCCAACATTGGGCTGTCGTATGCCCGTGATCTTGGTGGAACTCACAGTATCGACTCTTGTCTTTGTTGGAGTTCGTCATCGGTTTGAGGGGGACAAATTTGTCTCCGTGGAGGCTGAGGATCATAGCCGGTGATTCTGTCAAGGGGGTGAAGTTTGTATCCCTCCAGAACTTCTCGACTCGTTTTGGTTGTTGTTCTTGGATGCTTGAGCCTTGTTGTTGTCGTAGTTTCTTTCTCTGTGGCTCTTCGTCACTGATCTTGCTATTGTCTCGGCGCCGACTTCCTTGGTTAATCTCGCTTCGGTTGTTTAAGTATTCTTCGACTGAGATGTGTTGTGCCGCTCTCGCCATCAACTCTGCCATAGAGGTCGGCCTCTTCGCGACGAGCGATCGAGCAAAGTCGCCCTACGGGAGGCCGTCGATCACAGCGATGATGGCGTCGTTATCGTTGTAGTCGGCGACTTTGTTGGCCTCTTTGATGAACCTATTCAGGTAGGCTTGGAGGGATTCATCTTCGTGCTGCTTGAGGGACCATAGGTAAGACTTTTCTTTTCGCTGTATCACCGAACTTGCAAAACGGGAGATGAAATGCTCTTTCAACTCTTAAAAATATCCTTTGGAACCCTTTGGGAGTCGTTGGTGCCATTCAAAAGCGAGACCGGCGAGGATGAGGCAGAACGCTTGGCACATCGTGGAAGCGGAACATTTCTTCACTGGCATCGATAACTGATATTGGACAAGGTGGTATGTGGGGTCGGTGGTACCGTCGTAGATGAGATTTGGTGGGAAGAGGAGGTCTCCTACAATATCATCTGTGAGTATGCGATCGGCGAGAGGGGAGACGGTTCCTTCAACTACGCTTCGGATGGTTGGGCTCTCATCTGTGGCCGCCATGAGCTCTTGAACTTTTCTCTCTAGTGCGTGATCGACGTCTCTTAATCCGGAGTCGTTTGTCGGGGCTGTCCCTCGAGATGGTATCGTGATGGCAATCTCATCCCCGTCGCTAGTCGTGCCGGGATGCTTTGCGGGTGACGAGGTCTTTCAGACATCCTCGTTTCATCGTCGTCTTCGTAATCTTGGGAGCTCTCGTTATGAGAAGTTCCTCGTCGACGGTTAATGTGCTGTCGCAGATCTTCGTCTTGACCGTGGAAGTTGATGCGGCCTCTGAGGTTCTCCTCGTTTTCCACGTGTGCTCTGACGTTCGTACGTTATGGTGGGTTAAATCTTTGCGCTACTCCGCTATCTGCCACGTCTTCTTCTGTCCCAAGTCGGTCGAACGCCGATCTCCGCATCGCTTGCGATTACGCCGGTCTCTGAATATCTTCGGGGTCTAATTATTGCCGAGTCTCGGGACGAAGTCTCTGTGTCGGCTCTAGCGCTTCCTCCGTTGGACTTCCTTCTTCACTGAATACTTCTTGAACGGAAGTGTCGTGTCCTAGGCGTTTGGAGACTAGCCCGGTCAGCCGGAATATGGTGTCTTCTATCTGTGTTACTCGCTCATCGGTTTCGTGGCTTGTTGGATCTTGGCGGACGCTTGTCTCTGGTTGATTTCGAGCTCGGTTCTGGCGTGCGTGGACCTGAGCTCGTGTTCTGGACAACGCTTGTCGCTGGGCGGGATGATGTATGTTCTGTTGACTTGGTCGACATCCTAGAAGATGGAAAGAAGAGGTTGAAAAAACGGTTGATGGGGGGGTACTCGGTGGCTTGATCTCGATATTGTACCCCTCCTTCTAGCGCCAAAATGTTGATGTCGAAAAATGGATCAAACACTGTAGCGGCCCAAAGCTGGATATTGGGCCACGCCCATCGCCGTTTGTTGACTTTCCTGGGCTAGATGCTTAACTCACTGTTCTTGAAGGATTTGAGAGAGCTAGGGGTGGTGATGATATGATGCCGCGCCTCGTTGAGTGTGGTGAGGCTGCCTACGTACCCACTTGCAGCTAAGTGGGATCAGGTGATCATCTCATAGTTCAAAGAAGGCGTTGACAGAGCCGTTCCTAGCTGTCTTGGACGAGCCGGGAGTTAATGGACGTGGAGACGTGGATTTGTTCGGCGCCTTCTCTATAGAATTCGGTGATTCCTTCGGCGCTTCTGCTCTAGCTGGTCGAAGTAGGATGGCGCTCGGACCTTCCTCTAAGGAGTCGGCGATTCCTCCGGCGCTTCCGCTCTAGCTGGTGGGAGTAGGACGATGCTCAAACCTTCCTCTAGGGAGTTAGCGATTCCTCCGGTAGGCCGGGAATTTCTCCAGCGCTTCCGATCAAGCTAGCTCCTCCGGCAGATCGAACTGGAACCGGGTCCTGCGACCCATTACCGCAAAGTCTTAGGACTTGGGATATAGGTCGGCGACCACTGAAAACCGGAGCCTCCGTAGGGCAGGTCGTCGATCAGGTGCTTCCGCTCGAGCTGACACCTCCATTCCGACCTTAGTCGGGTAAACCTGTCGGAATATACATATGGAAGAGAGAAAACGGTGTTTATCGCTATATAGAGCGTTTGAATCGGAGTTACCGTTTGAATGAAATCAAGCTCCTATTTATAGAAGGAGCCGGGGGCCTATGAGCAGTAAAATATTGTCGTTTTGGTCCTTCACGCCGCGGCGGCGCGGGTTAACCTTAATAGGCGCGAAAGTACATATTGACGTCCCGTTACGGCGCGGGAATGGTGCGTTTTATTAGTTACTTTTATTTCAATAATTAAAATTGTTTCCGCGGTTTTTAGGCTTTTTGTTTTTTTGATATGGGCCTCCGAGGGGCGTTTTTGGGCCAAAATTGATTTTCTTAAAACACCCATAACACTATAATATGTACACTAGAATAAGTTCATTTTTGTGATTCTTACAAAATCATTATTTTTATTTTTATTTTTTAGACTAAACCTGCATTTGACTGTTTTGCAACACACCTGCATTTGATTTTTAGCAATGAAAAATATTAATATTATTTTTGTTTATATATGTACTTGTGTAGATTATAATTACAATTTTCAAAAGTCTATTATAGATTAACCAATTATATATGAATTGAGAGGATTAAATGATTGATTGTATTGCTTATACAAACTTATATAATTTGTTTGTATAAAGAAAATACAAAATTTATTTAGTTATTTAAAATTCTTAACTATTAATATAATTTGTTTCAAAAGTTTATTTTAGTTGCATAGCAAACGATAATTATTGCATCTCATGTTCTAATTTTCTGTTAAAAACTTCTACAAAGACATAAAAAATAGTTACCCTATATCATAGTGTATCAATTGGCGATGAAGATAAAAATGAAGCTGTGTTTCATTATGCCAAAACTAAACATAGAATATCATAATTAAATAAAACATGCATAGAAAATATGACTTTTATAAGTATTTAATCTTTAATTAGTAGGGTTTATATAAGTGGAAGAAAAGATTTAACCTAGGGTCCATTAACAAACAATAACCTAAAGCTCACTATATACGTCACTTAATGAAGTAAAATAAATAAACCCTAATATCTAACTATTAAGTCTAAATAAATATCTAATAATTAAACCTAACATCTAATAATAACAGTCGAATCCCATCAGCGTCATCAGTGCGCCATCATCGGGACCGGCGGCGTTGCGTCCTTTGCAGAGGCGGGGATGTCCGGGGCCAGTGACGGCAGCAAAGTGAGGGCGAGAACCCCGCTGGCTGCTGCCGCCACTGCAGCCACCACGAACGCCGGCACATTGCTCCCTCCGAACAGCGCGTCCCACGGCCCGCTCAACACCGAGACAAACATCTGCGTTCAAGTATTTGAATTATTAAAACACAAGGTATAATCATGCAATAATGTTCAACCCCTTATGTATATTGAATATGTAATACAATATTTATTTTTATATTTTGTTTGTTTACCTGTGGAACCACAATAGCAAGATTCAGTACTCCCAAGGAAAGCCCTGCTCAACAAACCATAGGTTAATAATAATAATAATAATAATAATAATAATAATAATAATAATAATAATAATAATAATGGGTTGTAACTAAATAAATATACCTTGACCTGCACCACTTGAGATTGAAATTATAGATGCCATAGCAAAAGGAGTACTGTAAGTAACCTGCATAAATAAATTAAAATGCCAATTTAATTACACATAACCATAATTATTCAAAATCATAATTGATTGATTATTCATATGCCAATTTAAATGTGTGTTAATGAAATTCAAATCTAAGCCATGAATTAACTTACCGCCAGAGGAATGCCCAATGCTGAAAACACGGCGAGCGCGCCGCCCTTAACAGCCGCCGTCGGGGCGGTAACCGCTGCTCCCCCGCCTCGGCTAGCCTCGGCCATCTTGGTGATGAGCACCGTCGCGGCGAGGCACGCCGCGAGAAAAAAGTTGAGCACTCCCCATACTCGCTTGGCCCCACCCAGGAGCCGCGCCAACGGCTCCACGCCGAGCGACATGAAGCCGAGCACCACAGAGTTGAGCATGAGGCCGAGCGCGCCGGCATGGACGCCGCTGTTGTAGAGCCGCCCCGATACGCCCGGCGCACCCACCTCACCGCCGTACACCTCCTTCCCCATCCAGTCAGTGTCGTAGAGCAGGAACGGGAACCACGCGATCCAGTTGAGGCATGTGACGAGGAGCAAGATCCACATCGGCCGCTTGAGCTCGCGGAAGGCGCCGACCATCTCGCAGAAGAAGGGCACGGAGGTGGTCTCCGGGTTGACAGGGGCGGAGCAGAGGGGCTTCTCGGTGACGGAGTAGAGCGCGACGAAGGTAAGGAAGAGGAGGAGGGTGATGGACATGAAGAAGCAGGTCTTGAGGTTGGCGCAGTAGGTCATGTCGCAGGCCTCGGTGTGGGTGAAAGGGAGGAACTTGTAGAGGTTGCGGTATGATCCGGCCGCGTAGCCGAGCACGTTTCCGACCGCCATGAAGAACGAGTAGAACCCGTTCGACATCCGCATCTTGCGCGGGTCATCACCGGAAAGGTCCGCCAGGAGGGCACGGCAAGGACCCTGAAACACAACTTTCCATTGATTAAAACTTGAAATCTTTATTATAAAATATTGATCTTATTTTTCAGTCCTAATTAGTTCGAAAAACTTGGTCATACAAAAATATAAAAATATTCAAACAAATTATTTTCTTTTTTCGCAGATAGTTACTGAATTTTATTATGTTTCTATATTTGATTATTACTTCCCTACCACATGTATTAATAGATATGAATTAATCCATAATTTAAAAATCAATAAATGCATGCAGTAATCAGATTCATAATTTTGCAATAATGAATAGAAAATCTACCTGAAGCATGTTATTGGCGACGTCGAGGATCCAGAACCCTACGACGTAGACCGCAACGGCGCGCGGCTTGGTCTTCTTCTGGAGATCGTCGCCGGAGAGGTGGCCAATGTCGCTGGCGTAGCCAATGAGGAAGGCGGCGGCAGCTACGAGGACGGCTCCCGCGACGATGAACGGCCTGCGGCGGCCGAAGCGGGAGGCGCAGCGGTCGCTGTAGTAGCCGACGATGGGCTGCACGAGCAAGCCGGAGATGGGGCCGCAGAGCCAGATGAAGGAGGCCCACGCGTGGGGGACCCCCAGCATCTGCACGTACGGCGTCAACAGGGACAGCTGCAGGGCCCACCCGAACTGGATCCCCGCCGCGACAGACGCCACCGCAATCAGCTTCCGCGTCGGGCTAGCCACCATCGCCTCTGAACCGGACCCACTTTCGACCTCCATTGAAGAACCCTCTCTTTTTTTCTTATCTGTCAAGGGTTTGTTTCCCATAAGTAACGATCAGTACTGAAAGTCGGCAAAGCAAACACAGCCACTTCTGAGTTCTGATAATACAACACACACTACTCTCTCTCTCTCTCTCTCTCTGTGTATATATAAGAATATATATAACGATCACTAATGCATGTATATACAGGGAGAGAAAGAAACCCTAAGCCAGGCATGAGAGAACGCGTTCTCTGATTGATTTTTAATACAAGTGTTGCACACACACTGTGACACGCACATAAAAAAATATATAACGAACCAGATAAAGAAGAAAACCAACGAACTGAAAACTTAGTGATTGAGGAAGCACCGAAGCAGCCGTGCGCAGAGGAATGAGGTTTCAGAACGCAGAGGAATGACGATCACGATTTGTTTTTAACATGATATATATATATATATATATATACATCAATTTGATATGATACGTAGCATTTAAACAGGTTATCGTATCATATCCCTAATAAAGATAATAATCGAATACTAGTAAAGATAATATTACGATTTTTTTTTTCTCTTTTTTTTTTTTGAAATTTCTTTGACTATGCTAAGTTGACCACCTTCCTTGTTCGCTGGCTGCGGTCGCAGCTTTCACCTCATTGCAAGTAATGGTTTATGAACTTTTCAACTCTTGAATCCAGAAGTAAGAAAAAATTATAATCAATGGCTGCAAATGCAAATACACGATGTACAATCTCTATGTTATCTATTTAAATTACATTCAAAATCTCATGTTCTGGTCCATAATAGGTTATGGCCGAACCGGAAATTATATCCATCGGGTACTCAGGTAATGACCCGCAGTGGCGGAGCCAGGATATCAATTCAAGTGGTGTATAATGAAGGTAATTTTTTTTTAAACAATATTTAAGTAAATTTTTTAATTTCTTTTCCAAGCACACAAATAACAATAACAACATAATAATATTACAACTTCATTAAAAAGATAAATAAATAATTTTACCTAGTACAAAATATGACTTCATGTTTTTATCATTTGAATATATTGCATAAGCCTCGTCAACAGATTAATTTATACTTTAGATTAATTAGAATAAAAAAATAAAAGATTTAAATAATGATATTTAACAACTATAAATATCTTAGTATTCAATTATTATTAATTTAATATTTTCAAAAGAAAGTTAAATAGCATAATAATATACGAAGTTTTCTTTCTTTACATAGTTTTGAGCAATATTATTATAAAATAATAAACTGTAATATTAAATATCTGTTAACATGATTATCATTAATGAGTTTTCTTTTATTATACTTTCAAATACACAAATAGTCTTTTTCTTAATAAGTAATATTAATATGTTGCTGCACCAATAATATATCTATATATATATATATAGGGTAATTAGCGGCATAAATGGCCAAAGTTTTTGAATTTCTTTAGGCATGATGCCAATGCCAAAAAACGACGACAAAAGTCCCTAATGTGCACTAATCACACTAATTGCAAAATTTTATGCAACTTATTGGATGACTGTTAGTCAATTGATGATATGGCACTGTTGACCGCCACGCAAACATCTACATGGCATGCCACGTCATTTTTAATCTATTTCCCACGTTATTTCTTTTTTGCAATTCTTTTACGTGGCCCACTTTTCTTCTCGCCTTCTCCTGTTGACACGTGTCCATTCTCTCTTTCCCACACTATGACATGTGCCATCCAAATAACTAGCCTTTTTTTTTTTGCTTTTGTAACGTTGGAACCCAGAGCCCAAAGAAACAAAACACTAAACCACCGAAGTTATTTGGTGACAAATTGTACTGAATATGACAATTTAAATAGCAAACATATTAAGAGATTATCAAGATAAGTATAATTAACTAAACCAATAGGAAATAATTTCGTGTAATTGACATGCCAAGTAGACCACATTATCTAAAGTTTGGTTTTAGTTGGACTTTATCAAAATAAGTATAAAATTTCTCAACAATCAATAGGGTTTACGTTAGTCGAGTCCTATTATTCATTTTTTTAAAATTTCTATAGATTTATGATCATCATGTTTATTAACTAATCATAATATTCTAGCTACAGTAGCTATGCTAAACTGATTTTATTTATTTAATTAGTCGTGACATTGTTAATAAATAGATAAATTTATTTCATATTTATTTTACTTTATTAAATTATCATAAGATGTAAGTATTTAAAACTTATAAGTTGGATAATATATACAATTTTAGTAGTATTTTCAACCACTACCTGAAAATAAACTTATAAGTAGGATATATTTACAACTATAGTAGTATTTTCAACCACTACCCGTAAAAATGACGGATAATAAAAAAAAATATCTCACATATTAATGGATATGTTTGCTATTTAAATTTTTATATCCATTACATTTTGACACCAAATACTTTTGATCTAGTAATATAGTACTTTGTTTATCTGTGTTTGGTCATGGGTTCCAAAATATAAATACAAAATATTTTGGTTACTTATTTGGATGACACGTGGGACAATGTGGGAGAGAGAGAGAGAGAAAGAGAATATGTACACGTGGCAACGTGAGAGAGGGCGAGAAAATAAGTAGTCCCCGTAAAGCAATTGAAAAAAAAAAAAAGATGTGGCAATTTTTTAAAAAAAATGACATGGCGTGCCACGTAGATGTCCGCGTGTCAGTCAACACTGCCACATCACTAGTTGGGCATTGGCATCATGCATAAGGGAATTCAAAAACCTTGGCCACTTATGCCGCTAATTACCCATATATATATATGCACATTAACCAAAAAAAATTGAAAAAAAAAATAAAGAAGACCACTCAGATTCGAGCTCGGGTTGTTAAAAGATCAAGTCGTTATAAGGAAGCACAGACCAACTGAGCTGCAGGTACAATAGCTCTTTTGGTAGAATTCTGAACTATTTTATATTATATATAGGCATTTTTGGTATCTAAAAATAATTTCTTCATTTTAAAATCTTTACGCATCGTTTTCAGGTGGTGCTCATACACTGAGTTCTATGGAGCTCCGCCCCTGAATTGACCCGACACCATAACCGACACAACGGGCCCAATTGGGCCCGAGTTTTAATTATGATAACATTAATTAATTAAAAGAGGAATGGGCCTTTTAATGGAAAAAAGTATATTAGGTTAAATACAATGTATTATAAATACCTATTTAACTCATAATTACCAATCACTAATCCTAAACCTAGCCTAGAGAAAATCCAAGCTACACTCCATTGTAACTCGAATTGGCTTTTCTCCCAGGCTCTTCGTCGATTCGTCGTTTAAGTACCGACAAGGATCTAACCTATCCTCCAATGTACTTTCTGGTCATCAGACGTTCCCATAATGATGTGATGGACGACGTAGAGGCACGACAATTGGCGTGCTTAATACCGAAGCAAGAGAAACATTCAGCCAGCCATAAAATTGGCAAAAGTCTGCGTTTTTGTACTGTTAGAATAAGTACAAAAGTTTGGTAATATTCCTCAAATGATCTCTTAATTTTCGAATTTATTCTAGATCTAAAGTAGATTGGCCTAAAACATGCCTTTGGGGCACACGACGCGCCCCAAAGGCATGAAATCGAACCTTTCGCTCTCTATAAATACGAGGGCACCCCGCCACAATCGGTAAGAACTCGTGAAGCCAAAAGACCTATGTTTCCCGTTTTGTTCATAATTTCCGACTCAAATACTCAACTTATGTTGAGTGTCGGAGCAGGCGACAGAAAACCCCCCCTCTGTCCCCCTATAGAGTTCATGTTTTGTACTATTTTTACAGGAACGGAGGCAGGTTATACAGGAAAGATTTTTGACCCATCAAGATCGAGGATCAATTTTCAAGCCCGGTTTGACCTCATGCAGGCGTTGGGCCCGGCCCAAAATCAAGAGTCGGGCCGCATTCCATTTAATTAATTTTTAGGCATTACAACTACTTTACTGTGTATACAGTTAAGAAATTGGACACGCTATATAGACTCAATATAATAACTAGCTAGCGACACGATAACAATAATTGGTTAAATCATCTGTTTTCTACAAGGATTTGAATGCCGTTTTTGCCGAAAAATCGTTTGTCGTTATCGACGGAGTAATCGTTTACCGTTGCCGTTATCGTTGGAAAACCTATAAAATTTATCGTTTGTCGTTATCGAAACTTATCGAACTTATCGATGGATTAATCGGTTATCGATGGATTTATCGATGGAAAAACTATAAAATAATTTTGTACATATAATACACTAAAAATATTATTTGTGTAAATATTTGTGTACATAATGAAAAAAATTGAAGAACTACCTCAATTTAACCAATTTCCTAAGAATATGTACTTTTTTGCAATAATAAAATAACGTAAAATTACACAAATAATTTTTTCAAAGTCACAATTTATAAATTATATATAATGTTATAAAACAAAACTACACCAAAAAAGTCTATTATCTAGATCAAATTAACTGATTTTTGATACGTACATACTTTTGGCTCAATAACTGTATAATTCAGATAAACATCGAAATGATAAAAAAAATATGTCAACCTCACAGTTCGTAAGTTATAATAATTTTTATAAAATGAAACTACACCAAAAAAGTTGACTAAGAAGCTCAAATTAACCAATTTCCGATACATATGTACTTTTGCCGCATTAAGTTTATAATTAAAAATAAAAGTCAAAATAAAAAATAAAATTGCCAGCCTCACATATTAAAAATCCTATACATTTTTATAAAACAACATTACATGAAAAAGATGGATTAACTAGCTCAAATTCACTGTTTTCCAAAACATATGTACTATTGCCATAATAAACTCAAAATTCGAAAAAACATCAAATTACAAAAAAAATTATGTCAAACACTTAGTTTTCTAATTACACGCGATGTTAATAAATGAAATTACATAAAAAAAATGTTCAAAATATAGCTCAAGTTCAATAATTTCCAAAACATAAGTACATTTGCCGCTATTATACAAAATTCGGACAAAGCCTAAAATCACCCCCAAATCTGCAAAAAAAAAATTTAACAAAAAGCAGACCATCCATCATAATTCATCCATATTCTTTAATAAACTTAAGAAAAATAAATTTCAAGAACAATATTTGATTCAAAATTACAAATTGTACAAGTAAAGTTATATGAAACATAATATTGAACTTTCATTTCAACCTAATACATTACTAAGTAAGTACTAGAAATATCGAATAATATTGTAAAAGTTTTACATATTTCATGAATCTACAACACTTAAGCTATAAAAGACTGAAAATTTATTTAAAAAAATCCTAAAAATACCTTTATATTCCGAGATTACAAAACCGTGGAACTTTTGCCGTGATAAACTAATGGCTTTGACTTCCCTATGAGATTGGCGAGAATAAATCCACTTCTCAAGGCGAGAAGCTCGGCAAATGATAGGATTCTTGAAGGAGAGGGCGAAATGTGTGGCTGGGAGGTGGAAAAATGAACTTCTTATCGTGAAAAGGCTGAATATATACTAGGGTTATCCTTACCCATAATTGCGCGAAAAGTCCTTCGATTATCGAGAATTTACTCTTGATAACTTTGGTCGAAATTACCTAGGTTTTCGAAACGATTTTTCGCGAAAAGTATAAAACGGCAACGATTATGAGAGATAAGTTATCGAGAACCTTATTTCAGCGATTAATCGCCCGATAATCGAACGATTATCTCGAAAATCGAAACCTTGGTTTTCTAACACTAAATAAATTGGTGGACTATATATATATATATAATTTAAAATCCATACGCAAAGTATATATACTTTGCAATTTGCATACGGACTCGAAACGATCGAAACACAAATTTCCATATATATAGTAACGACCTAAAATTTTGACATTTCTTACCAAATTAAAACACGGATGATAATTATATACTTCCAAATAGAATTTCGTAAGTGGGATGGGCACTGTGTACTCATATATATTGTAATTAGCGTAAAATTCCAACGAAGCTGTCAAAAAACCGCGGTATTACCTACCTGGCATGCAGCAGGCCGCAGTGTTTGTGATAAAGTTGCCACCTGTTGAAAATAATTGCTGCTGATATCACCCGAAACCCTAAAACACCAAGCCGCGGTTATATGTTCCTGGTTTGTCAATGGACCACGGTATTGTAAGATGTACCGCGGCCTAAACATATGAAGAAACCCCTTAACCCGGCCAAATTAAATACTGCGGTTATCGTGTTAATGATTTTTTTATTTGATGATTTTCCATATTTTTTCCGTTACTTAATGGATTATTATTTATTCTTTTAATATTTAATTAATAGTTTATATACAATTAAAGAAGTTAACATGCATGCATAATTAAAAAAGTAGATACATAAACAAAAAAAAGGACAATATATATACATAACAATGAAACATAGATATACTATAATAATACGGCTCATAACACACAAAAAAACGGGACACATTAATATATAAAAACAGCATAATACAGTTTTCATAGTACTTAAAAAATGTAATAATAACTAATAAAACAACGAAGATTATCAGTCATAATATAACTAATAACTAATAGCGTGTCCCCCAAATTTAGCGGCCATCAATAGTAAAAGTGAGGTTATACTGTTCATTCCAGACACTACTACAAATCTGGGTTTCAACTATGGTTAAAAATCATGGTTGAAAAATTTCAACCATGGTTCTTAACCATGGTAGAATCCTGCATGGTAGTAAGTTCTAACCACGGATTTTTTCCATGGTTGAGAAAATATTCATACAACGGAAATTTCCGTGGTTCGAACGCGATAACGCCGCGGCGTGTAGTAAAATAAGCCGCGGCTTTAATCGAATGAACAACGGAATTATCCGTGGTTCGAAATTAAAAGCCGCGGCACAATTTGAAAGGCCGCGGCTATAACCGCATATAAAGCCAACCACGCCGTGGTGTAATGTTTACATGCCGCGGCTAGAAATGAACGAACAACGGAGTTTTCCGTGGTTCGATAGCAAAACGCCGTGGCATAAAATCAATCAGGCCGCGGCTATAATCGAATCAAAATTCAAACACGCCGCGACGTTTTTTAACTAGCCGCGGCTAGAAATAAATGAACAACGAAATTATCCGTTGTTCGAAAGCTACATGCCGCGGCATTAAATCAAACAGGCTGCGGCTGTAAACGAATAGTCAAGGAAACCACGCTGAGGCTTAGTTTAGCCAACGCTGCGGCATGTGTTTAACAGGCCGAGGCTTATTTTAGACATTTTGACACTTTCAAATGCCACAGCATGATCAAACCACGCCGCGGGTTTTTTCGATATTTCAAAATTAAGCCTCGGCTTGAATAAACATGCCGCAGCATTATTTCAAGTAGGCCGCGACATTGTTTCCAAAAAGCCGCGGCGTAAAGAAACTACGAACGACGGAATTTACCATCGTATGTAGTATAGATCCGCCGCGGCGTAAACTGTATTCCGAAGGGTTGCATTTGTTTTGGGCAACGGTTTTTAAGCATTGTTGAAAAAGACACTAAAAAATAAAAAAACCGGCGATTTTTTGAAAAAAATCGCCCCGGTAACTTTTTATCCTCTTTCTAATACCGATAGAACCTGTAATTAATAATTAATATTTTATTAAATAAAATATAAATAAATTTTTTTATTAAAAGCATTAATCCAAAATATTAAAACAAAATATTAATACATTAAAATATCATCATTTAAAGATTATACGATCGATACATACAAAACATATAATCCACCATACAAAATTCACCGTTCAAATATAAACAAACAAATCCAAAATATGTTCTAATCTTCATCGTCATAGTTAGCAAACTTTGATAGCACATACATACCTAAATCTACATTCAATCCATCTATCTCGTTTACACTATAATTAAGTTTGCTATCGACGAAATTCATACCATTTCTCACAACGTCGTGCATGAACTTCATGACGTAATATCCGCATTCATGATTTCCCGGTTGTTTCGGACATCCTTTTGAATTCACCGTTTTTATCAACGAGGGTGTCATGAGGCCGGTGTCGTGATTAACCTTGAATATGTCTTCAATACTACAAAAAAAAAAAGTTAAGAATTCAAATAACTTAAACATAAAAATGATTATGTTTTAGAATACTTACTTTTGGAAAAATTGCTCTAAGTGGCTATTTAAACCGCTTGAATTGGGGAGAGAATCAAACTTCGCTACGGTAGCCTTCCAAGGGTTAAAAACAAGAAGAATCCAATGGTGACGACTATTGTAAGGCATTAACCATCTTTTGTCATTCTTGCAATTTTGTATAAGTTTGTAGTATCGATCAACATCAAGTTTTAATGCATTTTTCTTAGCATCTCCTACTTTTGTGTTGGACCCGATGTCTTCATATGGCGGAAGAAAACCGTAAATGTCCGGATTGCGAATGTGATTTTCTTGCAAATAACTACAAATAAAAATAACAATAATTAATGTATAACAAATGAATCAGTAATTTATATATTTAATAATTATGAAATTGCAAATGAAAATGGAAACATACCTTTGACAAATCATTATCCATAGTACGGTCAAGTCTTGAGAGAGGAGAAATTCACGTGTATCATCAAAATTCAACAACGGAGCGAAATCACACAAACTCTTATCAAGCTCAACTGCTATTTTCTTTCCCTTTGCAAGCATATAGTCGTTTGCATAAGACGCTAACGCTCTCAATCGGGGATTAACATGGTTCAAGTTAATCTTTTGTGCCATTTCATTGTAATACGAACTTTTGGCTATATTTTTGGGCTTAGGTTTGGGAGCTTGATTACCTTTGGAGTTTAATTCTTCAATAAGAGACACTGGCCAAGGCAGAAAGGTCCCCACCGCGTCATCAATGGTTTCGATCCATTGAATCGATACCGGGAGAGGAATAGGGTCTTTAGACATCGACACTTCTACTAACACCCGACGATGATCTCTATCCAACGGTATGTTGTGAATTTTCTCGCCAACCTCTTCATTTTTTCGGAACACCTTCCCGGTTGCGACGTGCTCAACGATTCCCTCCGCAAAAAGGAGACAATCAACACCTTCATTAAATGAAATTGGCGTATTTGGAATAGACGACGCCGGATCAACCGCGGAAATTCCGCCAATACCTAGAATAGGTCCTTTTGAAACCAAAGGCGAGCTCTTTGCCTTTTTAGCTTGAATTTTAACGTTCGCAAGCTCCGGTGAAGGAGCAATCGATTGACTAGCGCAACTTTTCACATTAAAATATTTGATATTCTCTCTATTCGGTCCTTTCGAAAGGAACCCTTTATGCTTAGCCTTTTTCGCGGGAATTTGACCTTCATCAAGTTGCACATTAACCGGCGCTACGGGAGTAAACGGTGGCCTTCCCGGAATTTTCACATCACAAGGCTCGTTACTCCCAAGACTCGGTCCTTTCGAAATAAAATCTTTTCCCTTAGCCTTTGTTGCGGGAGTACGATCATCATCAAAATTCAATTCAATCGGTGCTAAAGGAGCAAGAGGTTGACTTACCGGACTATGCGCATCGAGTGGTTCATTACTACCTTGAATATTTCTTGAAGATGATCCTTGGATCATTTGTTCCACTTTAGCCTTCCATTCCTCGAAAGCCGCATCTCTCGCTTCCGACTTGACTTTCATATCTTTAATTTCGGCTAGGGGACTTTGAACGAGGGGATTTGTTGAGTCTTTGGCTTGTTTGTAAAATGCTCGCTTTGAGACGTATTTGGATTGTCCCCGAACTCGTCCGGGATGTTCTTTCTTCCCCAAAGCTCTTGTCAAAATATCTTCTTCCTCATCGTCGTCCACAACTTGAGTGGTACATTCAACCTAATAACAAAATGAATTATTACAAACATTTAAGTCAATAAACAACGGAAAACTCATTGCACTTACTATTTTATTCACAATAGGCTCTAGATTTGGATCCTTTAATGAACCATCCTCATTATTCCTCATTTCGATCCAAAGTTCCGGCTTTGTCGCCCATACGCCGTTTTTTTCAAACTACGAAACAAAAGAAAATGTTATTCAATTATAGACAATAGATTAAATTTAAAATATAAAATTCAAACCCTTACTAGCATTTGATCGAGCTTCCGATATCCGTTTCGACCCGATCTAGAGGGGTACTCAACGAGAGCCCTATTAGCTTTGTTTTGATTCGAGACTTCTTTGAACTCATCGCTTAATCTAATATTAACAAACTCCTCCCAATGTTCGTCTGTGATGCTCGTGTAATACTTCTTAACAATATCCGGTCGCTCGAAGATTCTTTTATCATTCGGATCTCTCTTGAATAGGGTAGAGAGATCATACCGGAAGTATATTGCCGATTCCCCGGCACAAGATAAACACATCTTCTTGTACTCGTTCGGAATAACAAATGCTTGTTGGATTTCATCCCATATCCTATATTTCACCTTTTTTAAACTCTTCAATCTCCAATCGGATATTGTAATTGGAATAAATTCCCGAGCAAGAACACCAATCCAACTAGCTAAAAGATCACCATCTCTTCCATCCGGTTGTTTTTTCTCATCAAGTCTCACAAGTATTTTTTTCCCCCTTATGCTTTAAGATAGTGATACTTTTCATGAGGTTCACTTTTCTTTTTCCTTCTCCTCTAAGTTTTCTTCTACATTTTGCTACTTCATCATTTTTGTTAAGAACTAAAAACAAATAAAGTAATAAATTATAAATTTTATATACTAGATAGATTTAATGAAATACAATACCTTAAACAAAATAACAATACTACTAACCGGGCGTAGTTTCTTCTTCATCGGATGATGACGTTTCTTCTCGATCGGTTGATGGCCTAGTTACTTCTCGCTCCGACATATTCAAGTAGTAGCTAACTTTCCTAAATATATATTTGACTCGTTTCCAAAAATTCATAAACATCAAATAACTCGAGACAACAAATACATTTCATTGCAAACATTTAAGACAACAAAAGCATAAAAACAACATTTCATGGCAAACATGATTATCAACAAAAGCATAAAAACATTTCATGGCAAACATTTACAAAATGCAATACATATGTAATATTGAATTCGGATAGGATCTAACCTTGTTAGAATCAATAACTCGGAGTTAGGGAACGGGGTAGGACTTAGCTTGTTGAAGAAACAAGATGAAGCACACCTCAACGGAGTTAGGGCACGGCAAGGATACGTCGGCGGCGGAGCACGGCGACGGCGATGTTATGGGAGAAAATAGAAGAGAGAGAGGAAGAAGAGAGAAGAGAGAAGAGAGAGGAGAGAGGAGAGAAGAGAGAAGAGAGAAGAGAGAAGAGAGGAGAGTTAAAGAAAAAGAAGGAAGGAATAGGGCTGAAATGGGATAAAAATGGAGGGAAATCAGGTTAAAATCGAATAACAAATTCAAAAACGGCTTTGGACAACGGAAAAACCCAATCGTTGTCTGAAAATCCCGATACATGCCGCGGCATAACCTTGAAACTGCCACGGCATAGTCCAACGTGGAAAAATACACGCCAGGGCGTGGTTTATATAAGCCGGGGCACGTTGAGGTTCGAAATAACACCGACTCTGTATAATTTTGGGATGTAAATACGCCACGGCATGAAATAAATGAGCCGGGGCTCGTAAAGGTACGCCGCGACAGTTTCGTACTATACCGCGGCATACACCTCGTCCTTCAGGTCATGCCACGGCCTATTTTGGTATGCCGCGGCAAGATTTGGCCTCCAGAAAGCATGCTCTCTGTATAATTTGTACGCACTTTATGCCGCGGCACAATATATGCGCGCCGAGGCTTTATGTATTCATGCCAAGGCGTAGATATAATAAAGCCACGGCATCAAGTTGAATTTACCTATTTACCCATGCTAAATATGAAACTCGCCACGGCTTGTCTTGAAACGCCGCAGCATTGTGAATCTCGTATGAAACGCGCCATGGCACGTTGTTCACAAGGCCGCGGCACGTTAAGATTTAACTTAACACATACTCTTCGATATTTTGGTATGTAAATACGCCGCGGCACAAAAATATTGGAGCCGAGGCTCAACTACAAACGCTGCGGCATGTGAGACATTACCGCGGCATAACCTGATTTAACGCACGCGTAAAAATTTGGTTTTTAGTTTTTTTCTAAGAATGCCGCGGCATGATTTTACTACGCCTCGGCCTTTCTGGCATGCCAAAGCATATTCTTTGTACGCCGTGGCATTTCTTTGCCTGCAGAAAACGCATGCTCTCTGTATAATTTCGATGCGATATATGCCGCGGCATGAACGAAATACGCCGAGGCTTTATGTACTTATGCCAAGGCGTCGGTATGTATAAGCCGCGGTGTTCTTTTGCATTTACGTAAATACCCTCTGCCTTATGCAACTCGCCGCGGCCTATTTGGGAAATGCCGCAGCATTGTGAATCCCGTATGAAACACGCCGTGGCACGTTGTTCACAAGGCCGCGGCACGTTAAGATTTAACTTAACACAGACTCTTCGATATTTTGGTATGTAAATACGCCGTGGCACAAAAATATTGGAGCCGAGGCTCGTCTACAAACGCCGCGGCATGTGAGACATTACCGCGGCATAACCTGATTTAACGCACGCGTAAAAATTTGGTTTTCAGTTTTTGTCTAAGAATGCCGCGGCATGATTGTACTACGCCTCGGCCTTTCTGGCATGCAAAGGCATATTCTTTGTACGCCGTGGCATTTCTTTGCCTGCAGAAAACCCATGCTCTCTGTATAATTTTGATGCGATATATGTCGCGGCATCAACGAAATACGCCGAGGCTTTATGTTATGTATAAGCCGCGGTGTTCTTTTGAATTTACGTAAATACCCTTTGCCTTATGCAGCTCGCCGCGGCCTATTTGGGAAATGCCGCGGCAATTGTTTCTCGTATGAAACACGCCGCGGCTATAATCGAAAAGGCCGCGGTATTAAGTACAAAATGAACCAAATTTACATTTATTTATAAAAAAAATTGTTCAATCAATTTCCAAATAGTAAAATTTTAAAAGATAACTAATTGAAAAATAATTGTTCAATCAATTTCGATTTAAATAAACATGATAACTAATTGTTCATACATGAAAAACAAGATCAAAATATAACATTATTACAATAAAATTATTATTCAATCAATTTCCAATGCTGGGATATCTCAACGTAGAAAAAACGAAACATCATCATCATCATCATCAACGTCTTCAAACAATTGTAGCCCGATGGAGAATGGTACGATGGTAGTGATGTCTTCAACTTCTTCATTCGATTCTTCTACATTTCTCGCATTCACATGCACGACGAGAGATAATTCTTGATCGACCGGGTCCGAGACATAAAACACTTGAGTTGCTTGGGATGCCAACATGAATGAATCATTGGCATAACTCGTCCGTCTGAAGTCAACAACCGTAACTCCATCACTGGCAACTTTGACGTGGTTGTTGTCCGCCCATTTGCACTTAAACAATCCCACTCGCAAACCACAATAATCGAGCTCCCAAATATCTTCTACATAGCCAAAATAGCTCATAAAAGCTTTTTTTGGATTTTTATCCTTGGCTGACGCAACATGGACTCCTTCTGCAAAGAATGTAACACCACTATTTTGTACGGGGTGTTTTTTGGCCCTTTCCCTTGTGTAAAACGTGTACCCGTTAACGTACCATGACGTGTACCTGGTAACTACTTGTGAAGGCCCGCTAGAGATCTTCAATAATGTCTCGTCTAAATTCTTTCTTCTTGCATAACAATATTCATCGATCCACTTTGCAAACGTACGGTTATGCTCTTCTTTTAGCCATTTTTCGTTTTTTGACTTTTTTGGATAAGTAGACCTTAACTCATTCATATGCACATCGATAAAGGGTTCCACGACGTCTAAATTGTGCAACACATGGAGAACGGCTTGCTCCCATTCTTTTCGGTTGACAGCTGTAGGATTTGTTGTGCATAAAAACATCAAAATAAATATTATATTCAACATGTAATCTAAATATTAACATCGTATTTATTTATAAAAAAATTATAATAATTACCTGCAGATAAGCCTTTGGATTCCGCTTTGGCTAATTTGGGAACACCAATTGGCCGAGTTCTCGGGAAATACTCTACACAAAATTCAACCGACTCTTCTGCCATATATCCTTCGACAATGCTCCCTTCTGGTCGATTGTAATTCTTCAAGTATCCTTTCAAGACTTCCATATACCGTTCAATTGGATACATCCACCGTAGAAATATAGGTCCACATAACTTCACTTCCCGTACTAGGTGAACGGTTAAGTGAATCATGATGTCAAAAAATGAGGGTGGAAAGAACATCTCGAGCATACATAGGGTTTTTACCAAGTCCGCTTGCAACTCGTCAAGACCTTCAACCGTAATAGTTTTGGAGCAAATTTTGTTGAAAAATTCACATAACTTTGAAATTGCGAATCGAACTTCCTTTGGCAAAAACCCTCGCAATGCAAGAGGCAGTATTTGTTGAAGCAACATATGACAATCGTGAGTCTTCATTCCGATAAGTCTCAATTCTTTCATAGATACAAACCTCTTGTAGTTCGAAGAATGACCTTCGGGAACTTATATCGCCGCAAGCCATCCACAAAGCTTCCTTCGCTCCGCTCTCGATAAAGTGTGGACAGCCGGTGGTAGTAATGTCTTCTTTCGAGCCATTTTAGAATGCAAATCCGGTCTTATACCCAATTCAACGAGATCTTGTCGAGCATTTTTCCCGTCTTTTGTTTTTTTATCGTCAAGCAATGTACCAACAATCGCTTCACATACATTTTTTTCGATGTGCATAACGTCCAAACAATGTCGAACGTAATGCGTCTTCCAATACGGGAGCTCGTAGAAGATTGATACTTTTTTGAACGGTCTATCTTCAAATTTCTTTTGCTTCCTCTTACCACTCGACGTTCTTTTTCCAAGCACTTCATAAGTCTCTTCACAAATCAGTTTATAGACATCTTCACCGTTCAAAATTTTTGGAGGAGTTCGATGTTCTTGATGTCCATTAAACTTTTTTTCTTTCTTTCTGTACGGGTGATCTCTCGGTAAAAATCTCCTATGGTCGAGAAAAACTGTTTTCTTCCCATGTTTCAACCGGATTGAAGATGTATTTTTGATGCAGACTGGACAACCAATAGAACATTTCACCGAGTAACCAGACAAATTTCCGTACGCCGGGAAGTCATTGATTGTCCACATTAACATTGGTTTCAACTTGTACACTTCGCGTCAGTAAGCATCGTTGATCTCAATTCCTTCGTTCCACATCATCTTTAGATCATCGACCAAAGGTGCCAAGTAGACGTCGATGTCATTTCCTGGTTGGCTCGGTCCCGAAATTAAAAGAGTCAAGATCAAGAACTTCCGCTTCATACACAACTTCGGAGGGAGATTGTAGTTGGAAAGTATTACCGGCCAAACACTATAGCGACTACTCATGTTACCAAAAGGATTCATCCCGTCTGTTGCCAAACCGAGACGCAAATTCCTGGGTTCTGAGCTGAATTCCGGATACCGAGTATCAAAACTTTTCCACTGTGAAGCATCACAAGGGTGTCTTAAAATGCCATCATTACTCTGATTTTTTGAGTGCCAAACCATGTTCTCCGCGTGATTAATATTGTTAAACATGCGTTTGAAGCGGGTGAATGGGGGAATGTACCATAATAATTTTTGCGGAACCCCTTTAATACCGTCATGTGGCTCATTTCCTGTCTTCCACCTTGACCATTGCACAGTGGACATTCACTTAATTATGTATACTCATTCCTATACAGTACGCAATCTTTTGGACATGCATGAAACTTTTCAAACTTTAAACCTAACAAGCCCAGTGTCTTTTTTGCCGCATATATTCCTGTCGGAACTTTATTACCAGCCGGCAACGTTTCACGAAGGAGTTCCAACAATTGCTTGAAGCTAGAATTTGTCCAACTTCCTGCCGCCTTTATATGGAATAGTGGTACCAAAAACCCTATTTTCGTTGTGTTACTCCCATCATACAAAGGCGCTTCGAAATCCCCCACCATCGACTCTAATAATTGCGGTCTTCCCATAGATTATAGTCGATATCGTCCATCAAACCACCAATGTCATCGGCTTCGTCTTTGCATTCTTCTTCTTCAACTAAATCATTGACTCTCTTACCACGCATCTTTTCTCCATGAAAGTACCAATGATCATAGGAACTCATAATACCAATAGCTAACAAATGCGATTTGACTACTTTCATAGATTTCGAAACTAAATTTCCACACAAAAGACAAGGACACCTAATCAAATATCCTTCTTCAAAGTTTAAACGCACAAAATCCATAAATTCTTGAACACCATGTCGGTAATCATCGCTCATTCTATTTTTCGTCATCCATTCCCTAAATGCCATATTGCAAATAAAGAATTTGAAGATTAAATACCGCTTTCTTCCGTGACGAAGCACCGAGCCCGAATTCAAAATCGAAGGAAGGTCGCCTAAGGGAGAAAAAAAATAGGGTTTTTGGAGTTATGGTGTAAATGGTTATGAAAATATGCAAATTTGAAGATCTGCGTAGTATGCCGCGGTGTTAGGTAATTACGCCACGGCATGTTGATCTATTATTCCTGAGTTTTCACTCACCTGTTAACAAACCGCACTCGTGTAGAAAGTCCTCGTCCACAGGCTCACACAGCCCCGTGAAATTGGCGTTAAGATCCATTCACATCGGGAACCTCTTTGGCTTGTCGATCCGGTCAAGAATTGCCCAAGTTGGAGGTTCTTTAGAAGCTCCGAGAAGCCTCACCCTTGTGGTGAAAAAGTACTGCTCATCCCGTTAGCGTCGGCTTACTCCTTTCGGGTAGTCTTCATAGAGAGGTTCGTCATCATCGAACAGGTCAAGAACAAAGAATTGGAATTTTGTATTCACTAGGGCGTATGAACTTCTAATTTGGGAACGACTACTGGTGAACTTAATAGGTCACATTTATGTGATGACGCATTACCGGGTCAGAGTGCTGTCTGTGCACTAGTAAGTTCATCGGGTATGAAGTGTCTTCATACTTGACAGGGAAAAACTTATATCCGAAATCATCACGTAAGTCCGTCACTGATGAAAGTAAGATGAAGGCATTAAGATGATCAGATGAAATTGGTTGAAGTCCTAAGCATTGGGGACTTATACGGTTCAACTTATATAATATTTGATTTAATCGTTACAAATACAACTCGGTACTCCTAATACATTTATTTTGGGATTAGACGGTTGACCGGGATGAGTTGCAGAATAGACGATATGGTTAATAACTTTATGATTTCCTTATCATGATTTTGTGGGAAGCAAATAAGTACTTATGGCCAGCTTACGAATTCATAACCCGCTAAGTGAGTAGTTTGCAATAGATCATATATTAAGGTAGTTTCATCAAAATGGCATAACATTAATAATAGATTTACCATTTTGTTGAGAATCATAATAATATGAAAACTGATCAATTCATATATCTGATTGTATCATGGATACTTGTAATCAGAAAGATTAAATACAGACACTTGAGAGTTCAGCTTCGCGCTATAGTGGAATATTAACGAAGTAGGTGAAAGTTCGACACTTTCATCGTAGCTCGGGTGTGTTGTCCATTTAGCTCCACAAGGACGAAACCGCAAATATGTTTATTATACTAGCTAAACATTGAATAAATCCAATTAACCTAAAAGTGGAAAAAGTACTAAAGTTTTTGGTATTAGCCGGGAATGTGAAAAACTGATAATCGAATTTGACCCCTGTATAATTCTAGAATTTTGGGAAATCGAATCCTGTGAAATTATCATTTTGAATCGTGCAATTTTGATGTACGGTTTGAGAGTTATGGTCAAAACAGTTTTTCGGCGGAAGCCGAAATAGCCGTTGTTTTTATCTGCGAATTTGAGAGAAAATTAAATATTAGATTTAATTCCTGGAATATTTAATAAATAAAATAATTGTAATATTTTTTGAATTACGGTTATAGTGTTGGACATGTGTCCTTAAACAAGCTGTTTTTTATCCATTTGTAAAAGATTATGACAAGTCGTTGAATAAAAGATGATGCTTATAATGTTAATGTGATTAATGTTTCTGGTAGAGTAAAATAGAATGTTTGTTCCTTAGTTCATAAAGGATGCAATAATGTTATTATTATCACAATAGAGTCAATGTGCAGAAGAATTAATAATTATAATAAATGAACTTAAAATGTCTGTGACCTGATTAACTGAGTGAGAATCCCTTAATTGAATAAGGTCATTAATGTGACTAAGTGATAATCTTATTCTGGATTTGTATGTGTCACACTCACTAGAAGTGCATTAAGTATGAAGTGTCTTCATACTGGAGTTGACCTGACTTAAACTCCGGAAGTTATCATATAATACCGTCACTGATAACTTGGAGTTGAGTCACTAGTAGATGATCAAATGGATATTCAATCTAAGTCCTGAGTGATCTTGTGTCTAAGTTGCTGGCTTGATGGTTCTTTTATTTAAATGTTAAAGAGTGCGAAATATTACCATTGTTCCCAACACTATTATTTTGGGAGCATGATGGTCAGCAGTTTTGTCATAGACATGGGCATCACACAACTATCTTTAGAGTCATGATGATTCCCTTGATTGTCGGTGGTGAAAAGTGAGAGGTACCCGTGCGCAACTAATGAATCAAAATCATAAGTCAGTTACTCATGATATTACTGACTGAGTCTAGGATAAAAAATCCACTGAGGGGCAGAACGATAAAAACCGTCTGCTCATGTGTGGATCATAAAGTGAAAGATCAATAACCCGAATTTGATGGTATCAATTGACACCTTACTGTAATTAAGGGAATAATATATGTTGTATCACTAAAGAGTGCAGCCACATGTTTATAATTGAATTACATCGAGGTTTGACGAACACCCTAGCAGTTCGTTGGAGCTTCGTTGGAGCTTAAGTGATACAAGGCCATGGTCCCATGGAGAGCTTAAGTGGTACCATATCCTTGTAACCTTTTTAACAAGCAAAAGAAAGTAGAATTTGGATTTTCTGTCAACATGAAAGTTGTTGGAAGTTAAATTCTACGAAACTTTTCTTTTGGGAACCGAGTCATTTCGACGTACGGTCTGTGAGTTAGAGAATTTCTAAGTTTATGGCCGTTTTGGTAAACTATGAAATTAAATCACATGTTACGAATTGATGGTGTGTCACTATGACATTTGAATGTGTGATATTGATATCGGAGGATATTCATATAATTTAATTATTTGGATTTGATTATTAATATCTTATTAATAATTAATTAATAATTAATATATTTATATTAAAAATAAAAATATATATTTATATATATTTAATATGCGTAACTCGAATTGGGCTGCATGGAATGTGGAACCCTAATACATTTGAATCATAGGATTTGGTATTTTCATATTTGCGGCATAACTACCAAATATTTTGGTACTTATGCCAAAACCTTAAAATCAATTTAATCCATTGGATCAGTTAGGATTTAATATCAACCGTTAGATGAAGATAATTGATTTTAACCCTAAATGTAATTTGAAATTAATAGCTTGGTAACCAAGATTAGGTTTTTCTAATTTGATTAATTAATTGTATCCGTTGGATCAGTTTAAGATTTAATCTTTACCGTCGGATTATAAATTAATTAATTATATATAATATATAATTTTTGAATTAATAATATGGATGAAATCGAATTAAGGGTTTGACAAAGCCTTAGGATATTTGATTTTATCCTAAATTAATTTGATCCATTAAATCGGTATAAGATTGCATTTTGATCTTATCAGGTTTTTCTTATTTAACTAAATCCCTAATTAATTATATCCATTGGATTTTAATAAGATTAAATCTAGGCCATTGGATTGAAATAATTAATTATATTTAATTATAGAATTCAAAATAATAGGAAGGGAATTTTTCTAATTCGGTTACATTATGAGCCTATAAATAGGGAGCTCATTCTACACATTTTCACATCTCTCCCCAGAGAAAAATTCAAACTCTCCCTCTCCTTAAGAGTTTGCGAAGCCCACGCTTCGGTACGAGGAGTCTAGGAGAATATTCCGGAAGATCACGGGTGTTTCCCTCAGCACTGGCGGAGCCCTGCCGAATTCAGAACGCGCATCCGGAAGTCGTCAATTGAGGTACGACCTTATGCATTGGGTTAATTAATGCGACCATTTACTTCTTTCTACTTATATCCTATAGATTAGATAATTAATAATAATTTAGGAATATTAAATTGCATAATATTTATCAGAGAGAAAAATGTCTTTCTCCCTGGCTCTCTCAGTCTTGCGAATTTCTCAGTGAAGATTCTTCCTGGGATTTCGCTTTTAGAGTTTAGAGGTTATTCTAAGAAGACCACACTCTAGGTGATGTAATCCTGGAGTCATACATTGGAAGACAACTGGGAGCTATCTTCTCACAGAAAATTACAAAGAGCATGTGGCTCATAAATCAGAGAGTTCTTGAAGATTAAAGAACGTAGACAGAATCGTCGAGGGTGTCAGGTACACGTTCTTGTATTTATCAATTATGAGATTATTCACTTTTACTCAAGGCTCGGATTAAAACCAATAAACATGTTCATAAACTAAATTTAATTAATTTATCACGATCTTGGGAAATTAATTGTAAGTTTTTGATACAGACGGTTTGACAGGGTTATTGGTATGGGACTCTAACCGGGTAAATTTTTTAAAGATCAAGCCGTGTGCCTCAATCAATGATTACAGTTTCTTAGGAGTCGGCGGTGACCGATTCGGGTCTAGATCCGTAGATACGACTCGGAATCGGTGTCAGAGCGATGCAGATTCCAACAATTGATATCAGAGCCCTGATTTACGATGGATAATTAATTTAATCTAGGGATGATAAATTTAAGAATTATTTTGGAATTAATTTTTACTGAAAATAATTTATTAATATTGTTAGAATATTATTTTTGTGTTTTCTGGTATTCTTAATTTTGTTTTTAAGAATATAAATTTTACCCAATTCGCGAATAGGGTTTAATCGAAATTTATTTTCGATTGATGGTGTGCAGTTTCCCAGATTATGGGAACATCCAAACTTGCTTGGTTTTACGCCACACGGTGCTGCCCTAGTGAGTGGCTTGGATGAACAATCAGAAAAAGCCCATAGGCTTCTCTGGTATCACAGCAACTGGTCCTTTATGGATTTGTGTGCGCAGGCTTGTTCCCAAAGTGTTACTCAAAAACCCATCCGGGTTTCATATTTTTATTTTATTTTGAAAAACCCGGATACGGATCTATCCGATTCCGGGAAAAAAAATCCCAGATAGATCCGTATCCGGGTTATTTTTTTAAATTTTTTTAATTAAATCTATCTTCTGGGCCATTGATCTTGATGATCCAACGACCCAAATCAAAAGTTTTTTTTAAAATAAAAATCCCGGATATTTCGATATACGGGTTGCATAATATCCGGATACGGATATATTCGGATCCAGATTTTACCGAATCCGGATATATCCGTATCTGTGGTTTTTAATTTTTTTTAGGTATCCGGGTTTAATCCGGTTAGGGAATTTTGGGGACTAGCGCAGGCTTTGCTCAGAGCCCCAGGTAGCCAATCAGCGAAGCTCTGCTCATGAGGGGTTAACTTGAAGTGGCCAACCAGGAGCTGACTTTGGGCTGATCTCGTCGGCCAATCAGTGAGAAGCTTCGGCTTCCCTCCCACCGGCGAAAAAGTAGGCTCATTTGAGTCACCAATAAGCGAGGCCCATCAGGGCAGCTCTCGCGAATGGCTGGAAATGCCCAAAATATGAATCCGGGTTAAACCCGGATTCATTAAAAAAAATTAAAAAACCCGGATACCGAAATATCCGGATCCGGGTTTTTCCCGAACTGGATATTTCGGTATCCGGGAAACACACAATCCGGATAAAGTATTATCCGGGTTTTTTAAAATGTGTTTAATTTGGGCCGTTGGATCGTAGATCCAACGGCCCAGATTAAAGTGCCATTGAAAAAAAAAAGTAAAACAAATCCCGGATCCGGATATATCCGGGATTTTTTTTTCCCGGAACCGGATATATCCGTATCCGGGTTTTGGTAAATAAATAAAAAAAATTCCGGTCAGATGGGTTTTTACCCTACATTTTGGGGACTAGCTGGAAGGCCCAGCTTGATTGGTTGGTAGCTGGCCCACTGGATGTGGACCAACAGATGCTTTCCACGTGGTCCAGCTTGGCTGGCCCAGTCCACGCGCTTCGGCGCGTGTGCGTTGCACGCGCCTGACCGAAAATATATTTTTTAATTTTATACTTAACTTTTGGTCTCGGGTTTTTACCTGAACCCAATATAATTCAGGTCAAAAATATATTTTTTTTAAATTGACCTGAAGCTGGAAATAATAATTTGAAATAATTTAATTATTTTAATTTATTAGAAACCCTAAGAAAATAAAATTTAGTTTTTCTAATTAATTATTAATAATGAATAATTAATTGTAGTTTATTGGCTTATTAATTTATGAAAATAAATAATTAATTGTTTTAATGGATAGATTTAATTATTGACATTTTAATAAGGTATTCCATAGATAATTATTTAATTATTAATCCAATCGCCTAACATGTTTATGTTACATAGTGGTCTGTATAAAATTGGGTTTTAAAGAGTGATTTCAATTGAGTAATAGATCGTAAATAATTAATCGATAAATAACTTCATTATTAATTATGGAAAATTTCTTGAGAATTGTGTTCTTATCAAGAAAGAGGGAATCAAAAGCGGGGCTAATTCACTTTTTTACTTCAGGGTGACTGGTTAGGGACCCATTCCATCTGCCTCGAGAAGACACCTCAGTCTATCACTACCGTAATTCATACGTGATTTTATTCTAGGTTCTTAGTATACGTGGGATATGATAATAACCTAGGAATAAGCTTGTATATGGGTCATCAATGGGAAACTTATTATGAGCCCGATAAAACGCTAGGATTGCTTTTTAACTGCAGATAATTAAAATGTAAGTTCCGAGTTTAGAGCTCATGCCTAGATAACCGTGTTTATCTTAGATGGTTAAAATATTTGTAATCAAAATAGCAAGAGTTTAGCGTAGAAAGCTCTCCATTTGTTGCTGTTACAACGATAGGCTACATAACACCTCTTGTCAGCTAGATTTTTCCTCCCACGGAAAGGTTTCAGCTATGCGGCTGATAAGTCACCGTACTGGTCTGTTTATAGATAAGGTGATCAAATGTATTTCAACGGCCGTGTGTCATCTAGATCTGCCTCCCTAAGGGCAGTGACTTCTTGAGTTAAGTCTGTGAACCAAAAACGAGTGGGTTACTCTTGCATGTGATGATTCAATTCGTTGCATGGTCGTTCTAAAGTGGGTAGTTAGTTCACATGAGAACTTTTGGTAAGTTTTCGTGAATTAATAGAGTTGAGACCAAACTTTGTTTAGCTAGTGTGTGGGTAGTATTGCTGGAGAAGCTATAACCACGTCTTAGTTGCTATATTACGTCGAGAATAATAAGTAACGATTTTTTCTATGTTTATCCTTCGATACATTGCAAAGTGTACTATTCCCAAATCTTTCTCTCTAAACATTCTCCTATATAAGTTTCAATAAATTTTTCATTCATGTCAATTAGCTATGTCGCACCCATAATATCGTTGTCGAACAATACTCTGGATTTGAAAATTAACAACGGTAGTCCACAATAAGCGACTTTCACTTATGAATTATGTTTTGTTCACAATTAGTATTTTCGCTAAAATTACAAGGGAGTAGTTCTATGTATTTGAACATAGTTCAATACCGAGAAATTACTTGAACTTGAACATAGAAAAATAATAACCTAACCCGTGTCTATGATTAGTGAGGTAAACCCTTTGACTGAATTCAGTATTGACCATCATAAATGTTCTTTGGTATAATAAAGACATAATTGACTACGTTACTCAGTGTCGAGAAAATTATTTAAGATAAGATAGTAGGAGTTATTCGTCAAATATCGTTCATTAATGAACATATTTATCTACAATCAAGACTTTAAGTGGAAATTCAAGCTCCATGATATAAAAAAAAAATTCGGAAGACTTAAATCATTTGAATAATCTGGATATTATTTGAGAAATGATTTTATCGTTTATATTGACTGTCTTGATAAAAGAAAAACTCTAAATCTTGAAATAATAAATTTTTTTGAATAGATTCGTTAATTGGTTAGTAGTGATTAGTATACCATAGGATCATAAATCATCTTAATATAGATAATATAAACAAGAATGACCAATGAGTGAACTGTTTGTTAGTTCCCAGCTTGTTTGCGAATCTTATCTAAAGGTTACGATGACTAATAGACTATTCTTTGGGTAAAGTTCTAAGATCCACTATTCTCTAAGATCTTGTTAATACTTTGTGTATTATGGTCAATTATAAGCAAGTTGGAGCATATGAATACTTTGTCAATTGACTGAGAGTTATTCAAGATTATGGTATATATATAAATGATGGTAGAAATAAAACTTTTTGTAAGTTTTATGATTTTAAGCATAAATTTCATCGGCTAATCACTAAGTAAGTGTGAACTCTGGGTTCAGTTATCACATGATGGAGAAATTAATTTCTTCATCATTTAACGGTTCCCGGTACACTATTACATTAGTGTAACAGATACGTGAACTGAACCTAGAAATTAATGCCTGAATCAATGGTAAACATTTAAGGATGTTTGCTTTCAAAGCAAGTAGGATATACAATAAATTCTTTGATTTATGAAATATCTAACTTGGACGTGAAATTAGTTTATAATGATATATAAAGAGTATTCATTTTCATGAATACAAGTCTCCTAGAATATCTATGTTAAACTAAGTTGTCAATTAGTAGACTATATTCGTTGGGAGTCAGGGTCTAATTAAAAGTGATTTGTTCACTTTATTCCATTAACATAAATTTGATGTTAAATCTTAAAATATTTCCATTTAAGAAACCATAGTCATAATTAAAACTTATTAGGATACTCAATCGTAGTGGGTGTTGAGTCAGCAAACAAGCTCTTTTAACCTATTTGTAAAAGATTATGACTTGTCGTTGAATAATAATGATACTTATTATGTTAATCTTATTATAGTTTCTGGTAGAGTAAAAGAGAATGTTTGATACATACTTCATAATGGAATGCAATTATGTTATTATCATCACACCCGAGTCAATGTGAGAAAGAATTGATAATCATAATAAATGAACTTAAATTGTCTGTGACCTGATTAACTGGGTGGGAGCCCATTAATCGGATTAGGTCATTAATGTGACTAAGTGATATAATCCTTTTCTGGATTAAGTGTGTGTCACACTCATTAGAAGGGCATTAAGTATAAAGCGTCTTCATATATACTGGAATGGACCTGATTTAAACTCCAGAAGTTATCATATAAGACTGTCACTGATAACTTGGAGTTGAGCCACTAGTAGATCATCAAATGGATATTCGATCCAATTATTCATTGATCTTGAGTCTGATCTATTGACTTGATTGTTCTTTGATTTAACCGTTAAAGAACATAATATATTGTCGTTCCCAACATTATTATTTTGGGAACATGATAGTCAACAGTGAAGGTAGCTTGATCATAGATATGGGCATCACACAACTCTTTTCAGGGTCAATGAGCATAGTCGTTGGATGAGCCACGTGTATGGATGGAATGCGAGAGCCATTGGCAGACCTGGATTAATCCGAGTCCGCTTATTGGCGAAGCCAAAGCCCTTCGGCTCCGGGTATTAAACAAAAATAAAAATCGGAGGGGCGGAGCTCTGCTCTGGCCTACATTCGCAGGACTCATGAGAGAGCAGAAATTATAATATAATTATTTGGATTTAATTATTAATAAGATTTATTCCGGATTATTAATAATTAATTAATAATTAAAAATTTTATATTATAAATCAATATATATGAAAGGTTGCACGCAACCTTTTACCGTGACCAAAATTATATAAGATTGCATGCGCAATCAGATTTATATATATATATATATATATATATATATTCAAAGTAGCTGCCTAGGAATGCGTGCGAATGTTTAACTGATTATACGCGTGAATCACGTGCCAACGACAACAAGAAAACGATATGGTGGACAAAGAAATGGCGAATTACTATGCGAATATTCAAGTATAATTCCTTCTTAGTTGTTCTTTTTTCTTGTTGTATTACGCCTTTGTAACTTGTATTGTTTTACTGTTGTACTTGTACGTTCCCATCCGAATCCGAATCCGATCTTGAGTTTGTTTTGTTGAATAAAAACGCATTTTTATTTTTATTTTTCGTTGTATACTTTAATTTTTATTTAATTCATGTTTGTTTCTAAATAAATATTCAAACACATAAATAACTTAAGAATTTAAACTTTTATTATTTATAAAACCGAACTTAGGTATAAGTACCAAAATGTTGTATTTGAACAACTAAACAACATAAATATTAGAGGGACTAAACATTAAATAAAATAAACTAAATTAAAAAAAATAAAAATAAAAAAACCCGGAACCGGATTTATCCGGGATTTTTTTTTTCCGGAACCGGATAAATCTGGGTCCGGGTTTTTGGCGGCAAATTTTTTTTTCGTCCGACCGGCGTGATAAATGCCTCGGATTTTTGGGACTACGCGTGATTCCTTTATGCAAGTATGCAACTATTGCATATTTGTAGCATAAGTACCTAATGTTTAGGTACTTGAGATGAAACCACGTAATTAATTTAATCCATTGGATCGGTCTAGATTTAATCTTAATCGTTGGATTGGAAATTAATATTTTATTTACTTAAAAGGGGATTACGAAATTAATAAATAATAATAAACTAGGCGACCATTGACCAAGTTTGGTGGTCGAGAAAATCTCTCAATCAATCTAATCTGTTGGACCAATATAGATTTAATCTGGACTGTTGGATTAGATTTATTTTATTATTTAATTTTGAAATAATTCCCTGGATTAATCTGAGTCATTGGTTTTCGACCAATAAGATGATCAAGATGGAAGGAATTTCACTCCCCCTTATTAGGAGATGCAAAAATTGACTGTTCTCTCCCCTCCCGGTTCGGCTTTGTGAGATCTTTTATTTGGTAGCTTCAAAAGAACCATCAATTAAATATTTGTCAGAGTCCTGTCATCGAAGCCACGCTTCGGTACGAGGATTCGAGGAGAATATCCTGGAAGATCACGAGAGTTTCCCTACCATCGACAGAGCCTGCCAAAGTCAGAACGCGTAGCCAGAAGTCGTCATTGAGGTACAACCTTATGCATGAGCTCAATAAATGCAAAATTAATTTAATTGTATTTATTTATTTTCCATAAACGTTAGATTTAATAATGTTGTTATGAAATTAATTGTGATAATTAAATTGCCAATTATTTATCCGATCACTTTATCCAAATTACTCGATGTCAGTACGTTGTTACGGAGTAACTTTTTCGACTTAAACTTATTCTTAAAAGTTACCCGGACGCACTGATGAGAGTGGAATATTCAAGGTAATTTGGACAGGACATTAAATGTATTTTTTTATTGAATTTTCAATCAAAGCTATTTCGTTATTTTTAAGGAAAATTGGCATATTAGCATATCCGATTTCCAACAAATGGTATCAGAGCTAGATGCAGTTTCCAACAAATGGTATCAGAGCTAGATCCAATTTCTAACAAATTTAATAAACAGATACGTTGAAGAATTATTGAAGAAGTCTAATTATGAATAATAGCAGGAAATACAATCAACATATGGAACCGAAGATACTTAGTTAATAGTTTAAAGGTCCTGAAAGTATCTAGAGTGATAGAGGAATAGACGGAAGGGTACCTTAATAGCTAGAGTAGTAATCAAGGATTATTCCCAAGAAATAAGAGAGAAAAGAAACGGTATAATCTTTTTATCTGTGGTTAATATGTTATGTATCCAGATTCTCTTCTTCATTGCCTATATCGTCAGACGACGATTGCGGTTAAGTGTCAAATTGTCTTTCATAATGGCAAGGTGACTACATATTATCTTCATGGATTTGTTTCAGATTGTATTTTGTATAATTAAGATTTGGAGACAAATTTGCAGTATAATTTAATCCATGTCTGATAAATGTGCATTTTCAAATCTTAGAAGCTTAAGGTTTATGATCTTAAAAGCGGAAGCGTGGATATTTATGATCCTGCGTCTAGAATCTTATTAACTAGCTTAATTATGGTTTTTTGAGTTTGATATATAAAGAAATATATACAGATCGAGTTGATGTAATTATTAAACGACATTATAATATTTGGGTTAACATATTACCTCTTCTCTTAGAAGTTCTGAGTGTGCAACGAAAGCGGACTAGAAAGAACTTCTATGTAACAGTAGTAATTATGATTACCAATATAATCCTTGATAAATTTACCATGTGAATAAAAAAATTTCGTTATCTGGATATAGCGGAGGAACTTAAATGCTATCACATTACAAGATGTTTAATATCTCAAAGAAATGTAGCATTTTATAACAAAGTCGGAAATGAGACACTAAGGATTTTTGTAATCCAAGAATTAGTGTCTAGCCTTATGAAAGGAATGATCACATGGATCAATGCTTTACAACAATCCTGGATCGCAGAATCCTCGTGGTGGCTATTTCAATGTCTTGGACTTTAATTGATATAGTTAAGCTCTATATCCTAACGTATTTAAAGATAATTAAAATTACTGGTAAACTGCTAACGTTGTAACTAATATTCATTAATAGTTAAGTGGGAGATTTGAACCACATAAGGGTATAAAATCAAGGAATGCGATCTTGTGGATAAGATTGTAGGTGACGTAAAAAATATAACATAGTTATGGCTAATTGACCACTCTAAATTCTTGACGATAAAAGTGGAGATTAAATTCTCGAGACAATTTGACGGAAATATAAGTTTTTAGACAATGCATTTTCTTAAGAATGCAAGTGGGAGACTGTTGGACATATTTTGTATATGCCCTCTATTCAGATGCTAATCCCGGTTGTATAAGATTATGATCATTTACCTAGGAATGAAAGGTTCTTATTAATGTTAATCTTATATAGTTACCTACGGATTGTAGATATAACTATTAAATTGAATGTTTGATCCTTAATTCTTTATCTTTAGAATTTATGTTAAACTCATCATACAAGGTATTTGTGTGAGGATGTTTGACTAACATAAATAAATAACTTAAAATTGGTCCATAGTGAAGATTGGAAGTGAGAACTTCTAATTGGGAACGACTATTAGTGAACTTAATAGATCACATTTATGTGATGACCTTTTACAGGGTTAGAGTGATGTCCGTGCACTAGTAAGTTCTTCAGGTATGAAGCGTCTGCATACTGGACATGACAAACTTATATCCGAAATCATCATGTAAGTCCGTCACTGATGAAAGTACAAAGAAGTCGCTATAATGATCAGATGAAATTGGTTGAAGTCATGAGCATTATGGACTTGTACGGTTCAACTTACATAATATTCGATTTAATCGTTACAGAGTACAACTCAGTACCCCTAATACTTTCATTTTGGGATTAGACGGTTGACCGGGATGAGTTGCACAATAACAGATATTGAAAATAACTTTATGATTTCCTTATTATGATTTTGTGGGAAGCAAATAGGAACTCATGGCCAGCTTATGGATTCATAACCCGCTAAGTGAGTAGTTTGCAATAAATCATAGATTAATGTATTGTCATCAAAAGGGCAAAATGGCAATAATATATTTAGCCTTTTGATGAGAATCAAAATAAGACGAAAACCGATCAATTCACATATATGATTGTATCAATGTACACATGTGATCACGAAGACATAATTATACACACTTGAGAGTTCAGCTTCGCGCTATAGTGGAATGTGAACGAAGTTGGTGAAAGTTCTACACTTTCATCGTAGGTCGGGTGTGCTGTCTGTTTGTCCTCTTGTAGCTCCACAAGGATGACACCGCAAATATGTTTATTGTATTAGTAAAACATTAAATAAATCCAATAACGTGTGATTCATGTTTGTTTTCACGAATACTCTTATTAACCTAAATGTAGCAAAAGAACCAAAGTTTTTGGTACTAGCCGGGAATGTGAAAAAATTGATAATTCAATTTGACCCCTGGATAATTCTAGGATCATGAGAAATCAAATTATGTGAATTTATCATTTTGAATCGTGCAATTCTGATGTACGGTTTGAGATTTATGGTCAAAACAGCTTTTCGGAGAAGGCCGAAAAAACCGTTGTTTTTACCTGCGAATTTTATAGAAAATTAAATATTGGATTTAATTCCTGGAATATTTAATTAATAAAATAATCATAATATTTTTTGAATTATGGTTATAGTGTTTTAAAATCTTGAAAAATATAAAGATTTGATTTATTAAATCTTTTAGGGTATTTTCTGAAAAGATTTGTTTTGGATTTATTTTTTATTTGATTTAATCATTAAATTAAATCTTTTAGTGAATATCTCTAAATTGGTTGAGATAATCTCTCTAAAGTGGTTGGGCCAGTTTCTTATAAATAGGGGATCTCTAAAACCCTAAATCACACACAAGAAATCCTAAAAACGTAAGAAAAGTCGTTTTCACTCAGCCTCTCTCAGTTCCTGCGAATTTCTCAGGGAAAATTCTTCCTGTGATTTTTCTTTTAAGGTTTAAAGTTTATTCAAGAAGAGCCGACGCCCTTGGCGACGTAATCCTGGAGTCATACATCGGAAGACAACAAGGAGCTATCTTCTCACTGAAAATCGAAAAGAACACGTGGATCAAAAGGCACAAAATTCTTGAAGATCAAAGAACGCAGAGAAAATCGTCGAAGGTGTCAGGTGCACGTTCTTGTGTTTATCGATTATGAGATTATTCACTTGTACTCAAGGCTCAGATTAAAACCAGATAACATGTTAATAAATTAAATTTAATTAATCCTACATGATCTTGGGAAATTAATTGTAAGTTTATTTTGATACAGACGATTTGAAAAGGTTATTGGTATGAGACTCTAACCCCGTAAATATTTTAAAGGTCAAACCGTGTGCCTCAATCAGTGATTCCAGTAAGAGATCGCTTAAATATGTCTTTAGGAAGTGGCCGCAACCAATAGGTAATAGACCTTTACTTATCGACATAGAAAGCGATTTAGACACACAAAGTTTCGCTATATTAATTTAGAGAACGACGTCTAAGTAACATGCCAGGGCAAGTGATATTCAAATTACCATTATACTCTTAAATCGCAGTATGTACTCAATAAATCACGGCGCAGTTCATGAAACTTCTGAGCTTGATACCCAAAAATATCCGATGATGAACGAACAATGATAACTACACGGGGCTTATTTAAACAACATCGTGGCTAAGTGAAAAATAGAAAAGAAAACCCGAAAACTCGTTCTAATTTATCTTCTATACTCGCCGTGGCTCGGTTATCATAGCCTTGGCGTTTCTATGTAAATTGCATCCTCTGTTTATTAAGGTGCGGCAAATTAATTTGCAGAATTTTTGAGTTACCATTTTACGAATTGATCATGATTCTAGGTTTTACTAGAGACGCAATTTAAAAGTTAAAGCCGCGGCTATGTTGATCAAATTTCCTTTATTTCTATGTGTACTTTCCAAGTGTTTTCGCAAAAATTATCTAATTTTATTCTCATTTTCTCACAACTAATTTCTTTGATTTCCGTCTGTAGGTATATGAAATACGTAAATTAAATATCACTAAATCCATTAAAATTAATATTAAATAAAAAGAAGGTCTATCACAAGATAGTGTTCATTATAATTATTATTATAATAATTATTAAAATTATATCCCTTCATTGTCAACTTTTACTTGGTTATAATCCGCATATTTGCACTTAAATAATGCTAATAAAAAAACCACAGTAGTTTAGTTCTCAAATATTATGTACGTAGCTGTAGTAGTTCATAAAATTGTGGGATTCTTGTCCTTTGACGACGCAACATACATGCAATCCGCACAATATGTTACAGCCTTATTTTGAACAAGGTTTGATCATCTCTTTAGTTCATATAAAAAGTATGCCCCTTAACATACCATGACTTGTAACTTGTAACATACTCTTAGGACCTGTAGATGCCTTCATAAGCGTCTCACAATGTCTACTTCCAAAATTAACATTTTCTTTTCAGCTATTTTGGAAATGTCTGATTGTGTTCTTGTTGTAACTTTTTTTTTCATCGCGGTCATTTTTAGGATGGAGTAGTCTCAACTCCCTCAAATGTTCACTGATAAGTTATCGGTGACACGTCATCAAAATTGTGAATAACTTGAAGAACAGCTCAATCCCAAAGTTTTTTGGTCTTCTTTTGAAGGGATTCCGGTGTATAAAACAACAAAAGATCATATATATGAAAAAATAAACATTTCTTATGCCATTCTAGAACAATTAAATAAATTATTTACTGGGAACAAAAATTACGACGATTGTGGGAAAATAAATGCTAGTTATTTTATATATACTAATATATAATAGTTATAAACTACTAGTTCTCCTCATTCAATTCATCTTTCTCGCCACCGGTGCCAGCCTTGTCGACCGCATTCTCGCAGATTGACACATTGAGCGCTGTGTTCACACTTCTGTCATGGCGTCGTTCACCGGTACATTCAAGGCCACGTAAACGCTCGTGTTCTTACCCTCGTTCCCGCCAACGTGGTTGCGCTCATTGCCATTGCCATTGAGTACCTCCTCATGCACGGCATATTCTTGCAAAAAGGAGCTTCAACGGACGTAGTCTAATGATACTCTTTTAGAAATATTCGCTAAAGAAAGCTCTCGACATACTGTAAAACGGTGATAAAAAACCGGCTGTCTTGCCTGAATATAATCAATTAATTAATTAGAATAACATTAAATTAAAGATTAATAATAATGAATAAATAAAAATTATATTTAACTTACTATATTAACCCGAGCGGGCGGCCTATATTCTTGACGTTGCGGGGCAACAACGCCCTCCTTTAGTGCAGCGATCGACGAGGCCGTCAGTTTCTCTCTCTGTTTAAGTATTTCTCCTTGACTTTAAGGCAGTTGGCTACCGTGCAAATCTCCGTGATCAACATAGGGTTGGGCAGAGATTTCTTCCCGCACTCATACGTGAGCGTACACATGGTGTCAAAAATAAATTGACCAATATTAATTCTTCTTCCTTTGATGGTCATATATATTATCAACACCATTTGCAGCGTCGCGCCGGTATAATGAATTTTCACGAGGAGACAAGTGTGGAGGAAGTATAATACTGTCCGGGCCACCCGATTTGGTTAACCTTTGAAGAGGCTCCGTTCATCTCCGAACATACGCCATTCATTCCATGGCGTTGTCAATGTGGTTAGGATATCAACGTAATTGAATTCCTCGTGTCTAATAGTCATGTATGTGTCCTACTCCTCAGTACTGTTGGGCGTGCCGTAATGCGGATTTATGATCTCGGGAGAGATCGTCACGTTAATTTTGTGCACGATTAAGAACCCTTCTGATATTGTGTCGGGCAAGTTCGAGTAAAACTCTTTTATCATGTTGATATTTCTGTTGAGTTTCGGATGTGACGCAAAAACATTTCACCCGTGGGACTCAATTATGTCCATGATGTGCTCAGCATCATCGCCCAAAATCCATCGCTCGAGCGGCAAATCGCTTGCACCGTTCGCTCGCATTGATACTCCTAAAAACATCTTTATAGTACGCATGTTCATTGCTTACCTGAAACGACGAGGCTTGTGCATGTTTAATTTCACTCGCTTCTGAGGAGCCATTGAAATCTACAAGCACAATCCGAAAACTCTTAGAGAACAATCCGCAAAATCTTAAAACAAAACACAAATAAATACACCAATTAACACAAGTTAATTAATATATCTTAGAACATAAATTTATAAATGAAAAAACACAAATGACAAAATTAAAGCGACCAAACGAACAAAATTAATTCAAAACACAAATTAATAACCCGACAACCACAAAACACATATAAACCAACAAACATGTAAAAAAACAAAAATTGACAAAAGTGAATTAACCGACAAAAACAACAATCTGCAAAATCTTAGAACATAAATAAGTACTCAAATTAATAACCAAATTATACCACAAGTTAATCAACCGATAAACACAACAAATAAATAAAAAATATTAAACACAAGAAAAACACAAACACAATTTATCGAACAATTGGCGTACAATAATTGAAACTCAAATCTTATTTTAAAATTTAATAACCAAAATTCCTATGAAATAAATAAAAACAAACAACATCAATTCCAAAACTATATAACTAAAAACCCAAACCAATTTTTTGCACAACTCTGTAACTAAAAAACATACCAAACAATATCAATATCCCACCTTTCGTGGAGAAACGTGACGGTGTGAAGATGAAGGTAGTTTCGAGGGCGACAAAGATATTACGGTTCAAACTGCTAGAGAAACGTGAATATCCTAACCTTCATCGTTTCTGTCACCGTTTGAACCCTAGTATCTTTGTAAACAAACCTACCAATTACACACACCGCGGCTCTATAGGTCTTCTCGTCATAGAATATTTAGGCCGCGGCAAGAAAGACATATATTTTTTTATCGTTGTAAATTATACCGCAGCATTAGATTTTTTTCAAACAATGTCCAACCACGTCTTATGTTAAGGTCAGATTTGGTCAAATCCACTCTCAACTTCACACTCGTCGTTTTCCCATAAAACGACGAAGGTCGGGGTGGGCGAGATGGCGATGGGCCCTCGGCCCATCGGTAGAGAGTAGTAATCGAGAGGGGAGCCCGAGCTCCTCGAGGCTGGTTAAGTTGCGATGGGCCCCCGGCCCATCGGGAGAAGCGATGACCAAGGAGGGGCCTCAAGCCCATTAAGGTCTAGGGTTTCTCTCCAGGATGCGACAAGGAAGTACGGCCTGAGGGGACCACTGCTGGGTAGTGCACTCAGGATGTGGCAAGGGGACAACGTTAGTGGGAACGAGCTCTTTTGGCAGCCGTCGAGAATGTCAGAGAGGAGGACCACAGAATATTTGAAGGGGGGACCACCAGAGGATCATCCAAGGGATTCGAGCCGAAGAGGTCCGAGCGTCGCTATAAATAGAGAAGGAGCTCCCATTTGAAGGGGTTGGTCGATACCAAGAGGAAAAGGAGAGAACAGTGTCATCGCATAGTGTTTAGAGAGCCTTTGTGTAACGTATTTGATACTGTTAATCTTGTCTTAATCGTATTCTCCTTCGAGGTTCCAAGCTATAAACGGAAGAAACCGATCCCCTTTGTAATCATAATCAATCAAAGATACCCCTTCATTCGTATAATCTGTATGTTTGCATTGTGCATTTTTGTGACTGTAAGGGGGTGCGAATCGCCCTCTACAGTTTGGCGCCCACCGAGGGGCAATAGTTTCTTCCTATCGCACAGCCAGGAACGAGAAGAGGGAAAGCGAAAGATGCATCAAGACGAGGAGCGGAGCGACCAGAGCGAGGTGCTGGACGAGATGCGGCGACTGATGACCCAAGTCATGCAGAGGTTGGAGGCGGCCGACCGGAGGGCGGAAGAGGCCACGAGAAGGGCCGAGGAGCAAGCCGCGGAGAGTCGGAAGCTCGCCGACCTGCTAGCTCAGGCGGAAGGCAGGAACGCGGTGAACAGGGCTGCTGACTCCTCCATCGCTGCGAATGGAGGAACCCTGACCCGAGACGCGACGAACAACGATGCGTTCGACGCCTCGCGGGACCTCTTGGTCCGAAACCTGTTCCAGACGCCGGCAACGACCTCGCAGCCTGCGACTACGGCGAGCATGCCCTTGAGCGTGTCAGCGGTGGCCCCGGCGGGCGACCCAACGGCGACCGGTGAGATCATGAAGGCCATGGCGGCCATGGCAGCGGCCCTGGAGGCAAAGATAGGACAGGTGGCGTCGCGAGTGCACCAGGCGACGAGCGCCGGTCCCGAGATCGACAAGCTGGTGAGAGACGCCAGAGTGACCCCCTTCACCCCCAGGATCCGAGGAGTCGAGGTGGACGAGCTGCCAAAGATCAAACTCGCGCCGTACAAAGGAGGTACCGATCCTACGACTCATGTGAAATCCTACAGGATAGCGACGGACCACATCGGCGGCGAGGAGGCCAGAAGGGAGGCTATCCTATGCCGTCTTTTTATTTACCATTTGCAGGGCCCAGCCAGCGACTGGTTCGCGCGGCTCGCGCCAGGGATCATCGACAATTCCGACCAGCTCGTCGCCATGTTCCTGAAGCACTATTCCATCCACGCCCAGAGCGAGGCCACGCTGGCGTCTCTGTTTGATCTCAAGCAGGGGAAGGACGAGACGCTACGCCAGTACGTAGAACGGTTCAAGGGAGTGATGATTCGAGTGCCGAATCTCGAAGACGCCGTCGCCGTCCAAGCCCTGAGGCACGGCCTGCATTGCACCTCCGATTTCTGCAAAGAGATCACGAGGACGGTGCCGCTCACGATCGAGGACGCACTCCACAGGGCGACGATCGACATCAACATCGAGGAGAGTATCCTCGGCAAGAAGAGGGGCGACGACAGGGGCGAGGCCAAGGCCAAGCCCGAGAAGAGAAGGGACGGGCGAGACGGCTCGTCGTCAAGAGCGAGGAGAGAAGAACGGGGAGCTCAGAATGAGCGACGCGCCCCAGAGGCTCCGAGGCACAAAGTCTACCAGGTAGACGAGAAGAGAGGCGACAACATCGCCCGCGAGAGCCAACCGCGGGGAAGATTTTCACGACAGCAGGCCCCAGGGCCAACAGGGAGGCTACTCCCGAGGAGACCCCGACGGGGGCCAGCAGGGATACTCCGGAGGACGTGGTGGATTCTCCGGAGGGAGAGGAGGCTCCGGCGGCGGCCGGGGGGGACGCTCAGGCGGCCGAGGAGGCTACGAGAGGACTCCGTGGACGAGGGACATGAACAAGTTTTGTTCGTTCCACGGTTACTGGGGCCATTCGTCCGAGGATTGCGTCGCCTACAAGAGGTTCATCTAGAAGGGGATCGAACGCGGGGACTACGGGGAAGCCACGCGAGAGCGTGCACAACCTTGGAACAACGAGAATCGGGCCTTCCCCAATCAGCATGCGGCCCCCTTCAGAGCTCCGGAGGGGGACAGGGCGCCCAGAAGCGAAGCTTCGCGATCGAAGCAGAGCCGTCGACCCGCGTCGAGCCAGCCCGTCCCGCCAACAGACCGAGAATCGACGTGATCATGGGAGGATCACGATTCTGCGACGACACGGTCAACAACATTAAAGCCTACCAGAGGCGTGGGCGAGAGCATAACCGAGGAGACTCGACGCACGAGACATCGGGAGCGACGATCGAGTTCGTCGAAGACGATAATTGCGCGGATTCGCACGATGACGCCCTGGTGCTCGAGCTCAATATCGGGGGGTACGACATAGCGCGCGTTCTCGTCGATAACGGCAGCTCTGTGGACATGATCACCCACGAGTGCCTGCTTCGCATGAAGCTCGACGACCTCACCATCGGAGGCCGCCCTCGAAAGGTGTCAGGGTTCAACGGTGACGTCACCACCTCGCTGGGAACGGTTCAGCTAGCCGTGTACGCCGGGAGCGTGAGGAGGATGACCGAGTTCATGGTCCTCGACGTGGAATCGCACTTCAACGTGATCCTCGGGAGGCCGTGGATTCATGCGATGAGAGCCGTGCCCTCCACCTATCATCAGTGCATCAAGTTCCCTGGGAAGGACGAGGGAGTTATCGAGGAGCTCCAAGGCTGTCGCGATGCCTACCGCATCTTTTATATGATGCATCATCGAGCGGCAAGTAGCGGGAAGAGACCCGAGAAGGCTCTCGAAAGCCGCGAGGTCGGCTTATAGAAATTAGCCGTCGCCGCCCCGCCTCCACCAACGACGAAGCGAAGGAAGAGGCGCAAGAAGAAGGGTAAAGGAGGAGATCCCGGAATTCCAGGGATCCTTAGCGCCGAGGACGTGGAGGACCAGGCGACGGAGGAACGGAGTGGTGGGCCGCAGGTCGAGGAGGTCGAGCAGGTCTGCATCGATAAGACTGATCCGACAAGAACCGTCGGAGTAGGTGCGAGACTCGATCCAGAGGTGAAAGCCCAGCTGGTGGAATTCCTTAAGAGAAACAAGGAAAGCTTCGCATGGACCAACGATGATATGCCAAGGATCGACCCCGCGGTGATCACTCACCGGCTCAACACCGACCCTAATCATCGACCGGTCATACAGAAAAGGAGGAAAATGGCGGCCGACAGGAACAAGATCATCAACGACGAGGTGGACAGGTTGCTGGCGATGGGAACTATCTGGGAGGTCAAGTACCCCGAATGGCTGGCCAACACCGTCGTCATACAGAAGAAGAACGGCAAGTAGAGGGTCTGCGTGGACTACGTCGATCTCAACAAGGCGTGTCCGAAGGATAGCTTCCCGATGCCCCATATCGACCGCCTAGTCAAGGCGACCATCGGGTACGATCTCATGAGCTTCATGGACGCTTATTCTGGGTATCACCAGATCAGGATGCACCCCGACGACGAGGAGAAAACCGCCTTCATCAGTGAGCGAGGGACATACTGCTACAAAGTCATGCCGTTCGGGCTGAAGAACGTCGGCGCCACTTATCAGCGGCTCATGACAAAGATGTTCCACGATCAGATAGGGGAATCGCTGGAGGTGTATATCGACGACCTGGTCGTCAAGTCTCTAAAGGTGGCCATGCACATCGAGCATCTGGAAAGATATTTCTGGGTCCTCAACGAGCACAAGATGAAGCTGAACCCGACGAAGTGTACCTTCGGCATCTCGTCCGGAAAGTTCTTGGGCTTCATGGTGACCCGTCGCGGAATCGAGGCTAGCCCCGACCAGGTCGAAGCCTTCCGGAGCATGCCTTTGCCTCGTAATCGAAGAGAGGTCCAGAAGCTGACGGGACGGATCAACGCGCTCGGACGATTTATCTCGCGGAAGACGGACCGAACCCTTCTCTTCTATGAGCTGCTGAAGAAGAACAAGAAGTTCGAGTGGACGCAGGAATGCGAGGAGGCGTTCCTAGCGTTGAAGGCTTATCTCTCGTCACCGCCAGTCATGACGAAGCCGGAGCCAGGAGAGCCTCTGTACCTGTACCTCGCGGTGTCCGATCACGCGATAAGCCAGGTGTTAGTGCGAGAAGAGAAGGGGGAGCAGAAGCCCGTTTCGTATATTAGCCGGAAGCTTCTTGACGCCGAAACGCGGTACCCCCAGGTTGAAAAACTGGCTCTCGCGTTATTCGACGCATCGGAAAAATTGAGATTCCATTTCCAGATGCACACCATCGTCGTCATGACGGACAGGCCCGTCAGGTCCATTCTTCACAGCCCGAACCAGTCAGGGAGGATCACGAAGTGGTCGATCAAGTTAGGGGCATACGACATCGAGTATCGACTCCGAACCAGCTTGAAATCACAGGTCCTTGCTGATTTCCTCATCGAGTTGCCGAAGGAGCTCGTGGATTCGCGCGACAAAACAGGGATGTGGAGGCTCCTCGTCGATGGGTCGTCAACATCGCTCGGATCGGGTATCGGGATCAGGCTCGTCTCCCTGATCGGAGAGGTCGTGGAAAAAGCTTGTCGCCTCGCTTTCCGGGCCACGAATAACGAGGCCGAGTACGAGGCTCTCATCGTCGGGATGCAATCGGCTCTGGCTTTGGGCGTGAGGAAGGTAAACGCTTTCTCAGACTCTCAGTTAGTGGTCAAGCAGGTTAACGGGGAGTACGAGAAGAACGACGAAAGGATGGAGGCATACGCCGGGGTTGTCGAATCCCTGTCGAAGAAATTCGACTTTTGGACTTTGACGCAGGTTTCGAGAGGCGATAACAACCACGCCGATGCGTTGGCGGGCTTGGGCTCCACAACTGAAATCGACGAGCTCCGGTCGATCACCGTCGAGACGGTCGAGAGGCCGAGTATCAAGCGAGAAGAAGGTCCGCCAAAGAAGAAGCGTAGGGCCAGCGACAACACCTCCGGGAAGCAGGACGATGAGGTTGACGCTCAAGAGATCCTCGACATTGAGTGCGAGAACCTGAGTCCCGACGAGCAGGGAATCGTAGACGATGACGAAGAAGAGGATTGGCGCACCCCTCTTCGAAGGTACATCCTCGACGGAACGTTACCCGATGACAGGCAGGAGGCCAGGAAGTTGCGAACCAAGAGCGCAAAGTATTCTGTTCTGAATGGCCGGCTATACCGGGCGAGCTTCGAGGGAATACTACTGCGATGCTTGGGCAAGAAGGAGGCAGAGTACGTTATGGGAGAAATCCACGGCGGAGAGTGCGGCAATCACTCCGGCGGCCGATCCCTCCTGCGAAAGGCCAAGCGGCAAGGTTTCTTTTGGGAAACCATGGTCGCAGACTGCGCCGACCACACCAAGAAGTGCGAGAAGTGCCAGCGCCATGCTCCAGCGATAAACTGCCCAGCCGAGAAGCTGTCGGTAGTGTCCGTCCCGTACCCCTTCATGAAGTGGTCGATGGATATCGTCGGTCCTATGCCTACCGGCTCCCGACAGCGGAGGTTTATGCTGGTAGTGACGGACTTCTTCACTAAGTGGTCCGAAGCAGAGGCGTACGCCAACATCAAGGATTCGGACGTCGAAAGCTATGTCTGGAAGAACGTGATTACACGTTTTGGACTGCCCCGTGAGATCATCGCCGATAACGGTTCCCAGTTCATCTCGCAGAGATTCCAGGACTTCTGCGCTCGATGGAGAATAAGGCTGAACACGTCGACGCCGAGGTACCCGCAAGGAAACGGAAATGCGGAAGCGATCAATCGCACCATCGTCGACAGCATCAAGAAAAGGCTCGACGAGAAGAAGGGCTTGTGGGCCGATGAGCTCCCCGGAGTTCTTTGGGCCTACCGCACGACTCCCCACTCGGCCACCGGCGAGACCCCTTTCGTACTCGCCTTCGGGGTCGAAGCGGTGATACCAGCTGAGGTGGGAATACCCAGTCTTCGACGAACGTGGGCCCCAATCCATTCGGACGACAACAGCCAAGGACTGCTCCACCAACTGGACCACATCGACGAAAAGCGAGAGCGAGCTAAAGCGCACATCGCCAACTACCAAAACACCATCGCTCGATTCTACAATAAAAGCGTGCGCCCTCGACAGTTTCGGGTCGGAGAGCTGGTGCTCCGCAAGGTTTTCCAGAACACGGCGGAGCTGAACGCGGGGAAGCTCGGACAGAATTGGGAAGGCCCATACAAGGTCGTGGAGGTAGTCAAACCAGGAGTCTACAGGCTCGAGAACTTGGCCGGCCTCGAGGTGGTTCGGAGTTGGAATGTCAAGCACCTCAAGAATTTTTATCAGTAGGTCCTGTCGTCCCAATTCCTTATATGTACATGCTATATTAACTGTCTTAATGGGAAGTCCCGACCCACGTGTTCGGGACCGCTCACGGCCCCGGCTTGTTTATAATAAAGACAGGGAGTACTCTTCCCTCGCGAGCCGCACCCGTATGGGGGACTCGAAGGGTTTAATGAGGCTCGCCTTTATGGAAAACTATCAGCCGCAACCTGAGCATCGATGACAAAATCAAAAACATTAAAACAAAGCGCGAAACAAAGCGAAAATAACAGAGCCTAAATACGGCACGCAAGCAAGATCGGAAGGCAAAAAGCGCCATCGTCATCGACCCTCTAAGTACGCCGCCGTGGCGAGAACGACATTATCATCGGACTCGTCACCGCCTGCGACTTAGAGGAAGAAGAAGAAAAAACGGCCTCGAAAAAAGTCTCGATGGCACCATGAATATGAAAATAGGGCCTCGACAAAAGTCTCGATGGCACCATGAAAAAGAAAAAAGGGCCTCGACAAAAGTCTCAATGGCACCATGAAAAAGAAAAAAGGGCCTCGACAAAAGTCTCGATGGCACCATGAAAAAGAAAAAAGGGCCTCGACAAAAGTCTCGATGGCACCATGAAAAAGAAAAAAGGGCCTCGACAAAGTCTCGATGGCACCAGGAAAAAGAGAAAGAACCTCGACATAGGTATCGAGGGCACTACAAAGAGCTAGCGATAAGAAGCAGTATCGCGACAGTTTTCCCCCTCCACCTTCATTTACTATGTTCGTTTCGTTTTAAAAAAAAAAGGGGGGGGGAGAGGATGCACATACCAACATCCTTCACACTAAGATCCCGGATAAAGAAAGCTACATATATATACAACAATGACATAATTACAAAAGGTCTTTGTTTATTCATATGCCAAAAAGCTTATAACACGTACATTTACATCAGAGCCTCGTAGGCAAACCACTACAAATTACGTAAACTTGGAAAACAAAAACAGTTCAGCGTCAGCCCTCGTCGGATTTAAGAACGGAGTCGGCGATGTCATCGATGCAATCCGACACCGCTCGGTCGAGAATGTCCTCGGCGAAGTCTGAGAAGGCGGCCAGATGACGCGGGTCTTGAGTTAGGAACTTCGTCAAAGCAGTTGGCGGCAACGGGTCTAAGCGGTGAGCCGCAGAGGAGCTCTCTTCGAGACCCGCCGAAGGAGGCACCGCAATCCAAAGAGCTAGGTTGTTAATCAGGTCGCGCACTAGGGCGTAATGCTCTGGATCCTCGGCGAGGAACGATGCGATCACGCCCTCGTCAGGCCTCGGAGGCCAAGAAACGAGAGGTAGCTCGCCGACCTGCAAGAAGATGGGTGAGAATAGTTGACCCCAATAAAACGACAGTCGCGATTCAATAACTAAAGCTCAGTAGAGGAAAGAAAGATCTTTTTCATTCATTAAAAGTTCTGGTAGTACAAAGAAAAGGCCCGAGGCCAAAGTAAAAAAAAAAAGAAAGAGAAGCAGGTAACAACAAAGTTTACAAAGGAAAAATCAAAATATACATAGGCAGTGTCCCTATGGAAGATCGTCTTGTACCGTCGGCTCTTGGATCGAGAGGGTCTCGTCGTTGGTCCCGTACTCGTCGACTGAGTCCGAAGCCGAGGCAGTCGTCCCCGCGGCAAAGGCGGCCAGCCTCTCGGATTCGATGGAGGGAGGATCGCAAGGCGAGAGAGGCGGCGAGTCTAGAGGAAGAGCAGACCTCACCTCTAGCTCCTCCACCTTCGTGGAATGCTCCTCGATGATTCCGCGCCACTTCGGGAGGAGGGGCAGAAGTTTCCCCACCGTCGCGACCGGGGGAAGCTTCTCGACCATGTCGTGCGGTGATGGTCGACAGACTCGTCGAGAGCTGCGAACCTCTCATCGCGACGCTGAATTTTGGCCTTAGCCTTCTCGAAGAGACGCAGCCGAGCACTGCATTCCTCGACGACCTCCGCTTGAGCGCCCTCCAGCTCATCGGCTAGCTTCTTCAAAGCCTTGGTAACCCGGGAGACCAAGCGACTCTCTTCCTCGGGAGAGGCGCCGATGGCATCGCTCAGGCGAGCCAGCCTCCTCGACTTCTTCTCGAGCGCCACGGTGAGGTCGTGAGCCGCGCGTCGATGGCGCTCCGCCTCGTCGACGAGGGCACGTTTCTGCTCCTCGACCTGCTGCTCGGCCTGCCGGCGAAGGGAAGCCTCCTTCTCCAGAGCGGCCTTGGCTTCTTCAAGGGCCTGGCGGTGCCGATTGGCCTCTTCCCGATACCTTCGCTCCCCGGCGATGGAAATCTGAAGGTGACTCTCGAGCTCCCCGATCTGGGCGCCCATCTCGAGCTGATTAGCCGCATGGGCGTAGGTAACGTCGCGCTCGTCGAGGATCAAGTCGTTGAGAAGCGCGATACCCTGGAGCGTGAGAGCGGCCGCTTTGCGATAGCGAGAAGTGTCGGCCAGTGAGCTACCGGAGGGGCGGAACTGTTGGGGAGACATCGACAGTCCGTGGAGTACATCGGCCGAATACTTCTCCCACTCCTCCGAGGAAGAAGCCAGAGAAGGCGGATCGGGGAAGCTCGGGTAGCAAATGACGGTCGAGCCCTTCGCCATGCCTTGAGGGAACATTGGCAGAAGGGCGTCCGGCGAGGAGGCGACCGCTTTAGAAGGCTCTCCAGGAGCTTTCTTCCAAGGGTGAGGAGGTTTGGCAAGGAGCGAGCGCTCGCTGCTCGTCGCCTCATGCGCTGCCGAGGCCTCCTCACCGGGCGAGACCTCGATCGAAGACGACACGCAGGGGACGTTCGGCCCGAGCGGTGAAGTGCTTGCGGGAGGAACGCCGACGTCCTCCCGGGGCACCTCGTCTTGAGGTCCGGCGGCGGGCTGCGAGGCGTCCGGCTGGGCTCCCGCAGTCTGACCAGGCTGGGAGTCGGTAGGGGAGTGACCGCCGGGGTACCCTCAGCCGTTGCGACGGCCGCCTCGCGAGAAGATGGCGACGGGGTGGAGATCTTGTCGGCCCCAAGGGCAGAGGCATCTCCGGCATCCTCGCCGCCAGCGACCCCAGGGGCCGGATCCGGAAGGGCCTGCGCGGCGATCTCCGCGATAGAAGGAAGAGGATCGACGAGAGGCATCGTCGACTGAGTGTCGACGACGGGCAGGACGACATCAGAGAAGTCCACGTTGCTGAAGTCGTCGTCGAAATTCACCTCCCGACGGGGGTGTCGGGAGTATCCGGTCGCTGGGCTGACGGAAGGAGTGACGACGATCGGCTCGGAGGCGGTCCCCGTGCCCGGGGTAAACTCTATCGCAGCCTCGGACTCCTTCGGCGAGAGGTCCTTGCGCACGGCTTCGAAGCCGGGAGTGGGAGCGACCGTCTCGTCAGTACGGGTCTCGAGCGGAGACCGACGGGGCGAGAGGTCGGGTTGGGAGTCGTCGCGTCGAGGGGACTCTCGGAGGGGAGGAGCCTCCGACCTACGATGGCTCGCGGCAGGTGGCGGCGTGTCGACAGCCCGACGGGGCGTGTCGGCGTCGGCCGCGTGCTTGGAGCGACGCTCTGAGGAGGCGTCATGGAGCGGAGGGTCGCTGTGCGAGATCACGCGGTCCCTCCCTTCTCGGTGGACTAACCCCAAGTAACCATCCTTGGACCGGTCTCGCGGGGGCGGCACCGGCGTCGGAACAGTCTTGCTCTTCTGGCGAGAAGACTCCTCGCCAGTCTCGTCGAAACGAGACTTCCTTTTGCGGCTCTTCAGAGGAGCCTTGGGCGTCTTCTTCCGCTGAGGAGCCGACGAGCCCTTCCCGTCCTCGTCGGCCCAAAATCCGGGCGGGAACAACGAGCGAGGAGGCGGCCCCATGATGTTGCAGAGGCGGTAAATGCCCGAGTTCATGATCCGGGCAGCGTTGAAATCGAGGAGCCAGTCGCGGCGATCGCTAGCGAGAAGCGCGTTGCGCACGCTCGTGAAGCGAGCCACGACACCCTTGTCGGTCGACGGCGAGAACTTGGGCAAATCCTTGTCGACGATCCAGGCGCGGGGGAGCTCCGCGTGGTTGGGTCCGAAGGTCGACGCGCCCACGCGCGTGAAGAAATAGTGATTCTCCCACATCGCCTCTTTGTTGGGAGGATTCAGGAGGATGTGGGGCTGGCTGCGATGGGAAAGGGAGAAGCACCCAATGTTCTTGGGGTTCTTCGAGAAGAAATATAAGGTCATGAGGTCCTCTAAGGTGACCTCGACCCCTTGTTCCAGGCCCAGCACGAGGGTGCACAAGAGGAGCCGGAGAGAGTTGGGGCTCACCTGATTTATCGGCACCTTGAAGGCCACTAAGAAGGCCACGATCAGGTTAGGCACCGGAAGGTGAAGGCCGACGTCGGTGAAGAAGTGCTCGTAGATGGCTATGCAATCGTCTTGAGGCTCGTCGGCGCGCTCACCAGGATACGGGAGCCGGAGGAGGTATTTCTCGCTGTCGATGTAGTTCCTGATGAAGTGGTCCCGGTTCGCCTCCGTCACGATGGACAGAGGGGACCTGGTCTGGAAGATTTTTCCGGCCATTGCCATGTTCGGAGGAAGGCTGAGAAAGAGAGAGACAGACAGGGAGAAGACAGGAGCGTCGAGAGAGTGAGGAGGTGCGAATGCGAGTTTGAAAGTAAATGGAAGAAGAAAAAGGAATTTCGAGTATAACAAAGGGGACGGAAGAAGGCGGAGAGGCGCGATTCGATCGGACGGCTCAGGATGGAGGCGTGCAAAAGCTGTCGACGGTCGAGATGAAGGAGCCGTTGGGAATCCCATAAAGCAGGTACTCGACTGCCTGGGAAACCCCGCATTAAATGCGGGTGGGATTCGAGGCGTCGCTGCATGCGCGGTGATAGGACGTCGACACGTCAGCACGAGAAGTTGATTCCTCATCGCGAGGGTACTGTCGTCTAGCGGAGGTCCTCGGTAGCTTGGCCCCATCACCCGATGATAGCCGTTGCGCGGCGAGTCTCCGGTGCATTTTCTCATCGCGGGGAGTTCGTCGGCGATCGATGACCCTCAGGAGGGTGATCTTGTCGCTCGATGACGATCATCGCGCGAAGTTTCTTCCTCTTACATTTTCCCAAGTGCTCACACTTGGCAAAATGGGGGACTGAGTGTTAAGGTCAGATTTGGTCAAATCCACTCTCAACTTCACACTCGTCGTTTTCCCATAAAACGACGAAGGTCGGGGTGGGCGAGATGGCGATGGGCCCTCGGCCCATCGGTAGAGAGTAGTAATCGAGAGGGGAGCCCGAGCTCCTCGAGGCTGGTTAAGTTGCGATGGGCCCCCGGCCCATCGGGAGAAGCGATGACCAAGGAGAGGCCTCAAGCCCATTAAAGTCTAGGGTTTCTCTCCAGGATGCGACAAGGAAGTACGGCCTGAGGGGACCACTGCTGGGTAGTGCGCTCAGGATGTGGCAGGGGGACAACGTTAGTGGGAACGAGCTCTTTTGGCAGCCGTCGAGAATGTCAGAGAGGAGGACCACATAATATTTGAAGGGGGGACCACCAGAGGATCATCCAAGGGATTCGAGCCGAAGAGGTCCGAGCGTCGCTATAAATAGAGAAGGAGCTCCCATTTGAAGGGGTTGGTCGATACCAAGAGGAAAAGGAGAGAACAGTGTCATCGCATAGTGTTTAGAGAGCCTTTGTGTAACGTATTTGATACTGTTAATCTTGTCTTAATCGTATTCTCCTTCAAGGTTCCAAGCTATAAAAGGAAGAAACCGATCCCCTTTGTAATCATAATCAATCAAAGATACCCCTTCATTCGTATAATCTGTGTGTTTGCATTGTGTATTTTTGTGACTGTAAGGGGGTGCGAATCGCCCTACTCGTTGTTTTTCATTAAGCCGCGGTGCATTATATAAATTTCCACGGCGCTATGAATTTTCCTTTGTCATTAGACGATGCCTTGTGGGTGTTGTATGTAAAATAACTACGGCTGGTAATACTATAAGCCACAATTTTGTTTAAATTTTAAGCGATCAAACACGAATTAATAAATAATGCCCTGAGACCAACGTGGTGTGTTAAAGTCGCGGTTGGAATGGCTTAACGCTGCGGTGTTCGATAATTTCCACAACATTTCAATGAAATATTGTTGAAAGTAAGTGGTGTAATCAACTATTTTTACTAATGTCTATCACCATTAATTTTTAGGGTAAATTGCGGCTAATGTATTTAATGTTTGATTTTCTGTAGATTATGTATCCAATGTTTATTTTTGATGGTTAATGTACCCAATGTTTAATCCGTTAGATATTTTTGGGTTTTCCGTCAGTTGACCGTTAGAGAGTTATCATCCTCTATATGTACACTTTTCGTATTTTTGACATAACTCACTCATTATTTGTCCAAATTTTATGCACGACTTATGGTTGGATGTATAAGAGATAGATCTACAACTTTGGTGTTTTAAGTTTTGTAAGATAAATTTTAAAAAAAATACGAAATCTCAAGTACAACGTAAAACTGGATATTAATTTAATGCAAATATTTTTTTGAGCAAATTTTAATTTACTTAATGACTTCTTATGATGAAAGGTAAATAGGAAAACGTTGTAGATAAATTTTTTATCTTTCCAACGGGTGTTTATATATAAATTTTGGATAAAAAAACGAGTGAGTTATGCCAAAAATGTGAAATGTTATTTCACATCACATCTTTCATATTTTTGGCATAACTCACTCATTTTTTGTCAAAAAAATTTATAAATAAACACCCATTGGAAAGATAAAACATTTATCTACATCTTTTTTCTTTTATGTTTCATCATAAGAAGTCATTAAGTATATTAAAATTTGATCGAAACAAATATTTTGCATTAAACTAATGTCCAGTTTTACGTTGTATTTGAAATTTAGTATTTTTTTTAAACTGATTTTACAAAATTTAAAACATCAAAGTTGTATATATATCTCTTATCTTTCCAACCATAGGTTGTGCATAAAATTTGGACAAAAAATGAGTGAGTTATGTCAAAAATTCGAAAAGTGTACATATATAGGAGGATAACTCTCTAACGGTCAACTGACGGAAAACCCAAAAATATCTAACGGATCAAACATTGGGTACATTAGTCGCCGAAAATAAACATTGGGTACATAATCCGCAGAAAATCAAACATTGAGTACATTAGCCGCAATTTACCCTTATTTTTATGTGTATTTTTTGGATTACATAAATATGGTCCTATATCGTAAAGTAAAGGCCCACTAGAAAATCAAAGCCCGAAAAACCACTTTATCAAGGCTCGGACGCATAGGAGTTAAGAAGGAAAAGCCCAAGGCTGAAGCCCGAATCCGAGAAGACAAGACAGACAACCCAACAAGGCTACATAAGCCTTAGGAGATTCGCCAACTAAGGAGCAAGACTACGAAGACCCACCGACACGCATGTGGTAATCCTGCGAGGTATTTAGCGAGGTAATGACAACCCCTGAGAGTTCCTCGTTACCTTTGTTGACAAAGCCTTCATCGCCGGTAAACCCCTTTGCCCGCGGAGAGCCCCTCGACGAAAATTTATCCATCGCCAACGACATTAAAGGAGCAAAAAATCTATACAATTAAAGGAAAAAGATAATCAAGCTTACAAAGATCTTCCAGAAATCCCGAAGACTTAATTTTCAAGCGCCTAACGACCCGCACGTCGACCAGAAGTCGGTCAAGCTCTTCTGCATGCTAGATAGGGCTAGATAGGGCAAAGGTCTCCATGGAATTAATGGAAAAAAAATCTTCCATTAGTTCCCCAAATAGAGCAGATTTATATATATATATATATATATATATATATATATATATTTAGATAAGAGGCTCATCTTTCTTATTTAGGACCCACAATTCGATTTCAACATACAAGGAAGTCGACTAGAGCGGCTCTCTCTAGACTCGGAGTATCTATCAAGCTGGCCCACGACGCTTTTTTAGCGACACCGTACTCGTGCTCACGTGAACGTGAGTGTACGTTCGCGGCTCTCTACCAACGCAAAGATAGAGTTCGATGATGGCGTAAAATGAAAACATGCGTCGAGCTCTGCACGTGACGCAAGGAAGAAGAAATAGGTTTTAATAGATTTAATATATTGTGGCAAAACTACATGTTTTGTTATTTAATTTTGAAACGAACACTTTTTATTATGATTAATAAATAAAAATATTTATAATTAATATTTAAAATTTGAAAAATTATTTTTGATTAAATTTAAAACGCTGAAATATAAAATGTGGCAATAGTACTTAGTTTGTTTATATTTTTAAATATAATAGAGGAAAATAAATAATATAGGTAAATAAAGTTATATTTTGGAGAAAAAAATGGATGAAATAATTAAAGATATATAAATATTGGGTAGAAAGTGAATAAAAACAAAAAATATAAAAAGCAGTACTAATACCGCAAAGTCAAAAGCAGCATTTCTCTATGCTACATGTGAATCTCTACTGCTCGTTGAATCACCCTTTACTCACTGCTTCATGGTGCGTTTCTGAAGCAAAAGTAATCTCTCGTTGTTTGAGATACGAGCGCCAGAAGCTCACCCTCGTTTCGACGCGTGACCATGTTCACATGTTGGACACGTACATGGTACATCTAGACGCGTAGCATATGCACGGCTTGGATTAACTTATTGATCCATGCCTTTTATTCTCATCCAATGACAATTAAGAAAATTCAAATGTGAGTGAATGTAGGACAAGATATGTTCTTTATTTTCTCTCCACCGTAGAATTTGGAATTAATACAAATAATTAATCAAATTATTTATTTATTCTTCCAAATGATCGAAGCTATAGATAAAAGACATGGCATCACAAATTCATTAATTTGGCCATCTTTAATCATGATATTCGGTCGATACCACGATAGGGCCATATACCAAGAATCTCTCAGATCATGTGCGTTATCGTTTCCTGTTCGATATGAGCTATCGTATTGTCATACGGTCTACACTGTATTTTTCTATATAATCCTTTATATGTATTCTAATACACTGTTTGACCTTTTTAGTTATTTTTGTCATCAACTCCCTTTTTGTATTGTAAATGAGAAACATTTATTGTTAGTCGTACGTACAAGTCACATGTTTAGATCGATGAGTTACTAAGTCATTGAACACCAAGCCTGGAGTGTTCATTTAAAACCCCCGAACAAGGCATGATGTAATACTCGGTGGTAAATCATTTGTAGTGCATAATTCTATTTATGTAAAGTCCCTAAAGTCATTGAGATATCTTACCAATAATTCAGAGATTGAATCACTACAGTTAATCTCACTCATTGACTAATCAAATCTCGTAAGACATCTTAACAAATATTGTGTTCACTCAAGATTTAGATTATCACGGAAAATCTCATTTATGTGTGATGTTTAGATGTTGGATAAAAGGTGACAAACGACATTTCACATTTATCTCAACCATCACTGCTCTAGCGTAATATCTTCGTTAAGGTATCTTAGGAAAGCTTGTGGAGTCCAATTCCCGATGTCACTACACTCGACATTACAAACTTCCTTAACAACCGTTCTTGAATGCAATTGCCCAGTTGATTCTAAGATTGAAAAAACTTTCTCTTTTAAACCTTCCAAAAAGGAGCAACTTGTTAAGTCACAATGTAACTTCCTTTTTCATAAACTAGAATCTAATGGGCATAGTTTTGTTTTAGTCTAAGCACATACTTTAAAAGAATGTATAGTTTTATTCAATTTATTTAATCAGCAATTACATTGAATCATACAATGGATCAAATTAAGATTTAATTAATTGGAAAAGACTAGGTAAAACAAGTAAACAATCTTATCCACGCCTTTTATTTTTTAAATATATATATATATAAGAAAAAACCAATTATCAAGATCTAACGATGGAGATTAAATCTAAATCAATCTAATGGATAAAATTGAGTCAAGATAAAATCATATACCCTAAGACTTGGTAAAAGTCCTAACTCGATTAAATTATATATTAGTATATAATAATAATAATAATAATAATAATAATAATAATAATAATATCTTATTCCCTTTATATCAAGTTTTCCATTGGTACAATAAAATTCAGTTATATATCTTTCACTTAATTATTCACACAAGAGCATGATGTTTTTACAGTATCGTTCCTCACTTCATTTTCATCCTTAACTCAGTTTGTGATATTATGACTGACCCACTTTTGGTTACAATACCTAAGTTGTGCACATGTCCTTCTCACTTCTCATGACCAACAATCAAGGGATTTATTTTGACTCTGAAGAGAACTATGTTATGTCCATGTCTGTAATCAAGCAACCTTTCCATATGTTGTCTATCACGTTCCCAAAATAGCAGCATTGGGAACAAAAATATTTTTGTTTTTAACCGTTAAATCAAAGAACAATCAAGTCAACAGTCAATGTCCTCGTTTACTCAATACTTAGTTCCTATATCTATTTGATCATGTTATAGTGACTAAACTCTAATTTATCAGTGTTGGTTTTAAATGATAACTTCTACAGTTTAGTCACGTCCATAAAATTACGAAACTGTTTGATACCTAATGCAATTCTAGTGACTGTGAAAAAAACTTTAATCCATAATAGGTTTTTACCTCTTATTCACATCAATGGATTTAACCGATTAATGGGCTCCCACCCAGTTAATTAAGTCACGAATATTTCTTAAGTTCATTTATTATCATTATTAATTCTTCTTCACATTGACTATGTTAGATAATAATAACATAATTCATCCATTATGAGCTATGTAATAAAAATTATACTTTACTCAAGCATATATTATAATAAGATTAATATAATAGGTAATATATTTATTCAACAACAAGTCATAATCTTTTACAATTGGCTTAATGACAACTTGTTTAAGGAAAAATGTCCAAGTATCTCTCACTTGTTATTAAAGAAGATGATTCATTTCTCTCAGACCCATATTCTCCAGACGCCTCTTGAATATTTTATTTGGCAACTTCTTGGTAAATGGATCAGCCACATTTTCTCTTGAAGCTATTTTCAAAACCATTACGTCGCCTCGATATGGTATTTAGGTTTTATATGTTTGCCTTGTTATGGTATCACGGCTCTTAGAATTTTCCACCGCGCCACTATAGTCATAGTACCAATTTAGTGAGGCCCATCTACATCTGGAACTACTCATAACTCTAAGTAGAAATTTTTAAACAAACTACTTCTGTGGCTCCCTCACATGTTGTCACATATTTAGCTTGCATAGTGGAATCTGCGATAAAAGATTTCTTAATGCTTATTTAAAATAACGACCCACAAGCAAGGGTGTACACTGCTCCCAATGTTGGATTCGTAGAGTCTCGGTCTGACATAAAGTCTAAGTTAGTATAGCCTATGACTACACTAGCAAGGGTGTACACTGCTCCCAATGTTGGATTTGGTTATAGTCTTGAATACACTAGCATATATTTTCTCGTTCTCAGAAGATACTCGAGAACATTCTTCACTATTGTCCAGTGAGAAATACTAGGGTTGGATTCAGTTAAAAATTCATGTAGTGTAACATATGTTTTTCCTAGTACACTCCATAGCATACATCAGACTTCCCACTACAAAAGCATTGGGTATTTGCATCACCGCGTCTTGCTTTTCCAGAGAAGTAGGGCATCATTTCCTATCAAGAAAGACTCTATGCTTAGTTGGTAAATTACCTCCGTTGGAGTTTTCCATTGCGAAACGGTCAAGTAGCTTATCAACGTAAGCTACTTGTGAAAAAGCTATGAGAATGTCTCTTCGTGATCGATACCTTCACTCTGGGTCAAACCCTTTGCCAATAGTCTAGCTTTGAAAGTTTCAACATTCCCATCCACTCCTCTATTTCTTTTGTATACCCACTTACAACACATGGTTTTGAATCCATCTAGTAAGTCTGCAAAATCCTAAACTTCGTTACCATCCATTGATTCAATTTCTTTGTTAAGGGTTTCCTACCGATTCCCACTATTAGTATCCAATTTGGCTTGTTTATAGCGTATGGATCTTCAACACTAGTGGTAGTAAAATCTAGGTTGAACTATAGTCGTTTTCGTAGCGTTCAATTTTCTTTTGAATCTCTCACTACGTCTAAGTACCCAAGAGCTCTAATTTGGGACCGTAATTTTCACACTCGGATCAACAACATGCACTGTTGGCAAAATAGTGACTTAGTCACAAGTACAACTCTTATTTTACTCTTTATTCAATTATTTATTGATCTTAAGATTAAAAAAAAATGATGATTGAATAGTAAGAAGTCTTTTACAGTAAATAATGGGGCTATAGAATAATAATAACATGTCTCATTTATTTTATATTTGGATATTTCAATGAATAGAAAAAAAAACGCTTTTAATAAAAATCATGCAATAAATATTAAAAAAATGAGGTCTTTATAATAAACATAAATTCGGCTTCCTTCTTTGAGGCATATGACTAGTAACCATTCTCGTTCTCCACAGATCTCGTATCCACAAAGATCTCGCTGCCACCTGATAAGAACACTAATAAATAGACGTCAGTGTTTAATTAATATGAGCTATAATCGGTCCAATAAAAACTAATTAGAGTCAAAAGAAGAGTTTTTATCTCTCCAATAAAATATAATATGCTATAAAGAAAAAGTTTTACCCTTTGCTGCATTGAGATGCATGTCGTATAGAAGCTGACCACACACTCTCTTCTTTGATCCACGATTGAAACACATTGCAGACAATCTGAATTTTCCTTCCTCTTTCCCAGGTACAGCTTCCGATTCGGTTTTATGCTTCTTGCCATTATTCTTTGACATTGCATGAGAGAGAAGATTTGTTAATTTGTTAACTTTTTTCATTATCCTCTCAACTTCCCCAACGCTGTCTTGCGCAACGATGTTTTGTAAGCCTGACTCAGGTGTTGATGGTGGTCTAAGTAATGACTGAGTAGTTTGTACTCATGGTCAAACCTAACCTAGTTATAGTCATTCTCAAAAACTGTAGGCGGCTCAGTGTGCTCATGATCAATGGGTGAGATAAAGCTGACAGAGTCTTGCTCATCATCCAAAATATAAATGGGATCATTAATTTTTTAAACTATCACTTATAAAGAAACTTAGTAAACTTTATTATAGACAAAATATTTTAAAATATAAATTTAAAATAGTTAGATAATGCAAACATATTACGGGAAAACATTGATAAAACTCAATTAAATATTTTGTAATAATGTAATTGTCTCTAAACATCGTTACCGCCTTTGGGGATATCCAGTCAAAGCAGGAGCGCAATAGTTGTGTAGTTTGTTAAACTAAGTTTTAGTCTTAAACTCAATTAAAATTAAAAACAAGAACTACCAAAGTTCCATATGATTATTAACTACCAGCATATGGTCAGAAAGCCATAGATTTTGTGCAAGCTTAAACCATTCTTTTAAGTTTTCGGATTCATTTCAAACGTGCCATCCTTGGGGAATGTACAATCCAGGCTAGTGCGCAGTACCGTTTCGAAACTTTTTCGAATCTCTTTATTCTTTTGGAACTATCACGGGGTCAAACCTCCCACAAGTACATCCTGCTTAGTGAATTTCCATTCAAAGCATTAGTAAAGAAGTGTGTTCAGCAGACCATGTGACATCAATAATGGAGACTATTACTATATGACAGCAATAATGAGGCTCTTCCTCATTGTTTGGGACTTAGAATTTGATTTCCACATACAAGGAATTCGACCAGAGCTTCTCTCTCTATACTTATATTTTCTCTCTCTAGACTTTGACAACCTCTTTCGCCCGCCTTAAGCTCATTCCACTTACTAAGAAGACGAACTCTTAATGAGTCGTTAAGTCTGGCCCGCTAGGGGATCCCTTTGGTCAGCAAGTTTCGATCAAACACAAGTTCTAGTATTACTTAGGGCGATATTTTCAACAGCGCTAGGCAACATGGCCGTTAATACCCTCGCCATTGCGAATGTCACCCCCGCACCGCTTTAATTGGTCAAAAGACGATACAAACCACATCGTTATTCCTTTTATTTATCACTAACCCTGAACTATGTGATGACTTGATTCTCTTTGAGATATGTAGGCAGGTCCTCATCCATTGACGATGGTTTAGCATCATTTTCTCTCTTTTTTTTTTTTTTTGCAAGGAGTCCTTACGGTCGATACATACATCAGCGAGGATATGATTTCTAGGAACATCGCGGTAGTTCGTTGAAGACGAAGGATTCACCTCTACCTTGGACGAGCATCAAAAAACTCTCATTGTATCCACCTTTGACCACCCACGCGACTACAGGGCCGGACCCTGGGTAGAACCGTGGACCTAGTACTATCGTTAGTCGAATTTCACGCATGAAAAACTAGCACCTTCTTTATCAAGGATTCAAAAAGGTTATCCACAAAAATATCGCTAAGGAATTCAATTGATTGCCGTAAATACTCTCTCTAGAGGTTCTTGTGAAAGTTCCAAAAGTTGCCAAATTCCACACTTAAGAAAAATTTTAGATATATATCTAGTTAATCTAAACTCTGATAAGTGGGTCCCACGTGTCTATTTTTATACTTTTAAAAACGTTTTAATGAAAAAATGAGAATTAAAATTTTGTAAGAAAAATACATATAACAAATATATATATAAGCAAAATATTATCGGGCTTAAAATTTGACAATTTCAACCCGATTGATTTTTTTTTACTTTTTAAAATTATTTTTAGAAAAAAATAATTTCACACCCCGATCGCTTTTGTTTAATATATATATAATTAATTATTTTATAAGTAACAAAAGATTTTCTAGTAATAATAATTAATTAACTAATATCAAAGAAAAAAACTAAAGACACATGCGTGTGTCAAAAGTTTCTTTTTCATAAGAAAAAAAAAAGAATGAATCGTTGTTATGATTAATAAGTGATAAGGCCCTTCGTCAAAGACGGAGCTTCCCTTCGTCGGGATAAGGCCCTTCGTCATACGAGGCCACCTACCCGGACAAGGTCGACAAAGGAGCACACTCGTAAGGTCAAGGCTCTCACTGTACTTCGCCAGCACGAGGGAAGTTCGACAGTGAGCTTGCCAACACCAACGAGGTCGACGAAGAACACATCACGCCGGTAATACCCAGCCATCGGGCCACGGGTCACCCCCGCACCGCCAATAACGGCACTTCCGACGAGTCAAACAACATCGTCATCCACCCGCCGTTTATCACTAACCCCGAACTACGTGGGACCTAATTCTCTTAAATTGAGATACGTAGGCAGCCTCACCCAATCATAAGCGACGGGGCACGGGCCCATTCTACCCTTTTTGTAGGTCCTCCCTCGCCATAGGAGCCCGCCAAGGAAGGAAAATCACGAAGCATCATCAAGACTAGTTCGGAGCTTCATCAAGACCGGAGTCCGCCAGACGAAGACATTGCCAAGACAAGGACTACGCCCAAACGAGGAGCTTTGCCGTGAACCGGACTTCGCCACCACAAGAGAAGTTCGCCGGAGATTGTCAACAACAGCCCGGAGACTCGCCCAAGACAAAGGAATCGCCTCCAGCTTTGACGATCATCAGTCAACCCGCGTTGACTCATCATCAAATCATCCTTGTGTTCAGCGGGTAAATCTCGGGACCCGAACCTTGGATCGACTCTAAGTTGAAGCCATTTTTACGCATTAACAGTTTGGCGCTAGAAAGAGGGGGAGCCCGAGAACACGCCTCGAGACCCTTCCAGCAATCATCAGAAGAACAGAGCACGACAATCGCCATTCGACATGACGAGCCGTGCCAGTGCTTCTCAACGCGCGACGCCGAAACCGACGACCAGCATCGCGCTCAACACGAGGGCCCAAACCCATGCCAGGCGGACTCAACCACCTCGCCAAGTTTCACATGCTCAAATCCGGAATGAAGATGTGGCCAACAACGGTTCGCAAAGGTAAGTCGACACTCACAACGAATAAAGTACGGGAGATAGCAACGGCAACGGAGATCGCCAGGACCGCTCGTACCCTCGCCAGGCTCGCCCGGGGGGTCACCAGGAGGTTTGGCAAGACGAAGATCCTGAAGATTCCGGAGATCGCCAGGACCACCCCGACCCTCGCAAGGCTCGTCTAGGGGGTCGCTAGGAGGTTTGCCAAGACAAAGATCCCGAAGATGCCGGAGATCACCAGGACCACCCCGACCCTCGCCAGGCTCGCCCGGGAGGTCACCAGGAGGTTCGCCAAGACAAAGATCCCGAACATGCCGGAGATCGCCAAGACCGCCCCGACCCTCGCCAGGCTCCCCTGGGGGGTCGCCAGGGGGTTTGGCAAGACAAAAATCCCGAAGATGCCGGATATTTCCATGACCGCCCGGACCCTCGCTAGGTTTTCCCGGGGGGTCGCCAGGAGGTTCGCCAAGACGAAGATCCCGAATATGCCGGAGAATTCCAGGACCGCCCCGACCCTCACCAGATTCGTCGGGGGGTCGCCAGGCCGAAGATCTTGAAGACGTTGAAGACCGCCGGAACCGCCCAGACCGTCGCCAGGCTTGCCCGGGGGGTTGTCAGGAGGTTCGCCAGGACAAACACTTTAACGAAATGGAACACCCACGAAACATCCCAGACCCTCGCCAGGCTCACTTGGAGGGTCGACAAGGGAATCATCGCGACGAAAACCGTCCGAGGGATCGCCAACTCTCACTAAGACGTGAAGGCGGAAGACGAGCTGGAGTTATCTATCTCGAAGACTACAGAGAAGACCGACAACGGGGCCGTCGGGTTTCGCCTAACTGCCGCCTAGGTCACTAGGAGCCTCGCCAACCACAACACGACGACATACTCGACCTTCTACAAGGAATGTAGAAGGAAATCCAAGACTTGCGCTCTGCCCAGGACCGTGGAGTGAGAAACCGTGCTGTGCTCGACGGAACCCTGTCCCCACTCGCACCACACATGCTCGACAGAGAAGCCGTAGGCGACCTACGCTTCACAAGCAACCTCATCTGCGACGGAAAAGAAGATCTAATCTGCCACCTCGTGCAGTACCAGACGATCATGCAGATGAAGAAGTTCTCAGCCTCGACGATATGCCAGGCATTCTGCTTAACCCTTACGGGAACGACATTCGAATGGTACCAGCGACTACCCAAGGCAAGCATCCACTCCTTCAACCAGCTTAAAGACCAATTCTTCGCCTGCTTCGCCGGCGCAGTGACTCAAAGAAATGAGAAGTCCTACCTCTTGTCAATCAAGCAAAAGACAGACAAAACCCTTTAGAACTTCATCAACCGCTTTGTCGAAGAATCCAACAAGGTAAACAATTACACAGACAACGATGCCGCCATCGCCCTCATCGACGGACTACAGACCGGAGAATTCTTAATCTCCTAGTGAAGGAAAGACTGTCGACCATGACAGAGCTCATGACAAGAGCCGCTCAGCACATCTCCGTGGAAGAGTACCTCGCCAATAGGAAGACAACGGAGCCAGGGAGCCATCAACGAAGCCATGAACGCTCCCCCGACGAACCAAAGACAAAGAAAAGTCGCACGGATGACAACCGGAGCCGAATGGCAAAGCTGCAAAGGAATCAAGATACGAGGAAGTCATTTCGCTACAGAGACTACACGCCGCTGACGACAACGCCAGACGAGATCTACGCGATGCACGGCGACAGGTTCAAGAAGCCCCCTCCGCTTATCAAGCAAGGGAAAGATAAAAGTCGGTACTCCCAATACCATCGTGACTATGGTCACATGACATCGCAGTGCTACCAGTTGAAGAACCAAATCGAAGACATGATCAAGGAAGGACAGTTGAAGGAGTTCATCAAGAGGCTAACAACGAGCGAAGAAGGAATGCCGACCCCACTCCTGAAAATGGCGCCATCAACGACTCAAGGCGACGACCGATGGAAAGCAATAGCGGCCATCCCGATCAACGTTGTTTCAACAAGCATCGGAGGACCAGGAACAAAAGATTCAGGCCAGAGCAGACGGAACTACGCACGGACAACGGAGAAATGATGGTCGCCAAACCAGGTTAACCTGATGGGCTCAACACCTCCAATCCGCACAGGCAAAGCAATCACCTTCACTGAAGACGAAGCTCTCACCATCCGCCACCCGCACAACGACGCCATCGTCGTGGAAGCACAAATTGCCAACAGCATGCTCAGGAGTATCATCATCGACAACGGGAGCTCTACCGACGTACTTTTCAAGACGGCCTTTGATAAGATGAACTTAGGCCGAGTCGTCGCCAGCCCCGTCCAAACACCACTATTTGGTTTTTCTGGAGAATGCGTGACGACCGAAGGATCCATCGAACTGCCGACATCTTTCAAGGCCAAAGACGGACCTAGGGTGACTCGAATGGTGAGCTATCTCATTGTCGATATGCCTTCGTCATACAACGTCATCATTGGGAGGCCCACGCTCAACCAACTCCAGGCACTGACATCCACCTATCACCTACTCGTCAAGTTCCCAACACCCAGCGGGGTCGGAATCATGCGAGGAAGTCAAGACGAATCACGAGCCTGTTACAAGAAAGGAGTACGCCAAAGCACAGCAACAGTCGCCGCCATCATCGAAGGAGTCAACAACCTCAGCATCGCCCGACGAGGAAAATCAGGAGAGGACGCGAGAACTCTAGCGACCGTCATCGAGGTGAGAGAAATATTCGCCCTCCTGCGACGAAAGGAGAAGAGCTTGGACCACTCCATAAGGATGGGAGGAACCGCACGAGAAGACTTTCCAAACTACGCAACATACAGGCGCATCGTCGACAAGATGTTCAACCGCCTACGGTTCATCAAGAGGAAGATCAACGTCGCTAAGCAAAGGAGCGAAGAAGAACGCCAACAAGGGGTCGCCAAGAAAAGAGAAGCAAAGGCTTACTTATTCGCGAGGCAAACCCACGGCATCAACACCCCAACAGCTGAAGAAAGGAAGAAGACGAAGAACGCGCCACCATGCAGAAGAACCGCGCCCAACGGGCCGGTATGGAGCATGCACATCAGCAGAGGCAACGGCGACACCAGCACAGGAGCAGGAATCGTCTTCACCAGCTCTCAAGGAGAAAAGTTAAAGTACGCCATCAAATCCAAGTTCAAAGCCTCCAGCGACGAAGCCGAATGCGGAGCGCTACTCGCCGGCCTAAACCTCGCCGAAAGGCTCAACGTGAAGAATTTAAAGGTACATTGCAGCTCACAGAGGATCGGCGCACTACCGTCACCAGAGGACAAGACGTTGAACCAGCTGCAAGAAGCCATGGACCGCCTCCAGCCATTGACGTAGTACGAGATCACTTGGATCCGTGCAACAGCTAACGACGAAAAAGCCACGCTAGATCGAGCAATGAGCGGAAAAAGAAAAGACAAAGGGCCCAAAACCACCGACGAAGAAACGGAGGAAGATTCAACCGCCTACGAAGAAATTCTCGCCATCAACACCAAAGACGAGCCAAAGTAGATGACTACGATAGTCAACTATCTACGCCAAGGCGAGCTACCAGTCAACCCGCACTACTGAAGAAGCGGCAAAAACCCCATATCCTTTTGAATAAAGCGCAATGCGCGAGGTAAAGTATATTATGAAAGAACAGCCTTACTTATGAATAAATTCATTTTTTTGCGAAATACTCTGAAAAGTTTTCCCAAAACTGCAAGGCAGATTACGCCAAAACTCGGGGGTACTACGGTATATACCGGCCCTATATTTATATAAAAAACACTGACTACACGTCGAAGACCTTCGCAAGGTAATAATAGGCACCGACAATTATGATCCGGATAACTCCTTCGCCGGGCAATAATAGGCACCGACAATTACAATCCGGATAACTCCTTCGCCACGCAATAATAGGCACTGGCAATTACGATCCGGATAAATCCTTCGCCAGGCAACAATAGGCACCGTCGAATACAATCCGGATAAATGCTACGCCAGGCTATAATAGGCAGCCCAAACTCGTCGGATTAGCTACCCGATGAGCAAAGACATAACATTGTCTACGGATAAAACTGTATTACTTGCAGGTCATAAAGGGTGACGACCCTACAATCGCAGCAGAGTGCACTCACAAGAGTGCCACCACGCGACACGACTCGCACACCCGACGAATCAAAGGTATGAACGAAAATCAAAGTTTAAATTATACTAAAATGCATAAATGTCATGAAACAGGTACGAGATGAAAAGGAAAAATACGCCGAACGAACGTGCCAGGGCAAGGAGTACGGCTAAAACAAAGCCCGAAAATGTCTATAAATCATATTGGCAAAGAAAAAGAGAAACTAATGTCGAGGAAGCGCCAAGTCAAGAGGCTCTGTGTCACGAACAGAGTCAGGAGCACCAAGAACGTCAAGGAACCTGAAGGAAAGTGCAAGATGACCATTCTCCTGAAGATGAGCCGCTTGGAAATCTGCAAATCCTGACCAATACGCCTCGACAGAAGCGGCTTGGCACGTCGCTTCAGTCTCAGTCATACTCGCGTCAGCATCCGCCTTCAACTTGGCATAGGAGGAAGCAGCATCGGAGACATCACGCTGAAGACGATCAATCTCGGAGTCACGCCTCGCAACAGAAGTTGTCAAAGCCGCGATCTGGTCCTTCACCGCACGAAGTTCATCTTCAAGGGATTGACGACCCTCGAGCACACCCTCAGCATGAGAGATCTTGACCTCATGCTTTGCCTTAGTCACCTTCCAATGTAGCGCATCACGCTTAGCAACGGTTCTCTTCAAGACACCCTTCAAAGACGTACGCAAGGTATTCACAGCTTCAAAACGACGAGCCACCTCCTCCGACAACAGCAAACCTGAAAGACAAACGATGAACGTAAGAAAAGGCACTACGAAAAAGTAAGCAGGAATGCCGAAAAGTACGTACCTTTGCCTGACAAAAAGAGTCATCCTCAAGCAAGACAGAGTCCGAAGCACCCACCATCGGTGCAAACACCTGAGGACGAACCTCAGAGACGCTCCTAAGACTAAGACGTTTGAGGCTCACCGCATGCTCAATGCTTGACGAACTGCCAGATTCTGGAGCCCCGCTCGACGGAGGAACGACGACAGGTACTGGGATGTCATCACGAGAGACACCCCCCGAAGCCACAACTGGAGATGATACTACACCAAGACCAACACTACGCTGGCGAACCCAACGAAAAGAACCTTTAGCCTTGCTAGGAGACGGCAAGTGCAATCGACGAGGCAAAGACACCCTCTACGAAGACAACCGCCGCTTCAGACGACGGAAGGAGCGATCATCAAGACCTTCACCTGAAAACTTCAAAGCCGGAACTGCGCTATCACCGGGGGCAACACGAGCACTGGAATCATGGAAAAAGCGCGAGGACGCATCTGAGGAACAAACTTCTTGAAGCCAGACGAACCTGCACAACAGCAAAAAAGGCGATGGAGAACCGAGCAGCTATTAAAAGACCAAGCAAAAGGAATTATACCTGCAGGAGTCGACGATGCTGGAGCAGCCGAAGGACGGATAACCACTGAAGGAATACGCCGCTCAGGAGCAGAAACGTTTGCCTTTGACGAAACCTTCACCGAAGAAGAACGAGGAACACCTTCCTTCAAAGAACGGCGAACGCCTTCCTTGGAAGAACGACGAACGCCTTCCATGGAAGAACGACGGACATCCGCCCTCGAAGAATGATGAACATCCGCCCTCGAAGAATGACGGACACCTTTGCGCGAAGAAGCTCGATGAATATCACCCTTAGCCGGCGGAATCACTCGAAGAGGAACCGGAGCAAACGAATCTGCCTCATCGACATCAACAAAGCCTCCAAGTGAGTCAGCAACGAAGCCAGCCGAGATCCACAGTTGGAATTCCGTATAAGGAAGCAAACGAACCTTTTTCACCAACCCCGAGATCAGGCTTCCAAAAGCCCCCAAACTAGACGTATGCTCATACGGCAGGCGCAACACCTGGGAATTGAAGTCAGGCAGAGACAAACCAAGCAAAGACGTCGGAGCCCAAACCCAATGACGACGCCAGAGAGAATCCAATCTGCATCGAGACAACTCAAGAAGAACGTACGATGGAGACGCCGTATACTCTTCAGCCTCCGAAGAACGACAGTAGAAGCGAAAAGCAGTGCGGAACTCTTCGACCGTTAGAGATCGACGAGAGAGAATCCGCCAAGCTGAGAAGCACGTCGCCAAGGTACGAAAAGACCCCGGAGAAATCTGGAAGGCCGGCACACCCAGCGACAACAGAAGATCACGGACGAATGGCCGAAGAGGAAGGCCCATCTCGTGACGAAGACTCTCCGGATGCACCGGCAGAAAACCAGGGGCGTTGTGACAAGGAAGCTTGCCAGCAACAGAAACCCAAAGACTGGTGATATGCGACAACCCATGAAGAGCGAGGAACGACGACAACGAAGACTCAGAGACGTGGCTACACACAATCAGCTTAAGACAGATGGCCGAAACGCGGATAAGACGTTGTATGGGCGTCTCGTCGCCAGGAGGACCCTTGCCAGTGGCAATGCCCACGATGGCAAGACCCTCGCCTGCAGGTCCCTCCTCAATGACAGGCACTTCATCGAGAAAGTCCCCTCTAGCGCCCTGCTCCTCAACGACATCAGACGAATCGACATCAACAAACTCTACGTCGGAGGCACCATGAAGGACCAAAGGCTCGGAGCCAAGCTCCTCGGGAGATCCGCCTCCATTCTCCAAGCCACCTGTAAGTTCCACAGCACATCCACCTGCAAAGTCCACAGCACATCCAAAAGACTCAGAAGGCAAATTGCTCTCCACCAGAGCCGACGATGAAACATGAAGCAGCAACGAGAGGTCCTTACCAAGCCCAGAGACCGGAACATTTGGCCCAGGAACAATAATATCCTCGACAGGAGCATACGTCCCGACGAATCCAACGCAAAAATCAGATCTTCGATGGGGGTCTCGAAGCTCTCGAAATCAAAGTTTCCGACAAAATCGGACTCCACCACCACTTTTGGCGGTCCTTTCGCCGAAGAACCCATGCCGGAGTTGAAGGCGACCTCAACGCCACCAACGGACATCTCCATCGCCGCCAGAATATTCACCGCGTCGACTGGTCCTCCCCGAGCACGCCCGACATTCCGAATCCCGTCATACAGCCCGCCTCGCCGTCAAGGGCCACGCCGATCGCCGAATGGCCACCGGGGCCAAGATCGAGCTCGGTCTCCTTCACAAAGCTCGCCGGAAATTTGGTTCCCACACCATCATCTACATGGAATATATCTTCAAGAGACGATGTCCAATAATCCAAGTTCGCTGGAACACCATCAACGGTGACCGGAACATCAAAGTCAACAAAAAGACTCGACAAAGAGAACGTACCGGATAAAAGGACGTCGTCAACGAAGAATTCCCCACCAAGCTCACCGGAAAAAGTCATCACCTCCACGAGCAATGGAAACGCAGCCGTCAAGCTCCCCGGAGAAGGCCAATTCGCGATTTTGGAGAAGGAGGAAAAGAGAGAAAATTGCATTAAACCCTAAGGTATTGTAAAGGTAATATTTTAAACCCTAATCTCTCATTTCCCTTAATTAATCTCGAATTCTTTAAACCTATGCAGCCCAAAATTCGCATAAACTATGGCCATAAAGATGAAGTTTAATTTTTAAATGGTCAAAAATGATCATAAATGGGCTTTTATACGTTTTAAAGTGGGAATGCTATTTTCAAAGGTTATTCATAAAACCTTGGAAATTAGACTTTGGAACATTATAAAGTTTTATTTTTAATTCTCAAACATGAAAACCAAATTAAAAATTATTTTTTATTTACGGTATTTATTACAAGTACAAAAATGCGCAATAATTAAGGAACTTCTTAAAAGTTTTGTACTTAATGCGCCATTATTATTTTCAAAGTATTTACTTACTTTCAAATTTATTATGTCACTCGATTTTATTTATTTATTTTTAGATTTATTTGCGGAGTTCAAAATTAATTTAAAAAGGCATTTATTTCACAAAGGGTGCCTATGAACCTTCAAAAATCCAAAGATCAAATAAAATCATAAAAAAGTGACTTGTGATTTATTTAAATCAATTCACTTATGTCATTGACTATACTCAAAGTTATTTTCCCGCTTATCATGCGAACATTTTCGAAAATATTTTACAAACACCCAGTTAAAGGTAATTTGCAGCTCCTTGGAAGGACGGAGAGGAGACGAAAATCTCTAATAACCCGGATCCTCGCCAAATAACACAAGTTGCTTTAAGTTTTAAAAGAAAAAGTTTCTCGCGCAATACAATTACCCAAGAAAATGGGGGTTAATGTTATGTGCATTTTTCGTAACATATAAAAATTGGGCCCATTTTGGCAAAAGTCAAAGCCCATTGAGAAATTCAAAGCCTTTCATGATAAGTCAAGGCCCATCACCAACGCCAGAGGCCCGGGACCAAAGAACTAAGACATTGGCAAGGCCCGGGACCCAAAAGGCGACGAGCCGACAAGGCGATGAAGCCGACAAGGCGACGAGGCGACAAGGCGACGACGCGACGAAGCCGACAAGGCGATGAGGCGATGAAGCTGACAAGCCAACGAGGCGACAAGCCGACGATGCGACAACGCCACAAGCCGAGGAGGTGACGAGGCGACTAAGCCGACAAGGCGACGAGGCGACGAGTCGACAAGCCGACGAGGCGACAAGGCGACAAGGTGACGAGACGACGAAGCCCCTCGCTGGAGCATGACAATGGCATAACTTGCAATTATTCTACACGACGAGAAGATCTCGGACAACCCAAAGAAATCGAAGACGAATCAAGAAGCATCGAAGACCTTTTTTGCAGGCAAAGGGGCCTGACAACCCCCCTGTTGAAGGGAGAAATTCGCAGTACCCCTTAAAATGCAATATTCAGGGAAATGGGAGGCTCCCAGGGGTGCAATTCCCACAGAATTTGCAGGCCCCTCGGGTGCAATAGCTTTCTCCAGAGCTTCTCTCTCTAGCTTTATCTCTCTAAAAACTCGCCTACTCTAAGGAGGAAAGGACTTGAGTTAAGAGCTGAGATTAATCTAGAAGCAGAGTATTAGGCTTAAGAACAAAAGTTGTTCGACAGGTCAGCTAAGGCGTACCTTGCTAGGTAGGAAACCACGCCACCACCTGCAAGGTCGACAGAGACAGAGCTTCCCTTCGCCAAAACGAGGGAAATTTTGACAGTGAGCTTTCCAACACCAACGAGGTCAACGAAGAGCACATCACGCCGGTAATACCCAGCCATCGGGCCACAGGTCACCCCCGCACCGCCAATAACGGCATTTCCGACGAGTCAAACCACATCGTCATTCACCCGCCGTTTATCACTAACTCTGAACTACGTGGGACCTGATTCTCTTAAACTGAGATACGTAGACAGCCTCGCCCAATCATAAGCGACGAGGCACGGGCCCATTCAACCTTTTTTTTCTGGTCCTCCCTCGCCATAGGAGGAAGGAAAAGCACGAAGAATCATCAAGACTAGGTCGGAGCTTCATCAGGACCGGAGTCCGTCAGACGAGGACATCGCCAAGACAAGGACTACGCCCGGACGAGGAGCTTCGCCGTGAAACAGACTTCGCCACCAGTAGAGAAGTTCGCCGGATATCGTCAACGACAGCCCGGAGACTCGCCCAAGACGAAGGAATCGCCTCCAGCTTTGACGATCATCAGTCAACCCGCGTTGACTCAGCATCAAATCATCCTTGTGTTCAGCGGGTCAATCTCGGGACCCGAACCTTGGATCCGACTCTAAGTTGAAGCCATTTTTACGCATTAACATATTCTATTAATAATTCAAAAATATAAGAAAAAATAATGGGTTTGGAATTATTGATTTTTAAGCCCAAGAATACTTTGCTTTATATATATATATATATATATTAGTTATTTTTAATTACAAATTTAGTTATTATTTTTTCATTAAAACGTTTTTAAATGTAAAAAAATTGACATGTGGGACCCACCTAACGGAGTTAATGTGAGGTGGATGGAAATCTAATTTTTTTCTAAAATGTAAAACTTGGCAACTTTTGCCACAATTTTTTTAACATAACTCTATGCCACTATATTTTTCAATTTTTTAGTAATTATACCCCTAATAACCCTTTAATTAATTGTTTTAGGTTATGTTATGCCGTTAACAAAAAACTAAAATTATCCCCAAATGATCAAACCAACACGTGCTCTTGTTGTCTAATTATTGTTGTTTAGCTTTTAGAGAAAAAGTCAAGACATAATGTCAGCTTCTATAATATTATTGGTTTTTTTCGATCTTAATAATATAATAAATCCATTTGTTCCCGTAATTTTTACACAAAAAAGAAAAAAAGAAAACGCATTGGTCATTTTAATACGTTAATTTACAACTTTGAGTTTGAACTTTGAAGTATAGCTTATTTTGTCCAAATGAGCATTAAGCTTCCCTTAAAAATAATGTGCTTATTATGGCTCCAACAATTTTATGTATTTTTGTAGAAGTAAAAGTAGTAGTACTAGAAATATTTAATATTTTAATTTTATAGTGACATGGACTCAATCTTATTCACACTATAAGTTTGTAGTGTTTATTTATTTATTTATTTATTTTCTCAATAAATTATGTTGGGTTATGTCATAAAATAAAGATATTAAGTGCTTATGTCGCTATTAATTTTAATATTTATTCCTAAAATACAATCATATCGTATGGTATAGCATATGGTTATTTATATCCTAGAGATTATCTCTTTCAAACAGTATTTGTTATAACCATTATGCGCCCATAATCGTGTACATATGATCAAACTTAGAGATAATCTCTTTATTGTATTGTTTTTGTGGTAAAAGTACTAACTTTTAGTATATTGTTCTAGTTAAATCATGAAAGCCATTATTTCTTGATATATTAATTGTCTCTGCTAATGACTTTATACGTGCTCAAAACATTTATATTATTGATCCTCAAAGTTTGACACAAGCCAGCGAAACAATAATAATATAATAAAATACGTTTCAAAAAGCATATAAATTATATAAGTGGACACAGTTCTAGACTATAGTGAATATATAATTTGGTGTGGCCTAACAAATAGAGAATAAAATAAGATAAGGACCAAAGCATAGTCCAAGAAAATTGGTGGATCAGATAATTTAGAGAGTTGGTTCATCTGCTCTATACACGTGAACTGTTTTTACTTCAACACAGAATCTGATAAACCCAAATACAATGTACAAGACCTTGTTGATGACTTACATTATTTATATTTATATATATATATATATATATATATTACATACTGTTATGCAATTGACATTAATGCACTCAAAAACTTTTTATGCTAAGTCTATGTAAATTTTTGTTTTGTTTTTTTTTTAACAATGCCCTTATATTTCGAAAAAAAATATCACTCTGTTCTACACGACGATATTTTGCGCGACAAATGACTCGTTTGATGGTAATATTTTTATCAATTTTATCATTTCTTCAACCATATTGAATTTCATTTAGTGGTTATTGGCTTATTGAATAACTGAAATTTGTTAATTATTCAGCAACATTAATATAATAAATTGAGTCAGTCTTAATAACATTTTCACATTATATTCCAGAAGATAGAGAGCATTTCTGCTAAAAAAAATAAAAAATTGAGAGGCCGCATTGCACTAACATGGAACTTTATGGGCATTAATGATTTTTTTTTTTTTTTTTGCTTTGATTTCAATCAAAATAAAGTACTCAATTAATCCAAACATGCATTGTACGTGGCTTTCTTTGCCTTTGAATCTAATGAAAAGGTTAAACATAGTGGTAGTAGTGGATTGTAACGTTTTTAATTTATTATTTATGTAACCTAACAATGTGAAAACACATTTTTGTTTTTATTTCAATTTTGTCAGTGTCATCATGTGGACTCATTATTAATTGTGTTATCTCTAATTTGAATCAGAACAATATTTTTAATTCCATTTTATTTGTTGTTGACAATGGCAGCATTAAACAATTGAGAGAGAATTTATATTCTGAATTGCATTGCAAGTTGGTTTGTAACTTTGTATTAAGTATTGACCAACTTTGGAATTCAATCACATACATTCAAAACTAAAATATTAATCTACTATCCAAAGTCTGAATCTGTAATGTATCATGCTGATATAAATGGAAGGAATTGTTATTTGATATTTTATTTTTTTAGTAATATAAATCAAATTTCTTCTCATGATCACTATTTTATATTCATTTTTTCTAATTTTATTATTTAAAATCTGGTAAACCTAATATAATAAGAATTATTTTTTAAATGATATGTGTAGTTAAAAAAGGGATTCCACTTTTATTTTTTCTTCAATAATGTAAATGTGGACATTTATGGATCCGCAAAAGTTCTTTCAAAAATTCCTCCTCTTATATCTTCTTAGAACCGAATCACTATTGTTTTTTAATTTTCTTTTTCGTTTATTTTTTTATTTTTTGTATTTCGATATCGTTTATTTGTATGCAATGGCTCAAGTTTAAAGTTTAAAGATCCAATGATTTAAATCATAGTTCTAAATGCGCCGATATACTTTTGGCATGTCTTTCTGTTTTCCGAATTTGAACAACTAAAAGCTATTCGTATACTATTTTATTTTAATTGTAACCTTATATTTATATTTTCTGTAAGTTACAAGTATAACTCTTATTTTTATATAAGAGATATTACCGGCATATGTTCATGTTTTTTTACAAATATCCGATTTATGTTCTCGTTCTTTTTTTTGGCGGCATATATTCCATAAGTCTTAAAACGTACTCAAAGTCAACTTCCGTTAACACTTCTGTCTATGTCCATTAGTTTGTCACGCCCGTCATACTGGCATATGTTCCCGTTCTTTTGCAAATATCCTACATATGTTCCCGTTCTTTCTATTTATGATTTTTTTTATCATTTATAAAAAAAAGTACTATTTTTTTCTTCATAATATTTTTTTAGACGATAAAAGTACCATTTTTAGATAATATTAATTATTTTTAAGCGGTAATATTACTCATTTTTTTAATCTTCATTCTCCCATCAATGTAGAATTGATCTTCCTTTTTAATCCAGAAATCCTCTTTCGTCGTGGAAGTCTTTGATCTCCGCTTCTAACAAGCTCTCAAATCCTTAATTACCAACTGTAACCAAAGCACCAACCAATCGAATTGCCACAAAAACACGGTACTCACTGACACCCGCGAGCTTCTGTCGTGGGAGGGTTCGGTGCCGAGGAGAATTGGCATTGGGCAGAAGCAATAAAGACACAAAGGAGGTTCTAGTGGACCAATGTTGGGATCACTATGAATGATGACTATATATAAAAAAGCAATCAATGACCTGTCTCTGAAGTGTCAAAAAATATTGCAATGAAAATAAAATTGACATAGCGTCAAGTGGGTCGAAACGTTGAACACCCGAGTTGAACACTTTCTTCAAATCGAAACACTGAAAGCTATCTATATATTATGAGTTTGTTTCCCATTAATTTTTCACTCTGTAATTTTAATTTTATATAGTTTCCTATTGTTTTATGTTGCGAGTCTTTAGGTAACGGAGTCTAGGGAGTCTTAGTTTGCTAGCGAACTTTAAAATGTTATGAAGTTTGGGGTTGACCGATTATAAACTGGGAAGCTAATTACCTAACAAAACTCAAGCACGTAGATGAGGCCAATCAAACTTTAAGGAGAGATTCCAACGCGTCTTGGGAATCACTAACGTTTTCTATTTACAGGATATCAACAAAAAAATTTGGACAAAATAGATAAGTCGATGCTCGTCAAACTCAATAACACATTGATATGTATTTTGAATTTACTCGCTACTATTTTTTTTATAATTTATTTATCAATATTATCATCTATAGAAAATATACCTAGCGTTGCTATGTTGTGAAACTCAAGCTCTGCTCGAACCAATCGGTGAAGATGATGAAGTTTGTCGAGGTGTACATGACACGTGGCAAAAACAAACGGATGTAGACGGAACAGAGGTTGAATTTGAGTATGTTTTAAGACTTACGGAATATATACCACTAAACAAAAAAAGAACAGGAACACAAGTCGAATATTTGCGAAAGAACGGGAACATATGCCAGCCTTAAGGCGCATGGCAAAAACTAACGGACATAGACGGAAGTGTTAACGGAGTTTGACTTTGAGTACGTTTTAAGACTTATGGAATATATGCCGCGGAAAAAAAAAAAGAACAGGAGCACAAGTCATGTTTACAAAAGAACAAGAACATATGCCGGTAATAACCCTTTATATAATTACAACTTTAACTTATCAATATGATGTATTATTACTGTAATTTTTTAGTTATTTATGCTTTATGATGATTAATAAGTAATTTTGTACCTAAATAAAAATCTTGGCTAAGTACTCACAATTGTTTTCCACAATTTCCGTCAATATTTCCATCGACATGCCGTATACCCGTGGAAATTATGCAGTATTTTTGGCATGAGGCATGCCCTTTTAGATACAAGGAGTGCAACGGCTTCAAAATCGATATTTAAAACCTTGATATATATGTTAAAATAAGAAATGTGGTATACTACATATTTTAAAATCTGAATCAAATAATGTGGATCCGGATTTATATGTTTCAAAATGTGACACTCCATAGTAATAAAGTGTCACATCCACAAGGTTACATGTGTCGAAGACTTAATGTAAATAAAAAAAATTGTTAAAACGCTAATGCAGTTAGCAAATTTTTTATCTGAATCAAACAATTGCTATCGAGAACGTTGATCAAATAACTTGAGTAAGTAATAAAATCAAAATATTAAGGTAATGTTTGGTTATTCGCTTTAAGAAACTAGTTTTGCAAATTGGTTTGAAAAGTCAGCTTTGGGATTTTGGTCTTTGAAACACTATTAGTATAGGAAAAATTCATTATCTACCAATACATATGGGTTAAATTCGAAACTTGGTGATGGATGTTCCAAAATTTTGAAATCTAGTGATGTTCTCTGTTTCCTTCCCATTTTTCCCCTGAGACGAGTTTTTTCTGTCTCGTTCTCCATCCTCGGCCAACCTACCGAGGACTGGTATATTCTCCGAGCTCAGTGATTTATACCTAAATACGGCCAGCCTACCGAGGTCGGTGATTTATTCCCGATTGTTAAATGTCCAAACTAAGGGACGAGTATTCGATTATCACCGACCGATCGTAATCGTCGACCCAATATCTATGTCTGACCTCGATGATTATAGCCGAAGTCGGTGATATGACACACTATGTATACGTTATGTTCGAATTTGAGAATAATTTTATCCCTGAATTAGAAGATCTAAACATCCTAAAATATCCGACCTCAAATATATTCATTACCAAATTTAAGAAGTATTGTTCATTCAAAACCACCGAAGTAAGTGGTGTAATAACATATAAATATGAAAACCGGGAGAAATCTGCATGAAACATGAAAATATTGCATAATAACTAAAAGAAAGAAAAAGAAAAAACATCAAAACACGGAAACGATGCTTTTGACTAGGCATGTGCATAAAACCCAAAAATGCGGATTTTTAACCAAAACCGGATTGAATCCGGTTTTAAAAAACCAAAACCGAATTAAAACCGGGTTAAACCGGTTTTGGGTTCCGAGTTTAGAGTTATAAAGCCCGAAACCCTGTTAATAGGTTACTAAAATCCGGATTTTTAATTAAATATTTATAAATATACAATTAATTTTTATAAATTTTATGAAATGATTTTTAAAGTTTTTATTGTGATTATGTTTGTTGAATCATGGTTTAACATGTTCTAAATTTATACTTTGTAATGTGATTGTTCAATTTTAAATATGAATATACGTTTTGTAATTATTTTTTATATTTTTTTCATTTAAAATTTGGGTAAAAACCCGACCCTGATTTTTTGGTTTTTTCCTTTTCAAATCCGGGTCCGGATTTAAAAAATCAAAACCTAAAAATCCGAGTTTCAGTTTCAGTATCGAAAAAAAAACCGTGTTAAACCGAACCGCAACCGGATTTAACCGGTTTCGGGTTCCGGGTTATGATTTATAAAGCCCGAAACCTTGTTAATAGGTTACTAATAACCGGATTTTTCAATTAAATATACATAAATATACAATTAATTTTAATAATGTTTGTGAAATGATATTTAAAGTTGTTATTGTGATTATGTTTGTTCAATTGTGGTTTAACATGTTCAACAAAATTCTAAATTTATACTTTGTAATGTGATTGTTCAATTTTAAATATGAATTTACGTTTTGTAATTCTTTTTTTTATATTTCTTCATTTAATCGGGTTCAAAATTTGGGTTTTCAAATAAAATCCGGGTAAAAACCCGGTCCTTATTTTGTTTTTGTTTTTTTCTTTTAAAATCCGGGTTCAGATTTAAAAAATCAAGACCCAAAAATCCGAGTTTAGGTTTCGGTTTCGAAAAAAAAACCAGGTTGTTACCCGGTTTCAGCCCTAGTCTCGACGTAATCATGGGCACAATGAACGCACCCTCTGTGTATCAACTCCCATACTTGTTGCCACCACGGCGCTGTTGCTTGTGCCTCACCTACCCTCGGAGACTAGGGATCACATTAACTAAGACAACGCTAGAGACTTCCCATTCAAATCATCATGCGTATTTATTTATAATCGTGCACGAAAAGACCAAAGTCAGATATATGAATGACCAAACCCGTAATTATGGGTTTTAATTTCCGAGGGCTGCATTTATACCTCTAAGTCAGTGAATTATATTTTCGAAGCCGACGATATGAACAACTGATTACGGAGAAATTAAATTCGGAGATAACAAATGCCCGACTTTTGTTATTTTCCCCTAATAATCACTTATCCAAATAACTGAATTCAGAGATAATAATGTCTGAATTCAGAGATGCACATATATCATCATGATAGGTATTTATAACCGTACATGAAAAAAAAATGACATAACTATGCATGGAAAGACATGATACTCCTGAGGTCTGTGATTTTTACCCACTCATAAGAAAGAGCTATGTCCGACTTTATTTGTTTATGGTCTCAGTTTTGAATTACCAAGCAATCAAGATTTTACAACACGGTTATACATTTCATAACATCGGAAATACACTATTTACAACATGGTTATACACGATTTACAACACGGTTATACATTTCATAACATCGACTATACGATCCGTATTGCTTCTTTGCCTTTTACGCCCGCCCATATCCTAATATTTCCAACCATCGAGGTTGGACTTACATCATCGTCGTTGCTCTCGCAGCAACCATCTCGTGTAACCACGACGAATTGAGCCTTTGTCTCTTCAGTACACATGTCAAAAGGTGGAAGATGCTGCAAGAATATGGGTATAGGTTGTTCCAACAAAACCTTGCATTAAAGCTCACCCGTCACGCGACCAAACGCAACATACAGGTCCACGAGGAGAAATCACTGACCCACGTCGTCTAATTTGGAATAAAGAAAAATAGTGAGATGATAGTCGGACAAAGAGATGCATTTGGTTCCGAAAAATTTTTCCACGACACAAATGTCTGAGATAAAGATCTCCAAATTTGAATTTATCAACTTCCGATGTCGATTATGTTATATCAAATGTCATAGATACTATCACTGAATTTGGAGTTGTTACACTCGAAGTCGCAGATAGCTATCTCATCGAATTCGGGGTTACCATCAACCCCGACATCATGGTTAGCATTAAACCCAAAGTCGGGGATAAGTATCTGCGAAATCGGCCTATAAAGTCCCCGACCTCGGATATTGTAATGGTCTCACACAGATCGAGGGTTTGCACCAAAAGTAAAACACCGATTTTGGAGAGCTCTCACTGAAAGTGGGGTTACAAATGTTAGTATCTGATTCTCAAAGAATCCCCGTAAGAAATTATTGCTCATTATGTACGACGCGAGGGGTAACCTCTTAAAAATATTTATACCAGGATTAAATTCCCATACCAATTATCCCTATTACCCCATCCGGTTTCACATAAAATAAAAGAATTACTTTGCCTGATAGTGAGAAACAAATTTTCTTCATTTTCTTAAACAATTATTATCTGATTTAAATGAGCCTCGAATAACAATACCCGACATCTTCCACGATTCTGTCTGCGTTCTCTGATCTTCAAGCACTCCATGCTTTCAATCAACGCTGCTCTTCGCGATTTTCTATGATCAGAAGATAACTCCTAGTTGTCTTCCGATGTATCCGATTCTCAAAGCATCCCCATAAGAAATTATTTCTCATTATGTACGACGTGCGGAGTAACCTTTTCGAAATAATTTAATAGGATTAAATTCCCATACCAATTATCCATATTACCTCATCCGGTTATATGTAAAATAAAACAATTAATTTGCTCGATAGTGATAAACAAATTTTCTTAACCAATTATTATCTGATTTCATTGAGTCACGAATAACAAAACCTGACACCTTCGATGATTCTGTCTGCTTTCTCTGATCTTCAAGAAATCCGTGTCAATCTACGCTGCTCTTCGCAATTTTCTATGAGAAGATAACTCCTAGTTGTCTTTCGTTGTATCCTCCGGAATTACTTTACTTGAGATGTGTTAGCTCTCCTAGAATAACCTCTAAACCCTAAAAGAAAACTCTCGGGAAGAATTTTCCCTGTCATTTTTGCAGAAACTAAGAAAGGGAGAGAGAAAGGAGATTTTGTGAACTCTAATCAATGCGTTTTAGGGCTTCACGGCTCCAATATTAATAGGAAACTGGTCCAACCACTTAAAAGAGATTCTCTCAACCAATTGGAAAGATTATCTCAACTATTTTTGAGATATTTACTCACAAATTTGATTTAACGATTAAATCAAATAAAGTACACATCCAAATGTAATCTTTAATAAAATAACACATAAGATTCAATAAATCAAATCTTATATTATTTTTAAGATTAAATAACTAAAATTGCAAAACCATAACTCGAATATGATTATTTTCCTAATTAAATGTTCCAGGAAATAAATTCCAATGTTTAATTCTCTTTTAAATTTGCAGGTAACAGAGACTATTAAAGTTTTGACCGTAACTATGAAACTGTGCATCTGAGTGCCACGATTCAAAATGATAAATTTATAGAATTTGATTTCTCATAATCTTATAATTATCCAGGGATCAAATTCCAAGCCAATACCAAAAGCTTTGGTAGTTTTGCCACTATTAGAGCAGTGAATTCGTGAGAACAATCACGAATCACTCTTGATTGGATCTATTCAATGTTAAATTTGTATATTACAAATAATTTCGATGTCATCCTTTTGGAGCTACAAAGGGGACAAACGGACAACACACCTGAGCTATGGTGAAAAGTGTAGAATTTTCACAAACTTTGGTAGCATTCGACTATAGCACAAAGTTGAACTCTCAAGTGTGCTTAGATTATATCTTCCTGACCACAGGGGTCCACTGTACAATCATATTAACTGAATTCAGGTTTTCGTATTATTATGATTCTCATCAAAAGGGTAAAGTTATTACTACCCCTCTACTCTTTTTAAGTCGAGATTAGATTGTAAATTTAATATATAATTATTGTAAACTACTCCCTAATCGCGTTATGAAGCTCTAAGTTGCATATGACTACTTATTTGTTTCCCACAATTCATAATAAGAAAATCAAATTATTATCCATATTTGTAATATGCACTTTGTCGCGGTCAACTTTTCGATCCCAAAGTAAAAGTGTTCGAAATACTCGATTGTAAAATGAAAATATTCAATCAAATATCGTTTAAGTTGAACCTCACAAGCTCATATTAACTTAGTGTTGGAAATCGGGGTTTGATTCCCAACTTCATTACCCGAAATTAGCCTCCGAGGCATTGAATAAAGATGGTACTTATTATAGTTTCTGATATAGTAAAATAGAATATTTGATTCCTTAGTTAATAAAGGATGGAATTACGTTATTATTATCACAACAGAGTCAATATGAGGAAGAATTAATTATCATAATAAATGAACTTAAAATGTCTGTGACCTGATTAACAGGGCGGGAGCCCATTAATCGTGTAAGGTCATTAATGTGACTAAGTGACAATCCTATTATGGATTATGTATGTGTCACACTCACTAGAAGTGCATTAAGTATGAAGCGTCTTCATACTGGACCGGACCTGACTTAAACTCAATAGGTTATCATATAAGACCGTCACTGATAACTTGAAGTTGAGTCACAAAATGATGATCAAATGAATATTAGTTCTAAGTCCTAAGTAATCCTGAGTCCGAGCTACTGGCTTAATTGTTCTTTGATTTAATCGTTAAAGAACACATGATATTACCGCTGTTCCCAACACTATTATTTTGGGAACATGATAGACAGTAGTAAGGATAGCTTGATCATAGACATGGGCATCACGCAGCTCTCTTCAGAGTCATGATGATTCCCTTAATTGTCAGTGGTGAGAAGTTAGAGGTACCCATGCGCAACTTATGAATCAAAACAATAAGTGGGTGTCTCATAATATTACTGACTGAGTCAAGGTGGAAAATGCAATGAGGGGCATTACGATAAAACTGCCTGCTCATGTGTGAGTCATCAAGTGAAAGGACAATGACCCGAATTCGATTGTATCAATGGAAACCCTGCTGTAGAAAGGGAATAATATATACCGTATCACTAAAGAGTGCAGCCTCGGGTCTATAGTGGAATCACTTCGAGGTTTGACGAACAACTAGCAGTTCGTTGGAGCTTATTTGATTCGGGTCCATGGTCCTCGGGATAGCTCTGTAACGGATGATACGTACGTGATTTAAATACATTCTGGATAATGTTTAATCATTTGGCTAGACTTATAAAACTGATAGGTCTGTAGCAGACGTCAGATAGTTTTATCGTCAGCGTGGCAAAAATACCATATTTTGGTACACGGAATGAATTGATAAAAACAAATTTAGAACATATATTTTCTATCAGCACCATATTGTTGTAAATAATATTCTAAGAAATTTTGCTTTTTTAACCAAGTCATTCTGACTTACGGTTTGTGATTTATGGATTTTCTAAGTTTATGACTCGGTTCGATAAACTATGAAATTAAATCACATGTCACGAATTTAAATGATGGTTTCGCACAATGACATTTAATGTGTGATATTGAGATCAGAAATTATTAATAAAATTTAATTATTTGAATTTAATTATTAATATCTAATTAATAATTAATAGATTTATATTAATAAATAAAAATATATATTTATATATATTAAATGTTTAAATTTGAATTAGGGTTTGGGTAAATTGAAACCCTAGTTGATTCGAATATTGACAATTGAAGATTCCATATTTGCGGGATAAGTATCGAATGTTTTGGTATTATGGCAAAGTCCTAAAATCAATTTAATCCATTGGATCGGTTATGATTTAATATCAACCGTTAGATTGAGATAATTGATTTAAATCTTGGTGACCAAGCTTAGGTATTTCGAATTTGCTTATTTAATTGTGTCTGTTGGATCGGTTTTGAGATTTAATCTTTACCGTCGGATTACAAATTAATATATATATATAATCAAATATATAAAAGGATTATAATTCGAATTAGGGTTTTGTTAAAACCCTAGGGTATTTGATTTTATCCTTAATTGATTTGATCCATTGGATTGGTTTAAGATTTATTTTGAACCGTTGAATCTAGATAATCATTATACAATTCGACTTTTTTTATATTTGTATATAAATAATTCTAATTTAATAATATGATGATAAGATTAAATATTTCGATCTTATCATGTATTTAATATTTCATTAAATTCCTGATTAATTATATCCATTGGATTTAGATGAGATTGAATCTGGACCATTGGATTGCAATAATGAATTAAATTTAATTAGAAGATTTCGAAAAATGGGAGGGAAAATCTCCAAATCGGTTACAGCTTGATCCTATAAATAGGAGGCTTATTCTACACATTTTTCACACCTTCCCCAGAGCAAAAACTCTCCCCCTCCCTCTCTCTCTAGGGTCTGCGAGTTTTCTGCTTCTGATCTCTCTTTTTGTTCGGCTAAGGAGATATTTTTCTTCGGTAGCTTTAAAAGAACCGTCAATTATATTTTGCGACGGAGTCCATTCATCAAAGCCCACGCTTCGGTTCGAGAAGTCCAGGAGAATATCCCGGAAGATCAGGGGAGTTTTCCTCAGCATCGGTGCAGCCCTGCCCGAGTTCAGAACGCGCAGCGGGAATCGTCTTTGAGGTACGGCTTTATGCATTGGGTTAATAAATGCAACCATTTTCTATTTATTTCCTATTCGACTAGAATATTAATAATTTTTATGAAATATTAAACTCGTAATATTTATCGGATCTTGATGAAATGGTAATTACTCGATATCCGTGTCGTTGGGCCGGTAACTAGTTTTGCACTTTAAATCATTTTTAAATGTAATCGTGACGCCTAGGAGGCTCATTTCGATGTAATGAAGTCGGGAATCTAATCCCGATTTCCAACATATTGTCGACGTATAGAACAAGAAAAATTTCCACGGGCTCATCATTGAGTTTGTAAATGCAGGCCTCAGTGAAATTCTGAATGAATCCATAGGTCTTGATGGTTTCATCAAACCTTAGATTCCAGGACCTCGAAGCTTGCTTCAATCCATATATGGATTTGAGTAATCTGCAAACCTTCCCTTCTTGACCCTGTTGCACGAACCCTTCTGGTTGGTCCATATAGATGTTTTCGTCGATGTACCCGTTCAGGAATGCGGTTTTGACATCCATCTGGCAACGTAATTTAGACTACAGGCTATGGCCACGAGAATACGGATGGACTTATACTTAGCGACAGGAGCGAATGTCTCATCGAAATCAATACTTTCCCTCGGGGTAAAACCCTTTGCAACTAGTCTAGCCTTGAAGGTTTCAACCTTCCCTCCACTCCCCTCTTTCTCTTGTATACCCACTTATTCCCAATGGTTTTGAAACCATCAGGTAAGTCTACAAGTTCCCATACTTCATTAGAATCCATTGATTCTATTTCTTGATTCATGGCTTCCTGCCATTCTCCCTTATCAGGATCCTCCACAGCTTCCTTGTAGCTTGTGGGATCTTCAACACTAGTACTGTTTGTAACAGCTAGGTGAAATTCCAACTGGGTATTCTCGTAGCATTCAACTGGTCTTTTACGTCTGAGCACCCTTTGGTTCTGTTTTGGGACCGTGGTTTCTGCATTATCTTCGACAACAGGCACTGTTGGAGACATTATGACCTGGTCACTTGACAGTTCCTCAAGCACAACTTTCCTTCGAGGTTTGAAGTTCATCATATAGTCCTCTTCTAGAAATGTTTCATTTGTAGAAGAAAACACTTTCTCGTTTTCCGGGCTATAAAATAAACTTCCCTTTGTCTTTTTGGAATATCCCACAAACAAACATACTTCCGATCGTGATTCCAACTTTTTTCTCTTTCCGGTCCGCACATGTGAAGGACATCCCCATATTCTGAACTGTCGCAGGCTTGGTATCTTGCCATTCCATAATTCTTGGGGTGTCTTAGAAACAGAATTTGATGGTACAACATTCAGAATGTTGGTTGCCGTCAGCAAAACATGTCCCCAAAATGAATTGGGAAGCGATGAATAGTTTAAAATTGACCTTACCATTTCTATCAAGATCATGTTCCTTCTTTCTGCTACACCATTTTTTTCGGGTATGCCAGGAGCAGTCAATTAAGATACTATACCGTTCTCAATCAAGAGGTCATTAAACTCATGATCTAGGTATTCTCATCCTCTATCAGATCGAAGAGATTTTAATGATAGTCCAAGTTGGTTTTCGGCCTCTGCTAGAAATTCTCTGAATTTACCCAAAGTTTCAGATTTCTTAGCCATGAGGTAAACATAACCATATCTTGAATAATCATCAATAAAGGTGGCAAAATATTCAATTCCTCTTCTTGCATGTATGTTCATGGGACCACATACATCAGTGTGGACGAGCTCTAATGGTTTAGTGGCTCTTTGACCCTTTGCCGAAAAGGGTCTCTTAGTCATCTTAGCCTTTATACAGGATTCGCAAACAGGCAAAGAACTGATTGTGAGTTCTTTAAGGAGTCCATCCTTAACCAACCTGTTTATCATGTCTATATTAATATGACCCAATCTTAAGTGTCACTTGTAGGTTTGAAGATCATTATCAATTTTGGGTTTCTTAATTGACTTTGGTATTGCCAGTTTAAACATTTCAACATTTAAACAGCTTCCATAATCTGGTCTTAGGATATACAACCCATTTCCTGCTTTAGCAGTACAAATGTATACACCATCCTTTGTGATGACCCAATGGGATCCACGAAATTTCAAGGTGTATCCTTGTTTGTACAACAGAAAAGCTGAGAGTATATTCCTACAGAAATTTGGATAATAATATAAATTATCAACAAATAGAAATTTGTTACCAAATGTCAGTCGCAAATTCCCAACGACTTTAGCTTGTAGGAACTCTGTGTTTCCTACCTTTAAAGTTGCTCCTTCATTTATTTCTTCTAATAAATCAAGAGACTGAAGAGAATTACATGCATGATCATTAGCTCCTGAATCCAATATCCAGTTAAAGGGTGACTTATCAACGAAACATGATGTTAACGTTGAATGATCAGCATTAATGATACTCCCATTCTTGAAGATGTTTTACTGGTAGTCATTTATTCTCTTCCTCTTATTTATTGAATTTGGAGCAATTTGTTCTGCCATTTTGTGTTTCTCTGAAGATCCACTCATAGCCAGTTTGCTCAGGATTCTGTGACATTAACCACATAACTTTGATTTTGAGACTTCAGCGTCATTGCAGAGATATCCATATCTTGTTTGTCGGAAGACATTTTAACTGAGATTGAAAAAGAAACTTATTAAACTTTATTATAGGTAGAATATTTTAGGTAAAATTATTGGTTCGAAATAGTTACATGATGCAAACATGTTCTTGGGAAAACGTTAATTAAACCCTTTAATTATTTCGTGATAATTTAACCGACTGTACACATCGTTGCCGTCCTTAAGGCATAGTCACACAAAGGTGACTCGCGGTATCAACTGTGTAGTTTGGTTGAACTAAGTTTTAGTCATAAACTTAATTAATACTCATAACAGGAACTACCGAGTTCCCTATAATTATTAACTATCACCATAGACGGTCGGAAAGCACCAACTTTCGTGCAACCTTAACCCATTATTTTTGGTTCTCGGGATCCTCTTGGAAATGTCTTGGTTAAGGAATGGACATACGAAGATGACTCGCGGTCCATTTCCAAGATTTCTCCGTCCCCATATTCTTTTGGAACTATCAGGGCGTCAAACCTTCCACAAGCACACATTTCCTGAGGAGTGGTCACACGAAGGTGACACGAGGCGGTGTGGTCAGCAGACCTTGTGACAGTAATAATGGAGACCTTTTATATTTATTCTATACTTGGCATTGTTTTTATTAAATAAAGTTTTTAATAACTAGGTTATTTAAAAGTTATTATAAACTTTTTATTAATGAAACATTAAAAGTTTATATTTCGGCTATATTTATTACGACACGTAATTTCTTAAATTAGCCTTTATTGTATTTATTATTTCGTCGGTAGTGATGGGTCAATCTGTACTCTCTCCAGGTAGATGGGAGGGGTCCTAACTGGTCACCCAGAAGTGGATGGTCAACCGGCCCCACTTTTGATTCCCTCTTCCTTAGGCAAGATTGTACAATTGAGATTTTTCCGACTAATAATAAATACTCATTTACATTTACTCTTTATTATTTATATCTATCCTAATTTTGACATATTAATAATGACAAAACATAGACGCTATGTTTACGGGTTATGAAAATAGGTTATAACAAATTATATCTATGATGAATATTTATAATTAGATTTTAATGATACTTATTCTCCAAGAATTATCATAAAATCACTTTGCGGATTATTAATAATTATTTATGAAATTTTAAAATAAGTCAATGATATCATTCCTAAGAATTATCATCCATATTTTAATATTAAATAAGACTATATTATTTAATCATTAAATAATATCCATATTTAATATTATGAATTATATAAAATAAGTCAATGTTATTTATCTAGAAATAACATCCATATTTAATATTTAATTAATGAAATATAATTAATTTATTTCATAATTTATTAATTTCATTAATAATAACTAATATTTTATTCCAAGGTTACCAGGACGGATTAAAAATCCGGCCCGTATAAAAATATTGCATGTGGGCCTTCCAGGTTTAAGCCCAGGCCCAAATGCCCGATGAATAGGCTAACCTTTGGTACGGGAATTGCCCTAGCAGAACGCTGCCATCGGGCTGGGCCTTCACGCCCATTCCCGCACCCATCGGGTGCGTATGGCAACGTCAAGACGCTGCCAAACAGCGTCCCAATTTACCCGAGTGTGCTGTCCTAAGGCAGCGCGCCCTGTCCGCTTACCCAGGGTTACTGCCCGAGCGAAAGCATCCTGCCTGGGCCTGAGACCAAGGCCCACTCGGTTTGGCCCAGGCATGGGTAGCCCCTGGCAGCGCCACCGCCATGGTAACCCTAACCCTAGGGTTACGGGTAGGGCTACTAATGTACCCCGACCCAATATCCGATCCTGATTTCATCGGGTCGGGTTATTTTTCTAATTATATATTAATATTTAAAATATCTAGATTCAATTTTAATTATTAATATATTCATCAAATAATTTATTATTTAAACCGTTAAATTAAATTACGTAATTATTTATCCTTAAACCATGGCTCTAATACCAATTGTTGGAAATCAGGGTTCGATTCCTGACTTCATTACCACGAAATAAGCTTCCGAGGCATCCCGGTAAGATTTAAAAATTAATTTAAAGCGGAAAAACTTGTTACCGGCCCAACAACACGGATATCCGGTAATTACCATTTCATCAAAATCCGATAAATATTACGAATTTAATATTTCATAAACATCATTAATATTCTAGTCGAATAGGAAATAAATAGAAAGAAGTAAATGGTTGCATTTATTGACCCAATGCATAAAGTCGTACCTTAGTGACGAATTCGGCTGCGCGTTATGAACTCGGGCAGGGCTCTGCCGATACTGAGGGAAACTCACGTGATCTTCCGGGATATTCTCCTGGATTCCTCGTACCGAAGCGTGGGCTTCGCCGCAAGACTCCAGCGCAAAATTTAAGTGACGGTTCTTTTTAAGCTACCGGAGAAAGACATCTCCTAAACCGAACCAGAAAAAGAGATCAGAAGCAGAAAACTCGTAGACACTAGAGAGAGGGAGAGCTCGAGTTTTTGCTCTGGGGAAGGTGTGAAAAATGTGTAGAATGAGCCTCCTATATATAGGTATCAGACTATAACCGAATTGGAGATTTTTCCTCCTAATATTTGAATTCTATTAATTAAATTTAATTAATTATTTCAATCCAATGGTCCAAATTCAATCTCATCTAAATCCAATGGATATAATTAATAGGGGATTTAATTAAATGATAAGTACATGATAAGATCAAAATATTTAATCTTATCAATATTTTATTAATATTCGAATTGTTTATATATATATATATATATATAAAAATCGAATTGTATAATGATTGTCTATATCCAATGGTTCAAAATAAATCTTAAACCAATCCAATGGATCAAATCAATTAGGGATAAAATCAAATACCCTAGAGTTTTAACAAAACCCTAATTCGAATTATTTTCCTCCTAGTATTCGAATTATATATATTATATGTAATATTAATTAATTTATAATTCGACGGTAAAGATTAAATCTTTAAACCGATCCAACGGATATAATTAATTAAGCGAATTCAAAATACCTAAGCTTGGTCACCAAGCTATAAATTTTGAATTATCATTAGGGTTTAAATCAATTATCTCAATCCAACGGTTGATATTAAATCATAACCGATCCATTGTATTAAAATGATTTTAGGGATTTGCTAAAATACCAAAACATTAGATACTTATGCCGCAAATATGTAATCTTCAAATCTCATCATTTGAATTTGCTAGGGTTTCATATACGCAAACCCTAATTCGAATTTTACAAATTTAATATATATAAATATATATTTTATTTATTAATATAAATCTATTAATTATTAATTAATTATTAATAAGATATTAATAATTAAATATAAATAATTAAATTATATTAATAATTTCTGATCTCAATATCACACATTAAAAAATGTCATGGTACCACACCATCATTTAAATTCGTGAAATGTGATTTAATTTCATATTTTATCGAACCGAGTCATAAACTTAGAAAATCCATAAATCACAAACCATAAATCACAAACCATAGTTCAAAAAGCAAAGTTGCTTAGAATTTAATTTAAAACAACATAGTGCTGATATAAAATCTAAATTCTAACTTTCTTTTTATCAGTTAATTTTGTGTACTAAAATATGGTACTTTTGCCGTGCTAACTATAAAACTATCTGACGTCTGCCACAGACCTTTCAGTTTTATAAGTCTATCCAAATGATTAAACATTATCTAGAATATATTTTAATCACGTACGTGTCATCCGTTACGGAGCTATCCTGGGGACCATGGACCCGTATCACTTAAAATCTAACGAACTGCTAGTTGTTCGTCAAACCTCGAAGTGATTCCACTATAGACCCGAGGCTGCACTCTTTACTGATACGGTATATATTATTCCCTTTATACAGCATGGTGTCCATTGATACAATCAAATTCGAGTTATTGTTCTTTCACTTGATATTCACACATGAGCAGGCGGTTTTTACCGTAATGCCTCTCAATGCATTTTCCTCCTTGACTCAGTCAGTAATATTATGAGCAACACACTTATGGTTTCGATTCATAAGTTGCGCATGGATACCTCTCACTTCTCACCACTGACAATCAAGGGAATCATCATGACTCTGAAGAGAGCTGTGTGATGCCCATGTCTATGATTAAGCAACCCTTACTACTGACTATCATGTTTCCAAAATAATAGTGTTGGGAACAGCGATAATATCTTGTGTGCTTTAACAGTTAAATCAAAGAACAATCAAGCCAGTAGCTTGGACTCAAGATCACTAAAGACTTATAACTAATATTCTATTTGATCATCTATTAGTGACTCAACTTCAAGTTATCAGTGACGGCTTATATGATAACTTCTTGAGTTTAAGTCAGGTCCAGTCCAGTCCAGTATAAAGACACTTCACACTTAATGCACATGTAGTGAGTGTGACACACACATTATCCAGAATAGTATTGTCACTTAGTCGCATTAATGACCTTACACGATTAATGGGCTCCCACCCAGTTAATCAGGTCACGGACGTTTTATGTTCATTTATTATGATTATTAATTCTTCCTCACATTGACTCTGTTGTGATAATAATAACATAATTGCATCATTTATAAACTAAGGAAACAAACATTCTATTTTATTCTACCAGAAACTATAATAAGATTAACATAATAAGTACCATCTTTATTCAATGACTTGTCATAATATTTTACAAATCGATAAATATCTTGTTTAAGGACACATATGTCCAACACTTAGAACATCAACCAGTTTCATCTGATCATAGAGACTTTATTGTACTTTCATCTGTGACGAATTTATATGATGACTTCAGATATAAGTCTAGTCCTTACCAATATGAAGACACTTCATACATGATGACCTTAACAGTGCACAGACAACACTATGACCCGGTAATAGATCACCACATGTACATGATCTATTATGTTTACCATTAGTCGTTCTCGATCAGAAGTTCTCACTTCTGATCTAGACTATAGACCAATTTTAAGTTCTTTATTTATGTTAGTCAAACCTCCTCACATAGACCCATTGTGATTACTTAACATAAACGCAAAATTAAATAACTAAGGATGAAACATTTAATTTGATAAGTATATCTCTAATCCGCATATAACTATATAAGATTAACATTAATAAGAATCTTTCATTCCTAGTTGAACGAGTTCCAATCGCCCGAGACTAGGGGGGGGGGGAGAGAGCGTGATCTTTAGAATCTAAAGAGTTCCAATGGAAACGGTTGTTAACATATAGACTTGAGACGAGCTCCGATGCAAAAAAGTTCTTCCTCACGAGCTTTGAACCGAAGGAAGCCTGTCTAGCAAGTTTCAGAGCAAGGCGGCCGGTCTGACGAGCTTCGGAGTGAAGGCGGCCTGTCTATGGAGCGTCGAAAGGAAGGCAGTTGTCTAGCGAGCCTTGGTGCGGCGAGTTGTAACTCAAACTCGATCTTCGAAGGAGGCGGTCCTGGGGGTTAAGTCGAGGATGAGCGCTGCTCGAAGAATTCGCAGAGGATAAGGCAAATTCTACATAGAGAAACTAGAGAGAGAATGTCTGAAGAGAGAATGTGTGAAAATGTGTAGCATGATGTTATATTTATAGGAAAAAAGTGCAACAACTTCTCATTGTTTTGGGAGCATCTAAAAAGAATATTCCCTTTATATGACACTAGACCTTGCCGCGGAAGAGCTCCCAGAGCGTGCTTTCCTAGCGCGAGGCTCTTTGGGCTTTTAGTATGTCGTCTTGATCCCCCTTCAGGTGAACTAATGAGCCTAACTTTCCTTAAGTGGTCTATGACTTTTATTATTAGGACCCATATATTTAATAATTTGAAAATATGCATAACAATTATAGCTTTTTTTTTTCTTTTTTCGTTTTTTGAGTTGAAGATCAAAATATTAAAAACAACTCAAAATTGTTTGATATTTTTCTTTATTAAATTTATAGTAGTTTGTGAAACCGTGAGAATAGCTTACAACTGAGCAAGATATCATGCATGTTCACCTAAGAATGAAAATTGGATTCATTTGCGTAACTAAACGTTATCTGCGAAGTATCATTGTTTGAAACCAAGTTTGATTACCATAGTAGTAACTCCACTACATACCTATTAAACATGTCACCAGTGAACAATCACTTGAATTATTTGCAATAATGGGTAGATGAATCACTGAAGTGAACAATAAAACTTAACTGACTTTTCATTTAAAATAAAAACGTTATATATTTCATGGGAACCATAAGATTTATTTATACTAAACTTTCGAACATTTGGTGGTCATCGATTGTTCCGAAATAATAAAATCTTATTAAATACCGTAGGCTCGACTGAGCTTATTTGTATAAAATATTAAATTTACAATCTATTCTCGACTTTATCTTAAAATAATGTTCAAAAGTAGTTCTTTTTAAATTATAATAAAGTTTATCTAATAGACACGTGGATGTTGATATAATAAAGTTTATCATCTTCATTTTCTCAAACTTTTTTTTTAAAATTTATTTATAGAAGACTCGTACAGAGTGTGATAACTGTGTGATGTTACGTGAGATTTCATTATTAAACAATTATAACAAAGAACATTGAAATGAGATAATTGCGGTAAATATTTCAAGCTATATTTTGGGGTTTGCTTTGGAAAGCCATTTCCAAAATGTTCTTTTTTTTCATTTTGCCAATAAAATTTATAAAAAAAACATGATTGGTTAGCATTTTAATATAATATTTTTTCAAAACTATTTTTTTGTTTTTAACATTTTACACATAAAAAAAAAAGATGTTTTCATTTACCATTTTCATTTTCATCTTCTCTATCCCCATTAAACTCCTCATATCCCATTTTTATTCAAAATAAATAAACTCATCTGAACAAAATAAAATACATAAAATACATGTATTTTAGCTTGAGACTTTCTTTTTTTTTTGACGAATGTAGTATTTAAAATACATAATAGGCACACTTTTCTTTTTTGTAGTCTAATAATTAATTAAAAATATATATAAGAATTAATTAAGTAATATCTTGCTCATCCTTTCATTTAGTTTAATAACATGTAGCCATTAATACTTCGTATCATATTATTAATGTATCATGATTGATAAAATTAACCAATGCCATTTTCCTATAATATGAAACATTTTATTAATTCGATATATTTGTTTTCATTTTATTTAAGTGTGTTTTAATTAAAAAAATAAATAAAATATATCTATCAGTTATTTTTACAAAAATTAATGTAGTAGAAAAATTAAACCGAGTATAGATTTCATATAAAAATTAAACCAAACAAGATTAAAAAACAATGTTAACAATTATATTTACTTTTTCAAATCATAACATGTGAAAAAATCTAGAAAATTAATTATTATTAACTAAATAGATTGAACCAATTATTTTTAATCAATCTACATCACTATTATACTTGCATGTAGTTAATTGATATCGATTATAATTAATCAGTTTACTTTAAAAATAAAAAAAGTAAACAAACATTGTTTTTACTTTCCTTTTCAAAGAATAACATAACAAAAATAGTAACCAATCATATTTTTAAAATGATTTTATTAAGTTGTTTTAAATAATTAAAAATACAAACACAAAATAAAAATACAAAACACTTACAAACGCTAATATGTCTAAAGTCAAATAGAATGTTTTCTGTACGTTCTAATTTTATATAATACTTGTCCAAAATGTGATGTTAAGTGATATTTCATTATTGACTCATTATAGCTAAAAATTTAATGGGATAATGACTGCATATCTCCAAAAATTATTATTTTGATGCGATATAAGTAAAAAAATTGTTTTAGAGTGTATATTTTCAATGTAAAAAATAGCGTTTTTCGTATGTTTTAACTTGTATAACGTTTTTCTCAAAAAAAAAAAAAAAAAAAAAAAAAAAAAAAACTTTGTAACGTTAGTGGCCCACCGTCAGAGGACACATGTGAGCACCTGAGGCTGAGAGGTCCACGCCAATGCATCTTTTACTCACTTTTTAAGCCTTATTACAAACATTTATTGCGGCAAATGTATCGTATTTTAATTAAGGGTTAATAGCAACAAAACCCTTAATTAAACTATTTGACTCAAAACCCTTAATTAAACTATTTGACTCAAACATATTTAAAAAATTCTTAAAAACTAGAAAAAAACATGCTCAAAAAATAATTTAACTAACTATTCTTTTGATTTATATGAAAACTGATTAAGTTTTGTTGAAAGTGGATTGGGAAAGTTATGTTTCTCATTGAATGAATTGGGTATAAACCATCCTAATTACAAGAAAGTAAATTATGGTAAAAGTACCACAAAGATTAAACTAGAACAACTATACATTATTCTACACTCCCCCTCAAGATGGGTAGTATATATTATACAACCCAAGATTGGAACTTAGATCATCAAAATAGCACCGAGGTAGAGCCTTGGTGAGGAAATCCGCAATTTGAAGTTTGGAATGAATGTAAGCCAAGTCGACGATGCCTCCATTGACCTTCTCCGAAATAAAGTGTCTATCTATTTCAATGTGCTTTGTTCGCTCATGGTGATTTGGATTCTTGCGATTCTGATTGCGGCCTGACTATCACTGAACATCTTGATAGTCTTTGGTTGATCCATCCTTAGCTCCTTCAAGAGCCTCTGGATCCACATTCCCTCGCACATTCCTAATGCAAGGGCACGGTACTCGAACTCTGCGCTACTACGGGAGACAACCTATTGCTTCTTGCTTCTCCACGTAACGAGGTTTCCCCTAACATATGAAAAGTAACCTGAGGTTGATCGTCGATCAGTGGCTTCTCCAGCCCAACTAGCATCGGTGAAGATCTTGACCTCACGGTTTTCTGATTTCTTGAACAATAAGCCATGACCAGGGGTAGACTTTAGATACCTCAAAATTCGGTTCACGGCTTCCATATGGTCCTCGTTTGGGTTGTTCATGTGTTGACTCACAACACTGACAGAGTAGGCGATGTACGGACGTGTATGGGAGAGATAGATAAGTTTACCGACAAGTCTTTGATATCTCCCTTTCTCGACTAGAGTGCTTTCGACGGAATGGGAGAATTTATTGTTCGGGTCCATCGGAGTGTCGACCGTCTTGCATCCAAGAAGACCGGTTTCTTGAAGTAAGTCAAGTACATACTTCCTTTGGGAGATAGCAATTCCTTGGTCTGATCTTGCTACTACCATGCCCAAGAAGTATCTCATAATGCCGAGATCTTTAATCTCGAATTGAGTTGCGAGTACTTGCTTTAGTTTGATGATTTCCTCCGAGTCATCACCAGTCAGGATGATGTCGTCAACATACACAATGAGGATAGCCTTCTTCCCATTGTTGTTCCGTTTGACGAAGAGAGTATGATCGGCTTGACACTGGAGGTATCCGTTGGAAGTGACTGCCTTGGTGAATTTCTCGAACCAGGCACGAGGATACTGTTTTAGGCCGTACAACGCCTTCTTCAGTTTGCACACTAAGTGCTTCTTGGAGTTTTGTCCCATTCCAGGAAGGATGTTCATATACACTTCCTCTTGAAGATCGCCGTTTAGGAAAGCATTCTTGACATCAAGTTGATAGAGTGTCCAGTCAAGGTTTAAGGCGAGTGAAATAAGGACTCTCACCGTATTCAGCTTGGCCACATGAGCAAATGTTTCTTGAAAGTCAATGCCTTGAGTTTGAGTGAACCCCTTTGCAACGAGTCTTGCCTTGAATCTTTCAACACTTCCATCTGATCTAAACTTGATTGTGAACACCCATTTGCACCCAACGGGGCGTTTTCCACGTGGCAACTCGGTAAGGTTCCATGTTCCATTGCTTTCCAGAGCCCGAATTTCCTCTTCAACTACATGTTTCCACGCAGGAATTCGAAGAGCTTCATCAATGGAGCTAGGAACCTGAATCTTGTCAAGATTATAAACAAACGCTCTGTATAATGGATGTAATTGGTTGTACAAAATATAGCGTTCAATGGGATATTCAATGTTTCCATGAACAGATTTCTTACGAATGCCTTTCCAGAGAGCAATGGGGAGTTCTAAATCATCGACCACGGGTTGAAGAGTTTCCGTACCTGATGGATTAGTCGAGGTAGTAGGTGCCAGATCCGATTCTTGGTCAAGTTGAAGATGCGTTGATTCCTCTACTTGTTAAAAAGAACGGGGTGATGTAAGAGGTGACTGTAGGACAATATCGGCGATTGGAGGTGGATTTGGGTTAGGATGAATGGAGATATCGATTGGAAGTTGAGATGAGGATGATGAGATGGATTGAGAACCTTGACTGATTTCCCAAATTTGATATTCCCACGAATTCCCCCTCTGAATGTCGGATTTGGGGAAAAAAGACTCACCTTCAAAGAAAGTAACATCCATTGAGATATAAGTAGTGCGAGTAGAGGGGAAATAACATCGATACCCTTTTTGATGCAACGAATAACCCAAGAAGATGCACTTGACAGCTCTAGGATTGAGCTTTGATCGATTTTATTGTGGATAATCCCTTTTTCGGTCAAGTAAGGAGAGAGAGTTTGATTGAAGTAATCTCGTGCATTTTCCGTATGGAGAACTTGCACACGGGTATCGAATTGTCGCTCAACCATGGAGTAGAAATGTTTGAAGATTGGAGCAGCTTCGGATTTGTCTTTCATGAGAAATGACCACGTCATTCTAGTGTGGTCATCGATAAACGTAATGAACCACCTAGCACCACTAGTATGGCTTACCCTGGAGGGACCCCATACGTCGCTATGAATCAGAGAGAAAGTTTTGGATGATTTATAGTCAATAAGATGAAATGAACTACGTGTATGTTTGACAAATTGGCATAGTTGACATTGATACGATGAAGATTTTTTCTGAATAAACCATTTTGGATAAAAAAATTTCAAGATAATTGAAACTAGACCAAGACGATGGTGCCACAAAATAACTTGATCTTCTATATGAACACTTTGATTTTTTTATTAAATATTTTATGCGAAAGATAATTATTCAATATATCTTTTTTTAATATACTGTTTAAATAATTATTTCATATCTAGATAGGCTAAAGATAATTATTCAATATTATCTTTTGTTTTTTTTTAATAGACTCTTTAATTAATTATTTGATATGCTTTATTGCCTAAACAATTTAACCTTTTTTAATAAAAAATATTTGATTTGTTGTCAGTGTGTGTATAAAATTGTTCGTTAAAATCCATCGCTATTACTTTAATTTTCTTATTAAATACGGATTCGCTCCTTTTATGGCAAATAACGTCTTAACAAGCATATGGAGAAGAAAAACATATAAAAACTGAACTAAAAACTTAAGTTCTAAATCCTTAGTGAATTGCTTGATTGAATAAAACAACTAGCCACGCACCTGGCATTTTTTATTTTTTATTTTTATAAAACGACAATAATTTTACATCGCCCTTGGTATAAACGACAGAGTTTCTCAAACGATAATTGCTGCTTACATGGTACTTAATTAAAGATAACGGTGACAAAAGTACTTACACTTTGTGAACTTTGAATGTTGTAATCCCCAATTTTTTAATTGTGTAGATTAATTGTGTAGATTAAACACCCTTGAGATTTGAAATATGTGTTATGCAAGGTCTTCGTTCCAACAACATTTGTAAACCTTACACACATAGTATACATAGGGTTTGAGTTAAGACATATTTTCCCCAAAGTTTTTTAAATAGTTCTCCAAATATAATATTTAAAAATATAATATTTAAAAATATAAATCTGACCCATATATCCGAACTCTACAACACTCACACGACCCTTGAAAAATGGAGACAACGCCAACCCTGATGAACAAAGAAGACGCTGACCCCCGAAGAACGTGATGTACAACGGTGACAGATGTCGATGGAAAACCAATCTCAACCCTACACGTGTACCATATAGAACATTCAATAGCATTGTTGTAACAAAGACCATGACAGATGGAAAATTTGTTTTTCGGTACTTAATCCGCTCTATTGCGAGCTTGATTTAAGTTTTAATACTTTTATCGAATAATCAGATGAATCACGAGTGAAATGCAGTTGGAATCACGAGTGATCTTACTGACTGAAATCAAGTTGCAAGCAATTTGTGGAACAAATAACACGGAGTGAAGTGTGATATCCCCTGATAGACGGATAGAACCGATTCCAACAACCGGAATGAGAGTCCCATCAGCAGTTCAAACTGTTGAACCCCGCGAGCAAGGTCAAACGCTGAGAAAATAACTCTTGTTACCAGTCATATGGTCTGATGCACCTGAATCAACGATCCAAGTGTTGTTCGGGCGAGTTAGGGCGAGGCTGACAGAGGTCACACCAATGTGAGCATGGATGCTATTTGGTGAATCGGTTGTGAATGTAACGACTTCATTTTTTTCATGACACGGTTAATGTCCTCTCGGAGATTAATATCATCATGACTCATAGTGGATTTGGGTCGATCCGTGCAATTTGTTGGTTTGCAGTGCAATTTCTAACATTATGGTCTCCAATGACCATGAGCATTGCAATGATCACACCAAAATTGTCTTCGATATTGTGCGAAGAGAAGTGAGCGGGAGTAACGAATTTGGCACAAGAAGACATGCTTTGAATAAGAGCTGTTCGCAGGACCAAGCAGAGAAAAAATAAATTTTCTGCTTGTTGGGACACAATTTTTTCGTGCAGAGACACACAGAAAAAAAAAGAGGGACTTTCTGTGTTGGAACACTAGTGTTGGCGTTGGAACACACAGAAGAGTAGAGCTGCACATTTCATCGCCGCGGCACGTCGCGACTCGGTCGCCAAAAGCACGAGAAGACACGTCGCGACGCGTCGTGGCGTGTGCGGTCGCGGCGCGTCGCGATGTGGTCGCGAACTGGTGGCCCGAGAGAGAAAGAGAGGTTTTTTTGGGTTGCGGCAAAAGTTGTATATTTGATTCCGATGTTTAACTTTGTTAATTGTTAGTTTTTAACCGAATTTAAATGTTAAAAATGTAAATTTGTAACATAATATTATTTTTAAATATTTAATAATAAATAAATAAATATAACAAAACGAGATATTAAAAAAAAGAGTTGTATTATTCATTGTGAATATTACAATAAGGTGGAAGAAAGCTGTAATATTCAGTGTAAACATTACAAGATGCCTCACTAAAACCTCTCTTGTAAAACCCTCCTTAGGGACTAAAAACCAAGAGAGGAAAGAGCACATCATTATTGGCGCTAACTTTGCATCACTCCGGGAACCAGGCGTTAAACCTTTCAGTCATAAGCTCAAGCTCGGTTGGTTCGGAACGTTGGCCGATTACGGGGTTGCGGAACATCCAATCGTTCAACACCACGGCTTGCTCGAGGTGTGTGTTGGTTATTGAGGACCTCCGATCGTCGATGATGTTCTGAGCTGTACTGAATGCGCTCTCCGATGCAACGCTTGAAATGGGGATGGACAGGATGTCCCTCGCCATTCTTGCCGTCCTTCGACCCCCGGAATTACCGCTTCTTCGAGACATAATAGAGAACTTTGAGAACTTTAGAGAACTTTGAGAACTTGAGAACTTTAAAACTTTAGAGAACTTTGAGAATTGAGAGAACTTTGAGAATTTGAGAGAGATGGAAGATTGTTGGTGAGGGAGGAAGGGGTGGTATTTATAGGGTTAGAGGAGATAGTTGGGTGGGTGAATAATTATTGAGGTGGGTGAAATTTTATTGAAATTCGGGTAAAAAAATAGGAATTTACGCCCAAAACAAACACACCCCTCGGATCGCTGACGTTGCAAGATCTGGGTCGTCGGATCGAGTGCGCGGATCGATCTCAACCATTCGCGATTTTCACGTGCACGTCGCGACGCGTCGCAAATTTCACATGCACGTCGCGACGCGTCGCGACCTGCAGGTGTGCGTCGCGAATGGTCGCGACCCTCTCTCGCGGTGGAAATGTGCAGCTCTATAGAAGAGTGACAAAAAAGAACTTATCCCTTTTTTCATTTTCGCGTGGGGCCTACCACAAAAAGTGAATTTCCCAATTCACCCTTTTGGAAAAATTGCTCGCTGATGGAGCACGGGAGGAGAGAGACAAACTCTCGCTGATAGAGCTCGCTCGCAGATGGATCTTCCCGGAGGTTCGCCGGAGCTCGGCGGAGGAAGCGCGCGCGGAAAAGAATGAGACCAGGCCTGAGCTTCGCCGGAGGAACGCCGGAGAAGAAACAGGTTGCGCTCAGAGGAGACTTGTCGGAGTCGCAGAGCAGCGCCTGTCATAGGAGACGAGTGCTCGAGGGAGAAGCCCGCTGAGTCGGGGCTGAGGAGCTCGTCGCCGGAGAGCAACGGAGCGACTGAGATTCGCGCTAGAGAAGAAGATCGGAGATCTGGAGTTTGGCTGGGTCGTTCGTCGGAATCGCGAATGAGAGGAGGTGCTCGGAGAAGGGCTCGCAGACCTGAAACCCACTCGCCGGAGTTGGAGAAGACGAGCTTCGCAGATCTGGGATTTGCGAATCTGAGATGTTTCACGGAGAAGCTCGTCGGTCGGAGCTTGACGGAATAAACTCGAGTCCGGAGAGATCCGAGATACAGATCTGAGAATGGGCCTTTGAGCTTGAGTTTTGCAGGTCTGGAAACGGCGCCGATGGAGGTCGCGTGAGGGATGTCGTCGACGCAGATCTGGAAGCAGGTTCTGGCACCGGAGAAATATTGCAGCAGAGAGAGATACGTCGCAGAACGGGAAAAGCTCGCGAGATTCCGGAGGAATGCCAGAGAAAGGCCGGGAACACCGGGAAAACTTATGAATACTGGAGGAACACCGGGTAAGCTTGTGAGAACCGGAGGGACACCGGAAAGCACGCTTAACGGGAGAGATGGCCGGAGATGAACGTCTGACGGGAATAACCGGTGACGGCGGCTAGGGTTGAACTTTCCCCCTTTATTGCTCTGATACCATGTTGAAAGTGAATTAAGAAAGTTACGTTTCTCATAGATAGAATTGGTTATAAATCACCTTAATTACAAGAAAATAAATTGTGGTAAAAGTACCATAAAGATTAAACTAGAACAACTATACATTATTCTACAAGTTTTATTAAAAGTAAAAAATAAAAATAAAAAAATCAAGGATGAAAATGTAAAAAATAAAGTAAATTTGAACATTTTTCAGCAGCTTATCGCACGTCTATTTAAATATTCCATATGTATTGTTTGAAGGCTAATTAAGCTTAATGACAAGATTAAAAAATGTTAAATTTTTCATAAAAATAATTGGGGTAAATTTGAATATATTCCAAAAGTTCGGTGAGAATAAACTCTAATATTGATAACTTAAGCTCTTTTATAGCTAATTGTGTTATTTAATAGGTCTAACCAACTTTAAAATCTGGTACTTTTACTACATGACACATATGCATATACATTTTTTTATAGGGTAGCGTTATCAGCCAAGGTTACAATGCATATCGCATTACTAGATATATTCAGTGTAAGAACAGTTGTTATAGGTCAAGTTTACAAATATGGATTTGAACTCATGACCTCTAGAATTAGAGTTGTGGCCCACGAAGTCGCGACCCGTCGCGGTCAAAATCGCAAAAATTGCGAAACACGTCGTCGCGACGGGTCGTGATTTCCTGCATCGCGAGACATCGCGAAGTCGCCGGAAAAATTGAAAAAACACAGCGGCATATGTACCTATTTGTTTCTAATGTTTAATTTTATTAGTTTTTACCCGAATTTAATTATCAAACTTTATCAATTATTTCAAATTTATATTTAAATATTTTTATTAAAATTTATTAATAATAAGTTTGATTAATATGTTAACTTTTAAATTTGTAACATATTAATAAGTTTGATTTATATGTTAGTTTTAAATTTGTAACATATGAATCAGTTTGATTTATATGTTAGTTTTAAATTTGTAACATATGAATCAGTTTGATTTATATGTTAGTTTTTAACTTGTAATATATTAATAAGTTAAATTTTAACAAATCTAATCCACAAATAAATAAATACGATAAGACGAGATATTTAAAAAAAATTGTATTATTCATATTGAATATTACAATAATGTAGAAGAGAGCTGTAAATATTCAGTGTAAATATTACAAGATGCCTCACTAAAACCTCTCTTGTAAAACCCTCCTTAGGGACATAAAACCAAGAGAGGAAAAAGCACATCATTACTCGAGGAACATTGCGTTGAACCTTTTCGTCATTAGCTCCAGTTCGATTGGTTCGGAACGTTTGGCAATCACGGGGGGCTGGAAGAACAAATCATTCAACACCAATATTTGCTCGACGTGTGTGTTGGTGGTTGACGCCCGCCGGTCGTTGATGAGATGTTGAGCCGTACTGAAAACGCTCTCCGAAGCAACGCTGAAAATGTGGATGGACATTATATCCCTCACCATTCTCGCCAATATCAGGAATCTGTCCCTTTGATTCTTCCACCACATAATGACGTCGAACTCGTCGGATTTGTCGTTGAACCGTAGGCCGTAGTAGCGCTTGACTTCTGCCGGTTTGCCTTCCGTGTCGCCCGCCAACGGCGTAGTGGATGCCCCGCGATGTAGCCATTGCTTGAGTCTCCGGCTAAAGTCTATTCCCGTCTTGGTTGGGCTTTCCATCACTTCCCTTTGATCCTTCTGTGCGTTGAACTGTGAGAACTGTTTGTCGTATTCACTGTACAATGCGTAAAAAGCTTCATTAACAACATTAACATAATTACGATAATCCGCCATTATGTTTTCTCCGATCGCTATCATCATTGGCCCATAAGCATCCGAAAGTCGAGGGTCTAGTATAGCACCGAAGCAAAACGAAAACGGGGGTTGATCCCAATAAGACTTGAATTTTAAAACCATTCCCGGAATAAGGGAGGAAATAATAGGGTCATTTTTGAATTCTTTAAAAGCGCAGTAATTTGATATAGACCCGAAAGACTATGATTCAAAGCGGGTCTATTTTGGTTAGAAAAATTTAAAGTAACAGCATAAAAGGGTTTGAGGAATTCGAGGAATTTCTTCGCGGTTGCCCATTCCGCCTCCGTGATCCGCACCTCGGGAGCGAGTTCCTGTCTGAGGAAGTGGTCCAAAGAAAGCCTCTGTCTACACACAATTGAAATCATTAGATACGTAGAGTTCCATCGTGTATTATTATCTAAACCAAACCTATTAGCTTTATGATTGTGGTCTTTACAAAATCGTCTCCACCTATAGGTGGTTTGAGGATTCCGGATCCAATCAACATGCCACATATTTTTTCAACATGGTGTGCAATATGTGCCTCGCCTATTCGTGCAATTAAATTTATTATGTAACAAGCACACCGTTGATGTAAAATATTTTGAATCGGAGAAGCGGGCAACATTTTTTCCAAGATAGTAACCGCGACGTTGTTGCTTGAGGCATTATCTAAGGTAATGGAAATAACACGATTTTGTTAACCCAAATCACCAAAATAATGTAAATGTAAATAATTTATCGGCTATGTTTTTTCCGGTATGGCGACACTCGAAAGGCTATAAATTTAAAAGTCATTGACATGGATTCCACTCATCGTCGACGTAATGGGCAGTCAGACTCAAATAATCATTTAAACTTGGACAGCTCCACAAGTCGGTGGTAAAAGCAACTTTTATGCTAGACATTTTGAAAAAATCGACCAAAAGGTTTTTTTGCATAGCATATGCGGTTTCCATGTCTTGGGTATAAGTCGTACGGGAGAACTGCTGGTATGTCGAATTAATCCTTTGCATATATCATGTATGATTGGGATTTTCGACAAAACTCAGCGGCACGTCCGTAGAAAGAATCCATTCGAGTGTCCATTTCCGTAAATTAACAGCAGAAAGAACACTTACCTGTGATGTGTTTACCTCATCGAGCTCCCCGCTTGGGAAACACACATTTGTGTTTCGGTTCAAGTAGCCGGTTCCCCGGTCCCCCATCCCATCTAGGACTTGGCCGCACTTTTTACACGTGGTCAGTTTAACACGCTCGCCTTGCTCGTTGACATGCCGATTTTCATGAAAAAAGTTCCACACCGCAGTCATGTTTGGTCGTCCCCACGCCAAGTCATGAGGATTTAGTCTATTAAAACAAAAGGAAAGTCACAAATTTAAATGTCAGAAAGTTAAATATTAATCATATTGATTTAGTTAAATGTCTTAAGGTTAAATAAAAAAGTTAACAAAAATAAAAACGATATTTTTTATGTGTGGAAATAATTAGAAAGCTCTTTTGGACAGAACTCCCCGAGGTTCCCCGGCCAGATCGACTCGAAAGGTTGGTATGATCTCGCTTTAGGTCCAAGCTTTTCTAGACAGAACTCCCCGAGGTTCCCAGGCTAGATTGGAGGAGAATGCAAAGTAAACCTTATTTAAAAACCAATCTTTCTAAGACACCAAAATCCAATAAGAACTTTATAATTATCACCACACATACAAATTACCTTCTTTAATTTTTTTTAACTTATTTAAGTAACCATTTAATTAATTAATTAAACTAAAATGATTAAATGATTATTAAATCTCAAGAAATTCGTTTCTGATGTGGAAGATCAGTCGGAACCGCAACCACAGAGCATACTAAGACTTTGAAGAGACGTAGCAAATTAATTAATTAAACTAAAATAAAAATGATTACACCGTTGCCGGACGCAGACGTCAAGCACGTCGAGGACGTTGGACGGAGCCTTCGCCGGTTTCTTGATGGGAACAGAGAGGAGAACCATCGTCGTACGAGCCAACAACGAAGGAATGGTGCGGAGTCGGAAGGTCCTCCTCGGCAAGATTGCGTCTTTGAGGCGGTTCCTCCATTGGTTGAGTTTCGTCCTCCTCGCGGTCGTCGGCGGATTCGCCTTGAAACATGAGTTCGAAAAATGGATCGGTGGTTCTCGTCTCCCTACATTGACATACCGCGTCGACCATTGATGCGGGCACACGCGTCGGATTGGCGTCGTGCGCGCCCATTGCCCGGACTAGACTAGGTCTTAGAGACCGAACGGTATCGTCGGGATAATCTGGATTTGGTGGGGAGGGAAATATTTCTTGCGGTAGCATAACGGGAATGTAGCCCTCGGGCGTAGGTTGCGATATATACCCGACTAGAAATTGGGGTCGCAAATCCCTAGCCGCCCATCGACCCCCGGAGCTACCACCGCTTCTTCGAGACATAATGGGAAATTTGAGAACTTGAAAGGTTTAGAGGGAAATAACTTAGAGAGTTGAGAGAATTTTAGAGAGATATGGAAGATTGTTGGTGAGGAAATGAGGGTGGGAGATGTGGTATTTATAGGATTTGAGGAGAGAGTTGGGTGGGTGAATAATTATTGAGGTGGGTGAAGTGGGTGAATAATGTTGGGGGAAAAATATTGAAATTTGAAATTTTGGGATTGGAATTCGAGTAAAATGGGTAAAAATTGTGGCTGGGTGATAAATTTCGGGTAAAAAAATGTGTTATTTATGCCACAAAAAGACAAAATCACGCGGATCACAAATCTGGGCCGTTGGATGGCTTCACGTGGATCGTCATCCAATGAGTCGCGACGCGCGCCCAAGTTGCGACGAATCGCGACTTTTGCCACAAAATCGCGATTCGTCTCGATTCCCCGAGAATCGTCGTGACGCGTCGCGACGCCTGACAAAGCGTTGTGACCCACAACTCTATCTAGAATAGAGGTATATTGGAGTTATGACTAGGTCAAACTTGCTTGATTTGACACATATGCATTTGAAAAGTTGCCATGTTGACAAGTTAATGCGTGTCTACTTTTCACTTGAAGTAGGTGTCTTGGACTGTCCTCCAATTGATATGTGGCGTTTAATATAATTGAAAAAAAAACGTTTTGAAACATACGCAAGATGTAAAATGGTTTGGTACTTATGCCATGACAAATTTGTTTTGGATTATGCTGAGGAAAATATGTTACTTCGTGGTACTTTTCATTATTAGCCTTTTAATTAAATTAATTTACACACATTAAATACAGAAATATTTATATATTCAAGTTATTATCATTAGTACGGTAGACTCCCTTAACTTCAAAAAAAAAAAAAATACCTTCGGTTTTCAGTTTTTATTCCCCATTTATCACTATTGGTGTTTCCTTTTTTTATTTTTTTATTAAATATAGTTGGTGGTACAAGTTAAAAAAAAGTGATAATTTGACTTAAAATAAAAATAAGTACTGATATCTCCAACTTTGGCTCGTCACACATGTAATTTAATGTCTGAACAATAACAACGTAAAAGAGAAATAATTTTTTTTTTAATATTAACCTCTTTAATCCTTTCACTATTCTAAATTATGCGGATATGATTTTAGATAACTTTATAATATTTATGCTATTATCATTATCTTTTGTTTTTATTAGCTATAGACTAAAAGTGTCGAGTGGGCCGGGGCGGGCTGGCCCGACCCACAACCCGTTAAGCCCAAATGTTGAACAGGGCAGGCTTGATCTGCCCCGTTTAATATGCGGGTTTTGAAAAAGATATCAACGCCCACCACGGTCCATGAATCCGAACCCGCAATGTCACGAGGCGGGGCGGGGAAGGCTCTTATGAGTCGAATTTATTGGGCTTTTACGGGTCGAATTTAGTGAGTTTTTCACAAATCAAAATGGGTTGGATTTTACGAAGAGCGATACTTTACGAATTTATTTTATTAAGAATTCTACAAGATGTTGTGGGCATTTAATGAACAGTAACACCTTCAATATTTTTTTATTTTTTATTTTTTGTATTTGCTCGATATTCGAATATTGTAAAGTTGAAACTAGTGAATATGAAGTGGAAATGATTGATTATATATGAAAGAGATTAATGAACTGTCAAATCGAAGGTCTGCAACTAGTGAGGTGTGAAACTAGTGAATAATGATATTGATTAGTTAGTTATGAAATTTATTGGCGAATTATAACATGAAAGTTTAAAATTAATGAATGTCGAATTGACTCGTGAATTCCAAGATGTAGAGGTTAAATAGTGAATATGAACGTGATAAGTGAATAATAAATGAGAATGAAGGATTTTGAAATTAGTTATTGACTGTAAAATTAGAATAGTGATTTAGTAAATTGTCCAGTAATTATAAATTATAAAATTGAAACTAGTGAAATACGATTTGTATGGGGTTTTAAACGGGACGGGGCGGGTTGGCCAGGTGACAGGTTTATGTGGGTTTTGGGGCAGGGCGGCGGGTTCTTAAACATGGCGGTGCGGGCTTTTGAACGGGGTGGGGCAGGGCGTACTTTTTAGGCGAGGCGGATCTAAGAAAGCATAACCCAACCTAATTCGTTTGGTAAGTGCAAACTTAGCACGACCCACAAAAGAACGAAACGGGGTGGGACACACCCGCTTTTTTTACGAGTCAGAGCGGGTGGTCTGGACCGGCCGGCGACACCTCTACTGTAGACGAGATACCAGAGTATAAATATATAATATAGATCATCACAAACTTGAATTTAAAGTTTATTTTTTTTAAAACACAACCTTTATTATTTATATATTTTTAAACACAAACTTTATGGCTTGACTTAATTGGCACAAAAAGTCAAAAGTTGTTCCTAGTTGTTGACCTAACGCACAAAAGGCCAAAAGCATTTTCTTATCTAAAATTTTCTTTTCTTTTCCATTAAACTTTTCAAATCATAAACATAACTATTAATTATAAGCTTCCAAGATATGCATAGTGGCTTCTAACATGTAAGGTATTCTTTCCCTAGCCGCCCAAAATAGTGTCTAAAGTAGAAACATAATGGACCACTCATATTGTCTCGCTTGTGTTGTCTACCTGCAAGACCATTTCCTAGCGAGTAATCCAAAAGTAATTCTTTGTTAGTATTATTTTATGCTTTTTTTTTTATATATAAATTAGCGATACGTTTTTCTTTTTTTCTTTGTCAATGATTAAACTAAAAAATAAAAAAAATATATACATAATGATAGAAGCATATAAAAAATAAGAGAATTCAGTAAAAATAAAACATAATATCTTCGTGTTGATACTTTTTATTAGGACTCACGAATTAAAATTAAAAATAGTGGTTCGAACTAGAGAGAAACAAGACATTTTTCACGCAAACGATTATCTCTTTGAATTAAGGGTGAGCATTTTAGACCCAATCCGATGGTCCAACTCAATCCGTTAGAGACCCGACTCCAATCTAACCCGCCTAATTTTACCCGCTCAAAGTTAGGTCGGATCGGGCCGGACCCGACTATTATTCGGGTCGGGGTCGGGTCCAAAACCTTGGGTCAGGTCATGGTCTCCGACCCGACCAATATAATAAATACATATTTCATATTAATTTTTATTCAAGTAGTGTAATCTGTAATCTTTTAAAAAATTTCATTCTCAAATTTATTTACAATTAAAGACCATTCAATCTCCCATTTTCATGTTTTACATTGTTTAGTGTATGTTTGTTTGATTAAATTTGTTTGGGGCATTTTTACTTGAATTTTGAGTTACATTGATGCATTTTTTTCATATTATTTTTTGTTATATAAGATTAAATTTTAATTAATCGGGCCATGGCGACCCAAACCAACCCAACCCGATTTTTATCGGGTCGGTTTGGTTCAAGCATTGAAAAATTTTGGGTCGGATCGGGCTTTTTTTTAGGAACCCTAAATGATCGGGGCGGCCCAACCCAACCCATGCTCAGCCCTACTTTGGATCTTCAAAACCAACAAAGATAACAGAGATAATCGCCAATATTTTTTGCTGGAAAGGATAAGTATTATGGTTGTGTTTGGCGAGTAGACAGATAAAGAGGTCTAAAACCCTATTCTGCACCGAAAATGGTTTATTTTAGAGAAATTCATTATCTAGTAACAAATTTTGGTTAAAATCAAAATTTGATAGCGAAATTTTCAAAGTTAAAAAAAATAGTAAAATCTTTTGTTTACTTCATGTTTCAGCATTTTCACTTTAATTTCCTCCAACACCGAATCTTTAGATGATATCTAGAGACTTGAGTTGGAAACATTGAACCCATTTGTATCCTCGATTTTGCCCTTTTCACTTTAATCTCCTCCAACACCGAACCCTCAGATCTCTTCATCAACGCTCCAATATGATTGAAACATGAACCCCCTTCGTAACCGACCTAACGCCGTTTCCGTAATCCACATCTCAAGGTCATCTATTTTTTTAAATTTCTATTTTGGCTCGTGCTCATGTATATTGCATTTGATATTCCTGTTCCAAAGTTTCAAACTTTAGATTTTAGAGTTCAAAATGCGGTAGATTTACATTGTTATGGTTAGGTTTTGTAAAGGATATATCTATAGATTCAGAGGACTTTGGTGATCACATGCAAAGATTGGATTCCAACGTCGAACTCGGTGAATTGTGACTAATTTTGGTGTAAGGGAATGGAGAATCGCCACGGCCCCTTGTTTTCTAAGTTCGAGGTTGAAATAACCGAAGTCGGTATTTTCATCCCTGAGCTCAATGTTTTTACGAATAAGTAGTAAACTCGCATTTAGAAATTTAACACCAAAGTCGTTGATAATATCCTCGAATGAGTAGGATCTCAAGTCGATGATTTCAAAACCGAATTTGGTCTATATCCCCGAATAACTAGATCTGAAGTTGGGGTTACTTTATTCGAATTTGGTGTTGCTATCACCGAACAATTACTTAACCCGAAGTCGAACATATAAACTTCGTCTTTGGCGATCTTAATCCTAACAGACATTAGACCATATCCGATTTAATTCATATCTCATTTAAGTCCTGAAGCGTCCGGAGAAAAACCTTACGCACTCTGGGTGTTGAATCTTGACCAGATTCCACAGTCCGAAGTGTAAATCTCTAATCATGCTTATCATATTATCATGCTCTAGTATAGGTCTGAATATATATTCGTTGCTTAACCATGGCTTTCCCTGTCATGATAAAGAGATGATGGTTGTGGAATATTTATTATCAAACAGAAGAAGCATTTTCTTTTTCGCAAGAAATTAGGCGAAGTCGCCATGGAGAAAATAGCCAAATTTTTAAGCGCAGTGGGCAGACGATGTCTTTTACCAACGTGTTTCATGAAACTTCTAGTTTACTTAGTATTTGTATATTAAACTTTTCATTTTATCTATAATATGGGAAAACAAGTCCATTACAATACGGCTACAAAGAAAAGCACAGATTTGTTACCCCAACAGACTCTAAGAAGCGAAGGAAAAGACGAACGATTCCAATACGGCTATACAAAAAACACAACTTCATTATCCCCAAAGAACTCTAAGAAGTGAAAGAACATATGAAATGAGAGTCATATGTGACCTATAACGTGAATTATCAAGTCTTTAGACAATGTTCTATCCTATGTGACTACTGAAGAGAAATCGTTGACCTACCATTTTAATGCCCGTTACAGACCGTCGCATGATTTACGAACCATATCAAGGATAAGAACAACATGTCATTAATTTAAAAACAAAATTAGGGAGTATTAACACCGGCTTCTCAGAAGATTTTCTCTGAATTTGGATATAATTTCACCAAATTTGGTTTTAATATCACCAAGTTTGGAGTTTATTTAGCATTACCAAATCATGCTCTATGTCATTTACGAACTCGTGAAATTCTCCTCAAACTTTGGAGTTTTACATACGAAATCGGTATTACTATTGTTGGACGTATCTGCTAAATATGCCCTGTAATTCATATGCTAATACTACTTGTTTAAGTTTGTGGTTATTCCTATATGCCGTATAATTCATATGCTAATACTACTTGTTTAAGTTTGTGGTTATTCCTTCTCTATTGAAGATTAGGTTTATGGTTATTCAGTTGTTCTCATCACTATCATGAATGTTTTCAATCCTTAGTTTTTATACTTTGCAATTGTGTTATGTTATCACACTGGGTCTATGTGAGGAGGTTTAACATCACATTATAACATAGCTAAAATAAATATGTCCATAGTTCAAATTGTTGGTGGGAACTTCTCATCGTGAAAAACTATTGATAAAATTATTGGCATCAAATGTGATGATCTATTAGTGGATGAGGGTGCTAGTCCGCACTGTTGAGTCTATATCAAGTATGAAGTGTCTTCATATTGGATAAGACTACACTTTAATTGAAAGTCATCATTCTGTCAATGATGACTAGAAAATAAATTCAAAATAATGATTAGATGGAATCAGATGATGTTTTGAGCTATTATGAGTTTGTACGATTCAAGTTATACGATCTTTGATTTAATCGTTAGATTTTACACGAGTACTCCCAACACTTTTATTTTTGGATCGGACGGTTAACCGTTACAAACTGCATAATTACATAAATGGACAATAACTTTATGTTTTCCTTATTATGATTTGTAGGAAGCAAATAAATTCTCATCCGGAACTTAATGAATTCGTAAATCATTAAGTGAGTAATTTGCAATAATCATGAAATAAGATAGTGTCGTCTAAAAGTTATACGAGAATCACCTTAAGAAACAAAAATCATAATAATACAAAAACTTGGATTCTAGCAATCTGATTGAATCAATAGACTCCTGATTGAGGAAGATATAATCAACATGTACTAAAGAGTTCAACTTCGAGCTATAGTGGAATGTTACCGAAGTTGGTGAAAGTCCTTCACTTTCACTGAAGCTTAAGTACGTGTGTCCCTTTGTCCATATTATAGCTTTATAAGTTCGACATCGCAAATAATTTTTTTTATAACATAGAATAAAACCACTCAGAAAAGATTTGTGGCCATAGTCACAAAAAGCACTAATTACCCTAAATATGGTAAAAGTACCAATTTGTTTGTCAAACATAGAAAGTTTAAAAATATGAATGCATTTAATTTCTGCAAGCCCTAAGGGTGTAGGAAATTAAATTCTGATGAATTTATCCATTTGAATCATGCCATTCTGACAAACGGTATGAGATTATGACAATAATGGTTTTCGGCCGAGAGCCCAAAAGGACATTGTTATTTAAATTGAAATATGGGAAAATTTAAATATTTGAATTATTCTTGGAATATTTAAATAATATAATTGTTAAATTAATTTTCAAAAATAATGAAGGCAATTTTATTTAAGTATAATCTTGAAAATAATAAGTTTTGATTAATTAAATCTTATGTGATATTTTCTAAAAGATTTAGTTTGGATTTATGAGAGTGGATATCTTCAGGTTATTGAGATAACCTCTCAAATTTAGTTAAGATTTAAAAGATTTAGTTTAAATCCAATCTTAGAGTGGATATCTTCAGGTTATTGAGATAACCTCTCAAATTGGTTGAGGGCATTTTTAAAAGTGGTTGGATTTATTCCCAACGAATACAAGAGTCGCGAAACCTGAAATCACTAGTGATTCTCTTCAAAAAAAATTACCCTTCTCTCTCAATAATATTTCTGCGATTTACTCTGGGTCCTAAATACCGGAGAATGCGATTTAGGGTTTAGGATTCTATTCATTGGGAATCCACACATCCCGGTAGTCAAGATCCGGAGAATACATTGGAAGACACATGAAAGCTATCTTCGAAGATTCAACCAAGAAGAAACTCGCAGAGGGTAATTCAATATAACCAAGAACGAGAAAAGGAAGCAAGAACGGGGTTCAAAATTGTGCGTCGAGAAACATGAATCGAAAAGGTATGCAATTGATTCACTAATTACAATAGTTATTTATTAAACACTTAAATCTCAATCAATGCATTTAATGATAAACGAAATTTATCAAAAATTATTTGTCAAGATCGGGATAACTAATTTTTGAATTTTGTATAATATGATTAGGTAACATGAATTGTTAGTATGAGACTCTAATTTCTATAAAATTATATTTTAAGGGTTACCCTAAGCGTGTGTACAGTGATCGAATCTTAATTAGAGGGGATTCGCGAGAATCAGACTCCTAACAATTGCACCAAAATTCGGTCTTATAATCACACCCGATGTCGATAATATTAACTCCTAAATTTTTACTCTATCATAATCGAATACGGGGTTATTATCACAGACATCGGTTCTAATAACACCGATTTCAGGGAAGATTCTCACCATTTTTAGGGAATCTAAAACATGAGTCGGGATTGCAAACACCGTAGACAATTTTGATAACACTGACTTTTAGTATAAAAAAAATGAGTTCAAGGTTGGAAACACTGACTGTGGTGCTAAGAACTTCATGCATGCTAACACCGTACTCCGAAAACTCAAGCACCTAATATCTAAGCTTATCGTATTCCAAAGAAAAAAATAGGGTTTACAACTCATACAAGAGACCTGGTTGTTCGTGCTTTGCAATGGCGCCGCGACGTGTTTTGGGACACGAACGTCGCTGAAAGCTATGCACCACCATGTTCCCCGCCGGCAAAGATAAAATTGGCCACAAATAAACTATTCTTTGAACTGATCCACCAACACGAAGAAAAAATGGAACTTCGGATGTTTTTAAGAAATTATCGTAAATGAATGTTGTTCGATTCTCAATTCTCTTCTTTTTTATGTAAATTTACAAAATGGGAAGCAAACAGTAAACGTCGTATAGAAAATATACAAATATATTACAAGTCAAATATACATGAGATAAAAATAATTGAATAAAAATATATCACAAGTTAGAAAATTACCCGGCATATTATAAAGGACTTCTAGTTCTTCATTCACACTTTCGGCCTCGTTCTCGTACGGTCTCATGACCACAACCTCGTGCTTAGAGCTTAGCCAATTTTTTAGACAAACCAATGTCTCGACGGTCTTAGGAAGTAATGAGCTCCTATACGGATCAAGAATCCTCCCACCAGTAGAAAAAGCTGATTCAGAAGCAACGGTGGAAATGGGAATGGCTAAAATGTCTTAAGTAATTTGAGCTACCACCGGATAAGTACTAGCATTGACACTCCACCAAGCAAGAACATTGAACGTGCGATTTAAAGGTTTTTCCCTTCGAGCGGAAAGGTACCTATCAATGTCTGATTTTGTTTCATCATCAGTAGTAGTAGTCTCCTCCGACATGTACCTTGATAGCATGAAACCTGTTCCGCTCGGTTCAACATCCATAGTTACTTGCGAGGAACACTCAGTACTACAAGTTGAACTATCGTGAGCGCCACTGTATATGTCATACAACCTTTGTAGCAATGCTTTCAGCTGTGTCACGACATCCTTAGCCACTTCAGTAGAAAATGAAACTGTAAGGCAATAATTAATGTAATGTACCTTGTATCTCGGGTCAAGAAAAGTTCCTAAGAAGATAATAGGATTAACTTTTCCGGGAATGTCCCAATAGCTATTAAACTTGACCTTCATTTCCGCACACATTTCCTTAATGACTGTATCCTCATCCTGGGAATTAAGATGATGCTCAATTGTTGCTTTAACATCGCACAAATCCGTGAAGCATAAGTTGGATGTCGCAGTGTCGGTCGCACTTAGTCTCTTCGTCAGATCATAGAAAGTCTTGAGGAACTTTAGAAACTTCTTGGCATTTTCCCAATCTTTAGCCTTCGGGGGACCCTCCTTTTTTTCCTTCGTAAAATAGGTGCAGTATTATAAATCGTCCTCGCTCATTTGTTGAAAAACTTTTTCAAATTTCAGTGCGGCTTCTAACATGGAATATGTTGAGTTCCACCGGGTACACACATCCATACACAAATGCGACTTACAAGTAATCTTCAGTCTCTTGACGTACTGGTTGAAACGCTTAGTACGTGTTGGAGACGATCTGATATATCTGACAGCATTCCGGATTACCAAGATAGAATTGGCTAATAATTTCAAGCCTTCTCCTACAATGAGGTTCAGAATGTGGCATGAGCAACGAACGTGCATAAGTTCCCCATCTTCAATTAAATACCAATCCTCTGCTTGCATCTTCCTCTTCAATCTAGCAATACACACATCATTTGCAGAAGCGTTATCCACTGTAATTGAGAAAACCTTTGTGATTCCCCGATCTTTGAAGACGCTCATCAACTCAGCAGCCATTGTCTCCCCTCTGTGGTCCTTGACTTGAGAAAAACTGATATTTATGTAAATTCCAAGCCGCATCGATCAAGTGTACGGTAACGCACATGTATCCAATATTTTGGATCGAAGTCCAACAATCGGTCGTTACACTTACCTAAGGGTAAAATAAAAACAAAATAATCGATTAGTAAGAAATACACTCATTAGATTAAGCAGTAAGATATATATTAGATATATATTATATAAGTAGTAAGATGTTTAAAAATGAGCAAAAAACCGTACCCTTTGGTTCTGTAAGAATAGCTTCAACTTAATCCGGTTCTCGTCAAACAATTTCCAAACCTCTTTGGCCGCTGTTGTCCTTGAAATTGTGAAAAAATTTGGATTCATATACTGTGAGTACGTCCTAAATCCTTCTCCTTCAACATGACGAAACGGGAGTTCATCAAGCACAAGGTAAGTTGCAACCGCCCTTTTGAAACCCTCTTTTGTCCATTGGGTAAGTTTTAGCTCACTCGTTCCATCGGGTTTCATGTATTGCCCTATCTTTTTTTGCTTTTGCTCTCGCATCTCTTCTACGTAAGGACCTTTTTTGCATGTTTCAAGATGTTTCTTGATATTTGTCGTACCATTAGAAGAAGGGCATGACAACACAGCTTGACAATGATGGCACAATGCAGTATCCGTACTATAATCCTTGGTGAAATGATTCCAGATGGCCGAAGCATTAACTCTTTTGCGCTTAGTTTCTTGATGGGATTGAGATTGAGTGACACTTCTGTTCACCGAGTCGTCTTCTTCATTGCTTTGAATCGATAAATTCTCCATTTCGGCTTGATCCTTATTTACCTGAAAAATAAAATAACAACATTACATTTAAGTCTAGCCAGATCCTTATTTACCTTAAAAATAAAATAGCAACACTACACAGTACGAAGCACTTTGAAATGGATCATTATAGAGACAAGAAAACAAGTATCAAATTCATATCTGTTTAAGCAACAAACGACTAATTCAAGAACCTTTTTTCAATACGAAGCACTCTGAAATGGATTTTTGCACTTTCAAGAAGAACGTTTAATAAACTCAGGGCATAATTTATTCTGTTCTTGTATAAACCCTAAAACACTTATAATTTTTGCCATGAAGTACTGAAATATAAGAACTTGAAAAGATAGAGAATCGAGAAAACACGCACCGTTGTGTCGAGAGCTGAGAGAAGGTAGTCCTTGTTGCAGAACGGTCCGGCGAAGGAGACAACGAATCCCTCTTCAGCCTCTCGCGCTTCGCCTGAAAGCAACCCAGAAATTTATGATTCCTGTATTGGAAAAGTACGAGAAAGAAGGGTTAAGGGAGAGAAGGTCAAGGGCGAGAAACTGAAGTCGGGGAAGGCAGCGTCGGCGAGATGCGAGGGAGGCGGGGAAGGCAGCGTCGGCGAGATGCGAGGGAGGCGGGAGGTGAGATCCGAGGAGAATGAGATGTCGAGCCCTAAAACTAACCCTAAAACGTAAATTAATTTGAATAATAAAAAAAAACAGGGTATTAAACCGGGTACCGGGTACCCGGTTATTTCAATGTTACTACCCGGTACCCGGAACCGGTTTTGAATCCGGATACGGGTACCCGGAACCGGAATTCAGATACGGTTCCGGTTCCGGTTTTTAAATCCGGATACGGATTCGGTTCCGGGTAATTACCCGGTTTCCGAGTATTATTTGCACCCCTAGTAAACGATACTCTTTTTTGAATTTGGAACAATAGTTACTAGATGATGAATTTTCTTTTATTTTATACCCTTTTGTGTCTAAAATTGCTTGAACAGTAAAAAAAATTTGCATAGCGCCCATCAATTATCGATGACGAAAAATGAATGAAAATTGATTGATAAGTATAAATATAAAAATATAACAGTTAGCACAGTAAGGTTACCAACAGCCTCCGGTAAGAAAATTTTTTGACGATAATCAACGATTTTGACCGTTATTTTAAACACTGAATAATATCACCGACATCAGTGATTACTATCTCCAAAGTCGGTGGTTCGTAATCATTGAAGTCAGGGATGTCAAACTGATGTAGAGCGGACTATGGATTAACGCGTCTCAACGAGTATGAAACTCGGGAATTCAAAGCAAAAGCTTCAATTTTCTATTCATTCAAATCTCTGAGAAATACAATAACATCCACCACTCTTATATAGAGTTAGGGTTTAAACCAAAAAGTAAGAAAAGAGGAAACAAATTCCTTAAATCACTCTAACTAAACTGAAAATAATATAATAATAATAATTAAATAGAGGATATCTTGAAGATATCCGCATCATTCTCCTGATGTTGAGAAAATTCGTCCTCGAATTTATTAGGGCAAACTGGCAGAACTCAAGTGGGCGTCGGGGCGAGAGGACGCGAATTTATGATGGGAGGTTTTTTTGGGAGGTTTCTTTGCGCGCCCGATTATTGGCTTTAAGTGGATCTCGTCAAGCAGTGAGTTGGCGTGCTCCATCTTAGCGAAAACGAAATCGTCGCACCAGAAAACTCCTAGTCGGCGGCATTGGCGAGGAGGCTGGTGCGAGGTGGTTACCGGGATGATGAAAGACGTATTTACGTAGCTGGCTAACTTTAGGAATGTTCGTCGAAGAAAGGTCCTCGGGGTATGTTCGTCGAGGTAGGTTTGGCGAGGTTGGTTCCACGAGGAAGTGTCCGCGAGGAAGTATCCACGATGAAGTGTCCGCGAGGAGGTTTTCTCGAGGCAAGGTTGGCGGGGGAGGTTCCTCAAGAATGGTGTGGCGAAGGACAATAATATGTTCGACGTCACCGGCTAGCGCGAGAGCGTCGTCGGCAGTGGTGGGTTCCTCGCCATCGGTGCACGTGTGACGGCGCCAGAGTCGTCTTCGTAAAAAGAAATTCATGCTCACGATCGTCATGACCGTCAATACAGCAGGCACGCTTGGTGCAGCTTCATCAGTGGCCTTGCTCGAGACGAAAGTATTCTCGTCGGAGAAAAACTCGTCGTCCGTGGCCTAGGGTTTGTCGAGGAAAGTTCCTCGAGGCGGGTTCATCGAAGAAGGTTCGTCGAGGGGATATCTGCGAGGAAGGTTCCTCGAGTAGTTTTCTTCGCTCTCTAAAAGTACCTCATCGGCGCCAGTTTTGTCGCCCTTTGTAATTTCCTCTTCGGCGAAAGTGTCTATGCAAACAACTTTCTCACACACGGTCTCGGCGTACACCGCCTTGTCGTCAAGGGAATCGTTGTACTCATCGTACACTGGTTCGGCATACTCCGTCTCGCCGTAGATCGACTCGTCGTACACGGCCTCACCGTGTTCCGCCTCATCGTACGTCGGTTCGTCGTACTCCGGGATAGCCACCTCGAACGCTGCTATCCTTCGCGCATCTTCGAGGACCGCCGCACGTCCAAAATTCTGCCCGACCAGGTTGGCTTGGTTGTCCTTGGTGTCGGACTTGCCTCGGCGTCGTCGCTCAGATTGATTCTGCAGCAGCGCAACCATCTGTCGGGTCAGCAAGTCCACCTGAGCGCGCAATCCATCGACCTCTTCTCGTCTCACCATATCCTCTACGAAAGCTTCATGAACGGCTCGCTTCTACGGTGCCTCTGCACAAAAATGAGTGGCTCTGATACCAATTGATGTATAGCGGACTATGGATTAACACAAGAACGCGTCTCAGCGAGTATGAAACTCGGGAATTCAAAGCAAAAGCTTCAATTTTCTATTCATTCAAATCTCTAAGAAATACAATAACATCCACCACTCTTATATAGAGTTAGGGTTTAAACCGAAAAGCAAGAAAAGAGGAAACAAATTCCTTAAATCACTCTAACTAAACTGGAAATAATATAATATTAATAATTAAATAGAGGATATCTTGAAGATATCCGCATCACAAACCCTACCCCGATATTGAGGATCTGCTATTTCCAACATCGGTATTGTAAATTGGCGATGTATATGATGACTAACGTTGTTTTTATGACTTAAAAAATTTCACTGAAAAAAAATTAAAGAAGATCAAAATTTTATCTATATAACTGAATCGGTTCTTTAATTTCTTGAAGTTGAAAATGATGTTCATGTGGGCGATGAAAAATTGAGTTTTTTGGAGAGAGACTAATGAAGAGTTTGAATGATGAGAGTGTGGTACGTTAAACTTAGTAAAGACTAAAGAATATGAGCTATTTCCGATAGTAAATAGTAAATTATATTATTTTTAGAGCTCAATAATTTTGGTGTGTGACTTTCAATTTTGAGTGTAAAGTAGTAGTACAAAGTAATTTTTTCAAGGGAATATATGGGCAAAAGTATCTTGAAATATTTCAAAGTTGATATATTTCAAATTTTAAAGGAAAAAGTATCAAATTATTAGAAATTATTTATCCCGATAGTACCAAACCGTTAACCTTCACAAAATATCAATATTTACAGCGACATAAGTTCTTATTATTAACGACGTAAGTATTTAAGTTTATCATTTATTACCAACATAAGTATTTAAGTTATTATCATATACATAATATATGTTGAATTAGTAGATAAAATTACAAAAATAACATCAATGAAAATAACTTAAGTATTTATGTCGTCAATAATAATTTCCAAGCTTATGAATTTTTTTTATATCCACCAATTCTTTATAGTCTATGTATAACATAATAACTAAGTACTTATGTTGCTAATTGTTAAGCATATTTTTTGGACTATATAAAAAATTGGCCCCTTTGGCGAAATTCAAAGCACATTAACAAAGTCAAAGATTGAGAGCCCACGACTTAACTCATTTGGCTAGGCCTAGTTCAGGTTGATGTCGTCTATCACCTAGTCAAATACCGCACAACCATGCAAATGAGAAAGTGCACGACCACGGCCATGTGCTAAGCGTTCTATTAACTATCATCTGCCCAACGTTTGAATGGCGCGACTGCCAAAGCGAGTATCAACACCTTCAAGCAGCGTAAAGTCCAGTTCCTCTCTCGCTTCGCCGGAACAAGGGATAAATCTTACTTATGATCTATCAAGAAGAGGAATGGTGAATCCTTGCAGAAGTTCCTCAACAGCTTCGTCGAAGAATCTAACAAAATCAACGACTATACGGAAAACGTCGTTGTCATCGCACTCACTGACGGACTAAAAATCAGTGAGTCCTTGTCTCCCTCGTCAAAGACAGACAGATAACCATGACAGAACTCATAGTTGGGGAAAATTGACATATCTCCATGGAGGAATATCTTGCTAGCGAAAAATCATCAGAGCAAGGAAGACACCAGCAAAGCAACAGTCGGTCCAGTGACGAGCTGAAGTAAAAAAAAAACATACGAACAATGGTAGGAATCGGAGGATGTGGCCGCAAGGGAATAAAGCAACGATAAATTCATTTCGCCCACCAAAGGTATATATACTCCTTTGACGACCACGCAAGATGATATATTTGTCATGCACGACGACAAGTTCAAGGAACCTTGCTCAATGCAGAAGTCATTGACGAAGGACAAGACCTGATACTGCCATTTACATTGTGACTATGGTCACATGGCTTCGCAGTGCTTTCAGTTGAAGAGAGAAACAAAAGACCTAATAAAGGAAGACAGCTCAAAAAGTTCGCCAGGAAGTATGTGGCAAGTCAAGGAACACCGGGACCGCAACAAAACCAGATAGTCTAACAACCCCCGCTAGTGACTGTCACGCAATTAGCATGGCAAGGTGACGACCATTGGAAGGTTTTGGCGGAAACCCCGTTAAACATCGTCTCAACCATCATCAGAGGACAATGAACTGGTGACTCATCCTAGAGCAGATGAGCCTACACCTGGGCTGTTGAGAAATTTTGATCGCCATACAAGGTTAACTTGATGGGAACCACACCCCCAATCCATGCCAACGAGGTTATGAGCTTTACGAAAGTCGAAGCACTCATTATTCACCACCCATACAACGACACCATCATCGTCGAAGCGCACATTACCAAAAACATGGTGTGCAGAATACTCATCGAAGACGAAAGTTATGTCGAATCATCTTCAAAGCAACCTCCGAGTAAATGAACCTCGACAGTGTCCTCGCTAGCCCGGTCAAGACACCAATATGTAGTTTCTCCACTGAACGCATGACAACCGAGGGATCAATTAAGGAGTCGGCGACTTTCGGATCCAAAGATGGACCAATGGTGACTCAACTGGTGAGATTATCTCATCGTCAAGTTCCCCTTTTCGTACATTGTTACCATCAAGGTTTAAAATGCCGCTTGCCGATGTCGTTTTACATTTTTCGTTTTACGGATATATCGCTTGCCGATGGGTATGTCGATGGGCAAATGGTAAAAAAAGGGCATGCCGCATGCCGCATATACCGCATGGGCATACCGCATGCCGATTGGGTTTTCGATGGATATTTTGTAAAAAATATTTGATTATTTAAGCAAGATATTTATATAGGTTCAAAACTACATATTTAATAAATACAAGACATAATTGTATACAACAAAATACATTTATAACATATATATGTATGTGAAATGTATAATGCTAAGTCACTTTATTAGTTGAAGTGTATAATATTAAGTCAAATTATTATGTGAAGTGAATATGTAAGTTAAGTGTGTAATATTAAGTGAATATGCATGTTAATTGTATATGTGTATGTTAACAAATTTAATATTAGTTGAAATGTATAATATTAAATGAATGAATATATATATATATATATATATATATTAAGTGTATATGTATGTTAGGTGAAGTTAATATGTATATTTGTAAAATATTATTTGAAGTGTATAATATTAAGTTAAATTATTAGGTGAAGTGTATGTTAAGTGTGAATGTGTGATATTAGCTCTTGTGCAAGTATAATTATTTTTGCCAAAAATTTAATTGGTATTTTTGCCAAAATCTACCAAATTTTTAAATTTTAGCGAAATTCCATCCATTTTTCGCACATTTTACACACAAAAGCGAAAAACGAAATTCCATCCACTTGCCCATGCGAAAAATGCGAAAAATGGTAAAAATCCAGCAAAACGACAGGGTTTTCGTTTCGCATACCTCCGAAAAACGAAAATCGGTCGAAATATCGACAGATTTTCGCGAAATTTTACACCTTGGTTAATACTTACCATCATAAGACCGACGCTCAACGAACTCCAGGTCGTGACCTCAACCTTTCATCTATTCGTCAAATTTCCCACCCCGACCGAGATCGGATTCATGAAACGGAGTCATTTTGTATCACCAGTATGCTAAGAGAAGGGCATAAGACGAGAAACCGTCGCGACTTTCATCGGCGCTATTAGCCAGGAAGACGATAATTGACATATCGTCGTGAAGACATTTCAATGTTTAACAAGATCGACCCTCAAGAGGTTCCCAAAAACGATCCGTCGAAGCCACATTTGACATGACGACCATGATGCTTGACGATGCAACACCAAATAGAACTGTGATGATTGGAGCCAACCTCCCAATGATGGTAATACCAAGCTCATTATTGGGTACGGTCTCCGATTCTCAAAGAACTACCGTTAAGAAATTGTGTTTAACTCGTGGATTAACCTTTAAAAAATTTACACCGGGTTAGAGTCCAAAACTATAAACATTGTTATCTTATCCTGTTATACATGAAACAAAGATTAAGTTTCTCGATCGTCATAAAATAATTTTCTTTATTTTGTAATACATATATGATTTTCTTTATTTTAATTGAGCCTTGAGTATTAATAAATAATTCGCATATCCATAAACACACAAAAACGCGTACCTGAAAACTCTATAGTTTCTGACTGCGTTCTGTGATCTTCAAGAATCCACTGAGCTCTGTTCTTCAAGCTTTCTATGATTTCCGTGAGAAGATGGTTCCCAAAAGTCTTCCGATGTATTCTCTGGAACTTGACTGCTGAAGGTTTGGGCTCCCACTTAATAAAACCTAAACCCTGAAATCGAATTTTCTAGTGTTTTGAACCTAAAGAAAATCCCAGAAACCTAAAGAGCCAGTGCGCGATATTTTTGATAAAGACTGAGTGTGCTTTTTCGTTTCAGGACTCTCCTATTTATAGGAAACACGCCCAACAATTTTGGAAAAATTCTCTCAACCCATTTCGAGAGATTTACTCAACCACTTGGAGATATTCATTCAAAGATTTAATTTAATGAATAAATCAAATAAAGAACAAATCCAAATTAAATCATTCGGAAAATATTACGCAAGATTTAAAATTAGATCCCACATTATTTGAAAATATTAAAAATTGATATTATAGTTTTAAAATTAATTTAAATATAAATGTTATTTATATAAATCTATTTAATTATTGATTAATTACTAATAATAAATATTAATAATCGAATCTAATAATTATGATTATATTAATTAATCTCTCAGTAAATATTACAGGAATTAATTCCAATATTTAATTCTCCTATTTTTTATATACAAAACTGTCATCATTTCGGTTTTACCCCAAAACTGTTTTAATCATAAATCTCAAACCGTTTGTTAGAATGACATAATTGAAAAGATAAATTCGTTAGAAATTAATTTTCTACAACCCTAGTGTTAGTTGAGGAATAAATTCAATTATATTTTTGTTGTTTCTATATTTGACCAAAACATTAGTACTTATGCCACAATTAAGGAAATCAGTGATTCGTGAAAGCAATCATGAATCATACGTGATTAGAATATTTATGTTCAATTATGAAATCAAACATAATATTTGCGGTGTCGTCCTTGTGGATCTACAAAGGGGAAAAATAGACATACACACCCGAGCTTCGATAAAAGTGCAGAGCTTTTACCAACCTCGATTACATTCCATTATATCTCTTAGTTAAACTCTCAAGTGTGTATTTATATCTTCCTGAACAAAAGCGTCTATTGATACAATCAAATTATCTGAATCTAGCTTTTCGTAATTATGATTTTCATCAAAAGGGTGAAACTACCGCTATGCGCTTTTGACAACACTTTCTTATTCCATGATTATTACAAACTACAACGGGCTATGATTCTGTTGATTTGATCACGAGTACACATTTATTTCCCACAAACCAAAACAAGAATACCATAAGCCTATTATCCATATGTGCACTCGTGCAACCTAACCAAGTCAACTATCTGATCCCAAAATAAAAGTATTATGAATACCACGGTATTCTTTAAGGATTAAAGAAAAGATCTTGTAATCTAAACCTTATAGTTCACGATGCTCAGGACAACAACCGATTCCATTCTGATCATATTAGAAACCTTATCATACTTTCCTCGATGACGGACTTATGTGATTATTTATGATATAAGTCTAGTCCGTCCAGTATGAAGACGCTTTATACCTGATAAACTTAACAATGCATGGAAAATACTATGATCCCGTAATAGATCATCACATAAATAGTGTTTAAGTTCACCAATAGACGCTCTCGATTGAAAATTCCCCGTTCTAATCTATTCTACGGACCTATTTAAGTTCTTTATATGTGATAGTCAAACCTTCTCACATAGAATCAGTGCGATGACTAAACAAATAAGAAATGTTAAAGAACTAAGGATCAAACATTAATTTCTTATTTATATAATCCGTAGATAACTATATATGATTATCATTAATAAGAATTATTCATTTACAAATAAAACGATCAATATCTTATACAAGAGGGATTAATATCTAAATATAGGGCATATTCATCATATTTCCAACAGTCTTACAATTACTGCATGAATACAAAGACGTGTACACCTGGACACTTGCAGACATGCCCGGAATTGACCTAGAGTAATGATCCACCGCCTCAAAATAGAGAAGACAAAGGCCTTGAAGGTCCAGAAGAGACGGGCGTTCAACGAAGAAAGATATATCGCCACCAACGAGGAAGTTGAAAAACTTATCAACGCGGACTTCGTCCAAGAATTTGTCTACCCGGAATGGGTCTCCAAATTTGTCATGGTCAAGAAACTCAACTGGAAATGGATAATCTGCATTGGCTACTCGAATCTTGATAAAGCATGTCCGCAGGATTAGTTCCCCTTGTCGAGGATTGATAGCTCGTCGACGCAACCGCTGGCCACGAGCTGATGAGATTCATAGACGCATATTCTGGATACAACCATATTCGGATGCACGGACCCAAACAAATCCACACATTGTTTACGACAAAACATGGGACTCTACCACTACAAGGTTATGCCATTCGGGCTCAAGAACGTCAACACGTTCTAATAGGGAATCATGAACAAGATGTTCGCCAAATGTATAAGAAAAACCATAGATATCTCAAACTAATTGCACACAAAAATAAGAACCAAACTTACGATGGCCCTGAGGAGTCCTCGGGATTCCTCCAGAGTTGATATACAAGTTCGCGGACACACAAAAAGTGCACCGGACGAGCTGAGAAGCAATCGACGAATCCCACATCATGACGAGAAGCCACGAGAAGGCTCCTAGGGAAACACAAAATGTGTCATTCATATGGTGCAATAAATGGAGATTATTCTCCATTACTTCCCTCGAATCAGGGAAAAACGGTTCACCATTTTACCTATATATAGGAGGCCCATCTTCCTCATCATACACACACTTTCTCCTCAAATCTATCTAGAAATCGACTTTATCTTTTAGAGAACTTGAATTTCCTTTTCCCTCTGTGCGATTTTCCCTAGTCGTCTGTCAACGAATTTCTCCTTCGTCAGGAAGACGATCCCAAGCCGGCCGCAAATCCCGTGAGATCAACTATTTTCATGACTTTTCCACTTATAATATATTCTAAGATTCGGGTTGTCCAAGACTATTGCCCTCGCCGTTCAAGACCCTCGGCGTCCGAATCAGTCAACAGACATGCCATTTATCACGACAGCCTCGTTGGTAATACCTTCATCGTACACGAAGGTCACCCCCGCGCTACCATTATCAGGTCAACGAAGATACAATCTACATCGTCATTCCTCCATTTAACACTAACCCTGAACTACGATATGATCGGATCCCAAAGGAATGGTACGTAGGCAGCTTCCTATATGCGCACCTGCGGCTTCAATCTTTTCTTTTTTTCAGGTCCTCCCTCGTCGCCGAAGACTTCGTTGTTGAAAGAAAATCATCAAGTACCATTGTGTACAGCGTGGATTCTCGCCACACGACCACGGCATCCTGGCTCGGGCTCGAACGGTAGATCAGGTTCATCGTTACTCCAAAAACTAGCATTACCACTAATAAACAATGATAACTTAAGGATTTACATCGTTAATAATTACTTAAGAACTTATGCCGCAATAAATATTGATATTTTTTTAAAAAAAATAACGGTTTAGTAATAACGTCATAAATAATTTTTAATATTTTGATACTTTTAATTTTAAAAAATAAATTTAATATATATCGTTAATTTTAAGATACTTAAAATTATTATCGTCTATATTATTATTTATACTAATTATTAGGGTTGAAACCAGAACCGGGAACCGAGAATTTGACTATTTTTTGTCCGTGTCCCGGTTTTTCCGGGATACAATTTTCCGTCCCAGTTTTGTATCTAGTTCTGAAAAGTCCTTGTTTTTATTTTTTATAAATCAGAACCGGGACCGGGACACCGATTGAAATCCCAATTTTTCAGGACCAAAATTTAGGAAAAAACCGGGACAAAATCCGAGACAAAATCCAAGATAGTAACATGAAAAAAAATCAAAATGGAAATTACCAAATCCGAGTAAATCCAAAATATAAAATACCAAATCTGAGTACAAATCAAAATAAAAAATAAACAAAAGCAAGATCGAAGTTCACGTAGTGAACATCACAATACTAAATCCAAATCTCAGTGCAAAAAACCGAGTCTAAAATGCTATATAGTAAATACTGAGTACAAATAAATTATTATTTTTTATAACAAAACGACATATAAGAAATGACATGTTAAATAAAATATCGAGTAATGGTTGAAAAAAATAAAATAATGGGTTAAAAACCTAATAGTAAACGACTTTATAAGAAATGACATGCTAAAAAAAAAGACAAACTTATAACAAAATGACATAAAACCGGAACCGGGACAAGAAGACCAAGAATTTCAAATTTTGAATAGGTTTTGGTTTTGGTTTTTCAAACCGGAACAAGGACGTCCCTTTTTCGGTTATAATAAAAAGAAAAAACTTATTTTTTGCCAAAAACGGTCCGGTACCGGGACCAGAACTTGGACAAAATCGGGAACCGAATACAAAATTTTCACCCCTACTAATTATTATTGGATTAAAAAAGTGGAGAAAGAGAACAAACAAAATAGAAATAACCCGAAGAAAGAACACGGAAATTAATTAATTAATTTAAAAGACCAAAAGGAAAATGACAAAAGGGGCACGCGGAGAAATAAGGAACGTTTAAAGCATCACGGCAAATTAATTTGTATAGTGTGTGACCACAGAAAATAAATAATAATTTTTTTTCCTTCTAATAACTTTAATTTTGCATTGTGTGCGTGTCACTGACCGCATAAGACAACAAAAGCATCCAAATATACAAGCATTTGCCTTTAATAGATATAATACAATTATATATGTCTTTGGATTATTCTTTAGGTATAACCGGTATCAAGGATAATTACAAATTAATAAATTTGGTAATAATTACTGTGATTCGTGGGGTATCATTGCTTAAATTAAGGGTATTATGCTTAGATGAGACACATCATAGCCTCTATTATTTTTACCATTAAAAAGTTACATAAATTAGTTTTCTAAAATATGAATAATCTATTTTTTTTTTTAAATAAGCAAATACTAAGTAACCCTAATTATACATTCTCTTGTTTAACTAGCATTTTTTTTTTAATTTTAAATGTGCACATAAGTACACTAATTATGATATATTCGATATATTTATTGTCAATAACACATATATAAAATCAAGTAATAAAAAATGTATAGGTAAATAAATTATCTATAAAAATTAGCTAAAAGATATATTATATACGTAAATTTATATAATTCCTAAACGATCATTGAAAGAAGAAGAAAAAATCAGTTAATTATGTATAAAAATTAGATTAGAGATTGACGTAATTGTTGTCTCAATATAGTCATAATTCCATACGATAAAAACAAAAACAAAAAAGTAGTATTTGTTATAAATTCACTAACTTTGCACCTTGAATTTAAGTGGTAAGAAATTTGGTGAGTGGTGTGTTTTTATGGAAAAGATGATGGAGAGAAGTAAGATGTGAGTGAGATAAATGTAAGTGTAGAAATGTGAGAGGTGAATTTTATTCATCCACTTAGGGGGGTATTTATAGGAAATTTGGAGCATACAATTGTTGACTAATATTGTGTGAAAATAAATGAGCATTTCACATTATACATAACACTCCCCCTTGGAATGCTCATTACAAGAATTACGTGTTCATGCTGCCTCATTAAAAACCTTACTAGGAAAAAACCCAGTGGGATAAAAACCATAGTAAGGAAAAAAGAGTGCAGTCACGTAAAGCTCCCCCTCATGCTGACATGGGTGATAAATTCTGTAGTCTTCGCATCCCGATGTCATGAACATGTTTTCTGAAAGTTGAAGTAGGGAGCGCCTTTGTGAAGAGATCCGCCGAGTTTTCGCTGGAACGAACATACTGGATACTGATGACATTGTTCTTTTCCAGTTCTTGAGTAAACGAGAAAAACTTTGGAGGAATATGTTTTGTTCTGTCGCTTTTGATAAATCCTTCCTTCATCTGAGCAACACACGCAGCATTATCTTCGTAAAGTATGATGGGATCATCATTTGTTAAAAGACCACTTGTGGTTCTGATATGCTGTGTCACGGATCTAAGCCACACGCACTCACGGCTAGCTTCATGTAGTGCGATGATCTCAGCATGGTTTGATGATGTCGCTACGAGTGTCTGTTTCTGGGAGCGCCAAGAAATTGCAGTCCCTCCGCAGGTAAACACATATCCCGTTTGGGATCTCCCTTTATGTGGATCTGACAAGTAACCTGCATCTGCATAGCCAATCAAAACTGGTTTTGTATTGTTAGGGTAAAATAATCCCAAATCAATTGTTCCTTGGAGATAACGAAACACATGTTTAATCCCATTCCAGTGTCTTTTAGTAGGAGCCGAACTGAATCTTGCTAATAAATTAACAGCAAAAGCTATATCCGGTCGAGTACAATTAGCAAGGTACATAAGAGCTCCAATTGCACTGAAATATGGTACTTCTGGACCAAGAATCTCTTCGGATTCCTCACATGGACGATATGGATCCTTTCCTACATCAAGGGACCTTACGACCATTGGGGTACTCAATGGATTTGATTTATCCATATTGAATCTCTTTAAGATTCTTCTCGTGTAATTTGATTGATGCACAAGTATCCCCCTTTGAAAGTGCTCAATTTGCAAACCGAGACAATACTTTGTTTTCCCAAGGTCTTTCATCTCGAATTCTTTCTTTAAGTAAGAGATTACTTCCTGAATCTCTTCATTGGTCCCAATGATATTTAAATCATCAACATAGACAGCGATAATCACACAACCAGATGTTGTTTTCTTGATAAAAACGCAAGGGCAAAGCGGGTCGTTAATATATCTTTTTTGTAATAAATATTCACTTAGTCGGTTGTACCACATGCGTCCGGATTGCTTTAACCCATATAGAGACCTTTGTAATTTGATTGAATATCTTTCTCTGGGTTTTGAACTTGATGCTTCAGGCATTTTGAATCCTTCAGGGATTCTCATGTAAATATCAGTATCAAGCGATCCGTATAAATAAGCGGTAACAACATCCATAAGGTGCATATTTAGTTCCTCATAAACAGCTAGACTGATCAAGTATCTGAATGTAATTCCATCCATGACAGGAGAATACGTTTCCTCAAAGTCAATTCCGGGCCTTTGAGAAAAACCTTGTGCAACAAGTCGAGCCTTGTATCTCACAATCTCATTTTTCTCATTTCTCTTTCGAACAAATACCCATTTGTATCCAACAGGCCTCACATCTTCAGGTGTGAGCACTATAGGCCCAAAAACATTGCGTTTGTTAAGTGATTCTAATTCAACATCAATAGCTTTTTTTCATTCAGCCCAATCATGTCTATTTTTACATTCGGTAACAGACCGTGGTTCAGGATCCCCATTATTTTCGTCCATAACATCGCATGCCAAACTGTAACAGAGTGCATCATCGATGTCCATGTTTCGGTTCCATATTATACCTGTAGTGGCATAATTAATCGAAATTTCTAGATTTTCCTCATTGCGTATTTCTTCAGGAATACGTTCCTCCATATTGGGGTCATCTTGTTTCTCTGCTCCTTTTCTTTTTCGAGGATTTTTATCTTTGGAACCGAGTGGTCTTCCACGCTTCAGGCGTGTTGTGATTTCATGGGTGACTTTATTTTCAATTTGCCCTTTTGGAATCTCTATTTGGGCAGGAGCGTTCTCAGCTGGTATATGAGATTTAGTCACAATCTTTTGTGTAAGGATCAAGATGCAATAATGTTGGTACAGACCATGTAATTTCTCTTTCCAGCTGTTTTCTTTCTCCCCCTAATGCTGGGAAATTTTCTTCATCAAAGTGGCAATCAGCAAAACGAGCTGTGCAAATATTCCCAGTTTGAGGTTCAAGGTATTTAACAATAGATGGGCTTTCAAAGCCTACATAAATACCAAGACTTCTTTGTGGCCCCATCTTTGTTCTTTGTGGTGGTGCAATAGGCACATAAACAGCACAACCAAAAATCCTTAGATGGGATATATTTGGTTCTTGGCCGAATACAAGTTGCACTGGGGAGTATTTATGATATGCACTTGGTCTGATGCGAATTAATGCCGCAGCATGTAATATTGCATGACCCCATACGGAAGTAGGAAGCATTGTTCTCATTATCAATGGTCTAGCAATAAGCTGGAGGCGCTTGATCAATGATTCAGCCAGACCATTTTGTGTGTGAACATGAGCAACAGGATGCTCGACATCAATCCCAACTGACATACAATAATCATCGAATGCCTGGGACGTGAATTCACCGGCATTATCAAGTCTGATTTTCTTGATCGGATGATCGGGAAATTGAGCTCGCAATTTGATTATCTGAGCGAGTAATTTAGCAAATGCCATATTGCGAGTTGATAATAAACACACATGTGACCATTTGCTAGAGGCATCTATCAATACCATGAAGTATCGAAATGGTCCACACGGTGGGTGAATTGGCCCACATATATCACCTTGAATACGCTCAAGGAACATAGGTGATTCTGTTTCAACTTTTCCCGGTGAAGGTCTTATGATTAATTTTCCAAGAGAACAAGCTTTACAATGGAATATTTTTCCTTGAGGGATCTTCTGGTCCTTCAATGGATGTCCATGTGTATTTTCAATAATTCTCCGCATCATGGTTGAACCAGGATGACCTAGGCGGTCATGCCATATGGTAAATATTGGAGGTTTGGCAACTACCATATTTGATTCAATTGCACTTATATACGTAAAATGCAATCCTGTGTGGAGCATTGGTAGTTTTTCAAGTACGTATTTCTTCCCTGATTTATGCATTATAATAAACATATATTTCATGGCATTCTCAGTTGCAGACTGAGTATCAAATTCATGAGAATATATATCCTTGAAACTCAACAGGTTTCTTTTAGATCTTGGGGAGAATAAGGCATTGTTTATGGTAAACATGGTGCCATTTGGTAATGTAAAATTCGCTTTACCAACTCCTTCAATCAGATCTACAGGACCTGATATTGTATCCACACTGGCTTGTGTTGATTTTATGTTTGAGAAAAACTTTTTATCCTTCAATATTGTGTGTGTCGTTCCACAGTCGAGTATACAAAATTCTCCAGCTTCACGATTAGCTTTGTCCATTTGAAAAACTTTAACTAAAAACAAAACACAAATTTTGATAAGAAAGGTAATTAATTAAACATGAGCATTAGTCTATTACACACCTTAAAAATCATGACATATTCTAAAAAGAAAGACAAACAAACATCGGACCATTGGGCTTCATTCCCAAAAGGAATTACATAATTCATATTAGTTTCCACTAGTCGCTTGTTCAGCAAAATCGCCAACTGTGTCAATGAAATCACCATTGAAGTCGGATGCTTCGAGATGAGTGGATTCGTTATTGTCAATAAAGTTGACTTCTTTCTCTTTCCCTTTCCCCTTCATGGACTCTTGGTAGAGTTTGCATAAGTGTGGTGGGGCTCGGCAAACTCTTGACCAATGCCCTTTAGTGCCACATCTGAAACAAGTGGTTTCAAAGCCTTTTGGGGAGATCATCTCTTTTCCCTTTTTAGAAGGGTCATCGTGGCTCCTCCCGTGTTGCTGTTTTTTATGATAGTAGTTAGCGGACTTATAAGAGGGATTATAACCACCTCGTCCACGTCCGTAACTACGACCACGACCTCGACCTCGCCCACGACCTCGGCCTCGCTCTCGACCCTGAAAATAGTTCTTGGGCTCAGGCTCGTCAGAGTTGATAGCGTTTGCTTCAGGAAGCGCTTTTGAGCCGGTCGGGCGAGATTGATGATTTTTCATCAGCAACTCATTATTCTTTTCTGCGATAAGGAGACAAGCAATTAGTTCAGAATACTTTTGAAAACCCCGTACACGATATTGTTGCTGTAGGGTTACATTTGATGCGTGGAAAGTAGAAAAAGTCTTTTCCAGCATTTCAGCGTCAGTTACCGTTACCCCACAAAATTTTAAGTGGGTCACGATTCTGAACATTGCAGAATTATAGTCTCCGACTTTCTTGTAGTCTTGGAACCTTAAAGCGGTCCATTCATCGCGAAAAATGGGGAGCATTACATCCCTTTGGTGATCGTATCTTTCTTTGAGATTTTTCCACAGCTCACTTGGATCTTTCACAGTGAGATATTCATTTTTGAGGCTTTCGTCAAGGTGTCGACGAAGGAAGATTAAAGATCTCGCCTTGTCCGTCCTTGACGATTCGTTTACCTCCTTGAGTGTCTCAAGAAGATTCATTGATTCCAAGTGCATCTCAATATCCACTGTCCAAGGCATGTAATTATTGCCAGTGATATCAAGAGGGCTGAATTCAAGCTTCACAAGATTTGACATAGTGGTAACTAACATGAAAATAAAATAATTCATTAGATTTAATTCAAAATATAAAAGTCTACAAATATTGTAAATAATAAAGCAAGATACATGAATACAACCATCTTAAAGGAAAAATAAAATTCCTCCGGTGTAATATGAAAAATGAAAATACTAACATTAAATACAAGGATCATTATGGCTATAAAAACTAACATTAGTCTAGTCATTTTTCGGCTAAAACTTGGAGAGAAAATATGAGGTAGAATAAGAGATGTGAATTTTGTATGGTTTGATAAACTTGTATTTATAGTGTAAAAACTAGCCGTTTATAGCCGTTATATAGCCGTTGGAAATACACAAACATAATGTAATTAAATGCTATAATTAGGTTAGTGATGATATGTTATAAAATGAGATGTAAAAATAGTCAAACATTATACATATATAATATTAATCATACGCATATTGAAAATGAAGTAGTTAAAACTAATCTCAATAATATCATTTTACTATAAGGTGGCAGAGCCTCCTGTATATAATAATTTGATATTACTTGAAGATAAAATTTTTTTTTTTAGATGTAAATCACATCATTTTATTATAAGGTGGCATAGCCTTCCATTGTATAATAATATGATGTTATACATAAGAAAGTTAAATATTATAAATCATATTACCATAAGGTGGCAAAGCCTCCTGTGTATGGTAAGATGATGTTATTCATAAGAATAATTAATTATCATAGATCCCATCACATTACTATAAGGTGGCAGAGCCTCCTGTATATAGTAATATGATGTTGTACAACGATAATAATAATTATAAAATTTTCAGTCCACAGTTTAATATACCGTGTTCTGAGCTTACCGTAGAGTGATCGTGCTGATAACGTGTTATAAATTCACTAACTTTGCACCTTGAATTTAAGTGGTAAGAAATTTGGTGAGTGGTGTGTTTTTATGGAAAAGATGATGGAGAGAAGTAAGATGTGAGTGAGATAAATGTAAGTGTAGAAATGTGAGAGGTGAATTTTATTCATCCACTTAGGGGGGTATTTATAGGAAATTTGGAGCATACAATTGTTGACTAATATTGTGTGAAAATAAATGAGCATTTCACATTATACATAACAGTATTGTATTTGTCGCTACTCTTAGCACTCGTTGTTATTCAACAAAGCCATTATATTATATTATGATTAATTAATTTGTTGCCTGAAAGTTAACGTATATTTTTGCCCTCTATTGAAAAGCCATAAAAGTCTTTGTTTACAAGGGTCATCTTATGCTATGCGAATGCTCGATTCTCTACGCTAATTTGTCTTCACCCTATTTTCCTATTTTTATTTTAAACCAATAAATCAGTCGGGTATATATAATATGATTGGTTTATATAATTGAAAATGGAGATATATAATGTCAATATTATTGGTTTCAAATAAAGCTGGGTATATGTAGATTCGAAAATTTTGGCTATTATTCTAAGCAAAATCATGTTTCGAAATTATTTTTAATTCTTTTCTTCACAATTAAAATTTCTGATTTCGTTACATTTGTAGATCCGAATTCAATATTATTATTGATTAGTTATTACTAAAATATAAGATTAATGCATATTAACAAAAGTTTGAATTTAGATGAAAAAGAGTTATTTGCAGGAGAAAATATATTATTCATTTTGTGAACATGAACACTGGAACGAAGTTTTTTTTTTCTTTTCAAAAATGACATTGTACGTTGGTGTTGAAAATTAAATCAAGCACTCTAACGTCCAATGGCGGAGTTTTCGCAATGCCCATTTTCTTTCATTGACTTTTCATGGGCTTGGACCTTCAATTACGGAATCCGGTAGATCGGACCCTCCGCTTACTGTCGGACCGAAGCCGGGTCCTCTGACCCGTTACTGCTAAGTTCTAGGACTCTGGATATAGGTTCGTTTCCGCTGAGAACCAGAACCTCCGTACGGCAGGTCGACGATCGGACCCTCAGCTTACCATCAGAGCGGAACCGGGTTCTCTGACCCATTACAAGAAAGCCCTAGAGCTCGAGATATAGGTTGGCGACCGCGGAGAACCAGAACCTCAGTAGAGCAGGTCGACGATCGGACCCTAATCAGACCATCCACTTACCTTCAGACCGAAAATGGGTCCTCCGGCTCGTTACCACAAAAGCCCTAGTATATAGGTCGGCGGCCGTAGAGAAGTGGAACCTCCATAGGGCAGGTCGCCAACCGAGTTTAAAATTTCTCCAGTACTTCTACTTTAGCTAGCTTTTCAATCTGTAGAACCAAAATAAACCCGGTTAGAGGAACAAGAAAGTGTACCTTCATATTCACCAACGACGGTCAACATTATTCAGGTATTTTAGTGAATTTATAAAAGAGAGAAAGTGGAGTTTCATAGTTTTCGAGAACGTTTGAATGAGTTGCTGTTTAATCACAATGAAGCTCATATTTATAGGAGGGTGGAGGGACCTGGAGGTAATTAAAAATTACTTTGTTGGTTATTGGGCATTTAAAATATTATTTTGCATCTTTTTCTACTGTGGGATGCCTCAGACATCCAAATGCGCCCACGGTTGTCTTTATGTGTTCTGCGTGCTCCTAAAATCTTAACGGCATGGATGGGCATCAACGGAATCCATAGGGGCCTATGTGTAATTATGGCCCTTTTTTAGTCCAGGTGCCCACGGGTCGCCTCGGCCGTCCAAACACACCCACCTTGCTCTATATGTGTTCCGGGCACCCCAAAAAGCCTAACGGCATCCATGTGCATCAAAGGGGAATCAAACGGCATAAACATGCATCAGCGGAGCTTATAGGGGCCTATGTGTAATTATGACTCTTTTTTACTCTGGGTTCCCACGGCTCGCTCGATCTTCCAAATGTATCACTCACCGTCTCTATGCGTTCCAATCTATGTCAAAATCTTAACGACATCCATGGGCATTAACAGAGAATCAATTAGAATCTACGGATATCCACGGATCTCATAGGGGCCTATTTGTTATTATGGCTCTTTTTTTACTTTGGGTGCTCACGGGTCGCCTCAGGCTTTCAAATGCATCATTAGCCGTCTCTATGTGTCCCGGGCGCTCCCAAAATCTTAACGACATCTATGGGTATTAACGGGGTGTCAATTGGCATATACGGGCATCCACGGAGCTTATAGGGCCTACGTGTATTTATGGCCCTTTTTTAGTACGAGTGCCCACCGGACACACCGGGCGTCCAAATGCGTCTCTGACTGCTCAGTGTGTTCGAGGCACTCCGCAAAACTTAAAGGAATCCATGGGCATCAATGGGCTTTCAATCGGCATCCACGAGCATCCACGGAGATCATAGGGATGTATGCGTAATTATGGCCCTTTTTGAGTCGGCTCCTTTATTATGTCCGTAGATGCGTTCGCTCATGTTCTGGATGCGTTCTCTCTGTACAACACCATATATTATTTTTGCATCCGCCTAATGTGTTTTTTTAATAAATAGTCATATGTGGTATGTTATTTGGTTTATGCTTTTTTTTTTGCCTCCAAACAAAATACCAATAATATTGTACAAATTAGAATACAAGTTCTCTAAATCGATGTCTTGCAAATTAGAAAGTGAGATCCTACGTATAGCGGCGGTAGAAGAATGGCGAGGTTCAGAGGAACAGGATATATGCATTCAAAAGTGAAACGATGAATTTGTAAGAGATAAGAATTGCAAGATACTATGGCTTTTCGTACAGGTGTTTTCTAGAATTAATAAAAATTATTTTCGGCCCACAAAGGAGCCTCGAGAGGCCAAAGATAACAAATAAAATTTTTATCATTAAATAATAATAATAAAACCCACTATTCGCGCCCTATAATGGGCCCCAGATCGAGTTGCGCGTCGTACGACGCGCATGCGCGGCGTGGCAGCGCGCCATAAAGCACACACAAACAATATGTTATTTATCCAAGAACCAAATGAAGTTATTTTTATTTATTTTAATTTTTAGGACCCTCCTATGAATAGGAGTTTCCATTGAATCAAACGGTATTTGATTCAAATGCTCTCAATAGCTATAAAAACTCAGTTTTCTTTCACATATTTCGGTTCAAATTTCTGATTGACATTGGGTGAGCTAGAGGACGGCGCTGAAGGAATCCTCGACTCTCCAAAGATAGAGACGGAGTAGGTAGCTTGACCAAAGGTTCCCGAGGAATCCCCGACACTCCAGAGATAGAAGAATTGAGATCCTCGCATCAGTCGAACCTTGTCTCCGCATGCAGTTCCTAGCTTTCATAGGCAAGCTCTAGTACATATCTCTCTACTCTCACTTTGAACTACGTGTTAACCTGATCCAAGTTAAATGGTTACGTAAGCAGCCTTGCTATAAGTGACGAGATGCGGCATCATATATCATCATAGAACTTATGTTTGACATATATTTATAATAATGACATAATATCAACTAGTGAATCCATGATTTCTATATACGGGGGCGAATAATTTCAATGACATATAAACTTAAATTTATTGTTTTCTTGATACTACGTAGATTTGTTACCATAGTTTTCTAGTTTTGTATATATATGTATATTTAAATAAATAATAAAATTGTTTGTCATTTTTATTTGCTTTTACATCATCCAACGTTTAAGAATCTGTTGATTTAATACCGTCCGAAAATCATATTTTACAAATTTATCGAGGAGTAAAAAGTTTTTTTTAATCTAACATAAGAATTATATTAAATATATGTTATAGTGTATATATATATATATATGTAAAAATAAATAAAAAATATAGTTTATAAGACATTAATGATCTATTAGAAAGTTCATTACGTTTCTCGATAATTTTATCACGATTTATGCCATCGAACCGTCCAGGTAGCTTTTAAAAAACTATTTAAAGCGGAAAACTTGTTAACTATACAACGAATCGAACATCGAATAATAACTGAAATCAAGATCTGATAAATTATTAGCAATTTAACTTTTTATAAATTCATCATTAATAATATAGTTTATATGAAATAAATAAACTGTAAATAAAGGTTTGCACTTATTTACCCAAGGCCGAACCTCAGGTGACGACGATTATGGTTGCGCGTTCTGAACTAGGCACGGCTTCGCCAATGATGAGGGAAACTCCTGTGATTATCCATGATATTCTCCTCGACTCATCGTATAAAAGCGTGGGATTCGCCGGCAGGACTTCATCGCAACACTTATTGTTTGTCATTTTTATTTGCTTTTACATCATCCAACGTTTAAGAATCTGTTGATTTAAAACCGTCCGAAAATCATATTTTACAAATTTATCGAGGAGTAAAAAGTTTTGTTTTAATCTAATATAAGAATTATATTAAATATATGTTATAGTGTATATATATATATATGTAAAAAACAAATAAAAAAAATATAGTTTATAAGACATTAATGATCTATTAGAAAGTTCATTACGTTTCTCGATAATTTTATCACGATTTATGCCATCGAACCGTCCGGGTAGCTTTTAAAAAACTATTTAAAGCGGAAAACTTGTTAACCATACAACGGGTCGAACATCGAATAATAACCTATTATTTTTATTATGTGTATTCAACATAGAATAGATCCAATCAGAAATGATTCGTGATTGTTGTCACGAAATTGATGATTACCCTAATGTCGCAAAAGTGCCAAAGTTTCAGTGAGAACATACACTGGAAAATATGATTGAATTTATTTCTTAGACAGCAAGGGTTATGGAAAATTAAATTATGTTGAATTTATCTTTTTGAATCGTTTTAGTCTGACGCACGGTTTAAGATTTATGGCCATAACGATTTTTCGGTTGAGGCCGAAATTATCGTTATTATATAAATAAAAAAATGAGAGAAAATTAAATATTGAGATTAATTACAGGTACGTTTAATAAAGGAAATTATTAATATAATTTTAATTGTTGGATTGGGTTATTCATATTTGTTAGTAATAATTAATTCATAATTCAATAGATTTATATTAATATTATCTATTGAAAAAGAATTTTTGAATTGTTTCTAAATAATAACGGCGATTTTAAATATTTGAAAATAATGTGGGATTTAGTTTTTAAATTTTACGTGATATTTTTTGAAAATGATGTGACAATATCATGTGGAGGTCAAGTAGACGCCATATGACATTGACTGATAAAATAAGAGTTTTGGTATTTATTCCACGGAAAAAATATTTAATAAGAGTCTTACTCAAGGTTCAACTTACCGAACTTGCCGATAAATCGCTTGCCGTTATCGACGAATTAATCGATAACTTATCGAATTATCGACGAAAAACTAATAATATTGTAGCTTACCGATTACCGATCTTGTCGATGATTATCGACGGATTATCGACACTTATCGAGGATTATCGATGAAAAATCACTAAAATATTTTTAAGAATATATTTACTAAGTTTATAATGTTGATAAAACATTAAAAATACAAGAAATAAAATCCTTTCATACTTAAACATAGGTAAATAAAATATAGTCTCACTCTCACATATGTAAAAAAAAAAATCATCGAAAAGCGTAATATTTCTTGAAAAATACATAATTTTGTTATTTTTTAAGATGTTTGCCGATTTTTTGCAAAAATCATGAAAAAGTTCTGGCATGGCCGTCTTACCGATAATTACCGACAAGACGGATAATCGAAGATTATCGAAAATAATCGTGGAAAAGTCGAACCTTGGTTTTACTGTTATGCCGCGTTAACCCTATTATTTTCCATATTAAAATCGCTGGTCCTTACGAGATTATTCCCATCGCTCATAGATCAACGGCTGGGCTTCACCGAGTTCCCATATGGGTCCCACACTTAATAACCACCCATCAACCGAAAGATAGTACAGAAGCCGCCACGTGGCAGACTCAAGCACGTCTAGCCAGAGGACCCAGCGGAGAAAACGTGAGCTATGCCCGTCCGCCACGTGTCAGTCGCCCGAGGGTAAGTGCTGTGTAGTGTTCTTGATAATACGACAAAACTCGATGCCCACATTCATAAATTTTTTCAGTTTCTTTTTCATTTAAAAGTATTCATATTTATTTCTCAACACCCCTGCTTCTGACAAAAGACATGCCGTCACGCGCTTCTCGCTAGTCGACAAAACACGTGTCGCTCTCAGTGGTGCTTTCGTTATTTGCATGCTCAACCGGGGGCAGTTCGGGGATTTCGTTTGGAGCGTGAGTTGAAAAAGGAAGTTCCCGTTGTCGTCACGTGCCTTGGCGTCGGCCGCACGCAGGAACTCTTGTCTCCTTCTTTTCTATATTTTTATTTTATTTTTAAAGCCACTTCGACAGATTTATGCTAATTTGAGTCATTCCAAAAACTAATAAAATTCTTGTAATAAAATTTATATCTCATGACTCTTGTCTCTTGTAATGATTGACTTTTCAATTAAAACGACCAAAAAAAAACTTATAACGAAAATTATTTCGGATTTTCTCGTTCAATATATTTTATGCAACCCATCACGATAAGCTTGTCCAAAAGGCAGTGGCAAAATCATAATAATATCCGAGAGGGCTTATTTCGTGGAATGAGTTGAGAACGTAATTTAAGAATTAAGTAAATTTAAATTAAAAATATAAATATAAATTTGACAATAAGTAAAAAAAATATTAAATTTAATTCAAATTTAAAATTGAATAGTATTTGACTATAGGGTAACTATTTATAAAGATGTTTTAGATTGTTTAGAGTTTATATTTACTCTGAGATAACAATTATAATCCTATTACTTTAAAATATTGTATTGTTTCGTTATGAATGGAATTGATCACATTTTCTTTGTCGTTTTGGTGACCAGTGATGTCGTTATTTATGTTATTCACATCAAGGAAAACAGTGATGTCGGTAATACTAATACATTAATTTATTTACAATCAATTAAAAACGTAACAATTTGATGGTTGAACTTGAATGTTTATTTAAAAGTTTATCATAATTAAGATTTTAATTAGTTTATTTAAAAAAAAAAGTATTTGACATTATTATTCATTATTGCGTTACATATTATAATTGTTAATACGTAAAAATAACTTTAACTTAGAAGTTGATCCGCGGTTCGGGCCCCGAGCTGGACCCCGTGGACACGTGGATGATCCGATGTAGAGTCCTTCGTCGTTGACCATGATCGTTAAAATTGGAGGCGATTCCTTCGTTGTTGGCAAGCCTCCGAGCTGTTCTTGGCAATCCTTGATGAACTTCCCTCCTTAACGAGCTCTTGGTCTAGGCGTATACCTTGCCTTGGCGAAGCTCTGGGGTCTTGATGATTTCTCGTGATTTTCCTTCCTTGGCGAGCTCCTATGGCGAGGGAGGACCTGCAAAAAAGGGGAGATTCGTCCTGCACCTCGTCACTTATGGTTGGATGAGGCTGCCTACGTATCTCAGTTTAACTTAATCAGATTCCACGTAGTTTAGGGTTAATAATAAATGTATGACTGACGATGTGATTTATCTTTTCAGAGACACCGATGTTGGCGGTACGGGGGTGACCTTTGTCAGTAGCGAGGGTATTACCGGCAAGGGTGTCGTAGTAGACGACGCAGGTATAGGCGAGCTCGTGTGGCGAGGGCCTTGACCGACAAGGGTAGTCGTGGTCGACGCCTGGAGAATATCATGTGAAGCATATGACTATGTCGAACAACTCCTCTTAGCGTAACTCAATCCCTTGACAAGTCTCAACTCTATTCGATCACTCATGTCTAGCCTTTTGTGGTGGCGAAGGCACCGATCTTGGCAAAGATCAGGAGGGGGCAAAATTCTTGAGAGAGAAAGAAGAGAGAGAAGGTCTGGAGAAAGTTGTGAGAATGTGTGAAATGAGGAGGAAGAGGAGAAGGGTCTTATTTATAAGTAAGGTAACCACTTCTCCTCGAATCAGGGGACTTAATGAAGAATCCCCTACCATGGTGACCAAGGAAAATGTGCTATAATGCTTGTCAAGGGGGCCTTTCCGTTGTTCCTTGTCGTGGGGAGGTGCTCGTCAGTTGCTTCGTAGCTTGTCCATATCGTCTTCTGGGTGTCCACGAGCTTGTATGCTTACTCCGATGAAATCTAGAGAACTTTCCAATGACTTTCGTAATCTCAGATCTCCACGTCGAGTGCAATTATTGTGAGTTCTTTTTTCGTCAATATTGATAGAAAGGTACCTCGTCGGGGCGAGGAGGCTCGTCGGGGGACCTCGTTCGGAGGCTCGTCGGGGGGGACCCTTCGGGAGGCTCGTCAAGGGACCTCGTCAGGCAACCTCGTCAAGAGGCTCGTCGGGAGACTTCATCGCGGGGCTCGTCAGGAAACCTCGTCAGGAGGTGACTTTTCGATCAAGTGCTTTGTCTTCTTCGTCTTTTTGGCTCCGAACCTCGCCAAATGCATTGGGTCTTGGGTTTTTGTTCTTCGTTGTCGTCGGTGGGCTTTGAATTTCACTAATTGGCTTTGACTTTTGCCAATGCGGCCCAATTTTATATATCTCTAAAATCCACATAACATTAACCCCCCAGTTTCCTGGGTAATTATATTGCGCGAGAAAATTTATTTCAAAATAAAGGTAACTTGTGTTATTTGGTAAGGGTCCGGGTTGTCAAAGATGTGAATCTCCTCTCCGTCCCAAGGAACTGCGAATTTCCTTTAACTGAATTTCGTAAAATTAATTTCGTAAAGCGCTTGCAAAATAAGATTGAACTAATTTGAATATATTAAACGAGATATATATAAATGGTTAAATATATCAAAGATCACTATTTTGTGACTTTATTTGATTTTGGACTCTTTGAGATTCATAGGCATACTTTATAAAATAAAGGTCTTTTAAATAAATTGTGAACTCTAAAATTAAATCTAAAAATAAATAAATAAACTCAGGTGACATAATAAATTAGAAAGTAAATAATTACTTTGAAAAATCATAATTAGGCATTAATATTAAAATTTAAAAAGTTCCTTAATTAATGCGTAATTTTTTAATATAATATAAAACCGTAAATTGATTAATAAATCATGAAAATCCGGAAAAAATAATTCTAGTTTGATTTTTATTTTTAAAAATTAAAAATGAAACTTTATAAATTTCTAAAGTTTAACTTCCAAGGCTTTTTAAGTAACCTCTCAAAATAGCGTTTTTCAGTTAAAAACGTATAAAACCCTTTTTTGATCTTTTTTGCCATTATAAAATCAAATATAAGCTTTGTGAGCCTAGTTTGTGTGAATTTTGGCGGGCTTGATGAAATTAAAATTAATAAGAGAAAAATAAGATCAGGGTAGAATATTACCTCATAAACAAATTTTAGGGCTTTAGGCAATTTTCTCCCTCTTCCTCCACCTCCAATTCCCGATTCGCAATTCGTTCTTCTGCGGCGAGCTTGACAGCTCTTTTTTTGTTGCTTGCGGCGGTGATGGAAATTTCCAAGGTTCTTGGCAGTGAATTCTCCGATGATGATATCCTTATCTCCGGTAAGCTCTCCATTTCGCTGGACTTTCTTTTTGCGAACTTTGATGATGAAACTTCGACTACCTTTGATGATGGTCCGATGGGTTTTAATGATTGGATATTGAGTCTAGAAGAAATTTTCAATATAGGTAATGGCGCGAGAATCGAATTCCTAGCAAGATTCGTGGAGGAGCTTGAGCTCGGCCTAGGCGCGAGAGACATGGCGGCTTCGGCGAGCGATGGGCATGGCGTGGAAGAGTGCGGCATTGCTGTGGCATGACTCGTATGCATGGCTTGGGCTATTTGATGGCGACTGGGCGAATCGTGGTGGTCGGCGTGGCGCGGCACGGTGGATGTCGAGCTCGACGTTGGCGCACGCAAGGGCTTCAACGCGGCTGGCGGTAGCGTGGGAAGCGGGGCTCACAGTGGGGCGGGGTCGACCAAGGTGGGCCTGCCGGCTTTGCCTGCGGTGGCGGAACGGGGCGGCGTTGTGCCTTGTGCGGCGGCAGTTGAGCGTGGTATCAACACGGTCGCGGGCTCGCTTGGCGCGGTCTTCGATTGAGGATCCGAGGAAATCGAGTGGGCATCGTCTTGGCGGGTGCTCCAACGAGTGATATGGTGCCGACTGTATTGAATATCACTGGTGGGGATGTTGTCTTGAACTCCGGCAAAACTATTTCGTCAAAAGTGCTCCTTGTCGTGCGGAGTTGCTCGTCGGTTGCTTCGTAGCTCGTCTGTAGCGTCTTCTGGGTGTTGACGAGCTTGTATATTGAGTCTGGCGGGAAGCTAGAGCACTTCGTGATAACTTTCATATGCTCGGATCTCCTCGTCATGTGCAACTATTGTGAGTTATTCCTTCGTCAACATTGATGGCGAGGAAGCTCGTCAGGGTGATGAGGCTCATCAAGGGACCTCGTCGCGAGGCTCGTTGGGGGACTTCGTGGGGAGGCTCGTTAGAAGACCTCATTAGGAGGATCATCGGAGGACCTCGTAAGGAAACCTCGTCGGGGGACCTCGTCAGGCGACCTCGACGGAGGGTCGTCGGGGGACCTCGTCAGGCGACCTCGACAGAGGGTCGTCGGGGGACCTCATCGGGAGGCTCGTTGGGAGACCTTACCAGGAGGTGCCTTTTTTTATCAAGGGCTTGTCTTCTTTGTATTTTTGGCTCCGGGCCTCGCCAAATGCATTGGGTCTTGGGCCTTTATTCTTCATCTTCGGTTGTGGGCTATGACTTTCAAAAATGGGCTTTGACATTTGTCAATGCGGCTCAATTTTTATATGTCCTTAAAAATCCACATAACATGAACCCATTAGTTTCTTTGGTAATTGTATTGCGCGAGAAAATTTATTTCAAATCTTAAGGTAACTGGTGTTATTTGGCAAGGATCGAGTTGTCAAAGATGTTAATCTCTTCTTCGTCCCAACAAACTCCAAATTTCCTTTAATTGGGTCTCGTAAAAATAATTTTGTAAAGCGCTTGCAATAAGCTTCAAATAATTTGAATATACACAAGGATATATATATATATATATATATAAATGGTAAAATAAATCAAAGATCATTTTTGTGTGATTTGATTTGATTTTTGGACTCTTTGAGATTCATAGGCATACTTTGTAAAATAAAGGTCTTTTAAATAAATTTTGAACTCTAAAAATAAATTTAAAAATAAATAAATAAAATTAGGTGACATAATAACTGAGAAAGTAAATAATTACTTTGAAAAATCATAATTCTGCATTAATATTAAAATATAAAAAGTTCCTTAATTAATGCGCAATTTTAATATAATATAAAACCTTAAATTGATTAATAAACCATGAAAATCCGAAAAAAATTAATTTTAACTTGATTTTCATGTTTAAAAATTAAAAATTTAACTTTATATAGTTTATATTCCAAAGTTTAATTTTCAAGGATTTATTAATAAGCTTTGAAAATAGCATTCTTCCCTTAAGACGTATAAAAACCATTTTCGTCGTTTTTTGCCATTAAAAAATCAAACATCAGCTTTGTGGGCCTAGTTTGTTTGATTTTTGGTTGATACTGGCTTCATGAAATCGAAATTAATTAGAGAAAAATAAGATTACGGTAGAATATTACCTCATAAATACCTTCTAGCTTTTTAGGCATTTTCCTCTCTCTTCCTCCACCTCCAATACGTGATTCGCTCCTCTTGCGGCGAGCTTGTTGGCTGTCTTTTGTTGCTTGCGGTGGTGATGACGATTTCAAATGAGCTTGGCGGTGAATACTCCGTCGATGTTGTGTTTATGTCCAGTAGGCTCTCTATTTTGCCGGACTTTCTTTTTGCGGACTTTGATGATGAAACTTTGGCCGCCTTAGATGATTCTGCGATGGGTTTGAATGATAGGATATTGATTCTTGAATAAATTTTTAATATAGGTGATGGGGCGGGAATCGAATTCCCCGCAAGCTTCGTGGGGGAGGCTGAGCTCGGCCTAGGCGCGGGCGATGTGGCGGCTTTGGCGAGCGATGGGCATGACGTGCCATCGTGCGGCATGGATGGGTGCATGGTGTGGGCGCGTCGATGGCGTCTGGACATATCATGGTGGTCGGCGATGTGCGGCGCGATGGACGTCGATCAAGACCTAGGCGCAGGGGCTGCAGCACTGCTGGTGGTGGCGCGGGCAGCTGGGCCATAGTGCGGCGGAGTCGACCGAGATGAGCCTTTCAGCTTCGTTTGTGACGGCGGAGCGGGGCGGCGTTGCGCCTGGTCCCGATGGCGGCTGATCGTGTTATCGACACGGGCGCAGGCTCGCTTGGCGCGGTCTTCAGCCCAGACGGTGAACAACGTGGGAAACGGCTTGGCGGGTGCTCCAGCGAGTGATGTGGCGCGATGGTACTAAATATCTGTGGCGGTGATATTATCTTGGACTCCGGTAAAACTGCTCCTTGTCGTGGCCGTCAATTGCTTCGTAGCTCGTCTGTATCGTCTTTTTGGTGTCCGCGGGCTTGTATGTTGAGTTTGGGGAATCTAGAGAACTTCCGATGAATTCTGTAAGCTCGGATCTCCTTATTGTATGCAATTATTGTGAGTTATTCCTTTTTCAACATTGATGGCGAGGAAGCTCCTGGCGACCCTAGATGGTGACCACTGAATTCGATGACCCTTTTGATGAGGCAAGCTACCCAAGGGACCCAATTGACGAGGAAAACTCTTGAGGCGACCCTATCGACGAGGTGACTCCTCCAGGCGACTTTCTCGACGAGGCGAGCTCTCCATGGAACCCTATTAACGAGGAGAGCCATCCAGGCGACCATATCAGGCAAGCTTATCTGGCAAAGAAAACCTCTATTTGACCTAGGCATCACCGATGGCCTCGCCAAGGAAATCTCCCTGGCGATGGCAACCTCCCTTAGACCAAGTCAACGACAAGGTCTTCAATACAATGAGTCTCTACCGATGATGTGCAGCCCCTTGCCTACAAGACTTAACAAGGCATAAATTCACAATAAATAAAAAAAACAAGACAATTAAAACTCACCGGGACAGCGAAGACGCTTCAAAAAAGCCGTAGGACTCGGTAGACATTCTCGCAGGACCCCCAAAAGACTCCGAGGCAATGTACAAGCTAAACCTCGCCCAATGACCACCCCACGTGGAAAAGCAGCTCGACGAGCTCCCACCAGCAAGGTGACCATTGTTGATGTACAAATTCGTCATTAGTTAATATGACATAAAGTGCTAAAGTTGTGAATTAATTAAATTTACAAACAAAGACAAAATGCTTTAAAGAAATAAATCAATATTCGCAAAAGCCCAATTGAGAAGCCCAGTGAAATTCTCAATCATACCAAAGCCAACGGATACAAGGCCACTCGGCCCAAAGAGCCCAAAGGCCCTATATCCATTCGACATCAATCCAGAAAGTCGAGGGTAGAATTGTCATATTCTCTACCCGGCATCCCACTTCAAACCAAGCGGAAGACCAGGAGCACGGAGTCAAGCCTCCAACGGGCATAATTCAAACACGACGACGAGAACGAAGTCGTGGGACACGTGTAGCAAGATCATCCATTCAGCCCGGTCAGCACGGAGCGAAGACCCCATGATTCCTGGAAGACCAACGAGAAGAATTGAAGCCTATAAATACCAAGCTCAAGCTCAGATCAACACACACGCATACCTACACTCTGAGAGAATACACTGAAAGCTTCTACGCGGCATTTTAGCTCACCTTGATATTTTGTTGTATTCTTTCCCTCCTTCTTATTCGTTTCTATTTCTAGGCGTGATTTGGCTGTCTGTAGCTATCCGTCTATGTCAATTGTCACAATAAACTAACAGAGGAAGTAGTCAACTACCGCATTGGGACTTACCTCTATAAAAAATCCTTCGTATCATTTATATTGCTTTTATATATATACATATATATCGTGAGTGAATCGAGAGCTTGCAACGTGAGAGATCGAATTCCACCAAATCATCTTATTCAAAAATATCATACACTCACAAGTCACACTTGACCGTTTGAGGTGGAAAACCACGTCAACAACCATGAAATTTTAATTTTTTTAGGGGAGGGGGGATATTAAGGGAATATTCTCTTCTGATGCCCCTAAAAGGTGAAAAAATGGTTACACTTTTTCTCGATGAATAGAGCCATCATTCTTTAGACTTGAAAATCTCTCTCTCAAAGTCACATCTATTAGGAAGTTCATTACGTTTCCCGATAATATTAGCACGATTTATGCCATCGAACCGTGGGTAACATTAAAAAATATTTAAAGGGGAAAACTTGTTAACCGTACAACGAATCGAACATCGGATAATAATCGAAATCAAGATCTGATAAATTATTAGCCATTTAATTTTCATAAATTTATCATTAATAGTCTAGTCTATCTGAATTAAATAAATTGTAAATAAATTTTTGCATTTATTGACCCAATGCATGAGGCCGTACCTCAGGCGACAGCGATTCCGGCCGCGCCTTCTGAACTAGGCAGGGCTTCACCGATGCTGAGGGAAACTCCTGTGATCTTCCGGGATACTCTTCTGGACTCCTCGTACCGAAGCGTGGGCTTAGCCGGCAGGACTTCTTTGGAAAAATTTAATTGAAGGTTCTTTTAAAACATCCATAAAACAATGTCTCACTAAAGTTGAACCAGAAAAGAGAGACCTGTAGATAAGAAATTCGCAGACGAGAGAGAGAGAGAGAGAGAGAGAGAGAGAGAGAGAGAGAGAGAGAGAGAGAGAGAGGGAGAGAGAGAGAGATAGAGAGAGGGGGGGGGGGTGAAATGTATAGAATGAGCTCTCTATTTATAAGTTTAAGGAAAAAACGGTTAGGGAAGTTTTCCTTTCTAATTTTAAATTCTATAATGGGAAAATATAAGTAATAACTCCAAACCAGGGACCAAGATTGAATCACTAAAGATCCAATGGTTCTAATTAATTAGAGATTTAACCAAATAGAGAAACCATGAATAAATCAATTATTCAATCACTTCCTTATATATGAGAATTCGAATTCCCTATGTATACATATGGAAAATTCGAAATCATTAAGCTAGATCCAATGGTTGGAATTAATTCCTTAACCAATCTAATGAACCATATTGATTTAGGAAAAAGTCATCTCTCCAAGCTTGATTACCAAGCAATAGAATTCGACCTCTCTTTATCATTAATTCGAATTATACATCCCATATATACTTGTTAATTAATTTCCAATCCAATCGTTATTTTTAAATCCTAAACCAATCCAATGTATACAATTAACTAACCATACTATAATCCATGCTTGCTCACAAAGTCATTGTCGAATTTGGGCTTCCAAATTAACTATCATGATCCAACGGTTCAGATTAAATCTTCGCCGATCTAATGAACCCAATAACTTTAGAGTTTTTCACTAATACCTAAACTTAGGTATTTATCCCACAATTTTCAAAAATCCAAACCAAGCAAACTCGTATAGACCTAGTCACACATTCCTTGGGCAGCAATGAATATACACATTTACATATTTACCAAAAATATATTTTATTATAATATAAGCCTATTATTTATTAATTAATTATTAATAATAATATTAATAATTAAATCCAAATAATTAGATCATATCATAATTCACTGATCTCAATATCACAAATTTAAATTTCATGGTGCAACATCGTCAGTTAAAGCCGTGACATGTGATTTAATTTCGTAGTTTACCGACACCGAGGTAAAACTTGGATTTAATTTCTTAGTTTACCGATACAAAATGTATGTAGAAACGACTCGGTTCCAAAAGCAAAGTTTTTTAGAATTAAATTTCCAACAACTTTACTGTCGATGAATCCAAATTCTATTTTTTTCTCAATTAAATTTCTAGAACCAAACTTTGGTATTTTTTCCACGTCAAATATAAAAATTTCAAAATATGACACATACTTTAGTTTTATGAATCCTGAAAAATGATAAAACATATCGTATGTTTAAATCACGTACGTATCATCCGTTCTGTAGTTATCTTAGGGACCATGGACCCGTATAACTGAATCTCCAAGGAACTACTAGTTGTTCGTCAAACCTCAGTGTTATTCCACTATAAACTCAAGGTTGCACTCTCCAGTGAGCCAATATATATTATTCCCTTTATAGCAAGCTTTCCTTTGATACCATCCAATTCGGGTTATTGATCTTTCACTTGATGATCCACACACGAGCAGGCGGTTTTTACCGTTTTGCCTCTCACTGCATTTTCATCCTCAACTTAGTTACCCATTCATAGGTTGCGCACGGGTACCTCTCACTTCTCACCACTAACAATTAAGAGAATCATCTTGACTCTAAAGAGAGCTATGTGATGTCTGTTTCTATGACCAAGCTACCCATATATGTGGACTATCATGTTACCAAAATAGTAGCATTGGGAATGACAGTAAATGTATTCTTTAACAATTAAAGCAAAGAACAATAAAGTCAACAGTCTAGGCTCGACGTCACTTGCGCACGGGTACCTGTCACTTCTCACCACTAACAATCAAGAGAATCATTTTGACTCTAAAGAGAGCTATGTGATATTTTTTTTCTATGACCAAGCTACCCTTACCTGTTGACTATCATGTTACGAAAATAGTAGCATTGGGAACGACAGTAAATGTGTTCTTTAACAATTAAATCAAAGAACAATAAAGTCAACAGTCTAGGCTCCAGGTCACTCGGGACTGATATCGAATATCCATTTGATCATCTACTAGTGACTCAACTCCAAGTTATTAGTGACGGTCTTATATGATAATTTCAGGATTTTAAGTTAGGTCCTGTCTAGTATGAAGCCACTTCATACATAATGCACTTCTAGTGTGTATGAAACACACACTTAATCCAGAATAGGATTATATCACTTAGTTACATTAATGACTTTATCCGATTAATGAGCTCTCACTCAGTTAATCAAGTCACAGACATTTTAAGTTCATATATTATGATTATTAATTCTTCTTCACATTGACTCGGCTGTGATAATAATAATATAATTGCATCATTCATAAACTATGGAACAAAAATTCTTTACTCTACCAGAAACTATAATAAGATCAACATAATAATTAACGTCTTTTATTCAACGACTTTGGTCAAAATATTTTACAATCAAGGGAAAGACAGTTTGTTTAAGGATACATGTCTCACCGGCTCAAGAAAAATCACATTCCGTTTTAAGTATGCAAAAGAAAGGGACTTGCTTACCAAGGGTCCTCGTCAAGCATATCATTCTTGAGTTTACACTCGACAAGGACACAAATCCGGACAGGTGGTTCTCCGAAACTCGCAGGGGATCCGAGTTTTACCTCAACCAGGGCTTGGTCTAGGTCGACCCTCTTCGGGGCTCACCACCTCGCCAAGCATAGCCTCGCCACTGGCGACGCTCAACACCCACGGCGCCTTTTTAGGCACCCTCAACGATCTGCAACGATCACCCATGAGCCACCACTTAAGGAACCCTTAATGGTAATACACTAGTCATCTACAACAGTCACCCCCGCGCTGCCATTATCGACTCCAACGAGGATATAAATTACCTCGTCATTCATTTATTTCTCAGTAATCATGAACTACGTGATGACATGATTCTAATTGACTACAAGTGGGTACGTAGTATCAATACTTTTTTTTGTAGGTCCTTCCTCGCCGCCCAGACATCACCTTCTGTATATTATTCAACCCTCGTTAACTCCACCCCGACTACCCACGCGACCACACGATCTAGCCCTGGGCTAGACGTGTAGACCAGGTTTTTTGAATCCAATCTCGGATCCTTAGAATATTATGGCAAAATATACCTTTGAGCCGTCCAGATAACATTTAAAAAATTATTTTAAAGCGGAAAACTTGTTAACCGACCAACGGTCCAGATATCGGATAGTAACCATATCACAAGATATGATAAATATTAAGTAATTTAATATTCATAAATCATTATTAATAATCTATACTATAAGAATTAAATAGAAAGTAGTAAGTCGTTGCATTTATTAACCCAATTCATAAAGTCGTACCTTAGTTGTCGAATTCCGGCTCCGCGTTCTGAACTTGACAGGGCTCCGCCGATGCTGAGGAAAACACCCGTGATCTTCTGGGATATTTTCCTGGATTCCTCGTATCAAAGCGTGGGCTAGCCCGGCAGGACTCCGTCGCAATCTTTAACTGATGGTTATTTTTAAGCTTCCGGAGAACTAAGTCTCTTAAACCGAACCAGAGAGAGATAAGAGGAAAAATTCGCATACCCTAAGGAGAGAGGGGGAAGTTGAGTTTTTCTCTGGGGAAGTGTGTGAAAAATGTATCGAATGAGCTCCCTATTTATAGGCTCAAACTGTACCCGAATTGGAGAAATTCCCTCCCTATTTTTTTAATTATATGTATTGAATATAATTAATTATTTCAATCCAATGGTTTAGATTTAATCTTATCTAAATCCAATGGATATAATTAATTAGAGATTTAATTAGATAATAAAGACTTGCTAAATTAAAATCCAATATTATCTACTTATTTATTAAATTTGAAATATATATATATAATTCAAAACTTAATTATCTAGACCCAACGGTTGAGATAAATCCTAAACCAATCTAATGGATCAAATTAAAACAAGATAAAATCAAATACCCAAGAACTTAGTAAAAGCCCTAATTCGATTCTATCCACATTATAAATTCAAAAAATATAGGGCTTTTTAACATAATACTCAATTAGGGACAAACTTTTATAAAAAAAAATACTCAAAGGTTTGCTTAAATTAAAGAAATAATCATTTGAACTTTTATGGACAAATATTCCATCTTCTTCTCTAAGCCTGGAGTTAGTTACACTTTTATAACGACACATACACTTTGTAACTGGAATTACACTTTTCTAGCGACAGTTACACTTTTGTAATCACATTTACAAAGGTGATTACAAAGGTCCCGCAAAAAACAAAAGGAGTATAGGACCAAGACCAACAAAAGGAGTATAGGACAAAGCCTGGAGTTACACTTTTGTAACGACATTTACACTTTTGTATTACAGTTATAATAGTGTACTAAAGTTACACTTATGTAATTGCAGTTACAATATTGTATCTACAATTACACTTATGTAACTGCAGTAACAATATTGTATCTGCAGTTACACTTATGTAACTGCATAGGCTTGAGGGTGTAGGGGTATTTTTGGAAAATAATCTTTAAAATGAGTATGATTTGGATAAATTAAACCTTGAGTATTTTTTTTGAAATAGTTTGACTCTAATTGAATATTTTTCTAATAAGCCAAAAAATATATATTTTATATATTATTAATTAATTTCCGATTCGACGGCAAAGATTAAATCTTAAACCGATCCAACGGATACAATTAATTAGGTCGAATTCGAACAACAGAAGCTTGGTCACCAAACTATCAATTTAGAATTATATATAGGGTTGAAATCAATTATCGTGTTCCAACGGTTGATATTAAATCATATTCGATCCTATGAATTAATATGATTTTAGAGTTTTGCTCAAAATACCAAAATATTTGATACTTATGTTGCAAATATGAAAAGACCAATTCTAATCATACGAATTCAATATTGTTCCAAATTCTAAGCAGCTCATTCGATATACACATGTAAATATATAATTAAATATATATTTTGATTTATTAATATAAATCTATTAATTATTAATAAGATATTAATTATTAAATATAAATAATTATATTATATTAATATCCTCTGATATCAATATCACACATGCAAATGTCATGGTGACACATCATCATTTAAATTTGTGACATGTGATTTAATTTCATAGTTTACCGAAACGATCAAAAACTTAGAAATTCTCTAAATCACAAATCATACGTCGAAATGACTCGGTTCAAAAATAAAACTTTCTTAAAATTTGATTTCCAACAACTTTCATGTTTATTGAAAATTAAAATTCCACTTTTTTTGTCAGTTAATTTCGGTTACCAAGATATAGTACTTTTGTCACGCTACTTATAAAACTATCTGATGTCTGTCAGAGACTTCAGTCTTATAAATCTTGCCAAATGATTAAAAATCTCAAAAAATTTCTATCACGTATGTATCATCCATTACGAAGTTATTCTGGGGACCATGGACTCATACCACTTAAGCTCCAACGAACTGCTAGGATGTTTGTCAAACCTCGGTGTAATTCCACTATAAATCCGAGGCTGCACTCTTTAGTGATACAGTATATATTATTCCCTTTATTACAACAAGGTGTCCATTGATACAATCAAATTTGTGTTATTGATCTTTCACTTGATGATCCACACCTGAGCAGGCGGTTTTTACCGTTTTTCCCCACATTGCATTTTCATCTTAGACTCAGTCAGTAATATCATGAGTAACCCACACATGGTTTCGATTCATAAGTTGCACACAAGTATCTCTTAATTCTCACCACCGACAATAAAAGGAATCATCATGACTCTGAAGAGAGTTGTGTGATGCACATGTATATGACCAAGCTACCCTTACTGTTGACTATCATGTTCCCAAAATAATAGTGTTGAGAACAACAGTAATATATTGTGCTCTTTAGCGGTTAAATCAAAGAACAATCAAACCAACAATTCAGACTCAAGATCACTTAAGATTTAGATCGAATATCCATTTGATGATATACTAGTGACTCAACTCCAAGTTATCAGTGACGGTCTTATATGATAACTTCCGAAGGTTAAGTCAGGTTCAGTCCAGTATGAAGACACTTTATACTGAATGCACTTCTTGTGAGTGTGACACACACGAAATCCATAATAATATTATCACTTAGTCACATTAATGACGTTATATGATTAATGGACTCCCACCCAGATAATCAGGTCACAAACATTTTAAGTTCGTTTATTATGATTATTAACTCTTCCTCAGATTGACTCTGTTGTGATAATAATAACATAATTGCATCCTTTATGAACTAAGGAATAAACATTCTATTTTACTCTACCAGAAACTATAATAAGATAAACATAATAAGCATCATCTTTTATTCAACAACTTGTCATAATCTTTAGCAAATGGATAAAAAGAGCTTGTTTAAGGACAAATGTCTAACACGGAGTTCTACGCTAATCTATTTTCGAGCATCAACACTTTGTTATTTAATATATTTTTAATTTTACATAACATAATAATTTATCTATTTTTCTTTAATACATATATAGTTGCTATAAATATAAATCAATATTTTTTCTAAATACATCTAAAATGTAAAGTAGGATAAAAAATTTATCCTACAATTTATTTTATTAGCATGAAAACTCTCTATATATCGAACCTTGACCAGACCTAAACCTTGTGTGGGGACCAAAAAGTGTGAAAGTTCTTCCTTTGCGGTAAATGTCGGAAAAGTTGCACCGCACTGGTGGTTACTGGCATTACTCAGGTTTTTTTCGATGCTCCGAGTAAGGAGTGGAACTCAGCGATCCCGAGCAAAGCTCTGACAAATTTGAGGTTCACTCGAGGGTTCTCTGATTTGGCGTGACCGGGGCAAAGCTCGAAGGATCGCGATTCTTATCTCAATTCCTTAGCTACGTGAGAGGTGGGAAACGTTCCAGACTCGAGGAAAGCTTTTGAGCGTGCCAGAACGACCTCAAACTTTTTTCATGTGGAGATGAAAAACATGAGCTCAAAGGGATCGGGGGAGTCCTCTATCGCCAGTATGACGCTCATCACTAGTCGAGTTGTTGGGAGTGCTTAAAAGTTTAGGCAATTCTAGGTATCTTGAGAAAGTTTTTTAATTTGAAATGATTTGTATGGCTTTAAAAAGCTTACAAAATGTGGTAAAATGAGTATGATATTTATATACAAGAGCTTGGGCGCCTTAAGGGAAAAATATAATTTTTTGGGTTGTCTTTTAGCGCGTTAGCGTGCTGCAGGGAGCGCAATGCGCGCTACTAGAAGCGCGCTTATGCTCTATTAGAATCACATAAATGTTCTCCAAAGCATGTTTTTCGAATATTTGAAGCATGCCTTCACGTGTTTTTTTCGAGAACGAGATATGTTTCAAAATTGTACTTAGTGAGTTTCAGATTTTACCTCTCGTCAGATTTTCTCATGGATGGTCCTTTGTTGACTTTCTTAGCTTGGATTTTTTCCCTCCATGATCGATTTAATTTTGGACCTTTATTTAATTTTCGCACTAGTCACGTGTCATAATAAGGAGAAAGGGGATTCTTAGACGTTTTGTTTGCCCGAGGTTTGCGCGGCCTACGAAGAGACTCAAGGCAAGTCTAGTGTCCGAAGGTGTTGGAAGCCAGAGAACCCTCGAGCGAGAGCCCTCACCAGAGTACCCCCGCCAATGTAGAAGACCCGTCGATTTGAAGTTCCGTCCTCAAATTTTACCAAGTGACCAACATTTGACCACATCAAAGACAAAACTGGTAGGAAGGAAGAGACAACAGCATGAATCCGAAAGAAGAGCTACGAAGAACGTTGACGACACAAGCGAGGATAAGGCCGCGATGTAGCGTCGACAAGTTAAGCGAGAAGAAGAGCTACTAAGAACGTCGGCGACACCAGCAAGGAGAAGGTCGACGACTCAAGTGAAGAGAAGGTTGCGATGAAGGGTCGACGACACGAGAGAGATATCAGCAAGAATGTCAATTAAGGATGATGGGACAGGCATTTAATGCTTGAGCATGCCTTGATGGGACGAGCATTTAATGCGGCCATACCTTGTCCCGCCTAATCACCTTGGTAATGACCCCAGTCAACGCAAATTATACGAGAGAAGGGTGCACCATGCCTCTAACAACTGTACAAGGGAATGGCTGAAGAGATCCCAATTTGGGCGGGAAAATGAACCTCGTTGGAGAGAAAGAAGGTCTATAAAAGAGGGTTAGCACCTCAATTTTAGGGACTCCCTTTTTTGGAAGAAAGAAAGTTAGAGAGAGTAATTATCATTTGTAACCCCTTTCATTGTGATAATCAATAAAATAAAGATTGCCATTATTCTCGATATATATAGCTAATAAACGGAAGGAACCGAGCTCTTTACTTTAAGAACAAAAGTGATCTTGTGATTGTTGAGTAGTACGAAACGCCCTCGACATATATGAACGAAGATTTTGATTATGATATCATTATTCTGTATAGAGTTTTGTAAATTGGATAAAAACAGATAGATAAATAATTGCTTGGCATAGCAAACTACTAAAATAATGATCGCATAAGAGATTTTTTTAGATTGTTTACCTTGTTAGCTGATTACGTTGCAGTTACGAGGATATTTCATGTACCCATAAGTTTATCCATTGTTTGGGAGTCGATTTTATTGCTTTGTCTGTCAAGATGTGCAACCCGGATACACTTGTTGCTTTTAGGATTGTGTTTGTAACTAGAATTGGCTTGTTGCCTTAGAGAGTTTGCTATCCGGATATGTTTTTTTACCTTAGATAATGGGTTTGGTATTGGGAAAGGTTTTTTACCTTCATATATCAAGTTTGTTACCCGAAGAGGTTTGTTACCTCAGCGATTGGGTTTGCTACCCGATCAAAGGATTGTCTTTGAGACTTAATTTTGAACAAGAATTTTTTTCCCAAAAAATAGTTTATAGATATTATTGATTATACATAGAAAAATATGGACTTTCGGACAATCTTTTTTTATAGATAATTATGTCGTGTTTTTCTTCACGTACTATTTGGTCTATTTTCGACAGACTGGATTTTTGGTTTCGATCGCTGTTGTGCTTGCATTATAGGTAGGTTGCCTACGTACCCCGTGTATACTTTTTTTATTCATTTTTTTCTTCTTAGTTTTAATTGATATATAAAGGGAATATATGTAAAGCAATGAACGTTATAGAGCTAAATAGGTTCAAGTTCTACTTGTCTTTCTAATAATTAGTTTTTTTTTTTTACATGATCATTAAATTAACGCAATTAACGTGATTTTAGTTACTGTATTTTTTGAACTCACAAGTTTTCTTTTCATAAAAACGACATTACATTGAAGATTAATATAAACATAGCTATGAATTTTGAATTTTCCCATTTTAGAGGTTGGAAATTATTGATTTTCTTATTTTATTTATTCAAGAAGTATATTGTAGTGCTTAATTGGTACATATATTGTTATTTGTACATTGTTGCGGTGTGACATTATGATGTAGACTCGGAATATTATAGGGTAACAACTCTTTTGAACAATAAAGTTCAAAATTTTCTATTCATCATCATAATTAAAAAAACTTACAATGTTCGAGGCGATGTTATATGGTGTTCGACACACACAGAGAAAGAAAAGAACGGAAAAGGAAAGAAAGCGACACACAATCGACAAGTAAATAATGTTCTAACAAATGGAGTTGGCTACTTGCGTAAAAGGTAAGTCAATATTCGAAAAGAAAGGTTGAAATAATCAAAATCAAAGATTGAAAATAAATGAATATTGCACGAGATCTTGATTATTTGTTGCATTTTCAATCCTCGTCATTCTCCCCCGGGTCTATTTGAGTATTTAATATTCTTTTGAACTTTTAATTTACTTTGTTACGAATTTAATTAATTTATAACATGTACGACATGTCGTCTATATAAAAATGACGATTTTGTACATTAACTAGAGCTGCACATGATGACGTTGCGATGAGTCGCGACCAAATCGTGAAAATCGCCAAACTCGAAGTCGCGAGCGGACAGGTCGTGATGCGTCGCGAGTGGACAGGTCGCGATGCCTCGGTGGCACGCTCCCATTGGACGAGACCAATTATCTCGCACTATTGCTCCGCGTCGCGATTCCCGCCATTTAGTCACGATTAATCGCGACAAAAAAAAATCGCAACCCGCCACGATGCAAGTTAATGATTTATTTGTGCGGCTCTAACATTAACATATATTTTTGTAAGAAAAATTATATATATAATCATATATTTTATATATATCTAAGAAGACATGTTTTTGGAGTCCGAAATTAATGTTAAAAATAAAGATAATGTAATATGGAGGTGGGTCCCAAGCGAACAGCATAATTCGCCGCCCGCTTTGTCGTCTCTCTCGTCTTCGTTCGCCTCCGTCTCTCTCTCTCCTCATAAACTCTCTCTCTCTCCTCATAAAGCTCTCTCTCTGCTTTCCAACCCAAATCCAGAGACAAATTTTCCACCAAAGAGAGCCTCCATGGCCTTCGATTTTCTGTTACCCGCAACCATCTGAAGATTCACTGACGAACCTCTCTCCTGCTCTCGCTCATGGCGGGTGATAATGAAGTCAATCTCAGTGAATCCAAGGTACTTCTTCTTCTGATCAACCCTCGTTCTCGGCTTCCTTCGACTTCTTCCATGGACATTTCTGTCTGCGAGTTCTTGCTGAGCAAGTTCCAGACTCCATTTCTTCCTTGTTCTTCTTTCGACTGGGTCAACGCTCGTTGACTTTTTAACTGACTGTCGTTGCTGTTGATTGTGCAGAAAGTTGTTCCGTTGAACACATGGGTGCTGATCTCCAACTTCAAGCTCGCCTACAATCTCCTCCGCCGCTCCGACGGCACCTTCAACCGCGACCTGGCCGAGTTCCTCGACCGCAAAGTCCCCACCAACACGATCCCCGTCGACGGCGTCTTCTCCTTCGACCACGTCGACCGCGCCACGGGGCTGCTCAACCGCGTCTACCAGCCCGCCCCGCCCACCGAGGCCCCGTGGGGCGTCGTCGACCTCGAGCGGCCGCTCAGCCCCGAGAGGGCCGTGCCCGTGATCGTCTTCTTCCACGGCGGGAGCTTCACGCACTCCTCGGCCAACAGCGCGATCTACGACTCGCTCTGCCGCCGCATCGTCGCCGCCTGCAGAGCCGTCGTCGTGTCCGTGAACTACCGCCGCTCGCCCGAGCACCGCTTCCCGTGCGCGTACGACGACGGGTGGGCAGCGCTTAAGTGGGTCAAGTCCCGGACGTGGCTCCAGAGCGGGCCGGACCAGAAAGTCCACGTCTACCTCGCGGGGGACAGCTCGGGCGGCAACATTGCCCACCACGTGGCCGCGCGGGCCGCGAACTCCGGCGTGGAGGTGCTCGGGAACATCCTGCTCCACCCGATGTTCGGGGGCGAGAAGCGGACAGCGTCGGAGGAGCGGCTGGACGGGAAGTACTTTGTGACGGTCCAAGACCGGGACTGGTACTGGCGCGCCTACCTCCCCCACGGCGAGAACCGGGACCACCCGGCGTGCAACGTGTTCGGGCCGAGAGGGGAGCCGCTGGGCGGGGCGAAGACGTTCCCGAAGAGCCTGGTGGTGGTGGCGGGGTTCGACCTGGTGCAGGACTGGCAGTTGGCGTACGTGGAGGGGCTGAGGGAGGCGGGCCAAGACGTGAAGCTCCTGTTCTTGGAGCAAGCGACGATCGGCTTCTACTTCTTGCCCAACAACGACAACTTCTACACTCTCTTCGACGAGATCAAGAGCTTCGTGAACTGTTGATACGTCCGTGATTTGAAGATGATAACTTTACACTAATTAACTGTGTAGAGATTGTGTTGATTCTTGCTCTGCTCTCGAAGAGGAAGATGATCAGAGAGCTCAACAATGGCGGCGCGCTAATGTATAGCTTATTTTCTCTGGCTGTTTTTGATTTATTTTTATATACATTATATATAATTTTATATAAAGTCTAATTTCAGGAACAAGAAATGGAATTTACTCCATTCTGTCATGAACCCTAGCAATGTTCCACACCACAGAGATCCTTTGTTGGATTGTGTTCTGATGAAGGTCAAATCCTTTGTATTGGATCAATGATTTGTCCTTTTTTCTTTTAATCATAGAAATTGTGACATTTTCCTTCTTTTTTTCTTCCTGGATCGGAATTTCAGTTTTAGTTTTTCTCCAGAATCGGGAATTATTTGTTCCGGTTTCATTTCCTTTAATATGGACCGTTAGATCCGACGGCCCTGCTTTTATAATTACTCTAATTCCAACTAGAGAAAAATGAATGTTTCTTTTTCCGGATTTCATATTTAGAGCATTACCGTTTTATATGAATTTTAGGGTACAGTTTGCATTTACTATATATATATATATATATTACTTTTAGTTACCTTTTAAAAAAAGAGGTTGTTAAATCATAATTTGGTCTTCTTGAAATCAATATTGGTTTATAAGGAAATAAGAAAATAACAAAGTTAGGAAACAATAAATAAATAAATAGAGTTATTGAGAGCAAGGTTCAACTTACCGAATTTGCCGATAAATTGCTTACCGTTTTCGATGGATTTTTCGATAGCTTACCGATTAACCGACGGAAAACTTATAATACTGTAGCTTGTCGATTACCGACATTTTTCGATGATTATCGACGGATTATCGACACTTTTCAATACTTTTCGACGGAAAACTTATAAAATATATTTTTAGCTTATATTTACTAAGTTTGTAATATTGATAAAACATTAAAAACCCAAAAATAAAATAATTTCATACTTAAACACAAATAAATAAAATATAATCTCACTCTCATATATGTATATAATCAAAACAAAATCATCGAAAAATACAAAATTTATTGAAAAGTATCATATTTTTGTTATTTTTCAAGATGTTTGCCAAAGATAATCGATGATTATCGAAGATAATCGTAGAAAAGTCGAATCTTGATTGAGAGTGTGTCCAATTCATAAAGAAGAGAAAACAAAAGTCCATTCCCACCAAAAAGGGCATAAAAAATAATAATTTTGTGTTTGAAAGAGGCCACTATTGGGCACGAGTTTGAATCATTCTCATCATAACTCTTGCCCTCTCTTCATTGCTTCTTTCACCCGAGAGATAATTAGAAGATTAATTAAGAATAAATACCAAATAAAATTACATAAATAATAAAACAAAATTGGGTTTGCTTTTGGGAGATAAATAGGCAGTAAGTGGCAAGAACAGCTAAGCTTAGACAGAGACATGGAACTCTGTCTTCTATTGACTTTTTAGGTCTTTGCTTAGAGTCATTAGAATATATAATATACTATACTTACTGTCTTTTTTAAACAACTTCTATTTAATCAAGAATTGACTAATTGCCAACAAAGGCCCTCTAGCTTTGCATGTTGTTGTACTTTGGCATCATCAAGTTAAACCCTTCGCATCCATGTCCTATACTTTAAAAAGTAGCATAATGCGCAAATATGATTATAAAATGTTAACCGTTACACGAACATGATTTAATTGAACGTATTTTCTTGATTAGTTATCGAACGAGATTAATTTACCAATACAGTATATTAAAAAATTATTCTTAAGTAAACAAGATAGGAAAAAACCTAATAAAGTTAGTGATAGAACGCTCAAACAATTGAGTTCTTACACAATTTAAAAAAAAATGGTCACTTTAGAGTTTAGTGATAGAACTCTCAAAGTAGTCATTGAAACTAAGCACCATTAATCATTTATGAACTGAAAATTTTTGGTTTCAAATTTACAAAATCAGTTGTTTTGAACGATAATAACATAGTTTAAGTGTTTTCTTGTTTTGGGGGCTATTTTAATTGGAAGTTTTCTTGTTATAGTTGTCAATTGTCATGGTTATTTTAGTGTCTTTTTATTAAAAATCAAAATTACAGGAAGTTTCCCCTGCAAATTAGGTGTTTGAATTGAAAAACATGTCCGAATGCGACAAAATAGGGAGTCATTGTCAAAGAAACGAATATGGATTTTCTTTTGTTTAATGGACAAAAAACCTTAATGCCTTTGGTGACTCACTTTTGCTTTTGGACATTAATTTAATCTATTTAAGTGGTGGGACATTGCTTGGGTTTTGCGTGTCCACATTTGTTTTTTCTCATTTATGTCTTTAGTGCTTATCTATATTCCAAAATAAAATACATATATTAAAGAGATTTTAATTATTATTATTTTTTTTACTAATTTTACTTAGATTCTTTGATATCAATTTAACGGGAGTAATAATTTGTGTATTATATTAGTCATGTTTCTTAATCGTTTTTTTATATACTAACTATATTAAAGCTCAATTTATTTATTTACTTACATGCTATGCGCATTTTTCAAATTATTTAAAAATTGAGCCTTATTAATGAAAATCAAATATCATTGCCAAAGTCAAAGACCGAGAACCCAAGACTCAACTCATTTGGCGAGGCCTGGACCCCAAAGGCCCAAAAGGAAAAGTCCTTGACCGAAGTCTATCTTCGTGAAAGACAATTCAGAGAACCCGGTGAGGTTATCACAACTCCGGGAAATTCCTCAACCACTGATCAAGGAGATAAAAGGCCAGGGCGAACCTTCTTACGAGCCTCCCGACAAGGTCCCCGACGAGATCCTTGACGACCCAACGAGCCTCTCAGACGAGGTCCCCGATGAACCGACTAGCCTTCAACGAGGCGACCCGACGTGCCTCTCTATCAAAGTCCCCAACGACCCGAACTGGGGGATAACTTGCAATAATTGCACACGACGAGAAGACCCGAGCTTACGATGATCCTCGGGAGTTCCTCAGGATTCTTCCGGATTCAACGTACGGACACCCAAAAGATGTTGGATATATGTGTCCTTAAACAAGATATTTATCCATTTTGTAAAAGATTATGACAAGTCGTTGAATAAAGATGATGCTTATTATATTTGATTCCTTAGTTCATAAAGATATTGGCAATGGTATTTGATTTTCATTAATAAGGATATTTGAAGAAAGATATTTATCCATTTTGTAAAAAATAGAATGTTTGATTCCTTAGTTCATAAAGGATGCAATTATGTTATTATTATCACAACAGAGTCATGTGAGGAATAATTAATAAACATAATAAATGAACTTAAAACGTCCGTGACCTGATTAACTGGGTGGGAGCCCATTAATCGGTAAGGTCATTAATGTGACTAAGTGACAATCCTATTCTGGATTATGTGTGTGTCACACTCACTAGAAGTGCATTAAGTATAAAGCGTCTTCATACTGGACTAGATCTGAGTTAAACTCAAGAAGTAATCATATAAGACCGTCACTGATAACTTGTAGTTGAGACACAAAATGATGATCAAATGGATATTAGTTCTAAGTTCTGAGTGGTCATGAGTCCGAGCTACTGACTTGATTGTTCTTTGATTTAACCGTTAAAGAACACAAGATATTACCGTTGTTCCCAACACTATCATTTTGGGAACATGATAGTCAGTAGTAAGGATAGCTTGATCATAGACATGGGCATCACACAACTCTCTTCAGAGTCATGATGATTCCCTTGGTTGTCAGTGGTGAGAAGTGAGAAGTACCCGTGCGCAACTTATGAATCGAAACCATAAGTGGGTTGCTCATAATATTACTGATTGATTCAAGGATGAATACAATGAGGGGCATTACGGTAAAAACCGCCTGCTCATGTGTGAGTCATCAAGTGAAAGGACAATAACCCGAATTTGATTGAATCAATGGACACCCTGCTGTTATAAGGGAATAATATATACTGCATCACTAAAGAGTTCAGCCTCGGTTCTATAGTGGAATCACTTCGAGGTTTGACGAACAACTAGCAGTTCGTTGGAGCTTAAGTGATACGGGTCCATGGTCCCCAGGATAGCTCCGTAACGGATGATACGTACGTGATTAAAATACATTCTAGATAATGTTTAATCATTTGGCTCGACTTATAAAATTGACTAGTCTGTTCAGACGTCAGATAGTTTTATATTCAGCGTGGCAAAAGTATCCTATTTTGGTACATGGAATTAACTGATAAAAATAAAGTTAGAATTTAAATTTTCTAACAGCACCATGATATTGTAAATTAAATTCTAAGCAATTTTTCTTTTTGATTCAGACTAACGGTTTGTGATTTATGGATTTTCTAAGTTTATGACTCGGTTCGATAAACTATGAAATTAAATCACATGTCACGAATTTAAATGATAGTGTTGCACCATGACATTTAATGTGTGATATTGAGATCGGGTTTTATTGATATAATTTAATTATTTGGATTTAATTATTAATATCTAATTAATAATCAATTAATAATTAAAAGATTTATATTAATAAATAAAAATATATATTTATATATTGTTACATGTGTAAATTCGAATCAGGGTTTGGAGAACAAACCCTAGCTAAATTCGAATATGTAAATTGGAGAATTTATATTTGCGGCATAAGTACGCATTGTTTTGGTATTTTGGCAAAAACCCTAAAATCAATTTAATCCATTGGATCGGTTATGATTTAGTATCAACCGTTGGATTGAGATAATTGATTTGAACCCTAAATGTAATTCGCAATTGAAACTTGGTGACCAAGTTTAGGTATTTCGAATTTGCTTAATTAATTGTGTCCGTTGGATCGGTTTTGAGATTTAATCTTTACCGTCGGATTAGAAATTAATTAATGTTATATATATAATATATAATTCGAATAATATTGTGGATAAAAGTTTGAATTAGGGTTTTTGTAAAACCCTAGGGTATTTGACTTTATCCCTAATTGATTTGATCCGTTGGGTTGGTTTAAGATTTTTTATTTTTAACCATTGGATCTAGATAATCATAAACTAATTCGAATTTTAATATGTATATATATAATTCGAATTATATTAATATGATGATAAGATTAAATATTTTGATTTTATCTTGTATTATTATTTAATAAATCCCTGATTAATTATATCCATTGGATTTAGATGAGATTAAATCTGGACCATTGGATTGAAATAATTAATCATATTTAATTTAATAAATTCGAATAAAGGGAGGAAAAATCTCCAAATCGGTTACAGCTTGAGCCTATAAATAGGAGGCTCATTCTACACATTTTTCACACCTTCCCCAGAGCAAAAACTCGAGCTTTCCCTCTTTCTCTAGGGTCTGCAAGTTTTCTGCTTCTGAACTCTCTTCTGGTTCGGCTTAGGAGATATTTTCTCCGATAGCTTTAAAAGAACCGTCCGTTAAATTTTGCGACGCAGTCCTGCCGGCGAAGCCCACGCTTCGGTACGAGGAGTCCAGTAGAATATCCCGGAAGATCACGGGAGTTTCCCTCAGCACCGGCGGAGCCCGGCCCAAGTCAGCCGGAATCGTCAACTGAGGTACGGCCTTATGCATTGGGTTAATAAATGCAACCATTTACTGCTTTCTATTTATTTCCTATTCGACTAGATTATTAATAATGATTATGAAAATATTAAATTCGAAATATTTATCAGATCTTAACGAAATTATTATTACCCGATATCCGTGTCGTCGGTCCGGTAACAAGATTTCCGCTTTAAAATGAATTTTTAAAGGTTACCGGGACGCCTCGGAGGCTATTATCGTGGTAAGGAAGTCGGACTGATACCACCGATTTCCAACAAAAGACGCTACAGATGAGCCACAAAGCAACCGACGAGCCCCTCCCACGACAAGGAGCCGCGGCAAGCCTCCCCTAGCAAGGAGAGATGGTGTCGTTTCGCTGGGAAATTAATGGGGATTATTCATCATTAATTCCCCGTAAATCAAGGAAAAATGTTAACCATTTTCTCCTATAAATAGGACCCTCCTTCTCCTCCTCATCATTTTACACATTCTCTCACACTTTCTCCGAAGCTTCTCTCTCTATTTACTCTCTCTACGAATCAACCCCCTTGTCTTCCTCACCCGGCTCGCATATCTTTTAGCCCCGAAGCTCGCCAGGAGGGATCGAATACAACTTGGACTTGACAGGGACTAAGCCTCGCCGGAAAAGTTGTTCGACGAAGTCGTTACTATTGCCTGTATTTGTTGGGCATTGGCGACAGTACCCATTGCTTGATATTTAGGGGCATGGGCGACGACATCCTTGCCGGTAATACCCTCGCCACAAGCAACGGTCACCCCCGCACCGCCAACATCGACTTCACCGGCCAGTCAAACCACATCGCCAGTCATCCATTTACCACTGACTCTGAACTACGTGATGACCTAATTCGCCTGGACTACTAGATGAAATGTAAGCAGCTCTGCTACAGTGATGAGGTGCGACATCAATTATTTCTTTTTTGCAGATCTCCCCTCGCTGTCGAAGACCTCACCGAGGAAGGAAAATCATAAAGGATCGCCAAGAACAACCCGGAGCTTCACCAAGAACGAAGGATTCGCCTCCAGCTTTAACGACCGCAAGTTAACCCGCGTTGACTCCACCTTTGACCGCCCACGTGACTACCGGGTTTAGCCCGGGGGCTGGAACCGTGGATCGAGCTTTCAATTGAGCTATTTTTGCGCATTAACACTATGTTTAAAGATGAAACTCAAACTCGCCGATTTTGTTCATGATATTTGACTCGTTTCTCTGATATTATTGTTCTTGTTATGGTTAAACAAGATATATGTATATCGCATTGAATTAATTTAACATAACTAATATAATTACAAATGCAAGTTTTAGAACTAATTAGTAATATTATAAAATAAAGTGATTAAATTTAGATTACAACAAGTTTTAAAATAACATGTACGACATACATAAAATACTTATTTTACTGCTTAATCGTGTCCAATTAAATTATATCATTTTTACTTATTAGCTTAATCATATTTAAATTGATTGAGCTTAAGTCTATTTAAATCAATTCAAACCCATTTATATTATATCGTATCAAAGTATTTCGTGTCTCCTGTTCGAACGAAATCGCATTAATTTTATAAATAAACTAAGTACCAAAATTATTATACTCAATCTTGTTTAAGTAGCTGAACCATTTGATCGGAGTTTCCGTTATGCCCATGGACTTGGAGCAACCATAAGGAGATAGATGCGTGTATGTGTATTTAATCTTAGTTTTATAGCAATCATTTAGATATTATATTTTTGGATAATCGTGACAAGTTTCTTATTTGACCCTTTTGTTTTTTGTGTTCAATGAGTACAACTTGTATTTAGCCGGAAATTATGACTTATGATTTCTTTTGTTTGTCTGTATGCAAAACTAATAATATTCTCTCTTTTTATTTAAAAAAAATATATATAAAAGTATGGCAGATTGGATTATAGCCATCAAAGATCAGACACGTTATATACGAAGCCACAAAATCCAAAGGGCCTAATAGTTACTAGGAAACTAATTTTTTTTCCCGATTGGCAAAATGTCAAAATCAGCAATATATATAGGATTAGTGACACATAATAATGCGGCCAAATTGAGTTTGGATTTTAGAGACGCATCAAATTTGACCGATTAGTATTATATAAAATGATAATAATAATAATATCTATATTGTATAAATTAATATTTCATGATTTCATCAAATAGTATTAAACATAATACATTAACATAAAGTATTAGCAATAAACTTTTACTAAGCAACTCGTAAAATGCCATCAGGGATATGCGGATCTTAATTCCACAGATCCCACGGAATTAGGAGGATCATAGTCGCTTGTCCACGGATTACCGTGGAATAGATAATGCATCGAACCCGTGGTTTGGCCAGCCCTAACGACAATATAAAGAGCTACTGAGTACATAAGTAGTAAATTCAAAACGACAAGTCAGGTTCAGAGCCAAGGTACAGTCGAAAAGGTTGTAACCAGATTGAGAGGTCATCAATATATATAGTAAAGCAAGATTTATCACTTTCAATTCTTTATATCCATGAACCGAATTTAATATTTCTTTTTCGGTTTCGTACTCGAGACGGTAGCTTTGCAAACCATCAATGATAAATTTTACGTGAATACCTAAGGAATCGCAACCCATTATGTCGGACCGGTCCACCGATCAAATTAAACTCTAGAACATAACTAATCTAACTATAAATATATCTAAAACAATAACCAGCTTAAACAAAATAACTAAATAATACTACTTTTATTCCTAAAATGCTATGTATGTAACTATCCTCTGTCAATGTAGTGTTCTAAATGAAATCACTTAGGCTGAACCTTCGACGGAAAAACGGACAAACCAGTCGGCAGTTTCTTTTGTATAATCATTTTCCAGCTTCTCCAAGAATTAGTTTCCTTTTACCTTATATGGTATAGCTCGTCTGCTATAAAATAATATGTAAAATCTGCAGAAAACAGTCATTCGATCAGACAGAGACAAAGGAACGCTACGGTAAAGATGTATAATCATCGATTTGGTTTCCGAAGTTCCTATATGTTAGAGGTGTTAATATGGAATCCCAGAATCTAGGATTGCGGATTTATTTTAGAAAATCAAATATGGGAATTTAGTTACATAGTTACGGATTTATGAATATTTCAATTCTGTTTTCGTCTTTTCAAGTAACGGCTAGCGATACTAGACCGACAGATCTCGGTTATATCTAGATACACTAGTAAAAATGAAACTAGAAAGAAGTGTACTACAAAACGACAAGCTAATCATAGCAACCTCATTTGAAATGGAAATAATAATTTGAGATTTAGCAAAAGGATGATTAGAGAGGTTCGGTGTTATCATATCTAGTTTGAGAACAAAGAAGAAAATGCCAAAGGTGGTCATTTTCTCATATTATTTTGTAGATTGCTTCCAAATTATGTCGTTTTATCATTTCAAATTTCTTGTTATATCCTTTTGGGATTTAGCTAACATGTATGTTATTATTGGGAATGAGTTATAATTATTTTTTTACTGGAATTATTGGGAATGAATCATAAACTAATCATAATCTTTTTTCTTTTTTTTTTCAGAAGGAAGTTTGATGGAAGAAAAAAAGAACAGTTGGGTTGCAATTTATTAAGGGTAATGATGAAATACATAATATTCGAGCTTTCTGTTACATAGTTATTTAGACTATCTAACTGTTTAGTTATTAATTATGTCATTTAAATTACAAAATTTATGCGTGACGGTTGTTAAGACCCTAAGCTATGCTCATGAAAATAGTAGCCAATAATCATTTACATAAAACTTACTGTCTCTCACAAGCGAGGGATTGGGTTCGGTGAAGATTGGAGGAGCCCCGTTTTCGAGAACGGTTTTTTAGCCTTTCACTACGTCCTTTATTGTCTTTTTCCACTATTCAATTAAGGGTCCGAAGGGTTCTCAAAGCCTTAAAGGCGCCTAAGGCTGATCAAGAGGCTATGTTTTGATCATCTTGGAAGAGCGTTTGCCTTGCCCTCAAAGAAATTGCATCGCTTCAGTTTTTGTTGATTGAAAAAAGTGTCCGGGAAAAAAAGTGTCGGGAATCCAAGACGTCATTGAATTCCCGTTGGCTCAACCTCGGGCTCATACATTGCAGTATATCGGTAGAATGAAATTACTATATCGCTTACGTATAATCAATTCAATGGTCCCCAAAATTGATTCAAAATTATAGACCATGTTGTAGATAGTGTGTTAATGTACCTCTTGCAGCCTCCTATGGAAAGAATCTTGTTGCTTCTATCGATTTTTTGTGACTTAATCCCAAAATCGATCCTGAAATGTCCGATCACTCGGGCAAAACATCAGACGGAATGTCATACCCGAGCTTGAACATCAAGCAGATCACCAGAGCAGCCTTGCGTCGATGACTTAAGCCGCACGTTAAATACGCTTTGTACAAAATCCAGAATGTCTTTTTGTTAGGTTCCAAGCTCAGGCTATTCATCTCATGAAGAACACCCTCCATTTCCTCCAAGCGATTCTCCGAAGCATACATAACCATCTTGCAATGGTACAAAGACCGGCATACCCTCCATCGTTCGGATTCTGCGCGTTTTACGAAATACGCGAGTTTGTCCACTGCCTTGCTCCGGAAGTAAGCCCCGGAAATGGATTCCAGCAAGCGTACATCCAGCACGGGTGTTTTGTGCTTGAACGCCTCGTTTATGGAGCTTTCCATTGCTTCTATCCGAGTTGCTTCGGCATAAAACCTAATTAGCAGGACATTTAACCACGGTTTGTAGTTTTCCTCGGGAATTTGCCTCTTTAGAATCTCAATCTTTCGCCATATTTCAGTACCAGAACTTTTGCAGTAAGCAGATATCATCGACCTGATCAAAGGTACTTCCTTTTGATTTACGTAATCCTTTATTTCTTCATAAATCTCTTCCATCTTCTCCAAATTACCGGAATTCAGATACCCACGAAGCATTAGCAAATGCGTAGTCGTATTTGGCTTTACACGGCCAACCTTCATCAGTTGAAAAGTGTGTTCCATTTTATCCCACATCCAAGCCGTGAGATATCCGGTGATAAGATTATTGTATGTCGTTATATTGGGTGAGAGACCTGATTCCTCGATCTCCCTGAAAACTGTCTCCATGTGATCATAAAGTATCAAGCGACCGAAGAGCATGATAAGAGTGTTGTAAGTGACGATCGAAGGATGGAAAGTTCCTTCTTTCTTCAGGTCCTTGAGTAAAGATAGGCACTTTTCGGCGCAACCGTTACTCAAATAAGCTCTGACCAACGCGTTAGAAGTCGACGTTGTTTTGAGTCTCTTTTCAGAAGCCTCGGCATATAGCTCGGAAGCTAGATCGACATCGTTGACTCTACCGGCGAACTCAATGCCGCTTGCATACTCATCCTCCGTCATCAGAATATTCACATTCCTTCTCCTCCACCTTAAAACCTGTATTCATAAACGAACCAACACGGCAAGAAAAGCCCTTGTGAAATCTGTAAACTCCTTTCGAGTTCTATGCAATAAAAAGGAATGTAAACAGAAATCGACACACGAATTTCTGCCCGTTAGAAAGTAAAACACAGACGATGATCGGAAAAGTAACAATGGAGGTGAGAGAGTATAATTAACTCGAAAACACCAGTTACGCAAGAGCCTAAACTCGAAAAAGTCGAGATCACCCGGCCTGTCGGTCTGATCATTCCGCCCTCAATGGCCGAAAGAGTGGATTCGGGTCACGAACTCTTAAGAAATTTGATAGAATGGAGTAAGATTATCCCCAAATAAGTGTAAGAATTCCTACTTTCAAACACTCGAATCAATTTGATGAAACAAGGTTTTGATCAGGTAGATTAGAGAATCCAGAAAAGCATCATCAATCACCTCAAGGGCTAAGCGAGGAAGCGAATCCAGCTTCTTGAGCAGCTCCACGATTGGGCCTCCATCCAAACACCTTCGAAGCAGCGAATTTCCCTTCTCCTCCAACAATCCAACGACCTTATCGTGATCGCCAGCATTCCGAGCCAAATCGTCACTCAGATCACTCACCTCTCTGAGCGACGGATTCTCAGGGAACAAAGGCAAGACCTCGGAGCACCAATCACCCGAAGAAGAGGCGTAATCGCGAGCGAAGCAGTGGTTCGTGGCTCTTCTGAGGGCTCGGGGCTCGCCGGAGGTGGTCCGGCGGAGGATAAGCTAGCCTGCACCGGCGAGATTCCGGCGGAGGCGGTTCATAGCCTGAGCTCCAGAGAAGCTTTCATGGCGGAGAGAGTGACTACTTCGTACGAGTTGGAGTACGATTTTGCCCCTCAAAAATTGTTAAACGACAATCGTTTTCAACTTAGTTCAATAATCACGCTGAAAGTACCAATAGTCTTTCCATTATGGCCTAAACTCTCCTTTTATCTCGTCAATCCAATTTAGTCATTTGTCCATCCATTTCCATTAACCATCGCCATGTTTCAGCTATATAAGCCCTCTAACATTTTACGGTAGAAGTTCTAGTAGTCTTTCTATTGCCATTAATAAGTTCCCATTTAATTTTTTGTGCATGGAAAAGTTACAGTTCTCTAAAATTATAAGGTCGTTAGTCTTTCATCTACTATTTTCTAGCCAAGTGACACTTGGCATCATGTTAACCGGATTGTTTGAAAATTTGAATACCATCGTATTTCGTGCATGCTCCAAACTGGATTTTTTAAACCCGAAATCCAAAAATGTTGAATCGAAATACCTGGATTGAATTATCACAGGAATCCAAAAGTACAATGTGGGTATTTAGATTACAAAATATGGATTAAATTGAACTCGCGGTCCACAAACAACTTGCATTTATAATTAATATGTTGTGCCAACCAATATATTTTTTAGTTATGTCTCTAAGAATCAAGTTTGTCATAGATACCATAATTTATTATTTTTTTAAAAAAATTATTAATTATTATATTGAAGCATGAAATGAAATGGTAATTTAGCATACATAAGAATGCATTGTTAGTTATAAAGATAGTATTTGAAGGGTATTAGTTACTAAAATGCCCGCATATTTTTGTATTTTTAGATTTTTTATTACGGATATTTCAATTCATGTATTTTAATTAAGCCATTTTATATTCCAGAATAAAATTACATGGTTATTTAATCTTGTTTTTTTTTTAGATTTCGCATTATTTAATCACAATATTTTGTATTCCGAGTAAAACAAATCGTATTTCAATCTGGGTATTTCATTCGGTTCTTCATATTATTACAATTATTGACGTGGCAGTCAACATTATGTCACAGGGAATTTGACTTGAAAATATTAGATGAAAGATTAACCGTCTTACAATTTCAGAGAACAAGAACTTTACCATGCACAAAAAAAAAAGAGAAATTGCACGTAATAGCCATATACAAACGTTGATATTGCATTTTAGCAAACGAGTGATTTTTTTTTTTGTGAAATAACCATTTTTTATGAGGTAGCATTGTTAACACAAATCCAATTATGAAATTCCCTTTTTGAATTTTTCTTTAATTATCAATTTTTTAATTACTTTTGTAAATATTTGCTATTAATTATTCAAATTAATAGGTATTAAATTCCTAATTTAATATTTTTATTAAAATCTCCCTCTCTTCTCCTCTCTTTCATTCTTCTTCTTCTTCTTCTTCTTTTAGAAAATTTTATTTTGTATTTAAATATTTCAATTTTTTTCTATTTTATTCTTTATTTTAATATGAATTATATTTCAAATTATTCATAATTAAGGATATTAAATTCTTTGATGTTGGTTTAATTGGCTATTCCAAAATATTAACAAAACATTGGCTATTTTGTAAATGTCAAGTTTCAATTTGGTTAGTTTGTTACAGTCGCAAAAAAGAATGAGACCTTATCGATGACGATAAAAATACTCTTAGAACTTTTCACGTAAGTGGTTAGCGGGCTTATACAGTTGACACAGAATTGATTGGCGAGACAAAATGAGACTTTGAAAAAATTTCAATCGACAAAAAAAGAACAATAACTTATCATCAGCGAATAGAAAGACTATAGTACTTTTAATGTGATTATCTTTTTTAGTTGTTTGAGTTTTTATTAGAGTTGATGATTTTTGTGGTGAAAAAATCACTCCCACGGTCACGGAGTTACGACGTCGTAATTCTGAGTTTAGATTACCTCAAAGCTCGGGTCTTTCCGTTACTATCTACTGAATCCTCTACCCGGAAGATCTTCTCCAGCACGTCATTAAATCTTTCGATGAGCTTCCGAAGTCCCTCGTCCCTTCCTTGCTCCAAGTTCCATAGATCTGTGATATTTACCTCTGTTTGCACATACATAGATCGTAGTGCCTTAAGAAGTGGGACACTAGGTCATCAAAACAGTGGATAGAATTTGGCGGGAGTCTTGAGAACCATTCCAATGCCGCCCCCTATAAGCTTTCCACAAAACAAACAAAAAAACACATTAGTGTCTCCCTTTCTTGTCCGTACATGTTAACTCGCCCCATCGTTATGTGGAAAGCCTTCACGTATGCCTTCGAGTCCGTCACCCATTTTTAATATGTGACCTGATTTTCGGGACGTCATGCACATGGATGTTAGTGATCATCGGTGATAAGGGGTGCTTGTCGTATCCTCCACGAGCGGATTGATTTATGGGGCCGCGCTCGTCACCTTGTGCATCTGAGATGTGACGTAACCCATCTTGGAGTTCAACTAAATAATGGCCCTGTTTATATGCACCTGGGCATCCATCTGTGATTCGTCAGCATGGCCATCGATAGTGGTGGTTGTAGCTTTCCCATGTTCTTCTCTCGTCGTGGTGGTAGGTTGAGTGGAGGAAAGGGGATTCCTCGCTCCTTGAACTATCGGGCAGTCCCACTCATGTTCCCATTATGGAAAAAGTTTCTATTTGAGGATGGGAAACATTGCGGAAGATTTTCATGACCTTCATGCATGGGCGAAGGAACCGCGCTTCCTCCATTCATCACTGCTTTTGCTGTCATGGATCCGCCAGAGTTATTCATCGCATTTCCTACTATTGTCCTCGCGTTACCTACCTGTGTCGAAGCTCCACAAAATTATCATTCTCTCTGCTCCAAAGCTGCAATCCTTTGTTGGTAATTTTCCACCGTCGGGAATGTCGCTGGTATCGCAGATGAACTCCCAGGTTGTTGGTTTGATTGGGGTTCTTCACATATCGGCGTCCCAAGGCTGCTGTCGTTATCGCTCTTCTTCTATTCTTTGCGCTTCTATTTCGTTTTCATCGCCATTTCTCATACAACTCTTGTTATTGAAAAAACACATTTGTCCCTCGGTGGGCGCCAAACTGTTGATGTGAAAAAATCACCCCCGCAGTCACGGATTTATGGACGTCATAATTCCGAGGTTAGATAACCTCAGAGCTCGGATATTTTTGTTAAAGCTAGATCACATTGAAAGAGATTGATATTTGGGGATAAGTCGGGTGTTTTCAATGGGTTCGGTGTCGAAGCTTCGTGTATTTTTCTGATAAAATTAAGATCATTTATACATGGGAATTAACCCTTTATCTATAATGAGCTAAGTAATTCGAATTAGGCCTCATAAATGATTTGTTACAAAATGCGCTGATTCTCTCATAATTATTGTTTATGCAGAAAATTAGATACACACTATAGCGGTCCAATATCTTGTGTTGGATCGGACCGAATGTCGTTTGTTGACTCTCGAGGGTTTTTGGGCATGGATTCCTGGCGCTTTGGGCCGCACGGACCCTCCACTGATCGTGGTCCCAACTCTGGTTTCCGCTACACCTATTACCACAAGGCCAGGAATGGACTAAATCGGGGTCACAGGTAGGGTCTCGGAGAACCGGTGTCCTACGAAGGGAATGTCACTGTCCAACCTTCGGCGAATCCCAGAAGATCGGACCCTCCACCCATATCACCGGTCATGTTCCGGGTCCCCCGGCCTATCCAAAGAATCTTATATCTGTGAGAGACATAAGACTAGAGGTTAGAACGATGACCTTCTGGATCCAGAACCTTAATAAGGAAGGTCGCAAATCAAACCTGGATTTTCTCCAGGTCTTCCATTCAAACCAGCTCCCCCGTCTCCGAATTTGGGGAAAAGAACACTCGAGATCAGGGTAAATCGGGGAGTTGCCCCTGTATTCACCTCAAACGCTCAACATTGGTAGATTATTTGAGAGAGCGGGAGTTTTAGAAGTGAAGAGGGTGGTTTGAATGGGTTTTTATCTGTTACCGCTTGACTGAATTGAGTTTCTACTTATAGGACGGTCTATGGGTCTATATGCAATTATAAATTGCTCCAAGAAGCCCCCATGGTAAAATTATATGTTTTTTTGAGTCCTCGCGCCCTGATCAATCCATCGGGATTGTCTGCATGTCCATCCGAGCTTCGACGTGCTCGCAAGCGCGAGTGGCTGCACGCGTGTTAGGGCATCCACACGCGTTAGGCACGTCCTGGGCTACGTGGCGCGCGCTGGACACGTTAGCAGGCGCGTGTAGGCGTATCCTGGCCCCGTAGTGCGCGTGTGGGGCCCGCGTGGTATTTCTGGGCGGTTTATAGCGCGCGGAAGGCGTTTCGAGGCTTTTTTTTTTTACTTTTTTATGGCGTATTTGAGTTTTTTTGATAATTTAAGGAGTGTTTAGACACCTCATTTTACGAAAATGGGTCTCCAGAAGGCTTTTTGGGCTAAAATTGACTAATTTAATAAAGAAATAATTGATTGAATAATCTTTCTTTAATAAATAACCCTTATAAAAAAAATAACCCATAACTTTAAGGCAATGCTTTGCGAAAAACTATCTGTTGGACATGTGTGTCCTTAAACAAGATATTTATCCATTTGTAAAAGATTATGACAAGTCATTGAATAAATATGGTACTTATTATGTTAATCTTATTATAGTTTCTGGTAGAGTAAAACAAAATGTTTGTTTCCTTAGTTCATAAAGGATGCAATTATGTTATTATTATCACAACAGAGTCAATGTGAGAAAGAATTAATAATCATAATAAATGAAATTAAGACGTCCGTGACCTTATTAACTGGGTGAGAGCCCATTACTCGTATAAGGTCATTAATGTGACTAAGAGATAATCCTATTCTGGATTATGTGTGTGTCACACTCACTAAAAGTGCATTAAGTATGAAGTGCATTCAGTCCAGTATGAAGACACTTCATACTTAATGCACTTCTAGTGAATGTGACACACATACATAATCCAGAATAGGATTGTCACTTAGTCACATTAATGATCTTACACGATTAATGGGCTCTCACCCAGTTAATAAGGTCACAGACATTTTAAGTTCATTTATTATGATTAATAATTCTTCCTCACATTGATTATGTTGTGATAATAATAACATAATTGCATCTTTTATGAACTAAGGAAACAAACATTCTATTTTACTCTACCAGAAACCATAATAAGATTAACATAATAAATACTATCTTTATTCAATGACTTGTCATAATCTTTTACAAATGGATAAATATCTTGTTTAATGACACATATGTCCAACTGGCCCAGCATTGGGCGAGGCCCAGGGCGAAACCCTAGCGGGTTGCCCAGGCGTGCAGCGCACAAGCCTCGCACACGGGCTTGCGGCCCACGCTGCCTGGCAGTGTTATGCGCCTGCGGGCCCAGCGCGAGGCGCGCGCTGCCCTGGCCTGCCCGAGAGGCTCAGCTCGGGTATTCGTCGGGCATGTGGGCCAGGGCTTAAACCCAGAAAGCCCACGTGCAATAATTTTTATTATGGGCCGGATTTTTAATCCGACCCAGTACCCTTGGAATAAATAAATAAAATATTAATTATTATTAACGAAATTAATAAATTATGAATTAAATTAATTGTGTTTAATTAATTAAATATAAAATATGGATGTTATTTGGATAAATAACATTGACTTATTTTATCTAATTCATAAAATTAAATATGGATATTATTTAATGATTAAATAATATTGTCTTATTTAATATTAAAATATGGTTGATAATTCTTAGGAATGATATCATTGGCTTATTTTAAAATTTCATAAATAATTATTAATAAGCCGCAAAGTAATTTAATGATAATTCTTGGAGAATAAGTATTATTGAAATCTAATTATAAGTATTCATCATAGATATAATTTGTTATAACCTATTTTCATAACCCGTAAACATAGCGTCTATGTTTTGTCATTATTAATATGTCGAAATTAGGATAGATATAAATAATAAAGTGTAAATGTAAAAGATTACTTATTATTAGTCGGAAAAGTCTCAATCGTACAACCTTGCCTAAGGAAGAGGGAATCAAAAGTGGGGCCGGTTAACCATCCACTTCTGGGTGACCGGTTAGGACCCCTCCCATATACCTGGAGAGAGTACTGATTGACCTATCGTTACCGACAAAATAAAAATACTATAAAGGCTACATTACCAAATTACGCGTCATAATTAATAAAGCCTTAATATAAACTTTTAATGTGTCATTAAAGGAAAGTTTCTAATAAGTTTTAATTAACTTATGATAAGAATTAAAAATGTCATCTTAACAAAAAAATGGCAAGTATAGAATATCATAAAGGTCTCCATTATTATTGTCTCAAGGTCAGCTAACCACACCGCCTCGAGTCACCCTGGTGTGTCTATTCTCTAAGGAAGGTGTGCTTGTGGGAGGTTTGACACCGTGATAGTTCCAAAAGAATATGGGGACGGAGGAATCTTGGAAATGGACCGCGAGTCACCCTAGAGTGACCATTCCCTAAGGGCGACGTTTCCAATAGGATCCTGAGAACCAAAAATAATGGGTTAAGCTTGCACGGAAGTTGGTGCTTCCCGATCGTCTATGGTGATAGTTAATAATCATAGGGAACTTGGTTGGTTCTTGTTTTGAATATTAATTAAGTTTATGACTAATACATAGTTTAACCAAACTACACGGTTGATACCGGGAATCATCCTGGAGTGACCACGCCACTAAGGACGGCAACGACGTGTATAGTCGGTTAAATTATCACGAAATAGTTAAAGGGTTTAATTAACGTTTTCCAGAACATGTTTGCATCATGTAACTATTTCAAACCGAATAAAATTCATAAAACATTCTACCTATAGTAAAGTTTAATAAGTTTCTTTTTCAATGTCAGTATAAAATGTTTATCCCAAATAAATATAGACCAATCTGATGTGTATTTAATGTCAAGACAATAAATGTTTGAATAAGTGATTTTGTTCACTTATTGATTATCTTTTGTGATTAGCTGGTATTTCAATTCGATATTACAAGGGAGTAATTCGAAAGTTCTAAAACTTTGGAAATGGCTAAAGATGAACAATGAAAAGATAATCACCCATCCCTATGATTGGTTAAGGTTGAAACCTTTGACTGAATACATGATTCAGAACACAATCATAAGTTGACTGTGTGAGTCAAAGTAATGGAATAATTATTTCAATGGAGCAAGTCGTTTAAATATAATAAGTTGTTGTTTTCAAGAAAAATATTTATTATACCCGTGACTTACGTGGAAATTCAAATATCCACTTATATAAACAAAGTTTTATCATTGTAGATAATAATGAAATTATTATTTATGAAATGATCTAGTTGTTTATATTGATTGTCACGTGAGGTAAAATAAACGAGCTGAAACCATTATGAAATAATGAATGAATAATATGAATGTGACATCCTGAAAAAGGTTTAACCGTTGAAGTGATCGATCATACCTTAGGCATCTAAATGATACTCATATTAATTTGGATGAGATAAAAAGGATGGACCAATGCGTGAATTGTTCGTCAGTTCCCTGCCTGTTTGAGAATCTTGTCCAAAGATTAAAATGACTAAAAGACCATTTTATGATAAAAAGGTCTAAAGAGCCACAATTCCTATAAATCTTGTACATACTTGGTGTATGTGGTCCAGTATACAAGCTCGAGAAGGATATGAATACTTTATCTAATGATTGGCAAGTATTCAAGGTAATGGTATGAATGCAAAGTAAATTACAACTTTTAAAAGTTCAAGAAATTTATTGCATGAACCGAATTTTTAATTCAGTTAATCACTTATGACTCTTCAGTTATTCTGAAGGGGTGAATCTAAACTTTCACTTTTATGATCACCTTATAGAGAAATTAATTCTCTGATAGTCAACGTTCTCTTTCACACCAGCACAATGATGTGTTAAAGAAAGAAAGGAACAAGAACCTTTAGAAATGATTGAGGGGAAGAATCATTTTACATTATTCATGGGACTCGAACGAGATATAGTTTATGTTCATATAAGAGAGTAATTGCTTTTCAAGCAATAGTAACTCTTTTGGAATATGACTCTATAATAAACTATGAACCTCAAGGTAAAAGATTAGTAGAGGAATTGTCAAAAGACAAAACTAATTACACAATCAACATCGCCTATTGATAATCAGAGTACGGAAACCATGGTCCGAAATCAGAACCAAATGATACTCAGATGTAGTGGGAGGTTGTTAAAACTAAAGAAACTACGAATGATCATAGTTTCATTAGAAACTTAGAGAATACTCAGACGTAGTGGGAGGTTCAATAGAACGACTAAACACTACGAGTATACTCAGTTGGAATTTCACCTAGATGTTACAAACACTACCGTTGAAGATCCCACAGGCTACAAGTAAGCTATGGTTGATCCTGATAAGGGAGAATGGCAGGAAGCCATGAACCAAGAAATATAATCAATGGATTCTAATGAAGTCTGGGAACTTGCAGACTTACCAGATGGTTTCAAAATCATTGGCTGTAAGTGGGTATACAAGAGAAAGAGAGGAGTGGACGGGAAGGTTGAAACCTTCAAGGCTAGACTGGTGGCAAAGAGTTTTACCTAGAGGGAAGGTATTGATTTCGATGAGACCTTCGCTCATGTCGCTAACTATAAGTCCATCCGGATTCTCATGGCCATAACCTTTACTCTCAATGATGAAATTTGCCAGATGGATGTCAAAACTGCATTCATGAACGGGTACATTGACGAGAACATCTATATGGACCAACCAGAAGGGTTCGTGCAATAGGGTCAAGAAGGGAAAGTTTGCAGATTACTCAAGTCCATCTATGGATTGAACCAAGCTTTCAGATCCTGGAATCTAAGGCTTGATGAAACCATCAAGATATGGATTCATTCAGAACATCACCGAGGCCTGCATTTATAAACTCAATGATGAGTCCGTGGATATTTTTCTTGTTCTGTACGTCGACGATATTCTTCTCATTGGAAACAGTGTGAAAAGATTATCGGACATGAAAGCGTGGTTATCTACGCAATTAACTATGTTCTTGGGATCCGTATCTTTAGGGATCGCAACAACAGGCTTTTGGCCTTATCATAAGCAGCTTACATTGATAAGGTGCTTGAACGTTTTGCAATGGCAAATTCCAAGGGAGGTAATTCACCAACCAGACATGGAGTGTTCCTTAGCAGGAAACAATGCCCTACTTCTCCGGAAGAGCAATACGAGATGAGGCGGATACCCTATGCCTCAGCAGTGGGAAGTCTGATGTATGCTATGAAGTGTACTAGGCCAGACATCAGTTACGCTGTTCGAATAGTTAGTAGATACCAATCCAACCTTTGTATGGCTCACTGGACTGCAGTGAAGAACATTCTCAAGTATCTTCGGAGAACGAGAAACTATATGTTAGTGTTTTTCAGGGTCAGAACTGAATCCACCAGGATACACTGATTCGGACTTTATGTCTGATAAGGACGCGAGAAAGTTGACGTCAGGAGCAGTGTACACCCTTGCTGGTGGAGCGATATTCTGGAAAAGCGTAAAGCAATCCTGTATTGTAGATTCCACAATGGAAGTTGAATATGTGGCTGCCTGTGAAGCAGCCAAAGAATCAGTTTGGCTGAAGAATTTCTACATAGAACTAGGTGTAGTCCCAGATGTAGATGGGCCCCAAACGCTGTACTGTGACAACAGTGGCGCAGCGGCAAATTCTAAAGAGCCCAGAGACCACAACAAGGCAAAGCATACAGAGAGAAAATATCATATCATTAGAGAGATAGTACATCGAGGCAACGTACGGGTTGTGAAAATAGCTACAGAAAACAATCTGGTGATTCATTTACCAAGACGTTGCCGGAGAAAATATTCAGGAGACATCTGGAAAATATGGGCGTGAAAGACATGAGTCATCTTCTTTAAATACAAGTGGGAGATTGTTGGACATGTGTGTCCTCAAACAAGATATTTATCCATTTGTAAATGATTATGACAAGTCATTGAATAAAGATTGTACTTATTATGTTAATCTTATTATAGTTTCTGGTAGAGTAAAGCAGAATGTTTGTTTCCTTAGTTCATAAAGGATGCAATTATGTTATTATTATCACAACAGAGTCAATGTGAGGAAGAATTAATAATCATAATAAATGAACTTAAAACGTCTGTGACCTGATTAACTGGGTGGGAGCCCATTAATCGTATAAGGTCATTAATGTGACTAAGTGATAATCCTATTCAGGATTATGTGTGTGTCACACTCACTAGAAGTGCATTAAGTGTGAAGTGTCTTCACACAGGAATGGACCTGACTTAAACTCAAGAAGCTATCATAGAAGACTTTCATTGATAACTTGAAGTTGAGTCACAAATAGATGATCAAATGGATATTAGTTCTAAGTCTTGAGTGATCTTGAGTCCGATTTACTAGCTTGATTGTTCTTTGATTTAACCGTTAAATAACACAAGATATTACCGTTGTTCCCAACACTATTATTTTGGGAACATGATAGTCAGTAGTAAGGGTAGCTTGATCATAGACATGGGCATCACGCAGCTCTCTTCAGAGTCATGATGATTCCCTTGATTTTCGGTGGTGAGAAGTGAGAGGTACCCATGAACAACTTATAAATCGAAACCATAAGTGGGTTACTCATATTGTTACTGACTGAGTCGAGGACGAAAATGCGATGAGGGGCATTACGGTAAAAACGGCCTGCTCATGTGTGAATCATCAAGTCAAAGGACAATAACCGAATTTGATTGTATCAATGGACACCCTGCTGTATAAAGGGAATAATATATACTCTATCACTTAAGAGTGTAGCCTTGGGTCTATAGTGGAATCACTTCGAGGTTTGATGAACAACTAGCAGTTCGTTGGAGCTCAAGTGATACGGGTCCATGGTCCCCAGGATAGCTCCGTAACGGATGATACGTACGTAATTAAAATACATTCTGGATAATGTTTAATCATTTGGCTAGACTTATAAAACTGAAAGGTCTGTGGCAGACGTCAGATAGTACTATCGTCAGCGTGGAAAAAGTACCATATTTTGGTACACGGAATTAACTGATAAAAAGAAAGTTAGAATTTAGATTTACTATCAGCACCATGTTGTTGTAAATTAAATTCTAAGCAAATTTGCTTTTTGAACCAAGTCATTTCGACTAACAATTTGTGATCATGGATTTTCTAAGTTTATGCTCGGTTCGATAAATTATGAAATTGAATCATATGTCACGAATTTAAATGATGGTGTGGCACCATAACATTTTAATATGTGATATTGAGATCAGGAATTATTTATATAATTTAATTATTTGGATTTAATTATTAATATCTTATTTAATAATTATAGATTTATATTAATAAATAAAATATATATTAATATATATTTAAATGTGTAAAATTCGAATTAGGGTTTGGTTATTTGAAACCCTAGAAAATTCGAATCATATGTTTTGGACATTCCATATTTGTGGCATAAGTACTAAATGTTTTGGTATTTTAGCAAATCCCACAAAATCAATTTAATCCATTGGATCGGTTATGATTTAACATCAACCGTTGGATTGAGATAATTGATTTTAACCCTAATTGTAATTCAAAATTGATAGCTTGGTGACCAAGCTTAGGTATTTTGAATTTAGTTAATTAATTATATCCGTTGGATTGGTTTTAAGATTTAATCTTTACTGTCGGATTATAAATTCATTAATATTATATATATCATATATAATTCGAATTAATATAGGGTGAAGAATTCAAATTAGGGTTTTATTAAAACCCTATGTTATTTGATTTTATCCCTAGATGATTTGATCCGTTGGATTGGTTTGAGATTTATTTTTAACCATTGGATCTAGATAATCATTAAACAATTCGAATTATATATATATAATTCGAATTTAATTAATATGATGATAAGATTAAATATTTTTATCTTATCATGTATTTGTTATATCCATTGGATTTAGATGAGATTAATTATATTTAATTATATGAATTCGAAAAATGGGAGGAAAAATCTCCAATTCGGTTACAGTCTGAGACCTATAAATAGGAGGCTCATTCTACAAATTTTACACACTTTTCCCGGAGCAAAAAACTCGAGCTCTCCCTCTCTCTCTATCCCTCGCGTTTCATAGGACTAGACAACACGGTCAAAAAGGTACGACCCGAAGTGAGGGTTGTGAACTATAAAGTCCACAACGCCGCCACGAATTTCCCCGATATTGATCGCCACGTCCAAATCAACATGCACTCATTTCATCCCTCCGATCACCAACTCGAAGATCAGAGACATTGGGATGATGAATATTCCCCATGACGGGAAGACGGAACCAGGAGCACATCTCCGGTTCCTCCACATCGCAATGGCGAGAGATTACCTCCAACCATCGGAGAGAGATGCCGAATAATGTCAGATATTTGCCAATCATTTGGTAGAAACCGCGCTCAAATAGTTCTACAAACTAGAACCATACTCGATCGGCTCTTCGACCATTTCACGACAATTTTCTTAAATAATTTCTCAATGGTTAGAGGTTGACAGAAACCATGGTCGCTCAAATATAAGTCTGCAGCGGTGAAAAGATGAGCCACAAAGGACCTTCATCTCCCGCCTTTAGGAAAAATTATCTCGTCTCATAGGGTCAGCGATGAAACGAAAATCGTCACGCTCATCTCGGGACTATGGTACGAACTAAAATTCAGGCATAACATCCACGTGAATCGCTACGCGTCGATCAAAGAAGTAATGCATCATAATCGATTTTGCTTCACCTCGGATATTTATCCGAACAATGAGGATTCGAGGTCGTCGCGAAGCTAAATATGATAAAAAGGGGACGTTAATTGTCACTTAGTTTACTGTCCGAATCCAGATCCAAGGTGAAAGGAACTCGGAGGAGGTGTATTATGGCACCGGATATCACTTCAGCTGCTGCCCGAATGAAGATTCTAGGTCATCGCGAAATACGAGGTGAAGCAAATTAATTGCCCCGGAGTATTTTCGACATCCAAATATCGTTGCAATATACCAGGTGGTGCTGAATCCGACAGAGGAGACGTTACCAAAGCTCGACTGCGAGTCAAGGCAATAAGGATCTTGGTGAAATCCAAAGTCGTGTTTTATAAGAGAATATTCCATGCTCGCGGGGAGACGTACGTGTCCAAGTTTTGAACCCAATAAGGGTCTTCTCGATGCGATACAAATTGAAGCTTAGGTTATCAAGTTTTCTCGAAGATTTTTGTTCACCTCGTTCTTTTCGGGGTAAAATTTATAATCAGTTTGAAAATTGATTGACTGGGATGGATTTTTCCCTTTACCTTGTCGGGTCCCCTTTGGAGGCCCCGCGAAGGTGATTTTTTTACCATTCCTTTGTGGAGTGGGTATGTAGCAAATTTTGTGTTAGAAAATATCAAATTTCCCACAGACGGCGCCAAACTGTTGATGTGAATAATCGCCATCAACCGTCGCATATTAATCGTAATTCGTTTTATTGTAGTGTCTGCGTGTGTTGCTGTATGAATCCCGATACTTCGTCTTACTCGCCAAGATCACTTTGAATATATTATAAACATCGCGATAATATTATAATATTAAGCGTAAACGAAAATGATACCATGGTTTTTTTATAGAGGTTCGTCCCAAGCGGTAGTTGACTACTTCCTCTCTAGATTTCTTATTCAAACAAAGTGAATACAAAGTAGAAAGGGAGAAAATAGATTACAATGAGATGAATCTGACCGTATAACGAGGTGGAAATACGAGGTCAAATTACATCTCATAAAATGAGTAATATGAAATATAAATCATCTTAGAGTGTTTGTGGTGATCTTCTTTCTTCTGAGTTCTCCCTCTCCTCTTGAATCCTCCTCTGCACTAGCCTTCACCATTCATGTATTTATAGGCTTATTGTGTTGAACGTGGCTGCTCCTATTCTTTTGCATGAGTGGGTAGCTTTTTTGACTTGTCTAGGAGATAATAATGGATTTTGACTAGGCTTGCTTCCTTTGGTGGTGACATGTGTAAAGTGATCATGCTTTTCATTTGACCAAACTTTTCATACGCTTTCTCCTCCAAAAAGTGATGGTGATAGAGTCATAATTGCTCATTCAATCCCTTGATTTGTGGAGAGCATCAAGTCCAATTGTACTCAATATTTGTGCGCATGATGTGTATCAAAAGTGAGGAAATTGTTATTTAACCCCCTCAACTTTGCTCATGGTGCAAAAAGATGAAAAATATTAAGTTGACACTTTAAATGAAATACTAAGCTTTATTTAATTAATATTTTCCATATCAACTAAATAAATAGCTTTTGCTAAAAGATTGATACTTTTGCCGTCGTCTCTTTATACAGGGAAACGACATGTCTTATCGGTCAAGACGTTAATGGCGTGTCGTATTTACACGATGACAAACGATATGTCGTTTTGTTCGGGGATGAAATCCCACATCAACAAACATGTTAGTTTATATATATAAATATATAAATATACTGTGAAATGCTTACACTTTTAAGACATATATATAATATAGCTTTTGCTATTTGCAATACAGCTTTGCGCTTATTTATTCTTTAGGACCTTGATGACTGGCAATGATTCGGCGGTGTTTGTCAGTGCGAATCTGAGCTCTTGGTGGCTCGGCTACAGTGAGGATGATCCAGGCCGACCGTGATGGTCGGATGTGCTGGTAAGGACTCAAGGCTTCAACTCGTCGTGAGCCCTTACTTCTAGCGCCAAAATGTTGATGCTGGAAATTAGATCCCAGACTGTAGCGGCCCAGTTTCTTTTGTTGGACTGGGCCCAATGTTGTTTGTTGACTCTCGAGGGTTTTTGGGCATGGATTCCTGGCGCTTTGGGCCAGACGAACCCTCCATTGACCGCGGTCCCAGATCTGGGTCCCGCTACACCTATTACCACAGGGCCAAGAATGGACTATGCTCGGATCACAGATGGGGTATCCTCGGAGAACCGATGTCCTACGAAGGGAAGGTTAATGTCCAACCTTTGGCGAATCCCAGAAGATTGGACCCTCTCCACCCATATCACCGGTCATGTTTCGAGTCCCCCAGCCTATTTACATAATTTTTATATCTCTGAGAGATATAAGACTAGAGGATAGAACGATGACTTTCTGGATCCATATCCTTAATAGGGAAGGTCACAAATCAGACCATGATTTTCTCTAGTGCTTCCGCTCTAACTAGTTATTTTGTCTCTGAATTTGGGGAAAAGAAGACGGTAGGTCAGGGAAAACCGAGGGGGGGGGGGGGGGGGGGGGGGGGGAGTTGCCCCCGTATTCACCTCCGACACTCAAAATTAGTAGAGTATTTGACAGAGCGGGATTTTATAAGTGAAGAGAGCGGTTTTGAATGAGTTTCGGTCAGTTACCCTTTGAATGAATTGAGCTTCTATTTTTTTTGTCCAGGGGTCAAGGATCTATATGCAATTAAAAATTCCTCTAAGAAGCCCCTGAGGTTAAATTATATATATTTTTTTAGTCCCTGCGCCTAGGTCGATCCATCGGGACTGTCTGCGTGTCCATCCGAGCTCCGAAACGCCCGCAAGCGCAGCTTAGAGTGGTTGCACGCGTGTTAGGGCATCCATACGCGCTGGGTGCGTCCTGTCCTACGTGGCGCGCGCTAGAAAAGTCAGCTGGCGCGTGTGGGCGCGTCCTGGCCCCCAGGTGTGCGTGTGGGGCTTAGGTGGTGTCTCCGGGCGATTTTTAGCGCGCAGGTGGCGTCCCCAGGCCGTATTTTTTTTTTTACTATTTTATGGCGTCTTCGAGTATTTCGGCATTTTAGGAGCGTTTAGACACCTCATTTTACGAATATGGACCTCTGAAAGGCGTTTTTGGGCTAAAATTGACTTATTTAATAAATAAATAATAAATTGAAAAATCGTAGCCCCCCCCCCCCCCCACGTTGTCTCCAACAAATCGTAGCACCATTCTTCTAGCCCCCTTCTCCTGTCGAAATCTTGGCAGCCATGAAAGAACTTAAGAAAAACTTGCGACTGATAAAAAAACAAGTTTCAAAGAGGAAGATGAATAGTTTAGGATGGTGGGGTCCACACTTAATCTATTTATATATATATTTAAAAAGTAGGGCCAGTTGTAGTGCATCGTGTATTGAGTTTCTTGTGGGACCTAAATTTTTTATTTTAATTTTATTTGTTGCGTGTGAGTTGTTGAGTTAATTTTTCACATGAAAACAATAATATCATTTGTTAATGATACTTATCATATTATTTTTATTCATTAGTTTCTAATAATATTTATATCGATATATTATATACCCAAAATAACAACCTCACCTAAATCCCATATATTTCTGATAATAAAATACTATAAAAAAAACATATAGCTTCATATTTTGAAGTGTTAATGTTACGGGTAAAAACGGGATTGATTTTAATAAACAAATTAATTAAACGGAAATTATCTCAATAATTTCCGTTAATTAATTAATTAATTCAACTAGTCTTTTAATTAAGATCATGAATTAATTAAATCAATTTTAAAACCCAAAACTCCCTCCGGAGGCCCGTTTTCGAAAAACAAAGTGTCCCGGTGTTCGTAAAAATATGAAAACACCCAAAAACGACATAAAATTTGTGAAAAACGGACAAGGGACGGGCCCGGGAGCGAAAAAGCTTCTGGAACACACTTTGTAGGACCCGCAGAAGCAGCAGCCTTCAGGATCGCGCCACGTGGCGCGATCTCAGCTCTTCCCCAGCCAGCGGGACCCACGCGAAAGCCCACCAGCCCCACTTGGGGACGGACTCCACACGTTCGCGCCACGTGGCGCGATCTCGCGCGCTGCCTCAGCACGCGAGCCCAGCCGAGGCTCCCACTCGGCCCACTTGCAGCCCCCACCTGCTGATCGCCACGTGGACGGCTGGGATGGCTCCCCCCAATGAGCGCCAGCCAGTTGCGCTGCGCGTGAGGGCGCGTGAGCCGTCCAATCGGCGATCCGACGGCGGCGATGAGTTCCTCTTTTCCCGGGGACCAACCTGCATATATAATATTATCCGGGGGGCCCCCAGAGCAATATTTTATTGCACATGGACTCCCGGATCCTATTATAAATAGAAGCTCAGTTCAGTTAAACGGTAACTCATTCGAACTCACTCGAGTTCTCTCTCTCTCTCTACCCCCGGTATACTCGCCTCCCCTCAAATATTGTTCTAATGTTGAGCGTCGGAGGTGAATCAGGGGGTACCCCCCCCCCCCCCCCTGTTTCCATTGACCTCGGGTGTTCCCTCTTTTCAGGTCCCAAAAAGTGAGAGATTTACGAAAAGTGGAAGCCCTGGTGAAATTCCTACTTGGTCCTTGGCCCGCCTGATAGGCCTAGTTCTACGCGGTGCCCAGTCTATCTCCCCAGTCCATTGCGCGGCTGAGGGTATAGCCTGGGGACACGAGCCTGGGCCCACAATTTAGGACGAGGGGCCCGACTTAGGGGAATTTCCACTAAGATCCGGACGGCTGAGGGATCGTTCTGAGAAGAATCCCCTGGAGAAAATCCTAGGGAAGGTCCATGACCCCGCCTGCCCTTGTTCTAAGATCAGTGTGGCCTAAGTTCTGTCTCTTAGTTCCCGGATCTGAATAAGATACCGTGACTTCATGGACAGTTCCTGAACGGACTAGAACAAGCCATATCAGGTCGAGAGTCTAACCTCCCAGGATTCACTCCCTGGTCAAAAGCACTACCCCATTCGCTGGTACCTACGATCTGAGCGGTTCCCGGACCTGTAACCCCGGCCTCTGGCCCTGAGGTAACAGGTAGTGTGTAACCCGGGTCGCCTAGGACCCTGAGCGGCAAAGAGACCTTTGACCAGGCTAGTGCCAGGAACGCCTACTCAGGGCCCCCAAATCGGTCAATTAAAACCTCACCCTGAAGTCAGCGGCAATCGTCCCGGAGTTAACGGGGGTTAGAGGGAACAATCATTGACAACAAAAACCATCATCCCCACAACTGGGCCATCCAAGGCCCATCCAAAAGTCAACAGGAGCCCGCCACGTCACCAACGACATTGGGCCAGGCCCAAAATACACAACTTGGGCCTCAGCAGTGGTTGACCAAAAAACGGCATCAACAATTAATATAATTTTTATGCAAATTTTATTAAAAAATAAAATAATATAATCTCTATACAAAAAATATATAATTTAACATATATTAATAAAGAAGTAATATATATATATATATATTAAGTTTCTATCTTATATGTATAATGTGTAGGACTCTTAAAAATTTTGTATTTGAAAATGCAATAAACTAGGAAAATTGTTCCAAAAAAATTTTCGGCCCCCCTTATAAGAAAATCCTGGATCCGCCACTGGTTGTGGCGTGCTTCCTCATTGATGAAGATCTTCGTCGCATCCCTTCGTCGTTGTCCTCTATTTGAGTTTGTTTGACTAGGGTCTCTTTGACATGGCTTATTGGGCATGTTCCGATGATGTTGGGCTTTTTGTAATTGCCAATAGAAAAACGACAGAGATAGATTTCATCGTACGAATATAAATTGTCGTATACGAAATCGTACCTCAACAATGATACATATGTATATTTCAATTTTGGAAAATGAATTCTTTCTCATTCATGTATATATTTTCATTCAAGTATATTCGTAAATTGTTATTTTTCAGCATTTTCAAGAACTCCATCCATCTCTCTGTTAACTAGTACCGTGATTATTGTTTAAGTACTTATGCCGCGATTATCCGTATTAATTTTATTTCTGTCGCTTTCTCCGTTTGTGCACCTTTGAAGTTTGAGCTCCTTTGAATGAAAACACTGAATTTCTGGAATATGCTATCCACTCGGCGATCCTCTCTCTCACCAAATCCCTAAGATTCCGTGCGAGGTTCTTCTTTCTTCAATCAATCTTCGTCATCGCCGATTGTCTTTTTATTCCGATTTTTCTTTGCTTAAAAAGTTGGTCGAATGATCGAATTTGGTTTGGATTTTGTTGAATTGGAAATGGTTTGAATTTGCTGATTTCTCACTGCTCTTCTCGATTCGGATATGGATATTGGAGATTTTATTTAAGCAATTCAAACCCTGCGAATTCTGTGAGCTTTTTGATTCCGTGTTAGAACATGGAAGAATTTTGTTTCAAGCTTCTTCTTGTTTTTTCTTTGCAGAGCTCGAGCGATCAGAGCAGCCATGGAGTGACATGCGGTTTCCCTGGGATGCACGTGACAGGACAGCTGAGGCGGCCGCCATTGACGAGGGGATGGGCTATTCCATGAGCAGACTCGAGTTAGAAGCCGATCGCCGCGACGGCGGCGACGTCTTCCCTGAAGTGGGAAGTAGTCAGCGCCCGTCGAACAAGGCTTCGACCGGTTTGGATCACGAGCTTGCTCACGCCACAAAGCTACAGTCGGCCCCGCACGAGCGGCTTAGCAAAGTCCGACCCGGAAAGAGGGAGCTTCCGGTGTCGACGATGAAGATGCTGGCTCGCAGGGAGAGTAATTTCTCCGGGAGGGGCCGGTTCTCTCCGGCAGATTGTTGCCATGTGTTGAGCCGGTATCTGCCGGTCAACGGCCCGTGGCTCATTGACCAAATGACCTCTCGGGCATATGTTTCGCAGTTTTCGGCTGACGGGTCTCTTTTCATAGCTGGGTTCCAGGTAAACTATCTCGAAATATTCAAGAGTAATTGAATAATTTGACTTGTTTATTTTAGGATATGTAGCAGTTATGAGAATTTTCTACATAGAATTTATGAGAACCTTATAGATGTATTCAATCTATCTTATGCCGGGGATTGACCGTATCGGTGAACAGCTTTATCGGTTGGTATGCGTTGTTTGGTAACATCATCGAGGAATGAGAAAAGAGAGAGTATCGGAATTTTTTTCTTTCTTTTGATGGTTGAAAGATTTGAAATTTGATTTGAATGCCTTGAAACTTTGTATACTTTGTTTTTGCAGGGAAATCAAATTAGAATATATAATGTGGAAAAAAATTGGAAAGTGCAGAAGAACATTCATACAGAAATTATGCGCTGGACTATCACCGACACGTCTCTGTCCTTCGATCAACGCCATCTTGTAAGTGTGGTTTGCCCTTTACAAATGAAGAATTGTGCTTTTATCAGCTACTTGGTGGTTTTCATTTTGTACAATTGGTTTTTATGGCGTACTACGTGCTATGTACATTTCATGATATTCGGTACATCACGCCTGGTCATTTGGTATTAGTTTGTTTTCTGGTGATTTGAGGATTTTCAGAAGAACCTGAAGTATCCGTTAATTTCGTCACAACTTCTTATAAACTTATCTTTACTTGAGTTTGTGTTCTGATTGCCGGTATATAAATAATATATTTATACCCGTCTAGATAAGACAATGTAAACGATTACATTCGATATTTTGACCCATCCCATTTAACACTTGAAAGATAACATATTAATCTATGTGTATCGAGATTGTTCTTGGGTAACTTACAGTTGAAGTACGCTTTAATTTTGTCTCAACTTCTATGGTAAACTACTAGACTTATCTTTACTTTATTTGTGCTCTGATTTTCAGGTTTATGCCAGTATGTCACCTGTTGTCCAAATAGTTGACGTTACATCTGATGAAAGAGAGTCACACGCAAATATTACGGTATGAATAATTTTGTTAGACGAGGAATATTCTGGCCAATGGGAATTCACCAAGACGATGAATCCCCTTTCTCTTTATTGAATAAAACCCGATAATAATGATGGACCAACCCTTCGAGAGTGATGTCCGAGACTCTCCGTGATGCAATGGGGAAATTCTAATCCAAGCTAAGTATATAAACATTACGGCTGACCCTAGACTCCTAATATAGAGATTAAGAAACCCTAATACCTATTCATTACAAATTACCTAAACTACCTTTAATCAAAGAAAATACATTTACATTAAAACATAAAACTCAAACGTATAGTAAAAAATAAAAATACATGTCTAACACTATCTTTTCTTCATTATAGACTGAGATCTTCAAACTTAAATCACAATATTTTCTGACACTGAAAAAGATCGATTTTTTCTTTTCATGCAGGAACTGCATGACAGTTTTGATTTTTCTACGGAGGGTGATGGAGGGTATTCGTTTGGTATTTTTTCTGTGAAATTTTCAAACGATGGAAAAGAACTCGTTGCTGGAACGAGTGATGATTCGATATATGTTTACGATCTAACTGCAAGTAGGGTATCCCTTCGTATTGAAGCACACACGGTAAAGGCAAATGCGATATTTTACTCGAGATTTAATTAAAATTGATTTTTTCAACCAATTTGGATTTTCATTTTGCAGTCAGACGTGAACACTGTATGTTTTGCCGATGAAACTGGTCATTTAATTTATTCTGGGAGTGACGATGCCTACTGCAAGGTACATTTTATTATTTGGGGAACAAGTTAGATTATTACTCTCGTCAATCTAATTCTTATATTAGTTATCATTTTCATTTAAACATTAGTCTTTCATTTCAAGCATCGTTTTTTTGTGAATTTAGCTTTATGTCGTTTTTAACTTAACCCAGGTTTAGGTTCATGTCTTGAATTTCTATTGCGAGTGAACACATGAACGAATAATTACATTAGAAGATGTTAGTAAAAGGTTTCTATACTATAAATGGCTAAACTACCTTTAATGGAAACTTAAATTACTAAAATAAAATACCTGTATATATATAAAAAAAAATAACAAGTCCGGCTTTGTAGGTATGGGACCGACGCTGTTTCCGAGCTACGGGAAAGCCAGCCGGAGTCCTGATGGGCCACCTTGAAGGTATCTCGTTCATCGATAGTAAAGGCGATGGCCGGTATCTCATTTCAAACGGAAAAGATCAGAGCATCAAACTTTGGGATATTCGAAAAATGTCTTCGAATGTTTCTTGGTAACAATCTCCTCTAATTTTGGGTTTTGAAATAGTCAAAGAAGCCGATATCAATAACCGATTTTCATAATAAATCGTTATTCAAATAATAGACCCGTCTTTCTCTCTGTCCTTTTGCTTTCAGCAATCTTATTCCTGCATGTAGAAATTATGAATGGGACTACAGATGGATGGATTATCCTTCCCAAGCAAAGGCTCTGAAGCATCCTTATGATCAATCAATCTTTTCGTACCGAGGCCATTCCGTCCTCAAAACTCTTATCCGCTGCTATTTCTCACCCGCTTATAGGTACCAAGCTGTTAAATGCAAATATAATTTCGCTTCAGACGGTCTGTTTTATCTGAAGCCGGAATACTAAAGCACGAGGTTTCGTAGTCTAGAAAATGTACATTTAGTTTGTTATATTTACCTTTAGTTGTTTTGACTCTTTTTTCTATGTACTTTAATTTCGGTTCGTATTATGATTTGGGCATGTTATTTTGATTTTGAGTATGAAAAATGGACAAATGGATACTTGAGAATTTTAATTTTTAGTCTTTATTCTTTTACCGGAATAGGTCTGAGAAGCTGTTAGGGAAAACCAATTTGTGAGAGATATACACAGGTGCCGGATTTCGGTTGTAATTATACGGAACTACGTAACTACTATTGTTTTAATTATAAGAACTATTATTTCTCTAGTAGAAGTACTTCTAGCATTTGAGATTGTTTTTCCAATGACATGTTTTCGTTTCTTCGAACTTTTTTGCAGCACCGGTCAGAAGTACATCTACACAGGATCTCATGACTCTTGTGTCCACGTGTACGATTTGGTACATCACGTTTTCTCTCTTCATCAATTTTTTTAGTGTTATTATTAATCTATTATCTAACTGTAACTGATTATAAGAAGTTCAGTGACGAACTGAATCTGTGCAATATATTTAAAAGTAGGGCTGGCTAACAAAGGCATAAGTACCTCCAATTATTAAAAATGGGGCGACATATTCTCAAGCTTTGGACTGCACGGAATGAATACCCAAAAGCTGTATAATTGGTTTTCCGAATAGTCCGTCCCAGATATGTCATTAATGTTAAACCCCGGACACATGTATTCCTTTCTTTAGGTATCTTTGTAAGAGAGTAATTCATGTGAGAATAATAAATTATTATAATGAGGGAATAACATAGGCGTACACTTGTTTAGAGGAACAAATCGAAAACTCAATTACGCAGCCTTTGGGTTAATTCCGTGCTATTAAAGATATAGGTATATGCTTGATTATTTATGCCGCTATTACTCATCAAAAGCACAAAGCTGCAACTCGTCATTATTTACCCAACCAACCTAACGGCATGATATCAATGGGACATAGTTTCTTTCTCTAATTTTCATGGCCTCAAGTGTCTTCTTCTCCGAAAATTGTAGGTAAGCGGGGACCAAGTAGCCACTCTGAAGCACCACAGGTCGCCGGTGAGGGACTGCAGTTGGCATCCGTTCTACCCGATGCTCGTGAGCTCTTCGTGGGACGGAGATATCGTTAAGTGGGAGTTTCCCGGGAACGGAGATGCACCTACCCCCAGGAAGAAGGTTCTCCGGAGACATCGTTATGATTGAACAAGTCGGACCAAACCGGACTTAAATGGTGTGAGCTCGAGTTTGTTTAAAACTTGTTCGGGATGGTTGCTTGGATCTTTCCCGAGATGTGTTGTAGATAAATAAATTATAAGAATTAAAGATCGTGTTCCAAGTAAGTTATAGCTAAATGTGAAATAGATTCTTATAATAGTAGTATATGAATCGAAGCTGTAAAGTATTTCGCTTACAAGTTTATGGGGTATTTATGTAAATTACTCTAAATTTATTCGTAAGAGTTTGCTCTTTTTATTACAAATCTCACTTTAGACGCTATGGTATAATTTTTGTACGAATTATTGAGGAAAAGATTAATAATACATGATAACCCACTTATGTTATTGAGTATTTAAACTAATAACGTTCGTTCGAGTCGGAACGGGACGGAATTTTTGTATATTTAAACGAGGTTATAATTTCCGAGCAATTTAAAAACTATTAATGCACTAGATGTCCTTTCGAAAACTAGAATGTGTATCCATTAATAAATAATAATAATAATAAAATAAAAACTAGAACGTGTATAGTAAAGAGTAAATATTAGGTAAACTATGGCTAACGTACCCAATGTTTGATCTTCTGCGGATTATGTACTCAATGTTTATTTTTAGTGGCTAATATACCAAATGTTTGATCTAATAGATATTTTCGCATTTTCCGTTAGTTGACCGTTAGAGAGTTATCCTCCTCTATATGCACACTTTTTATATTTTTGACATAACTCACCAATTTTTTGTCCAAATTTTATGCCTGACTTATGGTTGAAAAGACAAGAGATAGATCTACAACTTTTATGTTTTAAGTTTTGTAAATAAGTTTTATAAAAATATGAAATTTCAAATACAACGTAAAATTGGACGTAAGTTTAATGCAAAATTTTTGTTTCGAGCAAATTTTACTATACTTAATGACTTTTTATGATGAAACGTAAAACTAAAACGTTGTAGATAAACATTTTATCTTTCCAGAGGATGTTTATTTATAAATTTTGGACAAAAGATGAGTAAGTTATGCCAAAAATATGAAAGATTATTTCACATCACATATTTCATATTTTTGGCATAACTCACTCGTTTTTTATCCAAAATTTATAAATAAACACCCGTTAAAAAGATAAAATATTTATCTACAAATTTTTACTTTTACGTTTCACCATATAAAGTCATTAAATATATTAAAATTTGCTTGAAAAAATATTTTGTATTAAATTAACGTCTAATTTTACGTTGTATTTGAAATTTCGTATTTTTATAAAAATTATTTTACAAAACTTAAAACAAAAAAGTTGTAGATCTATCTCTTATCTTTCTAACCATAGGTCGTGCATAAAATTTGGACAAAAAATGAGTGAGTTATGTCAAAAATACGAAAAGTGTACATGTAGAGGAGGATAACTCTCTAACGGTCAACTAACGGAAAACACGAAAATATCTAACAGATCAAACATTGGTACATTAGCCACACAAAATAAACATTGGGTACATAATTCGCAAAAGATCGAACATTGGGTACATTAGCCGCAATTTATCCTAAATATTAATAAAACTCCATAAAATTATCATCACTTTTTATCAAATTATTCTATGATTTTTTTCATATTGATTATCTTTCTAGAGTTATTATCCCATATTAAGCTACCTCCTCAAATATTTTAACACTGGAATAATAAATTGATACATAGTGATAAATTTATATCAAATATTTCATAGAGATAAATTCGTGGGGTAATTTGATATTGATTGCTCTTTAAACTTATCAATATATACCAAAGTCACCAGTATAAAATTCTTTCATACCATGAATAATATAATAGAGAATGATAAATTCAAAAGGATAAGTAATACAAGGAAAAAAAATTATAAGAAAAAGATTATACAGTGCTAAATACAAGAGCCAAATAGACAAAGTGATTAGCAATGTTATTAGGGATATTTACTAATTATAGACAAGGTTACAATATTAAATCTCAATTAGTGACCTAGTGTATACTTTAACAATGTAATTAATTAATTATCATTTTGAGAGGGACCATAAACATGTACTTGGAGGTTAAAACTTAAAAGTAGTGGGTCCTAAGAAAGATGAAAATCATTAATATGCCTTCTTACTTCTTAGACAATGGACTAAAATAACAAACATAATGAGGTATCTAACTTTGGGAAAGAGCCCCAAAGACATGAATAAATTAAAATAGAATTTAATAAAGGGCCCCTTAGAAATTTAGAATCATAAATAAATAAATAAAAAGCACAAAATTCAGGTCCCTCTTTTAGAATAAATGCAAAGACAAGTTAAAGCTTGAAGCTTACACCAAATCATCATTAATCATTGTTCTTTATTAGCCACCAAATAGAACCATTCGTGTAACACAAGCCACCAAATTATTGACGAGTTGAATAAACTCACATGTTCATTGCATATGGCAATAGTCATTTTAACTGGAGCTGCAACTCACGATGCTCAATCCACGTTCGCGATGCATCGCGTCGGGTTTGGCAAAATTGCGATGGGTCGTGACGAGCTGGTCAAAATCGCGATGGGTCGTGATTTATGGTGAAAACTCGCGCCAAACTCTCTCGCCCAATCCCTTCTCACCACGTCATCAATCCGACGCATCGCGATTGGGCACAATCGCACGCATCGTGACGGTCATTTTCGTGATTTTTGCGATCCGAGTCGCGATGCATCGCGACATCGCCACTTGCAACTCTAATTTTAACTGCCACATTGCATTTATAAAAATTAACTAAAAAAACTAGCACGTTGCATGACATGTGACATGTCACGTGGAAGTCAAAAATGACATGGCAATGTCATGTAGCGATCAACAGGACGCCACATAAGGACGCCACATAACATTGACTAACGGAAGTTGGATGAAACCTAAATGGTAAACTTGTTGCATGCTAATTAGAGTTTGAAAAACTTTTCTCACGAATAAAAAAAAAAGTAACCATTGGTAACACAATTGGTATTTATGTCGCTGTTTTTTCTAAATTGACACGCCATCTTGAATACCTTTGTTTATTTGTGCACTTTGACCTCTAAACTTTAAATAATCTTGCTGCATAATACATAATGCATCACGAATAAAAATAAAATAAAACACCAAGAACAAATTTAAGGACGTGAAGCATGAAGCATCAATTTTATTTTATTTTTTGCTTATATAAACATTATCATCCAATTACTCTTTGTATACACCAAAAGTTGTAGCCATTATCATCCAATTACTCTTTGTATAAACATTATCCTCCCATATTTCGATTTAATGAAAAGCTATACAACTTCAAAAAAAAAGTTGTAGCCAAATGAAGTGATTGACTGAAAAAGAAGAAAAGGGTTTTGACCTGCATGAAGAAATAAAATGTATTTAATAATGGACTCAAAGGAATTGCATTGTAGACCTTTTCGGAAGAAGCCAAATTGCATAGCCCCAAAGAACTAAAGACAAATAAGCCATATGGTAACACTCTTTTGCTGAACTCTCCTCATATCATAATTCATATGGTCATATGCCAAAAGGATGCAATTTCCACCTAATCTTCACCTCCTACCAAATATCCATGTGTGGGAGAACACTTTTACCACAAAAACACATGACAAAAAGGCAAAAGTTCCCCAATTTCCACGCGAGGTCAAATTTTTAGCCTCCGATCGAATTTTGGCCTGATTTTGATCCGGATACGGGTTTATTTTAATAAAAAAAATGAAATAGAGACCGAGTTGAGCCTTAAAAAAATTGGACAAGCTTAGTTCTTTACTATGAGGAGACCCAGTTTTGGCCTTGAAGTCTAGACTATGTTACTTAATTTATAGTGATGATTACTGACCCGGATTTCGGTCTTAGAAAGCTCACGGAATCGAAAACTCGGCCAAAAGAAGATCAAAAAGCCCGGTAGCCGGTCCCAATTTAACACCACTAATTAGAAGTAGAACCATACCATATCAAAGGGACATTCTTTTGATGGACACAAATATCAATGAGTACACACTACTTATCATTATAGTGCGCGCACACACACATCATGAAAATATGCACATACATAAATGTCTAATTATATGTGTATTTACGTATTATTTCTGCATCACCCGTGCATGGCAAAAAGCCCCTAAAGCAAGTGACCATCATAGCCGTTGGTGCTCCCCAAATCTTTCGACTAAAGAAGAAGAAAAAACATACTAAAAAGCATATTTCAGACTTTTTGTGGCAAATGTTATGCACACTTTGTGTTTTTTTGTGACACTTGAACTCTCAATGTAAGCCCATTTAAGTGCCCACACACTGTATCACTGACATTGCCACTATAAAGAAAGAGTGAACGACACACAAAGTGGTCAACTTAAGGCTTTAAGTAATTAATATATATAACATGAATTTATAGATTTTCATTATCACTTTAATACCTCACCATCTTCTCAGTTTCTCACCCTTCATCTCCTTAAAAAGATTTACCCCACAATAAAAGAAAAACATTAAAAAAATTAATACCTGACTAGCAACCTAGCCATATTAAATTTATCATATTAAGATATAAGTTATTCATTCGTACCCATACTTGCATCTAATAATAATAATTTAATAAAAAAAAATACAAACAATGCCACCAACCCGCCGACGGCCGACGGGTGCCTTTGGGCTCGGTGCCCCTAAAATCCACCGCCAAGGCTCGGGCAACCAAAAGCATGTCCGGTGCGGATGTTAAGTCACGGTACGTCACCAAAAAAAATATTTATAATATCCACCTATCATATTATTCTTTCTTCACCATTTAAGCAGATTAAAAACACCAAAAAATAAATTTGATTAATAAGTGATAAAAAAAATACACACACAAAGTTGCGATCAAAGTAAATGAGTGCAAAATATTACATGAAAACTATAGTATATAGATATTAATCTTCATATTAATATCCTTATCATATTCTTGAATTAAAATTTCAGCCTATCTCGCTAGAATTCCTAGCCAAATTAACTATAGTTTATATTTCATATATGATTTATCCACATTACATATTATTATTCATTCTTCACCTTTTGCCCAAAAATTACACAAAAAATTAATTTAATTATTAATAATAATTAACAACAAAAAATTAACAATTTTCCCGAACTACCCCTTCCACTCGATGCACTGCGCCGTCGGACGCGTCTTCTGATTGCCCGCCCGTAGCGGGCAGGGTGTCTGTACAGGTGGCACCATGCAATTGTACTGTAGACACAGCGAGCTGCTGACCGGGATCTCGGCTGTCGGGTTGATTTCGATCCCGGTTAGATAGTTGTGTTGAAGATACAGGATCTGTATGTTGGCAGCCAGTAGCCGGTCAACGAAGCTGCCCGGCACCTGCCCCATGAACCGGTTATTGTTCAGGTACAGGTTCTGCACTGTCGAGAACTTGGGCGATATCTGACCGGATAACCGGTTGAAGCTCAGGTCGACGGTGGCGATGGTCACCTGGTCAGCCGGGTCGACCTGCCCCGAGAATTGGTTTCTCTGCAGCTGGAGGGTGGATATCGGGTATGTGAAGATCCGACCCGGGATTTGACCCGTGAACTGGTTCAGGCTGAGGTCGAGGTAGCTTAGCTGGTCGAGGCGGGTCACGACGCGGTCGATCGGGCCGGTGAACCGGTTCCAGGAGAGGGAGAGGTACTGCAGGGAGGGAGGGAGCGAGCCGGCGGAGAAGGAACCGGAGAGAGCGTTGTGCTTGAGATCCAGACGAGTGAGCGAACTGGACAGGAACGGAGGGACCGCACCGGAGAGGCGGTTGTGGCAGAGGATCAGGTTCTGGAGCTCCGGCAGGGTTCCGATCGGGCGAGGGACGGGCCCGGTGAACTGGTTGTAGCTCAGGTCCAGCGTCCGGAGCGTGCGGACGTGGCCGAGAGTCGCCGGGATTGTGCCGGAGATGAAGTTCCGGCTGATGGCGAGGAACCGGAGGTTGCGGAGCTCGGAGAGCGTGGGCGGGAGCTTGCCGTAGACGCGGCCGGGGACGACGGAGAGCTCGGCGAGCGCCGAGAGCTTCCCCACGGCGGGATCGATGCGGCCGGTGAGCCCCGGCGAGCTCGCGCGCGGGTCGCCAAGGTTGAGGGAGACGACCTTGTCGCCGTCGCAGAAGACGCCGGAGAAGCCGCAGGGGTCGGCGGTGAAGTCCCACGTGGCGAAGAAGTTGGAGCCCGGGAGGTCGTGCAGCGCCTTCCGGATAGACTGCAGCGCCAGAAAATCGAGAGGATCGAGGATGGCGTCGCAGCGAGTCGCCATCGCCATCGCCGCGAAGAGAAAGAGCAGCGCCAAGCTCCGGAGACTCGTTTGGTCCGCCATTGGAGGAGAGGCGAGGTTTCTGCCTGCGGAATGAGTGAGAGAGGAGTCAACAATGGCGGTGTTTTATAGGGGGGAAAAAGAGAAAAAGGGAACTCGCTTTTCCGTGAGGCGAAGCTGGCGAGTTCGAGTTCTCGTGCGAGCTTTAATGGCGGAACTGAATCTCTGACTTGGAGAAGAAGCAAACTGCGATGAATGAATCTCTGATGGCTTGGCTTCTCAAGGAAGAAGAAGAAGAAGAAGAAGAAGAAGAGTGAAACTGAAAATGATATATTTTCGGTTGGGTTTATGTATTTATTATTATTTTTAATTAATTATAATGATTTACTGTTGGTTTGGGTGTATTTTTAAGTCTCTGTGTATTTTCTTTATTGGGGTTTGGGATTCATTCGGGGCAAACGGTTGTCCGAGCCTACGTGGAGGGGGAATGTCAGGTTCGGGTGACAGCTCAGCGGCGGAGAACACGTGACCGGGGAGTGACGTGGTATTGGAGAAACAGTATTGATTGTCACCGTCGAGGTGGTGCTGACACGTGGCGGAGGAGGTTGAGACTTGTACGGTGGGGTTCTTGGCTCACAGCTGGGTGTGGGTCTCCGGACTCGGATTCATTTTTATTTATTTATTTTATCCGAATAATTTACTGATAATTATTAAAAAAATAATTAAAGAGTTAACGCCTGTTATTTGTCCTTATAGATGGAACGCTCTCTTCCTAGAGAAAATAAATAGTGGCGATATTTTGTGGCATAAATACTAATAAAAAGTATGTTGTTGGCTGGCTGGGCGGCTATTGGATTATCACGGTAAAAATATTCAAAATTTGATCAGCTAATGAAGCAAAAGTCTAAAATAAAGAGACATCGACAAAATATCTATAGTCAAAATATGACGCGGCAGATTTTTTTTTAAATTTTTTTTTAAGATAGTGTTATTATATCACACGTAAGATACACATTTTATGTGTTCATCCAAATATTTAGCATTTTCTCTCATTGGAATTCTATAAAAAAATCAGAAGACAATTTATTCACCCAGCGTTTGTTGATTTTGAGTATTTTAAGCGTTTTTTTTTACTTCGGACAAGTGTTACTTTTATTTGTTAGACGTTAGATATTTTTGTCACGTTTATCTCTTTATTACGAGTTAAGTACTTATGGGTTAAGTACTTAATGTTACAATATATAAGGCTCCATAAGTTTTTGTTATATCGTAAGATTGAGTACTTTGGATGTGATATATAAAAAGTTTTTGCTAAACAAACAAGGATAGTAAAAACACAAAAGTTATTTTTGGTACTTTGTAGCACTTATACTTAAGTTTATTTGTTAACGACATAAATCACTAATGATATGTTTTCGTAACATTGTAACGACATATCTAGTTAATTTTGCTCTCTAATAATTCAGTATTTTTTAAGCTTTAATCATACGTCTGAAATTTTTAATTAAGAAAAAAAATGCAATTCGTATCGGCTTACACTTAAAGTATGTTTGAGATCGCTTATTAATAGGTAGTTTTTTTTTTATATATATAATTTAAGTCAATATTCATTTCAATAATCATTGAGGATTAAACGTTGTTCCCCAATCTCTTTAATTATCATTATCTTTATTTATACAGTTATTTCTTTCCATACAAAATTTTATAACTTTAATTAGAAAACTCCAATTGAGTATCTATAAAAATTACCATTGAAAATTTTGCAAAGAGAAAACCAATAATAAGTGAGAAAATATGATTTTGAGGTATTTTAAAGTCAATACATTTTAATACTTGATAAATTAAATAATAATTATATTAAAATATTTATCAAATAATACATTATTTAATTCATTAGTATCTTTATAATAAATTACTTTAAACAAAAATTACAAACAGTACAACACTACTAGATTTTTTTCCTTTCAAATTTTGTATTTTTTATGTGTAGTAAAAAAATCAAACAAACTTTGTAAACAAGTTAGCTTATCTTACTAGGCAATTTTTTTTTTCCTTCAATTTTTTTGTACTTTTTATGTGTAGTAAAAAAGTCAAACAAACTTGGTAATCAAGTTAGCTTATCTTACTAGGCAATCTTTTAATGATACTCTAAAGCATATTGTACAACACTCTTGTTGGACTCAACTCAAGAATCTTAGAGAATTATCAAATAATTTATATTAAAAATGCAAATAAAATTGCCAAGACTACAATGATAAACATGCACTAGAAAATCATGTCGTTCTACATCATAAAAGTATAATTATACTTTTTCCATACAAGTATATGGTCCATACTCCATATGATACACATTAAATTAAGTAATGTGCATACCTGACACAAATCAGCAACCCAAAAATAAAATTAAAATTAAAATCCAACGCATTTTGGGCATATGAACAATTGAGGTTGAGGGTATTTTCGGAAACAAAGTTCATGCACATAGTACATAAAATAAATAATCTAAACGACCAATATTCCCTATAATTAATCATAGTCTCTTTACCTTGAAGCATCAGAAATTGCATGAAATACAAACATTTGCTTAGTTGATAGTTTTCTAATTATTTGTCCTAAAAGTGAATCAAATTATGAGCCATAATACAATTTAAAAAAAAAAAAAAAAACTTGCTAAAGGAAGAAGCAATAGCATGTGCAAATATATTCCTACAAAAAATATGTGCAAATATATAGCATGATGATAATAATGATCGGATTCAAATATAATTTTCAGAAACAAACTGAAATAATTTACGAATCCGGATAATCCTTTTGTATTACTATTTAAAAATAAATAAATAAAAAATCCAAATATAATAAAGCACAACTTAATCTATTTTCACTATAAAAAAGAACTTGATACCCACCGGGGTAGTTGACGGTTTTTTGAGTCTCTTATCGCTATTATCCCTATTATTTATTGTGATGATAAATAAATAAATAATCTCGATTTTCTTTTTATAAAAAAGTCGAGCGTTCTCCATATAAGACAAAACAAGGTATATAACTCCCCGCCCAATGCTAGGCATTCTAATAGGAGATGGAAAAGCCCTAAACCCTGAGATTAACCAAAATATCTTTAAGGAAAACATAAGACTATTAAAAAATAAATAAATAATTAAATAAAATCAATGTCTTGCCCTTCTAAAGTCTTAATAAGCAATTGATTCGTTCTCAATGAAGAAAGAGAGAAGATATGGTTGAAGATGGTGCCAAAACCAAGCTCTTTTACAACCCCATAGATGTTATAACTAAAATAACATACAAAATGACCCAAACCACTCAATTTTGGAGATGAGTTTCTCAAAAAGCCAAGACTAAGGAATGTGTTTTATGTTTGTTTCGAAAAGAGCTATTTGGCCGTGGAAGCCTACCATGAAAAGTTATCACCTTAAACCATCTTCTTTTAAGTTATGCATAGGAAGATATGAAAGTTACAATTTTTACTTATTTTATTACTCATTTCATACACAAATATGCATTTTTATACTTTCTTTTGTTTAATTTCAATATAAAATTTTATAATTAATAAGAATTTTTGTAGGATTACATTTTTCCTTTACATTTATCATTAGAACAATTTCAAATTTTAAAAAAAGGTATGCAGATTTTATTACTTAATAAGGTTTTTTACATGCACATTTTCGTTTACATTGCTCATTAGAACAATCTATATAGTGAAAATTAACTTCTATTTGTATGGAGTCAATATAAATTATAACACTTTCATTGTTCCAAACCAATGAATGAATATCTTTTCTTATATAATTATCTATCCCAATATTGCAAAACATACAATATTTTCTTATTCCAAATTACCAAAATAATCTTCGAAACTCAACTACCACAAAACATAATGCTATTATTGAGCAAGATGATAAATATTGCACTATTGAAAATGTGAGACAATTTAATAATGAAACCCTAGTTTTTAGCAAGAATTGATTTTTGGCATGTACAATATAACACTGAGCTATCAACCCCATCTCAGAAATGGGCCATTGGAAGACATATAGTTATTTTGTTCTAGGTTGGGAACAGTGAAGAATGCACCCACTCCAACAAGAATTAACCATATCATAATTTGGAAGCAGTACTTTACTATATAGTAATGATTTTAATCCTAACTTCTATTTTTCTAATTCTATTTTGAGTAAATGGCATTAGGGTCCCCTTTTTTTTTTTTTTTGTCCATCTTGGGTGTACTTTGCCCTTAAATTTGATTTTGGGCACCAACATTCCTAAACTTTCAAAATGAATATGTCAACTTGTGTGTACCAGATAGAGTTGCAACTCGCGATGTCGCGATGCATCGCGATTCGGATCGCCAAAATCGCAAAAATGACCGTCGCGATGCGTCGCGACTGTGCCAAATCGCGATGCGTCATATTGATGACGTGGCGAGGTGGGATTGAGCGAGAGTGTTTGGCGCGGATTTCCACCACAAATCGCGACCCATCGCGATTTTGACCAAATAGTTGCGACCCGTCACGATTTTGCCAAACCCATAGCAATGCATCGCGACCGTGAATTACCCATCGCGAGTTGCAGTTCTAGTAGCAGATGACTTATACTAAAATATTTTGAGAGTAATTAGAGTCAAAGTTCCAGAAATAGAAAAAACAATAAAATTGACTAAAATACCCTAGAAAAAGTTATGTGTTCACATAAGCACATGTTAACATTTTTCTTACGTTTTTAATGCCCACGAACAATGTCATTTCTTCTTCTTCTCTAATCTAAAGTTCGGGGGTCAAAATACACCAACGAGCGTTCCGAGGGGGCATTAGTGTCAATTGCTAGTAACTATGTTTTTGAAATGTGAAATCTGTGTGTAAAATGGAGTTGCAGGTTGTTGGAGTGCAAATATTGTGGAGTGTAGCTACACTTCACGCAGAATTAGAGAAGAGAAGAGGCATATGCACATTTATGAAAGTGAGTGTGTGATGTCCTTCTCATACAGCTACACAAATCCCTTTTTGTAACTAATCAACCTCTCTTGCAGTACCTTCTTCTAGGTGCCCACTTTTCATTTTTTATCTTTATACATTTTGGGCAACCATATATAATATGTAAGTATTTACAGAGTTGATCTGATAGTACCTTATGCCATGGGCTACCAAGCATATAATATGTAAATATATATATATATATTGGTATGAATGGTGATGGCGAGACGAGTTAACGCAGGGCTGCGGGCATCGCCCGTTTTGCATGACGTTGCACGGTTGCCGTACACCCACGCCCACCAAGAAGACCCATCCTCCTAAATTATCTTATTGTTCTATTTTTTTTTTTATTTTTAAAATAACCGTAGATGTAATTATAACTGGGACGGGCTCGATTGGTTGCCCCCAGACTTAAAATTCTTAAGACGAATAAGCCCATCTATGATTTACCCGTCTCGCATGTCCTTCACAAGGTATTATTCTAGCAAGACAATGCACACTCGACTTTTATGTGGGCGCAGACAATATGTGCCTGATTTTTTCTCGAAAGCGTATGCAATCCGCGACCACCTAATTAAATCTCTTTGAAAACTTTAATTAGTATTTGTGACGAGCAATGTCCACGCCCGCGAAATCACAAGTAAAATCTTCCACGGGCAAGGCAGTCCTTACGGGCCCTTTATTAGCTAATATCACAGGTGATAGTGCATGAATTTTCACATATTTTGAGTCACTCTCACCAAAGAAGAGCTCAAGAGACATGAGTTGAAAATAACATCGGAGACACTAAAGCTTGATGGGGATTTCTCTTTCTATTAATTTCTCAAACTTTCAATGATGAAAAGATTTATTTTCATGATAACTGATCGGTAACGATAGTAAAGTGTTGATCACTATATGAAGTTCTCTTCAAGCTAAAGGTTTATTCATTTAGCCTTTTTTCTTTTTTCTTTCTTGTCCCTTTACACCACAGAGGCTATTTTCTAATTAATTACATGTATTATTTTCTAATAATATTCTTTTTACATTACGGTTGCAACCTAGGATTCTATCCCGATACGGAAGCGTCGCCACTCGCCGGTCTAATCTTCTCTCTCTCTCTCTCTTTTTTTGAAAGGCAAGACAATTTTTGAATGATTATCAAAGCTTCTTAACTTAATATTAAACACAATTTAACTAAAATTAAAAAAATATTAAATAATTCAAATAACTCAACTTAATCCAAAATTCTAAGTAATAGTCATTTAGTTTAGCAGAGTAATTAACTGGATACTTACCGGCACAGTTAAATATAATTTAAATACTCTATAAAAAAAATATAATTTAAATACTTTTGTCGTTATTGTCCCAAAAAAATTATGGACTCTACTACCTCAAAACAAAATCGAAAAAGTCAAGTTAATACCATATCTCCAAGAATAAAATTACCAACAAAAAAAAAAGCAACCACATTTCAATCAACCTACTCTCAAACAAGTTTTTTCAGACCAAAATATCATAACGGCTTCTTCATCTATAGGATTAAGAATAACTATATAACTGGATCGAATTTTTCCGGTCTATTACCAGAATTCTATATCGCTGAAACATTCCATCGCCAATGTCTAGTCTAACGCGGGAATTGATCCTCCAGCTGCCACAATGTGTTGCTCGAGCTGAAGCGACAAACCATGCAGACGAGGAAAAATTCGATCAAGCTCTATGAAGAATAATAAAAAAAACAAAAAAAAAAATATAAAAAAACTTCGAATTCTGGTTCATCTTTTTAAGTGGTTCGAGCAACTCCAACCAAACCACAATTCCAAAGCCAAAATAGGTTTTGGGTTGGTGTACCGAGATAAGTAAAACGCGGTACATTTATTCGTCTATATATTTATTGTTTACTAAAAATCTTAAAGTTACACGAGTGACCATAGAATTTGCAAATTATTCAATATTTTCCCCAAACACTATTTAAAACAAAAAATAATAGAATTAATTTTGGAGTAATTTTTTATTAATTATAATATTTAAAGTGATCTAAGTGGAAGCGTGAAATAAATATAAGGGTATGAATATAAGTAGGAGATAAAAAGGAATATAAACAGAATTCGATTTGGTGTAAAAAAAAGGCTCAATTGGAGAAATAAATCATTGTTTGGTTTAACATTTGCTGCAAAATAGAGTACGAAATGGTTTTTTTTTTTTTTGGTTGGAGACGGTCTTACCATGAACAAGTTGTCGAGCTTGTTCTTCAAGACACCGCATTCTTGTTGGATTTGGTGCCAACATCTCAGACACCTGCAAAAATGTTATGCACGATTCCGATTAAAAAACTGACCTAAAACAACGGAATATACGCTGTGTTCGGAATCAAAGCCAAGTTCATATATTTGTTTCCATATGAAATTGTCCACTCCAACTCAAACTGAAAATTATTTGTTTAAAATAAATTACAAATTTAAGAAACTGCCTTGTAACATAAACTACATCAAGTTAGACATGATCGAGTAACGAGTAATGTTATTTTCGATTTATTATAATTATAAAGTAAATATTGACTTTGCACATGAATTGGAGCTCACCCTTCGAGATTCTGAGCCTCACAAGCGTTCCTGAAGTTAACGCATATGCTATTTATCCTCGGTGCACCAACGCTGTTGACCACCAAAAAAAATTTAAAAGAGTTCAATCGAATTAAACTCATGAGCCTGACAAGAGTAATCTTCTTCATTTTCTTCTTAATTCATTGTGACGGAAAAACCGAACGAAACTTCCATGAAATAAGTAAGTACCTTGCACTACTGCCCTTGAACTGATGAACATAGGCATCCAACTGCTTGAAGTCCACAACTTGTTTCTTACTGAAAAAGGGGGCAAAAATCACCCGTCAAAATTGCCGAAAAATAAGTAATCATAAAACTCTCGATGACCCATTTCAACAAAATCTTTCGATTCTTATTACTACCTAACTCCGTAACGGAGTCATTCGCGCACCAGTGAATGCACGTGCTTCACCTCAGTTTTTTATTTATTTATTTATTTTATCTTTATCTATTACAAATAGATAGCGAAATATAACGACAATACTAGTATTTGTATTTGCTTTGCCGGGTTTTCTTCCGTTTACACAGTAAAAAAGCAATTCGCCCCAATCCGTTGTTTGCCTCGATTAAAATTCCGGCTCAGTCACTGCTTACTTCGCCTCAAAGTAAACAGAGGAGAGGGTTCTGTTCCATTGTTTCAAGATTGAAGAACTTCCCATCAATCATCTTTGAATCATTTCACTGTAGTAATTATAAATACATATCATATATATAGATAGACATAGTCAAATGAAACAGAACACTCTTATCGCATCTGATTAATCTAATAAGATGACACTTCCCAACTTTTAATAACCTCGAAACATATACATACATATATATATATATATATGTATTATAGAGATGTCGATGAGAGCTTACAAAGCCTCGGCCATGTTAGCGAGAAGCTTCTGGGAATCCTCGAAGAAGAGAGAAACGACTTCCTTGACAAAATCTGGACTAGTCTCGTCCTGAAGCTTCATCAGCTGCTTGAACTGGCCGTCCACGAATCCCTAAACCCGAAATCAATTCAAAAAATCGAAATCATAAACAGAATCAAGAGCCCAGGAGAAAAAAACCCACCTCTCGTTCGAGTCGCTCGCAGTAGTCCCTCCATTGAAGGGTCCACTTGGAAATGGCGTCCATGGCGAAGGAAGGAATAATCGAAGGGAAGAAGAGAGGATTATATTGTTTTTGTGGGTATTAATTAAGAAAGGATTGAAATTTATTTAAGGGAATTAACGTTACGAGAGCGAGATTCAGAGTTGCTCACTCCAAAACGGTTTGGAAAATGGTTTTGGTGCCAATTTCTTAATTTATTATTACCCAATAATGATCTTCCCTTTTCCACTTATAATAGGGGTTAATTGCGGCAAAAATACTCAACTTTTGGTCAAATTTTCTATTGTATATACAACTTTCATAAATAGCGGCAAAAGTATCTGAACTTAGCATTTGGGAGTTGACCGAGAATATCTATCTATGTGGCACTCAGCCCTTGTCACGTGGCACGCCACATGGCACTTGGCCGCCACGTGGCATGCCACGTAATTATTATTTTATTAAATAATTTTTTTTAAAATAATTTTTTTTTAAAAAGAAGTTTTTAATTTTTTTAAAAATAAAATTATTTTTCCATAAAAACCAATAATGAATATTTAAATATAATTATTCATTTTCGAAAAGTGGATCAAACGAAATAAATAAAGAAAAAATCTCCGTTCACGGTTCACTCAAGCTCCGCCTCCGATCCGGTTTACCGTTGAAACAAAAATCGCTTAATATGTTTAATAATAATAACCAATAATAATCATATGATTATTTAACGATAATTTTTTTAAAAAAAGAATAATATATAAATAAAAAAACATATTAAACAATTATTATTACTCTAAAATGCAAACACAAAAAAAAATCATGCAAACAAATAAAAATAATTTTTCATTAAATATAAATATGACTACTATTTTTTATTTTTGAATAAGTAGTGTGTATATAATTATGTCTTGACTTTTTAAACATTATGTATGTGTTTATTAGTTATTATTATTAAAATATTAAACAATTTTATTCGACGCGAGAACCGGACCGGAAACAAAGTTCAAGTGAACCGTGAGCGGTGAAAATTAATTTGTCCTACCCACTTTTAAAAAAATAAAATTATTACCAATAATGAATATTTAAATTTAAATATTCTTTATTTGTTATTATAAAAAAAAATTAAAATTTAAAATTAAAAATAATTTTGTTTAATAAATAAAAACAATTTCGTTTTAAAAAATTATTTTTTTTACGTGGCATGCCACGTGGCAAAGACTGATTGCCACATAGATAGATATTCTCGGTCAACTCCTAAATGCTAAGTTTGGGTACTTTTGCCGCCATTTACGGAGGTTGTATACACAGCAGAGAATTTGACCAAAGGTTGGGTATTTTTGCCGCAATTAACCCTTTATAGTAATGACTAATATTCTTTTTTTTTTTTATAGAATAATGACTAATATTCTTGACGCCTCTTGTTTTGTAGTTTTATCTCTATCCCACACTTTATTTGTACAATGATTATGTAACAATTTTTATTTTTCATTTTACAAAATTATTCGTATGTGACCGGTCCGATAGTGACCGATTCGGAATCTAGATTTAAAGGTGGCGTTCGGTTAAGTGGTTTGAGAAACCAGTTTTGCAATTTGGTTTGATAAATCAGTCTGAGAGTTTAGTCTACCAAACCAGTTTGGGAGTTTGGTTTTTGAAACACTGTTTGGTTAATCTTTTGTTAATCTGTGGTTAAATTTAAATAAAAAATATTTAATAAAACACAATTAATGTCACTAAAAAGAAAGTAGGTTTTATTTGAAGTAATATATATTAATACAATGTCTAAATGATATTTGCCATAATACAAAAATTATTCATATTTCATGACTGTAATTACATGTTTAACTAATGAAATATAAAGTAGTAAATATTCCGTTTCTACAATTAAATTAGTATTTAATAATATACATAATTTAAGTATATTTGTTAATATGATAGTAATATCATTAAAATATATAATTATATGTAAAAATAATTTTAATAATTTATTATATGAGTTATCTTATTATCATATAATACTATTATACAATGATAATATATTATTATGGTTTTATTTCGTAAGATTTAATTGAAGAACAATGACAGAAAATAACATCAATTTGTTTTTTGTTTTCCTTCATTAAAATTTCAGTGGTCTGCGAGACTGGTCTCGGAAAATAGAGACAACTGGCAACAAAACATGGTCTGTGAAACCAATATGACACTAGGGGTGCAAATAAAACCCGAAAACCGGGTAAAAACCCGAATCCGAATCCGTATCCGAATTTAAAACCCGAATCCGAATCCGGTTTAAAACCGGGTTCGGGTACCGAGTAGTGAAATCTTAAAAACCGGGTACCCGGTACCCGGTTTAATACCCGGTTTGTTTAATTTTTAATTTTTTTAAAAAAATATTTTAGGGTTAGGGCTCGACACTCATCTCTCTTTTTCATTTCTCATTTTAGGGTTTCATTAAAATATTTTTTTAATTTTTTGATGCGCGGACGGTGAAATGATGATGGAAAGCCGGAAGAACTCGAAGTGTTTTATCATATGTTTTTTTAATGCATTTTAAATTTTAGACAGTGGATGGATGTTTTTCTTATGTACGAAACATGTGTAATGTTTCTTTTGAGATAAGTTAGTTTTTTCTATTAAAAAAAAATAAAACGGATCCGGGTAAAAACCCGGATCCGGTTGAAAATCCGAACTTAGTTTCCAAACCGGGTACCAGGTACTAAAACCGGGTACCCTTTTTCAACTACCCGGAAATTCGGGTACCCGGATTTCGGGTACCGGGTACCGGGTAGTAAATTTCAACTACCCGGAAACCGGGTTCGGGTACCGGGTACTTCAAAAAAACTGGGTACCCGACCCGGTTTCACCCCTATATGACACTGTTTGAAACCAAAACCAGAAACTGGTCTCGTAGACCATAACCAAACGCCCCTTCTGGTTTACTCATATTTTTATTTTAAAATAATAATCAAATAATGGCTATAAAAAAATTTGAAAAAAATAATAATAGGGGAAGAGTGATAAAAAGAAGAAAAAATTTGTTAATCTCGTTCTCATCAATTAGATTTAGAGTAGATCAAATCGCAATTATAAGTTATAACCCTAATTGTTTTTTATATGAAATAATTACAACTTATATTTATGTTAAACAAAAAATCTTAATCGTAACTTATATTTTTCGAAAAACTCTTTGATCAATCATTCATCCGTAAAATACGGCTTCGCGACGCATCGTGAGCGAAATCGCCAAAACCGCGAGGAGCTCCGTCGCGATGCGTCGCGAGAAATCGCGACTTCGTTGCGAGAAAGTTGCTTGCTCTCCACGCAATCCTGTTCGTTCTTCGCTTCTCGAGTTGCAGCTCCACGCAATCCTAGCCGTTCTTCGTTTCTCGCGGATCCAACTTCACCCTCATCGCGATGCGCTCCCCACATCGCGAGGAATCGCAAATCACGCTCGCACATCGCGAGAAATTGCGAACTCCCCGAGCTCGTCACGACGCGTCGCGACCACGTGATTCGCATCGCGAGTTTCACCTCTACTTGTCACTAGAGCTACACACCCTTGAGTCGCGACCGATCGCGAACAAATCGTGACCAATCGTGGATCCCGGAGTCGCGACGGGTCGTGGTTTCCGGAATCGCGATGGAAGGCCGAGAGAGAGTCTGAGAGAGAGAGAGAGAGAGAGAGAGAGAGAGAGAGAGAGAGAGAGGGCTGCAGAAGCTTGCATCGCAATGGCCACCCTGGTTCGCGATCGTCCTGATTTTTCAGCCCCCAGTCGCGAGTAATAGCGATTCTCCGGAATCCGTCGCGACCGGTCGCATCGCCAGTGGCGACACGGCTGTGCAGCTCTACTTGTCACCTTACTTGTCAGTAAACTTTTTTTTCAATCAATTTTATTGATCGGTAAACATGTTACCTATCAATAAATCAATATAATGGAACTCCCGATTTTCATCAGTTTCTTAAAAGTTAAAACCTTGCTCATTTCTTTATTTAATTATTTAAGGAATATTTAGGACATAACTTCCTAAACTTATAGATAACTCACATGTATGTTCTCTAACATTTTAATAAATAAGGGCATTTATGCCGCAAATATCCCATTATCTAATAATTGGGCGTGTTTCTGACATCCGAATATTCTGTCGTCTATGTATTTTCTTTTTCAACGGTCAAATACTTTTTTATACACAAAAAAGATAATTAAACGGATTCACTAATATTAAATAATTATTAAAAGCCCTCTCCAATAAAGTAGCATATGTATTTTGCACTTCCACTATGAGCTCTTTTAAGTCTTATCAATTATTATACAAGACATAAATTCGTCTCTTACTTTCTTACACAATTTTAACGTTAACGTTAACGTTAGCATTCCTGCATTAGTATATGCTTCTATGGCAAAAAGATATTTTTCTTCTTTAATTAATTTTTATAATTAGTTAACTAAAACTCGGCCCGAAAAACGCATCCCCGAGGCACGCAAAAGTGCTTTGACGTGCCCAAGAAGCCTAAAAAAGCCTAAGGTTTACCATAAAAGTCTCAAAGAGTCTAAAGCTTCCTTGAGAAGGTTGAAACTTTTCTTTTTTTCTCCCATCGTTCGTAAGTTTTCCTAAATAAAAAATATTCATCTTTCCTTTTTTGCACTTTTGGGTTCGAATACTCGACTAACGTTGAGTGTCAGAGCGGGTTATGGAATCCCCCTTCCGTATCTTTTTAGATTTCTCGTTTTTCATTTTTTGTAGAAATGAAGACGAAGACTAAAACCGAGGTGCAAGTTAAGGTGATGGTGCAGAAAATTGTTCCCGACTCATCAAAACCAAATTTAAAGCTTGGGTTGATCGTCAAGCAGACATTCTAACCCACCAAAAAGCGAAGGATCAAACATCAAGCCCGAGACTAAATCTAACCCGCTACCGTGTTTGATCTATTTGCATCAACGGTATATATAATGTATATGTATAACATATAAAATGTTATTATTTCTTAAAAAAAAAACATTGGAGATCGTTTTTTGTTTGTATATATATATCAGCCACATTTGTCTGCTTATAAATTTGTCGTGTTTTTTTGCCCATTTACTATTAATACACAAAATCCACAAACTTTTCAATCCTTTAGGATATTTGCCAACGAATTGAAAAATATTTTCAAAAATAGAAAATTTTCCTTATTGGAGCAAGTAAGATTCTCTAACTTTTTATGGGGGTTGAGTATTTAACTAGAACTATATAAATTCTAAAAACAAATTATTTTTAGGCCTTATTATATAAATAAAAAGACATTTTGTATCTTATGATCATGACACAACAATTGTATTGCTTTTTAAAGTAATATATGTCGTTTTCAATATTTTTGAGTTAAACTAATCTAGTGATTTTTGAACCATAAGATTGATACCTCACATCTTTCTCAATACAATAATGCTTCAAACATTTATTTTTGCACAATTTTTTTAGAAGAAACTGAAAATGTCATTGAACGCCGATGCGCAAATTGTAGTAAATATCACTAATATTTTGAGCTTATCACTTTGTATAATTTTACTCTCCGAATGTTATTTTGTATCAATTTACTCCTTGAACTTATTATTTTGTATTATGATACCCTTTGAATTCTCTTGCGTATCATTCCTCGACCTTATTTTTATATATATTTGCCTTTTAATCTATCTCAATTTTTAATATTACCAAATGCTAAATTTTGTATTTTGATAGTTATCATAAGTCATAAGTTTAGATACAAGAAAAAGTTTAAGGGGCAAAACTAATATGAAATAATAAGTTCGGGGGATAAACTAGTAGAAAACAAAGTTTGGAGGGCAAATTGATACACGTTTAAGAATTCAAAAAGTATTAGTGAAATTTAGTCCAAACAAACACTATATACATAATACGCTTTTCTTCTTCTTCTTCTTCGTTTTGTATCGATGAACTCGAATCCTGTAATTAAAATTTAATTACATGCATAATCACATCTACAAGTAACTTGTAAAAGCAACAATATTAAGGGATTTTATCCATAAGATTGATGAATAGCGTCTTTTAAACAATTGAAGAGTAAAATTAATAAAACTAGAACAAAATTTCGAATCATAAATGAAATTATTCTATTACTCTATTTTATCCGACCGTCGGTAAGATAATAAATAAAAGGTTTTCGGACTAAGATCGAGCTAAAACCGGAGTTCAGAGCCAAAACCTTTTAATTTAAAAGCATTTTATATGTTTTGTTATAATACTGGAATTTCAATCAAATAATAATTTATCTAATTTGACTCGTTTCGATGAAGTTGAACCTTATCCTCGCCTTATCTTCATTCTTCGTCTCTAATTTCATCATCTTCTTTAGTTGTTTCTACTTGAAATACAATACAAATATCCTCTACGTAAAATTAAGATATAACATGAATAGAATAAATCAAACTAACCATATAAAATAAAACGAACCTTTCATTTCACAATGCCAAATCGACATTTTGAAGCTTTCAATTCTTATCCACAAAAATCATCAAATATATTATAATATTTACAGTATAAGTACCTATAAGTATGACAAATACGATAGTGATATACCTACGGCTGTCAACTTTTGATATCAATGGGTCTTATTGCCATGCCAAAAAAAAATGATAATAATAGTAATAAGAACACTTTTAGCATATTTCTAATTCTAGGTACTTATGTTGCAAAAAATATATATTCAATTATTAGAAAAGAACTCTACACTCTTTTCTATCTCTATGATTAATTAAATAAAAACTAACTACAACATTTTTTTTCCTTTGGTATCATCCTAATATTCCTTTCTATAGACAGATATCAAATATGTATATTTATATTGTTTTTTTTGTATCTTCAATTTCTTTTCTCTATTTATACAGACATTGATTGGACTATATAATGAAAAAAGCCATCAAATTCTTCCTTCGGACGAAGCTTAGATTTTCCGACCACTCCTCTCCGATTTTCTCTCCTCAATATTCGCCTTCTACGTTCTTGAGTTCTTCAAGGAACACCTTGCGTAAAAACGGAATTCGAGCTTTTTTAGTGTACTTTAAACAGCTTAAGTCGCCGTGCAATAGTGCCAGAACCTGCATTTCGTACATTCCAATCTAGAGTCAACAATAGAATGAAATTTAACAAATGGAACCATTAAAGCTGTTCGATTATCGACACCGATTGACATCGTAATTGATATTTACCTGCTTCATCGATGGCCGGCGAATCGAGGACTTCTGTATGCACAACGAAGCAGCCAAGAGCAAGAGGCTCATTTGTCGTTTGTTGTAGTCGTTGACCAAAGACGTGTCAACGAGCTCACATACGTCACTTTTCTTGAGCAGCGGTTTTGCCTGCAAACGTAAACGCGATAGAACCAATTAGAAAAAGTCAAAAAAATATTCATTTTGACTTTTCATATGTAGAATCTAAAGCTATATATACCCATAGAACTAGGCTCTGGTGCGAGTAATCTAAAGCTCGGCGACCAGTGGCAAGTTCCAAGAGCAGAACGCCGTAGGCAAACACATCAGTTTTTTCGTCTACGATCCCGTGGAGCAAGTATTCCGGAGCGAGATATCTGCAGATTAATGTTGAAGTTTAAGGCTATGCAAGATATTTCACCGAAAATGGACAAGGGAATGAACTTTAAGGTTTTCACAAACCCGAAAGTTCCCTCGAATTTTGACACCGTGTGATGGGTCCACTTCTCTGGTAGCCATTTCGCAAGACCGAAATCGCAAATCTACATGAGAAATAAGAAGAAAAAAAAAACCATAAGCTCTGAACTCTATGAAATGCTAAATCTTAATGAACAGATCGTCATTTCGATAATTATGGATTAACTTTTGCAACTACGCCCTAAGGGAACATCTTACAACAGCGCGACTGAAGGAAGAAATGACGATCGAGTCCCTAAAATTTAATAGAACCATCATAATTAACTAAGAGCCGATGTAACAAGTTTAGGTAGACTAAAATTACTAATTTATTAGAAATTATTCTATTTTCAGAAAAGTATATTTACCAGAGGCTCGAAGTCCTCGCTGAGCAAAATATTCGCAGCCTTGATATCTCTGTGGATGATTCTCCGTTGACAACCCTCGTGAAGATATAACAAGCCTCTCGCCGTTCCGACCGCGATTTTGTACCGAATCCCCCAAAGCAGCTTCTCTTTTGCGCTACCTACAAACATAACAACATACATATAATATCGCAAGAACCCACACAAGAGATAATGATTGAAAGCGAGATGTTCTCGAGCTAACCGTAGAGCATAGAAGCTAAGCTCCCATTTGGAGACAGCTCGAGAACAAGGTGAAACCCCCCTTCGACGCCGTATCCAATTAGCCGGGCCGTATTGGGATGATTCACGTGAGCCATAATCCCGATCTCCATTAAGAAATCCGAAATGATCTCATCGGGGGTTCCTCTCGTTAGCTTCTTGATCGCCACTAATTGCTTGTTCCGCAAACAGCCTTTGTAAACTTCCGCATAACCGCCTTTTCCTATCAAATTTTCTGCAACAAAAAAAAGCATCGAGTGTCTGAAACATTTACACAAATATATCACGTGCACACAGATCTTCTGTTTTTTCTCCTACAAACCTGCGCTGAAATAGTTCGTCGCCATTTGAAGCTCGAACAAGGCGAAGTTCTTCCACTGCGACTTTGAAGAATCCGACTCGAAGTGAAATCTCGACGCCACGATCTCCCGGAAACTACTGCTCATCCTCCTTGAAATGTTCATCACATTGAGCGAGTTCATCGACGTCAAGGGCTTCTTGGACCTCGTCAGTAACTTGAGAATTCCGTGCCACCGAGACCATGTTCTCAAGCTCTTCCGAGATTCGGAATCGGCGTCTTTCGAAGTGCTCGTTTCGGAATCGGAGCTTCTGAAGTAGTCCTCAAGAATGCCGGTTGGTGAAGAGCTATCCTCTTTCTCCTTCATATCCACCATTGCTGAGCTGAAATCATAATGTGTAATCAGAAATTACCAAATCAGCAAACCCTAAACGAGAAATATAAAAAATTCATATATAGCAATTATACCTCGTGAATTATGAACAGAGAATCAATGGCCGTTTTAGCTCACTTGATCATTCTGGTCAAATTCAACACAAACAAGTCTCAGAAATATGCACACGCACATATATGTATATATAAATATAGACACATACAATCAGACGTATAGAATGTATACCGAACATGAATATACCAAACGAAAAGGCACTTTCGAGGTGAAAAGGGAACAGAATTGAGAAAAGGAAGATGAGAGAAGAAGCTAGAAGACGACTCGAAAAGCAAAATGACGATCCAGAATAAGCCCAAGACATGTGGATGTGTGTACATACCTGTTGTGTAAGAGCTTCTAACTCCGGGCTCTGTTCCTGTTCTTCAGGAGAGAGAGAGAGAGAGAGAGAGAGAGAGAGAGACAATGAAGGATTCAGAGTTACTCAACTGAAAAAGCTTCAAGTCCAACAATGGCGATTGGTCTCTCCCTCCTCATCAATGTTTTCCCGGCTTATGTACTCCTCGCTAATTAATTTTTTATGATTAGTTAGAGTAATTAGTACAAATACCCCTTCAACTTTGCTTTTCCATCCTATTTTGCCCCTAGAATTTTATTTTTGACGGAAATGTCTATTATCATTACAAAAGTTAACACATTAAATCGGAAAATATTAATTGTGATTTGTGATTACTCTTATCCGGAGAGAAAATATTGTCACTTTAATTGTTTTCCCCTAATTGCGTGGGACTTTTATTGTCAAATCATTCATCGAAAATTTTATCAACAGTTTTTAATAAAAATCTTTTTTTTTTTCTCTTAAAAAGTATCACATTGTTTCATATACATTAAAAAAAGTGAGATTCGATTTATTATTCTGCATATTATGGTGATTTTAAGAACATTTTTGTGGATTTATGTGATAAGGTTGGGGCATTACGGTAGAAAACTCAAACAAGTATTGTACAAATGAAATTGTAAATATGATTACGTATTTACCAGATGTCATGCCAAATACGTAATGATTTATACGTATTCTTTCTGTTTGTGTGAAACATATTCAAATTCATATAAGTAGATATATTGACCATAATGTTATTTTTATTTTTTAGTCGTGTAAGCAATAAATACAACCAAACAAAATATTTTGTCGGCATTTATTATTTATTATGAAGGACAAAATTAATTATACAAAGATACAATGGGGGCTGCTAATATGTATTTTTTTTTTATATTTACTCTAAACTTATGAAGAACAATAAGAGGGACATAACAAATATATTTTTGTAATTAGATATATATATATATATATACACACACAAAACAAAATGGTGATGTCACAAATTGAGAAATGGGTTGTGGTCTTATTATGGAGCTTCTTGCTCAACGAGTTGTTGTTCGGCTTTCATAAGTATTAATTAAAAATTAATATCATCAATTATTAAATATTCGGTTTTTGTTTAAACCGTACCATGTGTTTTAAGTTATAACTTTAAAAATTAAATTAAAAATAAATATTATCGGTCTACTCTAATAAATTTATATTTTGGGTCGTAAATATATATGGTAAACAAAATTTTAAAAATATATATTATCTACGTTTAAAATCGGTTATTAGTAGGTTTTTAAAGCAAAACTCGCAACTTTAAATCTGTTAATCGGATTTTTCATCTTTCATTTCTTCTAAAATGTTTATCATCTTACTTACGGTATTAACAGAGGCGTTCAACCCTATTTTGCTCTCCGGAATATACTCTAAAAACGGTGTTGCCACGTGCAACGCCGTGGCTGTTGTACAAACGGTTTTTACCCACAACAATGATCGCACGTAAACTTATAATAATGTTTTGCAACTTAAAACTTAACAAATGATGAACAACATCGGATGTAAAAACAATCTACTGATTAGCTGTATAAATATAATTGTGCAATAAGATGTGTTTTACAATCAATTGAGGCAGTGGTTTATAAATTCAGCAATGCCTCTTAACTATGATCTGTTTATAATAATGAATTAATCGTCCATGAGAAGAGTACGCCATATTTTAACAACCTTATAAAAACATTTAATTATTTAATGAATGAATGATATTATTGTTGTATCATGAAATTTTTAAAGCCTCGTTCCAATTATATTATAATTTATATATGAATGAAGTGAAAGTATTAATTAAATTAATTAAATATTGGATTATCCATGCGTGGATGCTTCACTCGTCAGAGGCGGCTCTTCTTAATCTGACGGCTTTTGATTTAGTTTATGTTTTCTTGACCTGTCTATTTGCCACGTCGGATTCGTAGATGAATAGTATTAATTAATATGATTATTTGTCATTAAAGCCCTCTACGCTCCAGATTATTCTCGAGGTTTATAGTTTTTCACCCGTTCACTTGGACGTAATTGGACGTAATCAGATGTAATCGTAATAAGTACACCTACTTATTACGATGTTTAGTTGCGATTACGAAATTATTCAATGTAATGACTTTTACAACGTAATTGATATAGGCTATTTTGAGGGAATGACCATTACAAATTCCAAACTACGTAATCACAATTACAATTGTCAATACTTGACTATTTTACCAAATTATCCCTTTTTCTCCACATTTTGTGGAAAGATAACTTCCCACTTTCTCTAAGCGTGGCCTGTAATTTTTTTATTCGAGCTCCTTTTTTTATTATATTTCTCACATTAAATCCACTATGCCTTACAGCAAGAGAGATGAGAGCCCCTTAAAGCTTTCATGACCCGGTTCAAGAAAACCATGGTCAAAATAAACGGGATCAGTGACGAAACCGCCTTAGCCCCTCTTACGGCCGGACTGTGGTACGACTCAAAGTTCAAAACGGACATCGTCGTAAATCGTTACGACTCCATCGAAGACGTGATCCACAGATCATCCAACTGGATCAGACACGACGAGGAGCTTGAAGCCCTACGAAGAAGACATGGAACTCAGCCCGTCCATCAGCGAAATCCAGGACCACGCGGACAACCAATGCAGCCCAGAGCCAGGAGTCACAGCAACCCCTTCAGAGGACACATGAGCTCCTCCCCGATCCAAAAACACCCGTTCCAAACCCAGAATCCAAGGGCAAATAACGGACCAAACCCGTGAAATCCGTGCGTTTTCAACGTAAATTCGGAAACCGCAGATTTTGAAGAATAGACCGAAGTAGAGGACACCCGAGGAGAAGTGTTGGTCAGCTCCAAAGATCTCCCACCATACAGAAACAAAATCTTCCCAAAGCACGACCCAAAAGTATGGTGCAATTTCCACAAGGTGTTCGGACACCATACAAAAAATTGTATGGTACTACATGCCCGCCTGGCAGAAAAATACATCAATGGAGAATTTGGAGAAATAAACTTCGGCAACGAGCTGAAGAATGGAAAAGCAACCGAGCAGAACCCCCCTCAAGACCAACCTCAGAATGGCCAAAAAAGAGGCGAACAACAAAGAACACCGCGCGAGAATATACAGCCAAGCAAGAGAGGACAGGTACACATGCTCGAAGAACCAGACGAGCAGACGTACGAGGAAGCAGAAGACTTCGTAGAGCAGCTCAACGAAATTCCCGAGCCCATTGGCAGAATCTACACGATTGTAGGAGGGTCCCAACTACACGGCAATTCGGTAAATTCCATCAAGGCCCACCAAAGGAGGCTCAAGGCCGGACCGGTAGTCGTACCGAGGCAAGAGCCGGACTTCGAGATCTCATTCAAGGATAGTGAAGCAGCCACACTGATCTGTCCGCACGACGATGCGCTAGTTGTCACACTCCTAGTTGCCTCGTATACGATGGATATAATCCTGATCAATAACGGGAGCTCAGTCGACGTGATCTTCCTGGAGCCATTGCTGAAGCTGGGAGTCGAGGAAACAGAGATCAACAGGGAAGCTATCTCGCTCAGGGCTGAAACCGGGTCCAAAACCCGGTTTTTTTTTTAAAACCCGGACCCGGATTTCCGAGTTTTCACTTTTCAAACCCGAAACCGGTTTTTAAAAGGGAAAACCCGGAAATCCGGGTTTGGGTTATTACCCGGTTTTAAAATTAAAACCCGGATTTAAAACCCGAACCCAAATTTTATTCGGGTTCGGGTTTTAAATCCGGTTCCGGGTTTTTACCCGATTTTTAACCCGAAAAAAAAAACAGAAACATAAACAAACAGTTTAAAAACATACAAATAATAAAAAAAGGTATAAATACCACAATTCCAAACACAAAAATAATCCAAACAACAATAATCCTAACAGAGCAACAAGTTTATCCAAATAAAAACAACAAGCGGTAGCTTCCGATCACAACATACACATCCAAGCCTTCAAGCGTCGTCGACACGTCCGCTTCCTCTGTAAACAAGACATAGAAAAAAATTAGATCACGATATAAAAGTATCAAACAAATAAACAAATTAAGTAAATGGATTACCGAATCAAGGCTCCTCTTCATATGCATCTAGTGATTCATCTAAATGTTCCTGATAGTCCACAAGATTATGGCACGAGCTTATCCAATTTTTTAAACAAACCAACATTTGTACTGTTTTTGGAAGCAATGAGCTTCGATAAGGATCGAGAATGCGCCCACTTGCAGAAAATGCAGATTCGGAAGCCACGGTAGAAGCCGGAATTGCTAGAATGTCTTTAGCAATCTTAGAGATCGTCGGGTATTTATGACCATTGAGATTCCACCACATGAGTACGTCAAAAGACGTCGAATGACTTTCTTCGGGATCGGTAAGATATTGATCAACTTCACTTTTGGTAGCTTCATTAGTTAAAATCTTCTTCTTCATGTACGCTGCAAGAGTTGAACCCGCTTGGTCCCACGAAACAATATTCACCGGCGTACTAGAAGTCCCACGACTATCATTTTGCCCACCATTGTACGCAACAAAAAGCCTACCCAACAATGACTTTGTGTCTTCAACAACTTCAGGTCCCGCCTTCTCACCGAACATAAACTTTGCGCAATGCTCTAGATAATCTGATTTGTACCTCGAATCAAGCATAGTACCGAGGAATACTATGCGGTTAATCGATGAAGGTTGGCCCCAATACTTATCGAATTTCTCCTTCATCTTCTAAACCATCAAAGCAACAACCAAATTATCAGAATTGTCGAGGAAGTCGAGTCTTGCTTTGACATCACACATATCTGTTAAGTACAAATTTGAAGTCGCATACGTCGTACCACTTAGTCTCTTAGTTAACTCGTGAAAAGTCTTCAGAAAATTCACAAATGTGATAATATTTTCCCAATCGGTGTCATCAGGTGGACCACTCACTTTCGGATTAGAAAAATGAGCACTGTAATACAAATCACCCTTCATCCGATCAAATGCTTTTTGAAATTTCAAGGATGCCTTCAACATGAGATAAGTGGAGTTCCATCTAGTACTCACATCCATACACAAAAGAGATTTAGATTCAATCATCTCTTTCTTAACAAAATCATTGAAGCACTTCGAGCGTGCCGGAGATGATCGAACATACCTTAGTGCATTGCGTATAGAAGATATAGAGCTTGCAAGATCAGTGAGGCCATCACCTACAATAAGATTGAGAATGTGACAGGCGCATCGAACGTGGAGAAGTGTGCCGTCCTCGAATACAGTCGACTTCGCATCTTGTAGCTTTCTCTTCAATTTAACAATGCATAAATCATTCGCAGAAGCATTTTCCATCGTAACTGACTGGATCATTGTAATTCCCCACTCATTGAAACAATCCATCAACTCTAGACATAAAGTTTATGCTTTATGATCTTCAACTCGGACAAAACTGATTATCCTTTTCTGCACTCTCCAACTCTTGTCAATCCAATGAGCTGTAACTCACATGTAGGCGATATTTTGGATTGAAGTCCAACAATCAATTGTGATGCTTACTCTTTGCCCTCGTAAAGCATTCTTCAAAACTGACTTGTCTTCTTCGTATAGCTTCCATATATCTTTGGTGATGGTAGTTCTTGAAACTGAAAAGAACTGCGGATTCATGTAAGCCGAGTACTCTTTGAATCCTTCCCCTTCCACATGTCGAAATGGGAGTTCATCAATAACAATATATCGTGCTAGTGTCCTCCAAAATCCATCTTTCGTCCATTGTGCAAGATTAAGCGCGCTGCCACTTTAACCTTCAAATTTTACAAAGGCTAGCTTCCGTTGTTTCTTATCTAGCAACTCGTCCTTGAACGGGCCTTTCTTGCAGATTTTAATATGACTTTTGAGACTAGACGTACCGTTATTAGTCGGGCTGGCCAGGTTGGTTGTACAATGGATGCAAACTGCCCGCGTACCGCATGGCAACTTCTTGAAACTCTTCCAAACAATTGATTCATTCACCCTTGTGCGCTTATTTGTCTTTATGCCCTCATCAATATCAACGTCTCTCGTCACTGTTTCTATTACTTGTGATGGTAAAACTTGATTGATCTCATCATGGGCAAGTTCAACGAAATCTTCTTGTAAGTCCTCTTCAAAATTTGACTTCTCCATTTTCAAAGCCTATCATAAAAACAATACTCTAATAAATCCTAAAAATCCTTCAATAATAAAAATCATTAACCCTAAGTCCCTAAAATCAGAGTATAGATCAGACCTACAATCAGAGTATAAATCAATAAACCATAAAAATCGTTCAATAATAAAAACCCGTAACCCTAACCTTCAATAAGAATGATTCAGAGTACAAAACCCTAAATCCTTAATAATAAAATCAGTAACCCAGTAACCCTAAAAATTAGTAATCATAAACCGTAAATCATTCAATAAGAATGAACCTGTACCCCTAAATTCTTCAGTAATACAAACTTGAAATCGTCTCTCTGCTTCCATCAGATTCAATCAGTGCCTGAAATCGTCGAGGAGGTTCTGTGTTGACCAGAGAAGAATCGAATCGAGGACTTTGAGCAGAGCAGCGACGGCGTGAGGCGCTGAGGAGAGGCGCGACGGCGCAAAGGCGAGTCGAGGAGAGAGAGGGGGAAAGGGGCGAGAGAAAGTGAGAAACGGCGAGTGGCGAGAGGCAGAGCGCAATGAGTCGAATGAAAAAGAGAAGGAAATATAATTAAACCCTAATAATACAATACATGTCGTTTTGAACTGAATATAAATTTTTGTCATTTTTGAATGAGCTGAAACCATAATACAATACAGACTGCTAATTTAAAAAATTATAAATATAAATTAAATATTTAATTAAAAAACCGGGTTTTAGTAACCTACTAACCAGGTTCCGGGTTTTATAACTCAAAACCCGGAACCCGGAATCGGGCACGAATTACTGTCGTTCATAGACGCATTATCGGGATACAACCAGATCCTCATGCACCCCGAGGACCAAGAAAAAACGGCATTCTTAACCGATAGAGGGATATACTGCTATAAAGTTATGCCTTTCGGACTAAAAAATGCCGGAGCCACATATCAAAGATTAGTCAACCAGATGTTTGCCGAGCAAATCGGTAAAACTATGGAGGTCTACATCGACGACATGCTGGTAAAATCCTCCCAAGCAACGGATCATGTATCCCACCTAGAGGACTGCTTCACAATACTACGAAAGTACCAAATGAAGCTTAACCCGACAAAATGCACCTTCGGGAAAATTCCTAGGTAATTTGGTCACACAACGAGGAATAGAAGCTAATCCCGACCAGATAAATGCTCTCCAGAACATGCCCTCCCCAAAGACTGTTCGGCAGACACAAAGGCTGACTTGGAGAATCGCCGCTCTTAACCGGTTCATATCAAGAGCTACGGACAAATGTTTTCCCTTTTACAAGTTGTTAAAAGGGAACAAAAAGTTCGAATAGACCAAGGAGTGCGAAGAAGATTTCCAAAAGCTAAAAAGGTATCTCTCCACCCCACCCATACTTACCAGACCGATCTTGGGGGAGCCATTGTTGTTATACCTGGCTGTCTCACCATCGGCGGTGAGTGAAGTAATTGTGAGAGAGGACCGCGGAGAACACAAGCCGATCTTCTACATCGGAAAATCCCTAGAAGATGCTGAAACTAGATACCCGGCTATCGAAAAACTTGCACGGGCAATGATAACCGCAGCGAGAAAACTTCGGCCTTACTTCCAATCTCATACATTCATGGTAATGACCACCCAACCTTTGAGAATCATCCTTCATAGCCCGAACCAATTGGGAAGACTCACAAAATGGGTGGTCGAGCTAAGCGAGTTTGATGTAGATCATACAAGATCCGAACCTGTGCGAAATCACAGGTATTAGCTGACTTTCTTACGAACTACCAGCCGACGGTTCAAAAGAGGGTCACGATGATGGAGAATGGAAACTCGAAGTTGACGGTGCCTTAAACCAAGGTGGATCCGGGATGGGAATTCATTTGATATCCCCTACAGGAGATGTGCTGGAACTGTCGTTTTGATTGAAATTCCACGCGACAAACAATGAGACCGAATACGAGGCCCTCATCTCCGGCCTCAAACTCGCAAAAGCCGTAGGAGCCCGGAAAGTAAGGGCCCATTCCGACTCAAAACTAGTTACTAGTCAGATTAGTGGCGAGTATGCCACCCGAGATGACACATTGGAAAAATACCTCTCGGTAGTAAAGGGTTTGATTCAACAATTCGAGCACGTTGATATAATCCAAATACTGAGAAGTGAGAACACGTCGGTAGACGCATTGGCCGGTTTAGCTTCAACTTCGGACCCCGAAGTCAAAAGGATAATCCCGGTCAAAACAATAGACGAACCCAGCGTAACACGCAAAGTTTGCAACGTCCAAATGGAGGAAAATGATTGGAAGACCCCAATCATTAACTACATACTAACTGAAGCCAAACACCAAGATAGGCAAAAGGCCAGTAAATTGAGAATCCAAAGTGCCAGATTTTGCATGATCGGGGAAAAATTGTACAAACGCAGCTATACCGGACCCTACTTAAGGTGCCTAGGAAAGACCGAGGCTCAAATGGTACTCCATGAAATCCATGACGGAGAATATGGAAACAACTCAGAAGGAAGATCTTTGGCAAATAAAGAAAAGAGGCAAGACTTTTTCCGGGCCACCATGTTGGAGGATAGCGAGTCCTATGCCAGAAGATGCGATAAATGCCAAAGACACTCCCCGTCCATACACCGGCCAGCAGAAGAACTCTCGTCAGTCTCAGTCCCATACCCGTTCATGAAATGGTCTATGGACATAGTAGGACCTTTTCCCCTGGCTCCGGCCGGAAAGAGGTTCCTACTCGTCGTAACAGACTACTTCTCCAAATGGGTGGAGGCAGAAGCGTACGCAAACATTAAAGATGTTGATGTAGAAAATTTCCTATGGAAAAATATCATAAGTCGTTTCGGCCTCCCAAAAGAGATAATAGCTGATAATGGGTCACAGTTCATTTCAACGAGATTCCAAAACTTCTGCATAAATTGGAAAATATCCTTGAACACGTCCACTCCGAGATATCCTCAAGAAAACGGCCAAGCCGAGGTAGCTAACCGGGTGATAGTGGACGGAATCAAGAGACGCTTAGACACTAAGAAATGACGATAGGCAGACGAGCTCATAGGAGTCCTTTGGTCCTACAAAACCACCCCGCGTAGGGCCACTGGGGAAACTCCACTCTCAATGGTACACGGCACCGAGGCCGTAATACCAGCAGAGATAGAGTCACCCAGCCTTCGGAGGGAACACGCCCCTTTGAACGCATAATTCAATGACGAAATGAGGGAAGACCAGCTCGACCACATCGACGAGAGACGAGAACAAGATTTGATAAGAATTGCCAACTATAAAAATTTGATAGAAAGGTATTATAATTCAAAGGTAAGACGTCGAAAATTCATAGTAGGAGAACTGGTCCTCAGAAAAGTTTCCCAAAATACCGTCGAGCTGAATGCGGGCAAGCTCGGGGCCAATTGGGAAGGACCTTACATCGTCACCGAAGTAGTAAAACCTGGAGTATACCGGCTAGCCACTCCGGATGGAACATGAGTCCTCCGCAGTTGGAATGCCATGCACTTAAGGAAATAATACGCCTAACCCGACCTACCCGGTCTCCCATGAACTACGTAATGACTTGATCCCCAAACTTGGGGTACGTAAGCAGCCCATCCTAAACAATGGGCATAGTCTCAATCTAAACCCGAAACCAAACAGGCCCGGTGACCACAAATTAAAAGACTCAGTAGAGTCAACTTAGAAAGGTAACATGTCCCAAATTTTTCCTAAGGCAGCAAGCCTACTCGGGTAACAAATCCATCGCATAAGACAACAAGCCTAACCTGGTAACAAACCCGCCGCATAAGGCAACAAGCCTACCCGGGTAACAAACCCATCACCAAAGGCAACATGCCTATCCGGGTAACAAACCCACTATACAAGAGCAACAAACCTAACCGGGTATCCAACCCATATCCTAAGGCGACAAACCTATCTCTTTTTAAAACACATGGTTATATGAATCTAGCATCTATGAATATGTTTATTTCAGCAACAAAAACCTATGGGTTATTATGACAGACGAGCAAGATATTCGACGGGAAGCATCAAAGGAACAATCACATCACAAGGTATCCCAACACTTTTTATACTTAGCAAATTTCGAAGTTTCGACTCTCTACCCGTATATAGGATAGATTGTCAGGAGCCTCGAATAGAAAAATAAAGTTTAGCAAGTATTAGAAAGGCACGAGGAGAAAATTAACTTAGAAGCAAAAAATCATAACGTAGCATAAGAAAGAAAATAGAAAAGGCCCTAACCATGGGCATATCCAAACCGTATAAAAAAAAGGGTTCAAGTCGCCGTAGACTTGCCCGTAGAAATCGTTTTGGCCTTAGGCCTTATTTAACAAAAATAAAATAAAATGGGGGACACTCTATGCGTCAAACCCGGGTACTTCATCGACCTTTCGGTCCTCCTTCTCTTTATCTTTGTCGGCTTGGCCTCCATGATCGGTCGGCTTCTCGTCGGCAGTCTCCTCGACGGCGTCAGGCTCGGGCAGGGTCGGCTCTTCGAGGGCGACCTCCTCGGTTTCGGCGGGCACGGGCAAGATGGGCTCCATGACATCGGGCTCCTCGGCCATGGAATCTTCAACGACGGGCTCCTGAGGTGCGGGATCTTCAGAGGCGGGCTCCTCGGCAATCGATCGCTCAGACCGGAGATTTAGATCTGCAAAGGGAAGGTCGGTCAACTCGGCGTCTGGAGACATAGCCGGAGACCCTATCGGCGGTGCCGGAACCGCATCCAAGAGAGCTTGGTAGCAAGCAGCGTTGCCTTCTAGGACCTCCTTCTCGGCCTCGAAATCTTGAACATTGCCGTCAATAATGTCTTGGATCAGCTTGAGGCAACCTTCGGCTTGATCCAAGCAGCTATTGTCGGCGGCCGTACCTTTATACCACGCGAGTAGCGCGTCTCTTTCTTCCACCTTTCGGCGATATCGGGAACGGATAGCCTTCTTCTCGGCCTCACGATCAGAAGATTGTTGCCGGGCTTTAGCCAGCTCAGCAGCAAGGCGCTGCACGTCCTCCTTCAAAGCTGCGGCCTCCTCTTCTTTCCCCTTGGCCAACTCTTCTGCCCGTCCTTTAGCCGCATCAAAAGCCAGCATCTTCCTGGCGGCCGCCTCACTCGCCTTCTGAGCCTCCTCGACCAACCGAGTAGCGTTGGTTAGCTTCCCCCGTAGATCCACCATGGTATTCCCGAGCCCTTTGACCTTAGCGTCATATGCGGCGACCCTCTTGCTCATGACCATAATCTGGTCGGCCTTTGCCTGGATGGCCGACACGGCATCGGCCAATTCCCTCTCCTTCAATGCAAGTTGATTGGCAGCCTGCGCGCCCTCCTTCGCCTCATACAGTTGGTCCTCATAATCGAGGACCATGTCGTTGATAGAGGCGACGAGCTACACGTTCAAAAAACAAAGTTAGACAAAAACCTTAAAGTTAGAAAACCAAACCTAAGATAATATTGCCTAGCACTTACTTGAGTAGTTGCTGCCGCCACATCCTTATACGCCGTCTTCTCGGCGATACTTCTGGGGACCCTACCGACCCCGCCATTCGTTATCTGCTTGATAAGAACGGCCGCCACCTTGGGTGCCTTGTGGAGACCTTTGTCCCCGTACCAAGTGCACCCTGCCTTTCGGGAGATCGGTTTCTCCTTGGCCTTTTCCCCGACCATTGGAGGAACCGACCCCGTCTCCTCGACCTCGCCTTGAGAGGCCTCCTTAGGACGCTCAATCTCTCGAGCAATCCCCTTCCCTTTCTCCTTCTCCGAGGCCCTCACACCGCCCTTCGGGGCCATCTCCCCCCTCAAACCGCCCTTCGGGGCCACATCCCCCCTCACTATGTCCTTCGGGGCCAAATCCCCTTTCACCTTCTTCCGGACCACAAAATATCCTCCTTCATGCGGCCTCTTTACCGCCGTCTCTGAGCCCATCTTCGGAAGGGCCTTGTCCTGGGAAGGACGTGTCCCGTCCTTTGAAGAATAGACAAGATCAGGAGGAGGAGCAGTCTTCTCCTTCGAAGTTTTTGCCGACGGCATAGCTTCCGAGGTATTTTCCCTTTCGTCAGAGAGGTCGACGACAACCGCCTTCTCGGCCGTCTTAGAGACGACCTCAGCAGGAACCTCAATTGCAGGAGTCTCCTCCACCCTCTTGCTCGTCTCCTGACGAACAGCTCCAGCAGAGGCCGACGCTCCGGCCTTCTCTTCCTGTCTCCGCCTCTGGCGAAGACTCTGGCCCTTTGGGCGTAAAGCATCCATATTCTCTGCACGTCAATAATCCACACTTAGTAAAAGAAAGGAAATTACAAAACAAAACCAGAAAAATAGGTTTAGAAATCATACCCGGAAATTCCTCTTTGTCTGGCTCACACCAAAGTCTGGCCGCTTCGAACCTCTCTTTCGTGAATTTCGACCAAAACTCCGGTTCGAAGGGAAAAAGCCTCTTCTTCAAAGCTTTCCACTCCTCTGTAATCGGAAGAGACTTAGGCTTCTCAGGATCCTCGACTGCATTGGAAAAGAAAAAGAAATTAGCAAACATACAAAAATAGCCGAATAGGAAAATTAGAAAACCCAACCCGGAATCTCACCTATCTCGTTGACCCATTCATTCCTATAGCTCGGCCAAGAACCAAGCGTTTCCTGACCGGCTAGGAAGAAAAAGTACTTGTAGGTCCAAGAAATCTCCTTCTTGGGAAGACCGGTAATAATCTCCCATTCCTTAACGGATCAGAAAAATCTACCCTTGGCCTGACCGGTGCCCTTGATGACCAAGCCCGTCAACAGGTCATGGAGTGTAAGTGAATACAAACACTCGTGATCCCGGACGAGCAAGGCCGTCAAAATCCTAAAAGAATTTGGGCTACGTTGCCCAATAGAAACCCTAAGGTGCGTAAGATACTTTAGAATGAGTTCGGGAATAGGAAACCTAAGCCCCCCGGACTCAAAGAACCTCTGATACACACAAACCCAGCCGTCCGAGTTCTGCTCGTCGGCATGCTCTTCTGGCCCATGCAATCTAAGCTCTATAGACCGAGGGATCTTATATTCTACCCGGATCCTAACAAGATCTTTAGGTTTTAGAACTGACTTAGGAGAATCTATAGTCAGAAACTCCGACTGCCATTTTGCGACTACCTTTTTAGGGCCCATTCTGTCTAGAAAATCCTAGAAAAAACCGAAATAATCTAGACGAGCACGAAACCCAGAAAAACAACCCAGAAATCAAAAAAACACAGAGATTCAAAACCCTCTAAAAAACCAAGAAATACTATTCAATGAACTCGTGAAGGAAAAGCAAGAAGAACAGAGGAGGAATGAAGAACCTGGATCTCTAGACACGAAGAAACCTAACGATACCTTCAACAATGGCAGACGCAGAGCTTCTCTCTCTAAAATTCAAAGCTTTTCTCTCTCTAAAAATTCAAAAATGGTATTCGAATGCAAAACATAATATATATAGAGGAGAGAAGGAGAGGTTACCTTCGATAAGACGTGTGACGGGCTGAAACTGAAGAGACGTGCCCATTAATGCGAAACACTCGAGTATTTATACTCGAATATTGTCGGTGATCCTACGGTTAGGGTTTCCTCGAAAATCGCAACAAACATCATTCTACGGTTGAGATCAGCGAGCTATCCGGTGACATGTCAGCATGACAGCTGTGTCAGGAGAATGTGAAGAGTTTATTCTCTTCGAACTCCGCAAATTGGGACACGTGTTGTAACTGTTCCCGTCCAAAATTTGAAGCGACGGTTACAGCTTCAAGATCCTATCCGTCCATCATATCTCGAAATTATCCAAAATCCTAAGTCACAAATTTAATTAATCCTACCCGGCACGAATTTTACATGATTTCATCAAGTAAATACTATAAAATTTACTTCGTATTTTTTATAGTAGGGGCTAACTAGGGGTGAAAATTTTGTACTCGGTTCCCGGTTTTGTCCCGGTTCTGGTACCGGTACCGAACCGTTTTTGGCAAAAAATCAATTTTTTCTTTTTAGTATAACCTAAAAAGGGACGTCCCGGTTCCGGTTTGAAAAACCAAAACCAAAACCAATTTAAAATATGAAATTCCCGGTTTTCTTGTCCCGGTTCCAATTTTATGTCGTTTTGTTATAAGTTTGTCGTTTTTAGCATGTCATTTATTTTAACTCGTTTACTATTATGTTCTTAATCTTTTATTTTATTTTTTCAGCCCATTATTTTAACATGTCATTTATTTTTCATCCATTACACGGTATTTTATTTAACATTTCATTTCTTATATGTCGTTTTGTTATAAAAAATAATTTGTTTGTACTCGGTATTTACTATTTAGCATTTTAGACTCGGTTTTTTGCACTGAGATTTGAATTTGGTATTGTGAAGTTCACGACGTGAACTCGGATCTTGCATTTGTTTATTTTGTATTTTGCTTTTGTACTCGGATTTGGTATTTTACGTTTTGGATTTACTCGGATTTGGTATTTTACATTTTGGATTTACTCGGATTTGTTAATTTTCATGCTTCTATCTTGGATTTTGTCCCGGATTTGTCCCGGTTTTTGTCCCGAATTTTGGTCCTAAAAAAATTGGGATTTTAATCGGCGTCCCGGTCCCGGTCCCGGTTCTGATTTAAATAAAAAACAAGGACTTTTCAGAACCAAAACCAAAACCAGGACTGAAAACTGTGTCTCGGTTTTTCCGGGACAGGGACAAAAAATACTCAAATTCCCGGTTCCCGGTTCTGGTTTCAGCCCTAGGGCTAACTGTTGATGTACAAATTCATCATTATTTAATATGACATAAAGTGCTAAAGTTGTGAATTAATTAAATTTACAAACAAAGATAAAAGGCTTTGAAGAAATAAATCGATATTCGCAAAAGCCCAATTGAGAAGCCCAGTGAAATTCTCAATCAGACAAAGCCCAACGGATACAAAGCCACTCGGCCCAAAAAGCCCAAAGGCCCAATATCTATTCATCATCAATCCAGAAAGACGATGGTAGAGTTGTCATATTCTCTACCCGGCATCCCACTTCAAACCCAAGCGGACGACCAGGAGCATGGAGTCAAGTCTCCAACGGGCATAATTCAAACAAGACGAAGAGAACGATTCCTGGAAGACCAACGGGAAGAATTGAAGTCTATAAATACCAAGCTCAAGCTCAGATCAACAGACAGATACGCATACGCACAACTCTGAGAGAATACATGGAAAGCTTCTACCCGACATTTTCGCTCACTTTGAGATTTTGTTGTATTCCTTCTCTTCTCCTCATTATTTTCCCTTTCTTAGGCGTGATTTGTTGTCTGTAGCTATCCGTCTATGATAATTGTCGCAATAAACTAACAGAGGACGTAGTAAACTACCGCCTTGGGACGAACCTCTGTAATATATATATTTATATATATATATATATATATATATCGAGAGTGAATCGAGAGCTTGCAACGTGAGAGATCGAATTCCACCAAATCATCCCATTCCAAGAATATCATACACTCACAAGTCACACTTGACTGTTTGAGGTGGGAAACCACGTCAACACTTATATTATGTGGATTGGATGTTAATTTTGGTGTAATTAGTCAAAAAAAATAATGGATTAATATTACTGTTATGGGTAAAAATCGATATTGATTTTTATAAACAAATTAATTAATCGGGAATTATCGTATCAATTTCCGTTAATTAATTTGCTAATTCGAATTACTCTTTTAAATAAGATTAAGAATATAATAAATCAATTTCAAACCCAAAACTCCCCCCGGAGGCCCGTTTTCAAAAAAACAAAGTGTCCCAGTGTTCGTAAAAATATAAAATCACCCAAAACCGATATAAAATTTACGAGAAACGGACCTGGGACGGGCCTGTGAGCAAAAAAGGCCCAAAGCCCCTTCGGTGGAACCCACAGAGGCGACAGCCTCCAGGATCGTGCAACGTGGCGGATCTAGGGGCTGCCTCACCCCGCGGGACCCACCCGCGCGCGTCAGCCCACTTTTGGGTGTCCTCCCTCGCCCACTTGCGTGGGGCTGGCCACGTGTAGGGCCACAAAAGGGCCCGATCGGCCCACTTGCGGGCTCCTCACCTCGAGGGGCCTGCCCACCGCTTCCACGTGTAGGGCCCTGATGGCCCTGGCCAGTTCCCAGCGCGCAAGTGGCGCTCTCAGGAGCACGGGAGCCGTCCGATCGTCAAGCGAACGGCCGGGATTGGTCCATCTTTTCCAGGGGACCTGGAAATAAATAAAAAATTACCCAGGGGCCCCGTGGAGCAATATTTTATCACACATGGGCCCCCGGATCCTATTATAAATAGAAGCTCAGTTCAGTTAAACGGTAACTCATTCGAACTCACTCGAATCTTCTCGAGTTCTTTCTCTTTTTACCCCCGATATACTCGCCTCCCCTCAAATATCGTTCTAATGTTGAGATTCGGAGGTGAATGAGGGGGTAACCCCCCCTGTTTCCCTTGACCTCGGGTGTTCCCTTTTTTCAGGTCCTAAAAGTGAGAGATTTACGAAAAGCGGAAGCCCTGGAGAAATTCCTACTTGGTCCTTGGCCCGCCTGATAGGCCCAGTTCTACGCGGTGCCCAGTCTATCTCCAGTCCATTGCGCGGCTGAGAATATAGCCTGGGGACACGAGCCTGGGGTCCACAATTCAGGACGAGGGGCCTGACCTAGGGGAATTTCTACTACCGAGGGATCGTTCTGATGAGAATCCCCTGGAGAAAATCCTAGGGAAGGTCCATGACCCCACCTGCCCTTGTTCTAAGCTCTGTGCGGCCTAAGTTCTATGTCCTAGTACCTGTATCTGAATAAGATACCATGACTCTGCGGGCAGTTCCATCCTGGACTAGAACGGGCCATATCAGGTCGAGAGTCTAACCTCACAGGATTCATTTCCTGGTCAAAAGAACTCCCCCGTTCGCTGGTACCTACGATCTGAGTGGTTCCCGAACCTGTAACCCCGGCCCCCGGCCCTGTGGTAACAGGTAGTGCGTAGCCCGAATCACCTAGGACCCCGAACGACAAAGAGACCTTTGACCTGGCAAGTGCCAGGAACGCTTGCTCAGGGCCCCCACTGTTGGACATGTGTGTCCTTAAACAAGATATTTTATCCCTTTGTAAAAGATTATGACAAGTCGTTGAATAAAGATAATACTTATTATGATAATCTTATTATAGTTTCTGGTAGAGTAAAATAGAATGTTTGATTCCTTAGTTCATGAAGGATGCAATTATGTTATTATTATCACAACAGAGTCAATGTGAGGAAGAATTAATAATCATAATGAATGAACTTAAAATGTCCGTGACCTGATCAACTGGGTGGGAGCCCATTAATCGTACAAGGTCATTAATGTGACTAAGTGATAATCCTATTCTGGATTTTGTGTGTGTCACACTCACTAGAAGTGCATTAAGTATGAAGTGTCTCTATACTGGACTGGACCTGACTTAAACTCCGGAAGTTATCATATAAGACCGTCACTGATAACTTGGAGTTGAGTCACTAGTAGATGATCAAATGGATATTCCATCTAAGCCCTGAGTGATCTTGAGTCCAAGCTGCTGACTTGATTGTTCTTTGATTTAACCGTTAAAGAACACGAAATATTACTGCTGTTCCCAACACTATTATTTTGGGAACATGAGAGTCAGTAGTAGCTTTGTCATAGACATGGGCATCACACAGCTCTCTTTAGAGTGATGATGATTCCCTTGATTGTCGGTGGAGAGAAGTGAGAGATACCCATGCGCAACTTATGAATCGAAACCATAAGTGGGTTACTCATGATATTACTGACTGAGTCAAGGATGAAAATACAATGAGGGGCATAACGGTAAAAACCGCCTGCTCATTTATGAATCATCAAGTGAAAGATCAATAACCCGAATTTGATTGTATCAATGGACACCCTGCTATTATAAAGGGAATAATATATACCGTATCACTCGTATAGTGGAATCACTTCGAGGTTTGACGAACAACTAGCAGTTCGTTGGAGCTTAAGTTATACGGGTCCATGGTCCCCAGGATAGCTCCGTAACGGATGATACGTACGTGATTAAGATACATTCTGGATAATGTTTAATCATTTGGCTTGACTTATAAAACTGAAAGGTCTGTGTCAGACATCAGATAGTTTTATCGTTGGCGTGGCAAAAGTATCATATTTTGGTACACGAAATTAAGTGACAAAAAGAAAGTTAGAATTTATATTTTCTATCAGCACCATGTTGCTGGAAATTAAATTCTAAGCAGCTTTGCTATTTGAACCAAGTCATTTCGACTTACGGTTAGTGATTTATGGATTTTCTAAGTTTGTGATCGGTTCGATAAACTTTGAAATTAAATCACATGTCACGAATTTAAATGATGGTGTGGCACCATGACATTTTTATGTGTGATATTGAGATCAGGATTTATTAATATAATTTAATTATTTGGATTTAATTATTAATATCTTATTAATAATTAATTAATAATTAATAGATTTATATTAATAAATGAATATATATATATATTTATATATATTAATATGTGTAAATTCGAATTAGGGTTTGTTATATGAAACCCTAGTTAAATTCGAATGGCATGATTTGGTATTTCTATATTTGCGGCATAAGTACCAAATATTTTGGTATTTTGGCAAATCCCTAAAATCAATATTATCCATTGGATCGGTTATGATTTAGTATCAACCGTTGGATTAGGATATTGATAAATTCGAAATTAATAACTTGGTGACCAAGTTCTATTTTTCGAATTTGATTAATTAATTGTATCCGATGGATCGGTCTAAGATTTAATCTTTACCGTCGGATTGAAAATTGATTAATTATATATATATATATATATATCCATATATATTCGAATTATGTTTAAGGATAAATTCGAAAAAAATGTTTTTAATAAATCTATTGATCCTAAACTTATTTGATCCATTAGATCGGTTTTAAGAATCATCTCAACCGTTGGATCTAGATAATAATGATTCGAATTTTATATATATATATATATATTATAATTCGAATTTTATGTAAGAAGATAAGATTGGATTTTTGATTTATCTAAATCTTTCTTATTTAATTAAATCCCTAATTAATTATATCCATTGGATTTAGATGAGATTAAATCTGGACCATTGGATTAAGATAATTAATTATATTTAATTAATGAAATTCGAATTTAGGGAGGGAATATCTCCAAATCGGTTGCAGTCTTGAGCCTATAAATAGGAGGCTCATTCTACACATTTTTCACACCTTTTCCCAGAGAAAAATTCGAACTCTCCCTCTTCCTCAGGGTTTGCGAATTTTCTCTCTGATCTCTTTCTTCTGGTTCGGCTTAGGAGACTATTTCTCCGGAAGCTTAAAAAGAACCATCAGTTAAAGTTTTGCGACGGAGTCCTGCCGGCGAAGCCCACGCTTCGGTACGAGGATTCCAGGAGAATATCCCGGAAGATCACGGGAGATTCCCTCAGCACCGGCGGAGCCCTGCCTGATTCAGAGCGCGCAGCCGGAAATCGTCAAACGAGGTACGGCCTTATGCATTGGGTTAATAAATGCAAACATTTACTGCTTTCTATTTATTTCCTATTATGACTAGTTTATTAATAATGAGTTATGAATATTAAATTGCATAATATTTATCAGATCTTGGGATATGGTTATTATCCGATATTCGGACCGTTGTTTGGATAACAAGTTTTTCCGCTTTAAAATAATTTTTTAAATGTTACCCTGACGGTTCGGACGTATAAATCGTGATAATTATACGGAATCCGAGACGTGATTTCCAACACCCACATCGGTCAATTAAAACCTCACCCCGAAGTCAACGGCGACCACCCCGGAGTCAACGGGGGTCACGAGGAATGATCATTGACAACAAAATTTGTCGTCCACACAACGGAGCCGTCCAAGGCCCATCCAGGAGTCAGCAGGAGCCCGCCACGTCATCAAACAACATTCGGCCAGGCCCAAAATCAACGACTTGGACCTCGATAGTGTTTGATCCAAAAAACGGCATCAACATTTTGGCGCTAGAAGGAGGGGGCCACGAATTCAATCCTCTGAATAACCCAACCAGCAAACAGCAGTTGGTTTCACTAAACCAAAGAGATGTTATCCAAATCGACGGAATGCACTCCCTATCATCCTACAGAGAGCATCGCTCTGAACACTCGGGCCAAGGTCCACGCCCGTCGAAAGCAGGTCTGCTTCCTGCCGGAGACAAGCACCCGTCACGAGCCAGCACTCACTGAAGAAAGACTAGCCCGAGTCGAAGAAAGTCTTTTCCGACTAACAGGGCTCATCTCCAAACACTTCAAAGGCAAACACGCCAACAAAGGAGAGGAGGAAAGCCCCAAGGAAGCCCTCGAACTCACCCAGAAAGAGGCAAACGGAGAGCGCCCCATCCTGAAAACTCCCAGGAGCAAGCGCAATCACAAACTACCCGACAGTCAACATTTGATCAACTCATGGGGTACGAAGATGCCGCCAATGACACGAGGAATCGAAAAAGAGAACAACGACAGCAAGGGCAAACCCAGGCTCACCCAGCCAGCGAAGGAGACCTCTGACACCACCTAAGCCGCGCCGATCGCCGAAGAGATCGGCAACGACGCGGGGACCGAAAAACGGAAAGATCCCACCAACCGGAGGTATACGGCAACGACGACAATGTGGAAGGATCCGAAAAATCCCAACACTCCCGATACAAGGGGGAGAATATGTCATCCCCGCAATAGATACTCAGGCTGTAGCACCGCCCTACGACGGTCTCAGAAGCGAGCTCCAAGCACTCAAGCAAGAGATGCAAAGGCTTGCCACGGCCCAGAGTACCGACCCCGTCGCTCGAAGCATGGCCGAAGGAAACCTATCCCCTCTTGCTAGTCACCTACTCGCCAAAGACCTCGACGGAGACCTGAGGTTCCCACTGAACCTCACCTACGACGGCACCACCGACCCCACGTACTACATTGTACAATATCAGTTCAACATGAGAGTGAAGAAATGCTCACCCTCCACGATGTGTCAGGCTTTCTGCCTCATAGTTGCTAGACCCGCCTTCAGTTGGTATCAACGCCTCCCGAAAGAGTCATTCCGAAAACGGGAACTCCAGCAACCCAAAACCGCAGGAGAATAGGCAACAACACAACAGCGGCCCTGACCATTCCCGCCGCAAAAAGGGGCCGGAAAGAGATAGGCCCCCTCAGTTCCACATCCTCTCAACCATAATGGCGGACCCGAAACCGGGGATTCCAGCAACCAACGGATACGATACGCCTGGTCCCTCAAAGAAGATCAAGACACACACCAAATCAACATCACCCACCTCGGGGGAGCACCCCACACGCTCCCCACCCAAGAAATCATTTTCACCGAGCAGGAGGCTCGGAGAATCTCTCACCGCACAATGATGCTATCGTAACCGACGTCCTTATCGCCAACAGCCGAGTACGGCGATTTCTGATCGACATCGGATGTTCGTCCGATATCATCTTCAAAACCGCTTTGGCATAGATGAACCTAGGATGACTTGTCCCTACGCCGGTGAGGACGCCCCTCTACGGCTTCAACAGGAGACCTGTCTACACCGAAGGTGCCATCACCCTACCCACGACATTCGGCTCCCAAGATGGGGCCTTGACCACCAAAATGGTCAGATACCTCGTAGTGGATCAACCTTCCGCTTACAACGTCATCTTGGGGCGGCCTAGCCTCAACAAACTGCAAGCCACCGCGTCTACCTTTCATCTACTCGTCAAATTCCCGACTGATAACGGGATAGGAATTATGAAAGGTAGTCAGCAAGAATCCCGAAACTGCTACGCCCAGGGGACAAAGTCCGGGAAGAAGGAACCGGTCATCAACACGGTGCACCAGCTCGAGGAAGAACTTCCCGACTACCCAGGGAAAGCAAGGATATTTGGCGAGCTAGACCCTCGAGATGATAAACGAAAGCCCACCATGGAGCCGTTGTAGGAAGTAACACAGATCCCGATAAAAGAAGATCGACCCGAGAGGATGGTCACCATCGGGGCCCAACTCCCAGTAATGATCAAGATCAAGCTAATATCATTCCTGAAATAATTCAAAGATGTATTCGCCTGGACACATGCCGACATGCCCAACATCGACCCTGAAATCGTCTATCACCGGTTAAACATCGAGGCATGAAAGACGCCGAAGGTCCAACGCCGACGCGCCTTCAACCCTGAACAATACCAGGCAATCAGCGAGGAAGTCAACAAGCTCATCGCCGCTAACTTCGTCAAAGAAGTCACGTACCCCGACTGGGTGTCCAACGTGGTGATGGTGAAGAAGCCGAACGGGAAATGAGGGATCTGCATAGACTACTCCGATCTCTACGCCGCATGTCCGAAAGATTGTTTTCCACTACCGAGGATCGACCAAATTGTGGACGCTACCGCCGGCCACCAACTCATGAGCATGATGGACGCCTACTCAGGATACAATCAAATCTGGATACACGAGCCCGATCAAAACACACGACGTTTGTGACCGACCGCGGTCTCTACTGCTACAAGGTCATGCCATTCGGGCTCAAGAACGCCGGAGCCACGTACCAACGCGTGGTCAACAGGATGTTCGCTCCCCTGATAGGAAAAACCATGGAAGTGTACGTAGACGACATGATCGTGAAGAGCCTTCGGGAGGACGACCACGTTGACCAAGGAAAAATCTAGGGACCACCCGAAAAAAACTGACAAGAAACTCGGGGGTAAGAGACCCGCCCCAGAGCATAAAGCGCACCAGGCGGTAGCATGCCCGCCGATGAGAAGGCTCGAAATCAAGCCGAACTGCCTGGGAGAACAAACACCTGCGACAAACGAAAGAAGGGGTAAAACCGAGAAAAATACGGAAACCCTCGAATATGCTACAAAAGTCGACACGCTCTGATCGGCGCGCGGAAGATATCATATATGCCATCGTATCTCCCGAGGAGACCAAAATTGTCAACTATTTACAATCAGTGCCTCGCAAGGCACGTACAAAAATCCGCCACAGACGGCGGGGTCTACGATCTCAGATAAAAAATAGGAGATACACTAGCGCCGACGGGCTACAAAAAAAAAAGAAACTGAGAAAAGTTGCTGAAGCCGTGTCACTCGACCGGATCGCGCTGGTTCTCGGAAAGCTCGCCACCGTCATGCTTGGGAGGGATGTGAGCACCAAAACCCTCTGGCGGCTGCTGTCCACCGCCGGCGACGGCGCTGCTGGCAGCTGCCCCGAAATCGTCCTGAAAGCCTGCCGGAATACCGAAATTAAGGGCGGCGACGGGAAACTGGAAGTTCATCATGTACGGCGCAAGAAACGCCCACGTAGCCGGAGGAAGGGCAAACTGCTCGGTCAGGAAAGCGACGGAAAACGGAACTCCAATGTTTTCCATAAACAGGGCGATAAAGCATGACATGAAGCCATCCCAGAAGCGGGCCTCACCCGCCTAAGCTGCGCCATTTCGGATATTATCGAGCTCTAGCTCGAGTGCCTCAAGCTTGCTCCGAGACGTCATCATAGCAGCAGAAACCTGATGAAAATCCGGCGACCCTCGAGTCATCTGATTCACCAATTTCTCCCGACTCTCCTAGGCCTCCCGCAGAAGGCGTAAGGCTACGGACATGCCATGATGGGCAGTCTCGGTCAGTATCTGGTACTCCTGGTTCTCTCGCTCCACCGCAGCAAGCCGACGCCGGAGAGACGAAGATCAAGGGGAATTTCTACTAAGATCCGGACCACTGAAGGATCATTCTGAGGAGAATCCCATGGAGAAAATCCTAGGGAAAGTCCATGACCCCACCTTTCCTTGTTCTAAGCTCTGTACGGCCTAAGTTCTGTCTCATAGTTCCTATATCTGAATAAGATACCACGACTCCGCGGACAGTTCCAGCCCAGACTAGAACATGCCATATCAGGTCGAGAGTCTAACCTTCCAGGGTTCACTTCCTAGTCAAAAGCACTCCCCCGTTCGCTGGTACCTACGATCTGAGTGGTTCCCGAACCTGTAACCCCGGCCCCCGGCCATGTGGTAACAGGTAGTGCGTAGCCCGGATCGCCTAGGCCCCGAACGACAAAGAGACCTTTGACCTGGCAAGTGCCAGGAACGCCTGCTCAGGGCCCCCACATCGGTCAAACCTCACCCTGAAGTCAACGGCGACCACCCCGGAGTCAACGGGGGTCACGAGGAACGATCATTGACAACAAAATATGTCGTCCCCGCAACGGAGCCGTCCAAGGCCCATCCAGGAGTCAACAGGAGCCCGCCACGTCATCAAATGACATTGGGCCAGGTCCAAAACCAACGACTTGGGCCTCGATAGTGTTTGATCCAAAAAAATGGCATCAACAATTACTATTTTTGCGGCATAAATATTTAATGCATGCCTAAAGAATAAATACACGTGGTTTAATTGGTCGTCCATATTTAATGTTTCAAAAGAAATGTTTTATATTCACCTAGTTCCTACACATTGAAAAGATGTTTATTTATATTCATAATGTTAAAATTATTTTTAGAACTATAGTTTAGAAAATGACCAGTCGCACATCTAATAATATTATCCTAAGTGGCAAAAGGTTCAATTCTCTTACCTAATGTGTGGTCCTTTTTATGACAATTTACACTATTCCGATGAAATTTTTCTTTGTCGTTTAATGATTAGGGCCTCATCCGCCAAAGGCCCAACACCCACACGAGTCCAGTTGACCAACTCAAAGGGAATCACACTTAACCAAGCGACGAAGATCCTCAGCGATGGGGAAGCATGCTCCGATGATTATCGTCGATGAAGCCTCAACGACGAAGATCATCGCCAACCAACAATAAGAGTGATGACCAAGTCAACGACGAGGTGCATTATTGCCGACGAGGTTTATAGGTAAATGCAAAGACCGAAGGCATAATTGAAGCAATCAGCGTGGCGCAAGCGATGCTCCAGTCAATCGACGAAAAAAACTACGCCCACAATTACAGCAATGCAATTATGGCCATCTTCATGGAATCAAACATAATTGTAACAGCCCAATTATGATGACTGATTCGAATCTTTTAGCTGATTATGAATAGACGGCTAAGGCCCATGTACAAAGGACCGCACATTTTTGCACCATCATTGCACACACAAAAAGGGTTTCTCATCGAGGCCCTATCGCATAACAAACAACCCGACTCATTCTCCAAAAAAAACTCATCTCTTTCAACGTACGGAGAGACCCGAGCTCTAAGGTAATCTAAACTCGGAATTACACCAACCGTAACTCCGTTATTGCGGAGGCCGATTTTTGACCTCAACAATGGTCTAACTCTTTTTTAGCGGTTAAAGTACTAACTAATATTAGAGATATTAGTGACACGTGTACTCAATAAAGATGCTCATTAACTAAAATGTACCCATCAATGTAGCCTCATCGACAAAGTCTCATCAGCAAAACCTCATCGCAAGGAGGACCAAACAGAGAAAATAGCAAAGGATTTGAGCTTAACAAAGCCTGTTTATGTGACGATACCAACGAGTAGACATCGAGGACAAAAACAACGAGAGCAATCAACGCAGTGCGAGCAACGCCTCGGGATCAGAGACGGCAATTATGAGCGTAATAATTTCCACATAATTAAAGCTAGGTAATCAAGGCAATTACGAGTGAATCAAACGTAATTTATACCGACTATTTATGAGGTCGGATCTGAATTATGAGGATCTATAAATAATGAGCTAAAAGATGTAAAATGGACCAAAAATATCATTGAAAAGAAATATAGTAGTACATCACAAAATTCTCGAGCATCTTATTCAATTAAAATCCATTTTCTCTTGCGTGACAAAGTTGTAACGGAATGACCCGAGCTCTTAGGTAACTTGAAAACAAAACACCAATTGTGAATCCGTGAATGCGGTTGTGATTTTTCAGCTCAACAATATCCCGATATTATAAAATAATGGCCCAATATGATAATGTCCACAATTATGAGTTGTGGACGGAAATGTATTGGGTAGTTGTTATGGTTAATTGTGGTAAAAATACTCAACATTTGCCCATATGTTTTTTCGTGTACCCAAATTCTAAAATAGTAGGTGAAAGTACCAAACGTCGTTGTTTTGTTGCACAACAACAAAATTTATGGTTTTTGTTTTTTAAGAAAAAAAAAACAATGATTTTTAGGGTTTTATTAGGGTTTATGTTAAGGTTATTATGATTTTTAGGTGAAAGTACCCAAAAAAACCCTTTAAAACACTAAAAAAAAAAAAAAAAAAAAACCTAAAAATGCCACCGGTGTTAGACGAAATTTATTGGTTCGCAAGATAATAGCCACGTTGGGTACTTTCACCTATCCTTTTAAAGTTTGGGTACACAAGAGCATATGGACAAAGGTTAGGTATTTTTACCCCCAATTAACCCTTGTTTTTATAATACTAGTACTTTGGCTATTAGAAAAAATTGGAACATGTTAGTATATTTATAAAAAGTAATATTTTTATCGCCCTTATCTCTTCCTAAATTTGTATGGTTAATAATAGTATGCTTTCAAGTTTCAACTACTTATTTTAGTTTATGATCAGAACATACTCTATTTTGATTTTTTATTTTTACCTGAATTCGGAATTTTTCCATGGCCGAAATTCATGCTCTATTTTTATTTTCATCAATATTCGATTTTAAAGTTGAATGTCAAATTTAGCTATAACGACCCAACTATATAATCTTTCAATAAAAGAAAAAGACAAATCAAAATGGGAATTCTTACTACTATCTGTTCAATCAAATGATGCGATTATGAATTATCAAATATACTAATAACTTATAAGTAATGGTAATATTATTATTAAACTAGGTTTTAATTAGAGTTAATTGCAACACAATAAGGGTTTGCTTTTAATAACAATAAGATGACAATTATTTAAGCAAATAATTGAATCCACTAATTATACGTGAATTGCTGATACCTTAAGCATAAACAACCATGAAAACACACACACATTATATATATCATTATATATATATATATATATACACATATGTTGCTTTATAATCATTACAGTGTAATGATAAGCCACAATTACAAACCCAATAATATAGAATTTAAACGTACCACACGCAAAGCAATTTTCGATTATCATTACAATTTACAATCACCAACAACAAATCAATGTACTACTATAAAATATAAATTCTTACAATGCGCACTATTTATATAATAATAATAATTATTATTATAATATAATATTTATTTCTTTATTATATCTATGCATATATATATTGACTTTTTTCTTTCATTCATTTTATTTTTATGCACTGATCGCTTGCTTCGGAAGCTAAAAGATACGACCAATCCATTTAAACTAATTATCTATATATATATATATAATTATATATATCATATTCTATAATTAATTAAAAAATAAGCAGCGACTTATATATTAAATATATATTTTGTTAGGTAGTTTTCTTCCATGTATCACCTTCAAAGTTCAAACTGATCTAGTTTAATCCCCAAAATCCGAGGCAAATAGCAAGCCGGTCGGACAAAAAACAATTCCCGCCCAAAACCCGGACCCGGATTTATCCGGTTCCGGAAAAAAAAATCCTGTATAAATCCGGTTCCGGGTTTTTTTATTTTTATTTTTTAAATTTAGTTTATTTTATTTAATGTTTAGTCCCTTAAATATTTATGTTGTTTAGTTGTTCAAATACAACATTTTGGTACTTATACCTAAGTTCGGTTTTAAAAACAATAAAAGTTTGAATTCTTAAGTTATTTATGTGTTTGAATATTTATTTAGAAACAAACATGAATTAAATAAAAATTAAAGTATACAACGAAAAATAAAAATAAAAATGTGTTTTTATTCAACAAAACAAACTCAAGATCGGATTCGGATAGGAACGTACAACGGTAAAACAATACAAGTTACAAAGGCGTAATACAACAAGAAAAAAGAACAACTAAGAAGGAATTACACTTGAATATTCGCAAAGTAATTCGCCATTTCTTTGTCTACCATATTGTTTTCTTGTTGTCGTTGGCTGACCATAATCCAATCTCTCGAAAGCATAAGGATCTCGACCATTCTTGCCGCCGTTGACTTGCGACGAGGCTCTAACAACCTTCCGGCCAATGAGAACGCCGCCTCCGATGATATCGTTGAGACCGGGATTGAGAGAATGTCCCGAGCTAACATGGATAAAACCGGATACTCTGATTGGTTCATGTGCCACCATTTAAGGATGTCAAGGCCTTCATCCGGACACGGTGTTGGAGGAAGGTTGCAGAACCGGGCGTACTCGTCGATGGATCTGCGAAGACGACGTCGACCAGGAACACGAGAGCTTGAACTTCCGCTTGCTTGTGAACCCGTTGAAGAAGACGCGACGCCGCCGCCTTGCCCGAGGGACGTAAGGTTGTAGAATAAGCGGTGATTGTACATGTATGGTGAACCGGCCCCGCGTTCGCCCTATATTGAAAAGAAAAAAAAACATTTAGAATGTTAATAAATTAAATGAGTAAATTAAGAAATTAAAACTTATAATAAAAATTACCTGAGTTTGTTGTTGTTGCGGATTCGTTTCATCCATTTGATCTTCAGCCTCGGTAAATCTTCGCTCGTACTCTTGGTAAAGTTCCTTCATCTTTTGATCCAAGTCGAAGTAATTGTCCGTCATGTAGGGCTCCCCTGTCATATTTTGCATCGCTTGTAAGACATCCTGCAATTGAGAAAGTTTAAGCGTCGGATCTACGATAACCGCGGCACAATATAAAAACAGGAGCCTTTCAGAACTCCAATAAGTCTGGAACTTTGAAATCATAGGAGTTAGTACATTGCCAAATAAATGATTTCTTTTTGCAGTTTCAAAATGACACAAAATATCAAATACAGCGGGCAAAGCTCTTTGAGATGTGGGTGAGTAAACGTGAGATAAATCAATAGTAATTTGATTAAAAAGGTGAAGAAAAGCCTGGAATTGGATAGCGGTTATCCAATCTTCTGCAGTGATGTCTTCGCGGTAGTCGTGCTCCGGGCTGTTGATCCAGTTCGTAAGAAGCTCCTTGTACGGTAGGACAGCATCCAACATCATGTAAGTCGAGTTCCAGCGGATCGGCATGTCCGGTTGAAACGTTCTAACCCTGTAATTGTTAGCCCTGCAACAATCTTCCCAAGAAACTGTACGCTGCGTAGATGATCGGATATATATAATTATTTTCGCGATACTATCAGAAATAACACTCATACCGGATTGAACAATCAAGTTAATGATATGACATGCACACCTTTGATGAAAATGACTATCCCTAAGATTGGTCAAACTTTCCTTCATTATTTCCACGGCACCGCCATGCGCACTAGCGTTATCTAACGTAATAGAAATAACTCTATCATTGAGGTTCCCAATCCGACAAAACCTCTATGATAGCCTCGGCTAGGTTTACTGATGTGTGCCTAACCCTCATCGGCTTAAAACCTATAATGCACTTTTCCATACTCCATTGATCATTAATAAAATGAGCTACGACGGTAATATAATCATCATTAGCATGGCCTTTCCAACAATTCGACGTTAAAGAAAATTTGTAAGAAGATCGTTGGAACATTTCTTATAAATCGGCCCTTTGCTTTTCATAAAATTTTAGAATCGTTTCGTGGGTTATATAATACGTGATTTTCCTATAGTTTATCGGCGCCAACTTCATCATCATTTTATTAAAACCTTCGCCCTCGGGCGCCGATATAGGCAAACCATCACGTATAACCCACTCAGCCACAACTTCCTTATATATTTCATCGGATAGACGACTTACCTCTTGCTCCCGCTGTAACCTTTTGCACCGCTCGGCGGGAGTTGCCGTTGTTCTTTGGATGGGCCTTGAATTCTTTTCCGCAGTGGATGCAAATTCCGTACCTATCTTCCAAACCGGTGGAGTGGTTGTATCTATACTCGGCCCGGAAATCGTTCTGCCACACCAAACCCGTTAATTTCTTTCGCTTCCTCGGCGGCGGATGCGGGGGCAGGCTGCTAGCTCCCAGAACCTGCTCCTCCTCGGCGACGTCGGCGTCATCGCCTTGATTCGGGTCATCCGCATCGTCGTCCTCATCATCATCGAGGTCGACGTCGTTGGAATGGTTCCTCGACCTATTTTCCTAAAAAAATAATGGAATATTAATATTAATTTAACAATATTAATTTAACATGGAAATATTAATATTAATTTAATTAAATTTCATATAGTTAATTAAAAAAGATAACAAAATTAAAAATAGTATTTTTTATGTGTGAAAATAATTATCAAGCTCTTTTAGACGGAACTCCCTGAGGTTCTAAGGCCAGATCGACTGGAAAGGATGCTATGATCTCACTTTAGGCCCAAGCTTTTCTAGACAGAACTCCCCGAGGTTCCCAGGCTAGCTTGGAGGAGATTGCAAAGCAAACCTTATTTAAAAACCAATCTTTCTAAGACACCATAATCTAATAAGAACTTTATAATTATTACCACACATAGAAATTACCTTTTTTAATTTTTTTAACTTATTTAAGAAACCATTTAAAGTTTAATTAAACTAATATGATTAAATGATTAATTGATTATTAAATCTCAAGAAATTCGTTTCTGATGTGGAAGATTAGTCGGAACCGCAACCATAGAGCATATTAAGACTTTCAAGAGACGTGTGATTAATTAATTAACTAACTAATTTAACTAGTATGATTAAATAATTTAAATAATTAAACAAATTAGGTAAATATGATTAAATGATTATTAACCAACAAACAATCTCAAGAAAATCGTTTCTGATGTGGAAGATCAGTCGGAACCGCAACCATAGAGCATACTAAGATTTTCAAGAATTAATATTTATCACAAAAATTAATATTTTAATTTATTATCTAACAAATTAATATCACAAATTAAAATCGATTTTTACCTCGCTTTCGTGGGCTTGATTCGCTTGTTGTTGGTATTGTGCTTGATATTGTTGTTGTTGCTCGTTGCTAAGACTGCGCCATTCCAGAATATTTGTACCTTGATAATTGAGTAAGTTAGTATAAAGACCGCCGTGACCTTGAGAAAATAACAATTGTTGGTTCGGCCCGACGCCACCGGCAACATATTGAGGATGTGCCGGTAACGGTTGGCTAGAAGAACCGGGAAGTGGAACATTGTGTTGATTCATAACACCGACATTATAATTATGTTGACTAAAAGCCGTCCCGCTATTAATCGACCTCGGCGACAGAATAGTAGCCCGTTCTTTTCCTCGGACATTGGGACGTCCTCGAGAACGGTTGTTTCCACTCGACATATTAACGATAAATTAAGCTAGATTAAAACTATATAACACTAATAATAACAACTTAAATAAATACCTAATACTAATAATAATAACGACTAACTATAATAACAACTAAATAAACTAAACTAATAACAACTAAAATACCTAAACAATGTATTAAACTAAAAATAGAGAGTATTTAAATAACTATAAAGTAGCTAAACTATAGACTAAAATCGCAAGTATGAGAGCTTGAGAGAGTTTGAGATGAGGAGAAGATGTTGTGTGAAAAAAATGAGAGTGGGATGATGTATTTATAGGGAAAATGGTGAAGGAATTCGAGAAAGAGGGTGTAATAAATGCCCAACGGTCATTTTTTGGGGACACCAAGGCAGTATAGTCGTTGCTCCTAACGGCTCTCTGCAGTGGACGCGTGGCAGGTACTTTTGCCGCAGTACCTGAAAACCTGTCCCCTCCCCCAACGGCTCTCTGATCTAAGCCGTTGATCGATTTGATCCAACAACTCATATCTAAAGCCACTTTTTTTTTAATTTAAATAACCCGGAATCGGATCTATCCGGTTTCAACTTTATCCGGATCCGGATAGTTCCGGGTCCGGGTTTTTTCGGACCCGGATAATTTCGGGTCTGTTTTTTTTTTTTTTTTAAATGGATCCGGATTTAAAACCGGATCCACATTTCGGGGACTAAATTCTAGTTTATATACTCATGACTGTTTTACTGTTTCAACAACAGTTTATACCTCGAGACTTGAGAATGTCTTTATGAACTTTTTATTTTTTTTAGTTGTTATCGTTCTGACGGTAATCTTTATGGATTGTTGTAGGTAGCTGGTACCTTTTTTTGTCGTGCATACATAGAAATTAGAATTACAAGTTTGATATATTTGCCTTACTAAAATTTTTTTATTATCGTTATTGTTAAGACATTTAGCAGGATTTCGTAAGTGCAAATTGCAAAAAAGTAAAAAACATTGAAATTATCTGTTAACGCATTCTGGATTATCCTTTGTGAATAGCTTATTTTTGTGGGATATTCACCCAGATTGATCAACCAATCAGAGATTACAAGAGATAATTACAAGTAATATAACATATCGATATAGAGCATAAAGGAAACCTTCCCTCATTGTTACACCACCAACTTCGACATCTAGCACTTGAACTCTTGATGACCGAACGATTCCCTTGCACTAACCAGCAGCTAACGTCCCGTTCTTTTTCACTTCGCTCGTGAATCGCCAATTTTCCTTTCCCGAAGATTTTATTCTATGATACAGGGAGTAGCCAAATTGAACCTCAATTACATGGTTATAAGGAGCCATATACCGTTATATTCATATCTAGTTTTCCGTAAAAAAATCTTGGCACCAATCTTCTCCAATCAGATATTAATCACAAGCAATCATTCCATGATTCTAATAAGCTTGTGACAAGCTGTAGGCATTCCTAGAGATAGTCAGCTCAATCGTTTCATTAATTTACGATATGATCTTTGTAATGTATGCGTAATATACCTGTCTTGATACATGCCATTGACTTTCCTTTTATAACATTAGATTCAACAACAAATTGAACACGAAGAAGCCAACATAAATACACATCTTCGGGGACCTTGAGGGTTGTCGGCTAGGCTCGCCAGGGACTCCTTGGGGTCACCGGTGCTTTGATAAGCTCCACTTCGAGTCTCCAGGAATCTTTATCGTCTTGCTTCTTTGTCGAGGACTTTCTCGATATTATGAGAACCTCGTCGTGTTGTCCGAATTGTCTTCTTAGATTTGGGCTTCAGTCTGGAGCTCCGTCCTAGGACTTCAGGGTTTCGAGCCTCACCAAATGAGTTAAGTCTTGGGCTCTTGGTCTTTTACTTTTTTATTAGGCTTTGATATTTGTCATAAGGGCCTAATTTTTACATTGTCCAAAAAATGCACGATAAAGTAAATATAAGTAAGTATTAAGTATATAAGTAAATAAATATAGTTATTACAAGTGGATTCATTAGGAATTGATATGATTGTAATTAGTTATATATTGATCCTATAATCAACAACCACAAGTTTGTCGCACTAATCTTGATTAGATGGTAATTAAATATTTAGTCAGATTATGTATGTTTGTTCAAAGGTCAAATTGGCTATTTTCGCAAACACATCATAACATATATACATTTATTGTATTATGTTCTCTATGGACATATCTATGATTAATCTGCATAACTTATGGAGTATCTAATCATACATGACACTTGCATTTTATATAATATATATGTTTAAAAAAACTTAGGCCTTAATTTATTGATCATGTCAAGACAGTTACATGTACACCGTGAAACGTGACAATTGCAAAAAGAACAAGATAATTGCCGGACAAGTACTTAATTTTAGATGCTATAATTCTAAAGGTCACAAAATAGCGTACAAGTCCACTTTTGTCACGTCTTAAGGTATTTTTCAGGATGGATATGCGTATATCTACAATTACACTTTAAAAATATTAGCTATTTAACAATTTTATTAAATTAGAGTTGTACGTGTAGTTTAGTTTTAATAGATAGAACTTAATACGGACAGAATTGGACATTGGTATTATTTTGTGACTCTTAGCCTCTTAGGTATTATTATTGCTGTTTTTATTTTTTATTTAAATATGTTAATATTTTCGCTTTTAAGATTAGATTTTTATAATAACACAATATAGCCCATGACAGATTAAAAGTTAAAACATAATACTCGATTTTAATAAAAGATTTTCAAGTCGTAACAAAATAAATAAAAATCAAATACAAGTAAGCAAACTATATTTTGTTGGTATGTCACGTTGAAAAAAAAATACGATTATTAATTATGTACGTGATATTCTAAAATCTTCTACTGATAATCCATAATAGCATATATATATATATATATTGAGTGGCCAAATTGTTTCGCTTGTTATGGACATGTATGTCAGCTGTCACATGCATGTGTAGTATCATCGTAACCGTTATGCGTTTATAAAACGCTAACTCAAAGCAAAGTTAGGCAAAGTGATTTATTTATTTATCTTTAAAATTAAATTTTGGCTGTAAACAAATTTGCAATAGGGATAATATAATTATCGAAAATTTTGATTAATTGAAGTGGTATAAGTCTAAAGTAAATTGAGGCGACACGTATTTTCGTCCTTAATCATTTTACGTAAGTTGGTCTAAAGTCATGTGGCGTCATGTTGACTGAGATATGTATCGGATCAGTATTGTTTTATGTAATGTTCGTCATATGACGCGGCATTTAAAAAATAACCTAAAAAATATGGACGAAATATGCCGCCTTAGTTGCTCAAATATTGTCGATTGATATGAATCGGACCAAACCGACTGATATTTGAGGTCAGGTTAAAGTTGACTAGAAGACCTAATTACAATTGTAAGAGATAAATAACTCTGTATCTCAATCCTGCCTTATTTTTCTTTGTGCGTGTCTATTTTTCTCATACGATCGTTACTACAAATTATGGATGACAACATGAAAGAAATTTTTGGTTTAAACAAGTTTCAAAATGGTGATTAGGCAAAATTGCCGCTGAAAATCAAAATTCAGACGTTTAAACGACACTTTGGCTGAAACTGTTGTTTGAAGCTCATTTCATTGTGGCTAACTTCTCGTCGCACGACGAGGTAAGCTTCAAACAACGGTTTCAGCCATATCCTCGTTTGAATGTCCATGTTTCAGCTTTAGAAAAGAAAAAGAAAAAAGAGTCAAAAAGCGAACGCTTGAAACAAATTTCGCCGCTGCAAGCTTAACTTTGCGGACAAAAAAGGTCAAACAACGGTCTCGGCTTAACCGTTGTCAAACATCTGTGTTTTCTTTTTTAATTTATTATGGAAAACATTTCTTTTACTAGTGATTTAAACCTAGTTTTTTACTAGTGATTTTGACTATAATTCTCACCGTTTTATGAAATATAACGGGTTATACTTACCATTTTACCCGTGAAACTACGTTTGCTTTTAAGAATAATTAATCAGCCTCTATAAAGGACATATAGTTTTGTTTTAACCTCCCTAATATTATTTATTTATATATTTGTATACTTTGGCTCAGGGGCAGAGCCAGGATTTTATAAAGAGAGGGCGAAAAAAATTAAGCCGAAATTTTTAAAATATAATATGCTAAATAAAATATTTTTATTATTAATTTTTAATAATCGATAAAATATTTAGTGATACAATTAGACAAAGATTATAATTAATGTATAATAAGAGAATCTTTATATTAAGAGATGAGTAATAATAGAGCTCATAAATATTAAAAAAGATGAAGTTGATGGAATTGAACATTGGTCTTCTAGGAGGGAGAGTTAACACTATTTTCAAATAACCACTACACAAAAGTATTAACTTCGTTTATTTATGATACATTTATTATATATTGATAACACTGTATATATTTATTTATTAAAAATGATGGATTTGAATCAAGTGGGGGCGGTCGTCCCCGCTCGACCCTCACTAAATCCGCCCCTGCTTTGGCTCAGTGGCGTATATACACGTGCACCAATGAGTGCATGTGTCTACGCTCACTTAAAAAAAAAAAACCAGGATTTGATTCGACTCTTCTTATTCCTTCAACCCTTCTCTTTTTTTAACTCGATATATCTATTTTATTATCCTTCGAAAAATAATAATATCTATTTATATATGTCTAGTAGTCGCTTTGATATAGTTGTTTATGATTTTTATTTACTTACATATTTGATAAAAATTGATTAAAATATGTTCTGTGTTTCGTCTGAAATGAAAATCTAATTACGTCACTGTTTTGGCTCGTAGAACTTGCCAACCAGAAGAAAGAAAAAGAAAAAAAAAAACTGATTTTTCGTCATATATATTTGCAGTATACTATTATCCACTTACATTGATGATGTTAAATAAAATTCAAATTGATACTTTATCAATATGTGGTCCAAGTAAAAGCAATGACTTGAAATATTCATGGGTTTTATATAAATAAAGCAAATGCATGTCATCTTTGCATGTGATTTGACTACTGATAATCTTTTCATATGTGATAGTGTTTAAAACGTGACAAACTCTCATTGCCATGTTCTTCTCTAAATTGGACTCGCAGCCTTTGATTTTTCTCATATAATATATAATGTATATTCATAAATATAAGTTCTAAAATTACTTTGGATATATGCGGGATAGCCCTAGAGTTTCCAAATAGTCTGGCAAAAAAAAAATCCAATTATTCTTCCGCGGCAAAAATACACAAAGTTTATAGCTTTTAGAAAAAATGACCAATTTTTGTCTCTCCATGCTATAAAGACCCAAAGTTTATAAAAATATGGCGGTCGTCCCGCGACAGATAAACCAAATTTCTCAAAAAAGTTGTCATTCGTAAGTAGCGTTTGGAAGTGTTTTGTATTTTCATTTTGTGTTTGCATATTTTATTTTTTAAAACAGCTTTATAAAAATATTTTGAAAATGTGATTGATTACTATTTTTGTCATGTTGTTTTATGAAAAGGAAAAGGAAAATGAAAACAGTGTTTGGTTACTTTTTCATTAAATTATTTTAAAAGTAAACTGATTGTAATTAATCAATATCAATCAACTACATGCAACAACTATAATAATGCAACAACTATAATAGTGATGTAAATTGATTAAAATAATTGGTTCAATCTATTTATTTCATGATAATTGATTTACTAGATTATTTCACATGTTATAATTTAATAAAAGTAAATATAATTGTTAACATAGAAGCGAGAATCAGTAACCAATGATCCTTATTCCCAAATCTGAGAATTGTGACCTGAGCTGATTTTTAAAAATTGGGATCGGAAACTTTTTGGTCCTGGTCTTCTGTTTTATATATATTTTTTTATAATACTGATCCTTTTTATATAAATAAAATCTGGTACAAATATTTTCCAGTTTAAAACCGGTAAACTTCGGTCTAAATTCAGACTTCCCCCTTAAAAAGCATCATCTATGGGCTATAACCTACTATTTTTACCGGTCCTAGCAATAATTTTTTATTTTTTTATATCCGGCTATCTCACACCAAATAAGGAACAATTATTTAGTATAATACATTGCAGAAAATACGTAGAAGATATAAGAAATTATATGCCATAACAATTAAAGGTCATAAACGACATAATACAGTAAAACGACAAGATACAATTAATGATAGTTTCTCCCAAAAAAACGACTTACTTATAGTTGCAACCTTTTTCTTTTATCCCTTACACAAAAAATATAACAAAAAACGTTTTAATATAGTTAATACACCGTTGATGAATTATGTAGTAGATAACATATTAAAGTAAAAGATGAAAAAATAGGTCAAGAAAAAAAAATACTATCATTAAGAGTAAAAAAAAGAGAGATCAATTTTAGTGTACATTTAAACGTACGTATACATAGTAAACGACATCGTATACACTGTCGTTCAGCACATGAAAAAGGGAGCACATTCATGTTTTAAGTGGGCTAAGAAGCCGTCCAAAACAAACCCAAGCTTGTGAACCCTGAACTAATAAGATATTGTGCAATTGAAAACTATGTATTAAAGTAATACATAAACTAATTTTCCGTTAAGAAACTATCGGTGTTTTACAAGTTTCGACATCCGTTGGGCCCATTTGTGTAAACAAATTTTACGTGAAAAACGGTCGAGTTCAAGGAAGTGCCTCGGGTTCACTTACAAGTTCTCCCTCAAATATTTGACGGACCCTCATTGGGAGTTCCCGCCCGGAGGCTCCTCTCCAAGACCTTCCTCGATATAAGTGCTTCCTCGAGACAAGCACTTATATCGAGGGATGATACAGCTCAAACACGAAGAAAATCTCACTGACTCGACAAGCTCAATGTCCAATTTCCAGATAGTGTTTTTTTTTTTTTAATTATTATAATGAATAGATGACAGTAAGTGATAGAAATGAGGCGAGTCTATTTGTAGAATTGGAAAAAGTATAACCAACCTGTACGATGCATGGCGCACTCTTTCACCGTATACTATAGAGTGTCTGCTCTACTTCTAGCGTTCACTATAAACTTCTATTTTCTTTTGTCTATTCTACTTCTATGATGATATCCAAGGATTTGAATGCCGTTTTTGCCGATAAATTGTTTGCCGTTATCGACGGAGTGATCTTTTGCCGATGGATTTATCGATGGAAAACCTATAAAATTTATCGTTTGCCGTTACCGAAACTTATCGAACTTATCGATGGATTAATCGGTTATCGATAGATTTATCGATGGAAAACTTATAAAATATTTTCATATATATTTTCATACATAAAATATTTTTATAACATAAAATACTAAATGTATATTTTCCTCAATAATTAAAAAACGTCAAATTACAAAACAAATTATGTCAGAATCACTGTATCAGAATTATATACAATGTTACAAAATGAAGTTACATAAAAAAACGAAGAAATAGCTCAATTTAACCAATTTCAAAAAAGATATTTACTTTTCCCGCAATAAGGTTGCAATTCGGGAAAACGTTGAATTAGAAATAATTATGTCAACCTCACATTTTATAAGTTATATACAGTGTTATAAAATGATTTTACATAAAAAAAAGACTAACTAGCTTAGCCTAACTAATTTCCAAAAATATGTACTTTTGCCGCAATAAGGTCATAATTCAGAAAGACATCAATTACAAAACTAATTATGTCAAACTAACAGTTTCGTAATTATATACAATGTTACAAAATGAAATTACAAAAAAAAAATTAAAATATATCTCAAATTCACTATTTTTAGGAAAATTGGTACTTTTGTCGCAATTATAAATAACTTGCATAAACCCTTAAATTTAACCCAAATCTGCAAAAATTCAATAAAAATCACACAAACCATCTTGATTCATCTATATTCCATCATATACTTAAAAAAAAAAAATCAATTTCAACAACAACATTTGATTCAAAACGTAAAATGTACAATTAAACTAATATGAAACTCAAAGTTTAACTTTCATTTAACCTAATAGCTTTCTAAGTAACTACTACAAATATAGAATAAAAATGTGAAAAATTGACACGATTCATACATATACAACATTTAAACATCAAAACACTCAAGATCTACTAAGAAAAACCCTAAAAATACATTTAAATTTCGAAATTAAAAGAAGTTGGAACTTCTGCCGCAAAAAAAGAAAAATTTATACCAGGGTTGACTTATCGTTTTTGAACGAAAAGTAGCTTGCTTTTCGAGAAAATACACTTGATAAGTTTGAGAGATAGTGACTTGCTTTTCGAATCGAAAAATCGCGATAAGTATAAAAAGATAACGATTAGAGGAGATAAGTTACCGAGAAGTGGTTTTCAGCGATTAATCGCTCGATTATCGCGAAAATCAAAACCATGATGATATCACTTATTAGTATTTATTCATACAAATAAAATAGAACTCACTCATGTACTATTGGTCCTCTCGCATAGTTTTCGAACTTCCTTTATCAATTCCATTGCTATCCAACTAAACCTAAACACATTCTAATCTCGACTTGAAAACCACAAAAACAATACCAAAGCTTCATCTTCATCGATTAGCTGTAGGAAATTACCGAATCGGGATGTACGTACAACGGGCTTTTCGGATCTGACCCGACCACAATAAATGTTGCCGGGCCCACTCGGACCCGAGATTTAATTATGAGTTATTAATTAATTATAAGAATTAATTAATAATGACCTAATGGGTTTAGGTCCACTTATAGGGCTCAAAAACCCATTAGGTCATTAACCCATATGAGCATTCTATGAGCTCATAATTTCACATGCCTCTTTCCCGGAGCCAGAGAAAAATTCCGCCTACACTCTAGAAACCCTAGGCGCAATTTTCTTTCCCCGTGCTTTCTCCGGCTCGTCGTCTAATCGCCATGAAAGATCTAGCAGTATGAATCCGTGATTTCCGATCACACATGACGTTCCCACAACGAGAGTGGACAATCTAAAGGCTCAACACTTGTGAAGCTACGATCCGAATCTATCACATAAATCACTAGCCTATACCGAGCAGAAAATCGGCAAGAGCACCAGAAAGTTTGGTAATGTGTCGAAACCGTAAACTTCGAGTTCGAATATAATCTAGATCATTAATTCGACGATATATCGTATTTTCCGCCTTGAGATTTAGATAAAATCATCGAAAAACCCAAGATTTTTTTTCTGTCTAAAATTAATTAGTAGCGATGAAATCTAATTAACGTAAAGTTGTCGAGGTCGAAACTCGAAATCTAAGTAATGGCATTAGCGAAGGACGTAGAAGTAGAGGAAATGATTGGGAAAGTAGATTGTGGGAGTGGAGATAATGAAGAAGAAGAAGAAGCCATGGCATGGCATGGTAGGTGGACATGGAATAAGACAATCTGAGCTTCACGAAGCTGTGTCGCACCTTCCTCTCCCACTCTCAGAGAGATGATCTTCCACTCCTCCTCCTAACCCTCGTCAAAGCTGGCATGCCCATGATTCCCCTCTTCTTCCTCCTCCTCCTCCTTCCCTTCGCCGGAGCCCAGGCCGGCGCCGCCGACTGCCCCCTCGACTTCGCCGTGCTCCGCAAGCTCCTCCCCGCCCCCACCCGCCCCTCGGGGAGATCCGTCTCCGGCGACTGCCGCTACATACTCCAGAGCCTCCGGCTGGTCCAGTCCGACCACCTCCAGCGAACCGGCCTCTTCCTTCCGCCGCCGGACTCCGCCGAGTCCTGCTGGTCGGCGTTCCAGGATCTCACCGCCGACTACCTCCCCGGCTTCGACATCCGATCCTCGTGTGGATTCCGAACCAATTGGATCGCCGAGGGGTGCATGAACCTCACGACGCGCACCCAATTCGAAGCCCTAATCCCGACCCGGGTCCGATCCGAAATCTTCGAGAAGTGCAACGGCTCGCTGCTCAACGGATCTCCCTGCGCTTCCTGCACCACCGAGCTCACGAGTCTCCGGGCTCTGTACCTCACCGGCTCCTCCGTCGGGAACGTGTCGGATTGCTCGTCTTACCCTTCTATTTACGCGGCGGCGTTCGCCAACGCGTACGGACCAAGTGACGTCGGCACCGCCCAGTGTCTGTTTTTGCTTGATTTTGCTGGGCGGCGGGGGAAGAAGAAGAAGAGCGTGGCAGTTTTGGCGGCGGTGGCGGTGGGTTCCGGGGTTTTGCTGCTGGCGTCGGTCGGATTGGTTTGGTGGCTTTGGCGGCGGAGGGCGGCGGAGAATCTTGCACGGAAGAGGAGGGAAATTGCTGCGGCGGAGCGAGAGAGGGGCTTGGGGACGGCGCTCGACTCGATCGGCGGGAGCGGGAACGTCGTGAAGTACGGCTTCGACGAGGTGAAGGCGGCGACGCGGGGCTTCTCCCGGGACAACATTGTTGGCCGGGGCGGTTACGGGAACGTGTACTGCGGCGTGCTCGCCGACGGCACCGAGGTCGCGGTGAAGCGGTTCAAGAACTGCTCCGCGGCGGGCGATGCGAGCTTCGCGCACGAGGTCGAGGTTATAGCCAGCGTGCGCCACGTCAACCTCGTGGCGCTGCGCGGGTACTGCATCGCCACCATGCCGTTGGAGGGTCACCAGCGGATCATCGTTTGTGACCTCATGAAGAACGGCTCGCTGCACGATCACCTTTTTGGCAGCAGTGGACGCAGCAGGCTGACCTGGCCGGTGCGGCGGAGCATCGTGCTCGGCACGGCGAGGGGGCTCGCGTACCTGCATTACGGCGCGCAACCGGCGATCATCCACCGGGACATCAAGGCGAACAACATCCTCCTAGATGATGCCTTCGAGGCCAAGGTAGCCGATTTCGGGCTTGCGAAGTTCACCCCCGAGGGAATGACGCATATGAGTACGAGGGTGGCGGGGACGATGGGCTACGTCGCCCCTGAATACGCACTCTACGGGCAGGTATCCGAGAGGAGCGATGTGTACAGCTTTGGTGTTCTGTTCCTTGAGCTTCTGAGCGGGAAAAAGGCGCTGGTTCCCGGTGACGAAGACAATCCGCCGGTGCTTTTGACAGACTGGGCGTGGGCGCTGGTGAAAGAGGGTAGGCCATTCGACGTCGTCGAGGACAATTTACCGGAAAAAGGCGAGCCGGAGTTGCTGGAGAAGTGCGTTCTTGTGGCGGTTCTCTGCTCGCACCCGCAGCCGTTAGCGAGGCCGACAATGGACCAAGTGGTGAAGATGTTAGAGACGGATCTGTCGGTTCCGGCAATTCCGGACCGGCCGATATCAATCGTGGCCGATCTAGGCGACATCGAGAGGTCTATGAGCAGCGTGAGCTCGGCTTCCACTGGGTTCCATCAGTACTGTTCTTGAGGAGAGAAGGGGAAATTGGTAAACCTTTTTGCAGTATAATGTGGTAATTTGATGCCGTTGACTATTTTGCATTGGTTGGTTTGACTTTTGAATGGGGTTGTATCATTGTCATAGATCATACGATATTAATATAGATGTAGTTTGTATGTATATATCAAGTATAAGTGAATTGCCACACATTCTTTATGCTCTTCCGCACTTTGTAAAATTGAATTCTCGATAAATTTAAGGTGACGAAAAGACCAAAATACTGTTCTGATATTAGCATTTGGAAGCGTATTTTCTTTTCACTTTATTTTTCGAATTAATTTTATTTTGAAAATGTGTAACACTGTCTTCTTAAAAAAAAAAGTGTTTCTTTTTTGTTAAACTGATTTAGAAAAGAAGCAATTATAATTTATTGAAACTGATCAAATATATGCAAACATGTAATAAACTAAGAATAAGAGAGATAGAGAGAAAATAGAGAGATTATTACTGCTTTTTTATGTGTGTTACAAAAACCTTGTGTGTCTCTACTTATATGCTTGAAAGAGGGAAATAAAAAAAAAATACAATGAGTGAGAATATTACATTATAATGAACAATAATTGACTATCACAACAATATTGACATTCACAAATTATCTTGATTTATAAAATAACAAAAAACTTATATCAAACTAAAAATTACATTTGGCATATCTCAGATATAAATAATATATATACAGATATCAAATCAATGGGTGTTGCTAATCGGCACATTTCAAATATCATATATCAATGAACAGAAAGAAGAATATTTTTGTTAGTGAAATATATTTTTTACTATAAAGGGGTTTTCATAAAAAAATTATTTTATTGTAAAATATATAAACAGAAATTTAATTTAAAAATTTATTGTATATATATACATATATTATATCCACCTTCATTTTCCAAAAATAAGAACACCTATAAAGATTTTATTTCAGAAACCTGATGGCCACACGCCATTCCTCCCTATATATTGGATATATAACATATATATTATTAATTAAAAAAATATAATAAATAAAGAAGAAAATATTTATATTGGTCAAAAACTAAATATTCTATATTAAAAAAAGAAAATAAAGAAATGCATAGACATCCACCTAAAAAAAGCAAAAAGCTCAAAGATCAATCTAAAATCAAATCCTCCTACCTAAGTATTACAAATTAATTTTGACAATCTAAAAAAAAAGGTGAGCTACTTTCGTTTATTTCGTCGTATTTCTCCATCTGTCCTTTTTTTTTACGAAATTTCTCCATTTGTCCTTTAAATCAACTTGTATGAATTTATACGCAACAATTAAGACAGACACAGAATGTAGAAGAAATAAATCAAATGTTTATGTTTGTTCACTTCTATTCTGTTTTCAAATGCTCTGGGATGGCTATTCAATATCAATTTCCAGTTCCTCGTACCAAAATGTCAACAAAAGAAAACGTTGATTAACAACACATTAATTGTTTCAAAATATGATCTTATCAATTCACGTGCAAAATGTTTGAATACTTTTGTACAACGTTCCTTAAAATGTCTTTTTCGAGTAAACTCCACTTCGTTCCTTTTTTTGCTTGAAAATTATAGTCCGTTTGTACCCCTTCAATGGAGAAATAACCGCTTCCTTGGACTAAAAAGATTAAGTCGGTCCTATGGATCAACTTTCCTTCAGATTAACACTCTATAGAGACACTTCACTGCAATAATCACATAAGAATAAGAAACAAGATCTAGCACATTCACACATTAGGGTCTTTGCTAAGTATTACATACTAACTTTGACAATTTACACAAAAGAGCGATCTTCCTTTGTCTATTTCAACATAATTTTCCATTTGTCATTGAAATTAACCTGTATGAATTTATATACAAGTAACACGAACGCATAATGTAGAAGAAAATAAGCCAAACCTTTATGTTTGTTCACCTTTATTCTGTTTTCATATATACTAGGGTGGCTATTTAATATAAACTTCATGTTCCACGTACCAATACGTCAACCACAAACAAAGCGTATTTACGACGCGATAATTGTTTAAAATTATGATCGTATCGATTCAAGTGCCGAATTTCTGCGTACTTTTGTATAGTGTTCCTTAAAGTGTCTTCTTTCAATTAACTCCACCTCTTTCCTTTTCTCCTTTTAGAAATTTTAGCCGGTTCATACGCATTAAATGGAGAAAAAGCCCTCTCCCTTGGATTCAGAAGATTAAGTCTGTTCTTATGGATTAACTCTGCTTCGGGTGAATATTCTATATTCATTCCACTACAATAATAATAATATAGGAATTAGAAACGAGATTGAAAAATATTCCAGTACATTCACACATAAGTCACCGTTTTTCCTTCAATTAAACCTCTATGGATTTATATACAACAAGTAAGACAGACACACAATGTCGAAGAAAGAAACCAAATGCTTATGTTTTTTCACCTCCATTAAGTTTTCAAATGCGCGCCAAATTGGCTATTCAATATCAGCTTCCACTCATCCGTTGTAAAACATCAACCATAAACAAAGCTGATTAACAAGATAATCGTTTCAAATTATGATCTTGTCAATTCAAGTAAAATTTCTGCATACTTTTGTACATCGCTCCTTAAAGTGTCTTCTTCTAGTAAACTCCACTTCCTTCCATTTCTCCGCTTGCAAATTTTGGCCGATTCGTACGCCTTCAATGGAGAAATAAATTCCTTCCTTGGACTTGAAAGATTAAGTCTGGTCCCATGGATCAAATTTGTTTCATGTGAATATTCTATAGAGTCATTCGAAGACAATAATTACATAATAATTGGGAACGAGATTGAAAATCATTCTAATACATTCACACGTTAGGGTATTTGCTAAGTATTACATATTAACTTTTGCCATTTACAAAAAAGATTGAGCTTCATTCATTTATTTCGCATAATACTCCATTTGTCATTCAAATTAGCACGTATGAGTTTATATACATCAAGTAAGATAGAAACACAATATAGAAGAAAGAAAACAAAGGCTTACGTTTTTTTTTTAACTTTTATTTTGTATTAAAATGCATCAGTCTAGCTATTCAATATATGCTTCCAGATTTTCGTACCAAAACAACAACCACAAACAACGCTGGTTAACAACATGATAATTGTTTCAAAGTCTTAATTCAATTGTAAAATTTCTCCACACTTTTGTACATCGTTGTTTAAAGTGTCACAATCTTCCCATTATAATATATGTCCTTCCTTTTCTCCGCTTGGAACATTTAGCCATTTTGTATGCCTTCAATGGAGAAATAACCATCTCCATTGGATTCGGAAGATTAATTCTAGTCCTATATATAAGCTTTGCTTCTGGTGAACATTATATAAAGTCATTCAACTACATTAATTACATAAGAATTAAAAACTAAATTGGAAAATATTTTAGCACATTTACACATTCCGATCTTTGTTTACTATATATGGAGATATGAATAAGTATGTAAAGGTTGATTTCCGTATATTGTAAAGAAAATGTGATAAAATAGATAGATAAAATTACATAACTTCACAATTTTCCTACCATATCGATCTTATGCTCTAAAAAATACCCAAACACACTATTTACGTAGGTAAATAATAATTACTATATCTCATGTTTAATCACTATTTACACGAGCAAAAATATTATTATCATATCTCGTATCTTAATTTATATTTAGACACTATGTATCATATGTCATTTATACTAATTTTTTCAAAGTTCTTCAATCTGAAAGTAAAGGCCTCGAGGTCTTGTCCTCTCATCACCGTTCAATTGACATTCCCAAGGAAAGAGCAGATAAAGATCTTAAAAAAATACTCAATAAAATACCTAAAATAAGGTTCATATATGAGAAATATTTTTTTCACAAGTGAACCTAATTGAAAAAATATAACAAATCGTGGGAAGAAAATAACCATCTTTATCAAAAACAAAGAATCGTAGATTTAAAAAAAAAAAAAAAAACTAAAAAAATTCGTAGATATCCACATACAAAAAGCGAACGTTCGAAAATCAATCTGAAATAAACTCCTGATACCTAAATATTACATACTAACTTTGACCATTTATAAAAAAAAAAAAAGAGCTTCGTTTGTTTATTTCATCATATTTCTCCCTTTGTCGTTGTAATAAATATTGATGAAAATGTACAACAAGTAAGACAAGCACGCAATCTAGAAGAAAAAGATCAAATGTTTCTGTTTGTTCACCCCTTTTTTATTTTCAATTTCCAAATGTGACAGTTTGGCTATACAACATCAGCTTCCAGTTTCCCCTAACAAAACTTCAACCGCAAACAACACTGATTAACAACATGTTAATTTTCAAAAGTAAAACCTTATCAATTCAAATGAAAATTTCTGGCATACTTTTGTAAAACTTTCCTTAAAGTGTCTTATTCTAGTACACTCCACTTCCTTCCTTTTCTGCGTTTTGATATTTTAGCCAGCTCGTTTGCCTTCAATGGATAAATAACGCTTTTTTTTTGGACTTAGAAGATTAAGTTTGGTCATTTGGATCAACTTTGCTTCACGTAAACATTCTATAAAGTCCCGCCACTGCAATAATCATATAAGTATTCAAAACGAGATTGAATACTATACATATTAGAGTCTTTGCTAAGTATTACATACTAACTTTTACCATTTACAAAAAAGAGCAAGCTTTCTTCGTCTATTCCGTCATTATTCTCTATTTGTTATTCAAATCAACATGGATGAATTATATGAAACACGAAAGAAAAACACACATTTTCGAAGAAAGAAACCAAATTTTATGTTGGTTCACCTCTATTATTTTTTCAAATGCGTCAAGGTGGCTATTCAACATAAACTTCCAAGTCCATGTACGAAAACGTCAACTACAAACAACGTTGATTATTAATTCTACTCCTATGGATTAAATTTGCTTCTGGTGAATCTTTTATAGAGTCACTCTATTACAATTATCACATAAGAATTAGTAACAATATCGAAAGCTACTATAGCACATTCACACACTAGGGCCTTTGCAAAGTATTACATACTAACTATGACTATTTACAAAAAAGAGTGATCGTTGAATTTATATATAGTACGAATTTATATGAAACCAAATTTATATCACGTCCTATAGCTTTTCAAACTCCTAGGGTGGCTATTCAATATCAACTTTCATTTCCGCGTACAAAAACGTCAATGTAGAAGAAAGAAACTAAATGTTTATATTTTAGTCACCTTTATTCGGTTTTCAAATCTGCCAGGGTAGATATTCAATATTAACTCCCAGTTCCTTGTACAAACTCGCCAATCATGAACAACACTGATAACAACTTTATGCATGCTTTGCATAACATTCCTTAAAATGTATTCTTCCAGTAAACTACACTTCCTTATTTTTTCCCCGCGTTGAAATTTTAGTCGGTTTGTACGCATAGAATAGACAAATATCCATCTTTGTTTGAGCTTGGAAGTTTAAGTATGGTTGTATGGATCAAGTTTGCTTTAAGTGATCATTCTATAAAGTCACTTTACTCCACTGCAATAATCATCTAAGAATTACAAACGAGTTTTAAGAGTATTAAAAAATGTTCACAAATTAGAGTCTTTCCTAAAAGTTACATACTAACTTTGACCGTTTACGAAAAAAAAAAACGATCTTCTTTCGTCTATTTCATCATAATTTTTCATTTGTCCTTTGAGTGAACATGTATGTGTTGGAAATCGGGATATAAGTTCCGACTTCCTTACCACGATAATAGCCTCCGAGGCGTCCCGGTAACATTTAAAAATTATTTTAAAGCGGAAAACTTGTTACCGTACCGACGACACGTAATCGGGTAATGAGCATTTTGTTAAGACCCGATAAATATTTCGAATTTAATATTTCATAAACATTATTAATAATCTAGTCGAATATGAAATAAATAGAAAGTAGTAAATGGTTGCATTTATTGACCCAATGCATAAGGCCGTACCTCTAAGACGATTCTGGCTGCGTGTTTTGAACTTTTGCAGGGCTCCGCCGGTGCTGAAGGAAACTCCCGTGATCTTCCGGGATATTTTCGTGGACTCCTTGTACCGAAGCGTGGGCTTCACCGGCAGGGCTCCGCCGCAAAATTTAACTAATGGTTCTTTTAAAGCTACCGGAGAAAATTAACTCCTAACCCGAACCAGAAGAGAGATCAGAAGCAGAAAACTCGCAGACCCTGGAGAGAGAGGGAGAGCTCGAGTTTTTTGTTCTGGGGAAGGCGTGTAAAATGTGTAGAATGAGCCTCCTATTTATAGGCTCAAGCTGTAACCGATGGTCCAGATTCAAAAATTAAATTTAATTAATTATTTCAATCCAATGGTCCAGATTCAATCTCATCTAAATCCAATGGATATAATTAATCAAGGATTTAATTAAATAATAATACATGATAATATCAAAATATTTAATCTTATCATCATATTAATTAAATTCGAATTATATATATATACATATTAAACTTCGAATTTGTTAATGATTATCTAGATCTAATGGTTAAAAATAAATCTTAAACCAATCAAATGGATCAAATCAATTAGGGATAAAATCAAATGCCCTAGGGTTTTACTGAAACCCTAATTCGAATTCTTATCCTCATATTTATTCGAATTATATATTGTATACATATAATATTAATTAATTTCTAATCCGACGGTAAAGATTAAATCTCAAAATCGATCCAACGGATATAATTAATTAAGCAAATTCAAAATACCTAAGCTAGGTCACCAAGATTTCAATTTCGAATTACATTTAGGGTTTAAATCAATATCTCAATCCAACGGTTGATATTAAATCATAACCGATCAAATGGATTAAATTGATTTTAGGATTTTGCTAAAATACCAAACATTAGGTACTTATGCCGCAAATATAGAATATCCAATTCTCACTATTCGAATTAGCTAGGGTTTCAATTTACCCAAACCCTAATTCAAATTTACACATATATAAATATATATTTTTATTTATTAATATCAATCTTTTAATTATTATTTAATTATTAATTAGATATTAATAATTAAATCCAAATTATTAAATTATATCAATAAAATCTGATCTCAATATCACACATTAAATTTCATGGTGCCACACCATCATTTAAATTCGTGACATGTGATTTAATTTCATAGTTTATCGAACCGAGCCATAAACTTAGAAAATCCATAAATAAAAAACCGTAAGTCATAATGACTTAGTTCTATAAGAAAAGTTGCTTAGAATTTAATTTACAACAACATGTGCTGATAGAAAATCTAAATTCTAACTTTATTTTTATCAGTTAATTCCGTGTACCAAAATATGGTACTTTTGCCACGCTGACGATAAAACTATCTGACGCCTGACACAGACCTGTCAGTTTTATAAGTCGAGCAAAATGATTAAACATTATCCAGAATTTATTTTAATCACGTACGTATCATCCGTTACGGAGCTATCTTGGGGATCATGGACCCGTATCACTTAAGCTCCAACGAACTGCTAGTTGTTTGTCAAACCTCGAAGTGATTCCACTATAGACCCGAAGGGAATCATCAGGAGTATGAAGAGAGGTGTGTGATGCCGATGTCTATAATCAAGCTATCCTTACTATTAACTATCATGTTCCCAAAATAATAGTGTTGAGAACAGCGGTAATATTTTGTACAATCAAGCCAGTAGCTCGGACTCAGGATCACTCAGGACATAGAACTAATGTCCATTTGATCATCATTTTTTACTCAACTTCAAGTTATCAGTGACAGTCTTATATGATAACTTCTTGAGTTTAAGACGCTTCATACTTAATGCACTTCTAGTGAGTGTGACACACACATAATCCAGAATATGATTGTCACTTAGTCACATTAATGACCTTACACGATTAATGGGCTCCCACCCAGTTAATCAGGTCACAGAAATTTTAAGTTCATTTATTATGATTATTAATTCTTCCTCACATCGACTTCGTAATGATAATAATAACATAATTGCATCCTTTATGAACTAAGGAACTAAACATTCTATTTTACTCTACCAGAAACTATAATAAGATTAGCATAATAAGTATCATCTTTATTCAACGCCTTGTCATAATCTCTTACAAATGGATAAATATCTTGTTTAAGGACACATATGTCCAACAATATGAATATATATAAAATAAGTAAGACAGACAAAAAATGTAGAAGAACGAAACCAAATGTTTATTTTATTTTTTTGTATCACCTCCATTCCGTTTTCAATTGCGCCAAGGTGGCTATGCAACATCAACTTCAAGTTCCCCGTACAAAAACGTCCAAAGTTTCTTAATAACACTATAATTGTTTTAACGTTCGTTAAAGTGTATTCTTCCAGTAAATTCCACTTCATTTTTTTTCGCTAGAAAATTTTAGCCAGTTTGTAGGTCTTCATTGGAGAAATTACCCTCTTCCTTAGATTAAGCTGGTCGTGTGGATCAACTTTGCTGAAATGAACATTTTATAGAGTCAATCCATTGCGATAATTACATTATAATTCGAAACAAGATTGAAAACTATTACAGCACATTCATAGATTAGCGTCTTTGCTAGGTTTTACATACTAACATTGACCATTTACAAAAAAGAGTGATATTCCTTTGTTCATTTCGTCATACCTATCCTTTTGTCCCTTAAATCAACCTATATGAATCTATATACAACAAGTTAGACAGACACAACATGTTGAAGAAAGAAGGCGGATATTTCTTTTTGTTCACCCCTATTATGTTTTTAATTGCACTAGAGTTGCAATTCAATATCAACTTCCAGTTCCCCGCACCAACACGTCAACCATAAACAACGGTGATTAACATATAATTGTTTCAAAGTATGATCTTACCAATTCAAGCTAAAAAATTGTGCATACTTTTGTAAAATGTTCCTTAAAGTGTCTTTTTTCCAGTAAAGTCCACTTCATTCCTTTCTCATCCTTTAAATTTTTTAGCCGGTTTGTACGCCTTCAATGGAGAAATAATCCTCTTTGTCGTACTAAGAAGATTAATTCTGGTCATATCAATCAACTTTGGTTTATGTGAACATTCTATAAAGTCATTCCAATGCAATAATCACATAAGAATTAGAAACAAGATTGAATATTATTCTAGTACATTCATAAATTAGGGTGTTTGCTAAGTATTACATACCAACTTTGACCATTTACAGAAAAAGGAGCTTCGTGCGTCTATTTTGTCACAATTCTCGGTTTTTCATTCCAATTAACATGTATAAATATATAAACAACAAGTAAGATAGACACACAATGTAAGAGAAAGAAAACAAATGTGTATTTTTGCTCACCTTTAGTCGTAACAAAACAACAACCACAAACAACGCTGATTAACAACATGATAATTATTTCAAAGTATGATCTTTTCAGTTCAAATGCAAAATATCTGCATACTTTTTGTACAACGTTCCTTAAAATGTCTTGTTCCAATAAACTCCATTTCCTTTTTTTTCTCTGCTTGAAAATTTTAGCCGGTTCTTATTCCTTCAATGGAAAAATAATCATCTTCATTGGTCTCAGAAGGTTAAGTATAATCCTGATTAGCTCTACTTCAGGTGAACATTCTATAGAGTCACCCCACTGCAATAATCACATAATAATTAGAAACGAGATTGAAATTTATTCTAGAACATTCACACATTAGGTTCTTTGCTAAGTATTACGTACAAACTTTGACCATTTACAAAAAAAAAAAACGACATTCCTTCCTCTATTTCGTCATACTTCTCCATTTGTCCTTCTAATTAACTTGTATGAATTTATGTACAACGAGAAAAATACATAATGTTGAAGAAAAAACAAAATGTTTATTTTTGTTCACCTCTATTCTATTTTCAAATACGCATGGGTGGCTATATAATATCAGCTTCCAGTTCCATGTACCAAACTTTCAAAACCATACATTACTACTTTCGATATAAGATTTTTCATTGAGCTACACCGCTATGCCGGTAAGTTACATAATTTATGCGTAAATATAAACAATCAACTCAAATTGAATACACAAAACTATAATTACATAAATGTAGTCATAGTTACATCAATTTAATATAATTACATTTACGTAATTATTATTTCACATAGGTTGTTTGAGTTAGTTGTTTGTTATAACGTAAAAGTAACTCAGCTTTCACAAACATTATTACAGAAATGTATTTTCTTGTCTAACAGTTGTATTGCAAAAGAAATGTCTTCATTGAAAATTTGCAGTCGGGAATGAAGCTAGAATTTGTGAGGCTCCTGGGAGTCAAATGAGTTGCATTGCATTATAAAAAAACAGCTTTTGAGGGAAAAAAAACTCCAAAACTAAGAGGAAGAAAAATAAAAATCAAACGCTAATGCTAACCCTAGATAGTAATATGTAGCTACTGATTCTAAATCAATCCAAGAGAGAAGCCTGTGGGATTATCTATTTCAAATGAAAACTCGAGCACTAAGTTGGTAATCCGGAGCTGGAATGTGGAGCATCCATTCATACGGAGAGGGTAGGAAAAGTTGGAGCAGTAGTGGGGAGGGTCTGATTTTTTTTAATTATTAGGGTTTGAGCCTCAGCTAGAGGTGTCAAGTGTCGGTCTGCAATGAATGGTATTAGAGTAAATCAAATTTCAACATTGAAAACGTTGAAATATATAGCCGATCAGCTGTGTAAAATTTTCAGTCGCCAAGTTGAACAAAAATGACGTGGAAATGTCTTCATTGCAAAAAAGTTTTTTCTCTTAAAAATATTGTATTGATAAAGAAATGTCTTCATTGTAAATTTGAAGTCGGGGATGATACTAAAATTTCTGAGGCTTCTTGGGAGTGAAATGAGTTGCATTGCATTATAAATAAAAACTTTTGAGGGAAAAATAATCCAAAAATAAGAGGAAAAAAAAAAAACGCTAATGCTAACCCTAGATAGTAAAATGTAGCTACTCATTCTAAATCAATCCAAGAGAGACAGCCCGTGCGTTTACCTATTTGAAATGAAAACTTAGCACTTAGTGTGTTATATGGAGGTGGAATGTGGAGCATCCATTCATGGGCGAGGGTATGAAAAGCTGGAGCAACAATGGGGATGGTATGAAAATCTTTAAAAAAAAAAATTATTAGGGTTTGAGCCTCAACTAGAGTTGTGAAATGTGCCGGTCTACAATGAATAGTATTATAGTAAATCAAATGTCAACACCGAAAACGTTGAAATATATAGCCGATCAGCTGTGCAAAATTTGCAGTCGGCAAGTTGAACATATATTAGGTTGAAATGACTTTATTGCAGAAATGTGTTTTCTCTTTTAACAGTTATATTGCAAAAGAAATGTCTTCATTGTAAATTTGCACTCGGTGATGACGCTAAAATTTGTAAGGCTCCTGGGAGTGAAAATAGTTGCATTGCATTATAAATAATAATTTGAAGGGAAAAAATCCAAAAATAATAGGACGAAAAAAATCGAACGCTAATGCTAACCCTAGATAGTAAAATGTAGCTACTGATTCTAAATCAATCCAAAAGAGAAGCCTATAGGTTTACACATTTGTAATGAAAACTCGAGCACTTAGTTGGTAATCTGGAGTTGGAATGTGGAGCATCCATTCATTGGTAGAGGGTATGAAAAGCTGGAGCAGTAGTGGGGAGGGTATGGAAATCTTTTTATTATTATTATTATTATTAATTATTAGGGCTTGAGCCTCAACTAGAGGTGCCAAGTATAGTGGTCTACAATAAATGCTATTAGAGTGTATCAAATTTTAACACTAAAAACGTTGAAATATATAGCAGATCAGCTGTGCAAAATTTGCAGTCGGCAAGGAGGACACAAATGAGGTTGAAATATCTTCATTGCGGAAATGTGTTTTCTCTTTAAACTGTTGTATTGAAAAAGAAATGTCTTCATTGTAAATTTTAAGTCGGGGATGAAGCTACAATTTGTAAGGCTCCTGAGAGTGAAATGAATTGCATTGCATTATAAATAAGAACTTTTGAGGGAAAAAAAATAAGAGGAAGAAAAAATAAATCAAACACTAGTGCTAACTCTAGAGAGAAACCCGTGGGTTTACCCGTTTGAAATGAAAACTTGAGCACTTAGTTGGTAATCTGGAGCTGGAATATGGAGCATCCATTAATTGGTAGAGGGTATGAAAAGCTGGAGCAGCAGTTGGGAGGGTATGAAATTTTATTTTATTTATGTATTAATTATTAGGGATTGAGCCTCAACTAGAGGTGTCACGTGTGCCAGTTTGCAATGAATGGTATTAGAGTAAATCAAATTTCAACACTGAAAACGTTGAAATATATAGCCGAGCAGCTGTGCAAAATTTGTAGTCAGCCAGTTGAACAAAGATGAGGTTGAAATATCGTCATTGCAGAATTGTGTTTTCTCTTTTAACAATTGTATTGCAAAAGAAATGTCTTCATTATAAATTTGCAGTCCGCAATGAAGCTATAATAAGTGACGCTTCTGGGAGTTAAATGAGTTGCATTGCATTATAAATAACAACTTTTGAAGGAAAAAAAATCCAAAAATAAGAGGAAGAAAAAAAAAACGCTAATGCTAACCCTAGATGGTAAAATGTAGCTACTAATTCTAAATCAATCCAAGAGAGGAGCCGGTGGGTTTACCCATTTGAAATGAAAAATCGAGCACTTAGTTGGTAATTTGGAGCATCCATTCATGGGGAGTGGGTATGAAAAGCTGGAGCAGCAGTGAGAAGGGTATGAAAATCCTTTTTTTTTTTGTTAATTATTAGGCTTTCAGTCTCAACTATAGGTGTCAAGCGTACCAGTCTGCAATGAATGGTATTCGAGTAAATAAAATTTTAAACAATAAAAATATTGAAATATATAGCGGATCAGCTATGCAAAATTTGTAGTCGGCAAGTAGAACACAGATGAGGTGTAAATATCTTCATTGCAGAAATGTGTATTCTCTTTTAACAGTTGTGTTGAAAATCAAATGTCTTAATTGTAAATTTTCAGTCGGGAATGAAGCTAGAATTTTAAGGCTCCTGGGAGTTAAATGAGTTGCATTGCATTATAAATAACAGCTTCTGAGGGAAAAAAATCCCAAAATAAGAGGAAGAAAAAAAAATCAAACGCTAGTGCTAACCCTAGATAGTAATATGTAACTTCTGATTCTAAATCAATCCAAGAGAGAAGCCCATGGGTTTACCTATTTGAAATGAAAACTCGAGCACTTAGTTGGTAATCAGGAACCGGAATATGGAACATCCATTCATTGGGAAAGGGTATGAAAAGTTGGAGCACAAATGGGTCGGGTATTTTATTTTTTTATTATTAATTATTATGTTTGGGGCCTAAACTAGAGGTTTTAAGTGTGTCGGTCTGCAACGAATGGTATTAGAATAAATAATATTTCAACACGGAAAACATTGAAATATATAGCCGACCAGCTGTGCAAAATTTGCAGTCAGTAAGTTGAACACAGATAAGGTTGAAATGTCTTCATTGCAGAAATGTGTTTTCTCTTTTATAGTTGTATTGCAAAAGAAATGTTTTCATTGTAAATTTGCACTCGGGAATGTAGCTTGAATTTGTGAGGCTCGTGGGAGTGAAATGAGTTGCATCGCATTATAAATAACAACTTTTGAGGGAAAAAATCCAAAAATAAAAGGAAGAAAAAAAAATTATAACGCTAATTCTAACCAGAGATAGTAAAATGTAGCTGCTGAAAACTCGAGCACTAAGTTGGTATTCTAGAGCTGGAATGTGGAGCATCCATTCATTGGGAGAGGGTATGAAAAGCTGGAGCAACAATGGGGAGGGTATGAAAGTTTTTTTTTTTGTTTGTTAATTATTAGGGTTTGCGCCCCAATTATAGGTAGGGGTGCAAATAATATCCGGAAACCGGGTAATAATCTTAATCCGAATCCGTACCCGGATTTAAAATCTGTATCAAAATCCGAATTCGGAATCCGGATCGGGGTACCCCTATCCAGATTCAAAATCGGATATGGGTACCGGGTATTAAAGGTAAAATAACCGGGTACTCAGTACCCAGTTTAATTACACGGTTTTATTTTTTTATTTATTTTTTATAATAATTTTTTAGGATTTGTTTAGGCCTTTCCATTTTTATTTGCATTTCCAATTTCCGGAGACTGTGTTTTTTTTTTCCTTCTTTTTTGCTCAGGCGTATGTTTTATTTTATGCTTAATGCACGGGACTATGTTTTATTTTATGCTTGATGCACGGGACTAATTTTTTATGCATTTTGGAATATCTTTTTTATGTTTGATGTGCGGGATTATTTTTTTATGCATGTTTTTTTAAAGATGAATGTATGTTTTTGTTTATAGATAATATATATATTTATTTAAATTGGATCTGGGTAAAAATTTGGATACCCGTATCCGGATTCCAAAACTGGGTACCAAGTATGAAATTTGGCTATCAAAATACAGATACCCATATTTTGGATACCGGTTACGAGTATCGATTTTAGGATACCCGGAATCCGGTTCCGCGTACCGGGTACCCAAAAACACCCGGGTACCCTACCCGGTTGCACCCATAATAAAAAGTTTAGTTTTCTAATAGAAAAAAATTTAAAAGCAGGTAATCAATATTTTTTTCTAGAATTTACTTTTGTTTTTCTTCTTCTCTATTTTTTGTAAATATTTTTTAGGTTGTAAATTACTAAAAACACATATTATTACTGCGCTTAATATTCCAATTCTTTTTTAATTGTAAAAATATCAATTTTTTATTTCCATATTATTTAAATATTATGGTTGGAGTGCAAATTCTTTTTCGGATGTAAGGATACCGAATTTTTACGTCTATTTTTTTTAAAGTTGAAGTACAATTTTTTGTTGGGTGATAATAGTACCAAAAATATTTTACCATTGTGGTTAAAGTACCAAAATTTTTAAGGTGGTATAAGTACCATTGTTTACGTCATGTTCTTAAATTATTTTACTTAAAGTACCAATACTTTTTGGAAGGTAAGCATATATATATATATATATATATATATATATATATATAAACAAATACATATATTATAATTGCATTTAAAGTAATATTTCTTTTTAGTTGGTAAAAGTACTAAATTTTTTTACCGTGGACGGAAGAAACATGGATGTGAAAAAATGGTACTTTCATCATATTCCTTATCAATTAAAAGCACAAAAGGCATAACAAACTAAGAAATATTTTTTTTTTTTAATTTTATTTATTGAAAAATTATATATATATTTTATTTTTTTATATTAATATTGATATTTAACTAAAATTATTTATGTGTATTTTAGTATTTTTTTTTACATTTAGAAGCCAATTAAGTAAAACTTATTACCAAATATTAAATTGAAACTTTTTTAAAAAATCAATTGTTTTTGTTTCTATTAACCAAACAATTTTCTGAAAGCACTTTTACTAAGAATAAGTTTCAAAAACAATTCTCAAAACAGCAGAACAATGAAAAATTTGGCCCAGAGTCGAAATATTGGAGTGATTACGTGATTTGTTAAGGAGAAAGATTGGAGTGATTTACGTGATTTGTTAAGGAGAATGGTACTATTGTCCAGATAAATACTAAATGTGTATTTTTATTTATTTATTTTTTGAAACTTTGGGCAGTTTTTGTATCAAATGGGTATTTTCTTAATTAACTCCAGTTTTTCCCTTTGTAATAGGTATTTTCCTAATAAACATTTGATGTTATCATCCATGTTTACTGTCTAACATGATATCTATTTTGACAGACGTTCTTAAAACTCGACAAATTTCTCTGAGACTTACTTGAGAAAAGTGCATTTTCTATAACAAATTGTGTTCATCTTTGTAAAACAATATTGACTGCCCCATAACCTTCAAACATATTACACACCAAGAAGTTGTATTAACACTGAAATTTTTCATAGTGAGGGCGACAAACTATTTTCGATCTGATAGAACTGTGTTGTAGCGCAATTTATGAGGCATATATTATGACTTTTAGACTTGGATCCAAGTGAATGCTGGAAAAAAATCTACATTCTTGATCGATTAGAGCGTGTTGATAACGTGTAAAAAGTGAAGAACAAAAGGAGTTTGAGAGAGAAGGAAATAGAGAATTTTATTGCTTTTGATTGAGCGTGTTTCACCCTCTAGTTACACTACTAGAAAAAGTAATTTAAACAACAGTGGGAAACTGTCGTTTATGGGTTTACATGACACTGAAAATCTGTTGCGTAAGGACAAGTCGTTGAAGCTTGCACGACTGTCAATTTCGCTGTCGTCTAACAGTTTCCACGACAGTGATTTCGTTGTCGTGAAAACGTTTCCACAATACACGACAGCGATTTTACTGTCCTTTAAACTGTAATAAAAAATAAATAAAAAAAAAGTAGAAAGAGGCTTGATATTGAGCCTCTACCACGCTTTGTAGCGCAATTGATATATTTTTTAATACTTTAAGAACATTCTAAAAAATAGATGCCACTATAACGAATTTGGCGATGAAAAGTTTACAATTTACAAACTAAATTAGCGAACTAATTTAAATCATGCCACTATATGCATCATACATAACAAAGTGATTATTTGTTATTCTATATCAAAGAAATCATCATACACAAAATTGTTATTTACATAAATAATTATTAACCAAATCCTAATGCATATAATTATATACATAAATACCTCAGTGTGCTAAACAAAGGATTTGATCAGCCACAAACAGTTTTTACAGCCTTGATCATTCAAACAAGTTAAACAATTCCAGCCTCCCAGTGGTGGAACCATCCAATGATACAATACAGTAACTTTTATGTTTGAGGAAACGACGCGTACAGAAACATATCAAGAGTACCCCGACTAATGATGAACAAAGTTCAATAATTCACTACTGCAATGCAAACTATACGCTTTAAGATGCTTAGTTAAGCTCTGTTACTTATCTTCATTTTCTACACATAAACAATGCTATTCGACGAGCTATCTTGTATCCTAAGGAGAAGAACATTTACTTGAAGAACTTCTATCGCTCATGTTGTTTTTGTTGCTCGGGGACCTTTGACATTTTGCGAGTTCTAAAGAAAAATCCTGCAAGAAAATGAGAAGAATAAATGATTACCCATTTACTCATGACGAAGGAAGATTATAAATGAGGACCTGCATTCATAAAATATCAAAGTAAATTTATTTATATGATGTGCTTAAATTTCCTAAAAATGCGCAATGCCCGAAGCCTAAGCGATTAAAATATAATTTCAATTGGATACCGGTTCAACAGGACGAAAATCTAGAGAAAGAGAGTTCTTATCCTCGGTTGCGGTTCGAATTGCCGCCGCGTTTGCCCTTTTCTTCTTGAGAATCTGTTCAAAACACAGATTTTGTCAATGAGACAAATGAAGAACATGATTCCCCTAAGATAAATAAATCTTACTAAGAGCCAGAATTCAATTTCCCTTCAAATTTAATCAACAAAGAACTAGATTCTTTCTTTTTCTTGGAGTAAAACAACAAGAATGGTAGCTTATCTGCAAAATAAATACATATTTATACGATAAAAAAATATATCCCAATGACAGCTTGAATTTTCATTTTAACTCGCAACAACACAACACGAAACCATAACGAAACTTGAATTAAACTCAGATTCGAAGCCAAAATCCAACTCAGATTGAAGTATGATCCAAACACAAAAACAAATCGAACTTACATAATCACATGACGATGGGAACGAACGGGAGAGAGCAGAGCGAACTACCAGATGATGGAGGAGAGAACAGGATCAGATGATGGAGAAGAGAACAGGATCAGAGAACAAGAGCAATGGCTGAGCGGCGGAGCGAAATAGAAGAGCGAGAGATAGGAAGGAGAAGGGAGATAGATGATATGAGAATAAATCATGAGAAGATTCCAAAGGGCTGATTGATTTCAATCCAAAAGTCAATAGGTGATTTACACAATTGACATCCAAACATTTAGTATTTATAACACTATTTTTTTCCTTTAATAATAGTTATTTTTCTCGTACTTTTGGGGTATTCTTTTAATCATCCAAGAAAATATTTAATATACACGCTAGATAATTATATATATATATAAACCATTTTTACCTATTTGATAGTTTCAGGTCAGAAATATTTATCTTTTTTTTTTAGTTGTATATTATTAATTTGTATGAAGGATTTTTTTTTTTTAAAACAAAGATGCATGTTTTTTTAAATAATTAAAAAGAAAGAAATTAAAGAAATTAATGTTTTTTAAGCCCGCAGAACTCTCGAAATTATTATTATTATTGTTAATGCGTAAAAATGGCTTCAACTTTGAGTCGGATCCAAGGCTCGGGTCCCGAGATTGACTCGCGGAACAAAAGGATGATTGAATGTTGAGTCAACGTGGGTTGACTGATGATCGCCAAAGCTCGAGGCGATCCCATCGTCTTGGGCGAGTCTCCGGGTTGTCGTTGACGATCCTCGGCGAACTTCCTTGGTGGTGGAAGTTCGGTTCACGCCGAAGCTCCTCGTCTGGGCGGAGTCCTTGTCTTGGCGATGTCCTCGTCTGGGCGAACTCCGGTCTTGAAGAAGCTCCGAGCTAGTCTTGATGATTCTTTATGGCGATGTCCGTGCCCCGTCGCTAATGGTTGGGCGAGGCTGCCTACGTATCTCAGTTTAAGAGAATCAGGTCCCACGTAGTTCGGGGTTAGTGATATACGGCGGATGAATGACGATGTAATTTGACTCGTCGGAAGTGTCGTTATTAGCGGTGCGGGGGTGACCCGTGGCCCAATGGCTGGGTATTACCGGCGTGATTTGCTCTTTCGTCGACTTCGTTGGTGCTGGCAAGCTCACTGTCGAACTTCCCTCGTGTTGGCGAAGGACAGTGAGAGCCTTGACCTGACGAAGTGTGCTCCTTTGTCGGGGTAGGTGGCCTCGTATGACAAGGGGCCTTATCCCGATGAAGGGAAGCTCCGTCTTTGTCGACCTTGTCGGGGTAGGTGGCCTCGTATGACGAGGGGCCTTGTCCCGACGAAGGGAAGCTCCGTCTCTGTCGACCTCACAGGTGGTGGCGTGGTTTCCCACCTAGCAAGGGACGCCTTAGCTGACTCGTCGAACAACCTTTCTTCTCAGGCTTAAGACTCCGCTTCTAGATCGATCTCAGCTTTTAACTAAAGTCCTTTCCTCCTAAAGACTCCTATTTATAGGAAAACAACTCCTGGAAATTGCACCTTAGGGGCCTGCGAATTCCCTGGGAATTGCACCCCTGAGGGCCTCCCATTTCCCTGAATATTGCACCTTCAGGGGTCCTGCGAATTTCTCCCTGCAACAAGAGGATTGTCGGGGCCCCTTGTCTGCAAAAAGGGTCTCCGATGCATCTCGATTTGTCTTCGATGTCTTTAGGTTGTCCGCTAGTCCGTAGGTTGTGTTCGGGGAAACCTGGAGTAGTCTCGGATCTTCTCGTCGTGTAGGCTAATTGCAAGTTATGCCCTCGCCAAGCTCCGTTGAGGGGCTTCGTTGCCTTGGCGCCTTGCCGGCTTGTCTCCTTGTCGCCTCGTCACCTTGTCAGCTTCGTCGCTTCGTCGCCTCGTCGCCTTGTCGGCTTCGTTGGCTTGTCGCCTCGTTGCCTCGTCGGCTTGTCGCCTCGTCGCCTTTTGGGATCCGGGCCTCGCCAATATCTTAGTTCTTCGGTCCCGGGCCTCTGGCGTTGGTGATGGGCCTTGACTTACCATGACATGCTTTGACTTTTCTCAGTGGGCTTTGATTTTTGCCAAAAGAGGCCCAATTTTTATATGTTACGAAAAATGCACATAACAATTATTATTATTTGTTTTCTGCCAATTTTACTTTTGTTTCTGCCAATTTTACTTACTTTGCCTCAGGGATGTTGGTAGCAATAATAATAATAATAATAATAATAATAATAATAATAATAATAATAATAATAAAAAAAAATTTATCAACCTTGTCACCGGAATTACCCTATGATATCAAGGATAAGCGGAGCTAAAGGGTGAAATAATACGAACCGGAAAAGGAGAGTACGTGGCTTTAAATGTCAACCCTAGGTTAGCAAGCAACCATCCTGGGCTTATCTTATCACTTAACAACAGAGCATTTGTCAACCTCTCGAACGAGTCGTCCCTTCAAAACCATCTCCTCGAAGAAGTTGCCCGCATCTTCGAGCTTCCCGCTCTTGCAGAGCCCGACTACCAGAAGGGAATATGTTCCGACCTCGATGCTTATGATCGAGAAGAAAGTAAAGCATCTTCATCCTCTTCTTCTTGCAACACATCTTCAACAAAGGACTGTAGGTCTCGAGATTCGGTTCGCACGGTCCTTCCTCCATTCCTTACGCAGACTCAGAGCCGTCTCTTCTTCGGAATGCTCGCATCCGTACGTGATCATCGTAGTGTATGTCACGGGGAACTCCTTGCGTCGCCATGTCATCAAACACTTCACGAGCGTCTTTTAGCCTTCCTGCTTTTCCGAGAATGAATATCAACGAGGTGTAGAACGGAGTGTCCGGAACACACCCAGTCTCCTTCATCTTCGCCTTGCCCAAAGCGTGCATTACGATCGTGTACGTCAAAACCTTGGGACGGCAATTCAGTTCTTTCATTTTGTCTAAAACATGCAGAAATCTTTGTCGCGGCAGTGTGCTTCAATGAAACAAGTGTACGAGAACACGTTGGGGTCAAATCCGTGTCTCTCCATCTCCTCCAAAGTCAACTGAGCAGTTTCGAAGTTCCTAACTTTGCACCAACCGTTTATTAACATGTTGAAGGTTTGAGCATTTGGAGGAATTAAGTTTTTAAAGTCTAGAATATTTCATTAGCATGCTCGACACTGTTCTCCTTGATCAACGCTTCCATGAGATTGTGCATTGCCGAAACGTCTTTGCCCACGCGGAACTCTTCTATTCCTCGAAATACACTTATAGCCTCGTCGTACAGCCGAGCTTTTGCGAGTCTCCTCATGGCCTTAGTCAACGTGACGAGTGAAACGTAGCCTTCGGATCGTTCCATTTCCTTGATCAAATCCCACATGAGCTCAAACTTCTTGGATTTTCCAAAGATATCGACCATGAAGTTGCACATCTCGGGTGAATGCTGATACGCCGTTTGCGATATTAACCATTTGAAAAACCCATATGCCGAAACCCAATCACTGCTGAATCTTTTCAAGACTTGTTCAACTGTAAAACTTGACACAGAAAAAGCTGCATTCACGCAGAGCTCGAGCAGCGTCTTCGGGTGAGGGGTACCTGTTCCTCAGGATTTTGCAGATCTTGTCGACATCGGATTCCGAATCCTCTTTGAGAATTTGCCGAACAGCTTTTCTGGGATCGGCGAGCCTATGACTCTCGACCCAACTAGCTAGTAGCTAGAGCAGGGATAACAAAATCGTCATTGTTATCTTCGCTTGCTGGGCCATTTTTGGCCCAACCCGGGAGTTCGGGGGACTCAACCACTTCAACCTGCTCCGCCTTGACGCACAGCGATTCGAACAGGACATAACGCAAAGCACTGACATTAACTTTCGAAACCGAAATGAGCCCGGATGCTCGAAACTTTGGCAGCATCTCCGGAAGACTTTGAAAGTATTACTTCAAAAAAGTTGACTTGTGCTCTGTGTGTTACCTTGATCACAAGAAAGGAAAGCTAATGAACGAGTGATGAGTAACTATGATATGATGACACACATACAATCATTAATATATTATTTCCAAGGGTATGTATTCATTGAGACATTTCGTCAAACTTCATAATCAGTAAGAAGCGAGCTAGAGAACCAAACAAGTCAATAATAGAGCAACTGGTCTCTAAAACAAAAATCAAAATTGCATAGCAAAGAGGGAGAGCTGCCCAGACGAACAAATTTGAGTACTTTACACCAAATTTATATTCCTTAAGTCGTTGAATATATGTTATTGTTTTATTTGGTCAAATTCTTAAATTACATAACAGCGGTCGAGCTATTATTTTGTTTTTTATTTAGAAAATGGTGGCATAAATATCTAAAGTTTTTTAAAAGTTAATATTAAGTTCGCATTTTTTTTGGGTGGAGAAAGTTGTCAAACTCTTATTTCGTGTATTCCGTCATATTTTGGTCAAGAATTGCGCAATGTGTCATATTTTTAAACTCATTAAATATACATTGTTTATCATTGATAAATCAATTTAATTTTCTTAATTAAAAGTCTATATATATATCACTTGGGGAATCGTGTCGGCCAAAAACCATCAATTTGAGCTTCATTCTTTTTTTCTGAGATTTTTGAATTATTTTTAAAAGAAAAAAATAAAGCATCCATTCGGGTGTAATATTTTAGCAATGAAAAAGAAACGACACCTATTTAGCAAGTATCTATAGAATACATCGTATGAGTAACTGTATATAGACAGTTATTTGTCTCATCTTTTTTCATCATCTTCGTCTCGCAATCTCCCGTTTCTCCTCGCTCCATTTCCTTCGCCATCTTCAGTCTCGCCACTGGCTTTAAACAGGCCTAAAGCCCATCAACCCTCTTCATGTCTCTCTCCACCCCAAGACTCTGCTCCTTGCCGATAGAGAAGGTCTGGCTATTCAGTTTAAGAATTTAAATATGAGTTGTATTTGACATATATCATTCCAGATTCTTTTATGCTAAAACTGTTGCTTTAGCATTGTCAATGTTTGAGAAAAGTCCTTAATGAGACATTTAAAATATTACTTCTCTCCGACTCAAATCTTGACCTTTGGTGACTCTACAGTCAATCTGCAATTTTTTTGGACAATGCATCACCCTTCCACGGTATGATGAATGATGATGTGAGAGCGAATCATACACCAACGTCTTCAACACCTTCTATTGTCCGCTAATATTGTAAATTTCTTTATTTATCTGGTGAAATGTTCAATATAATATCCTTTTTACCCATTTCTATGTTCGTGTCTTCTATATAATATGGGTACGATCATCAAATAGATAAAAAAAAAGTTAGTCTTTTCACATTATCAGTAGGCGATTTTGACTGGATTGAATTATGTAAAGTTATGGTAATTTATCGAAAGTTATGAACTTATGGTATTTTTTTATAGGTTGTTTTGTCTTTTTACAACTATTCGAATGTCTACAACTTATTTACAGTGATTTTTTCCTTTTAAAATATAGATGGCAATGATGTTACTGGTTCAATCTCTCAGGTTAAGGCTCTCTCACTTAGGACGTTCAAGGCCAAACCTAATCATTCTCTCTTATACCTGAGTTTGATGTGCATTTTCTTCACAACGCTAAACGCCAACATGTTCGACTACTCCGATACCTCCTCCGCGGTGAGTAATTTTGAAAATTTATACGGTTTTTCAATTTATATTATGTTCAAGTTTTTCTTTTTATATTATTGTGTTACTAAAAAAAATGGTCTTCAGATAGTACTATAGTAGCTACCGTGGGTGTTCGATAATTTTTGAAATCTTAATTAGTTATAATATTCAGAGTTTTGAATAGGTAGTGATGCGTCTAATCCTTAAAAAATGATGTGTTTATGAAAGTGATATTTAATATCTTCTTATTTATAGATTTCATCAAACAGGATAAGTGTCCGTGCATGGACTTGGAACTTTGAAAGCAAAAAGGGTATGGAACTTTCTTAAATTTTATTTTTTGTTACGCTGTGATTAAGCTTTGTTGATCTTTTTTTTAATCCTTTTGGGATTTCTATTGGAAAGAAATGTCAGCAGAGTAATTGTGTCTTAGTCAACATCTATGGTTAATTTCGGTTCAGTTCTTCAATTCAAAGTTTTGCCTTTTGCGTTAATTTAATCATCGGTTCTCACTTCTCAATAATTACTTCTCCTTTGTTACACTTTATGTGCCTAAGAGCATTTTACTCTCGGGAATCCATCGGAGACGCATAATATTATATTCCATTAATTTTTCAAAACTATTGAATGTATTTTCTTATTTTTTACATGTAGTTCTGTTCTAACCTTTCTTTTGTCTACATGTATCGCATGCCGCAAGACAAAATCCAGCGAGAAACTCTCGCGAGTCTTGCATTTGAATATGATAAGCATGTTTTTCATTTCTCTTCGTCTTTTTTGTATTTCTCAATGTATTTTTGGGCTTCTCAGATCAATACAGCCTCAGTCATGCATTTTGACGAGCATCCTCCATTGTCTGAGTGTAAAATACCTCTTTGTCGCTCCTCGGTGAGTGTCTATTTCTGTGAATGTTTGATTGAGTAATGGTGCAATTTTTCGCGTGTCTTGCTTCTTGATAAAAATTTACCAAGCAATTAAAGTTCCAAATATTTTTTAATCTATATAAGTATCACTTTTTTTTTTTTGGTGCAATGTGATTTGTCATTATGATTTTGGATTGTCCTAATTATTTGAGTATCTGAAAATTTTGATAATGGTGATGGAGCTGATCCGATGCTCAATTTGTTACAAACACAAAAGCATGCCATTTTTTTTTTGCTATTTCTTAAATATTTGACTAAGCATTGTGATATGCATTAGAGGAATATGAATAAATTTTTAAATTCTATTGATGCCAAAGATTTTTGTATTTCCTCTTTTTTCAGATTTTTTTATATTTTTTAAAAATGAGCCATTCTCGATCTTATTTTTTGTATTAAGAAGAGCTAAATAATGCAAATTAGTCATAAGTTAAGACCTTTTACAGGTAGTCGATGTTGTGGCATACATCTACGACGCGTTCTGGAAACACTTCTCTGTCATTTTTTTAGTGTGAAATTTTTAGAATCAAGGTCGAGAATATGAAGGTAGTTACTTACTCGAGCTGCTATCTCCGCTTAGGTAATACTTTTTATTACAAACGTGTTCTCTATTTTTTTCTTCAAAAAGTATTTTTATTCTACATTACAATAGCTGTACATATATTTTTTGACAAGCTCATTGGAACGGGGAATAAACAGACCCACTGTAATTTTATTCGTACTACATTACAAAAAATATAAACATAATTTCACGTTATAATTGATTGCAGAAATGAAGAGTATATAGATTTAAAAAAAAATGAAAGATTTGTAATTTGGTGTGTTTTATTATGTCATTCAATTGAATAATGTTGAAATATTGATTTTTTTTTCTTTTTTTTTTCTTCTTTATAAAGAATTTTGATAGTGCAAGATAGTGGTTACTATCATAGTTTTTTTTTTTTTTTTTTTTTGCGATTTTTGTTGTTGTAAATTATGAATTTTATAAGAATACATGTCACTGGTATGTATAACAATTTCGTTTTATTGCTATGATATTCCTGGTTAATTATATTGTTTTAACAATATAATCATTAGTTTGAATTACTATAATCTCTATTCTATTAGTGATGAATAGGGCATGCGAACCGGAATGTACAATTTTGAGAATAAGGGCCGATGCTATGGAGTTTACGGTCAATAGTTATGCTATTCAGGTAAATAGTCTTTCGCTTAAACATTCAACTTTTACAAAAGCATCAGTTAAACAATTATATACTTTATTTTATTATGGCGTTTTAAATGTTAAAACATGTACTAATGGTCATGCATTTATTATTTTCAGCCATTGTAAAATACATACCTATTCGTAATTTAAAGACTAAGGCTGATTTACATATACTCTAAATATTTGCAAATATACAACTTTTATTTTGGTTTAAGACTCCGTTATTTGGCAAATGTTTCGTTTATAACGACCGCGCGCTATATTGTCAACTTTTCGCTTAAATTTAGAGAAGGTAATGTATTAGTGATTTTTCCTTTTTTAATTTTAAGTGCTTCATCTTGTGTTTAGATTTTATTTGTTGATTCAATACGAAGGTATGTCTCAGACTCTCAGATCTTTAAATGCTTCATCTTGGGTATGCTTTTATCACACAGGTCAATATAGTCAAAAATGAGAGTTTGCCGATTTTACATAATAAAATGAAGAGGTTAGCATCAATATTTCACTAACATTACTAATATAATTTAAATTAAAGCTAATTATTTGAAGTAATAACAAACATTTTACTGAGAGAGAAATATTTTAACATGTGTTTATATAATATTTCCACATTATACTGTTTTCGAAAATTTCTCCGTTGTTTTTATTAACAGATTACTTTTGGTTAGACATGTCGGAGTGAGTATTTAGGGTCACCATCTTCATCTGATTTCAAAATAAATAGTTAATTTAGAATAGTATTCTTTTTATTTATATGAACTTTTGCCCCACTGAGTTTAGTTAAAATAGAGTCAATTTCTTTATTTGGATATAAACTCAATTAAAAGGATAGATCGTTATCTGTGGTTAAACTATAGCCGCAACTCACGACGTCGCGACGCATCGCGACATAATCGTAAAAAATCGCGACTGTTCACGTCGCGACGCGTCGCGATTCGTGCAGTCGCGATGGGTCGCGATTTTGTCGCGACTCGCTGGGCGATGTTTGTGGCATATGTACCTGTTTTCTTGAAATGTTTATTTTTAATATTTTTTACCCGAATTTTATTACAAGAGTTTATTAATTATTTCAAATTATATTTAAGTATATTAATTATTTAAAACTATTATCTATTATTTATTTTTTTCAAAATTATTATTTAAGTATGTTATAATTTATTATTTTGTAAGATATCAATAATCTTGATTTTTATTATTAATTTTTAATTTGTAACATATGTTAATAAATATTAGTATGTAACATATTAATAATTTTAACAAATTTAATTAACATGTAATAAATTTTGGGTGAAAAAATGTGTTATTTATGCTCCAAAAAAACAAAATCACGGGGATCCCCAATCCGAAGATCGCGACTTTTACCTCAAAATCGCGACGCATCACGATTCCCAGAAAAAGTCGCGACTTGCCTCTGCGCATCGCGAGGCACACCTCTAGGTTAAACCATAGTAATTAATATTTAAAAAAATGTTTCAAGCCCTTGTGTAAAACATAACCTTTAACATATATTGAAGAACAGGTATTCTATGAATGTCTTTGGTGTTATTTAGCAATTAATTCCAATTCTTTTCAATGCTTTTATTAATTCTACTGTTAATAAGTGTAACAAATTACTGCAGTTACTCAAACATTTATTTAGTAAGAAATTCTATTTTCATATTCAACAAAATAATATTGAAAAAAGTTACATATGATAATTATAAAATTCAGTTTTTATTTTATTATGTTTATCAACAATTCAGTAATTAATTATAAATTGAAGGAAAAAAAATGGTTTAATCTATAAATGAAGTTATTATACATAAACATGAAAATTTAATATTACGTCATAATATAAATACTAACATTTAATAGCTTCTATAAGGGCTTGCACTTATTTTAGAGTGAGTTTTTTCTTTTGATTTTTCATTTAGTAATGTCATTAAATCCATTACATTTAATTTTTTGGACTACTTTGATTCAAATGTGTTTCTTAGTGGTTGGCTTGCTAACATACATGAATGTATATTGTTCGTTTAAAAAATGCTTTTTAATGTGAATTTTAAATTTCAAATCATTATTTGGTTAAAATACTTAATATTTACTGTTATTTTAATAATAATAGTTTATCTTTTTAAGCGTTTTAGTCTCTTTATAAATATTTTGACTTTATAAATTAATTTGTCATTTTTAGACTATAGTAGTTTGGTAACTGTTTTTGATCAATTTTATAATTAATTACTTCATGATACATAAAGTTTATTATTTACGGTAGCAGTGACAAAATTTGAGAGAAATTAATTATGAAGTTTCAACTGGCAAGGCGTGGTTGAAAATATAAAATATTAATATAATAATATTTTCAACGTCATCGCGCAAAGCGCGGTGCCGATCAACTAGTAGTATATTTGATAGGTTTAAAAACGTGAAACGTGATGCGGTTCGGAGTGGAAACATAACGATAGACACAAAATAGGAGTTTGACAATTTTCATAAAAAAAGAAAAAGAAATCAATGTCTATTTTTCAAAGACATTGAGTATTTAAGCCAACATTTTCCTTTTTAATTACATTAAAAACACTAAAACTTATCTGACATCGCGAATAATTTTTTTTTTTTTTTGAATGGACATCGAGAATGTTTATCTGCCTATAATAATCCACTGTAATTCACTAATTTATGAATTAATACAATACCGACGTATTATTATCTTTTTTCTTTCTTTCTGTAATTCGATGTATCTATAATTCTTAATTAACAAGCGATATAACTGGTCCTAATTAGTGTCCCTTTACTTAACTAATCCTAATAGCTTTTTCTGTTTTAGTAATTAATTATTTCTCATCATTTTTAATGCCACCAATATTATTCTTCATGATCGCTTTTTTTAATAAAACATCTTGTTCATAATTAAACGAGGTCCGAAGGAACATATTTTATTTATTATGTTATGTGAGAGTTTAGACATGTATTTAAACTATTAACTAATTTATTAAGAAATCAGAAACTCCTATATAATATACGTCTTATACGAAATTTGTTAATTTTATAATGAAGATGTGGTGGTAAAGAATTTTGGATAAACTAATAAGTAGATGATGAAAACATATATACCAACTTCTTTGTGTATTATATAATTATTATAATTAGAAGAAAGAAAAAAATCTATATAACGTATGAGAAAAAAGTTAATTACGAATATTATAATCATTATAAATAGTTTAAAGCAAGGTATTAATTTCTCGAATATCCATCGGCATGCCCATCGAAAATCATTTTTAAAGATATGCGAAACGATATATCCATCGACATATCCATCGATTTACCTATGAGATACCAATCGACAAGCGGTATATCCGTAAAATGAAAAGTGCGAAACGACATCGGCAAGCGGTATTTAAAACCTTGGTTTAAAGTTATATACGAATATTATAATCATAACAAATAGTTTAAATATAATATTGCTGACGTACGTGGCAATAAGGATTCATTGGATAAAGTAATAAGTAGATGATGAAAACATATAGGGATAATAGCGGCAAAAGTGGCCAAAGTTAGGCCAAGTGTGCAAATAAGTGGCCAAACCGATTTAATATCGGCATAAGTAGCCAAAGTTTACCAAACCGTGGACAGTACAAATTCCATCCATTTCATGTCAACGCCGTTAGTCCCGGCTCTAACTAACAATGAGGCCAAAATTATTAACGAGATTATCACTTTTTTTTTACAAAGTTTTTAAAACACTACCCATTTTGGTACATTTTAATACACATAATGAGTAATATTTTTAAAAATATATTGTGGCTAAATGGGTATTTCCTTAAACAAAATTTCGGGTCTCTAACAATTAAATATATCTCAATAAAATAATATTACAAAGTCTCGATTTTAGCCACGACTCTAACTAACAATGTTAGGCCAACATTATTAACGAAATTTTTATTTTGTACAAACGTATTAAAACATACATATTTTAGTTCATTTTAATACACACAATGAGTAATTAAAAAAAAAAACTTGTGGCTAAATGGGTATTTTTGCTTATGGCAATATTTTTATATTTATTAGAGAAGTTTTTTGTGCTATTGATGTTGATATATTATTTTTATTGTTCATGTAACATTTTTGAAGTTCATATAGTGTTCTTGATATTCATATATTATTTTTAATGTTGATTTTAGTATTAGTCTTCTTGATGTTCATATCATGTTTTCATATATTGACCTAAAATCTCAAACCAATTGAAAAAATAACGATTTTAGCGCTGACGTGGCTAACGGCGTTGACATGAAATGGATGAAATTTGTACTGTCCACGGTTTGGTAAACTTTGGCTACTTATGCCGATATTAAATCGGTTTGGCCACTTATTTGCACACTTGACCTAACTTTGGCCACTTTTGCCGCTATTATCCCAAACATATATACCAACTTCTTTGTGTATAATATTGTGCCACATAAATAAATAAATAAAAAAGTTAGGTATTTTTACCGTAAGTGCCACGTGGTTTGTCACGTGGCAGTCAAGTGCCATGTAATGTGCTACATGAAAGCTTTTAACGAAAAAGTTAAGGACTTCGTGCAATTATCACGGTCAACATAATTTGAGTACTTTTGTCATCACTTTTTGAGTTTGGGTACTCGGCTGGCACCTTGACCAAAGTTTGGTACTTTTACCGTTATTACACAGCGTTTTTAAATTGATGATGAAAATTTCATAAGATTTCCTAGGCCATATTATTTTATAATTTATATGAATCGGAGCTAACTAAGTTGAAAAAAGGGACCCACTAAAATGTGAACCATAAGTGACAAATATTTCATTGGATCTTTGGTCCTCAATTAAATTAACATACTATATATTAAAAAAAAACACTAAAACTAATAATTATTTATCAGAAATAGCATAAAAATAACATTTGGATTTCACATGATCACACTCAAATGAGCATATATTTTTCTCTGTCATTTTTTTCTTGATTAAACTTTGTATGCTATTGTATAGTACATCATGCATGTGCTTGTTACTTGATTCCCATGCAAACGACAGAAAAATGAGACTTGATATTCCAATTCAACGTGCTGTGATTTCCAAATCACATAATTAAATAAATCATAAATGGGATTACCTTATTTATGGACATATTTTTAATAAATGTGGCCAACATTCTAATAATTAATTCATATTATCCCCAGAGTTTTGAGAAATGTAGTTTTAGTCATTTTGACATATGAAAATGTAAATATAGGTAAAAAAATAAAGTGAGATCTCTATAAATTAATAATGTTGAGACTGTCAAAATTTATTATATTATTATATTATTATTTATAAAGTATTAGTTATATAATTATTATAATTAGAAGAAGAAAAAAACCTACATAACATGTCAAGAATATATTGTAATCATCATAAATAGTTTCAAGATAATATTATAAAAATGTACTTTGGTCTATGCAATGATACAATAGTAGCAAGAATCACTTTGAACATTTTTTTATAACTTTACCAAAATACAACACTAGCTCATCTTGATGCTATTCCCAAGTTTAGAGTTGAAGTTGGAGGCAACATAAATTTCAAGAAATATCAAATAAATCCACAAATAACATTTTAAAAATCATTACATGATTATTTAATTAGTGTAATTTATTTTTATGTATTTTGTAACTAGTTATAGAATGTTATATTTTATTTATAGTGATTTCAAAATTATATATACAATCTTATTATTTTTTATATTGAAATATTAATTTATATATATCAGTTGGGACCTATTTACTTTTAAAAAATAATTTTTTTATAAACTTAATGAATTATTGATTTATCTAGTTATTCCCGAGTCGGAACCACACCAAATTATTATATAATTGAAGTTATTAATTTATCAATGTTCCACTATACTTTGAAGTACCTCAAAGCTCACGGTATATTTTAAATCTTATTTTTAGAGGCAAAAGTATTAAACTTTTAAAGATTGTTCATGCCGTTAGTACCGTTAGCTTTAAAAAATATCAATATTTATTGCAACATATGTACATAAGTTATTAGTGACAACGTAAGTACTTAAGATTTATTATCGACATAAGTATTAAATTATGTAGAATTGGTGGATACAATTAAAAAAATAGCATAAATGATAATAACTTAGGTAATTCTATATGTTTTCATTTTTATGCATAACATAGTAACTTATTTTGCTAATAAATTATAATAATTTATGTATTTACTTCGTCAATAATAACTTAAGAGCTTATGCCGCAATAAATATTGATATTTTGTGCAAGTTAAGGGTTTGGTACTAACAACTTTCATAATTTTTAATGATTTGATACTTTAACTCTAAAAAATAAGAATTGAAATATGCTATGACCTGTGAAGTACTTCAAGATATTTTGCGTATATTATTTATTTTGAAAAGGTCACTTTTTAATGTATAGCAGGATTTTATTTTTTCTGATAGCAAGTATAACAAGATATATGTATCTCTTGAAAAGCACATAAATAATAGAGCTTTACACTTTTTCAACGCAAAATTGATATTATTGTTTAAAAAAAAAATTTAATTACGAAAATTGAAATTTATTGAGAAATTAAGACGTAATTGTTGAAAACGAAAGTCAACAAGAAAGCATGATCTTCCGATGAGAACAACAAACGGACTACGAAGATGAAAACGACAAAGAATAATCAGCGCAACACGAGCGGCTCTTCAGGGGTGACGACGACAGTCACGCCCAAAATTGTTGATATGCAATTAAGACAATTTTGAGGGAATTAAACGCATTTTGTAACCGATTATTTATGAGGTCGAATCTCAATTACTAAGCTCTATAAATAGCGAGTTAAACAATGTAAAAAGGATCGAAAATCCCTTATTGAATATACCGACATTTGCACACTAAATTCTCAAGTGCTTAAACTCTTTCCAAACCTTTTTTTTTTTAAGTGATTTAGTTTTAACGGAAAGACCGGAGATCTAAAGTAACTAGAAAAACGAAATCAAAAACTCTGTGACTGCAGATGTGAATTTTTCGCCTCAACTATTAAAGTTTGAGCAAAGTTAGAAAATAAATGCCAACTATATGGCCACTGGTCCAATCTTAAAGCTTAGTCGACAAGTTACAAGTTAATTTGTGAGTATATTTACTATTATTTATATATTTATTAAAATGTTAGTGATATTATTGAACAAAGTCACATTGTACTCTTGCATTAGTAGACATATTATGTGTAAGAACACGTGTCACTATTGACCAAGTTTACATATGTAAAGGGAGCATGCATTTGCGTTTCATGAGATTTGAACCCGTGATCTCTTGAAGAAATAAGTAATTTAGTTACCTTCTGGCAAACCAAAAAGATTGGTAGTATATTTTTTTTTCAATAGTAATATTATTTTGTGTTGATAAGATTTTTTGGTTAATCAATAAAGATGAATATTATGTAATATGATAACTAAAATTATTATTTATTTATATATAAAGACAAATTAAAAAAGTAAAATATTTTTGGATTGGTCCAAAAAAATAATATGTATTTATTTTATTATTTGCTTGGTTGACACTACATCATATATCATGCAATTGCAAGTTGTATTTTGATATTTCATATTTTGTTATTTAAACAAAACTCAGATTGATATTATTTTTATATACCCCTATATTTATATTGACTAAATAAGAAAAAAAAAATAGATTCTAAATTTGTATTTGCTTAAAATGCTGTTACCAATCTAAGCGAAATGCGTTGCTGTCAATAGCAGCAAGTAAAATCCAAATGTACAGCAAAGACTTACAACTTTGTTATTTATATATATGAGTTTCAAAGAGACGAGTCACAGAGAAGAAGAGGAATTGCAGACCAAACACAGAACTCTGAAGCAGACTCTTAGTGGTGCAGATTCAAACCCCATCGCTTTCAACTTCATTCCATGTAAGAAAAAGATTACTTTTTTATTTCCACTATTCGATTCTGAGTGATGCCCAGATAGCCAATTGATCATATATATTGGAGACAGCGAGAAGAAATGGAGATCAAAGAGCAGGAAGAAGAGTCAAGAAGGCCGTTAATGGCTTCCGAGGATGGATCGGCTATTGAAATCGGAAGCGAAGGTCATCCATGGATGGTTTACTTCACTACTTTCGTTGCAGTTTGTGGCTCTTATGCATTTGGGACTTGTGTAAGTCTTTCTTTCTAAAAATATGTTTTATTTTTGCGATGTCGCGGCATAAGTTCTCATTATTATTCGAAACGGCAGGCCTATTTTTCTTTGTACGGTCAAAGTTTTTAATGTTGACTAAAGACTGTTTTCGAGTACCCATACATAAAACAAGTGACTTTTTTCAATTAAAAAAAAAAAAAAACAAGAGACTTTTTTTTATTTGTGTTAGTTTAGGGTAAACTCCGGCTAATGTACTCAATGTTTGATAGATTTTGGATTATGTATCCAATGTTTATTTTCAACGGCTAATGTACCCAAACTTTATTCCGTTAGATTTTTTCATGTTTCCGTTACTTTACCGTCAACGAGTGATTATGTAAAGTTTTTTTTATTTTTGGCATAACTCACTCATTTTTTGTCCACAATTTATGCACGACCTATGGTTGGAAAGATAAGAGATAGACCTACAACTTTTATGTTGTAAGTTTTGTAAAAATAAAGTTCAAAAAATACAAAATTTCAATTATTATGTAAAACTGGACATTAGTGTAATGCAAAATATTTGTTTCCAGCAAATTTTAATATACTTAATGACTTTTTTTTGATGAAACATAAAACTTAAAAGTTGTAGATAAATCTTTTATCTTTCCAACGGTAGTTTGTTTATAAATTTTGGAAAATAAATGAGTGAGTTATGCCAAAAATATGAAAACTTTTTGCACATCACATTTTTCATATTTTTGGCATAACTCACTCATTTATTGTCCAAAATTTATAAATAAACTACCGTTGGAAAGATAAAAGATTTATCTATAACTTTTAAGTTTTACGTTTCATCATAAAAAGTCATTAGGTATATTAAAATTTGCTCGAAACAAATATTTTACGTTACACTAATGTCCAATTTTACATTGTAATTGAAATTTTGTATTTTTTTAGGTTTTTGTTTACAAAATTTAAAACACCAAAATTGTGGATCTATCTCTTATATTTCCAACCATAGGTCGTGCATAAATTTTGGACAAAAAATGAGTGAGTTATGCCAAAAATAAAAAAAACTGTACGTAATTACTCACTGACGGTCAAGTGACCGAAATACGAAAAAATCTAACAGAATAAAGTTTGGGTACATTAGCCGTCGAAAATAAACATTAGGTACATAATCCGAAATTGATCAAACATTGGGTACATTAGCCGCAGTTTACCCGTTAGTTTATTATTGGTTGACAATAGGAGTCGTAATTGTACTTTTTTTTTTCTTAAGTTTTTGATTGGTTGACAGTAGGAAAGTAATGTTGCAATTATTCCTTAATTATTTCTCTAGTTCAGTGGTTGAATATTTGAAAAACTCGACAAACATACTTTTTGATTGCCAATTTTTGTTTTCCCCGATTTTTGATATATTTTTTATTGTTTACAGGCAGGTTATTCATCGCCTACTCAATCTGCTATAAGGAAAGATCTTAACTTGTCTTTAGATGAGGTATTTATGCTATTTAAATCTTAATTATATTCTTAAATCCCCTTTTTTTTTTGTTTACTTCTCTTAAGGGGCTATTTTGAACTTAATTTCGGACCCTTTCCATGATCAGTACTCTCTATTCGGATCCATATTGACGTTCGGCGCGATGATCGGCGCCATCACGAGTGGACCGATCGCTGATTTCATCGGTCGAAAAGGAGTAAGTTCGGATCACGTTACATACATTTTGAATTTTTAAAATCCAAGCTAAAAAATCGTACTTGCAGGCTATGAGAGTGTATTCCGCTTTCTGCGTTGCGGGATGGCTCGCCATTTTCTTCGCCGAGGTTCCTATCTTCTTGCCAAAACCGTTTACTGTCGTTTATTATTTCGTTTATAATTTGTAAGTAAGTGACATTTTTCGTCTTCTTAATCTTGGATTGAATTCAATAACGAAAGGGGCCTTGGCCGTTAGACCTTGGAAGGCTGGCCACGGGCTACGGAATGGGAGCATTTTCCTTCGTGGTTCGTTTATTATTTTACTTCTGAATATATATATATATATATACGTTTATTTAATATTTGATAAATTAATAACTATAATTAAATTAGATTTGTTTTACGGTCCTGACTAGGGACCAACGTACTAAATTAATATTCTCAATAATATAATAAAATTTTTAGGTATTAATTTATCGAGGTTATATATGATATATGGAAATGATATTTTTCTCGACTAATTGTGAAGTTTTTTTATGGACTTAAGGTTCCGGTTTTCCTAGCCGAAATCGCACCCAAGAATCTTCGAGGATTACTTACCGCCACAAATCAGGTTAGCTTATTCAAAATTTTAGCATTTCCTTAAGTTTTTTTTTTCTTTTTTGAAGGGTTTCCTTAAGTTATTACTACTATTGATGAACAATTTCCGGTTTTCGTTTTCTTCTTCTTCTGCAGTTCATGATCTGTGCCGGAGTGTCTGTCTCTTTCATCATCGGTACCGTAATTTCATGGCGAGCTTTGGCATTAGTCGGTAAAACCTCAGACACGAAATTCGTACATTTGAGTTCTGTTGAGACTGAAAGTCAAACCCCATGAACAAAAGTCAACAGTCTATGGGACAGATTATTCACTAATTTAAGTTTTTACAGGGCTGATTCCATGTGCCTTTTTACTATTCGGTCTCTTCTTCATCCCGGAATCTCCCCGATGGTTGGTAGGAATACCGAAATACGAAATGAAAACATGAAAATAAAAACAGATCGAAATAAGATCTTTACCGTTTCATGAACGCAGGCAAAGACGGGTCGCCAGAAAGATTTCGAAGCTTCTTTGCAGAAGCTCCGAGGAAAAGACGCTGATATATCTCGCGAAGCTGCTGAAATCCAGGTCATTATATATCAATATCAAATATATAGCTCGAATTTAGTACATACATTTATATTTTTGAAGAAGACAGATATCTGTAAAGCGAGCTCGTACCTTTTTCTGCAGGATTACATTGCGACGCTTGATCAGCTTCCAAAGGCGAAAATGTTGGATCTATTTCAAAGAAGATACTCTCGCTCCATAATCGTAATAACAAACTGAGTATAGTTTAGTCTCGTAATCGTTAGGTTTCGCCATTAACGTTTGTTTTCTTATTTGATTTACGAGCAGATTGGAATCGGATTGATGGTTTGTCAACAATTCGGAGGAATCAATGGAATCTGCTTCTACACCAGCAGCATTTTTGAGTCTGCAGGTACATAATTACCCGAAATACGATTGCTTGCATGTAAAGGAACTAAGAATACATTTTTTCTCGTAATATCTCAGGTTTTTCTGCTAAAATCGGAACCATCATATACGCAATTCTTCAGGTTTTTTTCAATCGTGACCATGAAATTTCGATAAAATGTACGAAATGCTTTTATGTATTATGAAATCTCCAAACGAAACTCTTGCTTGCAGGTCATTGTTACTGGAATGGGAGCGGCTGTGATCGATAGAGTAGGAAGAAAGCCTCTCCTTTTGGTAATAAATTTTCAATTCTAATAAAATCCCATTTGCGACAATGACTTTAATTAATTACTCTTAATGTCTCTGTCTCTCTCTCTCTCTTAATGCATAGGTTTCGGGTTTCGGATTGGTTTTGGGCTGCATTTTACCCGCCATTTCGTTCTATCTCAAGGTCGAAACAATCTAAATATAACTAATTATATATCAAGAATCAATATATTATCCACAATGATATCTTAGTTTCTTGATGTTTATTTTTTGATCAATCAGGTTCATGATCTGGCACCCGAAGCGGTCCCCGTGCTTGCTGTCGTGGGCATCCTGGTAAATCGCCGGATCACGAGCACTCCATAGGTTTCTTCAAAAAGTAAACTCTCTTTGACTTTGTAACGCGTTTGATCTTGTCGTCGTGTCTTAAGGTGTACATAGGAGCATTCTCAATAGGAATGGGAGCAGTTCCTTGGGTTGTAATGTCCGAGGTAAATGGAGTTTATGTCGTTTTCTATTTCTTCTCGAAACTTGGCGTCGGGTTTCCATTCTTTTTCGATGTCTTGAGTACCGGTTTTTGGTCGCAGATATTCCCGATAAACATTAAAGGCAAAGCGGGAAGCTTGGCAACGTTGGTGAACTGGTTTGGGGCGTGGCTGTGTTCTTATAGCTTTAACTTCTTGATGTCATGGAGTTCCTATGGTAAGAACAAGCAATTGTTAATCCTTAATTACGGAGTTTTTTGTGAAATATCGGGTATCTGGTATTCACGGTCCTTGTTTTGAGAACAGAACCAACTTTCACAAATTGGAGCAGGGAAATTCTCGGTCCCTTTTATGCATAAATATAATTTATTATACTAATATACATATAATAAAACCGGTGATATCCCGGTTTAAAACCGGTGTTTCCCTTGGATCAAAACCTGTAATCAATCCCGTGTATGACACCCATAATTTTAATTTACAAATTCGTTATTGGGATAAATCGATTTTTTTAAGCTCCTGAAAAACCGGGACCCAAATATAAAATCCCAGTTCCTCGGTGTCACCCCTAAAATAACGGTATTCATAATGTTTGTCTTGCCAAATATACCCTTAAGTCATCTTAATTAATTAAATTGCTTAGACTTGATTTAACTTTGCACGTACATTTTTTGTCCTAATTATGTGATTAATAAATCGATGTTTTATTTTTTTCTCAAGGCACGTTCATCCTCTACGGTGCGGTCAACGCTCTGGCTATAGTGTTCATCGCCACAGTGGTGCCAGAGACGAAGGGAAAGACCCTCGAAGAAATCCAAGCAGCCATTAACATTTAGAATGAATGAATGAGGATACAATAATAGAGCGTTTTTCTTTTTTAGTGAATTTTTCTTTCAAGTATTAATTGCTCATCTTGTGATTTGATTCACTGAAAATCATAAGAATGTTATCATTTGGAATTATGGTCATATGCATTTTCATTTTCTTCTTGACAGTTAAAATATAGAATGACTTATGCAAATACTCGTGAACTGGTCCGGAATTAGTCAGGGGTATTTCTGTCAATTACTCATAAATATATTCATTAGGAAAATAAAATTATCGAAGCAACCTTCAAAAGACAAAGCAAGTCATGACATGAGATAAAAGCCTTGAGAGTTACAGACAGTCGCTTGGGAAACTTCTATTAAGAAATTGCTAAAACAACGTTGTTTAATAAAGGAGTATCCTCTAAAACTATTTACCGTGTCAATCACTTTTGACCGTTTTTGAGATTGGATCGAGTCGGTTTTTGGATTATGAGCTCAAATTGATTAATTACTCCTTTCCTAAAAATTGATTAAATGTTATGCAATGACCACAGCAATTGAATTACAACCCCACTAGCCTTAATTAATCTGTTTCCTGGACAACAAGTCAAAGAAACAGAATCTATTCCCTCTGGGGATGCCATGGTTAGGTGGAGGGGGAGCGTGTTCTCCGATGGATCCGCAGGTGGGGGTGGCGTATTCGGACGCGGATCCCTTGGGAGAGGCGCTTGATTGGTTCTCTAGGCTCGGGAATCGTTGGGGTCCTGGAAGTCAAAGTGGACCGCATTTACCCTCTCTCGATTCCTTTGCCCAAAGGTTTTCCCGACCTCGTTCACAGAGTAGGGCCTCTGTTCGATCCGGGTCTGGCTGCTCATGAGAAACTCGATTTTCCTTCTGAGTTCGACATTTTGAGCAGCCTGTTCTTGGAGCTGAGTTCTTAGGGGCAGTTCTTCGGTACTGCAGCTGACCAGCGGTTCGTCAAGATTTCCGAATAAGGGAAATCACACCTTCCCCAGTCTGAGTCTATAAATAGAGAGAAACAAATGTCGTTTATAGACTCAGACATTTGCACACCTTCACTAGAGGAAAAACTCGAGCTCTCCCTCTGTCTCTAGGGTCTGCGAGTTTTCTGCTTTTGATCTCTCTTCTGGTTCGGCTTAGGAGATATTTTCTCCGGTAGCTTTAAAAGAACCGTCAGTTAAATTTTGCGACGGAGTGCTGCCGGCGAAGCCCACGCTTCGGTACGAGGAGTCCAGGAGAATATCCCGGAAGATCACGGGAGTTTCCCTCAGCACCGGCGGAGCCCTGCCCAAGTCAGAACGCGCAGCCAGAATCGTCAACTGAGGTACGGCCTTATGCATTGGGTCAATAAATGCAACCATTTACTGCTTTCTATTTATTTCCTATTCGACTAGATTATTAATAATGACTATGAAAATATTAAATTCGAAATATTTATCATGTCTTAATGAAATTATTACCCGATATCTGTGTCGTCGGTCCTTTAACAAGATTTCCGCTTTAAAATGAATTTTTAAATGTTACCGGGACGTCCCGGAGGCTATTATCGTGGTAAGGAAGTCGGACTGATACCACCGATTTCCAACATAAGGTGCTTCTCAAAGGAACCTCCTCACGTATGGCTATCTGGTCACAAGAGCTAGGAGAGTACGGCATCGAGTACGAGCCTAGAGTTTCCATCAAAGGCCAAGTCGTGGCCGACGTCATCGCCGAGTCATCCTGAAGAAGATATTGACAAACTGCCAAAGGCGCCTAAAAGGAAGAGTCATCCTAACGGACCAACTTGGTGCCTGCACGTTGACGGTGCTGCAAACGCGCACAGTTCAGGAGCTAGAATAGTGCTCACCAACCCCGACGGCGGAAAGCTCCGCTATACCATACGCTTCGGATTCAAAGCCTCGAACAACGAGGCCGAATATGAGGCACTGCTAGCTGGACTTCAAAATCGCGCATAAACTCGCAGTGAAAGACCTGCGAATCCACTGCGATTCGTAGTTGATCGTGAAGCAAGTAGAAGGAGAGTATCAAGCGAAGGAAACTCACATGGTGGCATACCTGGCGGAGAAACAAACGCTGCTAGATCCACTATCCTAATATGAAATCACTCAAATACCACAGGCAGAAAATTTGGAAGCTGATGCTTTGGCCAGAATGGCATTAGGGGAAGATGATGAGGAGCTTGGAAAATTTCTGATCGAGGCCCTCGAGGAAACTTCGATAAATAAGTCTGAAGTCCCCATTACGTCTAACGAACCCGCTGAAAAGATGGAATTGTCAGCACTCGACTAGCTGAAACACGGTACCATCTCTACCAATCACGACGAAATCCCCATTACGTCTGAGGAACCGGCTGAAAAGCTAGAACCGTCAATAGTTGAGTACCTGAAATCCGGTATCATCTCTACCAATCATGACAAAATTCCCATTACGTCCGACGAGCCCGCTGAAAAGCTGGAACTGTCAGCAGTCGGGTACCAGAAAAACGGTACCATCTCTACCAGTTACAACAAAGTTCTCGTTGCAGTCGATGAACCACTAAAAAGTGGACATTGTCGACGATCGCGTATCTGAAATATTGTACACACCCAGTCAACCTCGGAGAAATCCTTACCATATCGGACGAAGCCGGTGAAAACTGGATGACTCTGATAGCAGAGTACCTAAAACACGGTACCCTCCCTGCCAACCGCAAAGAAGCTAGGAAACTCAAGTTCCATGCAACAAGATACGCGATGTACAATAGAGAGGTCTACTAACACGGCTTCATGCAACGTCTCCTGAAATGTCCTGCCAAGGAAGACGCCGACCTAGTTGTGAGACAAATCCACAAAGGAATTTGTGGAAACCACTACGCAGGATGATCCCTCGCGCTAAAAGCCCTTAAACAAGGGTATTTTTGGTCCACGCCGAAATGGCGCAAAAGTGCGAAAAGTGCATGAGATTTGCGCAAATACCGCGACAGCCAGCAGCCCCGCTCTGCCCTGTGATGGTCCCATGCCCGTTTGGCAAATGGGGGATCGACCTAATCGGAAAATTACCAAAAGCCCCGGGAGGGGTGGAGTACGCAATAGTGGCCATCGACTACTTCACGAAGTGGGTCGAAGCCGAACCCATGGCGAAAATCATGCAGACCACCACGACGAACTTTATCTAGCGCAACATAGTGTGCCGGCACGGGCTACCTGAGTCGCTCATTAACAACAACGCCAAACAATTCAACAACATGGATCTCCAGGCGTTCTGCCGAGAACTCGGGATCAACAACACTTACTCCTCGCATGTCTACTCACAAGCAAATGGTCAGGACGAATCCTTCAACAAAGACATCTAATCGATTCTGAAAAAGAAACTCGACGAAAAGAAGGAAAAGTGGGCCAAGGAGTTACCCGGTATACTCGGGACATACCGGACTACCACCAGAAACGCGAGGGGAGAAACTCATGTTCGCTCTAACATATGGCGTCGAAGCGGTCATCCCCGCTGAAATCACGGTGCCCTTACCTCGAGTCGAATTCTTTGACCAGGTGAAAAACCTGAAAGCCCAACGAATTGAACTCGACCTTCTCGAAGAAAGACGAAATGACACTTGTGTACGCCTTGCGGCCCAGAAGCGAGTTGTGGAGCGATACTACAACTCCAAGGTCAAGACACGACGTTTTCTGGAGGGAAGCCTAGTGCTGAGAAAAGTTGGGCAAAACACGGAGGTCCTGGGAGTCGGCGTCCTGGGGCCGACATGGGAGGGCCCGTACCGTGTCGCCAAAGTCATCCGAGACGGAACCTATCGACTGGAAGAGATGGGGGTAAAGAAATCCCCCACCCCTGGAACTTGGAACACCTGATACAATACTACCAATAAGTGGTGCACGACAAAGCCAGAACTACACATCCGAAGCTAAGCCTGAGATACGAGCTGAAACCAAGCAAGGTAGCCGAACGGAGGCTTGGAGCCTATCCAAGCTGAAGTGAAGGTTTCCAACGCTCCAATTCAAGTTGAAGTTAAGATACAATCCAGGAAGAAGTAAGGCTCAAGGAGAAGTAGTTAAGCCAACACCGCCACCACGAGTATCCTAACCGGCCCGAAAAGAGCTCTGACCACCGGCCAATGCAAAAGAAGGCACCACAAGAAATGCCAAATCTATGGAAAGTCATATTTCATATTTGAAAATTATTGTCTCTACTTGAATAGATTTCTCGTAATCCTAACCGACTGCTAAAAAACTTGGGGGGGGGGGATCTTTGATCCCGCCTACTCAGTCATAAAGAACCTAGTACGGCCCGGAACTTTGATCCCGCCTACCCAGGCATAAAAGACCTAGTGCGGCCCGGATCTTCGATCCCGCCTACTCAGGTCAGTGGTTGCTTGAGTTAAGTTTGTGAATCAAAAAAATGGTGGGTTACTCTTACATGTGATGATTAAATTTGTTGCATGATCGTTCTGAAGTAGGTAGTGAATTTCAAAGGAACTCAGATTAAATTTCACTAATTTAATTGAGTTGAGACTAAACTCAATTTAGCTATATACGTGGTTAGTATGCTTTAGGAGCTGCAACCACGTGTCAGTCGCTTAATTACCTTAAAATAGTACCGAGGTTTTCTCTATGTTTATCCGAAATATACCTAGCAATATTTACTATATCTAAAAAGTATAAGACTTTCTCCTATATAAATTTTGATAAAAGTTTCATTCATGTCAATTAGCTATGTCGCACCCAATCATGTCATTGTTGTCAAACAACAATATGGATGGGAGAAACTTTCCTAAATGGAAAGCTAACATCAACATCGTCATGAGTAGCGAGAACATTCTCTATGTTCTCGTAGATGAATGTCGTGCGTGTTGGAAATTGGATATAGCTCCGACGCCATTTATTGGAAATCGGATATACTAATATCCCAATTTACCTTGAAAAATAACGAAATAGCTTCGATTGCAAATTCATTAAATATACTTTTAACGTCCCGTCCAAATTACCTTGAATATTCCGCTCTCATCAGTCTGTCCGGGTAACTTCAAAAATAATTTTAAGACGGAAAAGTTACACCGTAACAACATACTGACATCGAGTAATTTGGATAAAGCGACCGGATAAATAATTGGCAATTTAATTATCACAATTAATTTCATAACAACATTATTAAATCTAATGTCTATGGAAAATAAATAAATACAATAAAAGGAATTTTGCATTTATTGACCCAATGCATAAGGCCGAACCTCATTGACGACTTCCGACTGCGCGTTCTGACTTTGGCAGGGCTCCGCCGATGCTGAGGGAAACTCCCGTGGTCTTCCGGGATATTCTCCTGGATTCCTTGTACCGAAGTGTGGGCTTCGCCGGCACGTCTCCGTCGCAAAATTTAACTGGCGGTTCTTTTTAAGCTTCCGGAGAAAAATATCTCCTAAGCCGAACCAGAAGAGAGATCAGAAGCAGAAAACTCGCAGACCCTAAAGAGAGAGGGAGAGCTCGAGTTTTTGCTCTGGGGAAATGTGTGAAAAATGTGTAGAATGAGCTCCCTAATTATAGCCTTTAGCCCGTAACCAAATTTGAGAAATTTACTCCCAAATTTCGAAATTATATATATTAAATATAATTAATTATCGTAATCCAAAGGTTTAGATTCAATCTCATCTAAATCCAATGGATATAATTAATTAGGGATTTAATTAAATAAGAAAGACTTGGTAAAATCAAAAACCAATCTTATCTACTTATTCAAATTTCGAAATTTATATATATATATAATAATAATAATAATTTCGAAAAATTATTAATTATTATATATATTAATTAATTTCCAATCCGACGGTAAAGATTAAATCTTAAACCGATCCAACGGATACAATTAATTAGGTCAAATTCGAAAACCCTAAGCTTGGTCACCAAGCTGTTATTTTCGAATTAGGGTTAGGTCAAAAATCAATTATCTTATTCCAACGGTTGATATTAAATCATTTCCGATCCAATGTATTAAATTAATTTTAGGGTTTTTGCTAAAATACCAAATATTAGGTACTTATGCCGCAAATATTTAAAATTTCAAACCAAGTCAAATGCGTGTGAAGTGGTTGAACTTTTCTTACTGCTCAATAATCGATATACACATATAATATATAATTAAATATATATCATTATTATTAATATAAATCTATTAATTACTAATTAATTATTAATAAGATATTAATAATTAAATCCAAATAATTAAATTATATTAATAATTCCTGATCTCAATATCACACATTAAAATTTCATGGTGCCACACCATCATTTAATTCGTGACATGTGATTTAATTTCATAGCTTGTCGTCCCGAACACAAACTTAGAAAATCCATAAATCACAAACCGTAAGTCGGAATGACTTGGTTCAAAAAGCAAAGTTGCTTAGAATTTAATTTACATCAACATGGTGCTGATAGAAAATCTAAATTCTAGCTTTCTTTTTATCAGTTAATTCCGTGTACCAAAATATGGTACTTTTGCCACGCTGACGATAAAACTATCAGACGTCTGCCAAAGACTTGTCAGTTTTATTAGTCGAGCCAAATGATTAAACATTATCCAGAATGTATTTTAATCACGTACATATCATCCGTTACGGAGCTATCCTGGGGACCATGGACCCGTATCACTTAAGCTCCAACGAACCGCTAGATGTTCGTCAAACCTCGAAGTGATTCCACTATAGACCCGAGGCTGCACTCTTTAGTGATACGGTATATATTATTCCCTTATAACAACAGGGTGTCTATTGATACAGTCAAATTCCGGTTATTGATCTTTCACTTGATGATCCATACATGAGCAGGCGATTTTTACTGTATTGCCTCTCACTGCATTTTCATCCTTAACTTAGTCGGATGATATTATGAGCAACCCACTTATGATTACGAGTCATAAGCTGGCCATGGGTAAATCTCACTTCTCACCATCGAAAATTAAGGGAATCATCTTGACTCTGAAGAGAGCTATGTGATGCCCATATCTATGATCAAGCTACCTTCACTGTTGACTATCATGTTCCCAAAATAATAGTGTTGGGAACAGCGGTAATATATTGTGTTCTTAAATGGTTAAATCAAAGAACAATCAGGTCAACATATCAGACTCAAGATCACTCAGGACTTAGATCGATATCCATTTGATCATCTACTAGTGACTCAACTTCAAGTTATCAGTGACGGTCTTATATGATAACTTCTTGAGTTTAAGTCAGGTCCAGTCTAGTATGAAGACGCTTCATACTTAATGCACTTCTAGTGAATGTGACACACAGAGTTAATCCAGAATAGGATTATATCACTTAGTCACATTAATGACCTTTTCAATTAATGGGCTCCCACCCAGTTAATCAGGTCACGGACAATTTAAGTTCATTTATTATGATTATCAATTCTTCCTCACATTGACTCCGGTGTGATGATAATAACATAATTGCATTCCATTATGAACTATGGATCAAACATTCTATTTTACTCTACTGAAACTATAATAAGATTAACATAATAAGTATTATCTTTATTCAACGACTAGTCATAATCTTTTACAAATGGGTTAAAACAGCTTGTTTAAGGACACATGTCCAACAATCTCCCACTTGTACTTAGAGAAGATGACCCATGTCTTTCAGACCCATATACTCTAGATGCCTCCTGAATATTTTCCCTGGCAACGTCTTGGCAAATGGATCAGCCAGTTTGTCTCCCAAAGCTATTTTCATAACCCTTACGTCGCCTCAACGTACAATCTCTATACTGAGATGGTATTTACGTTCTATATGCTACACCTTGTCATGGTTTACGGACTCTTTGGAATTTTGCCACTGCGCCACTGTTATCACAGTACAACGTTAGTGACCCATCATACACCTGGAATTTCTCCCAGCTCTGTGTAAAAATTCTTAAGTCAAACTGATCCCTAAGCCGCCTCCTGGCTGCTTTATATTCAGTTTCCATTGTGGAATCTGCGATACAAGATTGCTTTATGCATATCTAGAATACCGCTCCAACAACAAGAGTGTACACTGCTCTTGATGTAGACTTACTCAAGTCCCGGTCAGACATAAAGTCTGAGTCAGTGTAGCATAGTGGATTCAGATAGTATCTTGACCACTAGCATATTATCTCCGGTTCTTCGAAGATACTTGAGAACGCCACTGCTGTTAAGTGAACTATACCTGGGTTAGATTGGTATCTGCTAACAATTCCTATATTAGGAATTCAGTAGCTAACCAAGCTTTCACGTCCGATATCTTTTTCAATCGTTTCCGATCAAAATTATGTCGGTGTATATCACAATGAAAACCACTACGTTTAACATCATTGAGTCAATAAATGCAGGAACTCAATCATATTTTAGCGAATCCGAAAGTCTTAATGTCACATCAAACTTTTCGATTCCTTGATCAAGAGGCTTGCTTCAATCCATAAATGGATTTGAGTAATCTGCAAACCTTCCCTTCTTCATCTTTATGCACGAACCTTCTCGTTGCACCATATAGATGTTCTAGTCAATCTTCCCGTTCAGGAACCGGTTTTGACTTTAATCTGCCAAATCTCATATAAGAAACTTTAGGATATGGACAGAATGGACTTTAGTGACTGAAGAGAATTACCTCGTAATCTACACTTTCTCTTGGGTTCAACCCTTGTCCACTAAACTAGCTTTGAAGGTTCCAACCTTCCCGTCCACTCATCTTTTTGCAATTGTAGATCCACATACAGCCAATGGATTTAAATCCACCCAGTAAGACTACAAGTTCCCAGATTTGGTTAGAATCTATAGATTCTATTTCTTGGTTCATGGCATCCTGCCGTTTCCCATGATCAGTATCCTTTATTACCTTGTTAAAGGTCTCGGGATCATTACGTTACTGTCATCATGACAACGTTTATCTCTTTCTGATACTCGTAGCGTCCAATCTAATGCTTGAACCTCCCACTACGTCTGAGTACCCAGAGTTCTGATTTGGGACCTGTGGTTTCCTCAATCTGATTTTCAACAGTCACTGTTGATCATGTAATTATTATGTTTTTCTGACAATTCCTTAAGTACTATTTTACTTTGAGGTTCATAGTTTATCATATAATCATATTCTAAAAGAGGTACTATCGTTGGTAAAACGACTACACTCTTTTATGATTATAAACTATATCTTGTCTAAGTACCCACTAAATGAATATTATTAAAATGATTACCTTCAGTGTAATCATTTCTAAAGGTTATAGTTTCCCTTTTCTGCAACACCTCATTCTGCTGGTGTGCTAGGAAACGTTGACTATAAGAGAATTAATTCTCCTTTAGATATTACATAACTAAAAGTTTAGACTCATTCCTTTCAGCAAAACTGAAGAGCCAATATCGAATTAAAAATTCGTATCATGCAATAAATTTCTGGAACTCACAAAAGTTCTAATTTACTTTGCATTCATACCATTACCTTGAATACTTGCCAATCATTAGATAAAGTATTCATTTCCTTCTCGAGCTTGTATAATGGACCACATACACCAAGTATGTACAAGCTTTATAGGAACTGTGGCTCTTAGATCGTTTTACGGAAAAACGATCTTTTAGTCAATTTTAATCTTTTAGATAAGATTCTCAAACAGGGAGGGAATTGACAAACAATTCACGCATTGGTCCATCCTGTTTATCTTATCTAAATTAATATGACTATTTGTAGATGCCATAGGTATGATCAATCACTTTCAGTCTTAACCTTTTATGGACATCATATCCATAATATTCATTTATTATTTCATAAGAGTTTCAACTCGTTTATATGTCATAACGTTCCATATAAATAATCAAATCATTTATTAAGAATATTATCTAAAATGACAGATACATGTTTATACACATTGACATTTAAAGCTCGTTTATTTCATTTCACCGGACAATCATTGTAAACAACTAGATCATTTCTTAAGATAATTATTATTATCTAAAATGATAAAACTTTGTTTACATAAGTGGACACTTGAATTTCCACGTAAGTCACGGGTATAATAAATATTGTTCTTGAAAACAACATTCTATTATATATACATAAACGAATTGCTTTATTTATAAACGACTTGCTCCCACTACCTTAATTGAAATAATTATCCCATTATGTTTTTGACTAACATAGTCAAACTTACATTAATGATTGTCTTCTGAATCCTGGATTCAGTCAAAGGTTTCAACCTTAACCAATCATTGACTTTGGGTAGGGTGATTATCTTATCTTTGTTTACCTTTCATCAATCTCCCAAGTAAAAGAACTTTCGAATTACTCCCTTGTAATTTTGAGTGGGAATACCGGCTAGGAACAAAAGATAATCAATAAGCAAACTGAATCACTTATTCAGACCATTATTGTCATGACAATATACACATCAGATTCTTAGATAGCAATGATATTTTAGAAATCGACATTTTAGACTGGCATTGAAATAAGAAACTTATTAAACTTTATTATAGACAGAATGTTTCAAATTATAGGTTTGAAATAGTTACATGATGCAAACATGTTCTTGGAAAAACGTTAAATAAACCCTTTAACTATTTCGTGATAATTTAACCGACTGTACACGTCGTTGCCGTCCTTAGTGGCATGGTCACTCTAGGGTGACTCGCGGTATCAACCATGTAGTTTGGTTAAACTAAGTTTTAGTCATAAACTTAATTAATATTCATAACAAGAACAGCCAAGTTCTCTATGATTATTAACTATCACCATAGACGGTCGGGAAGCACCAACTTCCGTGCAAGCTTAACCCATTATTTTCGGTTCTCGGGATCCTCTTGGAAACGTCGTCCTTAGGGAATGGTCACACTAGGGTGACTCGCGGTCCATTTCCAAGATTCTTCCGTCCCCATATTCTTTTGGAACTATCACAGTGTCAAACCTTCCACAAGCACACCTTCCTTAGGGAATGGACACACTAGGGTGACTCGAGGCGGTGTGGTTAGCAGACCTTGTGACAGTAATAATGGAGACCTTTGTTTTATTCTATACTTGCCATTGTTTTTAGAAAATAACGTTTTTTATTTTTTTATTTAAAACTTATTATAAACTCTTTTTAATGTCACATTAAAAAGGTTTATATTGAGGCATTATAATTACCGAGGTAATATCTAATAAGCCTTTTTATTTATTTATTAGTTTGTCGGTAGTGATAGGTCAACGCGTACGCTCTCCAGGAAGATGGGAGGGGTCCTAACCGGTCACCCAGAAGTGGATGGTGAACCGGCCCCACTTTTGATTCCCTCTTCCTTAGACAAGATTGTACGGTTGAGATTTTTCCGACTAATAATAAATAAATCTCCTTTATTGTTCATTATTTATATCTATTCCAATTCCGACATATTAATAATGTTCAACGAATATAGACACTATGTTCGCATGTTATGAAAATAGGTTCTATCAAATTATATCTATGATGAATCTTACTAATATGTAAATGATACTTATTCATAAAGAATTATCATTCATATTGAAGCCATTAATAATTATTTATGAAATATAAAATAAGCCAATGATATCATTCTATAAAGAATTATCATCCATATTTTATTTTATGAATAATATAAAATAAGACAATGTTATTTATCCAAAATAACATCCATATTTTAATTTATTAAAATAAGACAATGTTATTCATTAAAAAATAACATCCATATTTTAATTTTAATTAATTAATCAAACATAATTAATTTTAATTCATAAATCTCAATTTCAAAAATAACATTAATTCATCCACGATTTTTGGGTCGGGTGAGAAATCCGATCCTTATTAAAAAATAACACGTGGGCCATCCGGGCTTAATCCCGGGCCCATGTTTCGCGGATTAGGGCATTCCCAGCCCTTGGAATGGGCTGAGATAACTCCAGCCACGGTCTTCCAGGCCCAGGGACGAGCCCAGGCCCAAGACCGAGGCTTTTCCCAAAGCCCAGTGCATGGGCTTCGCCCAGTCGCGCTGCCAGCGACTGGCTGCTACGCGCTCAGCGCCCTCTCGGGCCACGCCTTGGGCTGATGGCTTGCGGGCTGGCTAAGCCCAATGGCCCAGCATGTCTTTCGGCCCATCAGGGCTGTGCGAACAGCCCTGTGCTTTTCCAATTTGGCCCTAGCCGATTGATTAGGGTTACAAAAAGTAACCCTAATTCATATCCGGTCCAAATATTTTGGATCGGGTATTTTAAAAAATCTAGAAATTCAAAATTTCAATTTTAAATTAATGATTCATCAAATAATTCGATCATTTAAAACCCTAATTTAAATTACGTAATTATTTATCCACGAACACGGGCTCTGATACTAATTGTTGGAAATTGGATATAGCTCCGACGCCATTTATTGGAAATCGGATATACTAATATCCCAATTTACCTTGAAAAATAACGAAATAGCTTCGATTGCAAATTCATTAAATATACTTTTAACGTCCCGTCCAAATTACCTCGAATATTACGCTCTCATCAGTCCGTCCGGGTAACTTCAAAAATAATTTTAAGACGCAAAAGTTACACCGTAACAACATACTGACATCGAGTAATTTGGATAAAGCGACCGGATAAATAATTGGCAATTTAATTATCACAATTAATTTCATAACAACATTATTAAATCTAATGTCTATGGAAAATAAATAAATACAATAAAAGGAATTTTGCATTTATTGACCCAATGCATAAGGCCGAACCTCATTGACGACTTCTGACTGCGCGTTCTGACTTTGGCAGGGCTCCGCCGATGCTGAGGGAAACTCCCGTGATCTTCCGGGATATTCTCCTGGATTCCTCGAACCGAAGCGTGGGCTTCGCCGGCAGGACTCCGTCGCAAAATTTAACTGGCGGTTCTTTTTAAGCTTCCGGAGAAAAATATCTCCTAAGCCGAACCAGAAAAGAGATCAGAAGCAGAAAACTCGCAGACCCTAAAGAGAGAGGGAGAGCTCGAGTTTTTGCTCTGGGGAAAGGTGTGTAAAATGTGTAGAATGAGCTCCCTATTTATAGCCTTTAGCCCGTAACCAAATTTGAAAATTTTACTCCCAAATTTCGAAATTATATATATTAAATATAATTAATTATCTTAATCCAAAGGTTTAGATTCAATCTCATCTAAATCCAATGGATATAATTAATTAGGGATTTAATTAAATAAGAAAGACTTGGTAAAATCAAAAACCAATCTTATCTACTTATTCAAATTTCGAAATTTATATATATAATAATAATAATAATTTCGAAAAATTATTAATTATTATATATATTAATTAATTTCCAATCCGACGGTAAAGATTAAATCTTAAACCGATCCAACTGATACAATTAATTAGGTCAAATTCGAAAACCCTAAGCTTGGTCACCAAGCTATTATTTTCGAATTAGGGTTAGGTCAAAAATCAATTATCTTAATCCAACGGTTGATATTAAATAATTTCCGATCCAATGGATTAAATTGATTTTAGGATTTTTGCTAAAATACCAAATATTAGGTACTTATGCCGCAAATATTTAAAAGTTCAAACCAAGTCAAATGCGTGTGAAGTGGTTGAACTTTTCTTGCTGCTCAATAATCCATATACACATATAATATATAATTAAATATATATCATTATTATTAATATAAATCTATTAATTATTAATTAATTATTAATAAGATATTAATAATTAAATTCAAATAATTAAATTATATTAATAATTCCTGATCTCAATATCACACATTAAAATTTCATGGTGCCACACCATCATTTAATTCGTGACATGTGATTTAATTTCATAGCTTGTCGTCCCGAACACAAACTTAGAAAATCCATAAATCACAAACCGTAAGTCGGAATGACTTGGTTCAAAAAGCAAAGTTGCTTAGAATTTAATTTAAATCAACATGGTGCTGATAGAAAATCTAAATTCTAGCTTTCTTTTTATCAGTTAATTCCGTGTACCAAAATATGGTACTTTTGCCACGCTGACGATAAAACTATCTGACGTCTGCCAAAGACTTGTCAGTTTTATTAGTCGAGCCAAATGATTAAACATTATCCAGAATGTATTTTAATCACGTACGTATCATCCGTTACGGAGATATCTTGGGGACCATGGACCCGTATCACTTAAGCTCCAACGAATCGCTAGATGTTCGTCAAACCTCGTAGTGATTCCACAATAGACCCGAGGCTGCACTCTTTAGTGATACGGTATATATTATTCCCTTATAACAGCAGGGTGTCCATTGATACAATCAAATTCCGGTTATTGATCTTTCACTTGATGATCCATACATGAGCAGGCGATTTTTACCGTATTGCCTCTCACTGTATTTTCATCCTTAACTTAGTCGGATGATATTATGAGCAACCCACTTATGATTACGAGTCATAAGCTGGCCATGGGTAAATCTCACTTCTCACCATCGACAATTAAGGGAATCATCTTGACTATGAAGAGAGCTATGTGATGCCCATATCTATGATCAAGCTACCTTCACTGTTGACTATCATGTTCCCAAAATAATAGTGTTGGGAACAGCGGTAATATATTGTGTTCTTAAACGGTTAAATCAAAGAACAATCAGGTCAACAGATCAGACTCAAGATCACTCAGGACTTAGATAGATATCCATTTGATCATCTACTAGTGACTCAACTTCAAGTTATCAGTGACGGTCTTATATGATAACTTCTTGAGTTTAAGTCAGGTCCAATCCAGTATGAAGACGCTTCATACTTAATGCACTTCTAGTGAATGTGACACACACAGTTAATCCAGAATAGGATTATATCACTTAGTCACATTAATGACCTTTTCAATTAATGGGCTCCCACCCAGTTAATCAAGTCACGGACAATTTAAGTTCATTTATTATGATTATCAATTCTTCCTCACATTGACTCCGGTGTGATGATAATAACATAATTGCATTCCATTATGAACTATGGATCAAACATTCTATTTTACTCTACTGAAACTATAATAAGATTAACATAATAAGTATTATCTTTATTCAACGACTAGTCATAATCTTTTACAAATGGGTTAAAACAGCTTGTTTAAGGACACATGTCCAACAGTGCGGTTTCTAGTTCCTCAAGTGCGAGGAAAGCAAAGGAACCGTATGAAAGCTGGATCCAAGCCAACAATCGCTCAATGGGTTATATACTAGCCAGCAAAGGCGATGCGTTGAGGGTCGAGCTGCAAACCCTTAAGATTGCATACGAAATGACGGAGTTTCTCCAAGGCATATATGGGACATAGTAAGTGCAGGCTTATCATGATGCGACTCATCTTTATATGAACTCCAGAATGAAACGTGGGACTAACGTCCGTGATCACGTAATGGATATGACGAATCACTTCAATGAAGTTGAATTGCATGGTGCAAAGGTGGATGATAAGTCCCAAGTAAGTATCATTCTGAACTCACTTTCAGCGGACTTTGTGTTAGTCACCAATAACTACATTATGAATAAGTTGGACTAAGGATTTAAGAGAAGTATAAGTTTCGATCATGGTTTTAAGTTTCATACTTTGTTATGTTTTTTTATTCTTGGTTATGCTTATATCATTCAGTTAAATTCTTGGATAATGGAAATAATGAGAGAATTTCATATTTCTTATTTTATTTCGCAAATCTTGATGCATCAATAGAAGTTTCAAACTTTTAATTTATTGATGTGTGACAAGTAGTTTTCCATTATGATGAATGAATGATTTACCGATAAGATAACTAAAAAATTACAAACAATTAAAATAGGATGTTCATTAGATAAGTACTATATAGTATAAATATCTAAGATGTTAAAAGAGACGATACGTTCGTTTTAATTCCCAGAAACATCTAGATGATGTTTTGAATATCTTTAAGATATCCAGATATGAAACCCTAAGTCATAATTAGAGATTTTAGAATACTCAAATGTAGTGGGAGCTCTGTCAACGAATCCCAGGCTACGAGTATCGACTAAATCAACATGAATATTTTGATATAGAGACACGTTGAACTTCATGGTATAAATGAATAAGTTTAATTATGAATTAAATGCAGGAAGGATACAAAATAGTTGACTTTAGCCATTGTCTAAAACCGAAGTACTTAATTAACGGTTTAAATGTACCGTAAGTATTTAAGGTAAGAGAGCAATAGACAGAAGAGTAATGCCTTAATATCGAGAGTATTAATTGATGGTGATTCCCTAGAAATAAAGAGAGAAAAGAAAGTGTAGAATCTTTTGGCTCTCTGATTTCTATGCTATCTAGCCAGATTCTCTTGTCCATTGCCTATATCCTCGAACGAGCGATGACAGATAAATTTCATATGTCTATCTGAATGGAAAAGTTGACTAGCATTATCCTTATGGATTTGTTCCAGATTGTATTTTGTATGATGAGGATTTAAAGTTAAAATTTACGGTATAATTTAATCTGTGTTGGATAAATGTAATATTTTAAAAAAACTTAGAAGCTTAAGGTTCTTAAACCTTAAAGCAAAAGCTTAATTTTTATTGAGTCCCGCGTATAGAATCTTAACCATGGTTTCATGAGTTTGATGTATAAACAAATAATTACGAATCAATCGATGTAATTATTTTTTAACAACATGATGGTTTTAGTATTAAAAGATTACTCAGTTTGTTAGAGTTTATGAGTGCGCAGCTAAAGCGTACTAGGGAGAACTTCTATGAAACACTGATGATTATTTCGATAAACCAACATGTTCCTTGATAAATTCACAGGGTGAAAATGAATCTCTCGTTCATCTGGGTATAAAAGGAAGAACTTAAATGCATGAACATTAAGAGAGTTTTAAAAATCTCAAGTAATATTGTATTAATGACAAAGCCATAATTGGACACTTAGGATTATGAGAACCAGTAATTAGTGTCTAACTTTATTAAGGTAGTGATGTAATTGTTATTCGTTAACAACAACTTCAGATCACAAGAGTCCTAATGGTAACTAATTTAATGTCATGGACATTAATTTGATATAGTCAAGCTCAGACATCCTCACGGATGCAAAGCAATTCATATTGCAAATGAAACCGGGAACATTATACTAAAGCATATTGGTAGTTTCAGTGGGAGCTTTGAACCATATAAGGGTTAAAACAAGGAACACAATCTTCTTGATAAGATTGTAGCAACATAGAAACATAATAGAAGTTATGACTAATTGACAACTCTATATTCATGAAGAAAAATGTTAAGAATAAAGTCTCAGGAGACTTTGATGGAAAAACAAGTTTTAAGGAAACGATGCATCTTCTGTGCAATAGGAGATTGTTGGACATATTTTTCATATGCCCTCTACTCAGATTCTAATCTCGCTTGTATAAGACTAAACATCGTTTACCTAAGAATGAATAGTAGTTATTAATGTTAATCTTATATAGTTATCTTTGTATTATATATAGAGAATGTTAATTGAATGTTTGATCCATAATTCTTTAATTATGCAATCGTGCTTAGTCATCACAACTAGTCTACTGTAAGGAGGTTTGACTATCACGATTAAGGCGAACTTAACAGGTCCATGGTCTAGATTAGAAATGGGAATTTCTAAGGTGTGAACGACCATTGATGAACTTAATAACATTAAGTGCGGTGATATATTACCGGATCACATGCATTGTTGAGTTCTTATCAAGTGTGAAGTGACTTCATATTGGACGGACTAGACTTATATCCGAAATATCAATTAAGTCATACACTGATGACAGTACTATATGGTCGTTTGGATTACCAGATAGGAATAGGCTGATGTCCCGAGCATTGTGGACTTGTACGGTTCACTTATATAATCTTTGATTTAATAGTTACAGAGTACAGCTTAGTACTCCTAACACTTTTATTTGGGAATAGACGGTTGACCAGGATAAGTTGCACAATGGCAGATATAGACAACATCTTTATGATATACTTATTATGATTTGTGGGAAACGAAAGGGTACTCATGATCAGCTAATCGGATTCATCATTCCATGAGTGAGTAGTTTGTAATAATTATAGATTAAGATAGTGTCGTAAAAAGGACAGAACGGTAAAATCACCCTTTTAATGAGTATCATAATAAAAAGAAGGCTTAGTATACCATATATATGATTGTATCAATGGACACGTGTGTTCAGGAAGATAATATTAGTATACACTTGAGAGTTGAGACGAGAGCTATAGTGGAATGTAATCGAGATTGGTAAAACTCTACACTTTTACCAAAGTTTGACTGTATACGTCCATATGTCCCCTTTGTAACTCCACAATGGTGACATCGCAAATAATGTTCAAATGTGTCTTTGAACATAGGATATTCCAATCAGATTCGATTCGTGATTGTTGTCACGAATCACTGATTACCCTAAATAATGGCAAAAGTACCAAAGTTTTGGTAAGCCAATGAAACTGGAAAAGGGTGATTGAATTTAATTCTTGGATATCCCCAGGGTTGTAGGAAAATAAATTCTGGTGTAGTTATGATTTTGAATGGTGTCAATCTGACGAACGGTTTGAGATTTATAATAATAAGAGTTTTTTGGTCTAGGACTAAAATTTCACTGCTATTTAAATAAAAAATTAGAGAAATTAAATATTGGTATTTATACTTGAAATATTTAAATGAGAGATGTATTAAAAACGATTTACATATATGAATATGCAATTTTAGATTAATAAAATCATGAAAATATAAAGATTTGAGTTCTTAAATCTCTAAGGTATTTTCTAAGGAAAAAAAAAGATATAAATTAGATTTATTCATTATTTGATTTAATTATTTAAATCAAATCTTTGAGTGAATATCTCCAATTGGTAGGAATAAATATTTGAAAGTTGGTTGAGAGATTTTCTCCAAAGTGGTTAGGTCATTTTCTATAAATAGGACATTGAACCTGAAACACACACCGCAGCTTAGAATATAGAGAATTAGAACTCTCTCTCTCTCTCCCTCTCCCTCTCTGTCTGTCTGTCTCCCCCCCCCCCCCCCCCCCCCCCCCCCACAACGCATCCCCGCGACGTAGTCCCAGAGCATACATCGGAAGGCTTCTGGGTGAATCTTCTTCAATAAAATCGAAGATAACCTTAAGAACGGATTCAGAGACTTCGAATTTGATAAGCTACACAGTCTTGATATTTACTGATTATGATAGTATTATTTATTAAAACTCAAGGCTTGGAATAAAACAAGATAACAAGTTAGCAAATTAAAACAATTAATTCATCATGATTTTGGAAAATTAATTATAAGTTGTTTTTGAAACAGACGCTTTGACAGGGTTATTGGTATGAGACTCTAACCCAGAAGATTTTTAAATGTCAAACTGTGTGACAAATCAACGATTACAATTTCTTATTAGTCAATGGATATCCTTTTAGGGTCTGGATCCGCAGATACGACCAGAGATCAGTGTCTGAGGATACCGACAACCAACTCCATGCGTACCAATAATTTGATCGTTAGAACTCCTTGGTAATGCTGCGATAGACTTGCTTTAACGGCATCGGAAACCGGACTCAAGATTAGTGGGTACTTTGTAAATGGGATGGCGAGACTCGTGTATAATACCACTTACGAAGCAACTTGATCGGACGACAGACTCAACAAAATTTGTGACTTCACACTATCTCCGAACATTAAATGGCCCACACACTATGCCACGATCACACACACCCCAAAAGTGACGATCTATACCTGCAAATCATGGAATCAAAAATATCAATAAATATTGTGTCAAATAAATAGATCATCCATCTAAGGATACTAAATAAATATCTTCTCATAATTAAAAGTTTAAGTAGGTTAGGGCATGTTCGCCAAGCATCCAGACTCGCACCGTTCAATGTACGAATTACATGACGAGCTTATAAAAACATAACCCTATTATTAACGCATCTCCTCACAATTAAATTAATAATACAAATCAAAGCCTTTAACGACATAATTCCACAACTATTGCACCCTAATTAACGCAACCTATTATGTAATTGAATCTATTGTGGTATGTAGTTTACAACTTGGTGAATTGTCGTTTTTCTGTCATTGCCGAAGCAGAAAATGTACAAGCCCACAATGGTTGACAAATAAGCAGCGTTAAACCACGATCTGTGTTCCCAAAAACCTACGCCCTGAAAGACTCCAACACAAAAAATGGAAAATTTGTTTGTTCCTGAAAGTATTTTATCAATGAGGATGATGCAGGAAGCAAACACCTCTATGGCCGACGAATATGAGAGTGCGCCCATGTCAGTCATAAAAGTTGGCACTAAGTTGGGCCAGCCCAACCCTTTTCGGGGCCTTGGGCAAATCATTAATATGAGACTTTTTTTTGAGCCTGCAATATAACATTGCAGGAGCTATAGTATAACCGTATTGCAGGAGATATATGGTATTGCAAAACTTATACAACGCATTAATATGCTACTCTAAAACCTGCCTTGGGCGGCCGCCCAACTAGCCCATAGGTTAGGCCGGGCTTGGCAGTAAGACCACCAAAGCTGGGATCAAGACAAAAGACTTCCTCGCACTGATCGACAAACTTCCTATCTCCATCAAAAAATGTGGAAACACCTTATGTAAGGTTTCGCTTTCTAGAACTAGGAACCCTACCGCCATGAAGAAGAGTTCTAGGTTTGCGCTACTATTGACTATACGTTTTCCTATATTCCCAAAAGAATATTCGGTTATTTCCGAATAGCTTCTAAGTTTGGGGTTGGCATCTATACACCTTCTTAGTAAGTTTGTTGTGTAATGTGTTCTTGCCGCTACTAGTAGAAATAGTATCAGACTCGCCCAACCTTTCGAGGCGGCATATGGAATCGTCAATATACCAATTCCTGAAAAATAAAAAATTTATATAATTAAGTTAATTGTGAACCATGAAAATATAACAAAGAATCGAATTGTTTAAGTTGAAAAAAAAATATACTTACCAAAAAAAGAGTTTACGCAGTTGAAACATGTTTTCATTATGCTTGATCCAGCCGAACCCGTACTCATCACATTTATACGCTCCATATCTTTTAATTGGATTGATCACGATCATGATGAAAATACATAATTATATATATATAACTAAATAGGGGCATCATAAATATTTTTGTTGATAGTATAAGAAAAGATAAAATCATTGGGTTCGGGTTAATTCTAACTCATTATTCATAAGAACTAGATTAAAAAATATGATTATTAATAATTGTCGGTAATCGCGCTTACCGCGATGAAGTAATCGTTAACGAGGAGACTATAGATGAACCACAGAACGACGCATATGTTTAAGCAGAATGATACAGGGAGAGGCTAAAATTCCACACCCTTTGTCCTGATAACATGCGTCTGATTAGGAGAGACGCTTAGGCATATTAATTTGCAAATAAATAAATAATTAATTAATTAATCTTTATTTAACTTCCATGATGTAAAGATGGGCTGCGAAAACACAGATGGAGGACACGGCGCATATCCATCCACGACGGTTTGTCGGCAAGGTCCGCTATGGGCACTGAACCACGTCAAAAGTAAAATCAACCCGAAAACTCCCAAGTTGAAGAAATCTAGGAGCTTCACAGTATAATCTGCATAGAATATAGAGAAATAAATATTTTGTTACACACGTTAAAACACTAGTTAATATGCCCTAGGGGTAAAAACCGCTTTTTAAATCCATGTCCTAGTTTTCTTGTATTTTTTAATCAGTAGCATGTAAAACAATTTTTTTTCTTTCTTTCTTAGAGCTGAGAACTATTTATTTAATGGCTTTAAACCGGTACATAACCGGGACCAATAATCGGTCTAGTAAAAAGAATAATTTTTTACCTCTTCTTAGCAGGACTCATAGTATCGGATTTCAAAATTTGTACAGCTAATTCCCAATTTTTTCTATCCTAAAATACCAATTCTTAAACCGGTAATGGGAACAAGTACTCATCAAAGTTACATGTGAAAAGTTTCCCATTCATGCAACGTCATTATAGACAAATATAGTTGCGGGGGCCTAAAAGAGTGGTAACAGTAAATGCCGGTTCCCAATATGTTATTTCTAAAGTAGAAAAAATTTTAACTAGTAGAAGAACCGTACCTGGATTTTTGGCCGGGCATAGAAGAGGAAGATGGCGAGATATATTGATTCGACGGCGCATCCGACGGAGTTGATGGCTATTATGAGAATTCCATTAGTTTCGAGGAGACCATAGTAGACTGTGAGCATCGAGCTGAAGTGCGTCACTGAATACGGTTATCCGGTAAAATGTTGGTCTAAAAAATACAAACAATTTATCTACTAATTACTGCCATGTATACTCATCATTTATATATATATATATATATAAATATCACAATTGTGTGTATAATTGTTGTATTTACAGTGGAGCTAAGTAGACCAGAAACGACACGATATTATCTGCAATTTGGATACCAAACATTAATATATATAATTAGATGATGGTTCATAATTAAGCTATATATATATATGTTAAAAGTATGTAATATATATATATATTGTTAAATTACCAAAACTGCCAAAAATAAAAGCCAGGTTGGAAGTAGCGGTGAATGCAATATATATATATTCAAAACAACAAGAAATATATATATATATAATGGCATTCACCGGTACTTCCAACCTGGCTTTTATTTTTGGCAGTTTTGATAATTTAACAATATATATTACATAGTACTTTTAACATATATATATATGGTTTATATATGAACTCTCATCTAATTGTATATATTAATGTTTGATATACAAATTGCAGGTAATATCGTGTCGTTTCTTGCCTACTTAGCTCAATTGTAAGTATAACAATAATACACACGTTTGTGATATATATATATATATGATATGTATACATAGCAGTAATTAATTGATAAATTTTTTGTATGTTTCAGGCAAATATTTTACCGCATATATAGGAAGAAAGCGACAGAGGATTTCCAAGCGATACCATATTCAGTGGCACTCTTCAGCTCGATGCTCATACTCTACTATGGTCTCCTCAAAAGAATGGAATTGTCATATTAGTCATCAACTCCTTCGGATGCTCCGTCAAATCAATATATCCGCCGTCTTCCTCGTCTATGCCCGGCCGAAAATCTGGGTACGTTTCCTCTACCGATTAAAAAATTGCTACTATATAAATAACATATTGGGAACCGGCATTTACCTTTACAACTTTTCTATGCCCCAGCAAAAATTAGAATGTATTTTTTCACTATATTTGTATATAATGACGTTGCGTGTATTGGAGACTTTTCTACATGTAACTCTGATGAGTACTCGTTCCCATTACCGGTTGAAGAATTGGTATTTTAGGATAAAAAATTTGGGAATTAGCTATGCAAATTTTTAGATCCAATACAATAAGTCCGGTTAGGAAGAGTTAAAAATTATACATTTTACTAGACCGATTATTGGTCCCAGTTATGTACAGTTTTAAAGCCGTTAAATAAATAGGTCTCAGCTCGAAGAAAGAAAGAAAAAATTGTTTTACATGCTACTGATTAAAAAATACAAGAAAACTAGGACAGGGATTTAAAAAGCAGTTTTTACCCCTAGGGCATATTAACTAGTGTTTTAACGTGTATAACAACATATGTATTGCTTATTTACCATATTCTATGAAGATTTACATTGTGAAGCTCCTAGCTTTCTTTAAACTGGGAGTTTTCGGGTTGATTTTACTTTCGACATGGTTCGGAGCCCCTGACGGACCTTGCCGACAATCCGTCGTTGGATGGATCTGCGCCCTGTCCTCCAACTGTGTTTTACAGCCCCTCTTAGCATCATGATACTTAGATCTAGACTAATTAATTATTTATTGATTAAAAAATTAATATTCCTAATCGTCTCTCCTAATCAGAGACATGTTATCAAGACAAAGAGTGTGGAACTTTTGCCTCTCCCTGTATCATTCTGCTTAACCATATGCGTCGTTAAGTGGTTCTTCTACGGTCTCCTCATCAACAATTACTTCATCGCGCGCGGCAAACGTGATTACCGACAATTATTAATAATGAAATCTTTTTTTAATCTAGTTCTTATTAATAATCAGTTAGTTTATATTTTCTTATTACTAACGGATCGAATTAACCCGAACCCAATGACTTTATCTTTTCTTATTACTATCAACTGAAATAATTATGATGCGCCGATATTGTTATGTATGTAATTATTGATTTTCATCATGATCGTGATCAATCCAATTGAAATATATGGAGCGTATAAACGTGATGAGTACGGGTTCGGTTGGATCAAGCATAATGAAAGCATGTTTCAACTGCGTAAACTCTTTTTTTGGTAAGTATATTTTTTTTCCAACATAAACAATTCGATTCTTTGTTATATTTTCATGGTTCACAACCGACTTAATTATATAAAATTTTGATTTTTCAGGAATTGGTATATTGACGATTCCATATGCCGCCGCGAAAGGTTGGGCGAGTCTGATACTATTTCTACTAGTAGCGGCATCAACCTATTAAATAGCCAACTTACGGAGAAGGTGTATGGATGCCAACCCCAAACTCAGAAGCTATTCGGATATCGCCGAATATTCTTTTGAGAATATAGGAAAAAGTATAGTCAATAAAACCGCAAACCTAGAACTTTTCCTCATAGTGGCAGGGTTCATAGTTCTTGAAAGCGAAACCTTACATATGGCATTTCCGTATTTTTCGATGTAGATAGGAAGTTTGTTGATCAGTGCGAGGAAGTCTTTTGTCTTGATCCCAGCTTTGGTGGTCTTACTGCCAAGGCCCCTTTTAGAGTAGTCTATTAATGCGTTGTATAAGCTTTGCAATACCGTATATATCTCTTGCAATATGGTAATATCATAGCTCATGATATGTTGTACTGCAGGCTAAAAAAAAAGTCTTAAATTATTGATTTGCCCAAGGCCCCGAAAAGGGTTGGGCCGGCCTGGTTTACTGCCAACATTGATGACTGACATGGGCGTACTCTCATATGTGTCGGCCACATAGGTGTTTTCTTCTTGCATCATTCTCATTTCCATTTTTTTTGTTGGAGCCTTTTGGAGGGTAGGTTTTCGGCAACACGGATCGTGATTTAACGCGGCTTATTTGTCAACCAATGTGAGCTTGTAAATTGTCTTCTTCAGAGGTCATGTTGTTACCTCTTCCGTCCACGCGTCAAGTTTTATACTTCATTCCACAATAGATTCAATTACATAATAATGTGCATTAATTAGGGTGCAATAGTTGTGGAATTTTATTGTTAAAGGCTTTGATTTATATTATTGATTTAATTGTGAGTAGATGCGTTAATAATAGGGTTATGTTTTTATGAGATCTTCATACGATTCGTAAATTAAACGATGCGAGTCTGGCTGGTCCTCTTCTCGGACCAAGACAACGCTAACTTCCCTGGTTGAGACGGAAAGGTAGAGGTATACAACTTTCTAGTCCCTTGGTTTTGATAACAGAGGAGGCGACCCTAGGTAGGCCTTCAACTATTGAATAGCGTTTCCCATTTCTCGTCCCGGGCAAAGTTCTTCCCGCCCTTAAGGGCTTGGAAAAGCGGCTTGCACCGATCTGTGGCTTTCGACACGAATCGTCCCAAGGCGTTGATGTTTCCATTGAGACTCTCCACTTATTTGATCCTTCGAGGGCTCTTCATCTCGATCAGGGCTCCGATCTTTTCGGGGTTCGCCTCGATTCCCCGTCGGTTGACGATGAATCATAGGAACTTCCCCGATTCGATCCCGAATGAGCACTTGGCGGGATTTAGCTTCATTTGGTACCTTCGGAGAAGCACGAATATTTCTTAAAGGTCCTTAATGTGGTCGGCTTCTGTGAGGCTCTTGACGATCATGTAGGAAACGTAGACCTCCATGGTTTTCCCGATGAGTGAGGAAAACATTCAGTTGACCAAGCGTTGGTATGTGGCTCGAGCGTTCTTGAGCCCGAAGGGCATTACTTTGTAGCAGTACAGCCGCGATCGCTGATGAACATCGTGTGCATTTGGTCGGGCTCGTGCATCCTGAATTGGTAGTACCTCGAGTAGGCGTCAATCATGCACATGAGCTGGTAGCCAGCGGTTGCGTCTAGCAACTAATCAATCCTCGGGTGCGGGGGACACAATATTTTGGGCACCCCGTGTTGAGGTCGGAGTAGTATATGCAGATCCGCCACTTCCCGTTAGGTTATTTGGCCATAACGATTTTAGATACCCAATCCAGGTATGTAACCTGCTTCATGAAGTCTGCGGCGATGAGTTTGTTGACTTCTTTGTTGATGGCCTGATATCTTTCAGGGTTAAACGCCTGCCGTTGTTATTCTTTTGGTGCCCTTCCTTTCTCAATGTTGAGTCTATGGACGACAATTTCGGGTTCTATGACGGGTATGTCGGCGTGTGACCAAGCGAAGACGTCCTTGAACTCTCGTAGAAAGGTGGTTTGTTGTGTCTTGATCATGACAGGCAACTGGGCGCCGATCGAAACGGTTCTTTCGGGTTTGTCTTCGTCTACAGTAACTTGGGTTCACGTCGGAGGAAGGCTCCATCGTGAGTTTACTTATAACAACACCGAAGTCGGAAACGCTAACCCCAAACGTGGAGTTATAAACTCTGACTTCGGAGTTAACATCTTTGAATTTGAGGAAAGTAAAATAAATGGGTGTGTAAAAAGGTGGCAAGATGCAGTTGATTAATGAGTCATAACATAAGCAACTAAAAACTTACGGTGACAAAAAAAAAAAAATCTTTTAGTAATTTACCAGTACCATGCGTGAAATTCTATATAGTTCAAACTTCAAAGTGTACCCAATACTATTTGTTCCAATTGTATTTAATGCAAGATAAGCAATTTCTTAGGTAGGTGCTAAACAGAAGGAAAAAACTTTAAGACTTTGAACTAGTCCGGTATGAATCAAAATACCAAATTCCTAATTTCAAGTCCCAAATATATTTTTCCAGTTTCTAACAAACATCAATTATGTTTCTTTTTCTTTTCAAAATTGAAATTTTCAATTCCATATTTATTCAAAATTTTCAACGCAGAACTCTCAATTCTCATATTCCAAATTACCAAGAGTCCTAATTTCGAATATGATATATCTCATCATAAGTTTCTGAAATATTTAGCCCAGCATTTTAAATTATATAAATTTTGACTTTCTTCACAAGGATTCCCATAATTGAGAGTGGTAAATACATAACTATGGAATCCAAAATACCGAATTCTTGATTACGAACATGAGATTCTGGTTCTAGTGGTATAAAATATAAAAATTCCATTATTTTTCATATCTGGAATTACTCTGTTATTACCCAAAACTCAGAGTGACAAGTAAGTACTGAGCTTAGGAATCCAAAAAATTTCAGTCTAGCTTTCTAAAATATATCAATTCTTTTTTAATCCGAATTTCAAATTCTGAAATTACCTGGATAAACATGACTGTTTTGAACAACTAGTAATATAATATCACCGTTTGTTTGGAGAATCTACCTCGAGTAAAAGAAAGGAAAAGGTAATTGCTACCATAAATATAAGGAAAAGGTAGCAATTTGTGTAGGTAGCATTAGAAACCAGCTGATAAATTATGTCATACAGTTTGGTAAGATAATAATATGATTAGGAACATGGGTTAGGGAATTTTTTGTGGACTTTGTTAATTGACTCAATAATTTCAGGTGAAAGCTTAACCTGACATGCACTCAGAATTCGCTGGAGCTGCCAAGACTTTGTTGCTCCGACAACCGCGCTTCCGACGAGAGGGTGACTCAACACGAAGGTTGAAACAAAAAATTCCAAAAATGATCGTTTTTGGTGATTTTTATATATCAGATTTGTTCTTTGAAATTTGATTTTGGTGCGAAAATGCAACTATTTGTCATAAGAGTAAAATAAATCTCTGTATAGTGTCGTCCATGGAAAAAGAGAACCCCAAACTTTACTTAGTTAAATTTGTTATTTTTACCCTCTATTTTGAAAAACAACCGATATATATAACAAATATTGACAATACTACCCTCCATTTATCAAACTTGTTATTAATTTGTTAAAAAAATAAAATCTGTAAAATTGACGATTGGTAATATTTTATTGACTTTCTGGAAAATATGGTAATTTTTAAAAATGAACCTAAAGGGTATATTGAAACAAAATTCTAAATTCATGAATAAGGGCCAATTTCGATATAAATCGTAATTCAAATAATCTCGCTATGTTAATAATATTATTCATATGAATTTTGATCTTAATAAATTGGTGTAAATAACGAATGTTTTTATTTATATAAATTTATAGCAAAGGAGTATTATGCACCAAATTAAAAATTAAAGTCCTAAGGATGTCTTCGAGGACTTAGGATGTGAAACTCTGATCCTATAATTATTGTAGAATACCTAAAAAAAAAAAAAACCTTAAGAGACATAATTAAATACATAAAAACTAAGGTTTATGAAGTGCTCAAAGATGAAAATACAGAGCGAAAAGTGCAACGATGAGTAAATTCAAAGTGGGTTGATGGAAAAAGAGAACCTCAAACTTTACCTAGTGAAATTTGTTATTTTTACCCTCTATTTTGAAAACAACCCATATATATCACAAATATTGACTATACTACCCTGTGAGATAATTGCATATCAAATTAAAAAATAAAATAAAAAATTGAGGTCACCTAACCACGAATCGATAATGAAGAAAAGTTTGGGGCTCGGTTAGATCTGGTAGAGTTTCAAGCGAATATTCGGTTTTTGATAGTGTAAAAAAAAGTGACAACTAGAGATATCGATTGAAACGACAATAAGTCAACGACGATTTATAAAACCACAATTGATGTAAAAGCTGCTGTGAACCTCCAAACGGGTAGTATTCATCATCGTTGCACGACTTGTCGAGATTTTTAAAGCATTGAGCACAATTATGTGTGTTACAGCGATAAACACTACATGAAAGAGAGTTTTTGAGTAAGAGATTAAAAAAAAGTAACCGATGCAAAATAGAACTGTGTATATGCCCTTAAAATTAAATTTAGATGAATCATTGATTCCCATCAAAATTTTGCCAAGTTTCAAAATATCATTTTAACTACTCTCAAAAACCCAGGAGCCGAAAACACAGACGAATATGCGTACCGTTGTAGCGTCTCTAATAGTTTTATTCGAAAGATTGTATCTAGATTCCACTTCCCAATATCTACCTGCAAAAGAAAGAAGAAAATAGTCTAGATTAGAACGTAGTTTCTCTAATTTTGTAAACGTCAAAACAGTCTGCGAGTTGACCTCTAAGGACGTTTAGTCTAGAATCCCCAGATCTTCCGTCGGGCAAAAGATACTTTCCGGAGATTATGCCCATTGCCAGCGAACTGTAGGCTAGAAGGGCAATTCTAAAAATTTAGGAGAATAACATTTAAGCATCAGTTAAACGGGTAAAATAATCGAAAACCGGCTTCTACAAGAAAATATACCACGCAGTGCATATAGTTAAGAAGCAAAGAATCAATGTAGGATAATTTGATTTTTCACATGCAAGTTTCCGAAAGTCATAAAAACTCAAAATTCATAAATGATAGAACAATTACACAAACTATTCCGATCTAGATATCTTTACAAAAAGTACCTTTCATGGTAATAGCATTCTGCCAGTCCCGAGTACATTAATCTATAGCTCAAAAATCAGATTCATCCTTAACCTATTATCAATGGCCTCAGCTACGATTCTAGTGTCTATTTCTAGAGCTCAAGCGACGTAACATAAAAAAACCGAGAAAAAAAACCGTCCCTAACCTATTGTCAATGGCCTCGGCTACATTTCTAGCATCTATGCAATGCGGTCCGCCTCGAATCCATGTCATTTTCCCCGACGGTCCAGCGACCTGCGCCAAACCGATTCATCAACATAAACAAAGAAATTCAAACAATGGAAACCAGACTATTCTTTGTATAGCAGGCAAGGACCTTCGTAGCCAAGACGACGCGGTCCCGGGGGATTTTCCGATCGCGAATCCAACGGCCGACAAACTCTTCACTCTTCCCCTGCCTTTCGGCGCGCCCAGGAACTGGATACCTGAAATTGAGAGCAAATCGAACTCATTGAAGTTGTTCGTTCAATCTACGAATTAATTGGAAAACTTTAAATAGGGTATTGCATTTCCGCAGAGTCGAAGAAGTTGATTCCGCCATTGAAAGCTTGATCAAGGAGACCCAAGGACTGCGATAGCGAATTCTGCTCCCCGAAAGTCATCGTTCCTGAGGAATAGTCTCATCGGAGCACGGTTGATTCTTAGAAGAAGAAGAATAAGAATGAAGGAATAGTATGAACCGAAGCAGAAGCGTGAAACGGAGAGTGCGGGAGCAAGGTTGAAGGTCAGAACCGCCATCTTTGTCAGTTTTGAGAGTCAGGAAGAAATAGCGGATGTCACGGAGCACGCATAATTGGCCAGCGCCATCTGCGACACGCACACTTCCGGATGGTGCAGCAGCTCGTCCCTCAACCTCGCCATGTCGATTTCTTCTCCTCCGCCGCCAACGCCAGCACGAGAATAATGAAACCTCTCACTCTCTCCTTTTCTTGCGTATTTTCTCGATCTGCTCTTTGACTCACTTTTTTTTTCGTTACTTCTTCTCAAGCGACCTTGCAGTGTTTGTGAAGACTCTACTCTGCATATGGTGGCACGGGGGGTTTATACATGTCATGAATTATAGTATGAAAAGGGTAATTGCAAAGAGGGTTAGTTAGGGTTTCGGTTGTGAGAAGTTGGGTTGGGAATTCATCTTTTCATTGCTTTGGTGTTGATCTTTGTTGGGTGGCCTTGTAATTTTCTGTGATGAAATACTTCATGCATGCAAATGCAATGCATGCGTGAATCAACCGTTTATGTGGTCACATCTCACCATTTTTATATTTGCATTAAATAATTTGCTCTTAGTCACCAAGTTTTTTTTTTTTTTAATATTGTTGATGTACAAATTCGTTCCTTAATCAGAATTATGAGGTCATTAATTAAATTTATAGTTTAAATTGATTAAGGCCTAAGTGGTGAGTATAATTGAATATTCATATATAATTGGGCTTGTGAAATACGAAGCCCAGGGGCCTACTATGCGTTTAATCGTGTTCGGGCCCGAGCAAAGCTAAAAGCCCAGAAGGAAAATTATTCACTCGAGCAGAATATGTTCAAAAGAAGACCGGACATAGTTTCCCACAGGATAATTCCGAGCAGATTCAAAATCCCACTTCAAAACAACACTTGGTTAAATCCAACACCCAAGGCTCCTCCCAGACTAATAGTCGCCCAGACTAATAGTCTCAAAGGGACCCAAGCAGAAGCAGAATAAAGCGCCCGAGTAGAAGAAAGCGCAACATCCGAGCACGGGCAGACCAAGTCAACCACCTCAATTCAAACACCCAAAGTCCGACCAGAAAAATTGCCACGATTCAAATTCAAACCCCATGACGACCAGTCAAGGTCCACCACTACGCCAATCTCGCAGGACGTGGCCCACGTATCAGCTCGGCAACAAGTCAAGCCCCGAACTCGGAGCCACTACTAACGTACACTTCCAACGAGTAGAAATCAGACGCCTATAAAAGCAAGAAGGCAGCCCATTAACACGCATGCAAGTATCCACCATTGAGAGAAAAGAGTCTGTGAGAATTCGTGTCTTCAGAGTGTTTTTCTTTCATTTTCGATCTATCAGGAATTGGCTTGTGGTTCGGATTGATCAACTCTTCTAAAGCAATAAACGTACAGAGGACATAGTCAACTACCGCATTAAGATGAACCTCTCTAAAAAACTCTTGTGCTCTTATCTATTTTCTTCGCTCTTTATATTCGTGGGTCATCGTCGAAAGTATTGACGACGCGGAGGTCAGAATCCACAAACTTTAGCATCTTCAAATCGAAATCTCATTCACAACTCACTCGACTGTTGGCGTGCGAAACCACGTCAACAGATATGTAAATAAAATCATAAATAAACACATATAGTTCCATCCCATAAACTTAGAAAACTTTTGCCGCAATTATGAGAAACTATGAATTAAGCTTAAATATGAAAATAAATTACACCAAAAAAAAAAATTTAATAGATTACCTCATAAATCACAAAAGATAAACTTAGAAGACTTGCCAGAATTATGAGAAAAACTGAATTAAGCTCAAATATTCAAAAACAAATATACCAAAATAACAGATTAATATTTCAAATAATAATTAATAAAATAGAAACATAAAAAGTTTAATAAATTACTTCAAAAATTAAAAAATATGAATTTCTATACTTTTTACACAATAAACTCTTGTAATCTGAAAATTAAAGAGCTCAAAATCTCAAAAATAAATATTTGTTTAGTAATTATAATTTTTGAACCCTATACAATCAACAAATCAAAAAAATATGTACATTTCTAGTAAATTCCTAAAGTCAAAACTTTATATATTTTTTCCTTACAACCATAATAATTCGAATTTAACCTAAATCAAACAAAATCATTATAAAATAAGTCATCAAAACATGTTTTCATAAAAAAAATCATAAGAATGCAAAAAAACAAACAAAGATGATACAATTCCAATTTTTACTCATTTCTAAACATAGATCTCATATCAAATAGATCTTTATATCATGAACTCATGAAAAATGCCCTAAAAATCGTATAAATGAATATATATCAAAGAAGAAATGATTGATTCATACAGATTTAACATTATAAGTCATTAATTTACCAAAAACTACAAAAGACAGAAAAGTCTCGGTTTTCTTCTTTGGTCGTCAACTGTCGAAAAGACAGAAAAGTCTCGGTATTCTGTTGCTAAGCTCGAAAATCGTATAACCATGCCTATTTTTTTTATTCACCAAAAAGTACCACATTCTTACACTGCAAAAAGCGAAAATCGACTGGTAAGATGCTTTTTGATTTTCCTGATTTTTGCGGAAAACCTCATAAAACGATAACTAGTGTGACCTCAATATTTACAGATGACTACCGGTAAAACCAAAAAATCGTCGGTAATCGTCGGTAAGTCGAACCTTGGGCGTAAGTATATATGATGTTTTTAATTTATAAGATATATTACATGTTAGTATAAAAAATAAAAAGTCATATATTGCAAAATGTCGGTCAATATACTGATATTTGAATTGTTAAATTTCTTTAGCTGCATTTTTACATGTTGCTAAACTTCCATGCGCGAATTGGAAAAAGCATCACGATTGAAATATTTTTGCGACGTGTATATCTTTCGAAGTGTTGTTTGCGACCATATTTACTGTCATATTTACTGTCGCTAAATTTGTTTTTTAGCGATTAGTTTTTCCGTCACAAAATATTTAGTTGCAAAGTTATATTTTTACTAGTGATCTGATGTTTTTAACTTACAAGTTATATTATGCTAGTTGACCACACCACATCTTGCGCGGTGATAATAAAATATATTAATAATATTAGATGAAAGTATTACTATTTACTAGTAGGTATATATATTGGGATATAGTTAAAAATATGGATGCAACTATTTACAATCATAGGCGGAACCACGTTGTAGCTCATAGTGGTTCCAGTCACCCCAACAATTTTAGCTATGGTGTTATTTTTGTATAACTTCAACTCTAACCCCTAAAAAATAGAGTAATTTCAATCTTCAACCCCCATTTTTTGCCATACTCTCATATAAGCCCCCTAAACCTAAAATTCTAATTCTCCCATGTATTTACTAATTATTTATTATATTAGCCTCGAATTTAGCTATTGCTGAAAAAAATTATCCTTGATTTTTTTTTTTTTGTTATCATCGAGTCATGTTTGTCGTTTTTATTATTGTCAATTTTATTATAAATGAAAATATTAAACAAATATAGTATTTCGATGGTATGTTATGATTAAAGCTGCAACTCGCGATGGGTTCGGGTGTCTCGTGACGAGTCGCGATGCGGGATGGGACGTCGCGATTAATCGCGACGAGCTGGCGGAATCGCGACGAGTCGCGACGCGGGAAGGGAATCGCGACGTGGACCCCGTGATCCGCGCGAATTGCTCTCGCCCAATGGCATGGCGACACGTCATCGATCCGAGGGAGGGGAAATTTTTGTGTTTTTTGTGGCAATAATAACCAGTTTTCACCCAAAATTTATTACCCAACCACAATTTCTACCCACTTTACTCGAATTTCAACACTAAAATTTCAAATTTCAAAATTTATTCACCCACTATCTCCTCACAATTATTCACCCACTTCACCCACCATAATAATTATTCAACTACCCCCACTCTCTCCTCAAACCCTATAAATACCACATCTTCCACCCTCATTTCCTTACACCAATCTTCTATTCTTCTCTCTAATTTTCTCAATTTTCTAAGCTTTCAAGTTCTAGAGTTCTGAAGTTCTAAAATTCTAAAGTTTTATTTTTTATTCATTATGAGTCGAAGAAGCGGCGGTAGTTCCGTGGGTCGAAGGCCGGCTAGGAATTTGCAACCCCAATTTCAAATTGGGCAAGAATCGCAACCGACGCCTGACGACTACATTCCTGTTATGCTACCCCAAGAAATATTTCCCTCCCCTCCAAATCCAAATTATCCTGATGATACCCAATGGTCTCTAAGACCTAGTTTAACCCGGGCGGTGGGCACGCACAACGCCAATCCCGATATTGTGCCCCGACAATTAGTCAACACGGTATATCAATCAAGTGCGGTGGGAAATAACTATCTATTTTCAACCTAATGTTTCAAGACGACCAGCGTGAAGCCTCCGACGACGACAACGCAACACAACGACCCGGCAATGCAACTCAACGCCACGATGATGTTGAGGACAACTTTCCGACGCCGCCCTCTCTCCATGGTTCCATTGTTGGCTCGTACAACCACGGTTCTACTCAACCTTCCCATCAAGAAATAATTGAAGCCTCCGTTGGTCGTCCTCGACGTGTTTGACGTCCGTCAACCGGGTAATAACTTTTAGCCATTTCTCTATGTATAATTTTTAGTCATTTTTCTATTTTATTAATAACTAATAAGTTACTTAATAACTAATTAGTAATAAGTAATAACTAATAAGTTAGTACTTAGTAATAATTAATAATTAATAAGTTAGTAATAAATTAATAATTAATAAGTTAGTACTCAGTAATAATTAATAAGTTAGTAATAAAATTGTAAGTTTTATGTGTGGTGATAATTATAAAGTTTTTAAGGATTATGGTGTCTTAGAAAGATTAGTTTTTAAATAAGGTTTGCTTTGCAATCTCCTCCAAGCTAGCTTGGGAACTTCGGGGAATTCTGTCTAGAAAAGCTTGGGCCTAAAGCGAGATTATAGCATCCTTTCCAGTCGATTTGGTCGTGGAACCTCGGGGAGTTCCGTCCAAAAGAGCTTGATAATTATTTCCACACATAGAAAATACCATTTTTAATTTTGCTAACTTTTTTATTTAACTATATGAAATTTAATTAAATTAATATGATTAATATTAAAATTTAATAATTGTAATATTCTTTGTAATACTTAAATTAATATTAAACTCTTGTAATATTCCTTTATTTTAATAGAGCGAATCCTTCGGGCTTGGCGTGGGGAAGAACAAACATTTCCAAATTGTGGAGGTTTTCTCACGAAGATCAACGGGTGGAGAGTGTTCGGGTGAAAATCGCCACGTGCAAGAAGTGAGGGGAAACCATAGATGCGTTGGGGGAACATGGAACCGGAAACTTGACGCGACACGCAACGATGGGCTTCCCAACCGGGGAGACTGATGAGGTAAACACAGCACAGGTAAATAATCTTTCCGTTGTTAATTTAAGGAAATGGACCCTCGAATGGATTATTTCTACGGGCGTGCAGCTGAGTTTTGTCGAAAAATCCGCCCATACTAAATATATGCAAAGGATTAATTCCTCGTACCAGTAGTTTTTCTGAATGACTTATACTAGCGACATGGAATCCGCATATGCTATGCAAAAAACTTTTTGGTCGATTTTTTCAAAATGTCTAGCATAAACGTTGCTTTTACTACCGACTTGTGAAGCGGTCCGAGTTAAAAATGATTATTTGAGTTTGATCGCTCATTATGTAGACGATGAATGGAATCTGTGTCAAAAACTTTTAGATCTAGCACTATTCGAGGACGGCACACCGGCCAAAATATTTCCGATAAATTACTAGAATTATTCAACGATTGGGGTTTACAAAATCGCGTTATTTCTATTACCTTATGATTGAAAGATTGTTTTTTGTCAAAAAAAAATTTAAAATAAATTTGAAAATCGTGAAATTAGTAAGTATGTTATTGTTGATTTTTTTTTTAAATAAAAATGAGACGATGCAGTCTTAGTCAATTATATTTTCGATTATTAATCTTGTAAGAATATGACACTATGACGCCCGACATAATATAGATTGATTAATTTACTATGTTCAATTTATTTAGTATAATTAGATTGAAAAAATCAGAAAAGTACATATATTATGTATAATAATATATTACATATATTTAAATAAAAAAACATGAAAATACAATAATATGTGTGTAATTCCTTTAAAAATTAGTATTTTTTTTCTTTTTAAATTTATGAAAAAGATTAGGTTGAACACAAGCCAAAGATCAATTTTAATTAATCATAAACTACTCTCACCATTATCTTACGTCTATCAAATACCTGTTTGTTTATGCTGAAAATTAGATCACATATTATAGCGGCCCAATTGCTTGTGTTGGACTGGGCCTAATATCGCTTGTTGACTTTTTCTGGTTCTTGGTATTGAACCCTGGCACCTTGGGTCAAAGAGACCCTCTGCTGACCGTGGACCATGATCCAAGCCCTCTCGCTACCTAACACCGCTAGACCTTGAATGGACCTTGGGACGCCACTTAGACTTGGTCTCCACGTAGGGAAATTCAGACTAGCCTTCAAAGGATTCTGGTAGATCAGACTGTCTACCCGTGTCACCGGCCTTCGTTCGGGTCCTCCGGTCTATTCAATATCCATCTGCGGGATATAAGACTAAGGGATAGAACGACGACCACCTGAATCCAGAATCTTAACAGGGTAGGTCGTAAATAAAGTCAAGATCTTCTCTAGGGTTCCCGCTCTAACTGGCTCCTCCTTCTTCGAATATGGGGAAAAAGAACACCCGAGTGTTGGGAAGTTCATTACGTTAATATTATCACAATTTATGCTGTCAAGCCGTTTGGGTAACATTTAAAAAATATTTAAAGCGAAAAACTTACTCGCAAGGTTCAATTTACCGAACTTGCCGATAAATCGCTTGCCGCTTTCGACGCATTAATCGATAACTTACCGGATTATCGACGGAAAACTTATAATACTGTAGCTTACAGATTAGCGATACTTATTGATGATCATCGAAACTTTTTTATGGAAAACCTACAAAATATTTTTATAATATCATACCTCAAAAAATATTAAATAAAGTCATACATACACTTCCATAAAAAATAAAAATAAAAAGTCATACATACACATTTAATTCCATCACAAGTCTCCAATCTAAAACATTAATAAAACATAGTTTACAAATCTCAACTATCAAACACATAATCTAAAAACTCAAACACATAATGAATAGATAATAGATAGATAATACTCAGAGTCTCAGACCAACTTCTCCAACCTCATAAAAAAGACGATCTCTTGTGGCACAACGTGCTTCTATATGAATCTTCACATATTTTATCCCAAACAAGTCATGAACGTTCGAAGTGCGTACGATATCTTGCGTGAATTTTTTTTCTTAACAGTGTCGGCCAAATGCTGTTTCATTCTCGTGATTCCGCCAACTCTGATCTCCTTCCCGCAATAATTGCACTTGAAACTCGAGTTGTTGCTCGGATCCCATAGGGAGTGCAATGCTCCCTCACAATATTTTCTTTACTCATCTTCAACATAAAGAAAAAAGAATAATTACGATACTAGTTAAAAACAGCAAGACAAATGGCAAAAAATAGGTAATTTTGCCGCAAAAAACAATTTTAACTCAAAAAATGAATTTCATTCCTCAAAAATCTCACGTTATTGTAGGAATAAATATTTAATGAAAGCTAACAGCACAAAAGTCAGCAGATTACCGGAGAAATCACAAGAAGATAAACTTTGAAGACTTTTGCCGCAATTATGTGAATAGCCGAATTATCGTCAAATCTGAAAATAAATTACACCAAAAACACAGATTAATATTTCAATAAAAATATTTAATGAATTAAAACACCCAAAAAAATGAGTAGAATACTTCACAAATCACAAAAAGATCAACTTTAAATACTTTTGCCGCAATTATGAACAAATTCAAGTTATCATAAAATTTGCCTTAAAAAATTCACCAACAAACACATATCTATATTTTGACCAAATTTAAAAATTCAAAACTTTGTATACTTTTGTCTAACAAGCATACAAATCCGAATTTCCTCTAAATCTAACAAAATAATTACAAAATAAGTCATCAAAAAAAATTTCATCAACATATTTTCATAAGAATGCAAAAAAAAAAAAAAAACAACTCAAAATCACAAAAGTACTAATCTTTACCCATTGAAGAACATAACTCATATGAACAACTAACTCTTTCGTTTTGAACTCATGTAAATCTTCTAAAAATCGTAAAAATGAGTAAATATCAAAGAAAAAAATGCATGATTCATACATGTCTGTGATTATAACTCCTAAATTTACCAAAAAGTTTGCACAAATTTGAAGAAATTCAAAGAAAAACGCTTAAATCAAAACTTTGCAAACTTTTGCCAAAGACACGATAATAAGTTATAATAACATGATACCAAAAATCCATAAGCTTACCAACTCGAAAATCGCCCAAATCCACAATTTTTGGCTTGAGAGCGCCGGGAAGAATGAAGAAGTAGGGTTTGGTTCGATTTTCGGCGAAAAAAGTTCAATTTGTACCTGCCTTAATATTTTTTTAACTGAGCCGAAAAATCCCTCAATTTTATACTGCAAAAAACGATAATCCATTGGAAAAGGATTTATCGATTATCTCGATTATCGGCGATAAGTTACCAAAACGACAACTAGTGTGTTGAACTATTTACCGGTAAACATCGGTATGACCGATAATCGTCGATTATCCATGATAAGTTGAATCTTGGTTACACGTACACCGATTTGAACATCGGATAATAACCAAAATCAAGATCTGATAAATTATTACTAATTTACTTTTCATAAATTCATTATTAATAATCTAGTCTATAGGAAATAAATACATTGTAGGGGTAATATTGGCCAAAGTGGCTAACTTATTGTGTTTGTATCAATTATATAGCCAATGCGATTTAATGTTGGCAATAATATATAAAGTTCGCTAATTGTGTTCAATGAAAATTTCCATCCATATAATTTTAACACTGTAAGTCAAACGGCGACGTGGCACCGTTGACCGCCACATGACATCGACGTGGCATGCCACATCATTTATTTAATTTAATTTAATTTAATATTTACACTTTATCTAACTTATTTTTATTTATAATGCGCGGGTCCCACATGCCCACCACTCAAGCTGCTTTCTCCTTTGAGATAGGAAAAAAAATAGATGCGCTTGTTACGATTCGAATACCCGATCAAAGGCTAAAGTCAGGAGTCCCTTGCCAACTAGACCAAAGTTCGTTTATATAATTCTCCCGCAGAATTTTGAGAAACTGAAATAATAAATCCATTGATAAGTAACATTTTTTTTTTTAGAAAAACTCATGAAATACCACAAACTTTTTTAAAATTGCCCATAGTTTCATTAAACCACTTTTTGCTCATTTATAATGATTTAGTTCTCAAACTAACCCTCATATATAATTATCAGATTTAAATATATTATACTATTTATTTCCTATTACTAGTTGACCAATTTATATTCCCTTAATATCACAGGCTTATTTTTCAAATTTAAATCAATATACAAAATCAAATCTAATTCATTAACCCCTATATTTCTCTCTCTCTCTCTTTCAGACTCTCTCCCTTTTTCATTTTAAACACCTTTCCTTATGTGTCATTTCATGCCTCATCGTCATTATCCTCGTTGTTGCCGTGCCGGAGAATCTCGGTGCCCTACTGCTGCGAGTCATCGTTGGAGTGGGGGCTGATGGGGGAGGAGTGCCAGTTCTCGACCGCATCAGACGCCAACGCAAACGATGGCTACCCGCCAATGCCGGCAAAGAGTTCGTGCGGGAACGCGGTCTTCTGTGGGTACATGAACTTCCCTTGCTCCATGGAAAAAACCAGTCGTCGAAGGCGAAGATGCAGTCATACAACGTGTTAAAGCAACCTTAAACGTATTCGTAACTTCAATTACGTAAGTGTAACAAAAATACATTTGTATATAAATACTGGTAATTACAGTTACAATTTTATGTTTATAATTACAATTTCGTATTTAAAGTTACAGTTCGATAAATACAATTCGAATTGCAGTTTTGTATTTACAATTACAGTTTCGTAATTACAGATATGTGGCTTCATTTTCGTAATTACAATTTCGTAACTACAGTTATACAATGAATATTTAGGTAGAATATTTAGGTCCTAAATCGGGTTGATTTTTTTTTTTAATCGAGTTCGGTTAACTTTTTGGGTTAGCCCGGTTTGATTCTTTTGGGACTGACTTGGTTTGACTTTTTAAATCCGGGACCGGGTTGCTTTTTTGGGTTATGCTCGGTTTAAATTATTAGAACAGACTCGGGTTGACTTCTTAAATCCAGCTTGGTTGACTTTTTTGGATTGAGCCGGGTTGACTTTTTCGGCAAGACTTTGGGTTGAATTTTTTCAATTTGGCCTTTTAGGTTCGGCTCTCCTCAATTAAACTTAAACCCGAACATGAAAAGTCAAACCAAGCTTAACCCAAAAAGACAACCCCGACTCGACTTAAAAAGTCAACCAAAATTCAAACCGAGCACGACTCAAAAAGTTAACTAGATCCCGACAAAAAAATTCAACTCGAACTAGAAAAGTCCAACGGAGCTCGATAATAAAATATCAACTCCGACCCAAAAAAGCAAACCCGAATCCAGACCGAAAAATTCTACCCGAACCTGACCCAAAAATTTCGTCCAGAACCTGGCTTGGAACTCGTGCATGATAATTGCAAAAAAAAAAAATGTTTCTTTTCTATTGCTATGTGTCTGATTTAAATTATTATTTTGGGAATTTACTATTTGAGAATTGTGGTGTAGTTGGCTGGACACTTGGGAGGCAGTCAGGCATAGCCTTATGCGTGTGTTCGAGTCATCCTAATCCGAGAACTTTTCCTTTCCTCTACATAAAAAATAATTTTTTAAAAAAAAAAGTGTAAAAAATAAATTAAATAAAAGACATCTCGGACCTGCGCATTACAAATAAAAATAAATTAAAATAAAAGTGTAAGAAATTAATTAAATAAATGACGTGGCATGCCACGTCGATGTACATGTGGCAGTCAACGGTGTCACGTCACCGTTTGACTAACAGTGTTAGAATTATATGGATGAAAATTTGCGTTGAACACAATTGGCGAACTTTATATACTATTGCCAACATTTAATCGCATTGGCTATATAACTTATACAAACACAATAAGTTAGCCAGTTTTTCCAACATTACCCCTAAATTGTAAATAAAAGTTTGTATTTTTTGACTCAATGCATAACGCCGTACCTCAGGTGATGATGATTTCGGTTGCGCGTTCTGAACTAGGCAGGGCTTTGTTGATGCTGAGGGAAACTCCTGTGATCTTCCGGGATATTCTCCTGGACTCCTGGTACCGAAGTGTGGGCTTCGCCGGCAGGACTTCGTTGCAAAACTCTAACTGAATGTCCTTTTAAAACTTTCAGAGAACAACGTCTCACTAAGCCGAACAAAGAAAAGGAGATCAGAAACTAAGAAATTCGCAGACTCTTGAGAGAGAAATCGAATTCTTGCTCTGGGGAGTGGTGTGTGAAATGTGTAGAATGAGCCTTGTATTTATAGGCTCGTGGAGAAGCCATTAAAGGAAGATTCCATGCATAAATTTTGAATTCTATAATGGCAAATATAATAAATCACTCTAAACCAATGGTCAAGATTGAATCACCAATGATCCAATGATTGGTTGGGATTAATTAGAGATTAAAGAAATAAGGGAACCCTGAATAAATCAAACATCCATTCACTTCCTTATATGATAGAATTTGAATTCCTTATGCATGTATATGGAAATTTTGAAATCAATAAGCTTTATCCAATGGTTGGAATCAATTCAATAACCAATATAATGGACCATATTAATTTAGGACAAAGTCAACTCTCCAACTTGATTACTAAGAAATATAATTCGACCTCCATTTTAATAAGCTCGAATTTCGCATTTCGATATATACCATTATATAATTTCCAATCCAATAATTAAGATTAAAATCCATGATTGTTCACCAAGTCACTTTTCGAACCATGCTTTCCAAATTAATTATCATACGATTAAGATTAAACTTAACCGATCTAATGAACCAAATTAATTTCGAGGTTTTCCATATAATAAATAAACATAAGTACTTATGTCGCATATTTGGAAAGTTCAAATCCTAGCAAATTCGTGTGAGCCCAACTCACACGTTTACTTGAGCCTATTATTTCTACACATTCATATATATACCAAATATATATTTTAATTAAATAACATAAAGCTATTAATTATTATAGCCTAGTTTTATTGATGGTGGTATGTTTTTTCAATGTTATTCGATTGGTAACCTTTTTGAAAGAAAAAAATGTAGACACAAAGAACGAACATAATAGAAAAGGGGCAACAAGGAACCGAGCCGCCCATTCGAATGTGCGCCTGGAAACCACATCTTTTACGCTACCACTGCGAGCCACAGATTCAAGGCAAAGAGGCTCCGAGAAAAATCGCTCCCCTTCCCGCCATTTCCATCGCGCACCGAGCCGCCTGATTCTTCGAGCTCATCGCTTCGCAGCTTCGTGATACGAGTATTAATTCACTTCAAGCAATCACTAGTTTTAGATTCTTTTTCTTTCACTTTATACTCACAATGTTAAATACAATCCTTTCAGCTAGGGTAAAATCAAGAATAGTTCCTATTAATCCATATATTTTACAGGAAGTGGTAACTTGAAGGGGGGAAAAAATATCTTGTTTAAAACCGGTAATATATAAATATAAAAAACAAAAACATTTCGGTTTCAAATCGCGAAATGCTGAATTAAGTATATAATATATGTCCCATAAAAAACTATTAAAATTAATTAGTAAAAAAATAATCGGCACCAGGGATTTATAGGTTCCAATTTGAGTACACCGGTCATGGCCCTGACTATCAAACCAAGTTGGTTCCTAGTATATATTACACAAAAAATTCGTAATTTTATCAAGTATCGAGAACCTGAACCGATAAAAAAAATTGCACTCGTACTAAGCAGTTATAAAAACAGAGGTAGTCAGGAAGGTAAATAAAAAAATAAAAATCAAATTCTGAGAAGAAAATGAGAAAGAAAAAATAGATTGAAAGAACAAGATTATATATATTAATATATATATTTATTTTGTATAATTATATATTATATGTCTACTGCCATTTTCTAGTGCTGGGAGTCTTGGGTGATATGGAGCTGGCGCTAGAAATCTTCTTAATACCTGAAATCACAATAAAAAAACTGATGTCGTTATTGATTGTATCTCAATGATTTACATGTTCAATTACCGAGCTCGCCCTTATTGATTGTCATTTTTGTTTTCATTATAAGAATCCATCATCATGTCGTAAATACGAATCATTTCATTAGTTAGGTCTCGCGACGTACCGGATAAGACCTTCGAAGAGCCCTTTGACTTTGGGGTAAGTGACATAGTTTGGACGGTTTTTCTGGAAGTATGAGATACTCTAGATAATTTGTCAAGCCTGTATGCATATAAATAAAGGAGTCAGTAAACACAATGCTGAGAATACTATATAAATTAAAGTTGGTTTTCAATGTATATGTTAAGGGTGTTTTTCGAAATTGATAAAAGTGATAACAACCCAAAAATCCTCCAGAAGCTCGTATCTCAATACTGAGACGCCCAGGGTGGCCCTACGTAGCCCCGCGTGGCCCAATGTGGCCTAGCGTAACCCTCCGTGGCCTAGCGTGGCCCAACGCGGCCTAACATGGCCATGCAAGCAACGCAAGCCACGCAGGTCACGCAAAGTAATATTTAATTACTTTAAGGTCTCCAGCAAGTAATTATTAATTATTTAGAGATCCATGGACCCTCCTATAAATAGAAGCTCATTCTGAACAAACGGTAACTCCGATTCAAATGCTCTATATAGCGATAGACATTGTTTTCTATCTTCAATATATATAATTATCCAGAAGAAATCTCCGACTAAGTTCGGAACCGGTTCTCAGCGATCGCCGACCTATATCCCGAGTCCTATGACTTTGCGGTAACGGGTCGGAGAACATGATAACGGTCCGACATTTAGCGGAGGGTCCGATCGTCCACCTGCCCTACAGAGGTTCTAGTTCTCAGCGGTCATCGACCTATATCCTGAGTCTTAGGATTTTATGGTACTGGGTCGGGGGACCCGGTCCCAGTCCGACAGTTAGTGGAGGGTCCGATCCACCATATTCCAGCCTCAGGGCCAGAGAGAACACGCTGGAGGAATGTCCAAACGCCGTTTGTATCCCGCCGAACATGCCGGAGGAAGGTCCAAACGTTGTTTGTCTCCTGCCGAACACCGTCCGACTCCCGCCGAACACGCCGGAGGAAGGTCCAAACGTCGTCCGACTTCCGCCTCGCCCATCACCACCAGCTGATTGGGGGAATCGCCGACTCGCAAGAGGAAGATCTTAGCGCCGTCCGACTCCCGTCTCGGTCGTCGCCACTAGGCTCGCCCAGGCTAGCTGAGGAACGGCTCCATCAACACCTGCTTTGAACTACGAGATGGCATGATCCCACTTTGCTACAAGTGGGTACGTAGGAAGCCTCATCACACTCAACGAGGCGCGGCATCACCATCACCTCCAGAATCCAAGAACACTGAATCAAGCCCCAAGCCTAGAAGAAAGTCAACAACGACGAGGGGCCCGGCTCAATCCGCACAAGTGGGCCGCAACAGTGTTGATCTAATTTTCGGCATCAACAAAAACTATATAACAATATTGTGTTTGTTTATTGAGTAGGGTCTATTGCAGACTCAGACCCAGCCGAATAATTCTAGTATTTTTGGGGAAAATAATAATTAAGTTTGCTTAAATTATAATAGGTTTTTATTAAGATAATTCATTTATAAAATTATTATTTACCATAGACACATTGAACATTGCCTAAAAATTAATAGCGTTCTTAGCAGACCTAGCTTGGCTATGGCATGCGAGATTTGGGCACGTAAAATCTTACGCGCTCAAGATGATGGGAGAGAATGAGATGCCCTTTGGGGTGCCTAAGATTGAGCACCTCAATCACCTATGTGAATGTTGCATGATCGCGAAACACGCAAGAGTGCCAATCAAGGCCATGTTTAGAGCAAAACGACTCCGCCAACTGATACATGAGGACTTGTGTGGTCCAATTACCTTGGCCACCCTTACCGGAAGCAATTAGTTCATCCTAATTGTTCACGACTACAATCGTGTATGTGGTTCTATACGCTCATGGAGAAGATTGAAGCCTTTGAAGTTTTCAAGAAGTTCAAGAGGCTCGTGGAGAATTGGTTGGAACACGAGACAAAGATCTTGAAAACCGACCGATGTGGAGAATTCACATCCCACTAGTTGGAAAGTTATGCGATGAAGAAGGAGTCAAGCGCCATTTGACTGAACCATACACGCCTCAAGAGAACGGTGTGGTGGAGAGACGAAATTGGACTGTGTACACAACAAGGGGCTTGATGAAGAGTATGCAAGTCCCGGCGAGGTTCTAGGGAGAAGTGTTTAGACATGCGATCTATCTGTTGAACCGTTTTCTAACAAAGGCGTTAGGAGAGCACATTCTACTAGGCGCGGAATGGGAAGAAGCCCTATCTGCGGCACTTGAGATTCTCGGGTGCACAACACATCTGAATACTATGGGGCCGCATCTCAAGAAGCTTGACCACATTATTCAGACAATGATGTACATAGGCATCGAGGAGGGAAGTAAGGCACTCGGACTCTTTGTATCTCGACACGGAAAGATCCAGACCAGCAGAGATGTTGTGTTCAAATAAGAAAAGAAGCAAGATTGGCACAATCAAAACGACGACCCCAAATATAATTCTATTAAGTTCAAAGTCGAAGGAGAGGAACATGTTGTCGAGCAGGAAAGACCAACAACACCCAGCTCGGTTACTTAATTGCCCAGGCGGGGTACACCCAGTTTGAGTACACCTAGCTCATCCAGGTCGGGTATGCCCAGCACAACCAGTTCAATTACCTCCATCGATAGTTCAAGGGGATTCTGTCCCTAGGTGAATTATATGACCATGCTCGAGAAGTTGAGATGAGCCTAGAAGAGTTGTTGCTGCTCAGCACCGAGGACCCAGCCAACTACCAAGAGGCAGAGACTGAGCAGGCCTGGTAGGAGGAAATGCATAAGAAGATAGAGTCCATTAGAGAAGAACAGGCCGTGGGTACTCAGCGACCTTCCCAAAGTTCAGAAGCCCATTGGTCTAAAGTGAGTGTACAAGGTAAAGAAAGACACCAATGAGAATGTTCTAAAGCACAAGGCAACAGTGGTTGCCAAAGGATCCATGCAGTAGCAATAAGTTGACTTTGAGGAAATATTTTCTCCAAGCGAGACTAAACACGATCATAATTATCCTAGCCCTCGCAGCTTATCATGGTTAGGAACTTCATCACCTAGATGTTAAATTGACATTCCTAAATGGTGACCTCGAGGAAGAAGTATACGTCAGTCAACGTGAGAGTTATGGCATTAAGGGCGAAAACACAAGGTGGTCAAGCTCTCCAAGACTCTTTATAGGGTACGCCAAGCACCAGGGGCGTGGAATATATGCATTGACAAGAGCATGAAAAGTATCGAGTTCACAAAGTGTTCGAAAGAGAAAGCATTGTACACCAAGAGCAACAAAGAAGACTTTTTGTTCGTCGGAGTATATGTCACCGAGTTTATAGTCACTAGATCTAGCTAAGGAGGAATATAGGGAATCAAGAAGCAAATGATGCTCCAATTCAAGATGATTGATCTCAGAGTACTTTCGTATTACCTCGGCATTGAGGTGGACCAGAAGAAATATTGTATCCCGATGAATTAGTCGGTCAATACGAAGAAGATCCTCAAGAAGTTCGAGTTGGTGGACTGTAATTCAAGAAAGTATCCAATATAGGAAAAGTTGCAGCTCGGGAATGATGCTGAAGGAAGTGCGGTGGATCCCACAGAGTACAAACGTGTGATTAGGTGTCTCAAGTATCTTACCCACAACTGGCCGGACATCTGTCACGCAGTTGGGATACGGAGTCGTTACATGGAGAAGCCCACGAGTGCACACCGGTAGGTTCTGAAGCACGTTTTTGCTACGTGAAGGGAATGAAGAACTACCAGATCCAGTACGGAAGAGGAAATGGAGCCGAAGAGGTGGTCGGTTTTACCGACAACGAGTGATGTTGATGACATGAAGAGTACTATAGGGATGGCGTTCTATCTCAACGGGAATCTGATCACCTGACATTCTCAAAATCAGAAGACAGTGGCCCTATCTTCTTGTGAAGCCGACCGCAACGTCATGTCAAGCATTATGGCTAAGGATCTTAGCGAGTGAAGTGATTGTATCCGAGTAGAAATGAGTTACTCTCTACGTGGACAACAAGTCCGCAATTGCACTGATGAAGAACCTGGTGTTTCATGGACGTAGCAAGAAAATCGACACTCACTTTCACTCTTTTTGCGAGTTTGTGGAGAAGCGCAGTTCATCGTGGATTTTGTCAGCACCGGAGAGCAATGCGCAAAAATATTCACCAAGACTCTATTAAGAGTCAAATTCTCGAAGATGAGAGAGTTGCTCAGGGTGAAATACCTCGAACCAAGTCAAGCTTACGGGGGAGAATGTGAGTTTAAGTCAGACTTGGCTCAACAGTCAACACTCCCTAAGAGAATCATTCCCCAACAAAATGACTCTTGAGCGCAAAGGCACCCTAGCAGGAGGGCTCAAAATGACTCTTGAGCGCAAAGGCACCCAAGAAGAATCGGCAAAGCTCCTTAAAATTTTAGGTAGGTTCTCCCTAGCAGCTCTGTTCGGATGTACCCTAGCTAGTAGGTCAGTTAGGCACCCGCAAAACGTCATCAAAAGCTATTCGAGGAAAGTACCAAACTTGCGGGGCAAGTTTGGGGTTTTGATTTGGTTTCTCATGTTGTTAGGGAACGTGAATAATTGTAGAGATTTGGTTAAACTTCTCCACATTCTTCTTGCCTCCTTATCATCGTTGCTACTCATTAATATATTCAGACATATAGAACATCAGTGTGTGTTTTTTTATCGTGCGGTGATTTTGCGATTCCTGGTGTAGTTTGTACGTGTGATTTTTGGGAGATCCTTTGATTGGGAACAAAGATTAAAGCCTCCAAAAAAAAATTATGTTTTAATATATATTACGTCTTAGTCAAAAACATCATATTGTATTATTCTATGTGAATACGAAAGTATAAAATATTTTAAGAGAGCTTAATATTAATTTGGGTACATTTTATGTTTAAATTTCGGTTTTGCTCTGGAAGTAAAGACGTCTTTTAGTTAATTGTTTATCCATTATCCGCTTTTATCATAAAGTGTTTCGAGAAACACGTCGCCTCAGTGATTTTTTCCTTTGATTTCTATTTCGGGTTCTTATGTATTAAAACTAGCAAAGCGCGACAAAATCCTCACCTAGGGTTACTAGAGTTCGTCTGTTCCTCCGTGAAAACCGCATTCTCTACGGTCCCATCAGTAAGTTCTGTTCCGACAGAATGATCACTATCGGAAATGTCACATGATCTCTCTTCACAACCTGCGCCATCTCCAACGCTTAACATCTCGGGATCATGTCTTTCGTCATAGGATTTTTTCCGACCGTTGTCGTTTCTATCCACTTCTTCGTGATCAGAAGAGGGTTTTTCGGTGGTTGCCGGTCGATTGCTGTTCGAGAGCTTTGGGGATTTCCGAGGAGTGGCCGTCATCGATTCTTTGCGCGAAGAAGGAGAGACTCGCCTCAGCGGTGAGCTCGATCCGAGCTTGAGCTCTTTGAGAAGCTGAAGCTCTTCGTCCTTGTTGGCAATGGTGTTCTTGAGGAAAGCCACCTGAATGTCAGCATGGATTCTCAAATTACACTTTTGTCCATTGATGAAGTTATACTAAATAATAACTATTCCTATCAATTATTTAATAGAGAACGAGAAATGAACCTAAATAAAAGTTCAACGGTCAGAGTACATCAAAGGAAACTTAAGGGAGTAAACAGTAAAGTGAATTCAAAAAAATAGAGTTCAAGGGTATATGTGTCAATTACTCTTATTCTCGGCCTATAGACGAAATCGCATGAATAGCGATATTTATCATTTTATAATTAAAAAGAATAGTCCGGCACCAAATAAAAACTCAAGTGTATAAGACAACTATTAAGTAAAAAAATTTAATATTATTTACGAGCGTCTTGCCAAGTTCAAATACTCACCCGCTTAAGTTATAACTTCTTTACAAATAATAAATAAAGTTGAGAGAAAATATACTATATCTAATTCTCCATGTAAATTTCATTAAATTTTATGAACCTGCTCAACCAATTCCTTAACGTCACGTCCCTCTTTGTTGCTTTTTGCCGCACCCAACTCAACTCCGGAGACCCTCTCGGCAAACTTCAAAGTGCTTAAGCTTTCGGAATATGAATCGGAATCCGGGTTTAGCTGCACAAACATCAGTGTTTTCGCTTGTCCTCCTGCCTTACAAAAGCCAACAATCACACTCTAACCAAAGGAGATGAATTCCATTCCCGGCTAATATATTGAATACATTAACCCAAATTACATGCGTAAAGCTCTCCCTAAAGAGTAAAGAAACGTAAGAGACGTCATTTTCTAAAGATAAAGTCATAAAGATAGTAATTTGATTCAATAACTTAAAGGAATAAATTCGGCATAAGTACCTAATATTTGATTTAACATAATTTTGGATATATATATCGTTAACAAAAGTCTCACTCTCTCTCTCAAGAGTGACACATGTCCTATTAATGGTACCTCCAAAAAAATTGTCAATTGACAAAGTAGACGGAATTTTAGACAAAAAGAAAAATTAACGAATATTAACAACTTTAACCATGAAAAATAAAGATATTAGATACTTATGTTGTTTTTAACCCTATACTAAACTAAGTACCTAAAATATATGGAATCATCAATATGGATAGGGAAATGTTTTGGGACAAAATACCAAGTCGAAACTACCAAAATCAAATATAATATCTAAGATCTAAAGTCTGAAACATAAGTATCCAATATCTTTATTCATATATTTTACACTCCTCCTTACATGATGTTTGATATGCTTAAAATATTGGAATCATCAACTTTTTTCATGTATGTTGACCCAAAAGAAATGAACTTAATTATCTGTACTGTACCTAGAGAGCTCTGAAGAACTTGAGTGAGCTTGCTATTTCTGTAGGGCACGTGAGAACTCTTCTGCGATAGAGCGAAGATGACGTCGCCAAGAGCCGAAAGCGACTTGTTTATATGCTGCGCTTCCTTGAGCCGGTCTCCGGTCACTTCCGAGCGATCGACTCTTTCACTTCCGGCAAGATCTACGAGATGAAGATTTCCGTGCGACGTAGAGCTGGTCTTTGAATCCACCCCACGAACATGAATTGTGACGCAGCTGTGGATGCATGGCTAATGAAGATCAAATCTCAATAAATTACATATCTGATCAGACACCATTTTCACAAATTGTAGTGGAGGTGGAATTTTTATTAACGGTTTTTAAACCGGGAACTGTATGTAAAATACCGGAATCACTGATCCTTAGTTCTGAGAACCGGGACCTTTTTTCTAATTAATTTGTTTACCAATTCGAACTGATCTTTCAGGTTTTAGCAAATAATTATTTTAGTTGCGGCGATATAAGTACAACTTATATAAGAATAAGATACATTAGGCTTGTTTTTTTATTATTATTATTTTTGTTTATTTAGTGCTTTAATCGTTTAAGTACATGAATCATATGATTACCTTGATAATCCTACTTAATAAATCATATGATTAATTTTGAGACGAATTCATAGATCGACGTGAAATTCCATAAAAAGACATAATATATATAGATATATGTACAAACCTGTGAGAACGACTGCTTCGCTCGTTCATGGCGGTTGCGCCGACAGATCTGTTGTTGAGCCCGACATCCATCAAGTCCATGACGTCTGCGGTTGAGTTCACTGGGTGCATAGCAGCGTCAGGCACGGCTAATCCGTTCGGCTGAGAGTGCGTCATAATCCCGAGTGTGCGCGAATCAAGGGACAAACAAAGTGTTCATAACTATGCATTCAAAGAACAAAGGAAAATTTCTAAGTTTGTGACTTCAAGAGCAGATTTGGAAAGCTCTAGGAAGGGCAATACAATCATTTAGTAGTCCTTCAACTCTAACTTTTTATGTGTTCAGCTATTTTTATTTACTAAGGGTCTATCGGTCAATTATGTCATATTTTGGTCTATTCTTTGTTTGAATACTCGCGGTTTTGCGATCTACTACAAGGGACTAGCATTGGCCGCGGTTGGGGAGTTTTAGGCTTTCTATTGTCTTGTCTTTGCTCTCGAAGCAAGGTCCGGACAGTTTATATTGTTTCTTTGCATCCTTAGAAAGAAAAACGGATTCATCACATCGGTGAATTTCGGTTGGCGGAATTTTGTGATAGAAACCGTGTTTAGATCCCACCAATAATTGATCAATAAGAAAAGGATATTTTTTCGGGAGACCACCGTTTGCAAGCAAGTCCCTCACTTGCTCGTTGTATATTTCGACCATTTGAACACCGATTTCATACATGATAGTGTTTCTTCTACTCTGGGAGATTCGGAACAGGTCGTTCAGTGCCCGATAGTTGACCCCCCAGTTATCTTCAGTGGCTGCATTCGGACCCGTCTAAGATAAAACCGGAGTTAATCAAAATCGGATTTAATCAAATTAATTAATATAATCTGTGGCCATTACGGAAACAGTTTATACCATTGTGTAGGTCTTCCCTGAACCGGTTTGACCATAAGCAAATATGCACACGTTATATCCGTCGAGGACAGATCGAATTAGTGGCTGTATATCCGAGAATACATCGGCTGAGAAAGGTTCAAAAGATTATATGAGTTGTCATTCCGAATCAATACAAGATTAACAAGAACAATGCCAAAAGACAATGAAGAAAACCTTGAGTGGAAACCGGGCTAAAGACTTTGTTGAATTTGAACAAACGCTGACCCTCTTTCCCAGGTTTCGCCGGATTTGCAACGACCAACTCACCATTGTCATCGATATTCTCTACTATCGTCTTTTTTTGTTTCTGTCCCGGGATAAACGGCCTTACCCGGCAAAAAACTCTGATATTTCCTGTAATCGGAAATTTATTATTCAAATACCGTGAACTTTATAGATTTTAAGAGCTATGTTTTAGCACCTTTCAGTTCTTGAAGCTCGTTGAACATCTTTTGATTCTCGGCAAGAACAGAACGATGATTATGAGCTGCATCGACGACGGCTTTAAGCTTTTCACCTAAACAAAGTACAAAGTCACGGATCAGCAACAAAGTTTCATCTAAAGGTTGGCGTGATTTTGCAAGATTTATATCACCTAAATTACGAAATTCCTCGGCATAGTTTTCCTTCACCTTTTGGATTTCTTGCTTGACGGAATCCGAAGACAACCTCAACTCCTGCATATTTACCAAGTATTTAGCAAGATGAAGTATTTTAAAGTTACATAAGATTATTATCGAAATACCGTTAGGACCAAAAGCAAAACCGATCACTAATCGACATGCCAATGGGATTTCTAATACGACGGTAAGTTATCAAACATTCTTGATAAATCACAAACATCTCAAAAACGTCTTTCCTTCGAGAGCAAGGCGAACACTCTCCACAAGATGTCTTAGTATGAAATTTTCAGCTAAATAAAACATGAAGATGGGTTTAACAGATACCTTGAGTGAATCAAACTGAGATTCCAAGAAACTTTGGTATGTGTTCTCCTTCTTGCTCCAGCCCTGATATTTGATCCGGGAATCGGCTTCGAGCTCCTTGAGTTTACTATTTGAGTCGTCGAAGAGATTTACGAGCTTTTGTAACTGCTCTTCAAGCTTTAGCTTTGTGTCCTTTGCTTCCGTTTCCAATTCTGAGCAGCGAAGTTCATAGCTCTTCTTGTTAATATCCAGCTCTTGCTTAAGTAATGATATCTCCTTATCACTTTTCTCCTTCTCGTTCATCAATCTGGTGACGGTTTCATTGTCAACTTTCTTCTGTTCTACGTTATTGATCTTCTCGTTCTGCCGTCGGAATTAAAAATCAAATGCGTAAACGACACTGATAGGATCCGATACCCAAAACGAAAAGTAAAACACAAAAAATGACACTTATAGCCGATTGGTAATCAACGAAACGCGCGATGATTAACGGGAACTTTATTTGGTCAAATAAACTAAAGAACCGTCTCTTCATGAAAAAATAAGCCGATTGGTAATCGCCAAACAATTATTGTCCGTAAATTTATTCCATCAATACGACCAAACTTGATCTCCAACCCGATCTCTTTAGTCAAACCGAAAAAACGAAGTATTATTTGAAAAAATAAACGATACGTACAAAATAAATGAGTCTATAAATTTATTCGAAATAAATTAAAACATATCAGACACATCTGTTGTACTATACCTTAATAATCTGAAGCTGACTTGTAGCATTAATCTGAAACAAAGAAACAGATTTTTACTAAAGGGTTTATCTTACTACTGAAACTAAAATACTTTACAAATCAAATCATATATTAATTCATACCTCACTCTCTTCCTTACTCCCAGAAGCAAGAGCTTCGAGCACTCGAAGCCGGGACTGGTATTTATCGTCCCGGGCCTTCAAAAGGTTATTTTGCTGAAAAAAATTACGCATAAATTGACACTGATAGTTAAAATAAAAAATAAAAACTTGATATTTCAGCATAATAACATTACAGTTCTCAAGTGATCCGCTTGAGCTGATATGCGCCTTTCGATTTCCTGGACGACTTTTCTCAGCAGACACGCCACACGCTGATCCAGTCACACAAAACATCATGGAAAACCGTTTTCGAAGGAAAATATGTCTGTACTACTTATGAATATGTTATGTACCGCTCTTGAGCGTAGGCGAAGTAGGAACGAGCCTAGGCCCCGTCAACTTTTCACAATTGAGGGACCCAAAATATTACGTTATATACTTGTATTGTTTAGATTAGAGTACTACCTTTCTTTCTTTTCTCACTTGAACTTCGACACAAACAGAAACAACAAGTTTATTTTATTTTTCTTCTCTTCCATTATTGATTTCTTTTTCATTTTTAAAGCACATATTGGTGGAATCTTGATCAAATAAATAAGATATCTTCATTGTTTTGAAGGCTGAAATATAGTAATTTTATCGGACTATTATCTATTGGAAAGAAAGAAAAAAAACATGAGAGAGATTTAATTAATAGTAATTTAATTAGTACTTTTTCATCTCAAAATACTGAGCCCTTTATATTTGAATGAGAATGTTACAATATAAATATAATTGGTTTATTTTTTTAATTTGATTTTGCATTTTTTCCAAGAGCACATAAACGTTTCTTCGCCTAAGGCATTTTAAAGCTCAGGACCGGCCCTATTTAAGTACGTCTATATTTTTCTTTTTTTAATTGCTATTTTTGTTTGATATGATGGCTTATTATTATTTATGAGTCTAAAGTGTATTTTTGTATCCGAAGTTAGCAAAGATAAATAAAATTTTAATAAAGGTCGCGATTTTTTTTTTTTTGACAAAAGTTGATCAGGCATACATGAGGGATTTCGGTGTTCATTCTCTCAACGCTTTCATCGAGAATCCCATTGACGACGCTAAGGAGCGACTGCGTCGGAGCATTCTGCAGCAAAAGATGCTGAAATGCATTAAAGACGGAGCTGAAACCGGAAGAGACAAAAATCGTGATCGAGCTAATATGTTTACGAACATACGTCTAAGTTGTTTGACTTCATCATCTCTGAGATCTTCGAAGCCGGGAGATCCGTGTAACGCCCCTGCTTCGCCTGAAACACCTCATGGAACACGTGATGATCTGCATCGGAGAACAAGTACGTTTGTGGCATGTCAACACACAGTCGTTTTTCTAGCAAATGCAGGCCGGGATCATCGTAACAAACCTGAAGCTGAGACAACGGGGCTTCGAAGGCTGCGTTGGAACTTGGACTCGTTCCATATCTTTCCCTTCTCTTCTTCTGAGAATATTGGAGAATTGAAAGTTCCGAAGCGTGGGCTTTCGAACTTCGGGCTTTCTTTGTCATTTCCGACATTGACTTTTACGTTGACTCTGATCGGAGCTACCTTCGAGCTCTCCGCCCCCGCCGAGTGCATGGTCAACGGATCAAAATAACATTATTGGTTGATGAACAATTCCAAGAAGAAGAAGAAGAAGAAAAAAAGGAAAAAGTTGAGAAGAAACAATAGTTGACCAACGTCGGTTTTACGTCCATTTTGCATGGAAATAGGAGAGTTATGTTTTTTGTGTGTTTGCCACGTGTCTCACGCGAATTGCGATTTTGTGAGCTGTGATCATAGATTATTTATAGTGGCATATATTTTTAATTAAATATAAAATTGGAATGTGAGGGAGGTATATGACCTGTGATCACTTTTGTACATCTGTTTAAATTTGACAAAGATACAAAACGCATGCTATATTACGTGAAGATATTTACAATAATATAAAAATTAGTGATTGAAACTCGACATATGGAAATATTTAATTAATAATTTAGAGTAACTAATTAACCATACCAACTAAAATAATAATAATAAAAACTTACTACTCTTAATTAAAAACAATTCTAAATATTATTCGTAGTAAAATTTTAAATACAATAGTCAATTATTTTAAAGACAGAAGTAGGAAATAAATTAAGCTACAAGTAACAAAATTTCAAATACCATAAATCTAATCTTCTCACACACTTCGTCTCCTTGTGAACTCTCGACTAGAAAACGAAGCGTGGGAAGAAGATCATTGACGATTCCAAACGCCATAAACCTAAATAAAAATCAATAAAATAAACGTAATACAAAGTAACAAAAATGTACAGTGTATTGAAAAGGATATTAACACGAATCAACGAACATTAACACGAATTTACAATGTATTAAATAAGATATTAACACCAATCAACGAACATTAACATGAATTAACAAACTTTAGACAATCTAGTGACACAAATATATCCCCAACTTACGAACCGCATAAGAACTATTAGATCGATTCGAATTGAATACACAACATTTCAGATCGAACAACTTCCATTTCAATTCTAATCGAACGAGTAAACCCTAAGACACTCACCAAACTGAGCTTATGAGAACCGATCACGACGAAGCCGATGAGAGAGTAAGTCGACGAGTCAACATAATTCGGTGACCACAGCTCTGCCAAACCAGTTAACCCCTCAGTCTCTTGAGCAATCCGTAGTTTCGAACCTAAACATGTGATCTGGTCAAACTTGAATCCACGGTTTTGACCGATCAGATTAGCCAATTGATCCCAATGATGCAGGGCATCAACGAGAAAATAGCTCAGCTGAATGAGGGACAATAAGAATCGTAGCTCTATCTCTCCCAGCCAGTTCATGTCCCGCCGGATCGTATCACTTCCATGGACTCTGACGAATGTGCGTTCTTCCCTTCTTGTCTGCCTTATCCTGGAATGCTCAGATCTTCGGAGAATATCTCGGTTTTCAGGCTGCAAGACTCTTCAATGCTCCCTTAAACGAGAGAGAGAGTTGAATAAGCCAGCCAATAAATTAGGCATTTAGTATATGTGTTTAAAATGCGACGTCACTAAAAATGACTATTTTGCAAAGAGAAAAAAAAAGTTGGCTATAATGAAATTTGAATGTTTGCATTTGGCTATTTACTTGCAATTTCTATATAACTTACTATTTTTAAAGACATATTTACGGTTTAAGTACTCGGAATTGTTCAAAGAGCGCCGACATAATTTCAATATCTTTTTTAACTGCAGTAGTATCCAAAAGCGACAAAATGATGTTAGAAGTTCAATTATATTAATGTCTTGTTAAGGTATGTTACATAAGAGACACATGTGTTGGGATTTATGCCCACAAAGGAGACATGAAGGACCTTTTAGCAAATAATTAAGTTTATTTATAAAGTACTCGATGTAATAATACGATTATGTTCTTTTGCTGAGAATTAAATAAAGATTAAATATTCATTCTTATTTATTTAAGTTTGTGTTTATGCATATATGTCTACGCCCTGAAACTATCATCAACGAAAGAAGAGTTAAGTACAGACTTAACAAGAGACCTCTTCTTGATAATTTTAAAATAAACAGTTCGCAATCTTAGGATCGATGGGGCAATCGTATCCGATTAATGATTGTTCGAATAAACTACTGATATCGGATCTTGTGATATTGAGAGTTGTGACTCTGGAGTTTATTCTTGATGTCTTAATGAAGACACTGAACTAGACCTGTGACAATTTGAAGTTCGAGGTAAAACCGTTTCATTACTCGAAGCTTCAAAATCACAAACGAGGGGTATTTTCGTAATTACCTAAATCCTGAAGTGGGTACATAATTTCTTGTGACACTTTGTGACACTTGACTAGTCAAAGGGCAAGATCCAAATGATGGATCAAAGACCCGACGGTTGGTGTCATAATACTGTCTCGTTGAATTATGTGATTCATAGATATGGAATTTGTGTTATAAGAATGCTACGACATTAGTATCACATCATGCTTTGTTCTTTGATGTGTGAATGAACAAACCGGGCCTAGTACTCATTGAATAATATATTCTTTGAATAAAACATATGACATGTTGTGACATCTCACTTTATGTTTTTCTCATTCACAAACAACAAAGGAGTTGATGAAATAATAACTAAGGGGTAAAACGGTAATTTTACATTCCTCTTAGTTACTGATACACACAAAGGGTAATATCGTAAATACACCGTGGACCGTGTGAAGAATAGTTGTATCACATCAAACGGAAATAAGAACGCATATGAACTTAGAGATTGTCAGTATTGGTCCTTTAGTGGAATCGACCAATATTAAGAATTAAAAGTTCGGGAAAAGTTTGTGAACTTTTGTGTCCGGACTTTATTCTAAAGCTTCGTTCATGTGGGTCCATAAGGTCTCAATGTTAGACTTTCGGAAGAGATTTTGATGAACAAAATAAGTATTAAAAATATGTAAGGTTGATTTAATGAAACCTCACTTTAAGTTCAATTATTGAATTGGAATATTTTTAAGTACAAAAATTGATTTGATAATTTTCTCTAATGTATAAATTATGATTTATACAGTGGTAATTACTTTCTCATGATTAAATACATAAATAGTTATTTAATTTTAATCATCTTTATTAAATAATAGCGACTTGTATAATTATATTGATAACTATACATGTATGCGATTTTTAATATGATTAACGGTGGAGAAAATTAATTCAATAATTCTCATTGGTTAATCTAATAATATTAGGATTAATGATGTGTCACATTATCCTCTTTTGGACTGATTCATGGGAATTGGAAGAGAAAAAGGAAATAGTAATATTTCAACTTAATTCATGATTTTATCTATAAGGAAAATATCATGTGGAATTAATTTGAATAATTTTTGCTATTTATTCAAACCTCATGCGCATAAGTGGTGGTGGAATCAAATATTTGATTTGATTTAATTAAAGATAGATGACCATATATATATATATATGATATATTGATCACATTAAAAGATAACCCTAGCATATATATATAGCTATATGCGCATGAATTTTAGGAGAGTAACAAAAAGAAGAATTTTTCTCCCATACCATTCATTCGCTGCCTTTGGAGAAGCATCAGAGAGAATTTTTTTTTGCGTTCCATTGGTGGCGCAAGTATTAGGAAGAAAACCAACAGTGGCAAAAGTTGCTATTTCTTTTTCTTCTCTTGTTCATAATGAGCCCACTCTCTTCATCGCGAAAATATCAGCATCGAATCCATCGTGGTTGTTTGATTGAAGAAAGAGGGACGACTCGGGAAGATCGACGACGAAAACCGTGAATAAATTCCGGATTTGTAAGTGTTCTTAATCCTATAATTGTTATATGATTTTCCGGAATTTTATCCATTCGTTGTTTACGTTATAAATTTATTTTGCATGTATGATAATCGTTTTTAACGCTATGGTTATTTTAATATGTCAAAAATCTGTTTTAATATTAAAAAGAAATTTTGAAATTCCGCCGTAACTCGTTACGTTCATTATTTATATTAAAAAATTTAATATCGATCCAACAACATGTACTTCTAAATTTAATCTATGAAAAAATCAGTTATTCGATACTTTTAATAAACTAGAGACACATGTTTAGCTTAAAAGTCATTAATTTGACATGGACTGATAAAACCTCAATATTGTGTTGTAGCTTTTAAGTATTATTGCCGCTAGAAAGAGATTGAAAATATGCGAGACCATGATTAGACATAATATTGGATAATTATGCCGCAAATATATCCTATAAACTTTATGTTGGAAATCGGGGTTTGATTCCCGACTTCATTACCACAAAATTAGCCTCCGAGGCGTCCCGGTAACATTTAAAAACTATTTTAAAGCGGAAAACTTGTTACCGGCCCGATGACACGGATATCGGGTAATTACCATTTCATCAAGATCCGATAAATACTACGAATTTAATATTTCATAAACATTATTAATATCTAGTCGAATAGGAAATAAATAGAAAGCAGTAAATGGTTGCATTTATTGACCCAATGCATAAGGTCGTATCTAAGTGACGATTCCGGCTGCACATTCTGAACTTGGGCAAGGGCTCCGCCGATGCTGAGGGAAACTCCCGTGATCTTTCGGGATATTCTCCTGGACTCCTCGTACCGAAGTGTGGGTTTTGTCGCCAGGACTCCGTCGCAAAATTTAACTGACGGTTCTTTTAAAGCTACCGGAGAAAAATATCTCCTAAGCCGAACCAGAAGAGAGATCAGAAGCAGAAAACTCGCAGACCCTAGAGAGAGAGGGAGAGCTCGAGTTTTTGCTCTGGGGAAGGTGTGAAAAATGTGTAGAATGAGCCTCCTATTTATAGGTCTCAGACTGTAAGCGAATTGGAGATTTTTCCTCCCTTTTTGAATTCTTTTAATTAAATTTAATTAATTATTTCAATCCAATGGTCCAGATTCAATCTCATCTAAATCCAATGGATATAATTAATCAGGGATTTAATTAAATAATAAATACATGATAAGATCAAAATATTTAATCTTATCATGATATTAATATAATCCGAATTATATATATATATATAAATATATAAAAAAATTCAAATTTGTTTAACGATTATCTAGATCCAATGGTTAAAAATAAATCTCAAACCAATCCAACGGATCAAATCATTTAGGGATAAAAACAAATGCCCTAGGGTTTCAGCTAAACCCTAATTCAAATTCTCATCGCTCTAATTAATTTGAATTATATAATATATATATAATATTATTTAATTTCTAATCCGACGGTAGAGATTAAATCTTGAAACCGATCCAACGATATAATTAATCAATCAAATTCGAAATACCAAAGCTTGGTCACCAAGCTATCAATTTCGATTTACCATTAGGGTTTAAATCAATTATCTCAATCCAACGGTTGATATTAAATCATCACCAATCCAATGGATTAAATTGATTTTAAGGATTTGCTAAAATACCAAAACATTAGGTACTTATGCGCAAATATGGAATATCCGAATTTCATCATTCGAATTAGCTAGGGTTTCATATATCCAAATCCTAATTCGAATTTTACACATTTAATATCTATAAATATTTTTTTTTTATTTATTACTATAAATCTATTAATTATTAATTAATTAGATATTAGATATTAGATATTTATAATTAAATCCAAATAATTAAATTATATTAATAATTCCTGATCTCGATATCACACATTAAAATGGCATGGTGCCACACCATCATTTAAATTCGTGACATGTGATTTAGTTTCATAGTTTATCGAACCCAGTCATAAACTTAGAAAATTTATAAATCACAAACCGTAAGTCGAAATGACTTGGTTCAATAAGAAAAGTTGCTTAGAATTTAATTTACAAAAATATGTTGTTTATAGAAAATATAAATTCTTACTTTCTTTTTATCAGTTAATTTCGTGTACCAAAATATGGTACTTTTCCCACGCTGACGATAAAACTATCCTACGTCTGCCACAGACCTTTCAGTTTTATAAGTCTAGCCAAATGATTAAACATTATCCAGAATGTATTTTAATCACGTACGTATCATCCGTTACGGAGCTATCATGGGGACCATGGACTTGTATCACTTAAGCTCTAACGAACTGCTAGTTGTTCGTCAAACCTCGAAGTGATTCCACTATAGACCCGAGACTGCACTCTTTAGTGATACGGTATATATTATTCCCTTTATATAGCAGGGTGTCCATTGATACAATCGAACTTGGGTTATTGTTCTTTCACTTGATGATTCACACATGAGCAGGCGGTTTTTACCGTAATGCCTCTAAATGCATTTTCCTCCTTGACTCAGTCACTAATATTATGAGCAACCCACTTATGGTTTCGATTCATAAGTTGTGCACGGGTACCTCTCACTTCTCACCACTGACTATCAAGGGAACCATCATGACTCTGAAGAGAGCTGTGTGATGTCCATGTCTATGATCAAGCTACCCTTACTACTGACTATCATGTTCCCAAAATAATAGTGTTGGGAACAACGGTAATATCTTGTGTTCTTTAACGGTTAAATCAAAGAACAATCAAGCCAGTAGCTCGGACTCAAGATCACTCCGGACTTAGAACTAATATCCATTTGATCATCTATTTGTGACTCAACTTTAAGTTAACAGTGACGGTCTTATATGATAACTTCTTGATTTTAAGTCAGGTCCAGTCCAGTATGAAGACACTTCATACTTAATGCACTTCTAGTGAGTGTGACACACACATAATCCAGAATAGGATTGTCACTTAGTCACATTAATGACCTTACACGAATAATGAGCTCCCACCCAGTTAATCAGGTCACGGACGTTTTAAGTTCATTTATTATGATTATTAATTCTTACTCACATTGAATCTGTTGTGATAATAATAACATAATTGTTAGGGATGTGCCCTTAAATCACTAGTATTCACCCCTTGTATAAGCAGTTTGTCATTTCCGAAGAAATAAAGTAAAGTCTTATTATTAAAATCATATTATAGTACTAAAGATTAAATGAATGTATCCATAGTTCATAATGGAATGCAATTGTAATATATCCATCACACTGGAGTCAATGTGAGGAAGAATTGATAGATACAATAAATGAACATGATTCTGTGACTTAATTAAGCGGGTGGGAGCCTCTTAATTGACAAAGTCATTAATGCGACTAATTGAAGAAAATCCTATTCTGGATAGATATGTGTGTCATACCCATTAAGTGCATTAAGTACAAAGTGTCTTTGTACTAGATAGGACTTGACTAAGTTCTGAAAGTTGCTCAACTAAGACCGTCACTAACAACTTTGAACTAAGTCGTAAAAGATGATCAAATGGTAATTAATCTAAATCGTGAAGTGATCTTGAACCCTTACTGTTAGCTTGATTGTTCTTTGATTTGCTAGTTAATGAACACAACATAACGATGTTCCCAAAGCCGTTATATTGGGAACATGATAGTCGACAGGGAAGGGTAGCTCGATCACAGATATGGATATCACATAACTTTCTCTAAAGTCAAGAATGATTCCTTTAATGGTCGGTCGTGAGAAATAAACAGAACTCATGGCCAGCTTACACTTCGTACCATAAGTGAGTTGTTTATCATACCACCGATTGGATTAAAGAAGAAAAAAGCATGAATGGGCAAAACGGTAAATCGCCTGCTCGAGTGTGAATCATCAAGTGAAAGATTGATTAACCTGATTTTGATTATATCACTGGACACCTTTAATATAAAGGAATATATTATTCACATCACTAAAGAGTACAGCTTCGGGTTTATAGTGGAGTAACACCGGAATTAACGGACTTATCCGTTGAAGCGTAAGTGATGTGGGTCCATGGTCCCCAGGATAGCATCGTAAAGGACGAATCGTACCATTAGGATATTTGTTATTCTAATTCATGATAGAACTAATTGAAATTGAAGCTTGTGTCAAGTTTTGGAACGTTTCAATATGTTGCGGCAAAACTACTTAAAGTTTGCCCGGAAAATAGCTGATCGGTAAAAGTCAAAACTGGAATAAATTATCAACATCAATGTTGTAGGAAATTTAATTCTAAGAGTTTTTTTCCTCTATGATTTTATGTGTAAAAGCTACAGAGAAAAAGTTATAAATTATAGATCATGGAATAACGTTATGTTAATTCATGAAAATTACTTAGAGATAAAATTAATGGTCTAGGTCCATTGGATTTAATCTTAGGTAATTATAAGAGAAGGAATTCGACCAACCTTGGTGGTTAAGCCCATTAGGTATTTTCCTTATCATATTTTGTTAATTAATTAATTAGTTAATTATCATGGAAACATATTAGGTAATATTTGAATCATGGAAATTGCGAAGCTTGCTTACCAAGTAAGAGATGGCGATTTTATGAGCATGAGATATTAAAATATTTATGTGTTTTGATAATTAAATATACTAATTGATTATATACATATATGGTATTAACCAAGGTGCAAAATTTCGCGAAATTCGAGCGAAATTCGCGTCGATTTTTGTTTTCAGTGGAACACCGAAACGACATTCCTTTCGTTTTACCAAATTTCGCAAAATTCGCATGGGCACGCGGAAGGAATGTCGTTTTTCGTTTTTGGTAGATTTCGACAAAAATACCAATTAAACTTTCGCCAAAAATATTTATACTTGCCCAAGACCCCACCCCGTCCCGTCTCGGCTCGGCCGGCCGGCCGGCGGCGGCGCGCATGTGGTAGAACGTTTGTGTGTGTCCTCCCCCATCCACAAAATCCTATGACCCTAAGGGCCCAAGCCATTGTCCCTAATATTTGGTATATAAACATCACCAAACTCTTATCATCTATCAATGTGGGACTTTTGTTATTCAACTAATATCACACATTCACACTTAACATACACTTCACCTAATAAATTAACTTAATATTATACACTTAACATACATATTAACTTCACCTAACATACATATACACTTAATATATAATATTATATTCTTCAACTAATAATAAATTTGTTAACATACATACACAATTTACATGCATATTCACTTATTATAACACACTTAATATATTCACTTCACATAATAATTTGACTTAATATTATACACTTCAATTAATAATGTGATTTTACATTATAAATTTCACCTAGATATTTAAGTTACAAATGTGTTTTGTTGTATACAATTATGTCTTGTATTTATTAAATATGTAGTTTTGAACCTATATAAATATCATGCTTAAATACTCAAATATTTTTTACAAAATATCCGTCAAAAACCCCATCGGCATGCGGTATGCCCATGCGGTATATGCGGCATGCCCTTTTTTTACCATTTGCCCATCGACATACCCATCGGCAAGCGATATATCCGTAAAACGGAAAATGCAAAACGACATCGGCAAGCGGCATTTTAAACCTTGGTATTAACTTAATCATTTAATTAAAGAGTCATGTCATGAATTTAAATTGTGCATGAATCATGAAACTTGATTATCAAGTTTTAATCATAAGATTCATATTGCATGAGAATTTAATATTGATTGATTCATGATAATATTTGATTGATAGGTTAATTACGAATAAGGAATTGACAATGAATTACATGTCATCTTAATTGATTTAATTGGAATTGATTTTTGTTATAATAATGAAGAAATTTTTACATCTCCTATTCATGGAAGGAAATGGAATTTCTTGTATTTATTTTAATTGGTAAAAATCAATTCCATTATTAAAATAATAAAGAAAATTCGAAATACACCATTCATGGTAGGTATTTAATTTTCTTGGTATTTATTTTAATTACATGAAATTAAATCTTTGGTATATTAATCATAAAGAATTCGAAATCTACCTTGCATGGAAGGTTGGAAAGTCTTTGATTGATTTGTAATTATACTCATTAAGGTTATTGATTCATTTATACATGGAAGTTGTGAGTATGAGTTTTCCTATAAATAGCAAGCTCATTTCACACTTTCAACACAACAATTCTAATCACTCTCACATAGCAAATTTCAAGCTCCCTCTCTTGGAGAAGCTCTCGAAATTTCTCTCCCTCTCTAGAAAGTTCGGCTTAAAGAAATTCTCTTCCCGAAAGCTTAGAAATCGCATAAGCTATTATGCAACGAAGTTCTGTCAACGAAGCCAACACTTTGGGTACTACGAGTTCAGGAGAATATCCTGGAAGACTGTGGGAGTTTCCTTTGGCGTGAAGAAGTCTCAAGAGCGGCGGAAGCCCTGCTCAAATTCCATAGGCGCAATCTCAAGTCCGGCGGAAGCTCTGGCCGAAATTCAAAAGCGCAGTGGAAGTCATCATCGCCAATGAGTTACGGCCTTATGCATTGGGTTAATAAATGCAAACCTTTATCGCTTTGTTTATTTCCGTGACTAGAATTAATAATCTCGTGTTCATTAAATAACTACTTATTTATCCGAGATATTACGGAGGGGACGATAATATTCCCAACAATAATTGCATCATTTATGAACTAAGGAAACAAACATTCTATTTTACTCTACAAGAAATTATAATAAGATTAACATAATAAGTACCATCTTTATTCAATGACTTGTCATAATCTTTTACAAATGGATAAATATCTTGTTTAATGACACCTATGTCCAACACTTTAAATCACGGTTAAAGTATCAAAATATTTGACATGCTCTAAGTAGCATATTTATGTTATATTTTCACATTACATTGTTATAGTGATGATACTATATTAAAAAAATGATAATCACAAAAGTACCTAAATTTTGACTAACTGAGGCGATGGAGGTTTAAAGTGAAAAATATCGGCGAAAATACTCAATATCAATGAATATGAGTACAATTTAATATATGGACGAACACATAAATTTGTATGTTAAGTATGATTAGTGTTATATGCATTTTTCGTAATATATAAAAACTGGACCCCTTTTGGCAAAAGTCAAAGCCCACCACCAAAGTCAAAGATACTGGCCGACGAACCAAGACATTGACGAGGCCCGTAGTCAAAAAGACAAAGAAGACGAAGTCCTTGAAAGACGACCCCGGCCCGACGAGGTACCTTGCCCAACAAGGTACCACGGCCCAACGAAGCCGACGAGGCGACATGGCCGACAAGGCCGACGAAACGACATGGCCGACGAGGCCAACGGGGAGACATGACCGATGAGGTGACATGGCAGACAAGGCCGACGAGGCGACATGGCCGGCGAGGCCGACAAGGTGACAAGCCTGACGAAGACCTTTGTCTAACAAGTACCCTCGTCATAACTTGTCGAGAGCATAACTTATAATTATTCCACACGACGAGGAGATCCAAGATCACAAAGACCCCTAGGAAATCCTCCAGATTCCTCCGGACTCAACATACGAACTCGCAAACAACCATAAGACATCAAAGACGAAGCAAGAAACACCGACGAGCCCCACGAAAGGGATAGGGGCCGGGACAACCCCCCTGTGGCAAGAGAGAAATTCGTAGGCCCCTGGAGGTGCAATTTTGGGGAATTGGTTTTCCACACTCACACACAACTTGCTCAAGAGCTTCTCTCTCTAGTTTTCTCTCTTTAAAAAGTCGTCCTCTCTTCCCCCAACAAGAATTGAGATCTTGCTGGCAGAGGCCCGTCTAAGAAGAGATCTAGAGTAGAGTCTCAGCCTCGACAAGTGAAGTTATTCGTCGAGTCGTCAAGGAGTCTCCCTTGTCAGGTCAAGGCGCCCTCGCCTGCCTCGACAAGGTAAAAAATGAGCATACATTTTCAGGTTAAGGCACCCTCGCTTACCCCGACAAGGTCGACAAAGAACACTACACGCCGGTAATACCCAGCCACCTGGCCAAGGGTCACCCCCGCGCCGCCAACATCGGCACTTCTGACGATTCAAACCACATCGTCAGTCACCCGTCGTTTATTACTAACCCTTAATTATGTGGGACTTGATTCTCTTAAATTGAGATACCTAGGCAGCCTCGCCCAACCATAAGCGACGGGACACGGGTCCAATCTACCCTTTTTTGCAGGTCCTCCCCAAGGAAATGAATTCACGAAGAATCGTCAAGATCAGCTCAGAGCTTCATAAAAAACGGAGTTCGCCTAGATGGGGACATCGCCAAGACAAGGACTCTGCCCGGACGAGGAGCTTCGCCGGTATACAGACTTCGCCACCACGAGGAAATTTCGGCGAGGAGCTTTGCCGTGAAACGGACCTCGCCCCCACGAGGGAAGTTTGTCGAGGATAGCCCGGAGACTCATCCAAGACGACGGATTCACCTCCAACTTTGACAATCATTAGTCAACCCGCGCGTTGACTCAAAGTGCTTTTTTAATAGCTGTTACAAAATTTTAGTATGAAATATCTATTGTATCTTAAAGTTTACATCTTATAAAATCTAACAATTCAGAAATATACTTGAAATATTCATGATTTACAATTTAGTTATGAAATAAAAAAAAATAGACAATAAGAGTGAATATTTATATAATAACACTAAATATATTGTTAAAACGTATCTATGATTCTAAATACAACCTTTAATAGATATTTTTTTAGCAATTCTAAACTCACATGTTAACTTGTAATCATACATGAGTTTTCAAAAGTATATATAAGTGTTATATGAAAAGTTGATAGTTATAGTTAGTTGTGATTTTAAATACAATAATAGTATACATGTACAGTGATAAAAACTTATAGACGTCAACATCTATCACATAGTAAAATATAAATAATATAGAAAAAAAATATGGAAAAAAAATGAGCATTCTGCCAATGATAAAAGTTGTAAACATATCAGTCTATCACTCAATCACTTAAAATTAAAAGAGGAAGAAGAAGAACAAAAACTTCCAACTTCATCTTATTCGTATAGTATTGTTCGAAAATCGTCCATGACCCTTGTAGCACTTGCCGTGGTTCCGCCCCTGCAAGCGTTACAAAAATGTATTTTGTTCACTACTCTATGTGCGTGAAAAACGAACGTATAGTATTGTTCGAAAATCATCCATATTTCAAGTCCAAAATACCCAAAGTACCCTTTTAAGTTTTAACAACATAGATTTGAGCTTGAAAGTTGGAAGTCCAAATGCTTTGTTAGGCAAATCTGCTCAAGTTCAGTTCAAACCCTTGAAAATCCAAAAAGACTTGATCTTTCACCAAATATGAGCATCATATTTTAGAATTCAAACAAGCCAAACTTGACTCTTATACTCTTTCACAGTCAAAATGTCAACCAAATATCACTATCACAACCTAATGATCCATTGACAAGTCTTTAAATCACGCTAATTATTTTTCAACAGCCCAGTCCTTCACAAACATGAGTATTTTACAATCCATCGTGTTGATATGATATTCCGGAATTCCAAATTCCCAATTATAAAAATACCAAATTTGATCTCTGGATAATTAATTCCGGTTATTTGACAATCGACGAACGTCGAATTATATTGTTAGCCATTTGGAAATTTAAAATTATGTTTAAAAAAACCCGGTTTCCGTTTTATGGAACCGGAATTCTGAGATTATAGTTTTTTTGTTATAAATTTAAAAAATACAATTAATAAAACAGATGGCTCTAAATTATTAAAACACGAAACTAAAAAATAGGTATATGGTATTATAATAATAAGGGTAAACTGCGGCTAGTGTACTCAATGTTTGATCTTTTACAAATTATGTACCCAATATTTATTTTTGGTGGCTAATGTACCCAATGTTTGATCTGTTAGATATTTTTGTGTTTTCCGTTAGTTGACCGTTAAAGAGTTATCCTCCTCTACATGTACACTTTTTGTATTTTTGACATAACTCACTCATTTTTTGTCCAAACTTTATGCACGACCTATGATTAGAAAGATAAGAGATAGATCTACAACTTTGTTGTTTTAAGTTTTGTAAAATAAGTTTTATAAAAATACTAAATTTCAAATACAACGTAAAATTAGAAGTTAGTTTAATACAAAATATTTGTTTCAAGCAAATTTTAATATATTTAATGACTTTATATGGTGAAACGTAAAACTAAAAATTTTTAGATAAATATTTTATGTTTATAACGGGTGTTTATTTATAAATTTTGGATAAAAAAACGAGTGAGTTATACCAAAAATATGAAATATGTGATGTGAAATAATCTTTCATATTTTTGGCATAACTTACTCATCTTTTGTCCAAAATTTATAAATAAACATCCGCTGGAAAGATAAAATATTTATCCACAACTTTTTAGTTTTACGTTTCATTATAAAAATTCATTAAGTATAGTAAAATTTTCTCGAAACAAATATTTTGCATTAAACTTACGTCCAATTTTACGTTGTATTTAAATTTCGTATTTTTCTTAAACTTATTTTACAAAACTTAAAAGTTGTAGATTTGTCTCTTGACTTTCCAACCATAGATAATGCATAAAATTTGGACAAAATATGAGTGAGTTATGTCAAAAATACAAAAAGTGTGCATATAGAGGAGGGTAACTCTCTAACGGTCAACTAACGAAAAACACGAAAATATCTAACAGATCAAACATTAGGTACATTAACCACTAAAAATAAATATTAGATATATAATCCGCAGAAGATCAAACATTTGGTACATTAACCGTAATTTACCCTAATAATAACAGGCTTAATAGCTAAGTAAAAACTAAATATTTTAATTTTTTTCAGAGGTATAAAATTAATTTTCAGTGTCTTATAAGCTTCTTCTACTTCTTAATATCTACTATTTTATTTTATTTTAAATTTATCTTTAAAATACTAAGAGAGTTAGGCAGAAAGGGCATGAAAGTGAAAGGTCAACGCAAACATCGATCGTCTCCTTCGTTTTCAAGCCTTGAACTTTCTCTCCATTTTCACACTCGGAACTCGAGTTTCGCCATGGACAGGCTGGTGAAGCCAGACGTGAAGGAGCTTGAGCTGAGCTTCAAGGCCGGCCAAAAATGCAGCTCGGTGTTCAGGCTCACCAACCTCATGCACACCATGACCGTCGCTGTTTCCCTCACCGCCTCAAACCCTACCGTCTTCTCCTTCGCCCAACCCTACGCCATCATTGCTCCTCTCTCTTCCTTGCCCTGCACGCTTCTCTCCCACCCGTCGGATAACCCCCCTCTGCAGACCCCGCGCGACGCCGTCACCGTCCGATCTGCGATGCTCCCCACGGGAAAGGCCCAGCCGGAGGATCTCCGACGCCTCTTCTCCGTCCCCGGCGGCCACGTGTTCCGCGACGCCGAGATCCCCATCTCCATTGTCGGACCTCAAGCGCTTGAATTTCTCGTTTCCAACCGCGCTAGGGTTTCGGACCTTGATTCGTCGATGGCCATGGTGGTCTCGGGCTGCACGGCCGCTCAGATCACCGAATCGCTTGCGAGAGCTATACAGACGGAGAACCCCGATCTTGTCGCCGCCGTGATCGCCTCCGGTGCCGACGTGAACGGCAGAGATTCTGGCGGGAAATCGATGTTCTCGTTAGCGATCGAATTGGGGAGAATCGAGATCGTCAAGATTCTAATTCACTCCGGGTGCGAAATCGACGATTCCGTTGAGAAATTCTTGCATCAATCCGCAAGATCTAACCGAGTAGATCTGATCGAAATCCTCTGTAAGAACTCTGTTCCAATCGATTCCGTCGACTCGGAGAATCGGACTCCGATCCACGTCGCGGCGAAGTACGGCCAGGTCGAAGCTATTGAGTACCTTCTCTCGATGGGTGCTGACGTGGACGCCTGTGACGGGAGGGGAAGGACAGCGCTGCACTATGCAGCGGCAGAGGGGCATCTGGGGGCAGTGGAGAAACTTTTGGAACGGGTGTCGGCGAAGAATGCGGTCGATGGAGAGGGGAAGACGTCGTTTGCTTTGGCAGCGGAAAACAGCCACATGGAGCTCTTCCCGGCCCTGCGGCTGAACGACGCGCTCCATCGTGCGGCCCGGTTGGGGGACGATGCAGGGGTGCGGAGCTGTTTGGCAGAGGGTGCTGCGGTTAACTCCAGGTACGGGCGGTAATTCGTGTATCGTGTTAGATGAATTTTTTAGAAAAGTAAAAAACTTGTATACGGATTATGCATTGAAATTTGAATACCGGTTCTCGTTTTTCAGAAGATCGATATTTTGAGATTGAACCGAGACTCGGTGGAACATTAAAAAATTCAGTTTGCCATAACCACTTTATAGCGCTAAATTTGTATAAACATGTTTTCAAAAAACGGTATTTAACAGTTTGCCCAAGTTGTAAATTCCGGAAAAATCGGGATCGATACTAAAATACCTCCAAATACCGGTTTGTAGTATGATTTCAATCATAAGTCAGTTCCATGTCCATTTTAAATGATATCCAAACTCACTATGTTTGTGTTGTAACCATATCGTGGCGTGTCTAGATCCTATTGACGTTCTTAACTGCAGGGACCAGCGCGGGTGGACACCATTGCACCGTGCAGCATTCAAGGGGCAGGTCGAGTGTGCGCGGGTGCTGCTAGGCAGCGGCGCGGAAGCTGACGCCACCGATGAGGCAGGTTACACACCGCTCCGTTGTGCTGTGGAGGCCGGCAACATTACGCTTGCAATGTTGCTGGTGGCACACGGTGCACATACCGGCTTTAAGTCCATGAAGGCGCACGTGCCGCTTGGCCCAGGAGCAGAGCGGTTCACGAACCACCCAACCCCCGTACGCCAGTCGTTGTGTTGCCAAGTTTGCGCGGAGTTGACTTGACGTAAATTGTATTGGACCAAGTCAATATCCTTGAAGTTGAAACATCTTGTATAATGTATATGTGTTTTCGTTTGAGGGAGTTGTAACTTGTATATAACATCCTTTATTTTCACTACGATACGAAGTGTCAAGTGGGCCGGATCGAGATATTTATGAATAGATAGGCCTACAAAACCCGTTGGCCGGACCTGACCTTGGAACAATATACATATAGAGTTCCAATTTTGAATTTCGTTTGAGATTTAAAAAATAAGGTAAAAATACAGAGCCATGACACAAAATACAAAGTTGAAGTGTCCTATAAATTATAATCGCGATTAAAGTATCCAATGTTTAGTCAATCGAGGCGACACGTACTCAAGGTTTGAGTCATTGACCAAATCTTAAGTAGTTAACTGTTCTTATCTTATTATTTAATCAAATAAAAGATTGGAATGGTCGCTAGGTTAATAACAACATAAATACTCAAGTTTTCATATTTTGGTGTGTAGAATATTTTTTCACGGTCAAAGTTCTTATTATCCAGTATTTTTGTCTAATCAAAATTGTTATAGGTGATTTACGGAATTGATTTTTGTAAATTAATAAAAGAAAAGTTATTTAATAACGTTTTCTTTTATTTAATTTATATTCAATTTTTGAGCAAAATATTCACCGGAGATCCGTTTTCGGAAAACGAAGTATCCAGATGTTCCTAGAAATATCGCGATACTCAAAAAGGCCATAAAGTTTGTAAAATTCGGCTTCGGGACACATCCGGGACCAAAAAATGGTCTCGTAAGCACCCCGAGCGGGCCCCACACACTGCCACATAGCCCCCACGGGCCCCACACACCTTCCATGTAGGGGTGCAACCGGGTAGGGTACCCTATTTTTTCGAGGTACCCGGTACCCGGAACCGGAATCCAGGTATCTGAAAATTTGTACCCGGAACCGGTACCCTGATATCCGGGTACCCTGTTTCCGGGTATCTGTATTTTGATACCCGGTACCGGTACCAGGTATCCGGTTTTGAGAACCGGATCCGGGTACCCGGTTTTACCCTGTACCCTGTTTATATATATATATATATATATTATTTAAAATTAAAAAACATACATTCATCTTAAAAAAATTGCATAAAAAAATAATCTCGCACATCAAACATAAAAGAAAAAACAGTCCAAAATGCATAAAAAAAAATAGCCCGCATCAAGTATAACATAGTCTCGCGGAAAAAAAAAAAAAAAAAGAAAGAAACATAGTCACCGGCATCGGAGGGAGGCGGGATTTTGATGAAGTCGGCTAGATGGGAGGGAGGCTGGATGAAATGAAGTCGATCCCTAGTGCAGAGAAGTAACCCTAAAAATTAAATTGCCATAAAAATAAAAGACAAAATTAAAACAGGGTAATAAACCGGGTACCGGGTACCCGTTTTTTTAATATTACTACCCGGTACCCGGAATCAGAATTTGGTTCCGGTTTTGGTTCTGGTTATTAAATCCGGATATCAATCCGGTTCCGGATAATTACCCGGTTTCCGGGTATTATTTGCATTCCATGCACCTTTGTAGCTGTTGACATCATCGCCATGACATCATCAACTTCGTGGCCAAGTTTCAGGTGGAGTAAGGCGCAAGTAAGCGCGTAAGTGGGCACATAGGGCCTCGGGTGAGTGCAAAACTTGCGATTTGGGTTTCCAAATATCTCGGGGAGTAAGAAAACTATATAAAATTACTGTGGGAGCTTCCGGAGTAATATATAATCGCATTTGAATCATTGGCTCTTCTTATAAATAGAGCATGGATTTCTCATTTCAAATCATCTCGGAAACAACACAAAAACCGACTCTCTACTTCGGTTCCTCTCTCTAAAGCTCGCCTAGAGCTCTCCTCCTCCCTCTAAAAACGCCTCCCCCCTCGGGTACTTGCCTAATGTTGAGCGTCGGAGATTACCCGAGGTGCCGAAGAGTCAACCCCCTACAACCCATTCACGGTCAACACATGACGTTGGACCCGGCCCACACAACGGCACTGGGACGCTAGAAAGTTCGGTGCAAATTTCAGCATCAACAAAATTCATTAAACATAATTATAGTTTTGTCATCAACAAAACTCTATCAAAACATGTTCCAAATGTAACCACACACAGCCAAAAATCCGTTCGATCAATTTAAAAAAAAAAAATACAATTCTAGGAAAATAAAAACAATAAATATTGAAAAATTTGATAATCCCTCTATGTTCAACTTTTTATTTAAGAATTTTATTAATATAATCCCTCTATTTACAACTTTTTGAAAACCAACCATATATTTTGGAAGATCCCCAAAATATACACTCTAGTTAGTCTACGAGCAGAACAGAATCAATTGAATGTATGCCACGCTGGCAATCCTCGCAACAAATCTCGAAGCCAATCACAGTCCTTCCTATCCTTCTATATAAACCCAGAAGAGCATATGTTCTTAATTCGAAACCCCAAAACCAATTTTATTTTTCCCGCCCAAACCCCAACTCCCTCTCAAGCTTCGAGCCTTCCATGGATTCCACCACCAAGGGGGGCAGAGGTAAGCCAAAGGCCTCCAAGTCCGTCTCCAGATCTCAGAAAGCCGGCCTCCAATTCCCCGTTGGCCGAATTGCCCGCTTCCTCAAAGCCGGTCGCTACTCGCAGCGCATTGGCTCTGGATCGCCAGTCTACCTCTCTGCCGTGCTTGAATACCTTGCTGCTGAGGTGCGTGCCATTCTCTTGATCCTTTTTTTTTTTTATGTGGGGGAATTGTGGTTGATTTGTTTGGATTTAGGTTCTGGAATTGGCTGGAAATGCAGCGAGGGACAACAAGAAGACCCGGATTGTGCCGAGGCACATTCAGCTGGCGGTCCGGAACGATGAGGAGCTGAGCAGGCTGATGGGGTCGGTGACGATCGCCAATGGCGGAGTTCTGCCGAACATTCATCAGACGCTGCTGCCGAAGAAAGCGGGGAAAGGCAAGGGGGAGATCGTGTCTGTTTCGCAGGAATTTTAGATTTAGGGTTGTATGTGCTTAGGATGATCGGTTGGAAATTTTAGTGAGGAATGTAAAGCCTTTGAACTTGTAAAGCTTGACTTTCTACTCTTTTAATGGAAGATATATCTTGTGCCTATCTGTATGTGTTCAAACCACACATAAATTCTTGCTAAGATTGAGAAACAGCAATGAGATTTGTTTGCATTCCACGTTTACAAAAGAGACACACATTTGTGTCTCACAGAATTTGACCTAGTGACTTAGTGGTGTTCTCATTAGACCAAACAAGTTTCGTTTTGATTATTCCTATTTTAAAAATATATTGTTGGAGTCCGTTACTGGTTATTTGTGTCTATTCCCGACCATCCTTCTATGTTAAGCAATGTTGTGAATAACGTATTTAAGCATCGAGGTGTTTTCTCGCCGTGCCTCAAGGCGTATAGCCTTGAGGTGTTTGAGGCGTAAGCTTAACAATATATAATATAATTACTTTAAAATTATATAGAAATAAGATGGTTATAATAAATTCTAAAATGTAATATTAATTCTCAAATTTAATGAGTCATTTAAAACTTAAACACTCAAAACTTAAAAACATAAGTAAAGAACATAAGATAGCTCGGCTTTTCTCCGGCTCCGCTATCTTACACCCACCTCCTCCTCAACTAGAATTGTTCGTTAAATGTGAGTAATAATAACGGTCGATGAATGTTTTCTTGATATAATCAGTGATTTATATTAAAAAAAAATCATTAACTTGTAACTATCATTATTCATTAATATTAAAATAGAAAGAAGAACTGAAAAAGAAAAAGAAAGAAGATCCGGAAGTTTTTAATTGCATTCACTAACATATAGTAATTATCACGTCAATTAGAAAAAAGCAAACTGAGAACTTCCTTGATTGGGGAAGCAGAGGATGCAGGAGGAGGGGAATGAATGACTTGGTAATTGGTATGATTAGAGCTGAAGGTCACAACGTCGCGACCCGTCGTGACTGAATCGTCAAAAATCGGCGGCGTCGTCGTCGCGATGCGTCGTGACCCAGAAGCTCGCGATGCGTCGCGATGGAGAGAGAGAGAGAGAGTGAAAGTCGCGATGCCAGGCTTAGTCGCGATTTTGGACGCCGAATCGCGATGAATCGCGAACCTCCGGTGGCCGCCGCGATGCGTCCTTCACCATCGCCAGTTTCAGCTCTAGGTATGATACGTGTTGAAGTAAAGGAAATAAATTAAGATATTATAATTTAGATTCGTAGGGCCCACTAATTAATTAAAAGAAGAAATAAATAGTGTAAAACAAAAGCCACCGCCCTAACTTGCCTCAAAGGCGCAAGTGTTAAGGTTTGAGGCGTATGTCAGGCGTGCGCCTTAATTACCCTCTGCAAGGCGTTTCCTCATAGCGATTTTGGTCCTCGCCTCAATGAGGCGCGCCTCTATATCGTTTTTCTAAACATCATTAGTTTCGACTAAATTGCTTTGAGAAAAAAAAAAAAAAAAAAAGAGTTTCGACTAAATAATTTAATAAACAATAGTGTTTACATTGGAAAATAAAAACTCATATTATAAATTAAAGTTTGGAAGATTGTAAACAAACTAGTTGCAACAAATGGGGATGTAGCTCAAATGGTAGAGCGCTCGCTTTGCATGCGAGAGGTACAGGGTTCGATCCCCTGCATCTCCATTTCCAACCTCTTTTTATTTTCAGTCCCGCCATTTTTGGTTCACTCTCCTTATCTTCATATCTTCCTAACAAAAATGGCGGTTCCGACCTTCAACCTTGCTCCGGATCTTTCCGTTTCACGCTTCTGCTTCGGTTCGTACTATTCCTTCATTCTTCTTCTTCTTCTTCTTCTTCTTCTGAGAATCAACCGCGCTCGATGAGACTATTCCTCAGGAACGATGACTTTCGGGGAGCAGAATTCGCTTTCGCAGTCCTTGGGTCTCCTTGATCAAGCTTTCAATGGCGGAATCAACTTCTTCGACTCCGCCGAAATGTACTACCCTATATAAAGTTTTCCAATTCATTCGTAGATTGAACGAGCAACTTCAATGAGTTCGATTTGCTCTCAATTGCAGGTATCCAGTTCCTCAGAGCGCCGAAACGCAGGGGAAGAGCGAAGAGTTCGTCGGCCGATGGATACGCGATCGGAAAATCCCCCGGGACCGCGTCGTCCTGGCTACGAAGGTCCTTGCGGGATATACAAAGAATAGTCTGGTTTCCAGTGTTTGAATTTCTTTGTTTATGTTGATGAATCGGTTCGTTGCAGGTCGCTGGACCGTCGGGGCAAATGACTTGGATTCGAGGCGGACCGCATTGCTTAGACGCCAGAAACGTAGCCGAGGCCATTGACAATAGGTTAGGGACGATTTTTTTTCTCGGTTTTTTTATGTTACGTCGCTTGAGCTCTAGAAATAGACACTGGAATCGTAGCTGAGGCCATTGATAATAGGTTAAGGATGAATCTGATTTTTGGTATTCGAGTTTCCTTTTCGATGTTACAAGTTTGAGCTATAGATTAATGTGCTTTTGTTAAATATTCTGTATTTCGATTTGATGCAGTTTGCTCCGGCTTCAGACTGATTACATTGATCTTTACCAGATTCACTGGCCCGATCGGTTTGTATGTAGATATTTTCAAATTTAAGCTATGTTTCAAGATCTTGGAGACACAAAGTAATCACTGATAATGCTCTTCCTTAGATATGTTCCGATGTTTGGGGAAACCGATTACGATCCAACCAGGCATTTTGATTCGATTAGTATAGAGGAACAACTTGAAGCTCTCGGAAGAGCCGTTGACGCAGGAAAGGTTGGTTTAATATCATGGCTTGTGCCTTTTGAACTTATCGATTTTGGCTAATAAAGAAGAAAGTGTTTGATTGCAGATCAGAAATGTTGGTCTCAGCAATGAGACTCCGTACGGAGTTATGAAGTTTGTTGAATCAGCAGAACGCAACCCGTGCTATCCCAAAATAATATCGTTGCAGGTTTCCGAATTTTTCATCGTCACTTCTTATATAGAGTGAAACTTCTATACTGGAAACCGGTTATGAGAAATTTTGGCTATAACCCTAAAAACATACTGTAACCGGCAAAAGCGACAAAGTTAATAGAATATGGATTTCTACTTACGTTACTATATATTTAAGCTCTGATTGTATGAAGAAGAAAATTAAGAAATATATCAGAAAAGATAATTTTCCATTTTTGTCTATTTTTCTCCATAAATGGAGTTTTCTCCAGCTCAAATGGAGCCTATAGGTAATTGCAAGTCTCCGATTTTGCACTTTCTTATAACTGGCATTGCAAATGCAAAAAAGAAAACCATTTCTTGACTCATCCATAGTTTTTGGGCTGAAGATTTTTTTTATTTTCCGGTTTGACAGAACTCATACAATCTGCTCTGTCGAACTTTTGACTCCGGACTGGCAGAATGCTGTCACCACGAAAGGTACTTTTTGTAAAGATGTCTAGATTGGAATAGTTTGTGTAATTGTTCTATCATTTATGAATTTGAGTTTTTATGACTTTCGGAAACTTGCATGTGAAAAATCAAATATCTTATCATGATTCTTTGCTTCTTAACTATATGCACTGCGTTTTAATCTTATGGTATATTTTCTTATAGAAGCCGGTTTTCGATTATTTTACCCATTTAACTGATGCTTAAATGTTATTGTCGTAACTTTTTAGAATTGCCCTTCTGGCCTACAGTCCGCTGGCAATGGGCATACTCTCCGGAAAGTATCTTATGCCCGACGGAGGATCTGGGGATTCTAGACTAAACGTCTTTAGAGGTCAACTCGCAGACTGTTTTGATGTTTACAAAATTAGAGAAACTACGTTCTAATCTAGACTATTTTCTTCTTTCTTTTGCAGGTAGATATTTGGAAGCGGAATCTAGATACAATCTTTCGAATAAAATTATAAGAGATGCTACAACGGTACGCATATTCTTCTGTGTTTTGGCTCGGAACAAACACTTGAAAATGGAGTTCCCCGGGTTTTTATGAGTAGTTGGAAAATGATATTTTGAAACTTTGGCACAATTTTGATGGGAATCAATGATTCATCTTAACTTCATTTTTAAGGGCATACTACACAGTTCTATTTTGCGGTAATTTCGCATAGGTTACGATTGTTTAATCTTTTACTCAAAAACTCTCTTTACTGTAGAGTTTATCGCCTGCAATCACATAATTGCTCAATACCTTAATTTTTTTTTGAAAAGTCGTCACAACAACGATGAATTCTAGCCGTTTTGAGGTTCTCGGCAGCTTTTCCATCAATTGTGGTATCACAAATTGTCATCGACTTACCCATTGTCGTTTCAATCCATATCTCTGGCTGTCTTTTTCTTTTTTTACACTATAAAAAACCGAATATTCGCTTGAAACTCGACCAGATCTAACCGAGCTTCAATCTTTCCTTCTTCTCCAAAATCGATTCGTGGTTACATGGCCTCGATTTTTTTATTTATTTATTCAAAGTTCTCTTTCACAGCAATATTGAATTTGATATGCAATTACCTCTTGATGTATGATGTTCCACAGGAGTACCTTGGCATAGCTAAAAAGTTTGGCCTTTCTCCGGTATCTCTTGCAGTAGGTATGGTTTCTCTCTCCCCCTACCCTATGATGTACAAGAGAGTAATTCGCATCAACCCACTTTGAATTTACTCATCGCTGCACTTGCCCTCTGTACTTTCATCTTTGAGCACTTCATATACCTTAAATTTTATGTATTTACTTATGTCTTTTAGATTTTTATTAGTTAAAGGTATTATAGGTATTTTACAATAATTATAGGATTAGAGTTTCACATCCTAAGTCCTCGAAGACATTGTTAGGACTTAGGAGAGTTTTTTAGTCTAACTCTCGAGTTTGGTTCTGGTTATTAAGATCAAAATCCGTATAAATAATATTATTAACATAAAAGAATTATTTGAATAACGTTTTATATCAAAATGGCCCTTTGTTCATGAATTAAAAATTTTGTTTCTATATACCCTTTAGGTTCATTTTTGAAAAATATACCATATTTTCCAAAAAGTAAAAAAAAAATATTACCAATCATCAATTATACAGATTTTAATTTTTTAACAAATTAATAAAAAAGTATAAAAAAAAATGGAGGGTAGTATAGTCAATATTTGTGATATATATTGGTTGTTTTCAAAATAGAGGGTAAAAATAACAAATTTCACTACGTAAAGTTTGAGGTTCTCTTTTTCCATCGACGACATACGGAGATTTATATTACTCTTATGACAAATAGTTGCATTTTCGCACCAAAATCAAATTTCAATGAACAAATCTGATATATAAAATCCCAAATAAATTCATTTTTGGTACTTTTTTGGGTTTTTTTTTTCAGCCTTCGTGTTGAGACACCCTCTCGTCGGAAGTGTGGTGGTGGGAGCAACCAAGTCTTGGCAGCTCCAGCAAATTCTGAGTGCATGTCAGGTTGAGCTCTCACCTGAAATAATTGAGTCAATTAACAAAGTCCACAGAAAATTCCCTAACCCATGTTCCTAATCATATTATTATCTTACCAAATGTGACATAATTTATCAGCTGGTTTCTAATGTTTCCGTACACAAATTGCTACCTTTTTCCTTTATTTATGGTAGCAATTAATATCACTTACTAGATTGGTTCAACATTGCTTTCTTTTACTCGAGGTAGATTCCCCAAGCAAACGGTGATATAAGTAGTTGCTCAAAATATTCATGTTCAACCAGGTAATTTCAGAATTTGAGATTCGGATTAAAAAAGAAAAAAAATAATTGATATATTTTAGAAAGCTAGAACGAAAGTTTTCGGATTTTTAAGCTCTGTGTTTAGTTGTCACTCGGAATTTTGGGTAATAACAGAGATATGAGAAATAATGGAATTTATATATTTTATACCACTAGAACCAGAAATTTCAGGTTCGAAATAAAAAATTCGGTATTTTGGATTCCATAGTTCTGTATTTGCCACTCTCATATTTGGGAATCATTGTGAAGAAGGTCGAAATTTATGTAATTTAAAACGCTGGAGTAAATATTTCAGAAACTTAAGATGAGAAATTCCAGATTCAAAATTAGGACTCTCTTGGTAATTTGGAATACGAGAGAGATACTTGGCGTTTACATGACATTCAAAATTTTGGATAAATCTGGAATTGAAAATTTCAATTTTGAAAAGAGAAGAAACATAATATATGCTTGTTAGTTAGAAAGTGGAATAAAAATTATAAAATATTCGGGATTTGAAATCCGGACAAGTTCAAACTTCAAAGTCTTTAAGTTCTTTCTTCAGTTTAGAACCTACCTAAGAAATTGCTTATCTTGCATTAAATACAACTAGAACAAATAGTATTGGGTAAATACATATACTTTTGAAGTTTGATTATACAAAATTCCACGCATAGTACTGGTAAAGTACTAAAAATAATTATTTTTTTACCGTAAACTTTAAGTGGTTTCTGTTATGACTCATCATTCAAATGTCATTTGACACTTTCTTACACGCCCATTTATTTTACTTTCCCCAAATTCAAAGATGCTCACGCCGAAGTCGGAGTTTGTAACTTCACGTTTGGGATAAGCATTTTCGACTTGGGTTTTGTTATAGTAAACAAACCATAGATCTTCGTAGGACCATTGTAATCCGACTTCGGAATTGTCATCAACGACATCCGTGCTGTTAATTCCGTTGTCGGTAATGCTAAAAAAACATGACATGTGGCATTTGATAGAAGTAATAACGAAACCCACTTAGAATTTACACTGACAAAAAAATTTACTATTGATACTTTTACTATGACAAAATAAGTTAAGAAAAATGTTCTGAATTTTTGTGTACATCAAGTTATTTTTGCCTAACTCACTAGTATTCATAATTTTTTCCAAGGAATTGAATGTCGTAATTGCCGTCAATCGTTTGTAGTTATCGACGGACTAATCGTTTGTCGATGGATTTATCAATGGCAAACTTATAAAATTTATCGTTTGCCGTTATCGAAATTTATCAAACTTATTGATGGATTAATCGATTATCGATGGAAAACCTATAAAATATTTTCATTCATAAAATATTAAATGTACTTTTTTGCAATAATTAGAAAACGTCAAATTTCAAAACAAATTATGTCAAAATCACAATTTCAAATTACATATAATGTTATAAAATGAAATTACAAAAAAAAATAAAAAAAAAATCTCATAGAAATAACTAAATATAACCAATTTTGAATAGGGTTAATTGCGACAAAAACACCCAACTTTTGTAAATATTCTCCGATAGGTACCCAACCTCAATAAACGTAGGCAAAAGTACCCAACGTCACACTTTTGTCGCCGACCAACTAACGCCGTTAGACACTGCCTACGTGGCCGTTAGGGTGTCTCATGTGGAATGGCCCATGGCCAAAGGTTGGGTACTTTTGCCGCCAAGTGGCCAAAGGTTAGGTACTTTTGCCGCCACGTAGCATTTAAAAAATAATTTTTTTTAATATTTTCTTTCCCGTTAGCCAATATGTTTTTATTCTTTTACGTATATCAAGCATGATCAAATAATTTCATAAAATATGTACTTATAGAAAAAATTATGTTATTTTTTTAAATAATCAAATAATTACTTAAATTGATTGGTTTTAATTTATTTAAAAAGAAAATCTTTCCCGTGGCACATATTTTTATTTTTTTACATACGTTAAATCTAATAAAATAATTTTATAAAATATGTTTTTATAAAAAAAATATTTTTTCTTACAGGAATAATTTATAATTTTCGAATAGCTTATATTAAAATTTTGAAACTAAGACATTATTGTCTATAATAACACGAGCATTTTAATATTAAAATTAAGGCATGATATGATTTTTGAAGACATATAACATATGTGAAACTAAGGCATGATTAAAACAAATAATTGTATCAAATACGGTTCAAGCTTAATTTAAACCGAAAGTTTGGTGATTGGTAAAAATTAATGCCACGTGGCGGCAAAAGTACCCAACCTTTGGTCACGTGGCATTCCACATGAGACAGCCTAACGGCCACGTCGGCAACGTCTAACGACGTTAGTTGGTCAGCGACAAAAGTGTGACGTTGGGTATTTTTGCCTACGTTTATTGAGGTTGAGTACCTATCGGAGAATATTGACAAAGGTTGGGTATTTTTTCCGCAATTAACCCATATAAATAATATATATTTGTGAAATTACAAAAGTGTGATGTTATAAATGAAATTACAAAAAAAAAAAAAAATCAAAGAAATAGCTGAATACAACCAATTTTGAATAATATATATTTGTGACGCCATAAGGTCACAATTATAGGAAACGTAAAATTACAAAAAATACTATGTCAACCTTACATTTTTATAAACTATATACAATGTTATAAAATTATTTTGCATAAAAAAGTCAATTAAGTAGCTCAACTTAACCAATTTAAAAAAAATGTATTTTTACCATAATAAGGTCACAATTTAGGAAAACGTCAAATTCCGAAAATAATTATGTCAAACTCACAGTTTCCTAATCATATACAATGTTGAAAAAATTAAACTACATTAAAAAAAAATTAAAAGATACCTCAAATTCACCATTTTCCGGAAAATTGTACTTTTGTCCCAATTTTTACACACAAGAAAAAAAAATCACACAAACCATCTTAATTCATCTATATTCCATCATAAACCTAAAAAAAAAAAAAATTAAAGACAAGATTTGATTCAAAACCAAAAATCTACAATTAAACTAATATGAAACTCAAAGTTTAAATTTCATTAAACCTAGTAATTTTCTAAGTAACCACTACAAATTTAGAATAATTTTTTGAAAAATTGACATGATCATACATATACAATATTTAAACTTCAAAACACTCAAGATCCACTAAAAAAAACCCTAAAATAACCTTTAAATTTTGAAATTAAAAGAAGTTGGAACAGCCGCGAGACAGAAAAAATTGTACTAGGGTTGACTTATCGTTTTTGACGTAAAAGTCCCGAGCTTTTCGAGAAAATACACTTGATAAATTTGCGAGATAAGAACCTCGCTTTTTGAATCGAAAATCGCAATAAGTATAAAACGACAACAATTAGAGGAGATAAGTTACCGAGAAGTGGTTTTCAGCGATTAATCGCTCGATTATCGCGAAAATCGATTCTTTTTTTGTCACATTTTTTTTATAACAAATATACACGTCCGTTTGGCTTATGCCAAAGTGATTAATACAATCAACTTATGATGTGAATAAATAAAGTAGAAAGTATGAGTTAGTGGCTGAGATTTAGGAGTCCCATGAGATTATGTCTTTAGATTCGACACGCATTTCTTCCTTTCTTTTCTCTCTCTCTCTAAAGCATTGAGATTAGATTCTTCCAATGGTGGTGGTAGTAAATGATTGAGGGCATTTTAGGTGTCGGTCCTAAATGGCAAATGCCAGTTGGTCATGTCTAGGATTTACATTTTTGTGTGGTCCTTTATTGTTTTAAATTAATGACCAAATGTTGAGCAAAAGCAATACGGATGAGATGGTATCGACTATTAAAAAACAGCTTAAAAGTTATTGATCCTGGACATCATTATTCAAATCTGACTGCGTGCCATAATTTTACCGGTTCCTTAAACGCTTACATGTCTAACGGGCAATAATATTGGGTGTGAAATTCGGAAACTAACATACGAAACGGTTGGGAGTGATTATGCGTAGAGCTGCTCCTCACGGCTTCGCGACGCGTCGCGACTAAGTCGCCAAAATCGCGAGAAAACACGTCGCGATGCGTCGTGGCGTGTGTGGTCGCGGCGCGTCGCGAATTGGTCGCGAATTGAGGGGAAATGAGAGATTTGGTAGTTTTTTATGGTTGCGGCAAAAGTTGTATATTTGGTTCCGATGTTTAATTTTGTTAGTTTTTAGCCGAATTTAATTGTTAAAAATGTAAATTTGTAACATATTATTATTTTTAAAAATTTAATAACAAATAAATAAATATAACAAAACGAGATATTAAAAAAAAAGAGTTGTATTATTCATTGTGAATATTACAATAAGGTGGAAGAAAGCTGTAATATTCAGTGTAAACATTACAAGATGCCTCACTAAAACCACTCTTGTAAAACCCTCCTTAGGGACTAAAAACCAAGAGAGGAAAGAGCACATCATTATTGGCGCTAACTTTGCATCACTCGGGGAACCAGGCGTTAAACCTTTCAGTCATAAGCTCAAGCTCGGTTGGTTCGGAACGTTGGCCGATTACGGGGTTGCGGAACATCCAATCGTTCAACACCACGGCTTGCTCGAGGTGTGTGTTGGTTATTGAGGACCTCCGATCGTCGATGATGTTCTGAGCTGTACTAAATGCGCTCTCCGAAGCAACGCTTGAAATGGGGATTAACAGTATATCCCTCGCCATTCTTGCCAATATCAGGAATCTTTCCCGTTCATTCTTCTACCACTTGATGACATCGAACTCAGTTGGTGGGTGAAATTTTATTGAAATTCGGGTAAAAATTTAGGGATTTACGCCAAAACAAACACATATTTCACCCACCCCTCGGATCGCTGACGTGGTGAGACCAGGGCCGTCGGATCAAGTGCGCGGATCGAGCTCCACAGGTCGCGATTTTCAGCTGCACGTCGCGACTCGTCGCGACTAAGGGGCTGCACGTCGCGAATGTTGCGACTTCCCCTATCGCGTCGCGACGTGTCGCGATCCTGGTTAGCGACGAATCTTGTGCAGCTCTACTTATCCGTAAAGTTCGGAAATAAGACTGGAAACGTTTGGGCACAAAAGTGGGTTAGGTCGATTTTATATAGATCTAGCACATCAAGATTGTTAAGGCCAGTTCCAGTGGAGCGCCAAAACCTATGAAAGTGTGAGATATAGTGTGAGATACCAAAAGTCAACAATGTCATGCATACCTAGCGTGGCGTACTGTTAATTGCGTTAATTTTTTTTAATATTTTGTAGCCCTTTAAAATTCTTAAATTTACATAAATATCTAAAGTTTATAAATTTTATTTAATATTTGTCTTCAATATTAATTATGAAGAGAAATTATTTGTCTAAAAAATTATTTTCGATAAGCAAAAGTATTTAACTTATAAAAATATGTCATTTGACAAAAGACCACAATGAAGCGATTGTATAATATTTGTGCTGTATTGAAAAGAAAAAAAATGTATTTGTGTTGTAGTTTTATTTTAGTTTTTTGTGTTGTAATTTTTATTTTGATAAATGTAAGTGATTTTTAGTAATTTTGATAAGTGATCTAATTAGAAATTAATAAAATATATACAAGGTAGGGATGAAATATTTATCCGTCATCCGCTGATCGCAACCGTGTCCTATTCGCTCCGCCACAAAATATTCGCTTTTTTTTATTATCCATTTTTAATCAACCGCTTAATATGGTTATGGATATCCGCAACTGCTTTTCAGAATTGGATTGGTTAATGATTATATATTTAAATTTAAATTGGATATCCACTTTAACCGCAACCATTTTTTAAAACTAAAAAATAATTAATTAAAATATATATTATATAAAAATACTTTTTATTTATTTTATTAGTGCTATCAGTGGATTGGATGGTCTCTTATATTAACCTAGGTAGGTTATATTCCTACTCTGCCCATTGTTGTCTTTGTGCTTTGATTACTTTGAATATAGTATTTATTATAATTCAGATTTCATCTTGGCTTTTTAATGATCGTTTGTATTCATATTTGTATTTCTAGAATATGTAGCTAATATTCTAGTATTAGACCATATGTTTTTGTGGTCTTTTATATCATACAAATATGGTTTGGTACTTTGGTTATTTATGAGATATTATTTATGATATTTTTGAATGTTTTATGTTTCACTGTTTTTACTATATTTTTAGGTATGGTGTATTTGTTTTTCACTAACAAAATTAATTGGATAATATCCGCTATCCGCCTTAAATTAACCAATTCGATCCGCTAACCGCAAACCGCATTTAAATTGGATAATCAAAAATAAAAATGATTAATGGACACAATTATTTTATATCCACAAATGTGGATATAGTTAGTCAACATGCTATCCACTTTCACCCCTAATACAAGGGTACGAGTGTAAGCACAATATAAAGACAATGAAAATAGAGTCAGAAACAAAGTTTGGTTGGAAGTGATTTACTGTTTACTAAGAAATAAAGTGAAAAGTAGAGTGATCGTTAGGAGATATCTAATTATTGACAAAGAGCTTTTGAGATTTTATAATATATATATATATAATATATGGAAATGGAAAGAAATACTCATTTGGCTACAAATATTTTAAAAAACTACTCATTGTGTGTATTACAATAGGTAATTTTTAAAAAAGTTTGTACAAAATGAATATTTTATCAATAAACCCTTTTCACGACGAAAGTCTCAATATTTTTTTTTCCTCTCAATAACTTCAATTACTTGTTAAAGTATAGTTACCTTTAATAAGAGAACCTTAGACAAGAGAAGAGTAATTATTTATTATTTTTTAAATGATAGTTGTATAAAATTTGGCACATTCAAAATTTTATCAAATTAATAAAAAAATAAAAACATTACTAATTTTCGCTTCTAAAATAATATCTAAAACAAATTATGCCACTACAAAAAATAAAAATAAAAATTGGATAGTCATTTATATTGAACTGTTGTGGCTACGGAACCTCGAGCCACGAGCTTCGTGGCTTCAAAGTGGAGGAGGTTTCTGCCGTACGGCATGGCCACGGCGAAGGGTGGCCGGGTCGGTGGACACCTTAATCGGCACCGAGACACATGTAGTCTTTTCTTTATGTTCAACTCATTGCTGGCTCCTGAGATTTTCAAACTGGAAAAGCACCTTTATAATACTTTTTCGTTTTTCCTAATTTCTTTTAGAGATTAATTACTCTATTTTATTTATTAATATATGTTTATATTATAATGATTGATTTGGCTCTGATGTCATAATGATAGTTTGAAATAGTCCCTTTAGAATGAATATATGAGCGATAACATATTCAATAACATGTATTATATTTGTTATTAGCTTTCTAGTCATGACCTCTATCTAATTATTGACTTGACAATACGTAGTGACTTTTGTCTCTAGTTCAATTATCCACAATGAAATTTCAAGGAAATATAATCAGTTTTATATAATTTATGTAAATAAATAATAACAGAACCGTGACCGCTACAAGACTAAAATCTTTGAACGTTTTTTTGTAAGAATATAGAGTTGCATCACTGTCCAAAATTTTTCTTTGGCTATTTAGATTTGGTATTAACATTATCTCAATCTTCATGTTCGGTTAAAACCTAAAAGTAGAAGAACGTGTTGGAAATCCAGGTTTGAATCCCGACTCTATTATCACGAAATATGCCTCCGAGTCGTCCCGGTAACATTTAAAAAATTATTTTACAGCGGAAAACTTATTACCGGCCCGACGACATGGATATCGTGTAATTATCAATTTCCATGATCCGATAAATATTCTATTTTAATATTCATAAATCATTATTAATAATCTAGTCGAAACAAGAAATAAATATAAAGCGGTATATGGTTGCATTTATTAACCCAATGCATAAGGCTGTACCTCTGGTGTGTCGTTCCCGGTTGCGCACTCTGAATCTCGGCACGGCTTCGCCGGGGGCTACAGGGAAACTCCCGTGATCTTCCGGGATATTCTCCTGGACTCCTCGTACCGAAGCGTGGGCTTCGCCGGCAGGACTCCGTCGCAAAACTTTAACTGAGGTTATTTTGAAGCTTCCGGAGAACAACGTCTCACTAAGCCGAACCAGAAAAGAGATCAGAAGCAGAGAGGGAGCGCTCGGATTTTTGCTCTGGGGAAAGTGTGAAAAAAGTGTAGAATGAGCTCCCTATTTATAGGCTTAGACTGTAACCGAATTGGAGATTTTTCCTCCCTAGTTTTCGAATTTCTTTAATTAAATATAATTAATTATTTCAATCCAATGATCCATATTTAATCCAATCTAGATCCAGTGGATATAGTTAATTAGGGATTTAATTAAAAGGAAATACATGATAAGATTAAATAATTCAATATTATCACCTTATCTCCTTTTTTTTCAAAATTATATATATATATATATATATACATATAATAAATTCGAATTTCATAATTATCTAGATCCAATAGTTAAGATAAATCTTAAACCAATCCAATGGATCAAATCAATTAGGGATAAAATCAAATATCCTAGGGTTTCATTAAAACCCTAATTCGAATTATTGTCCCTATTATTATTCGAATTATATATTATATATATTATTAATTAATTTCTAATCTGACGCTAAAGATTAGATCTTAAAATCGATCCAACAGATATAATTAATTAACCAAATTCGAAATACCTAAGCTTGGTCACCAAGTTATCAATTTCGAATTACTATTAGGGTTAAGATTAATTATCTTAATCCAACGGTTGATATTAAATCTTAACCGATCCAATGGATTAAATTGATTTTAGGGATTTGCTAAAATGCCAAAACTTTATGGTACTTATGCCGAAAATATGGAATGACCAAAACATACTATTCGAATTTAGCTAGGGTTTCCTATCACCAAACCCTAATTCGAATATTACACATTAAATATATATAAATATATATTTTTATTTATTAATATAAATCTATTAATTATTAATTAATTATTAATAAGATATTAATAATTAAATTATATTAGTATTTCCTGATCTCGTTATCACCCATTAAAATATCATGTAGCCATACCATCATTTAAATTCGTGACATGTGATCTAATTTCATAGTTTACCGAAACGAGCACAAACTTAGAAATTCTCTAAATCACAAACCGTAAGCCAAAATGACTCGGTTCCAAAAGCAAAAGCCGCTTAGAATTTAATTTCCAACAACATGGTGTTGATAGAAAATATAAATTCTAACTTTATTTTATCAGTTAAGTTTGGTTACCAAGATATGGTATTGTTGCCACGCTGACGATAAAACTATCTGATGTCTACCAAAGACTTTCATTTTTATAAGTCTAGCCAAATGATTAAACATTATCCACAATGTTTTCAGTCACGTACGCATCATCCGTTCCGGAGATATCTTGGGCACAATGGACTTGTATCACTTAAGCTCCAACGAACTGCTAGTTGTTCGTCAAACCTCGAAGTGATTCCACTATAGACCCGAAGTTGCACTCTTTAGTGATACGGTATATATTACCCTTTATACATCAAGGTGTCCATTGATACAATCAAATTCGGGTTACTGTTTTTTCACTTGATGACTCACACATGAGCATGAGATTTTTACCGTTTTGTCCTCATTGCATTTTCCTCCTTGACTCACTCATTAATATCATGTGTAACCTACTTATAGTTTCGATTCATAAGTTGCGCAAGGGTACCTCTCACCACTGACAACCAAGGGAATCATCATGACTATTAAGAGAGTTGTGTGATGCCCATATCTATTATCAAGCTACCCTTACTGATGACTATCGTGTTCCCAAAATAATAGTGTTGGAAACATCGGTAATATATCGTGATCTTTAACGGTTAAATCAAAGAACAATCAAGCCAACAACTTGGACTCAAGATCACTCAGGATTTAGAACGAATATCCATTTGATCATCTATTAGTGACTCAGTACTACAAGCTATCAGTGACAGTCTTATATAATAATTTCTTGAGTTTAAGTTAGGTCCAGTTCAGTATGAAGACACTTCATACTTAATGCACTTCTAGTGAGTGTGACACACACATAAATTAGAATAGGATTGTTACTTAGTCACATTAATGACCTTATACGATTAATGGGTTCCCACCTAGTTAATCAGGTCACGAACATTTTGAGTTCATTTATTATGATTATTAATTCTTTTTCACATTGACTCTGTTGTGATAATAATAACATGATTTTTTGTTTTGATAAAATAATAATAACTTAATCCATCCCTTATGAACTAAGGAAACAAAAATTCTATTTTACTCTACCAGAAACTATAATAAGATTAACATAATATGCACCATCTTTATTCAATGACATGTCATAATCTTTTACAAATGGATAAATATATTGTTTAAGGACACATATGTCCAACAAAACGTTTATTCTTTTTATGGTAGTGGATTATTTTATTAGTTTAATAACTCTGTATTTACGAATTAAAAAATTACAAAAATAATGTCACATTGAATGTAAAATAGAAAGTCCTAGCTTACTCGGCATTCACCTTTCAAGCTCGGGTGAGTCTGCACTCTTTTTTTGTTTGTTCATCCTTATGTGACGAATCTAGAATAACAGAAAACATATTGTGAATGAAAGCAAATCAAGGACTCAACAAGACATTGTTGAGTGTGCTCTTAGCTGTCTCTCAGAGTTCAAGGAAGCCCATAAGAGTGGGACTCCAAAATCGTGTAACAAGACATCTGCTTCGGCTTGGAGGCCTTCCGAGGCGGACTGTGTAGAAATCTGTGTAGACGCCGCAATTGATGGCAGCGGGGACGGCTATGACATTGGTCTTGTGGCTTGTAATTACGAAAATCGAGTCCTTGCGTCGGTCCCCCCAACTTGGGGAGACTTCTGTTAGTCGACGAGGGGTCGTATGGGCTTATGATCAGGGATGGTCAAAAATTCGCATTCAATCGAATTGCTTGGGGGTGATTAAAGCTCTAAATAGTAAGTCCACTCCTCTATCTGATTTGGGCTCAATTATCTCCGATACACTTTGTTTAGCTTCTCAGATCGAGTCTGTAGTTTTTTGCTTTAACCAGAGAGGTTGTAGTGAAATCACTCTTGGTCTAGCTAAACTCGCTATTAAAGTTAGAGGAAAAATTTTCGGTTGGATTCAGCTCTACCAAGTGTTAGAAAGTACTTTTAAATGATTCCAGTTGTAATATGGGAGTCTTGATCCTTGTTCAGGATGCTCGTTTGGCTATTGCCAATTGTAATATGATATTGACTACTCTTTCCGCCTGAGCTGCACTCGTTAAGGGGACTCGGAGGTTAATGAGGTTCGTCTTTCTTAAAAAAAAAAAAAAAAAAGTCCATGAAAAGCTCGTTTAAATTTACTGAATAATTACCTTATTAATATATACCTTATTTGAAAAGAGTTATATTACAAACAATAATGAATCTAATTATTCAATAATCATTAAAATTTAATTTCATGAGATTAGCAAAAAAAAAAAACTAATAAAATTATCCTTAGAACGAATCATGTGATGTGATGTACATAAGTTTTTATTTTATTTTAATGATAACAAGACAATGCTTGCCTTTTGAAAGGATTAAGGATATGAGAGGTTCATGTCAAAAATTAAAGTAAAGGGGATCAAATTGCATCAACGAGCAAGAAAATACATTTTCAAAGATGATAAATAGATTTTTCCAAGAATGGATTATGCAATTATTTGAAAGTTGGAAGAAATTTAATGCTAACCAAGGTTTAAAATGCCGCTTGCCGTTTTTGTTTCGCATTTTTCGTTTTACGGATATATCGCTTGCCGATGGGTATTTCGATGAGAAAATCGTAAAAAAAAGGGCATGCCGTTTGCCGCATTTACCGCATTTTTCGCATGGGAATACCGCATGCCGACGGGGTTTTCGACGGATATTTTGTAAAAAATATTTGAGTATTTCCAAATTCCAACTATATTTTTATATGGTATTGAATTATTAATTTCTAAATTACCTATTTAATAATTATGACACATAACCACAAAACATATATTAATAATAAATATGACACACCATAGAGTTTAGTACAAACTCATCATAAGTTCATAACACACTAATAATAAAGTCGTAGAATAAGAAATACAAACTACAAACACACATAATCATAGAGTAGTAGAGTACGGTACGCACTCATAAAAACAAACTGATAGCAAAGTCATATACTACACAAACATAGAAAACTCAAAAGAAGTTCGATGAAGGTGGCTGTTGGAAAATGTGAGGTTGCACAGTCTGGTAAGAGCAGTAATCATACCACGACATCATGGAAGCGTAGTTAGCTACGTACGTCTGAACATGAGATTCGTAGTTGTGCTGGTCTAAACCGACGATCGTGTTGAGAATAGGGAACTCCACATATTGACGAATCGCTGGAGATTGTATAATTTCACCAGTGGGTCCCCGGATGGCGCCGTCTAACGTACATAATGACATTACTTCGAATCTAGATGACAAACTGTCGATGTCGGTCGACCGCGGCGAAAAAGGAGACCGCGGCGCTGGTGAAACTGGCGGTGTAGGCGGCGCGCCTAGCCAGAAGCTATCAAAATAACGATCAAAGTTTTGGTTCGCATCATAATACTCATCACGTGGCGGCTGGGTACCAGGCGTAGTCTCAAGGAAAGCCGGGTCAAATAACCCATGCGACGAGGTAGTCGTCCTGCCGTGGGATGATCCACCGTGCGAACCCACATCACCGTATTAGTCCGTTGTACGCCCATCACCATAGGGGTCTGGGTCTGCGACATAACCGCCGCCTCCTCCTCCGCCTCCTCCTCCGCCATGGGAGCCTTTCGGAGAATCACCTGAACGAGGTAAAGAACCCGTCGGAGATTCCCCGCCCGTCGGTGAGTTTCATGTGGATGTACAATCAAATATGCCATCCTCACCGTGTCTTGGGTTGACGTGGGTGCGAAGCCTCTCAAGAAAGTTTGTGCCGTGTTCCTCCGCCGCAGCAACAACCTCAGGATCAGGGTTCCCAAGGTCATAATCGAGGTGTGTCTCTGATACCCACTCCAAAATCTCACGATCGTTGGTAGAACCGGCATTCTCCATTGCAGCTGCGATACAATCGAACGGATCAGTGAACTCGGGGTTTTTATGGGCAGCCACAGTATCCCTGATTGCTAACTTGGTGTTGTAGATGCACTTAACTAGGTCGGCTATCCTTTTGTACGCCACCCCATTCCTTTCTTTTGTGTGCACTGGCGCAATGGTGCTCCAGTTGCGCTCACACGCCGAGGAATAAATGGTCTACGACAAGACCCGGACGGCTAACTTTTGGAGAGTCAGACACTCTCCGCCAAACATGAGCCATCAATCGGCTGCAAGAGTGGACTGTAAATTTAATTCCCCTAAGGTAGATTTACAAAAATTTAAATCATTATAATATCTTGAAGATTTACCTGGTGCCACGTTATTTCTCGCAGCTATAGCCGTTCTAGAGCGAATTTCGTTGTTACACGCTTGAAAGTGAAGCATCTACATAAATAAAACAGAAAGTAACAAACATGTTAAAATAATCCGAATGGAACACATTTTAATTTCACAAAGTATTCCACGAACCTCGGCGGCAAGAGTCGCGACAGAGTCGTACAGAAACAAGACCTCATAAACTTTCGACACCTTCAATTGGCATTTATCTTGCATCTTGATCTGAGGGTCCCATTGGTGACTGAGATTCAACCAATGGGTAACCTTGTGTAGCGGATGACGGAGTTGGTCATTCCATCGCCTGTGCACGATGTTGACGGCCCAACCCCGGCCTCTGAGGCTCTTGAGCTTGCTGTGCAGCAAGTCGTATACCCGGTACATCATGCCCATTGTGGGATGTATCTCCGAGTCGGTGAACCGTAATGCCAAATACATGGGGTCGTATATCTGGATACAGTTGTCAATGCCCTCCCAAAACCTTGAGGACATTAACAAATCCTCGACATCTTGCCCTTTTGCCGTCCTTTTCCACGAGCTTTCGGCCCACCACGTAGAACTGAACATTTGGCGGAGGCCAGCTTTGTTATCCTTCACACTTTTCACCGTCAGGTAATTTGTGGCAAAACGCGTGGCGCCGGGACGGAGGAGTTCGCATCTCGTCGTCTTCCGCATGTAGTCCAGGACGATGGTGTGGTTATAAATGAACTTCACAATCGACCTTGCCTGGTCTACCAGGATCTTGATGAGGTCACGTTTCCCCAGATCCTCAAACATGAGGTCCATGCAATGGGAAGCACATGGGGTCCAGTAGATGTGAACCTTTTTCATCAATAAATTACCAGCTTTTACGTAATCCGATCCGTTATCGGTAACAAGCTGGACTACATTCGCAGGACCGACCTCGTGTATGACATCCTTCAAGACCTGGAAGAGGTACTCTGAGTTCTTGATCTTGTCTGACGCGTTGATGTACTTCAAGAAGACCGTTTTCCCCGCCGAGTAGACCATGATGTTAATGATCGAAAGATTGGTTGGACCCGTCCAACCGTCCGACATGACGGTGCACCCTTTTTCTGCCCAAATCTTTCGAGCCTCTTCTATCATCCGATCGGCAGCCGCCACCTCTAAGGGCAAATACTTCTCTGAAATTTCGTAAGGCGAGGGCATATGACAACCAAGACCTGAAAAAATCAAATGGTATTTGAATTAGTTCTCAATCTAAACTATAAATAAACAAATTATATACGGATATATAATTACTTATAAATGACATCTACCTGCTTCTGCGATGTTATCCGTCATATTCAAGAAGTGTGGCGACTTCGCCTTTCTGAACGACATGCCTTCGTGAATAAAGAACTTACTCACGTTATGGCACACTCGGTCAATCATTTTGGGGAGAATCATTGACGACAACTTCTTTTGTTTCGACTTATCCTTCTTCAAGTGTGAGAACGAAGACGGAATCACCGGCGATGAGGTCGGTTGTGAGGATGACGAGTCACCTGGCATAGCGCCTATGACGTGCGGGCATTGTTCCAAAAGGGATCTATCGACTGCCGCTTGTCGTCTAGCCTTATTTTTTATGCGCGTAATCGCGTTCTCCGTGGCCTCGTCCTCTGAATCTATTTCATCTCGTATCTTCTGATATCTCTCGTGGACCTCGGCCGGGACCCCTGCAATGTTGGAGCGTATCTGGCTACTAACAATCTCTTCCATCTTCTTATCATTCTCTTTTTTCTCTCGAAACTTCCCAAGAACGCCTTGACAAACGTCTCTCGTCTCCGGCGGTGCATTTGGGCACGCTCTAGTGTTTTTTCGCAGATCGTTCCCCGCGATGTGGTGCTTCATCCGCGTGATGCCACCACCCTTTATCACATGTCCACAATAATTACATTGGAATCCAGCGCCAACTGGAGTACAATGCTCCCTGACGGGATCGACGGGTGGCATATCTCACCTATAATTAATAAACAATTATATTCAAAAATCGAATAACCAATTTCATTTAATCAATCAATGTATTAAAATTTAAAATGACTCAATAAACTTAATTAATTAATCAAATCTAACATAATAAAACATTAAAACATAATCTAACATATTAAAATTAGTAACTAAATTGAACAACAAGCTTAGGAACCAATCTAACATAATAACAAATTGAACAATTAAAATTTATAATCATAAGTAAATTAGCTTAGAACAAGAACAAGATCATCAAGAACAAGAACACAAACATTCATACAAGATTCAACAACACATATCTAATTCGATTTTCAACAACTCAAAATCTCAATAAACGTACTAATATAAGTAAATAGAGAATTTAACCTCATATTAATCAAGATATCCACAAGTAATTACTCTAAAATCAAGCCCAAAGACAAAAAAAATTCAAAAATCGGAACCCTAAACTCATTAAATTCGTGAACGAAATTTGGTAAAAAAAAACAAACAAGAGCTCGGATTTCTAGTGGATTACCTCTCGTTGCGAAAAAAATGGAAGAAATGGCGAGTGAGAGTGGGTAGTCGCGTGGAAAGCCGAGAGAAGAAGGTGTTTCGAGGCGAGAGGGGGCGAAAAATGGGAAGAAATGAGGTCGCGAGCAAAAGGGTTGAAAACCCTAGTTTTTACCGAAATTCGCACCATCTTTCGTCGTTTGGTAGTGCAAACACGACAGGCGGCATCTAAAACGAATGTCGTTTGGAATTTCGCGACATTTGGTAAAACGACAGTGAAAGGGCAAGAATGTCGTTTCGGTGTTCCACTGAAAACGAAAATCGACGCAAATTTTGAGCGAATTTCGCAAAATTTGGCACCTTGATGCTAACGAATAAAGTTGGGTATCACCCGTCAAGAGTCAAAATCGGAAGAGCTTGAAAGCTTATTTAAAAAGACTCAAGAACAACAAAGATGGAGGTATAATTTTTATTTTTATTTTTTAGGTAGGAAGTTCGGGAAGAAGATGAGCTTTTAAGTTTATAAAAGATGAGCTTTTAGGCTTTTGGATTATTTTAAAATAAGAAGAATAGTAATTACGTTAGAAATAATTAAAAAATATTTTTTAATTATTAATTATTCTTTGAGTGGGCTGATTTTGGGTTATTCTAGTATACTTAGATTTGTATCGATAGTAGGGCTGTAATTAAAATTCGGAAACCAGATAAAAATCCGTATACGTATTCGTATTCGACTTTTAAATTCGAATTTGGATTAAAACGGATTCGGATGTGGGTTTTGTTATTTTAAAATCTGGATATCTGGTTTTAAAACCCATTTTTTAATTTTTTTTAATTTTTTAAAAGGTTTGATACAAAATGGACATTTCGTTCATTTACGGTAAATGATTTACCCATAATATAAAGTATTTCTTTTTACGCGGCATATCCAAATTTTATTTCTTAGAGGCAAAAGTTTCAAAAAAAATAAAAAAGTGGTTATGTTGTAAGAAATTTAGAACTCATAGCAGGACATTTTTTTTTTATAGCTTTTTCCACGATAAAAAAATAATTTGGAAACTACGGTTGGACTTTTTTGATCTTTTGGAACTTTGTCATGACAAAATAAAATTTAAAATACATCGTGTACAAAGAAGTACTTCGTGGTACTTTTATCGCAAATATCCCTAATATTAATACCAATAATATCACAACAACATCGAAATGAAAAAAAAAACCTGAAACAACATTAAGTAATGAAAAAAATATAATACAAATTACAATACAACAAAAGAAAATATAAAATAAAATCATAATACATAAATTAATACTCGAGAATATTAGCGTTGGTCCCCCAAGACTTAGTAAAATATTGCGAATATAAATCAGAATTAGGAATTGATGTTTAACATTATTGTGCTCGGCTCTTTTTCGTTATAAAAAACTTGCTTGTTGTTCACCTTTCACATATACACGACATGCGGATTTGGTATTGCATCTAAATCACGGTTATTTTTTACTTGATATTTTTTCGAACATCTAAACTTCAACTCCAGTTTCCAAGATGTGTTCTCTCATATCACGTCTTCATTTCCTTCATCAACCTTGCTAGGAGAGGGCGCATAGTTGGTTGCACTTCCACAAAAGGAGATGGCTGTGAATCAAGGAGTTGGTTATCTATTTTATTTTTTTTCACCCAATAGGTCATTTAGAAAGAGATAATTATCAATTTTATTTTATGTTATTTGTATTGTGTTGTGCTGTATTTTATAGTAATTTAATTAATTAAATAGATAATAATTTTAGTATGTGTTTATTTATGTTTAATATTATTTATAGTTAATTTTTATTATTAAAATAATGGATAAAAAGTGTTATGGGTGATTTTTCCCAAATTAATTTCTGTCCAAAAAGGCCCCCGGAGGCTCATATATGAAAATCGAGAAGCCCAAAAAATAAGGAAACAATTTTTATTTTTAAAATAAAGGTTAATTGATAACACATACAGTCCACGCGCCGTAACAGGACGTCAAGACACGTTTCGCACCCTGTCAAGTTGTTACGTGGCACCGCGGTGCGTACAATGCGGCGGCGCAGTGCGGAAGGACTTAAATGGCAATATATTGTTGCACATAGTCCCCCGGCCCCTCCTATAAATAGGAGCTTGGTTTCATTCAAACGGTAACTCCGATTCAAACGCTCTATATAGTGATAAACATTGTTTTCTCTCTTCTATATATATACTCCATTAGGAATACCCAAGTAAGGTCGGAATAGAGGCATTAGCAAGAGGGAATCGCTCGATCGCCGACTTGCCCTACGGAGGCTCCGTTTCTTAGCGGTCGCCGACCTATATCCCGAGTCGTAGGACTTTTTGGTAGCGGGTCGGAGGACCAGGTCCCGGGCCAACGGATATCGGAAGGTCCGATCAGGGTATGAGAACCGACCACCCCTACAAAGGTTCTGGTTCTCAGCGGTCATCGACCTATATCACGAGTCTTTGGACTTTGTGGTAACGGGTCAGAGGACCCGGTCCCAGTATGACGGATAGTTGAAGGTCCGATCTACGAGATAAAAGCCCCAGACCAAGAGATAAGGCGCCGGAGGAATCCACGACTTTCCCACAATCAACTCTAGGCTCGCCCAAGCCAACCTAAGAACGACTCCATCAACGTCTACTTTGAACTACGAGATGACTTAATCCCACTTGGCTGCTAGTGGGTATTCACTACACTCAACGAGGCACGTCATCACATCATCATCACCCCCGGCTCTCCCAGTAATCGATTGCTCCAACCACGATCGTCGACCTGCTCTACGGAGGTTCCGATTCTCTGCGGTCGCCAACCTATATCCCGAGTCTTAGGAATTTGAGGTAACGGGTCTGAGGACCCGGTTCCGGACCAACGGTAAGCGGAGGGTACGATTCGCCAGATCCTTCAAGAACAGTGAGTCAAGCATCTAAGTCAACAATAACGATGAGCCCGGCCCAATATTCAGATTTGGGTCGCTACAATGTTTAATCCATTTTTCGGCAACAACAAGTAGTATAATTATAAGGTGTTAAATAAATATAGGGTAAAACGATAAACAATTTAAAGTTGAAAATGAATATTTCAGTTTGGTGTTAAAAATAGACTTTAGATGCAGATGAAGTAGTATTTGGTGTGACATTTATCGCAAAATTGAGTAGAAAGTTGAGAATTCGGGGAAAGTTGGTCTAACTACTATGGAAGAGTTAACGGGGTAAGTTAATTGCGTTACAAGAATGAAGTGATCAACGCCCCAAATATAACTTTAGATACTTTTATCAGTACTTTTAAACTTTACGTACCCAAGAGATTCTTCGACCAAACTTTAAATATTTATGCCGTCGTTAACCCACTTATAAATAACTCTTGTACAAGGTTAAGTATACTTAACATGTTTTGAGAAGGGTGATCATCACGGTAACTCTTGTACAAAGTTAAGTATACTAGTTAGTTACTTAACATGGTTTGAGAAGGGTGATTACGGTATTTCACAGTTACACGTAGATATTTTACGTCGTACTTGTTCTACTTGTAAGTTGTATGGCTTTGACATTTACAATTACGACCGACGACGGTAAATCACAACAGTTGACCTTGAGGTGGGACCCACCCAACAGGTTTTAATTTTCCTATTCGGAAAAAGAAAAGAAAAAAGGAGTTGCAGAGAGAGAGAGAGAGCAAGTCAGAAAGAAGCAAGAGAAGCTGCTCCGATCTCCGATCACTCCCCAATTCCCAAGCCAACTGGATCGCCATGGCTTCCAAGCCGTGGCTCTACCCGGCTCCCACCTACCGCCCTCTCGAGACCTTCTGGGACTCCGACGAGGACTCTCCCGGCCCTCGCTGCGGCCACACTTTGACCGCCGTCGCCTCCACCAAGACGCAGGGCCCGCGCCTCATCCTCTTCGGCGGAGCCACCGCCATTGAAGGCGGCGCTGCCTCCTCCGCTCCCGGAATCAGTCTGTACTCTCTCTAGAGCTCGATTCGTGGTTTCTGAGGCTTATGCCCGATTCACGGCTTCTTCTCCCTCTCCAGAGAGCTTGATTCGCGGGTTTCATGGCTGATTGATGGCTTGATTGGTGCAGGGTTGGCTGGTGTGACGAACTCCGTACACTCCTACGACGTTCTCACCCGGAAATGGATAAGGTAGTTCGTGATACTTTACTCGGAATTCGAGCTCCGGCATTGGTGCTGATCACTCTGTTGCTTCGGGTTTTATGTGGATTTGCAGAGTCCGGCCGGCTGGCGAGCCGCCGTCTCCGAGGGCGGCGCACGCGGCGGCGACCGTGGGAACGATGGTGGTCTTTCAGGTGCTCATAGCTCGTACCTTTCCGATGAAAAGAAAACGACTTATCTATAGCGCTTTTCGTTGAGTTTTTGTTTCTAATTTATGGGTTGTGATCAGGGTGGGATTGGTCCGGCAGGGCACTCGACCGACGATCTCTACGTTCTTGACTTGACCAACGACAAGTTCAAGTGGCACAGGTGATATTCCGTTCCATTTTCGATTGTTTATCGGCTATGTTTGAAGATTGCTGAGCTTTAAGATTGATGTTATTGCTGTTGTTGGTGTGAAATGTAGGGTAGTCGTCCAAGGACAAGGTCCCGGGCCTCGCTACGGCCATGTCATGGATTTGGTGGCTCAGCGCTACCTCGTCACTGTCAGTGGCAATGACGGTGAGGAATTTTCCATACGTATATTTCTCTCGCCACTCGAAATTCGCTTACCGAGTTTGGTAGGTTATATTCTTAATAGACTACATGAATTCAGAAGGATTTTGTGATGAGCTGTACTGTTCACTCCTGACTCCTTGATTCCGAAAAGTCGTATCTCGTTATTCAGACTGATAAATAGAGTCGAAAACTCGAGGTTATAGTAAAATGATGAACAGAATAGTGCCAAGAAATTTTTCAGTGGTTTATATAATATGTAAATATTTAGAAATATTTTAAGTGTTTCCGAAATTTTATCTCAGGAAAAAGAGTTTTGTCCGATGCTTGGGTGTTGGATACTGCCCAGAAACCCTATGTATGGCAGAGGCTGAGCCCCGAGGGCGATCGACCGACCGCTAGAATGTGAGTACCGTACTATTATTTTTATCATCACGGCTTTTTTATTTAAAATGTGAATCATAAGAAAATCACCATATTGTGCAGGTATGCTACGGCCAGTGCTCGCTCAGACGGCATGTTTTTGCTTTGTGGTGGACGGGACTCTTCTGGCACGGTATCTTCTTTAGTCGAAATCTTGCTTAGTTTTCAGTGTCAATCTGTATCGTTGTATTCTGTTTCTTTTGCGGTCCGATGCTCGTTGTGATGTAATAGTTGGTTTGGCAGCCTTTGGCAGATGCGTACGGACTACTCCTTCATAGAAATGGCCAATGGGAATGGACGCTTGCTCCTGGAGTCTCTCCTTCCCCGAGATACCAACATGCTGCGGTGAGTCGATATATATGTTATAGGATCCGGATTAGAAATCCAAGAGAACAAGAACGCTTTATTAATAAACGAAACTCTGGTCTCATATTCAAGAGTTTGACCAGGAAATTCGTCCCATTAATCAAACCTGATGGCCAACCCTAATGATGAGTGTATTATTTCTAAAATACCTAAATACCCCTGAACTAATAAAATACAATTAATAACATGGACAGAGGGTAACGCAGGTCTAACAGTAAATTGTATAGAAATAGAGAAATATGTTATGTCCGTGATCGGACTACATAATCAGGGTAAAAAGGTATTTTGTGCTTTATGAGATGAAGTGGTGATTAGGAAGCTTTGTAATTAAATTTATTTTATTCCGAAACAGGTTTTTGTTGGTGCGAGATTACATGTGACAGGAGGTGTTCTAAGGGGAGGGCGGGGAGTCGAAGGTGAAGCGGCCATAGCAGGCAAGCTCTCTTTAATGCATAATTTTCATAAGTAGTTCTTGTTTATGGACCTTGTTGATATCCATAATTGTGCCCTCTCATTACAATTTATATTATGAATTTGATAGTGTTGGACACTGCTGCCGGAGTTTGGTTGGATAGAAATGGACTTGTGACGTCACGCTCGGGAAAGGGTCATTCCGAGTTCGATCCCGCATTGGAGCTCATGCGTCGTTGTCGTCACGCTGCTGCGTCTATCGGTGTTCGCTTATATATCTATGGCGGCCTTCGAGGAGGTAAGCTTTTTGCTACTGTCTCTCTCTATATATTTATATATATGTGCGTGTGTATATATATATACACACACATATATATCTTCTGGCTTCTGATATATTATATTTGTTTGTGCAGATATCCTGCTAGATGATTTTCTGGTTGCCGATAATTCGTCATATCCATCTGACGGAAGTCCTCCTCCGTTGTCATCCGAAAGGTCGTCGTCTCCAATATCAACGGCCAAAGTAAATCACGCTAACATTTCATTTGCAGAAACTCTTGAGAATGCGTCCGAGACTCCAACATCGGGCGGCATTAGGTGATTATTCCATCCGAAACTCCGGTCTACAATGATTTTCTATAGGAAATTCCACTAAATCTTATCAAATACGATGTTAACCCTAAGGCAAGCGCATTATATAGGCCTAGACCTAAATACCTAGTGAAATGAAATACGATTAGTGACATGCTAATTGGGGTCGAACAAATATCTAGAAAGAGTAAACAGAAATACTACATCAACGCTGTCAGAGCATAATAGGATTAATTTTTAATAATAGGATATTTCTACAGTTATTAAGAGTATTTCGTATATGCCAGCTTGGATAAAAATTCACTCGAGAAGCTAAGGGAGGCTTCTGCTGCTGAAGCCGAGGCCGCCTCTGCCGTGTGGCAAGCTTTGCAGGCTTCTTCCGTGGCGCCCGAAGAAACTTCGGTATCCGATGACAACTCTCAAGCTGCAGAAACTATTTCAGACGGAAGCGACAATGAGGCCGATGTTCGGCTTCATCCCAGAGCGGTATATTTTTTTCGTCAACCTTCGTAGTTTACACATGCATATATATATATATATATATATATATATATATATATATATATATATCTGTGTATGTGTGTATTCATTTCATCAACTTTTTTCCTACAAAAAGGGTTAGCTATCTGAGTAATTTTATATATGATAAATTCAACAAAATAGAAAACGAAAACAGGCAGACAGACGACAAATGCTTCACGGATAATATATTTGAATGAAAATGATAACCTAGTTGACTTACAATTGATTGTTGACCTATATTCTGCTTTGGATATGTATTCTATTTATTGCTAGATATCAATGTATTGAAAAACGACATTGAGGCGCGCCTCAGTGAGGCGCAGGGTACAAACGCAACGAGGCTTAAGCCTCGGAAAGGAAGATTGAGGCGTGCGCCTCGGTCGTTATTTTCTCGCCTCGAGGCGTCGCCTCGAGGCTTAAAATAATATTCTTGTGATTTTTTTTCCAAATCTTTCCAAATCTTCGAGGTTGAGTGTTGAGTCTGATTTTTTAAGTCTTTGAGTGTTGAGTCTTTAAGTTTTTAAGGGTGTGAGTCTTTAAGTTTTTGAATTTAAGAGTGTTTGGATTAGGCTTTATTTTAAAAAATTATTTTATCTATCTTATTTAATATATATATTATTTTAAAATATTTATATAATATTTATTAAGGCTTACGCCTCGAACGCCTCGAGGCTATACGCCTCGAGGCAATGCGAGAAAATGCCTCGAGGCTTAAATACGTTATTCACAACATTGCTAGATATTTAATCCTTTTTTACAAGAATGAACACGACCTTAAAGTACACTTCCGAGTTGCGATATTACCATAATGATTCGTTCAGCAAAGAGTGAAAATTTGAGATTGTGAACCCATTTTTACTTAAAGGAGAAGGGGAAAATTGTAACTTTAGCTTAGACATTTAAGTCCTTATTTTTGCACTTATGATTTGGGTTTTGGATGGGTTTTTGTATTGATAAGTTAAGTATTTTTCAAGACATCTTTTGGATAGCGTTCCCCTTGCCCCTTGCTCTCGAAGGAAAGATGTTTTTTTGTTTGTTTATTCAAAAGAGGATTCGGAAATTTACTGCTACGAGAAAATCCCATTGGCCTATTGCTTGCGCATGTATTTTTGTTTGGGTCCTATCAGAGACTTCATTGTTTATATACATCATACATGTATTATGTTTAAAAGTATTCTTGTGTTATACAGGTTGTAGTCGCTAAAGAGACGGTAGGCAGCCTCGGTGGAATGGTGAGACAGTTATCTCTAGATCAGTTTGAAAATGAGAGCAGGCGAATGATTCCGACAAATAACGACATGTCATATCCGACGAAGAAGTTCACGAGGCAGAGATCGCCTCAGGGCTTACATAAAAAGGTTTGTAGTCTTATATAACTAATCCTCATTTTCTCTTACATCTTCTCTCTGGGATCTTACTACATCTAATCTTGTTTTGCAAGTCTTATCGGACTTGAAATTTTCTCTTAGCTGTAGATTATATCTTACCTCGTGTCTGATAGAGTGTAGGAGGGCAAGACGGTCGTTAGCCTATCGTTTTAGCCCTTTTACATCTTTAGGGTTAAATTATGTTATTATGGTTGAATTATGCCATTAAGGGTATTTCGGTCAATCCCTTGTCTTTAGGGTTTTCGAGTGGCCTATAGGCGCTTAGCCTTGACGGCTGATCGGGTTTTAGTTTGTTTTGGATTCTTTTCCCTTAGCATCATTGGATTAAATATTCATTGATTCGTTCGTATGAAGAGAAAAGGGAATTATTGTTGGCCAAATTTGTGTGCGTTTTACGTCTTGGTTGTAGAATGTATCTTATTCACAGGTGTTATTATATGATTAGTTATCTTTTTCTGTAGGTTATATCTACATTGCTGAAGCCTAGGAACTGGAAACCTCCCGCGAACAGGAGATTCTTCTTGGATTCTTATGAAGTGGGCGAGCTTTGTTACGCCGCTGAACAAATATTTATGCACGAGCCAACGGTTCTTCAGCTGAAAGCTCCCGTGAAAGTGTTCGGTGATCTTCATGGACAATTTGGTGATTTGATGCGCTTGTTTGATGAATATGGATTTCCATCTACCGCAGGAGACATAACGTAAGCTCGGAAATAACAAATAATAATAAATATTTATTCATATTCTTATGAGAATTTATTATCAAATAAGATCTTTGAATTTGTAAGATAAAACCATAAATTATATAAAAATATAAACTCATTGTGATAATGATGTTTGGGCTCTTCTTTAAGCCTTTTTTTTTTCTTTCTATTTGTAGTAATACTTTCGCATCGCTTTACAGAACTCTGTGTTCCAAAGATTATCTCATGCCTTCGGTTTTGGTAAAAGGATGTACAAAGAAAGCCGGGAATTTCAATTATTTACATGATTTGTGCTTATTTCAGGTATATTGATTACTTGTTTTTGGGAGATTATGTCGATCGAGGGCAACACAGCCTGGAAACTATTACATTGCTACTCGCACTAAAGGCGAGTAACGTTCTCGAGAACTTCATATTCAACGTAAAACACGTTTCTTCTCACTTCTTTTTCTGTTTAAAACTTGCAGATCGAGTATCCCGATAACGTTCACTTAATACGTGGAAATCACGAGGCCGCTGACATAAATGCACTGTTTGGATTTCGCATTGAATGCATCGAGAGAATGGTAATGTGATGAAATCAATAAAGAGAGAAGGGATTTTGGGTGCATGAAGAGGATGCTAGGATTTCAATCTAGAAATCAATATTGATCAAAGTTAAACTCGGGGTGTTAATGAACGGAAATAGAAAATACTCGGGTAAAATTATATAATTCCACATACCGGTTGAAGTATAATTTTATATAAAACTCCGGTTTAAAACTGGTAATTTTACCGACCGCGGTACTGGTTACTGGTTTGCAAAATCACAGGTTTCTATAATACTGGTTCTAAAAGAGTTTCAATTCCTGGAAAACCGAGCAGGAGTAAATTTGTCAAATTCTCGGAAACCGGTTCTGGTTTCATCCCTCGAAAATACGATAGAATACTAAATACATATAACTATGTAACTTAACAGTATATACATTCATCACAATACAAATCATATGTTTATGTTTAGGGTTTCAGGGTCTTCTATAATACTTATGTTTGTAACCCTAGGGCGAGAACGACGGAATTTGGGCATGGACACGATTTAATCAGCTTTTCAACTACCTTCCACTCGCGGCACTCATTGAGAAGAAGATCATCTGTATGCACGGTGGCATTGGGAGATCGATACATTCTGTTGAACAGATAGAAAAGCTCGAGAGACCTATAACGATGGATGCCGGATCGATAATCCTAATGGATCTTTTGTGGTATGACTTCGATTTGAAATTAGTCAAATTAAGTCTTATTTTTTTAATATTATTTAAATGTTTGTTCTCTCGTTGATGTAGACCAATTGGAAATCATATTCATTCTTCTAAAAAGAATCAATTGTCACATAACAGGTCTGATCCTACAGAGAACGATAGTGTAGAGGGCTTGAGACCGAATGCTAGAGGGCCCGGTCTCGTCACATTTGGGGTATGGTCTTTTCTATTAAACAGAATATATTTTTGCTTGCCTATATTGGTCTTTATATGATAACTTTCTCGTTGCAGCCCGATCGTGTCACCGAATTTTGCAAGAAGAATAAGTTACAGCTAATTATAAGGGCCCATGAATGCGTCATGGACGGGTTTGAGAGATTTGCCCAGGGACAGTTGATCACTCTATTTTCGGCGACGAACTATTGCGGTAATAAAACATACTCTAAAATATCTTATTTTAGTGCTCCTAGTAGTAACTTTATGTGGTGCTTCCACTCAGGAACGGCGAACAACGCGGGAGCCATACTCGTCGTTGGGAGAGGGTTGGTCGTGGTGCCGAAGCTGATTCACCCGTTGCCACCGCCACTTCAGTCACCAGAAACTTCGCCGGAGCGAGTTGGGGAGGACACGTGGATGCAGGTGAGACTTCTCGGCTTCGTAGCGTGTAACACGTTCTATTCTCTAGCAACGTAGACCGAGTTGGTTGCCTTAAATGCATTCTTTCGTGTTAAAGTGTATGGAAGTTTAGTGGGTATTAACTATATAAACTATGATCTCATCGATTTCCCCAAAGAATTTTATTATATTATCGAGTATTAATTTAATAACGTTTGTCAGAGTCGGGATTAAACAAAAATATAATATAATCTCGGTTATAAATTTATCTGAGTATTAAATTAAATGAGGTTTTTTCTGTTTAGTAATGTGGATACATAGTTAGTAACTCTATAAGTATAGATTAGTTATTTGGTCTCTTATAAAAAAAATTCATATAAATAATTTATTTGTTTTTATCTGGAGGGATTACTTTAAATTTTAATTACTAAGATATGTTAGTCCGGTTGTTTATAATATCGTCATCCGTTAATCATATTTAGAATTATTATTTCCGAAAGTAAATTTTGTAATGGCGTTTTTGCAGGAGCTCAACATTCAAAGGCCGCCGACGCCTACTCGGGGGCGTCCACAGCCTGATCTTGACCGAAGCTCTCTCGCCTATATATGATACTCTTCACCGTTGGATTGAAATCTTTGTAAATTTCCACCGATGATCCGAGCGAGGCACATACCTTTCAAGCTACAAAAAAAATGTAAGATAGGTCGGAAATACTAGCAAAATTAGCCGGCAACGGGGTAATTAATCTCGGAAATGAGTTTGTTAAACTTGTACATTATTTTTTTTAGCCCACCGTAGAGTTATTTAAAAGTGTCCATTATAGTGTCCATCGGTTGTTTATTTTGCCAAACAAATAAGTATATAGTTGCACCATAATTTAAGTATAAATGCTCGCATGATTTATCCTTGAGTATTATTTTCATGAATTTTTAAACTTCTCTTTGCTTATGAGATTTTTATAATTGAACCTTTCTTAAACATATGAACTCATAGATTGTTTTAGAATAATCTCATTTTCTAGTATATCAATCGGAATATGTAATTATTTCCAGGGGCGGAGCGGGGGCGGTCGCCCCCACTTGGTCCGAAGACGTTAATTTTTTATTTATTTATCTATATCATTAAAAGTTTCTATATAAACTAATCAATATAGTATTTTTAGACTAAATGTCACTATAGCCTAGTGAAATTTTGTTACTTTTAAAGTTCTCCTCCAAGTTATAGCCATTGGTTCAATTCCCAAACCCACCATATTTTTTAATATTTTTCAGCAACACTTTTTAGGATTATAACTTATTTTTTCCATGATATTTTTGTATTTTACTTAATTATAGGTATACTAAAACGATTACAACTTACAAAATTAGATAATAAAAACTACCAATCAATTTAAGACGCGCAAAGTCTTAAATATTGAAACAAAAAATAATATTAATATTTTGAGGATGTAACACATAGATTTCTAATCATATAAAGATCTTAATAAACTAATTTCATAAACCGAAAGTTCATAAAAAAATAGTTATAATGCAATGTTTAATATTAGTTTCAATATCTCGTTTTATTATGAAATTTATGCTGATAGTAATAAGCTATTTACTACGATCTCAATTCTCAATAAGAACCGAAGTAATTACTTGGGCGGAAATATGCGAGAATGAGTAGACAAAACTGCTTCCTGAATGTATTTCTTCGTGTTTTTCTGATCGAAAACCCATCGTATCTCGCTCATGTTCGGTGTCTCCACATACGCCATCATGAACTCACCCACCTTCTCCACCGTCCCTCGCTTTCCCGCTCTCAGCACGAGATTGCCTCGATCATACGAGAAGATCCCGAGTGATAACTGGATAATGTCTCCGGGCTCAAAGGCGTCACACTCATTGCCCCACAGCTGGAAGTGGACCGAGGCCGTCTCATCCGCCACCAGCGCCATGCACGTCTTGCCTTGGAAATCTGCTACGTTCGGCTTTCCTTTCTCCAGAAGTATGAACCGCGTGTTTATGTTGTTCTGAGCCGCCGGGACTATTTCTTTGAGCGGGACCATCTCCGTATTCGTCATCACTGTTGGAAGAACGTGTCAGAAAAGTTGCAACTAGATGAAAACCGAGTGGTCTTTACTATCAACAAAAATAACAGACAATTAACGTCAAAACAGTAACTCTAAAACAATCAATATCTCGAGAAAATGACCCGTCCAAAACCGAAAGCAACTAACGGTTTTCAACCGAATCGATCAATCTACGTGTTGCATCGATATGTTCTCTTACTCGACAGAGCACCAAAGAAGACAAGCGGGCGCTTAATTAGATTGAACCGAACTGACACGCTTTCAATTCGCTCGAGCCCGGTAATGATTTGAAATCAAAGATTTGAAGTTTCAGTAATGACCATAGTCATACATACTATCCTGGAGTTTGAATAAAGCACAAAATTCATATATCACTCTGTCAGTCAATTCTTCAAACAAGTAGAGCGCAAATACAATATGGCTTCGGACCATTAGGGAAAGACAAGATATATGGATACCCACAAATCAAACCTCTACTTCCAAGCTAACAGAGTTCGATTTTCAGGTAAGGATGAGCCAACGACTAGTCTTTTGGTTTGGTTTTCATAACTAATAGTGTTCTATTTTTTTATATTTTTACTTTCTACATTAGAGAGAATAATATTGAAAATAATTTTCAAAAATTATATTTGAAGAGTTTATATTTAGATTGTAGTGAAAATTATGAACGAATAATTTAAAACTTTATAAAAAGTTGCATTAAAAAATAATTATTGAAAAAAGTAGAGGAGTTAAAGAGGTGTGTAGTATAATAACTCTTCTTTTTGGTGTTTACCAATTAAGTTAATTTGTAACCCAAAACTATTTTTTAGTCCAATTTGTTACGAAATCTTCCGTTCCGTGCGACATAATTTATTATCTGTCTTTGGTTAGAAATACCTTTTACTTTATTCTCTAACCTCTTTTAATTACACTGAATTTTGTGAAATTCTTAAGTATAATTAGTTATGGTAGTCTGCTAAATAGTGTTGGGGCTTTCTGAGTCAGCAATTCAGAGAAAAAACTAGAGTGTCGGTTTTTCATCGGTAACGATTTCTTGAACCATGTAAGCATCATCGATAATCAGCCAAGTATCACGAATACATCAATACAAAAAAAAAAAAAATACAAAAAATATATAAAAAAACAATATTCTAAACCAATAAAATCCTCTTTCTATGAGAAAAAAATATTAATAACTAAGCTAGTACCCCTTAGAACCGAGAGCGGGGCGGCTCTTTAAGTTTAAGGCGTCCTACGATAGTCCTCAAACCTGCCTTATCATTCCGGCGGAGCAGCGGGTCCGGTCCGGCTCACGATTTCCGAAATATGCATCTCTATTCATCCCAAAATTGTTGCCCTGATCACATTACCCTGAAATTAGCGCCTCCCGGGCTGAGTCGCAGAAAACTGAGCATACTCGGACGATGTTTCGGCGGTGTTGCTCCGCCACATGGTTGATTGAAGGGCTGCGTCTTCTCCAGGACTCTCGGGTGACTCAATGGGCCTTGGGGCTTGCTTCTCGGGGAGGGAGTTCTCGGCCTCTGGCGCTGCACGGATTTCCTTCCCCGTTCGAGCCAGCCTAGCTTTTCTGTTGTTCAACCTGTTGGATTGCACATAAGTAAGAGCCGCTGAACGAATACGAGACATTTTAAAACAACATAGACCACGTAAACGGGCAGACGCTTTGCAGGTTTTTTCACGGAAACAGGCAGTTTGTTTCTGTCAAAACAGGAATGGACAAACACGTTCTAGTATGCTACTGCCCGTCTCTTTCATTTTTTGCAGAAACAAACAAACGTGTTTCCTGTTTAATGGAGAAACCCATTCTCGTATGCCAATTGCCACAGCCCGCTTTTGCAGAAACAGAAACAAACAATCTGTTTTCTTAAAGCAGCCAGAGGATACGAGAATGGGTCTGTTAATGTTTTTGAAGAAACAGGCAAACGGGATTCGTCCATCGTTTCCGATGGACAAAAAATAACGAGCAGACAAGCTGTTTCAACCGTATGGACACATATAAGATAATATAAGCAACGTAATACAGCAAAGACTTTTATGAGAAGGAATCGAGATTTTAAACCACTGCGTTCCATTAAATATCCTTACCAATTCTTCAGTTGCGCACTCGTAACTTCGGAGCCCTGGAAAAGAAGAGAACATAACGAAAAAGCTTATTAGGGAAGAAAATAAACATATTATATATTTACATACATTACGCTTTGAAGCATGCCAAAAAAAAAAAACCAGCAATAAATTCTGAAAAAAGGCAACAATTTACATACATGGCGACTTAATTTATCAGCCCACTTTTGGAGCATTGCGGCGTTCCGTTGCATATCTGGTTCATCGATTATCGCCCGCTCCATGAGTTCCACCTGTTCTTCGTTCATTATCGTGCGTTTCCGTTTTTTCCTCTGCTTTTCTTCGTGATGAACAGTTTCGGACTTCTTTTCCTCGTTTCTTCCGATCTCTTTGACGGGCCCGCTTGATTTCGGGAACTCGCAATTGTCCATTTGATGATCCATAGCGTTCTTTCCCTTCGTTGAGCTATTATCTGAGCCGCTTGTTTCCACTATCTCCGATCTACCTTTTTCACCCCTGATTATGTCACCTATTTGGGAAATTGGTTCGGTGTTGGTGTGTTTTTGTTCTCCGTCTTGGAAAGTGAAATTCTCAGACATTTCCTCGAAATTACCACTTCGGTTATTGATATTTCGAGATTCTTTTCTCAACAAAGGTGACGAGCCTCCACCTGGAACCCGATCCTCCTAAATGAATCAAAATTTACTTCTTAATTTCACTGAGTTGAGTAATCATATAACACTCAGTCGTATTATTTAAAATGAAAAAAAAAAAAAGCTGAAACAAATCGACCGTGTTTGACCAAAATAATTGCATACTGTGTCCAAATCCAAATCACCGATTACCGGTAAACCGACTCGGTTCTGTAACTGCTTATCAAGTCAACCCAACTATCAGATACACTTTTGATCAAAACCGAATTATTTATTCAGGAGGACCGGTCAGGAGCATTAGTATTATTATTTTTAATTTTTTGGGAGTTACTATAGATATATAATTAAATATATTGTCATTATGTTATTATGAAATTGATTGAGTTTATTTGTAGCCAATTTAACCCGCTTAATCGAACTTTTAACCCAGTTTGGCAACGAGTCAACGACGCTTCATTCTACTCTCTTAAAATATCATCTTCCTGGTTCTCCTATGTTTCCAACGATTTTCTTATTCAATTAGATTCGCAATAGAAAGCGAAAAGAAAATTTAAGCAATCACCTGATGATTGTCGCAGAGGTTGAGTTGAGCAAACTTGTCCCACGATACGGGCTCCTCATATTTCCTTTCCTGAATTGCTCCATCACAGTGGTTCGGAATTCAAATTTTGTTAATAGGAAGAAACATAATTCATATAGATATAATATTCGAGAAGATGTTAGGATTTACTTGACCGCATATTTCGGCATATTCCGGAGTGTTAAAAACTGCCTGCAGCTGGTTAAAATACACCCTGCAACCATGCAAATAGAAAAAGTAAACCATGTGGTTTGACTCATAAAATAAGTAACTATACCATAAGACGGTGTTGTTGACTGTAATTCACATTTATAAAAAGCAGAACTACTATTTGACACTTAGTTCGGTAAAAGTTACCATTTTTGTTCTATAACTGGTCTCAAAATGTTCAAACGAAGATTAACTAACTTCGGTTTTCTTCAATTGCAAATCCGTACAATTTGGTATACTAGTTCTTTATATGTTATCTGTTCACGGATTATATTCCTTCCTACTACACCGATAAAATCCGTTCTAGTAGCAAATCCGTTTTGTTGGACTGGTTTGATCGTAAACCATTCTCTAGCCTTGCATTGTAACCTATTTATATTAATATAATCGATGTTTCTTTTTAAAAGAAAAAGTTTCAATATAAGGAAAAAAACCAAGAGAAAAAAAAAAAACACGGCTTCGTCCTTATTAAGAGTGGTCTACAATATGCAGCTATTTCCAGGAGGAATCTATCTAAAGTGATCCAAGATCCATATTTAGATCTATGAGTAATTTAAAAGAAAATAGAAGATTGCTTAGTAAACATAATCAACTATGTACAACACAGATCAGAACAACATAGGTGACAATGATATATATATATATATATATTTCCAAACAATGCAACACAATAGGGACCCTCAAGAAAAATTGAGGGGCAAAACAGGAACGGAAAGAAGAAGAAAAAAAAAACCACCTGAAAAGTTGTAAATCTTCCTGATTTAAAAAATGAGGAACCAACGATTCTGCGTGATTTGACAAGGAACCTGGACAAGTAAGATAGTAGTGTAAGGAAAAGAACGTATATGAGAAAAATTTCATGAAAAAAAACAATATGGGAACAATTTGTTTTTATTATTATTTACGCATATTCCTGCAGACAGAGGTAGCTTTTGGGGTATCAGAAGGAAAAGAGAAACCCAGCAATGTCTTTGAAGGATCCATTTCCAAGTATTCCATGAATTTGTTTAGGAAAAGTCTTCTGTGCTGTTCTGTGAATGACAGTAAGCTTTCCATAAGTACATTTAGAGACAAGATCAAGTGTCTAAAATTCTGATTCTCTTACTCAATAATAATACTGATGATATATATACAATTAAAACCTATTTAGTAAATAAAATTCACTTATCTTTCCAAAATAAGCTCACGAAAATTAAGGAATAAATATGGAATACTGTTTCTGTACGTTTTAATTCTATAAAAAAAATCCGGAATTCTGGCTATAGGAAAGAAAAAAAAAAAGGAATGAGATTCTTCCGGATTTTAATTTTTTAAATGTCTAATTAACCTGAGACTGTCGGAACTCGATCTGACGGTCCAGATTAATTAGCCATTATTTAGAGTAAAAAAACAGAAGAGATATATATTATTAATCAGGAATCCAGAATTTCTATACCAGAAAAAAAGAAAGATTGCTCGAATTTCAGTCCCGGTTTCAAATAGAAACTCCAGATTTCCGAATTCAAGATACCATATTAACACAACTATTGATTACATATTAGCACTATAATTAGCTATCTCTAGCTAACTTACACCTAACTTCACATACTTCTACAGCAAGAGCTTGAGAAGTTACGATAACAAACAAGCAAAAGATCACAATTATAGATGTTGGGGACTAAAACACTGGAGATTTGCGACTACTTTACAGAATAATTGACAAACCAAAAAAAATCTACCTTCACAGATGTTTGGAACAAAACAATGGAGATTTGCGATTACTTTGACGAATAATGATGTTCTCTGATGTTCATATGAACCATGAGGCAATCTGTTCGACGATACTGTAAGCTTCAAGCTCGTTGGATTTTGCATATTGATAAAAGAAAATATGTCCAAAATCCATCCGGCTGATGAAAACGAATCAAATTCAATGGATCCTTCTTCTTCTTTGATTTGTAGATCTGAAGAACACCAATTCGATATAAAATCTCCGTGAGGAAGTGAAAATATTGCCGTCAGAAGTCTGGTCTGCAGAAAAAGACAGTCACATATTAACACTATGATTTTATTTGTATAGCGAGTTTGATATAACTGAATATAAATAAGGGATAGTAACGGCATAAGTACCGATTCTCTTCCAAAAAGTAACTATAAGTATCCATTCTTTTTCTTTTTCTTTTTTGGCCGGACAAAATTGCCAAACTTTAATAATAGCATGCCACAGGTACCTTTTTACCACCTATTTTGGTATTTGTGGCATGCTATTATAAGACTTTCGCAACTTTGTCCAGCTAAAAAAAGAATGGGTACTTTATACTTATCGTCACTTTAGAGAATCACTAACTGTCCCGCTAATAACCCTATAATTAATAATGGAAAAGAGTTATATACTCGGAGCTTAGCTACTTTTAATCTAAGCGAGATAACATTTTCAGCATGCCCTAAATGATCCCTTCTTCCTTAGTTAAACAGCTGTCAACCTATCGAAAGACTAAAATGCCCATAGTAAGCATAAGCTAGGGGTCCGGGGCCAGATTTCCCTTTACTTTTAACAGTCTCAGAGTTGTCGTCCCCATGCTTGGAAATGTTGATCCCCAACAATATCATGCTCTAAACTTATATATAAGAAAAAATAAATTTGAAATGAGAAAGTGACAGTGATTGCTTACAAAATGCGTCGTGATATAAGATCGGAAGTGTGAGTCGTCAGAAAAGATATCAGCCAAACGCAATGCGTTAAGTTGCAAAAACCCGACTGGATAGTTTCTCTCTGATTGAGCCCATATTCTGGGATCTCTGTCAAATGCAGTCCTCAATATCTCTACAATCTACAGGATGAACAAAAATATACTCAGTGAAAATGTCAGACCCATAATTTAGTAGCAATTAAATTATATGTTATTAATGTTAACAAAATATTAGTGGGTTATTTTTGGTAAGTTGGAATAAGGAAAGATTATAGGAAACCCGAATATTTCCTATTTAGTGGCGCCTATAAGTGCCAGTTTATGTTTTGTTATGTATTGTTGTTTGCAATAATGTTTTCGGTAATCATTATCTTGGTGATTACCGCTTGGCTTACGTGTTTGTGAGTTGTGTTTTACGTTTCATTTTGGTCTGGGTCCTATCAGAAACTATTTATTATGTCAAAGTTGAAAAGGGAAAAATATAAGTTACAGTTCTAGTTCATTTTGCTAATATGACCATTTCTTGATTTTGAAGATTGGATGATTTCTGATATATCTCAAAGGGAACTACAGCCTAGCATTTATACAAAACAAAGACGATGAATCACTGGTAAATCCCAAAAGTTAAATACTCTGATTACCCAAATAATCGACTGATTCCAGTTCTGATTATAAGCCTATCACTACTGACTATATTGCTGATTTAGCCAATATCTACAGCTGTAATATAACACGTTAACATTTCTAAATAGATTACTGAAGTCTAACCTCTGATACAATAGACTTGGCTAAATTAAGGGTTTCCGGCGATTTAGCGACTTCATCCAGGTACGATATGCTGTCGGCTTCGCAAAGATTTAACAACTGCAAATAAAAGAGAAGTGAGTGGCTCATTGAAGAAATACATGAAGTTAGGGTTTGTGGTAGCTAGAAATAATAATATATGTATAACTATTACATTATTAATATAGCTGAAATATTTTCTATATTCTGGACGGATCCTTTGGACTATATTTCCTGATTTTTTAAACCTTATAAAGAGCTACTCTTGATTATAGAACAGCTGGATCATTCAGCTGATGCATTTTCGTATCGGACAGGTTTAGGATTGTTTTCCTTTTGATCGGTTTTGGTTTAGGCGGCCAGATCGGTTTGTGGGCCGGCTGATCTCAAAATATAATCGTCGTTGCAATGTAATCTTCTTCTCTCCGTAAATTTTTTGTCTCTTTTGAAAAAAAATGCATTTTCGTAACTCACAATCGATAATAATTTGGCTTTCAATCTTGATACGGAAGCCACAACTTCGGGGGACTCCATAAAATGTGCCGTAGCATTCAACTTCAAGATTGCTTGAGCAACAAACAAAATGCCGCCTTTTTCACATAGTTCCTGCATTTTTTCAGAAACGGGACCCATCAAGATAGTTCGTAGCTTTTGGGATAATGACTTCTGAATATCATTTATCAATAATAATAATTAAGTCTTAACAAATTCCTATAAATTAGAAAACTAACTAATGAGATAATTTACACAATAATCCAAACACTATGAATCTAAAAAAATCTATGATAATCAGGGGTCAATGTCATAACATAAATTCCAAACAACCATATTTTCCCTTATAAACCGAGATCTCGGCAAACGTAACTCTCCCTTTCTGTTACCATTACCTTTAAGGCTCATCTAAAAAAAATTATATAAACAGTGCAAGACAAAATATTATCTGAAGACCAAAATGTCGAATTTGGAAACCTTATTCCTGAGAAGTCTCTCACGAAACAGTTTTTGCTGGCAGAGCGACTGAAGAAACTGCAAAGACGCTTCGCATTGCTGACAGAGAAAATTCACAACTTGTTCCGAAGACGAGCTTGGGCTCGTCAAAAGCTTGATATGAAGAGACTTGGCGGCTGCACAAACTGCTCCAAAAGCTGCATCCATAAAGAAGTCAACCTGCCACATAAACCTTGGGTTCATTAAAAATATATGGGTCAGCAAATAGATAATATTTATAATTTATGTAATAAACATAAATACCCCTGGAGCTAGTCGAGGTGTGCCTAATTGCCCCCGAAACTCAACAAACAAACAAAAAAAACCACTTCACTCACTATATTTGGCGCACTTACCATTCAAATATCAAACAAAATAAAATCGAGTGCACCACACGTGATTCTTGGAAATGAAGCTAATTTCCTTCTTATCTTCTTCCCATTTGTATTTGAAATTTCCATTGCCCTTAAACAAATTATGCTCAATGCACGTGAGGTAATTCTTTGAGATATTTAACAGATACAAACAGATTAAGTGGCCATGCACCATATTTAAATTTGGGATGCCTGACAATATATTTTTAGTTTATGGGGCATATGAGCACACCTAGATTAGTTCGCAGGGTGTGTGTCAATTACTCTAAAATTCTAAGTGCAGCTTACGAGTTCAGCGAAAAGAAGGAAAAGGTCCTAAATTGCAAATTTACTAGGGAATTGATTCATCTTTTAATAGCAAATTTACCTTTGGATGGGCAAGCAATACATGAACTAAATCTGTCCACTGTGAAGATATAAATCCTGTAAGCAAATTTAGACTGCATGCCACCACAGCAGAATGCAAAACAGGAAGCGTTCCGATGTCATGGTTGCTCTGCATAGGAGAATAGATCGATGTATATAACAATTATACACAACAACTATTATAATAACAGATAAAAGCAACGGGAAATCAGAGTACGAATATGAAGAACCTGCTCAACTCTGCAACATACGATTAGGATATAGAACACCATATCGAGAAGCTGCTCGGACACTTTCACATCATCCAGTAAAATCTGCAACCACAATGAATTATATGTTTCTTTTACCTTCCATGCTCTTGAAATTCTTAACACAGGGAAAATTTGAAATGTAGCTTAAACATTCACATTAATTCAAAAGGGAGTAAAACCAGGTATAAATAAGATGCAGATGCAAAAAAAAACCTAGAAATTACAAAGAAAGTGATAGTCGTTGATATACTGTTTCTAGGCACTTAACAAAGTTGAAGATTTAAATATAGAGTTGCAAGGTGTTTGTGGAACATTAATGTACAAGTCGAAGCTTGAATTCTTATAAACAAGAGAAATATAAACAAAAACTGTGACCTCCCAAACCTGTTCAAGCTTAGGATGCCGAGGCGCTAATTCACACAATGAATGCAATAACCTTAGACCACATAGCAAGTATCTGAAAAAGATTTCGTTTCTGTCTGACGACATGACCACAGCTACAAGATGCAATGGAAGAAAGCCCACGAGCTTTTCCATGTCAATCTGAAATATCATCACGGGATTTAAAGATTAAAAGATTCACTAGAGAACATACCCACCCAAAATACTCTCTACGAAACCGATTGATATCTAACCTTAAGTACGGAGCCTTTCGCAGTAACGTAGTTGATTAAAAAAGTTTCAGAATCCCTAAATAATTTGTTAAGTTCTTGAGAATTGAGTCCATGCAACTCCTTCACTGCCGAAATTAAGTCAATGACCTGTTCATGAATTGAAATTTAGTATCTTGCGATAGTGAAGAGACAACAATGAAATAATTTGAACATTGAATATGAAATTCGTCAAGCAAAAAAAAGTATTCTTGGGATTTTTTCGGTCCTTGATAGCGATTACAATATACTGCTTAACTGGGGGAGCAATGTGGCACGTAGCTATTGACTCGAGCTTCGACTTGTTATGTTAAACGCTCAAATCAGACTCTCAAGCCGAAATTTATGGCTGCCGTAATATCACCAAGGCTTTATTTACTTACTTGTGTGGGAGTACTTGATGACTCTTCCTTGTTGTGCCTCATTTTCCGATACTGCGATACCAATCCCGGTAAACGGGGAACAATAAAAAAAGACCTATAAATATAAATCGGTAGAGGATTGTTTTGCTTTCGTATCACTAATCTTGAGCGCTTCAACAGAAAAATGCATTGAATCAACTCTTGAAACTTCACAATAAGGGAGACCTGAAACCAAGAACAAGTAGATACATATATATATATATATATGTATACATATATTATATCATCACTTCCAACACCAGTTTCTAAGAATTTGCAGTCAAACTCATAATATTAATAATTGAAATAAATGATCATATGGTAATTTGAAAAGTCAACTTCACGAGCACTTTTACCAATATGTGTATATATATACACTATATATAAATTATTATACAAAAATTTGCAGACTCCATGAAAATCATACAGGATATTCAACATGCAAACGATTACACTGTTCATAATCGAAATTGCATACCCCTTTTACTATTCAAATCAACACTACCCAGAAAAATACAAGAAATCTTGATATCTCGTGACTGTAATTCAATATTTCCAGCAGATATACACTAATAATTCGCATAAATCACGAAATCAATTCGAAATCATAATCATACTTTACCTGAAGTAGAAAAAACAAACCGAAAATGGTGGATTCGAAATACATAGCGATACGAGAACGCGACCAAATAAAGCAATACGTAAAACCTTCAATAAACCCATTGAAAACCCTAGATTCGAAGCGAATTGAACGTTGAGCCCGATAAATGCACCGAGTTCGTACCGGCGCAGAACCAAAAGAGCAACAAAATAAAACTGAAAATGCGAACACGATCTTTCGTACATGGCGAAGCTTGAAGAAAACTCAGGAGCTTGAGCTTGAGCTTGAGAGGAACAATGGAGGAGCTTCGAGGCGAGACTGGAGCGAAGTGCGAGGAAAGTCGGAAGTGCAGGGAGATTGAAGAGTGAAAGGTAATTCGCGGGTTTTGTTTGGGAAGTTTTTGGATTTGGAACTGAAAAATAAGTGCTGCTTTTGATAAGGACTACCACGTCATACTGTCTATTTATATATTTCTCTTTGATCCCTCTACTCCTACATCAGGTCCTATACTCCCTGATTTGTTTGATCCGGATCAATTAAGTCCTCCTTCCTCTTGATATTCCAGCAAGAAAACAAATAAATTTATATATTATTTCTATTAGGTTAACTGGTATACGATAAAAATCTTAACATTGGATTGCAAAATTTGAAAAATATATCGAGATGCGTGTGCAATAAATATAAAAAATACATGTCGAAACGAACAATTTTTTTTTAGAATAGCCTTAACCTTAAGCACTTGTAGAGCGGCACAATTATATTGTTTGTTTATTACGAGTTGAGTAGTCGATAATTGTTTCTCTCCCGGGTACTCTGCTGATTGATAAAATAGAAACTAAGAGAGTTACCTAAATTGCAACATTGGATATTCAATTTGCAATAATATTCAAACAATATAATTATGCTTCAAATACTACTATTTATAAGTATTTATGCCGCAAATATATATTTTTTATTTCTTCGTAGGGTGAATTGCAAGAATGACCTTATTTTGGATTTGATAGAGGTTTATACAATCGACATTGTTCACTATGTCAATGCATACCCTTCATTAAAAGAAGTGGGCCCGCAAGTGAGGTTAAAGTAAATTTCACTCCCATCTTATTTTATTGTATCTTTTTCTCGTTTCTCTTTCTCTCTCCTCTTATTTTATTATATTTCTTGCGCGCTTTTATACCTCTCTCTTCTTATTATATTAATATTTCTTCGTGCGAACTTTCTCTCTCTTCTTTTTTTATTATTAATTTTCCCGCGCTATTCTTGCATTCGCCTTCTTCTCCGACTGACCAGTAGTAGAAGCCCTAAGCTCATCTTCTTTCTTCGACGATTCGCCATTTTTTTCTTTATCTCCTACGCTGCCCACTCAACGTTAGGCTCCCATTATTTTGCATCACCTAGCATCAACTTTCACGTCGAACGGTTCGTTGAAATTTGAAACTTTCACATTTATTATTATTCTTTGGGTAAACATGCTATAGCGGTACATCTTGTGTATTAGCGGTAAATTATACTTCCAGAACTTTAGCTCAATACTACACTATATTGTTTCAATATAATAGCTACAAGACATTATTATAACGTAGCGGTATGACGTATCGTGATAATAAATAGTGTAGCGGTATCTTACAATGTTACGGTATTACGGAAAATAATATCAATATCAGACAATATTGTTTCATTATACCGCTATATGACATTGTGTATAACTTAACGGTATTATGTACCTTCATACTAATTATTATAGCGGTATCGTATAATGTTACGGTATTTGAATTCCAGGTTTGATTCCTTTCCGTTTTCTTGATGTCTCCGCACTTGGTGAGCGTCAGTTGTGGAGGAAGGTGGATATACGATTCTTATATGTGGCGGTGGGTTGGACACCGAGACACGAGAACTTGTATTCAGGTTGAAACGTCTACATTAAATGGATATGCCGATTTGAAAGAGCTTTTGTACGTTCGTTGCAACATTTCAAAGCAACATGATTTGAAGGTAACTTATAAACCTTCTGACAGTAGCCAACCGCTAGCCCTTGGAAACGATACAGACTTGACAGCGTATCTATGGGATGCCGCTGGGTCAGCGTGGTTGGATCAATTATACATCGGTCTATTGGCAAATGAAGGTCATGAAGCCGAAAGAGAACGGGTCATTCATTTCAGCGCGCCTGTTGATATGCAAGAAGATGGCTCGACCGATATGCAAGAAGATCGCTCAACCGATGTACAAGAAGATTGCCCTACCAAAGATCGCCCAACTGATGTGCAACAAGAACGCCCGTTTGATGTGCAAGAAGATCGCCCGACCGATATGCAAGAAGATCGCCCGTTTGATGTGCCAAATTATCATCCCACTGATACGCCAGAAGATCGCCTGACTTATATGCCGGACGCTAACTGTAATGATGACGATGTGATATTGTCACAATTCAGAGGGATGTCGAATTATTTTTTGGCACCAAATTCGTGTGGTCCGAGCATTGATGGAGGACAACTTCCGGCAGTTGGTTTTCGTAATGGTATGAATCTCGAACTTGGTCAGGAGTTTTCATCAAAGTTGGAATTGAAAAGATTTCTGGCCGAGGGTGCTTTCAAGGGATCCTTCGAGATGAGGTCAATTAAGTCTACAACAAGATTATACTCAGTCAGATGCCTAAATCAAAAATGCAGGTGGAGGATATGTGCAGCGCAGATTAGAAACTGTAACACGTTCACCGTACGGAGATATGAAAACACCCACACTTGTTCCGTTGCCGGCCGAAAAGATGGCCATTGACAGGCCACTTCGTCGTACCTCGGTATCATGATCTCTAATACATTCCATGGTTTGAAACTACTTCAATGCACGAAAATGATTCAGGAGACTCTTTTAAATAGCGGTATCAATGTCAGTTCCTGGAAGGCTTGGCGTGCGAGGTGTACCGCCATTGACAGGATGAAAGGTACACCGGCTCAGAATTACGAGTTTTTACCGGATTATTTTTATATGGTTGAAAAAGAGAACTCGGGTTTCCGTACCGCCATTAAGACTACCGCAAAAGGCCGTTTTTTGTACTGTTTCATGGCATTATACGCGTCGATTATAGGATTAAAAAGTTTGAGGAAGGTGATTTGTCTCGACGCATGTCACTTGTATAGCAAGTACGCAGGTGTGTTACTCGTACAACCGCTATGGATGGCGATGGTCATATTTATCCTCTTGCTTTCGGTATTACAGACGCGGAGAACCATTTAGCGTTGGTATGGTTTTTAGAACGGCTCAAAGAATCAATCCCGGATGAGGAAGACTTGGTGTTCGTATCGGATAGAGGGGGATCAATCATTCACGGTATCCGTACAGTGTATCCGAAAGCACATCATGGATATTGTAACTATCACATCAGTTGCAACTTGTGGAAGTTTGGGAATAACGAGAAAAAGAAGAAGAAGAAGAAGAAGAATAAGAAGAAGAACAAGAAATCAACGGATCCCAATCCCGATGAAGAAACCACCGGCATATCAAGTGATCCAAATCGCGATGAAGAAACCGCCGGCGTATCAACGGATCCCGATCCAGACGAAAACAACTTGAAATTTAAAAGGGGGCTAATGTACCATTATTGGGATATGGTACGATCATATAAAGAGGAGGACTTTGAGAAAAGATGGGATGTCTTCAAGATTAAGTATCCACTTGCTGCGCAATATCTCGTTCAACAAGTTGGGAGAAGATCCAATTGGGCAATAGCGTACTTCAGGGGGAAAAGGTATAACATACTGACTTCAAACAACGCTGAATGCATCAATAGTGTGTTGAAAGTAGCTAGAGGTTACCCTATTGTTGCCCTTTTAAATGAATGTCTTGGAAAGGTATTTGAGTATATAAGTAAATACAATGACGCGATCACTAAGTGTATTATCCAGTCGTCCTCTCCAGTCACTCCGTGGATTTGAGCAAAGATAAAAAAGAACGAGGTCAAAATGTAAGACGATGACGGCAGATAACATAAACGATGACAAGTGGGAAGTGACGACGAGTGGAACAGAATTGGTAAGCCACCCCAAAGAGGTTGTGGTGATCGGTAGAAGAACGTGCACGTGCTTACGTTGGAAAACTACGGAATACCCAAGTGCGCATGCCGTCTTGGCACTCTCCGCTGCTGGGTTTAATCTGGAGAATTTCTGTGGGAAATTCTTGAGTTTGGACAACTGGTCTAAAGCGAATTCTATTTCCGTAAAACCTATACCGCTACGTGAGGATTGGGAAGTAACTTCTCACGTCCGTCAAGTCTTTGGGAAGATTAGACCGCCGGATGTAGAACCCTGCAAAAAAGGACGAAAGAGGACAAGAAGATTCCTATCATTTGGGGAGAACGGAAGGAAGTATACGAGGTTCTGTAGAAAATGCTTGTGCGACGGGCATTATGCTTCAACGTTTACTATGTGGAATCCCTCTTTGTGTGTATGAACCAAGACTATGCATTACGTTAGTTTGTTGATCTACAAAAAAAATGTGAACCTCATCTTCCTTTTTTTTAAGAACTAAAGATTCCTAGAACAGCGGTATGATAATAGCTATAGAAATTTGGACCATGGGAAGTTCCGGATTTCCGAACTTATCTTGAATGGTTTCTGAAGGAAGCATTTTGCAAAAACGTATAGCGGTATGCATTGCATCCTTTAATCCTGAAGAAATCTCCATAATAATCTGCAAAAAAACGAGAAACAATAAGGGATCATATGAGAATACTGATAAGAAGCGTAAAATGAATGAAAATAATTATAATGCTTGTGAATTGTATAATTTGACACCTGTTTTATGCGTTTATTGTAAGTAGGTGGTTATAATAAGTTGGTGGTTCGTCTTTATTCACTGACATGTATTATTAAATTGGTGGTATTAATTATTGGTTCGTCTTCCCCGACTGGTATTAATTTGGTGGTTTTGTATGGGTTGACGGTTTGACTTTCCCGCATGCTTTAATATTTGTTTAAATATTTGTTTTACCGCTACTTGTATAGACAAATACCTCTAGTGGGAGTACTATATTTGGTAGCGGCGGAGAGCATAAATTATACATGATTTCAAATGTTCTCGGATAAGTGGTTGGAGTCGTATAGTGCCTTTATTGCATGCATGTCGTATTAAATACTCGTTCTCCCACCAAACATGTTTAAACAGTCACTCTTTCCTCAAGTGTCTATATAAAGAATAATCCCTTACAATAAAGTTGACATAAATAATTAAATATATCCTAGCGTTCTCTCTCCATGATAATATTGTATGAATGCACTGCGCAAAGGTTCGTCAGCTGCTCCTCAGCAATCTTTTATGCCGCCGTGCATTCATACAATAATTACAAGGAGGAGCAAACTTTTCTTGTAATTTTGCTTCGTTCCTGCAGGGATTCGGTTTTGAATACATGCACGTCTCTTGTGGTAAATATAGTGTAGCGGCAAGTAGAGGAAGCTGCAAGTTCTTGTGGAGGATTTATCTTTTGTTGACTCCAATACCTGTATGTTGTATTACCGAATTAAAGGAGTATTACCGCTACTTTGTAGATAATAGAGGTAGTTATATGATTGTCTAGCGGTAGTTATCCTCAAAGACTTATCTATTACAAAAAACTATCTTAATTCATATATACTATTGTAATAAATTTTTATGTTGAAATAAGAACGGGCTAATCGAGTTAAATATGCATTGCTTCACATTAAATATGTATCCCCTACAATTAGCTGTACACTAGCACGAATTAATTACTCGAATTAGTAGATGGCCAAACACATTATGTTCCTTACACTTAAATCAAATAGCTATCTCTTACATACCATCTGAATCTTGAATTTTTACGTAAAATCAAATACCGCTACTTCTTACTCTTAGTGGTAGTTCTAGGAGTGTCTGGCGGCAGCTAAGACAATTAATTAGCGGTATGTGGTTTAGATAGTAAAATTAAGGTTGTCTAAGCATATTTACTAGTGTAATACCTTTTTAAGTTGAAATACGCAAGAGTTAATTGAGTGAACTATGCATCTCTTCACATACGTGTACGAGTGAAGGAGACTTGTTCTATGATCCAACAATATTGAAAAGTTCTTTTGTCATTCTCATTATCCTCCCATGACCCATCTAGATTACCATTAGTTGTTACGGAGAATTTATTTATCCACACTAACGGTTAAATGAAGCAAACTAATGGAAACACAAACCTTCCCGCCTATATTGTCATTCCGCTATGTAACCGGTAGGTGTTGGTAAACCACCGCTACTAGAATACGTAGCGGTATACTAGCACGAATCAATTACTCGAATTAGTGAGTGGCCAAACACATTAGGTGCCTTTATTGCATGCAGATGGTATTAACTACTTGTCCAACTCCACCAAGGAATTTATAAAAAGAGCAATCCCTAACCCTAAACCATAGAATTATCTCCATCATCTCTCTCCATGATAATATTCGATGTTCGTTGGCTGCTCGTCGACAATCTTTTATACCGCCGTGTATTCATACAATATTTTCAAGGAGGTGGAGGTTTGCATCCAATATCTTCGCCGTGTAAGCTTCGTTTCCATGATCCTCTTCGCTATCGGCTTCTTGTTTCTTCGCCGTCGTGCTTCGACTCTACAAGCTTCATTTCCAACTATGATGTAACACATAGCGGTATTTTATTATTGGCTCATTAAGGAATGTATTTTGGAATGAAGAATATCTGATTAAGTAACGTATAGCGGTACTCAATATGTACTCATTTTGTGATGTACTTTGGAATGAAGAATATCTGATTATTTAATATGCTTCGTTTTGTTTTGTACTTGATTGATATTCCCGCTATTATGTACTGTATAACGGTACTCAATATTTACTCTTTTTGTCAGATATAGAGGTAGGAATATTATAAGTGCCAAAATTCCCTTTAATCAATATAAATAGAAGAAAACCCTAAAACGAAGCACAATTTGCAATATATACTTGTCCGCCGCCTCCTCTCCTTATCTCTTTTTACATCTTCAATTAACTGCCGAATCTATGAGCACCAACTCCGGTATTGCATTACCAAAGTGTTAGCTAACTCATCTCTCTCAGTTAGTGTCTGACGTTTTGGTGATCCGATACCGGAGAAGGTGCTAGCGGTAATTTATACCGGTGAGCAGGTTTGATTGTCAAATACGATATAATAGCTGTAACATAGCGGTAAAGATAGAAATACATAGCAGTTTGATTGAAATACATGTCTTCGTTACAAAACACCATACCGCGTACCAGACAAATACTCACTTAAAGAACATCCACAAAACGACAAAGAAAGTTACGAACATTAGCTTTCCCCAACTAATGAAGTCATAGTAGTTTCGACGTTCCAGTATTTGAATTGGTTAAAGATTATCATTTTGTGGAATTGGTTCGGGATCTACCCAATCAAAGTATCCGCAATTATTTTTTCTCTGATGGCAAGCAAAATACCCAAAATCACAACATTATCGAATTTTCAGAGATCAATTATAGAGTCTTCATCAATGAACGTACCTTCATCTTCGAACAACACCTGAATCTTCTTCCTGGATTCTTCCACGTGTTTGACGTTAAGACTATCGTGATGTTTCCGCATTTGCAAACACACCGTCGATCCTTCTGAGTTGGAGAAGTGCTTGAACTATCGGCGAGGTCGTACATTGTAGAGTTTCTATTGCTAAGGTCGAAAGTAAATCTACAATTTCTAGGCTTTCTTGTAATCTGGTGACGTGGGTGTCTTTACTTTATAGTCGATTTTCTTACCGTTGGTGACTAAATTGGGTTCTATATATAAAAGTACCAGCTATAATAATTAATAAGTAAGACAACTATAGCAAGAGTAGTAAACAATTAAAACAATTAAAGACATACTACTATCAAGTACAGTAATTTGTATTTGAAAGAAATACTACTATTCGTACCTATAGCGGTAAGTAAATAAAGTACTCTAAGTGAGTAGCGGTAACAAATTGAAACAACTTATATTAGCAACGATAACGAGGTAAAGAAAGTTATATTAGTAGCGGTAAAAGAGTAATGCAACTTATATTAGTAGGGGTTACAAACTAAGTTATACTAACTAAAAGGCAAATCAATCGGAAAGTTCCGCCAGCTCCTTCTCGCGACGAAGAGCCTTCGGGACAAACGCCGCGTAGGGACGACTGCTCTCGCTCGTGCGGACCAGGGGCGACGAGTACGGAGTCCCCGGACCAATGTCCAAAAGAAGAGGACCACCGGGTTCGAAGTTTCCCCAGCCCATTCGCAACCCGGAGTTCTGGTCGCTTCTGGGAGGGAAGGGCCCCATGCGAGCCCATTCATAGAAAAGGACTACATCCCGCAAATAGCGGTAGCTTGTCAACTTGCTTAAGATGCGCTGTCTGGGAGGGAGCCTGGCTATAAACTCGGCATATTTCCTGTATTTATCTAGATCATCGAATGATGCAAAGGTCCACGTCGGACTGGACCTATGATCCTGCAACTCCCCCGGCCCCACCACGAAGAAGTACCGACTCGGTAAACGGCTAAGTGTGTTGGCTTCTCTGTAGAGCACGGGCCCCACATTGCAAAGCCAGGGCCTCTTCATGAGTGTGTAGAAGCCGCCTCCAAGTTCCTTCGATCCAAACAGACTCAGAATATTGTTCTCTGTTGGACGCAGCAACCCGACTTGGTGTGCGAGGACATACAGCGCCGCAATGATCTGGTAGCCCTCTGGGACAAATTTGAATGGGGCCAGATCATTAGCCTTTAAAATCTCCATATACTCCAGTGCCAGGGGGAACGTCACCCCCGCCTCCAAGTGTTCGCGGCTCCATGCCGAGTAAGTTCGGCCATCGTCGTGCTTGTAGGTATGCTCGTACTTGCGATCAACCTTGTCTGGCAAAACCTCTTAATTGTCAAACTTGTCGGGAAATATCGCATTCAGTTACCCCCTTCAAAGCCATAAAAACGGGCAATATCTCTCAGTGTCACTTCATCGGTGAGTGGGAGAATCCTTTTTTTCTCGGTTCATTATGGAGACTGGAAAGTAGTGGCGACTTACTCAGGGAAGAAGAGAAATAAATATAGACTTATGGACAGAGCTCGTAGCAGTTACCGAGACATCGAGCAACTCAAACATGATTGATTGAGTTCTGTAGCGGTAATTAATTATGACCATGATTAAAGGAGTTGAAATCTCAAACGTCTATATTTTTATTATTTATTCACAAGTAAAGACTGTAACAACTGGCGTGATATATATTTGACATGACGTGTGCATCGTCTTACAAATAGCGGTATCATTATCAAATAGCGGTATCATTGTAAACTAGTGGTATCATCAACAACTAGCGGTATCATTATCAACTATAGGTTACAAACACGTGGCATGTAATAGTTGTACAACAACTAGCGGTATCATTATCAACTAGCGGTAGGGAGAGACCTCGTATCAGTTACCGAGACATCGATCAACTCAACCGTCACAACAAAAAGGCTGGATCAGATCTGTAGCGGTTATGATTACGTCATGGAAAATCTCAAGAGCCGCAGTAATTAAGCACAGTTCGGATTTGCTATTTGAAAGGACGTGTCAGTCGGTGTCTATTAAAAGGATGGTTCTACTTCCATATTTGTACTATAAGAAATTGTAATATCATATTCAACGATGTATTCGGAGGACCTTCCCGAAGACCTTGTGTTCCACAAGATCCTAGCCGAACTGCCGTAAAAATTCTGATGGGATTAAAGAGCATCTCGAAACGTTGGCTGGCAAGAATATCATGGGAGGACTCGTCGTTCATCAACACACATCATATTCGGCAGCGGATCAGAAACGGCCCACTCTTGATTGCCGCCTCCAAACGGGACTACCAACAGGTAATACTATTGTTCTCCGGCCAAAGGGTGACGGACATCGACGTGTCGTATCTTCATGCAGAAAATTACGAACACTTCGATATAGTAGGCTCCTGCAACGACTTTATAAGCCTGTCGTTCGGGGGGGGGGGGGTGGAGACGAGACTCGTGATTTGGAATCCGGCGACCCGCAAAGTGAGGCGACTTCCCGTTCCAGCACCCTACTCACATGCCTTTCATGACACTGGGGTGTTAGGTTTCACCTATGACGTCACTATCAACGACTACAGGGTCGTCTGACTTTGCGTAGCCAAGGATTTTCTTTTCGTATGCGCACAAGTGTTCTCCAAAAGCGGACTTGCATGGAGAGACTGTTGGTTCTTGACACTACCAGGGGCGCTTCATTGGCCACGGGACGTGGTAACGGTGGACGGGGTACTTCATTGGGCGGTTATGATTCACCCCGGGCAAAATAAATCCTCATTCATTTCCTTCGACTGGCGGGACGAGGTGCTTCGTCTCGACGAAACTCAACCCGTGCTGCCGATGGTAGAACGGAAGGCGATGGAGTACTGGTGGAGATATGTATGGGACCCGGAGAATGACATGTACGTTGAGCCCGCCCATGATTACGAGGAGAGCTTAGTCTCTGTATTTTGATTATTGTCGTGCATATTAGTTACGTATAGCGTTTATAAGGTTTCTAGCTTATTAGCGCAACAACTTTGTATAGCGATAACCTAATTATGTTATAATAGTTATGTCGTATAGCGGTAAAGATAATTTTTGTTAACGGTAGAACAACGGTTGTTAAAAAACAGTTATATGAAGTTTCTGTTTATTGCTCGACGGTTTAAATTTAAGTATATTATCTTGAATGTATAGCGGTATACTTAACTTGGTAATAGCGGTATAACATTTTACTAGAGGAGATAGTAATAGCGGTAGACGCACACTGGGTAATAGAGGTATCAACAAGGCTGTATCATTTTACTAGAGGTTATAGTATCTGAGAATGAACCTAGCGATAGCCCTTGAGCGTCGATAAATATGTTATACATATTGGCAAAACAAGTGAATAAAAAAACATAAACTTACTCGTACATCGTAATTAAACAAGGTGAATAGAAAACATAATTGTCCAAAGTAATAAGCATAGTTACCACATACTGGACCAACGGTCCAAACAAAATAGGTAACAAAACGTAGTCAAAATATTACAGAGCTTATATAGAGTTAATTCTAAAGTTGGAACGACCGATTCATCCAGATATCCATCGCGTATCGGGACGGGGCTGAAGGTACTAAACGGTCAACCATCGTGAAAGGGTGGCATCCGAGCATGTCTAGTTCTATGAACTTCATAGCAAATATTCCAGAGTCGACAGGCCGGTTCCAATCTGGCCCTGAGATGCGCCTCCATGTCCAACGCCGGTTCTTGAGATGTGCACGGCAGGGTAATGCAGTCAAGTTTGACGCTTCTAAAATCCAAGGGAAGTAATCCTCTAGATCCCGCAATATCAGTGACATCTTATATTCACAACCGTAGTTCGCCCGAGGAATAAATAGGTTAAACCGCGCTGTTTCAAAATCGGCTCTGCATGATATCCATTGACCGTCAAAATAGATCGGGATGTACAACTTGTCCACGTACTCCCATGCTCGGCCGTAAAACCTTTGGTTGTCTCCTGATACCCAATCTACAGACCAAAAATCATCAACTTCCAGTGAACCGCTACGGATCCTCCCAACAATGATAGTCACTAGGGTCATGAAGGAACTGTCGACAACAACGATTGCATCGGAATTGCGAATACTCCCGGGAAATGTAGCAAGTCGCTTACGGAGCCCGTAGGTGATCTCGTCGATGACCTGCATTTAATATCAATGAATTGGTTACAACAAATAATAAAAACAAATATAGAAATATTGCCATCGAAGAATTATTACCCCGTCGTCCAGCGATCCCATCACGGTCAACACGAGTCTGAAAAAAGGCCCGATCGTATTCTCTGATACCACATACGACGGGCGTGGATTCTTGATCCAACCACCGGGTGAACAGGCGTTCGAGGTACTTCGGTGCTGGTGAGAATGGCAATAGATCCGGGTAACAAGTTTTATCTCCATCCGAGTCCGAGTCCTCGCCAGCCTCAGCGCCAGGCTCAACATCCGACCCACCGCCTGGCTCAGCATCTTCACCTCCAGGTGCAACATCTTCACATCCAGGCTCACCATCTGACTCAACATCAGACGCACCATCTTCACCTTCAGACTCTCCATCTGCCTCACCGCCGCCGTCGCTCTCCACTGGCATCTCCACGTCACTATCCACTACTTCCATCTCGTCGTCATTCTCCTCTTCAGACCCCGGCGGTGGTGGTGAATCTGGTTGCGGGCTCCCCCATCGCTGCACGATCACGAACCACGTTGTTCATATTATACATAGCGGTGAAAATGTATATAGGGAGTAACGGTAAATCTCTATCGGTACTATACAACGGGGTGTAAATAGACAGCTAGCGGCAATTCTAAAAAACATAGCGGCAATGCAGTATATTCGGACCAACGGCGAAATGCTAACGGTATTATGTGAAAGGACCGTAAATATATAGCGGTATTGGTTTCATAAGTACAGAACAACTCCTACACTCGTCCTTCTTTGTAAACCACACTGTATAGTATATTGCACGTAAAAAAAGTAAACCCTAAAATCATTACGAGTCAAAACAATTCGCAAAGCATAGGTTTCTCAACGAATAAACATTTACCTCCATTTTGTGGCTTTGGGGAGGATGAAGACGATGATCGGAGAAACTCGGGAGCTGAAAGGATCGTCCTTCGCCGGGAAAGCAAAGAGAAGAAGCCTAGTTTCTGGAAGTCGTTCGCGAACCAGAATGAACGGAGCAGAGGAACGAGGAGTACGATGGAGAAGATAAAACGTTCGGAGTCTGAAGAGAGGATCTTGGGAGCGTCGAAGTGAAGTAATCAAAGAGAAAAAGAAACGATAATATGTTTGAAAAAAAAAACCTAAAAGAAAATATAATAAATAAACCGCTCAACAACCAAATGACAAATTAGTAATTTCGTAAAATACTGGGTAAAAAACAAATGGTAACTCACAATTTGTATTTATTAGAGCAAAAAATAAATGTAAAAGAAATATAACTCGCAATTTGTATTTATTAGAGCGAAAAAAATAAAAGAAACAAAAAAATTATAATGAGGGTATGTAGCTAAACCAGCCAATTGTTTCTTTCTTCGTAATTGAGTTCGATCAGAAACAGATAGGAAAATCAAAACTGAAAGAGTGTTCCCTCAAAAACAAAAAAAAAAAAAAAAACAAAAAAAATTAAAGAGTGAAGTGATAAAGCCCATAGCCATGCAGAGCAAAGACGAAAGCTGTACATGAAAGCTCTCTGCCATCGCCATTCAAGATCGCCTCTCCCTTCGCCATTGTTGGGTCTTCTTCTCTTCTCGTCAGCCGTCAACAAGCCCCACCAATGGAAGTCCAAGACCAACGTCGTCATCACCAACCCGACCCTCTTGCTCATGGAGTCCTGCACCACCATGCGCGAGCTCAAGCAGATCCAAGCGCGCATGACCCGCAACGGCCTCATGGCGCACCACTTCCCCGCGAGCCGCGTCCTCGCCTTCTGCGCGCTCGCCGGCGCCGGCGACCTCGCCCACGCGCGCAGGCTCTTCGATTGGATCCACAATCCCAACACTTTCATGTGGAACACCATGATCAGAGCTCACTCGAGAGCTCCGACGCCTGGGTTGGGGCTCTCGTTCTTCTCCGGGATAGTCCGGAACCGGAACGGCGTTGAACTGAGCGAGCTGAGCTTTGTGTACGCGCTAAAGGCATGCGAGCGGAGCCGGACTTCTGTCGAGGGAGAGTCGGCGTGGTGCGCAGCGAGGAAGACGGGGTTCGGGGGCCGTTTGCTTGTGCGGAATGGGGCTATGAGGTTCTTTGCTGAGCGCGGGTGTTTGGTCTCTGCACGCAAGGTGTTCGAGGAAAGTCCCGACAGAGACGTTGTTACCTGGACGACGATGATCGACGGGTACGCGAAGAGGGGTTTCGCCTATGAGGCGCTCGGGATATTCGAACGGATGTTGTTGGCTAAGGATGTCAAGCCAAACGAGGTAACGGCGATCACGGTGCTCTCGGTATGTGCGATCAAAGGCGATGCCCGGATGGGGAAGCGTGTGTACGAGGGCTTTAAGAACGAGAATCGCAGCCTGAATTTGGTCAATGCTGCTTTGGACATGTTCGTGAAATGTGGTTGCTTTGTCGAAGCAGAGGAGATTTTCGAGGCGATGGAGACCAGGGACGTGTTTACTTGGACCAGTATGGTTAATGGATATGCCAAAGTTGGGGATTTGGAAGCCGCGAGGAAGCTCTTCGATGAAATGCCGGAGCGAAACGCGGTGTCCTGGAACGCGATGATTGCCGGATATACTCAGAACGGCTGGCCGGAGGAAGCTCTGAAGCTGTTTCACGACATGAAAAGTGTCGGATTCGATCCAACCGAACACACCTTGGTTTGCGTTCTGTCCTCTTGCGGTCAGCTCGGTCGGCTCGATTTCGGCTGGTGGATCCGCCGCCACTACGTCGACGCAAAACGGATCCAAACAAGCGTGATCTTGATAAACGCGCTCATCGACATGTACGCTAAGTGTGGAAATATCGATGAAGCCATGTGTCTCTTTGATGCAATGCCCGAGCGAACCCTGGTTTCTTGGAGCACGATGATCGCCAGCTATGCGACGCACGGACGCGCTAGAGAAGCTCTCGCGCTCTTTGAGCAAATGAGACACGTGGGACCAAAGCCCGACGGGATCACGTTACTTGCTGTCTTGTCGGCGTGCAGTCACGGCGGACTGGTCGCCGAGGGGGAAGAGTGTTTCAGAAGCATGACGAGAAATTTCGGGGTAGAGCCGAAAGAGGAACACTATGCTTGCATCGTGGATCTGCTTGGTCGTGTCGGACTCGTCGAAGAAGCTCACAATCTGATCAGAACTATGCCGGTGAAGCCCAGCCGATCCGCTTGGGGCTCGCTTCTCAGTGCTTGCAGGTAGCGGTGAACATTAAAAATGAAAAACTGGATTACCGAAAAGAAACTATACTACTGGTTTCGGTTTATGTAAAAACCGACACTGAAACTCTGAAACACCGGGGTAGTTCAAATTTAAATTTTAGAACTTTATTGCGAAGAATGACCTTAAAACTTTTTGAATATTGTGTCTTTTCATTTAATCTCTTTTAAATCAAGTTCCATTAAACCAGCTTTCAATCGGAAGCCGATCAATAGGAATAACAAAACATAACCGATTCTGATTCAAGCAAAAAATCGGTGTTCAGTTTTACAGTTTTTGAAAATAAAAATCTGGTTTCAGAACAAAAAATGAAAAAACCGAACCGAATGACACCCATTATTGCAGGATCCACGGCAATGCCGAGCTGGCCGAGCTGGCTGCTCAGGAGCTCTTCGCGTTGGATCCGCGCGATAGCGGTGTGTACGCCACATTGGCCAGCGCTCTGGCTAACGAGAGAAGATGGAGCGACGTGAGAAGGGTTCGGACTGCAATGCGAGAGAAAGGCGTCAAGAAGAGCCCTGGGCTCAGCTCTATCGAGATCGAAGGAGAGTTTCACGAGTTCTCTGTCGCGGACGGAACGCATCCTTGCTCCGACGAGATATACAGAGTTTTGAATGATGCGTTGATGTTATCAAGTATAGAGGATGATGATGACGATTTAAATGTAAATCGAAGTTGTGAACTTGATTATGCATTTGATGGTGATTGAATTCAGGAACATATTTTTATTCTATAAAGCTTTTACATCGATGTTAAATTCGTTAAAATGCTATTAAATTGTAGATACATTTAGATAGATTTATCTCGACATTATACAAAATGACAATGCTAAGTCTCACAATCAACATAATTTACCTATAAATAGCTACTAGTAGCCACACGTTTGTTTAACAATTTAGCCGTCTTTTTCTTTCTCTTTGTAAAATAGCCAATTTGAATGAGGGGACTTTTTAATATCAAATTTTATGCCTATAATACCCTTTTAATTAAACTATATTTATTATTAAAAAATAAAAATAAGATCATCCTCATCTCCCCTCTCTTCTCGTCTTCTCCTCATTCACGCTCTTTCTTTCTCTCACTCTCTCTGTTTCTTCAATGGTATCGTGAAATGCGTATCAGCTTCTCATTCAACACCACCGATCTTGGTGACAGTCGCCTGCAACCTCCCTTACCTTGGCTAGGGGCGGACCCAGGAAATGACTTCGGGGGTGGCGAACGATAATTAAGACTAATAGATTAAATTATAATTAATAATTAATAATATCTCAAAGCGTATAATTACATCAAAATAGAAGGACTTGTTTTTTTATCACGGAAATTTTCTATGATTGAATCAATACCAAAATATTATACATGTAGTGTTTTAGGTATTATAATTTATATCGGTGTTATCGTCAATGTTTTAAAAATCGCTTACGGCCAACTACTCGAAAGTTCAATTTTACAATTATAAGGACAATATATGTATATTGTGTGAGTTCTTATATAACTCTAAAAAAACCGATTATGCCGATAATATGTTATGGGTATAACACAAATATATAGGTATAAAATATTATTGAAAATAGTTAATGAAATATACTAATTATTAATCAATAAAAATTAATAGATTTTAAAAAAATGTTTCTATTTGAAATCTGCCGTATAAATATATAATGCTATAGTTTTTTTTTTCTTAAGGAAATACTATAATTAGATAATGGTGTCTCTCTGGTCTCTATACTGATTCTTTACTTATATATAATGAAGTATATAAAAAAAATCATTTTTTGTAATAGTTATGTGAAAAAGTAAACACCAATGTCAGTATGCATGGAGTCGTGTGCAAAAAGTAATCAATCCATCAAATAACATATCAATTAAAAATTTAAAATCACTCACGCAACCCAAGAAAGACAAAATAAGTGATTAAAAAAACAAAATTAATATTTTTAATCTGACAACTTCATCTTCCTCGTTCATTCGACATTTCGACTAAAACACTATTTTGTGCAACTTTTTTTTTTTCTTTCCATCTATTCATATTCTTCTAAAAAAGTTGAGGGAGACAAATTGAGGGTTATTGAAGAATGTTGAGGGTGACAAAGTCTACATGAGAGAGAGGACTTAACTTATTTTTAATATTTTCAATTTAAAATACCAGTATAATAATTTTTTCTTATAAATCTGGGGGTGACATAAGCCACCCCTACTAACACATGGGTCCGCCCCTGCCTTGGCTACATTTCGTTCCAGAGATGCTTTCAACCGACCTGATCGAACACCACCGATCGTGTTCGACGGCGAGGCGCAAATCTACAAGCTCGAAATGCCATCAACGGAGCAACAGATCGTGTTGGTTCGGAAAGTTTCGATCATGTTGGTGAGTTTTAATATCATATGATGGAAATATTAACCTCGACCACGGCCTGATCTTCGCAAACGGCGGTGACTTGGCCTAGGCAGCACTGGAGGAGGAGAACGCGGCACATGCTATAACGTGTGTCCGCCCGGGATCACGATCGCATACCGGAAAAGGGTAGATTTATAAGGCCAGCTACGTCAGAGTCAGTCGCGTATAACCTGAGCATGGAGCCGCTGCAGGAGTGGATCATGGCGTACATATTACTAACAAAGTTAATATATTGTCAAATCGACATTCAACTGTTTTAAATGAACTTATATTAACAATTAACAAAGTTAATACATTGTAAAATCAGCATTAACTTGTATTAACAAAGTTAATACATTGTAAAACAAAGTTAATACATTATAAAATCGACATTAATTTGTATTAATAAAGTTAATACATTGTAAAATCAGCATTAACTTGTATTAACCACCCAATGATGGAATCTGATTCAAAACAAAAAAAAAAGTGTTATTAACCTGAATTAACACATATTAACTACCTAATAGAATATGACGGCTTCCACGCCGTTTTCTTCCAAAAACTTTGGGGGACCGTGGGGCCGATGATTCGGGAAGAGTGCTTGGATGTTCTTAACGGGCGGAAGAGTGTGAGAGCATGGAACGCCACCAACATCGTGCTCTTGCCGAAAGTGAAGAACCCAAGGAGAGTACAAGACTTCCGATCGATTAGTTTGGGCTTTTGGGGCTCGGATCATAGAGCGATTCTCATCAACACGGGCTCGGACCCGATGGTGCACAATCCCAACTCTCACGTGGGGAGGAGATGGGCCTTTGAGCCGAGTTGGCTCTTAAACGACGGATGAGCCGAGGTGGTCCGTGATGCGTGGGGCTTGGGTGGGACTGAGCGAGCCTCAAGAGGGTGTGCAGCAAGCCTCGGGAAGTGTCAAAAAGCCATCTGCATATGGGCAAGCATGACCTATGGCAACCGGGAAAAGAGAATCAAAGCGCTCACGGAGCGGATTGAGCATCTTCACAAAGCATATTTTATTCCGGAAATTAGAGCCGATTTGAGGTCCTTGAACGAGGAACGAGATTCCCTCCTCGTGGTAGAAGAGTATCGTTGCAAGCAACGGGCGAGGGCCGATTGGTTACGCGGAGGGGATAGGAACACAACTTACTTCCACGCTCGTGCCACGCGTCGGAGGACGCAAAACCAAATCCGAGGTATCTTGAACGAGAGTGGGGATTGGGTGACATCGGAAAAGGATGTTCGAGAAGTGCTCGAAATATATACTTCTCGAAAATCTACTCTTCAAACGGTGCCTCGGAGAGGGATTTCAGCTTGATCACGTCGGAGGACGTTGTTTCTATCTCGGCAGGGCAACAGAAATCACCGAGGAGAGGTTCACCGCGGACGAGATCAATGTCGCCCTCTCCTCGATGGGCCCTCGGAAGGCGCCGGACCCGACAGTTTCCACGCCATTTTTTTTCAAAATCTTTGGGGGACCGTTGGGATGATGATTCGGGGAGAGTGCTTGGATGTTCTTAACGGGCGGAAGAGTGTGAGAGCATGGAACGCCACCAACATCGTGCTCCTGCCGAAAGTGAAGAACCCAAGGAGAGTACAAGACTTCCGACCGATTAGTTTCTGCAACGTGCTTCTCAAGCTCATATCTAAAGTGGTCGCTAACCAGATAAAAGGCGCCCTCGCCTCCATCATCTCGGACGCTCAAAGCGCTTTTGTTCCCGGACGCCTGATTACGGACAATGCCGTCATTGCCTACGAGCATCTTCATTCTATTCGGCAAATCTGCCATCAAAAGAAGGGGGCGATGGCCTTAAAGCTCGATATGAGCAAAGCTTAGGATCAGATGTTGGAAATCGGTGGTATCAGTCCGACTTCCTTACCACGATAATAGCCTCCGAGGCGTCCCGGTAACATTTAAAAAATTATTTTAAAGCGGGAATCTTGTTACCAGACCGACGACACGGATATCGGGTAATAATCATTTCGTTAAGATCTGATAAATATTTCGAATTTAATATTTTCATAATCATTATTAATAATCTAGTCGAATAGGAAATAAATAGAAAGCAGTAAATGGTTGCATTTATTGACCCAATGCATAAGGCCGTACCTCAGTTGACGTTTCCGGCTGCGCGTTCTAACTTGGGCAGGGCTCCGCCGGTGCTGAGGGAATCTCCCGTGATCTTCCGGGATATTCTCCTGGACTCCTCGTACCGAAGCGTGGGCTTTGCCGGCAAAACTCTGTCGCAAAATTTAACTGGCGGTTCTTTAAAGCTACCGGAGAAAAATATCTCCTAAGCCGAACCAGAAGAGAGATCTGAAGCAGAAAACTCGCAGACCCTAGAAAGAGAGGGAGAGCTCGAGTTTTTGCTCTGGGAAGGTGTGAAAAATGTGTAGAATGAGCATCGTATTTATAGGCTCAAGCTGTAACCGATTTGGAGATTTTTCCTCCCTTTATTCGAATTTATTAAATTAAATATGATTAATTATTTCAATCCAATAGTCCAGGTTCAATCTCATCTAAATCAAATGAATATAATTAATCAGGGATTTAATTTAAATAATAATACATGATAAGATCAAAATATTTAATTTTATCATCATATTAATAAAATTCGAATTACATATATATATAAACATATTAAAAATTCGAATTTGTTTATGATTATCTAGATCCAATGGTTAAAAATAAATCTTAAACCAATCCAACGGATCAAATCATTTACAGATAAAGTAAAATACCCTAGGGTTTTATAAAACCCTAATTCGAACTCTTATCCATAATATTATTCGAATTATATATTATATATATAACATTAATTAATTTCTAATCCGACGGTAAAGATTAAATCTCAAAACCGATCCAACGGACACAATTAATTAAGCAAATTTGAAATACCTAAACTTGGTCACCAAGCTTCAGATTCAAATTACAGTTAGGGTTCAAATCAATTATCTCAATCCAACGGTTGATATTAAATCATAACCGATCCAATGGATTAAATTGATTTTAGGGTTTTGCCAAAATACCAAAACAATAGGTACTTACGCTGCAAATATAAATTTTCCAATTCTCATATTCGAATTTAGCTAGGGTTTGTATTCTCCAAACCCTAATTCGACTTTACACATGTAAAAATATATAAATATATATTTTTATTTATTAATATAAATCTTTTAATTAATAATTAGATATTAATAATTAAATCCAAATAATTAAATTATATCAATAAAACCTGATCTCAATATCACACATTAAATGTCATGGTGTCACACCATCATTTAAATTCGTGACATGTGATTTAATTTCATAGTTTATCGAACCGAGTCATAAACTTAGAAAATCCATAATCACAGACCGTAAGTCTGAATGACTTGGTTCAAAAAGCAAAGTTGCTTAGAATTTAATTTACAACAACTTGGTGCTGTTAGAAAATCTAAATTCTAACTTTCTTTTTATCAGTTAATTCCGTGCACCTAAATATGATAATTTTGCCACGCTAACGATAAAACTATCTGACGTCTGACACAGACTTGTCAGTTTTATAAGTCGAGCCAAGTGATTAAACATTATCCAGAATGTATTTTAATCACGTACGTATCATCCGTTACGGAGCTATCCTGGGGACCATAGACCCGTATCACTTAAGCTCCAACGAATTGCTAGTTGTTCGTCAAACCTCGAAGTGATTCCACTATAGACCCGAGGCTGCACTCTTTAGTGATACGGTATATATTATTCCCTTATAACAGCAGGGTGTCCATTGATTCAATCAAATTCGGGTTATTGTCCTTTCACTTGATGACTCACACATGAGCAGGCGGTTTTTACCGTAATGCCCCTCATTGCATTTTCATCCTTGACTCAGTCAGTAATATTATGAGCAACCCACTTATGGTTTCGATTCATAAGTTGCGCACGGGTATCTCTCACTTCTCACCACTGACAACCAAGGGAATCATCATGACTCTGAAGAGAGCTGTGTGATGCCCATGTCTATGATCAAGCTATCCTTACTACTGACTATCATGATCCCAAAATAATAGTGTTGGGAACAGCGGTAATATCTTGTGTTCTTTAACGATTAAAATTAAGAACAATCAAGCTAGTAGCTCAGACTCATGATCACTCAGGATTTAGAGCTAATATCCATTTGATCATCATTTTGTGACTCAACTACAAGTTATCAGTGACGGTCTTATATGATAACTTCTTGAGTTTAAGTCAGGTCCATTCCAGTATGAAGACGCTTCATACTTAATGCACTTCTAGTGAGTGTGACACACACACATAATCCAGAATAAGATTTACACTTAGTCACAGTAATGACTTTATACGATTAATGAGCTCCCACCCAGTTAATCAGGCCGCAGACGTTTTAAGTTCATTTATTATGATTATCAATTCTTCCTCACATTGACTCTGTTGTGATAATAATAACATAATTGCATCATTTATGAACTAAGGAAACAAACATTCTATTTTACTCTACCAGAAACTATAATAAGATTAACATAATAAGTATCATCTTTATTCAATGACATGTCATAATATTTTACAAATGAATAAAATATCTTGTTTAAGGACACATATGTCCAACACGCCCAACCATAAGCAACGGGGCACGGGCCCAATCTACAATTTTTTGCAGGTCTTGCCTCATCGTAGGAGCTCGCCAAAGAAGAGAAATCACAAAGAATCATCAAGACTGGAGTTCGCCTAGACAAGGACTGCGCCCCGACGAGGAGCTTCGACAAGACAAGGACTTAATGTGTGATATTGAGATCAGGAATTATTAATATAATTTAATTATTTGGATTTGATTATTAATATCTTATTTATAATTAATTAATAATTAATAGATTTATATTATTAATAATAATAATATATATTATATATAATATGTGTATTAGGGGTGAGCATGTGTTGGGTTGGGCCGCCCCGACGCTTTTTATGGACCCGACCCGATCACTTCGGTATCTAATAAAAAAGCCCTATCCGACCCAAACTTTTTTTAATGCCTGATAAAAATCGGGTTGGGTTGGTTTGGGTCGCTGCGACCGATTATTCAAAATTTACTATTATATAACAAAAAATATTATGAAAAAAATGCATCAATGTAACTCAAAATTCAAGTAAAAATATCTCAAACAAATTTAATCAAACAAACATACACCAAACAATATAAAACATGAAAATGAGAGATTGAACGGTCTTTGAATATAAATAAAATTGAGAATGAGCAATTTTAAAACACTAAAGATTGCACTACTTGAAATAAATATTAATGTGAAATATATATTAATTATATTGGTCGGGTCGGAGACGCCGACCCGACCCAAGGTTTTGGACCCGACCCGAATTATAATCGGGTCCGGCCCGATCCGACCCGAATTATAATCGGGTCCGGCCCGATCCGACCCAATTTTAAGCGGGTTAGATTGGGCGGGTTGGATTGGGGTCGGGTCCTTAATGGATTGGGTTGGGCCATCAGGTTGGGTCTAAAATGCTCACCCCTAATGTGTATATCGATAATGGGCAGCAAATAAAGTGGAACTACATCCACACGGTTTTGACTTGGTTTATAGTTTCAACATTTGTGGCATAAGTACTTAGAGTTTGATACTTTAGCAAAAACCCTGAAATCAATCTTATTCTTTAGATCGGAAATGATTTAATATCAACTTTAAGATTAAGATGATTGATTTTTGACCTAACCCTAATTCGAAAAATAGTAGCTTGGTGACCAAGCTTAGGGTTTTCAAATTTGACCTAATTAATTGAATCCGATATATCGGCTTAAGATTTAATCTTTACCGTCGGATTGGAAATTAATTAATTAAATATATAATATATTATTTTCGAAATAATGATAAGGATAAAAATCGAATTAGGGATTTTACCAAGTCTTAAGGTATTTGATTTTATCCTAAATTAATTTGATCCATTAGATCGGTCCAAGATTAATCTAAGCCGTTGGATCTAGATAATTAATATTTTTCGAAATTATTATTATATATATATTTCGAAATTATATTTAAATAAGTAGATAAGATTGGTTTTTGATTTTACCAATTCTTTCTTATTTAATTAAATCCCTAATTAATTGTATTCATTGGATTTAGATGAGATTGAATCTAAACTTTCGGATTAGGATAATTAATTATATTTAATAATTATTTTCGAAATTATATATATATATATATATATATATAAATTCAAAGATATTTAAATAAGAGGATAATATTGGTTTTTGATTTTACCAATTCTTTCTTATTTAATTAAATACAAGTTGAATTATAACCATTGGATCTAGATGCGATTAAATTTCAGCTATTAGATTGAAATAATTAAAGTATTTAATTATATATAAAATTTGAATTTTGGAGTGAAAAACTCTAATTCGGTTGCTGTCTTAAGCCTATAAATAGAGGAGCCATTCTACACATTTTCACAGCTCTCTCAGAGCAAAAACTCGAGCTCTCCCTCTCTCTCTAAGGTCTGCGAGTTTTTGCCTCTGATCTCCTTTTCGGTTCGGCTTATTGAGAACATTGTTTCTCCGGTAGCTTAAAAAGAACCTCAGTTAAAGTTTTGCGACGGAGTCCTGCCGGCGAAGCCCACGCTTTGGTACGACGAATCCAGGAGAATATCCCGGAAGATCACGGGTGTTTCCCTCAGCCCCGGCGAAACTCTGCTGAACTTCAGAGTCTGCAGCCAAAAACGTCAACCGAGGTATGGCCTTATGCATTGGGTTGATAAATGCAACCATTTACCGCTTTTTATTTATTTCCTATTCGACTAGCTTATTAATAATTATTATGAAATATTAAATTCGTAATATTTATCGGGTCTTGTTAAAATGGTTATTACCCGATATCCATGCCGTCGGTCCGATAACAAGTTTTCCGCTTTAAAATATTTTTTAAATGTTACCGGGACGGCTCGGATGGATATTTCGGCGTAATGAAGTCGGGAATCAAACCTCGATTTCCAACAGGGCGAGGCTGCCTACGTATCTCAATTTAAGATAATCCAGGTCTCACGTAGTTCCGGGTTAGTGATAAATGACGGGTGAATGACAATGTGGTTTGACTCGTTGGAAGTGCTGATGTTGGCGGTGCAGGGGTGACCCTAGGCCGAACGGCGAGGGTATTAACGGCGTGAGATCCTCCTTGTCGACTTCGTCGGTGTTGGCGATCTAGTTTTAGCGAGGGCCTTAACTTGACGAGGGATGCTCCTTGTCGACCTTGCCGGTGTTGGGCGAGCTCGTAGTGGCGAGGGCCTTGACCTGGCGAGGGACGCCTTTGTCGACTCGTCAAACAACCCTTCTGTCGAGGCAGAGACTCAACTCTAGATCTCTTCTCAGACGAGCCTTTGTCGGTGAGCTCTCAATGCTCACTGGTGAAGAGGGCGAATTTTAGAGAGAGAAAACTAGAGAGAGAAAATACGAGGAAGCTGTCAGTAAGTGTGGAAATATCCATCCGAGCCGTCCCGGTAACATTTAAAAAATTATTTTTAAAGCGGAAAACTTGTTGCCGGCCCGACGACACGGATATCGAGTAATTACCATTTCATCAAGATCCGATAAATATTACGAATTTAATATTTCATAAACATTATTAATATTCTAGTCGAATAGAAAATAAATAGAAAGCAGTAAATGGTTGCATTTATTGACCCAATGCATAAGGCCGTACCTCAGTGACGATTCCGGCTGCGCATTCTGAACTCGGGCAGGGCTCCGCCGATGGTGAGGGAAACTCCCGTAATCTTCCGGGATATTCTTCTGGACTACTCGTACCGAAGCGTGGGCTTCGCCGGCACGACTCCGTCGCAAATATTAACTGACGGTTCCTTTAAAGCTACCGGAGAAAAATATCTCCTACGCTTAACCAGAAGAGAGATCAGAAGCAGAAAACTCGCATACCCTAGAGAGAGAGGGAGAGCTCAAGTTTTTTCTCTGGGGAAGGTGTGTAAAATGTTTAGAATGAGCCTCCTATTTATAGGTCTCAGACTGTAACCGAATTGGAGATCTTCCCTCCTATTTTTTCGAATTCATCTAATTAAATTTAATTAATTATTTCAATCCAATGGTCCAGATTCAATCTCATCTAAATCCAATGGATATAATTAATCAGGGATTTAATTAAATAATAAATACATGATAAGATCAAAATATTTAATCTTATCATCATTTTTATTAAATTTGAATTATATATATATAAATATAAAATTCGAATTGTATAATGATTATCTAGATCCAATGGTTCAAAATGAATCTTAAACCAATCTAGTGGATCAAATCAATTAGGGATAAAATCAAATAACCCTAGGGTTTTAACAAAACCCTAATTCGAATTATTATCCTTCTATTATTTGAATTATATATAATATATATATTAATTAATTTCTAATCCGACGGTAAAGATTTAAAAGGATTATTAGGAAAATACTCAATGATCAACAAACTTTTCAAAAAATTACTCATAGTTTCATTATTCCAAATTATACTCATTCTTTAATTTTTATTCCTACACTACCCTTATTCCGAGATTGAAGCACTCGCACCACAACCAGCACAACGGTCTCCGATCTCCACCTTCTCCTTCTTCACCATGGTCTCCGAGCTTCCGTCTTACGAATCCTCCACCACGGTCTCCTTGTCCGCCATCGGATGTGCTGCCGGACTCTGCTCTTATCAAATACAAACCTCGTTTCAATCAAATGTCTTCATCACTCTCACTCTCGCTTTGACCCTCTCTGAAGAACGCCAATCGCTCTCTTGAAGACTAGCAATGGAAGCCCACTGCTTATTCTCCGTCGATAAACCAGTCGCCCTTTCCCTCCGATCAAAATCCCACCATTTCTTCAACCCAGCAACCATTCCCAACCCAAAACCCTCTGTTTTCTCGCTGACCCACCATGCCAAAAACGACGCCAAACCTCCCTTACGGCGTCGTTTCGCGGGAAACGCGAGCTCAGTGGCGAAATCGGCGGATATGGCTTTTGGCCACCAGGAGTTTGACGAAATGCCTCTCTTAGACATGTTCGCTTGGAGCAGCCTAATCCAAACGCACTTGCTCAACGGTGAGCTCCGTCACATCGTCTTCACCTACCGGCAGATGCAGCTACGTGGGGTCCGGCCCGATCGCTGGACTATTCCGCGGATTCTCTAGACCGTGTCGCGCCTCGCTGGGGACTTGTCCTTCGGGGAACAGGTTCACGGGCAGGAAATTAGGCTCGGCTTCGCGCCGGACCAGTACGTCGTCACCGCATTGCTCGAGATGTATGGGAGCTTGGAGGTTGTCGATAAGGCAAACCGGATGATCCTCTATCGGTACCGGTGAAGACCTCGGTCTCGTGGACTGTCATCTCGCGGATGTACGTCAAGGAGGAAAAGCTGGGGTCGGCGATCGCTTTGTTTCACGAGATACCGGATTCTGGCGCGAATATTGATAATGTAGCGATGGTGATGGCGTTTGGGACGGCATCAGTGATGAGATCGCTGAAGGAGGGGCGGAGCATCCACGGGATTGCTCGCGAGGGGGGGTTGGAGTTCAACGTCTTGGTGAGCAACTCGTTGCTAAAGATTTACATCGATTGCGGCGCCGTAGAGGAGGCTTGTGTGGTTTCCTCATGTAATATTCAGATTATTTTGTTCTGAGGGTGTCGTTTTTCAGAATCCAGTGTCGTTTTCCAAAAAATGATTTATTCTCTTGAACTGTTTTATTTATTTATTTGATAGTCTGAATTTATTTTTCACTATAGTTCTTGCAACACTTCTTATCATATTATACCAAGAATGGTTACATTTCCACTCCAAAGATAAAATTATTATATGATTTGCCATCGGAAAATCGAACGGTTATGAGTAGAACGATACTTGTTGTATTTGGAAAAAGTTGGGGAACGAGACTCGCAAACTAAATTCACTTTTTTTTTTAAAGATATTGATTATTTTTGAATTTGGGAACTTGTGGCATTTAAGGAAAAGTAAATTATTGTTTTTGCAGTTTTGATTTTTTAAATATTGAAGTAACATTAATATGATAGAGTTGCAATGAATAAAAAAAACGTTAATGTAACTAAAGTTACATAGATTGCATAAGTGTAATTGTACTTACCCAAATGTAACTTTAGTTACATAAGTGCAACTCTTGTTAACCAAGTGTAACTGTAGTTACCCAAATGTAACTTTAGTTACATAAGTGTAACTTCAGTTACCAACGTGTAATTTTAGTTACCTAAATGTAATTTTAGTAACTTTAGTTACATAAGTGTAACTGCAGTTACCCAAATGTAACTTTAGTTACATAAGTGCAGTTACCCAAGTGTAATTGTAGTTACCCAAATGTAATTTTAGTAAATTTAGTTACGTAAGTGTAACTGAATTTACCAAAGTGTAACTCTTGTTACCCAAATGTAACTTTAGTTACATAAGTGTAACTCTTGTTACCCAAGTGTAACTGTAGTTACCCAAATATAACTTTAGTTACATAAGTGTAACTGCAGTTACCCAAGTGTAACTGTAGTTACCCAAATGTAATTTTAGTAACTTTAGTTACATAAGTGTAACTCCAATGACATAAATTTAACTCAAGTTACGTTGTGTAAAGCTCATGATGTTTTTTTGCGGGACCTTTGTAATCACGTTTGTAACTCTCGTTACAAAAGTGTAACTTCAGTTACAAAAGTGTAACTTCGGTTACAAAAATTGTTTAATACTTCCAAATTAATTCCAATAAAGAAAAAGCACTAAATTATTATTTTAAGAAATATATTGAAATTTGATTCCATAATAAATACACTTTTAATATCGTTTCGTTTTATCGATAAAAAAGAGAAGATACATCGCTTCTCTGACTTACATACTTTCATCGTTTCTTATGTAAAATCTCTTAATATGTAACATAAGTGTAATTATATATGACTAGAATCTCTCCAGTTACAAAAGTGTAACTTTAGTTACATACGTGTAACTTCAGTTACATAAGGATTTCTCTAATGACAAAAGTTTAACTCTAGTTACGTTGTGTAACTCTTATTACATATTTAATTATAAGTGTAATTACATATGTGAAATTACGGTAATGTAACTACATACATAATTGTAGTTACTATTACATAATTGTATGTCACTATTTTTCAAAAATATTGAATTTAAATTCTTTATGTAACTCCAATTACGTGAAATTACTGCTACATACTTTTAAATGGAGACTCAATTAATATAATTAAATGTAACATAAGTGTAAGTATATATGACTAGAATTACGAAATTGTAACTCCAGTTACATAAGTGTAACTTTTATTACAAAAATTTAATTCCAGTTACGACAGTGTAACTCCATTTACATAAGTGTAACTCCAGCGACCCGGTTCTCTCCGTGCTCCCCTGCGTCGAGCCGGAGAATCCGACGAACATAAAATCTTTTGGTGGGCGCACTGTACGATACCTTACGACCACCACATGGAATCTTTTGGGCAACACTCTTCGGCTTCTTCGGCACACTTCCCTTCGACGCTCGTTTCAAATTCTCTTCGGCCACACTCTTCGGCGCACTTCGCTTCAGCTTATCGTCTTCTTCGAATCTCGTCTTGATTTATCTTTGGCGATGCTCTTCGGCTTCTTAGGTGCTCGTAGTGAATTTTCTTCAGTTTCGTCGACCTTCAAATTCTGGTATCGAAACTCGGTCTTCAGTTTTGTAATTTTCAACCTACAAAACCGCCATTGTTCATAAATTAGATGCGAAACGGGAATTGAACGGAAATACACAGGTCGAAGAACAAGCCAAGAAACACTATCTGATATAAAGAAATGGAACTGAACAGAAATCAAAATCGAAATCTGTATTGTTTTATAGACTCTAATACAATGAAGTAATCAACAACCACATCAAGAGGGTCATAGTTTCATGATTGAGGAAATGAGTAATAAAAAAATTTGCACAATTTGCTTGAGACTGATTCAACTTGAGATTGCAAACATGAGAAAGCCTTAATAATAATAATAATAATAATAATAATAATAATAATAATAATTAAAAACCCCAAAAAAATCCCAGATTGAAAGACCCGACACTATAACACCTCATGTTTAGAGAAATCAACCTCATCGTCGTACAAAAGAATTGACTCCAATTTCCACAAAAATCAAGCCTTAGTCTAGCTTAATTCCGGACAGACATCAACATTCACAGGGAATCATAGACATTGACAATCCAAGCACCTAAAAAATAATCAGAAATTCGACATTAAGCCCCGAGAAATAAACAGAAACCCAAGTATTCAGAAGCGCAAACAGAAACACCATACTGAAGAAGAGAAAATCCACAGGTGAAGATCGATCAATCGATCGATCGGGGTGATCGCAGGTGAAGATCGAGGTGAACGTAGGAATACAAACCTGAAAGAGAGAGAGACCGAAACCTACCGATTGGAGCTGATCGGAGGTGAAGATCGAAGATGATTGACTGAAATTGTGGGTGATCGCAGGTGAAGATCGAAGAGGAAGACGATAGCAATGAAGGAGACGAGGGAAAATTTGTCCAGAAAGTAGAAAATGAGTATTTATTTAATTATAACAAACCTTTGAGGAAATTTTATACAAGTATAAGAGTAAATGAGTATTTGTCTAATAAATCTTAAAACCGATCCAACAGATATAATTAATTAAGCAAATTTGAAATACCAAAGCTTGGTCACCAAGCTATTAATTTCGAATTATCATTAGGGTTTAAATCAATTATCTCAGTCCAACGGTTGATATTAAATCATGACCGATCCAATGGATTAAATTGATTTTAGAGATTTGCTAAAATACCAAAATATTAGGTACTTATGCCTCAAATATGGAATCTTCAAATCTCATCATTCGAATTAGCTAGGATTTTAATTTACCCAAACCCTAATTCGAATTTTACACATTTAATATATATAAATATATATTTTATTTATTAATATAAATCTATTAATTATTAATAAACTATTAATAAGATATTAATAATTAAATCCAAATAATTAAATTATATTAATAATTCCTGATCTCAATATCACACATTAAAATGTCACGGTGCCATACCATCATTTAAATTCGTGACATGTGATTTAATTTCATAGTTTATCGAACCGAGTCATATACTTAGAAAATCCATAAATCACAAGCCGTAAGTCAAAATGACTTGGTTCAAAAAGCAAAGTTTCTTTGAATTTAATTTAAAACAACATGGTTCTGATAGAAAATCTAAATTCTAACTTTCTTTTTATCAGTTAATTTCGTGTACCAAAATATGGTACTTTTGTCACGCTGACGATAAAACTATCTAACGTCTGCCACAGACCTGTCAGTTTTATAAGTCTAACCAAATGATTAAACATTATCCAGAATGTATTTTAATCACGTACATATCATCCGTTACGGAGTTATCCTAGGGATCATGGACCCGTATCACTTAAGCTCCAACGAACTGCTAGCTGTTTGTCAAACCTCGAAATGATTCCATTATAGACCCGAGGATGCACTCTTTAGTGATACGGTATATATTATTCCACTTATACAGCAGGGTGTCCATTGATACAATCATATTCGGGTTATTGTTCTTTCACTTGATGATTCACACACGAGCAGACGATTTTTACCGTAATGCCTCTCAATGCATTTTCCTCCTTGACTCAGTCAGTTATATTATGAGCAACCCACTTATGGTTTCGATTCATAAGTTGCGCACGGGTACCTCTCATTTCTCACCACTGACAATCAAGGGAATCATCATGACTCTGAAGAGAGCTGTGTGATGCCCATGTCTATGATCAAGCTATCCTTACTATTGACTATCATGTTCCCAAAATAATAGTGTTGGGAACAACGGTAATATATTGTGTTCTTTAACGTTTAAATCAAAGAGCAATCAATCCAGTAGCTCGGACTCAAGATCACTCAAGACTTAGAGCTAATATCCATTTGATCATCTATTAGTGACTCAACTTCAAGTTATCAGTGGCGGTCTTGTATGATAACTTCTTGAGTTTAAGTTAGGTCCAGTCCAGTATGAAGACACTTCACACTTAATGCACTTCTAGTGAGTGTGACACACACATAATCCAGAATAAGATTGTCACTTAGTCACATTAATGACCTTACACGATTAATGGGCTCCCACCCAGTTAATCAGGTCACAGACGTTTTAAGGCATTCTATTTTATTCTTTTAATAAGTACCATCTTTATTCAATGACTTGTCATAATCTCTTACAAATGGATAAATATCTTGTTTAAGGACACATATGTCCAACACACAAACGGTTTCACGACATCTTTTTGGACGAGGCACTATCTAATTCGAAGAGTGCCTTTCATGATATTTTCCTTTCATGACATTTTGCTTTCATTATATGTGAGGTCTGGAGTCAAAGGAATAGACAGAGACACGATCATCACAGTAACTTCAAACAAGTTTTGTTTCGGGCAAGAATTCTCCAAAATGACTTCGAGCGTCTCGACAATCTCGTTGGGCCAGCTGTGGATTGTGTGGCCCCATCAACTTGGTCCCCTCTGTCAACCCGCAAATGGAAGGTGAATGTCGATGCGGCTTTTCCCACTGGATAACAAAAACATGGGGTTAGGAGGTTGTGTCAGAGATGACAAAGGATGTTTTATTGCGGCTTTTAGTTTAATCAAACTGAATGCTCCGTCGGCTTTGGAAGCGGAACTAGAGGCTATTCACGAAGGTATAAAATGTGTGTGTTATTCGGGCTTTTCGCCGTGCGGAGGAGAGTCTCAGACGACAATTGGCGGAGGAGGAGAGTCCCAGTCGGCAATTGGCGTTTGTGCAAGCCTTAACCGGTAGCGGATGAAGTTGGTTTTACCATTGACGACATAAGACTGTTGGTTTCCTGCTCAAACTCTAGTTTTCAATTCATTAGCAGAAGCGGTAACTTTGCTGCTCACTCTCTTGCTCAGTATAACCTTGTATCTTCTATCTTTAATATTTGGTAGGACTCTCCTCTTCATTGTACTGTCGACTGTATCATGGCGGAATCCGCCAAAGCCCGTTGTGGGCGCTTATGAAATTTCTGTTTTTTCCCAAAAAAAAATATATATATATATATATACACGATGATTGAGACATAACGAAATTAACGAAATTTGCACAAAAGTTTTGAGATATTTATTGCCAACATACGTGTTATTAAATCATGTGTTGTTAGTGTTTTGGATGTGAGAGTCTAAATTTCGAACTCTCACCTTAAATCATCAGATAAAATTTTAATTTAATTTTCTTAATTCAATCTTTTTTTTTTTACATGTTGTGTACATAAAAAAAAAAATATATCCGCTAATTTTTAACCACTAGAATAAATTAATTACTCTTTTTTTTAAGCTTAAGTACTCGTATTCCGTATACTGTATTAATGTTTAGGAGTTTTCATTTTGTTTTAGATAAAAAAAGAGGCGTACTATGGTGCGGTCAAGTCTATATTACGTTCCAAACGAATCAGAAGTCGAAACCCTAACTCGCTTAAACCCTAGCTTCCTCTCTCTGAAGCTCCTCCAATGGCGGACCACCACCAGCTCTCCAAGACCTTCCCGGTGACGCCCAAGCTCAAAGCCAAGCCCCGATCGCAAGCCCAGACGCCGGAGTCCAAGTTCTGGTCCTCCTTCAAGCCGCACCAGATCCCCGACCTCTTCGCCGCCGTCCCCGCCGTCGCCTTCTCCCCCGACTCCGCCACCTTCGCCGCTGCGCACTCCACCTCCATCAAGCTCTACCACTCGCAAACCCTCGCCGCCGCGCGCTCAATCTCCTCCTTCCGCGACGTCGTTTCATCCGTCTCCTACCGCTCCGACGGCCTCCTCCTCGCCGCCGGAGACCTCTCCGGCCTGATCCAGGTATTCAATGTCAAGAGCAGGACCTCCCTCCGGAAGCTACGCGCCACCACGCGCGCCGTGCGCTTCGTGAAGTACCCACTCGCCGACAAGCTCCACCTCGTCTCCGGCGGCGATGACGCCGTCGTGCGCCATTGGGACGTGGCTACCGAGAAGCCGATCGCAGAGCTCGTCGGCCACAAGGATTACGTCCGGTGCGGCGATTTCTCTCCGGCGAGCGATGACACGTTCGTCACCGGGTCTTATGATCACACGGTCAAGCTGTGGGACATCAGGGTTGGGGATTCGTCGCGGAAAGCTTCGATCGAGGTCGATCACGGGAAGCCCGTCGAGAGCGTGGTGTTTTTGCCCTCGGGCGGAATGGTGGCCACCGCCGGAGGAGACTCCGTGAAGATCTGGGATTTGATCGGAGGCGGGAGCTTGGTTTGTTCCATGGAGAGCCACAACAAGACCGTGACGTCGCTCTGCGTCGGGAAATTCGACGACGAGTACCGGATCATCAGCGTCGCGCTCGACGGGTACCTGAAAGTCTTCGATTACGGGAGATCGAAAGTGACACACTCAATGAGGTTCCCAGCTCCGTTAATGTCGGTGGCTTTAGCGCCCGATTCGACCGTACGAGCAATCGGTACTTCGAACGGGATGATCTTTGCCGGTAAGAGAAAGGGCAAACCGATCGAGAAGGCTGCACCGGTGGAGCAGCGGGCACTGAGGCCGTCATACTTCCGATACTTCACTCGAGGGCAGGGGGAGAAGGCGTCGGAGGGCGATTTCGTCGTTGCACGGCCGAAGAAAACGAAGGCTGCGGAGCACGACAAGCTGCTGCGGCAGTTCCGGCACAAGGAGGCGCTGGTGGCGGCTCTGACGGGGAAGAATCCGGTGAACATGGCGGCGGTGATGGAGGAGCTGGTGGCGCGGCGGAAGCTGGTCAAGAGTTTGGAGAATATGGAGGGAGAGGAGCTGGGGTCGCTGCTGGGCGTCCTGGGTCGGTACGTGGCGGATCCGGGATTCTCGGGGGTACTGATGGGGGTGGCGTACAAGGTGGCGGAGACGAGGGGGGGAGAGATCCGGGCATCGGGGGAGCTGCGGAAGAAGGCGAGGAACGTGAAGAGGGGTGTGGAGGAGGAGATAAGGATACAGGAGAGTCTGCAGGAAATGCAGGGAATGATATCGCCGTTGTTGAGGCTCGCCGGGAGAAGATGAAGATGAAATTCAAATGTCGTTTTGTTTTTTGATAGAATAGTTTTCGGATATTCAAGTTCAACCTTGGGACTGATATTACTATTATTTTTTGTTCCATGTATTAATGTTTGATTGAAGAAAAAAAAAACAATTTTGGCCATATATTGGTTTCCGGATATTTGCGGCATACGCTAAGTGATTTAAATTAAATAAAAAAAAAACAAGCTTGTAATCGTGCGATTAAATACTCAAAGTCGTGAAATGTGCGTTAATTGATTTATGCGGTCTTTTGCTTGAAAAATACTACAAGACATAGTAAAAGTAAATTTGGTTTTTAACGTACTTGTTAGTTGCTGCTATAATATTTATTTGGTTTTTTACAGCATGTACACTTCGGATAAAAATATTCTTGCACATGTAAATAGAACCGAAAAAAAATATCTTAAATTTGGACGCCATTTGGAGGACTCTCCGCCGGTCTCTCGGTGGAGGGAGTCTCGTTGCTCGTTCCTCCCCCCTCTGAGGCAACTTTCGCAAGCCTCCCGACTTACAGCGAGAGACGGTGAAGTTGACAAATCGGTAGTGGCATTTTTGTTATAAATTGAGAACATAAAGCCCAAATAAACTTACAGAACATGGCTATAAAATGCTTCTATGGAATTGGATAAAGCTTTCAGATGAACAAGAAAACAGATTGTCAATATACACAACAACTAGAATTTCAGCTCCACATTTGCCTTTTCTTAGCCTAAAAGCCGGGAAATACACAAGAATCGAGGTTCGATTCTATTTTGCTGATCCTGCAAGGAGAGGAAAGCCTAGTTATATGTCTTCTCTAGCATGACTACGAGACTGTTCGGTTCGAAGATATTTTGCATTGGAAAATGGGATTAATTTACAGTTAGGTAATAAAACGATCTGTCCAAGATTACTTTAAAACGACGGAAGACGTGAATGATAACTAATAAACTTAAATTGCCAAAATTAAAAAGCCTAACTTGTTCTTCCCGAGCTCATGTTCGGGTTCCTTCTTTGATAAGTCTTTACAGAAGGCATCCGTAACACCATTATCACTTATTTCTAATTCCTGATCATATTCCCGTGACGATTTATCTTTACTAAAAATTAGAAAAATACTAAAAGTAAGAATCTTGGCAGAGAGTAAATGGTGGTACCTGACACTCGAGAAGCAGTTAAATCATTTTCGTTTCTGGAGGCTTTGAGTGACCTCAATTTGGCGGACCTGATGGATTGTATCAGTGGGGTGTTTTCCTCTTCATCATCGTCGCCGTCTTTAGCATTTTCATTGTCAGATGCGCTGATGGAATCTTCGTCTTCGCTCGAACTCTGCCCGTCGAAGAGTCGCTTTCCCTCGATGTTACGCTTGCGTGGACGACCCCGTCGCCGCACAGGCCCTTCTTTCTCATCTACAATATGATAGTGGAGATGATGTCATGTATCGAATAAAAACTATCGATTTTGTAACGATTATGGAGAAAATTAGTACAAATTACAAAAACAACAAAATGAATCATCAAATAATGTGAATTACAAAAATTAATGGAAGATAATCAAGAAAATATTGTGAATTACAAAAAGAGAACAATAGGGAATCTCGGATAACCTGGAAGACCGTCATTCTTCGGGTATTTTTCACGCAAAGTATCAACAAACGCAAAATAAGGGCGCCACCCGCTCGGATCTTCATCTGTGTTCACATTTTCGGTTCTCTTTTGGACATCCTTCATGCTAAAACCACACGACATTTATTGACAAAATATGAGAAAGGGTAGGATTGCAAATCCATTGAATATTACAGAAAAGAAAATGCTTACATATCCAGGATGTCAAGTGTGGGCAATCTCGGTACGAAGTGGAGAACGCAAGCTTCCAAAAACGACAAGTTTTTTGGTGCATTTTCAAAAGCGTGTTCGATGCCATTCGTAACAATGCTTAGGATCTCTGATCTGTACTTGTTCCGAGCGGCACCAATGAACGTTCCGGAAAGCCGAGCAGCAAGCTCTTTGCATTCTAGAAGAGACTTTGAGGATAGAGATTCATCGTCGTTTCTAGAAACTTCAATGTGACGATGATAGCCCTGTTGGGATCATCAAGAATGAACATTTGAATAAAAGGTTTTCAGGTTAACAAATATTCAAGCTAGAGAATAAATAGAGACATAGAAGACAAAATGAAAAGAAATAAGAATCTCGATAATATTTCACGTAAAACTACAAAAAAAAATATTATACATATATATATATTATATATATCAGGAAATCAAATAATAATAATATTAGATAACTAAATTAGTATATTTGTATAAAAATCACATAACAATATTAGGAAACTAGAATCAAGCTTTTAAGCTTAAGTGAAAAAACGTACACCATTACTGAATTAAAATCTGAATCTTAAATAAAAAATAAATCATCTGATGATTCGCATTTCTCTTGAAGCTTCAGTTTAATAAACTTAACATAAGATGAGGTTTAGGAAGGAACAAAGTTCCATAGATCCGGGGACGGAATGAGACCTAAAGATTGACTACATCTCCTGATAGCAACAGAGGCAAACTGCTATATACCCAATATAAAACAGATAATAAAATACCTTTTTGAGTGCTTCTAGAAACATGTTGGAGAGATCATCATTGTTCTTTTTAATTTCGGTAATCAAATATTTAATAATATCTGTGACACTAGCTCCATGCACGACTAGATGAGAAATGATCTCAGGGCCAAGATATTCCTGCACAAAAGTCGATTCCATCCGGTTCAGAGAAAATCAAAACAATATAACCCAAAAGAGAGCGCCTTGATGAATTTTTTGTATCTTTCAGATATTTCACTCAGAATTCAGTATAAAAGCTACATATCAATAGAATACAGATAAAACCATGAGTAAATCATAGGTTATTTCCTTGCATTTCGGTCTTGTAATATAAACCGTGGGTTTTAGTTTTACCTTAGGGACTGCATTGTTAACAACCAGCTTTGAAGCAGCAATTATGACGGCATCCTTGTTTGTATCCTCAATATACTCTTTGTTAGCATCTTCATCTTCTGTTTCATCTGTAGAAGTAACATAATATCACATAGGAAACGATTATCGTACTTTTTCACATGCTCAACTCAGCATAGAAAACATGGGCATTAAATAGCCGAAAAATAAATTATCTTGCATATCAAAACTAGTGAACGAAAAAACTGGGAAAAAATAACAATCTAAGAACGTATTAAGATGAATATCAAATATCATTAGGACAAATTACCTGAGATATGAAGTTGTTGCTCACAAAGTTTCCAGAACTTCTTTATAATAGACACATCAGGACAATATCCTAGTCTTTCCAACACGGTTGAAGAAAATTTCGCCTTATTGAAAAGACACCACAAATCTGCAAGGATAGCACAAACCTGGTGCACAAAAGAAATTTACTTAGACAATATCTGAACGAATAGAGACTGTACCTTACTCCAACACATAAGGAAACTCAATCATATAGCTTTACAATAACTAATTAAACGGGATAGGTATTGACACTATAATCCCTAAATTTCTATATTTATGCAAACACCGTAGAAAATTTAATTATTCAACATTTCATAAGAGCATTTGTTCTGAAACATGAGAAAATGCTTACCCAGGAGGACAGTTGATTACTCTCTTTTTGAAAAGGCTTGTCCAGAAAGTACTGTAATTGCTCAAGCAAAGTGTTCCGTTTTAATAATAAACGAGACAAAGATGACTCTGAGACAGATTCACTCGTTTGGATTGAATGTAATGACCATTGCAAACACATAAACAAGTTAAGAAGAAGAAACGAAGAAACCTGTTTCAGTAAAAACACCTAATGATCAGTGACTGCAAATATATTATGTATATAAATCACATTGAGGCAAATTATTCTTAAACTCCACTGAGATACCTCATCATCCACGTTTCTAAATTTTTGAAGAGTCTTGACCATATCTTGGTGTACGTTCGCAACTGGCACGGCCCTCTTTAATTGAAGTTCATACAACCTTTTCAAATTTACAAGAAGAGAATACTCGTCCCCACCACTCTGCAAGTTTCAAGACAGCTTTTATCAACAATTATGGAACTTGATGAGAAAATTATTTCTTGATTGATAATTGAATTTAAAAGTTACAAGCTATTGTACTTGTCACAAAACCCTTCTTCTTAAAGCAATACCAAAAATGAATCTTAACATAAGCTCTAGGAATGGGCAAAGCAAGCAACGAGCCTAGGGGGCGAGTTTCATTAAGTATTTGGAGTTCTAATAAATTCAATATTCGGCTTTGACATGCACGTTTAAAAATCCAGCAATAAAGTTTATTTATGTTGTCGAGAAAAGGTTGTTTCAAAAGAAGTGTGGTTGTAAATGTTGGCCTATATATAAGTGGGTCTTTATCATTTGATGGAAATCATCTTTTAACTAGAATGATAACCTAGTTTTCGAGAGTGGATATTTAGCTTGAGAAAAATTAGCATTCCTATCTTCAGTAGTGAAAGTACTGAATTAAATAAAAAAGTCTAGACCTCACAATAATTGGAACTAATCCCAAGTCCCAACAGTTTACGGGTTTCTGAGAAAGCTGAAACTTAAATCTACTAACAGAAATTAGCAATGCATAAATAAATCTAATGAAGAAGCGAATTAATAAAAACTGTTCAATAACAATAACGTTTCTGAAGCATACCGCTACTTCCTTCATAGCAGAGGAAAGCTTAGCAACAATCTCATCTTCGACCTCTTTCAACATGGACCGAGCAAAATCTTGCAGCTCTCCTTGACTCTCCACAGAACAGAATTGAATAGCCATAACACAAGACCTTAGTGCATCTTTCTCGCCATGTTTGAAAAATGCCTCTTTGATAAGCTGAAGAGTATTTTTAAAACTCTAAAGACACACACAAACACACCAAAAAAAAAAAAAGATAAGTACATAAAATAAAATAAAAAACACTAAGGAATATAGTTACTTATTTACCTGTTCCTGTCTCTTCAGAGAATACAGCTCAAGGTTCATATGCATAATGATCTGAACTAGAGATGGTACTTTTGCTTTATCGGCTACGAATTTGCGTAAAAGCAAGGGGTAGTTCTTCATCATGGAAACTGTAATGTCCTTTCTGTTTCCGTCAAGAGCTTCCTGAACGATCCCCAAAACAAGAAATTATTCCATGCAACTCACTAGCAGACCAATCTCATGAAAACTACATGGAACCTAAGATCAAAAGTAATTTCTGTAATGTTACATAAAATCACCAACACACGTTAAAGTCAACTATGCTTTCACTATTCATAAGCATTCAAGATATTCAAGATGTAAATCGATATAGTCCGCTTACAAGGAGTGAATATATGGAAACCCCCTGAATGAAATTTCCTTCAAGTGAATTTCCGCATAACAAAAAATTACATAACATTGCAGAATTTTATGCTGATTTGGAATATAACTTTATATAATAACTGACATACTTTTTGAGCTTTGGTGTAGTATTGCTTTCGGTTATCAGTTGCGGGAACTATCCTTTCTCCAACAGCCTTTTTGACAGATTGACTGAGAAGTCGCACTAAGTTGGTTGCATCCTCATCCGTAAGCTCAACTAAAGGATTTTCATCCAAAAGCATAGATATTATGCATTTCCAATCCTGCAAGGATTAATTAACAACCATCTTAAGTAACCGCAGCAGAAGTTCATTGCAATTATTAACACGGTTAATTTTGTACCACCATGACTTGACAATTATTTAATCATAACTTAGGTAGGACAGTTTAATACTTAAATCCAAAAAACGATGTTATTTCTGAATTACAAAACTCTGAATTGACTACCTTCATGGCCTTCATGTATTCCCAGACATCATCGATCACATAGATGCTTAGCATCTGATCTGTGGAAAATTCTCTTAATATCTGCAACATTCTGCTGAGATGGACCTCAGAGGAATTGTTTTCTTCTCCTGGAGAGAAGGTTGTTTTGAGCAACGATTATATACAAATCAATCACATACTTGGTTGATAGAATATAGTCCAAAGTATGGTACTGCAACCATTATTACCGGCTTGGGAGCTATTAAACTTTTGGGCGATCAAGTGATTATACACTAATGCTCCTATCGCATGTCTAATCTCAGCCGGTTCATCAATAAGGAGATCATATAATGGACCTAGATCATCATCAGGCAGAAGCTGATGTCTGCAGCCAAAACAAACAACAAAATAAGCAAAACCCACTTGAAACAGACCACAAAACAATTGTATAGAAACATGTGTACCTATATATATATTATATATATATGTATAATAGATTTAATAAACCTAAATGATACGTGCCCGGGATCGCTAAACTCAAAACGGAAATATCGGCCATCACTTACAAACCCAACCTCAGAGATATCAAGTTTTTGAATGTTTATTAGCTATTCTTCTCATAAGGTTAAGCTCTTTTAAATAGAGCAAGGAGATTACAACCCTAATGGGCCGGACCGGACCGGACTAAATAAAAACTGTAAACATAATTAAGTAAACTAAACAAATTAAATTGACATAATCAAATAATTAAACGACATAATCAAGACAACAGCTCAATTTAAATATCCTAAGACCTAATTTAATTAATTAATTAAAAACGACGATATTAAATAAACTATACTAAGAAAATAGACTAGTCGATCCGGTTGTCAATTATAGTCTTAAAGGATGGCAATTAATTAGGAAATATTGTTGCTTCATTTGTAACTCAATAATTGTATAAAAAGGCTAGACCGTAGAGTAATACACAACACTACAGCAGTATCTAACTCTATTGCTCAAAAATTGCTTTGAGAAAAGTGAAATTGAAAACATTTAAAAAAACAAGGTGAATACCTCAAAAGTTGCTTTACAAGGCCTATTGCGCATACCGCTACAGGAATTTCAATGTCATCAGCAAGCTCTATCATTCGGTTGGAAAATCTTTCTGTGAACAGACCCAGAGTTGGCACATTATCATCCACCTCATATAGATTTTGCAAAGCAAGGACTGAAGCTTTTCTGACACCAGCACTCTTAAATGACAATCAAGAAAAATGAAGTTAGCTTGTTTCAGAAGACAATTTATGGAAAGGGAATAAAAATGGTCTTAGTTGGTTCGTTGATATATGGAAACTTACTTTGTCATTGAGTGTCCAACCAAGATACTTCAGGTACAGATCCTGTAAGAAGAGAGAAGGATACGACAAGATCCAGATGCCCAGAGCCTCTATGCAACTCATCCGGATATTTGGATCAATGTCTCGATAACGATGCATGAATAATCTTCAAATGTAAAATACAGAATTAAGTGAGAATCTACAGTGACTTGCAGAAGGTTTAAACGTTAAGTTATTCCCTTTTTCACTTTAACGATGTTCCAGAGTTGGAAAGTCCTATTAATAAGAATCGACTACGAAAAATAACTGATACACGCATACCAGCATACCAACGTAAATTCACCCAAGAGATAAATCCCCAAATATTTTATTGAAAAAAGAACTGATCAAAAATGTAGCGGTCGTTCCTTCAGGAACACGACCCGATCCCTCCCCAAAGACATAAAAGACAATATGCCCAAACTCACATGCCGTCTCCCCTCGTGATCGGCACCTAAATCCCTACTTAATAAAACTACCAGAAAAGGCCACGATTAATTAGCTTAAATAACCCACAAATCCCTTACTAATCTAAGAAATACCCAGTAAAAATCTAAGACATACCCAGTGAAAGAAAAAAAAAGGTTTATTTAATTGGTAATAATTGAAGGTCCAACACCTACCCAGTGAAAATCTTACGCATCATCTCCTCCAACATAGTTATCTTATCATGAGTCACGGAAAACCTCTTGTTCAGAGATTCCACACGAGGCCCTACAGCATTTTTTTTCTTTTCGGCCTCTAATTGTCTATGAGTCGTTTCACGTTGTGCTCCAAGCACCTTAGCCACGGTGATAAAAGAGGTGACGAGTTGGAGTCCCATCAATGTAGCAACTTGACGGTAGATTCTAGGAGGAGTGCTAAGTATCATATAAACAAGGAAAAGTCAACACCAGTTCACAAGTCAACTGAAATAGAGTTACACATTTACATATACTAACCATGACAAAGCAATTATATAATCCATGCACTTGTCGAACAGAACTTGATCGAACAGAGGACCATATTGGCATTCCCGAACCAAGGTGTCCCAGAACAGTTGAAGATTGTCTTTGAAATTCTTAAACTCTTTCTTCTTTGAGCTTTGATAATCTTCTACATCTCCCTATGGTTTCCAAGAGTCAAGAAAAAACTTTCCGTACAAATCTTCCCCAAAAATAAATACTAATGTGGAGAAAGTTTCAAAATGATTAAAAGATTAAATTTCATAGCAAAACTAACTGAGGAAAAAACATAGTGCTGAAGGATACTCCTCTAGCAAGATCAACCAAAGCAACCACAACATCGTCGACATCAACCTCGTCTAGAAATTCTCCTTTTAGATAATATTTAGCGCCACATGCCTGCACACATATTATCCCAGCCATAACAAACTCAAATTTACAAGAAACATGCCGATAGAAACAACGGATTTCCAGCTTGGTAGTTAGTTGTTTCAAGTCAACCAAAGTGGAATTTCAGAAGTCAAACAATTTATTCATCTCTTTCCTTTCTTTCCCCCCCTTTTTTATAGGATCGGATCAAACACTCAAACGCATTTTGACCTAGAAAAGGAAAAAAATTTAATTGGAATTCCTCATTTCGTTATGAAAAATTTCCAGGGAATTTCCCAGCTTACCTCGAAGAGCATGGTCAAGAGTTCAACCATTGCAGGCTTTGATTCTTTCTCATACCGCTCAAGCCACATCTTGACCGCCTGATTCATGAATTTTCCACTTCCTTTTATTACATCTGCAGAAATATAAATTCATCACACAACTTTTCATGCCAAAATCCAGAAAGCTTGCTTCCAGCAAAGAAATCAGAGTGCTTGGATTCGTCTAGAAGGCGCGATCAGACGAGTATTACAATAGATTAGGATCACAAACCATACAATTTTCAGAGATTTCTCAAACCCTAACCTATACGAGGGAGAAAAAATGTCTAGGGTTCGGAGGAAAGGAGATCACCAATCAAATTCTGAGACGCGAGCACGTCGGCCCCGTCGGAAGTCGCCGCCTTAGGAGGGCGACCGCGCTTAGCTTTACGGGGAGCCTCTTCGAAGTCCTCCGGCGAGCTCTCCCGATCCGCCTGGTTACTGCCATCGCTGAGCCTCTCGTTGCCACTGTCGTTGTCGACTTCTCGAGCAGCCTGGGTCTGGACCCGAGCCCTCTTCTGCGCAGCCGCAAGCACCGACAACATGTGAGAATCGTGCCAAGTCGAGTTTCAGGTGAGGAGAGAAGAAGGGGAAACTTACGGAGCCGCGAGTGGAGGTCTCGGCGGAGGGAGGTTGGTCTTCCATGGCGATGGCGAGTCTCGAGATCTGCCCTAGCCAGACCGTTAGAGAGAGAAAGACAGAGCGGGAAGAGAAGACAGAGGAAGTCCCGCCAAAATATTGGGGGAAATGTTGAAGAAATGGAGACTCTCAGCTTCAATATCCTCAGCGGAATACAAAGCTTACCACTTTCTTAGACTACAAATTTTGTATTTTCCTTGTATCTTTTTCAATTTTTTCTTTCTCATTCTTTTTTTATCTTTTTTTTTTTTTTGAAATTCATATATTATTGATGAAATTGGTTAAAATTGATAAACATAAAACATAGTAGCGAAAGTTCAAAAATTTAAAAACTAATGATGTTCATTATTTCTTTTTTTAAAAATTATTTTTGTATGTTTTTCCTTCCCCTTTCTCACTCTTACTCTTCTTCTCCCACTCAGTTTCTCTCACTTTGTACTACCCGAAAACCCTAACTCTCACATCAACCATTTTTTTTATTGTTCATCAACAAATGTTTTTGAAAGAATCACTACCACATGGCTATGGGTAAGCGCATCGGTGTTACTAAAAATATAGTTTTTTTATTATTAATTTTGGTAATAATTTCGCAAGTAAAGTTATTTGGAGGTCTTGTTTGGGAATCGACCATCAAACTCCAACCAGACCATCGGCTTGTGCGCGTGGTGAACAATAATTCCGACTTCTGGTAATATCGCCAAGGACGGTATCTCTAACATCGTTCATTTTAACCCCGGAAACAAAGTCGCAGATCTCTATCGTATTCGAATTCCGCGATACAACTTTTGCCATCTCTGACTTCGATGTTATCGAGCATCGACCTCGCGATAGAGTGATTCTGACGTCAGTCATTCACCCCATCCTCGACCTCGGGGTTATCGTCATCTCTAAAGTTAGCGATTATACCCGAATTTCTTTTTCGTTTCGGTCATTATCCTCTCCGACTTCGGTGATTACCTATCCTTGTTGTTCCTTCGTGTCTTTTTTAATCACCATTTTTGTTTATATGGACTCAATTTTTTTTTCAGAGAGTGTCGTTACAAAGAATAGTGGACCCAATGTCACGGAGAAGTCCTCCATTGAATTGAATGGGGTGGGAAAGACAGGAAAAAAAATGGCCGGAGTTAATCTACACGTCACCGAAGAACACATTAAGTGTGGTCTCCAATACGGTTAACTACGATGATCTCAGTGACACGATATGCGCTCAATTATCGGTCGATCGCTCTCTTCATGAATTAAAACTCAAAGCACAAACGTTGCACGAGGCCGAGCGGGAACTCCGTTTTTCATTGACAGTGGCCTAATACACGTTTCTTATTTCATGCACTACATGTCGTATACGAGTTTCCTCGCTCGCATACCGTTATGTGTTAGTTTCGGGAGGGGATGCCAACCCTAGCGGACATGCCATCATCGATGTTTCGGGTGTCGGACATATTTTAAAGTATACCCTCTATTCAGATGCTAATCTCGCTTGTATAAGATTAAGGTCGTTGACCTAGGAATGAAAGGTTCTTATTAAAGTTAGCCTTATATAGTCATCTCAGATTGAATATGGAGAATATTAATTGGATGTTCAATCATTAGTTCTTTAGTTTTGCTCCTGTAATAAGTCATCACAGTAGTCTATGTGAGGAGGTTTGACTATCACGAATAAATAACTTAAAAGATCCATGATCTAGATTAGAAATGGGAATTTATAAGGCTTGAACGACCAGATGAACTGAATCACATTTATGTGGCGACCTATTACCGAGTCACAATGCAGTCCAAGCAATGTTAAGTTTTATCAGGTACGAAGTGTCTTCATATTGGACGGACTAGACTTATATCAGAAATCATCAATTAAGTCTGCCACTAATGATAGTACGGTAAGGTCTCTTAGATGATCATACCGGAATTGCTTGATGTCTAGAGCATCGTGGACTTATACGGTTCAATTTATATAATCTTTGATTTAATTGTTACAGAGTACAGTAAAGTCCTCCTAATACTTTTATTTTGGGATTAGACGGTTGGCCGGGATAAGTTGCACGAAAACATATATGGATAATATCTTTACGATATTCTTATTCTGGTTCGTGGGAAACGAACAAGTACTCATGATCAGCTCATCAAATTCATTATCCCATGAGTGAGTAGTTTGTAATAATCATGGAGTAAGATAGTGTCATCAAAAGGGCGGAACGAAAAACTTACCTTTTTGATGAATATCAAAATAACATGAAAAACCGATTACCAGATATCTGATTGTATCAATGGACACCTGTGATCAGGAAGATAAATATAAATACACACTTGAGAGTTCATCCGAGAGCAATAGTGGAATGTTATCAAGGTTGGTAAAAGTCTACACTTTTATCGTAGTTCGAATGTGTATGTTCATTAGTCCCTGTTAGACCTCCATAAGGATGAGACCACAATTATGTTCAAATGTGTCATTTGAATATTGGGTATTTCAATCATACTAGTTTCGTGATTGTTGTCACGAATCATTGATTACCCTAAATAGTGGCAAAAGTACCCAAGTTTAGTAAGCCAATGAAGTTGTAAAAAGATAATTGAATTTAATCATTGGACATCCCTACGGTTGTAGGAAATTAAATTATGGTAGTTATCTTTTTGAATCGTGTCAATTTGACATACGGTTTGAGATTTGTGACAATAACAATTTTTGGTCTAAGGGCTAAAAAATGACTAAAAATGACATTGTTATTTAAATAGAAAATAAGAGAGATTAAATATTGGTATTTATACCTGGAATATTTAAAGAGAGAAATTAATAATAAATTCGTGGTTATATATATATATATGCGAGCTTTTATTTAAATCTTGAAAATGTAAAGATATGATTTATTAAATCTTTAAGGTATTTTCAGAAAAAGATATCTTTATTTGAAAATATATATATATGATTTATTCTTTATTTGATTTATTTAAATCAAATCTTTGAGTGAATATCTTCAGGTGGTTGGAGTAAGTATCTCACAAGTGGTTGAGAGATTTTCTCCAAAGTGGTTAGGTCATTCCCTATAAATAGGATAGCATGGTAACCCTGTAAACACACCTTCAAAACATACAAGATTAATAAATCAAATCCTATGTCTCTCTCTCTGTTTCTGCGAATTTGCTCTGTGATTATTCTCAGAGTTGTTCGAGTTTTAGGGCTTCGATTTTTATCCAGTGGGAGCCCACGCATCCACACGACGTAGTCTAGGAGAATACATTGGAAGGCTTTTGGAAGCATCATCATCATAGAAAACGCAGAAATCTTCAAGAACAGAGTCAGAGACTTCATGAATAAAAAGGTACGCATTTATGTGTTTATCGAAAAAGAATATTATTTACTAATACTCAAATCTCATAATAAAAATAAAACATTGTTATTAAAATCAAGAAAATTAATTTATCACGATCAAGGAAATTAATTGAGAGTTGTTTTTACACAGACGGTAGTGACATGGTTATAGGTATGAGACTCTAACCCAATAATTTTTTAAAGGTCAATCCGTGTGATTATTACAATGATCACAATTTCTTATTGGTTTACGGAGACTCCGATGAGTTAAGATATGTTAGACAACCAGCGGGAACGGCTCCTCAACGCCGTGCTACCCAGCACCGGGATGGGATGCGACAGATCACAACCCTAGAGGACGTGCTAACATCAATGTTCCAAAACGGAATGCGAAGGATCCCAACCAAATCAAAGCCGCACGCGATATCTTTTCTATGACCCAACATACGGGTGATCACATGGTCACCCATGACCATATTATAGAGACAGCGGAAATCGATTTAGCAGACTATGTCAGACTCGACGACGAGCCGTACATTATCCCAGACGTCGTCGTTGAGCATGTTTTTAGTGAACCATCGAGTGAACCGGATCTGTCTATGGCGTCTTTCACTAGGTTGATACTTGTCAGGACCTTCCGGCTGAAATGAAAAAATGCACCGGCTTCTTTTGTACCAAAAACATAGGATTTCGAGGATATAATTTATTATCCCAGACTTACTATCGCCAACCTCGATCATACTGAATTTGGGTATTAATTTCTGATGTCGAGCTTACTATCACTGATCTCGAAACTATCACTACCGACTGAATTCGAGCTTATTACCCCATAATTGGGGATATAACTATCAATGTCGAATTTGGGGATATAAGTATCGATGTTGCGCTTACTATCCCCGAAATAAAAACTATTAATACCGAAGTCAGCATTCATACGAACACCAACTGGAGATTTAATATTACCAAATTTTGGGATATAATTTCCGACGTCGGGCTTACTATCCCGAAATCAAAACTATCAAAATTGATTTTGGCATTACCCCATTCAGGGACAATTGTTTCGTAAATAGTCAAGCTTAAAAAATAAATTAGTTGCAATGAATGAAGAGAAAATCAACTTCATTTATATGGAGTACATTTTGAACATACTTTGCATTAACTCGCACACAAAACTCGGAACCTTACATATTGAACATACATTTTAAACATACTTTTCTTTAACCAGCATATATACATTTTGAACATATTTTCCATTAACCCGCACACAAAATCTGAAACCTTACGTATTGTACACCCCAGTGGCATTACATTTGATTCACTCCGATCACTCTTGATGATGGACATGTGTCCTTAAGCAATCTGTAGTTACCCATTTGTAAAGATTAAGATTTTATGATTGAGTAAAGATGTTGCTTATTATGTCAATCTTATTAGATTTCTCGTTGAGTAAAATAGAATGTTAAATCCATAGTTCATAATGGAATGCATGTTGGTTTTTTCATGAGGTAAACCATCAAAATTGTCACGAATATGTCCCTCCGTTCACATGGTAACATTTAAAAGATATTTTAAAGCGGAAAAGTTACACTTTTGCGCAAACCGAGATATGGGTAATTCGAAATACTGACCTGATAAATAATACAAATTTTATTCGACATCATAACTTATATTATTAACCAATCACATAAATTAATAAAGCGATAAATGTTTGCATTTATTAACCCAATGCATAAGGCCGTACCTCCTATTCGCGATTCTAGTTGCGCGCCTGATTTTTGCAGGGCTCCCCCGTGCTAGAGAAAGCTCCCGTGATCTTCTGGGATATGCTCCTGGACTCCCCGTACCGAAGAGTGGGCTTCGCTGACAGAATTCCGACACCAAAACCTATAGCATGTCTTTCAATTCTCATAGTCTGATTCAAATGAGGATTTTTTGGAGCGTTCAAATTAGATTAAGGCTACTGCATACTGAGGTGCGGGCCTGCGGCTGAAAAGAAAATCTGTCGTCTCATGGGAAATAGGTATTTTTTTCAAAATTAGAAATTGATTAGTCGTTTTTCAGTGTTGGGGCACTCAAATGATCGATTCAAGTTTGAATCTCATCATAGTTTTTGCTACATTTTCTAATTTTGGGTTTTTCGTTTTCCTTTAAGATATTTTTCCCTTTAAAAATTCATATTTTATTATAATTGACCGTAAATTGTTTTTCATGTTGGTTCCCAATGGGAATGGATCTGCCAAGAGAAGAATACGAAGAACAAAAGAAAAAAAAAAGCAAGAAAACTTTGGGAGAAAAGCTTCTCTGATTAATCGAAATCGCAATAATGGAGTTACAAAAATTGACCACTAACACTAGTATTTATAGGAGAAACTAGAAAGCTAAACCCTAGCTAAACTTCCTAAAATAAACGCAATCAAATCTTTACAATTTACACGTTTCCTAATTAGAATGGGAAACCAAATCTTATCAAATCAGGAAACCAAATCTTATCAAATCCGGTGGGAAGTTCTCTAGTAGGAGAACTCCTGCTAGGAAGATCTCTGGTCGGGCTCTTCTGTGCTAGGGAAAGCTCTGGTGGGGAAATCCCTGATGGGGGAATCTCTGCTAGGAGTTGATCCAAGTCAGGCTTAAACTCACATTCTCTCCCGTAAGCGTGACTTGAGCTGAGGTTCTTCACTCCGAGCAGCTCTCTCATCTCCGCGAACTTAACTCTTGCTAGAGCCTTGGTGAGTATGTCTGCCCGCTGTTCCTTCGTGCTGATAAACTCCACGATGATCTTCTTCTTTTCCACACACTCGCGAATATAATGATACCGAGTGTCTATGTGTTTGCTCCGACCATGAAACACTGGGTTCTTCATCAGTGCTATTGCGGACTTGTTGTCCACGTAGAGTGTAACTGGCTTCTGCTCCTCTCCAGTCACTTCGTTGAGTATTCCCTTCAGCCACATAGCTTGACAAGCTGCTGCGGTGGCTGCCATGAACTCCGCTTCACACGAGGATAAAACAATCGTCTTCTACTTCTGAGATTGCCAAGTGATTAGGTTCCCATTGAGGTAGAACGCCATCCCTCCGGTGCTCTTCCTATCATCAATGTCACCTGCTAGATCACTGTCTGTGAAGCCGACTAGCTCTTCTGCTCCCTCGCCTCTTCTATATTGGATCCCATAGTCCGTCGTCCCCTTCACGTAGCGGAAGATGTGCTTCAGCGCATGCTGGTGTGCGCTTGTGGGCTTCTCCATGAAACGACTAACTATCCCAACTGCTTGAGAAATGTCTGGTCGGGTGTTGGTGAGATACCTCAGGCACCCAATCACACGTCTGTACTCCGTGGGATCCGCTTCTCTCCCTTCAGCATCCTTCCCGAGCTGGAGCTTTGCCTCCATTGGATACTTGCTCGGGTTGCAATCCGCCATCTCAAACTGCTTGAGGATCTTCTTCGCGTAGGCCGATTGCTTCAGCGTAATGCTATCTTTATTCTACTCTACCTTAATACCAAGGTAAAAAGAAAGTAGTGCGAGGTTACTCATCTCGAACTCGGCCATCATTTGCTTCTTGAATCCTTCAACTCCTCTTGAGCTGGATCCAGTGACTATCAGGTCGTCCACATAGACTCCGACGACCAGAACTTCTTCCTTGCTGCTCCTGGTGTATACTGCCTGCTCCCTAGAGCACTTAGTGAATCCAAGGCTCTTCAAGCTCTTGTCGAGGCGGATGTTCCACGCCCTTGGAGCTTGACGTAGCCCGTATAAAGCCTTGGAGAGCTTGTACACCTTCTTCTCTTTGCCCTTGACGCCAAAACCTTCCGGACGTAGACTTCTTCCTCGAGGTCACCGTTTAAGAATGCCGATTTTACATCCATGTGGTGGATTTCCTATCCTCGATGAGCTGCTAGGGCTAGGATGAGTCTGATCGTGTCTAGTCTTGCTACGGGAGCAAAGACTTCCTCGAAGTCGACTCCTTGCTTCTGCATGTAGCCTTTGGCTACTAGCCTTGCTTTGTGCTTTAAGACATTCCCCCCGGTGTCCTTCTTCATCTTGTAGACCCATTTCAAGGCAATAGGCTTCTGACCTTTGGGCAGGTCGGTGAGCTCTCATGTCTTGTTCTTCTTGATAGACTCCAACTCCTTCTTCATTGCCTCCAGCCATTCCTGCTCGCCTGCTGCCTCTTGGTAGTTGGCTGGCTCCTCGGCGCACAACAAAGACAACTCTTCTAGATTCATCTCCACTTCCTGAGACTCTTCGTAGATCTCTGCTAGGGGACAGCATCCCCTCGGACCATCCTTGATCGAGGAATCTCCTGAGCTGGACGAGCTGATTCTGCTCGGGCTTGTTGTCCTGGGTGTGCTCGGGCAGGAATCTCTGGTAGGACTACCAGAGCTGGTAGGAGTACCTGAGCTGATGGGGGCACTCGAGCTGGTAGGGGCACCCTAGTTGGTAGGGGTACCCGGGCTGAAAAAGCTGGTGTGGGTACCTTCCTGCTCGGTGACGCCCTCTTCTTCTTCAACTTCGAACTCAATTGAGTTCTGCTCGGGGTCTCCATTCTCGTCACGCCAATGCCTCTTCTTCTCTTCTTCAAACACGGCATCTCTACTCACCTAGATCTTGTCGCGTCAGGGGTCAAATAGTTTGTGTGCCTTGCATCCATCTTCAACACCAAGGTACACCATTGTCTGACTCCTATTATCGAGCTTCTTGAGATGGGGACCAACGGTCCTCACATGTGTTGTGCACCCAAACACTCTTAAGTGCTCTAAGTAGGGTTTCTTCCCATTCCATGCCTGATGGAAGGGCGCTCTCCTAGCGCCTTCGTTGGCAAACAGTTTATAAAGTAGACCGCGTGTCTAACTGCTTCTCCCCAAAACCTCGCTGGTACTTGCATGCTCTTCAACAAGCTTCTTGCTGTATCCATCACTGTGCGATTTCTTCTCTCCACCACACCGTTCTGTTGGGGAGTGTACGGTGCAGTTAGGTGGCGCTCAACTCCTTCTTCATCGCAGAACTCTCCGAACTGCTGGGATGTGAACTCTCCACCTCGATCTGTTCTCAAGACCTTCATCTTGTGTTCTGACCCATTCTCCACGAGCTTCTTGAACTTCTTGAAGACTTTAAAGGCTCAACTCTTCTCCTTGAGCGTGTAGATCCACATCCAACGACTGTAGTCGTCAACAAGTAGTAAGAAATACTTGCTTCCGGCTAGAGTTGCTGGAGTGATTAGGCCGCAGAGGTCCGCATGCACTAGTTGGAGAGGTCGATCTGCTCGAAACTTGGCCTTGATAGGAAATGGCACTCTAGCCTGTTTCGCAATCATGCAGCATTCGCATAGCTGGTTGGGGTGTTCAATCTTGGGAACCCCAAAGGCCATCTCCTTCTCGCCTATCATCTTGAGCGCGTAGAAGTTCACGTGCTCAAGTCCCGCATGCCACAACCAGGCCGGGTCTGCTAGGGATGCCATCAGGAAGACGGGCTGGCCTGTCACCAGGAGAATCTTGTACAACCTGTTCGGCGTTCTGCTCACTTTCATTAACAGGTCGCCACCTTTGTTCCACATCTTAAGATAGGGACCAGTCATCACCACTGTGTTGCCGATCTCTGTCATCTGTTCGAGGCTGATGATGTTACTCTTCAGCTTTGGGATGTAGTACACTTGGGTCATGAGGCGCTGGTCCTCGTTCTTGCACACGAATAGGATAGACCCTCTGCCTCTAATTTCGATGATTGAGCCATCGCCGAATTTCACGTTGCCCGTGACCTTCTCATCGAGCTCTTCAAACTTAGCTTGGTCTCCCGTCATGTGGTTGCTTGCGCCGTTGTCTAGGTACCAGACATAAGTAGAGACTTTTTGCTCTCTGTCAATGAGGAGGCTTGCAATAACCTTGTCCTCGATAAGGAAAACCATCTCTGAGCTGGTCTGCTCTCTGGTCTCTGGTGTCTGGTCTCTAGTCTCTGGTCTCTGCTCGGATTCCGACCAGGTCTGCTCTCTGGTCTCCTGGCAAGTCTGCTTCCTGCTCTCCTGGCAGGTCTGTTCTCTCTCGCCTACGAGGATCGTCTCCTCGTCTTCTTGTCCGTCCAGGCTCACCTCCTGTTCGACAAACATCAGGGCCGGCTAGTCTTCATCGAATCTCATCAGTTCGCTACCTCTTTGTGGTTCCTGCTGCGACACTCTGATGCAAAGTGTCCAAGCTTTTGAAAATTGTAGCATTTCACTGTGCTCTTGTCTCTCCTTGTCGTGCTTTCCTGACGGGGTGCACCAAAGCCGCGACTTCGCGTGTCTCGACTTCACCCCCGTCCACGACCTGTACCACGTCCTCGCCTGTCTCCGCCGTAGTTACTCCGGCCAGAGGAACTGGAAGAGAATTCTGCTCCCCCGTTTTTCTTCTGTCTGTCCGTCCACTCTTCATGCGTGAGCAGGAGGCGCTTCTCCTCTTCTCTGTCACCATAACCCCGAAGTCTCTCCTCGTGGGTTTTTAGGCGACCGAAAACCTCTTCTACCGTCATGGTCTTGAGGTCGCCGAACTGCTCAATCAATGCCACGATTTGCATGTACCTGTGTGGCATGGCTCGTAGGAATTTCGTGACAACAGTGGTCTCCTCCACCTTGTCTCCTAACGAGCGGATACCAGTAACTATGGACGTGAGTTTCATGGCAAAGTCATCAGTGGACTCTCCTTCCCTCATCCGAATAAACTCGAATTGTCTTTTCCAGATTTGAACCTTTGCATCTTTGACGCGATCTGCGCCCATGTGCATGGTTCGAAGCGTCGCCCACGCCTTCTTTTCGGAATCCTTCTCTGAGATCAAGAAAAGAACGTCTTCGGGAATTCCTTGATAGATGGCGGCGAGTGTCATCCTCTCCTTGCGCCCTTCGACATCGCTGCCTTCTATAGCCTCCCAAACGCCTTGCGCCTGCAAGTTCACTCGCATCTTCAAAGCCCAAACCGAGTAATTGTTCTTCGTGAGCATCGGATAATGGAGCGTCACGCTTCCTTCCTTTGATCCGATCTTCGTTGGCGTCGTCAATTCTCCTCCGGTGGACTCACTTGTTGACGACATCTTCTTCGGCACTGAGCTCTGATACCACTTCTTGGTTCCCAATGGGAATGGATCTGCCAAGAGAAGAATACGAAGAACAAAAGAAAAAGAAAGCAAGAAAACTTTGGGAGAAAAGCTTCTCTGATTAATCAAAATCGCAATAACGGAGTTACAAAAATTGACCACTAACACTAGTATTTATAGGAGAAACTAGAAAGCTAAACCGTAGCTAAACTTCCTAAAATAAACGCAATCAAATCTTTACAATTTACATGTTTCCTAATTAGAATGGAAAACCAAATCTTATCAAATCAGGAAACTAAATCGTATCCCCAAACTTGCTCCTCAAGTTTGGCACCTTCTAGTCGTGTGTCCTTAGCAAGCCTGCTAGGGTTTAGTTCTGCTCGGGGCAATCCTGGTAGGAGCTCTTCTGGTAGGGGCATCTCTGGTAGGAGCATTCCTGGTCATGTCCTTTCCTGCTAGGAGGATTCTCTGGTCGGACCCATCTCTGGTGAGAAGTTCTCTGGTCGGGCTCTTCTCTGCTAGGGAAAGCTCTGGTGGGGAAATCCCTTGTGGGGGAATCTCTGCTAGGAGTTGATCCAAGTCAGGCTTAAACTCACATTTCATGATTTGGCATCGGAAGCAGATAATCAGAAAACTATTAGCATTAATAGAAATATATTATAAATTGAAGTTTGACTCCACCATTCTTAATGACAAGAAGGAAAAACAAATCAAGTTTGATAGTGAACATAATGATAGTGCGGCAAGTGCTCATAGTGAAAGAAGTGGTAGTGTAGAAAAAAAAAACAAGGTTAAAAATCAACCATACAAATCCTCCGTCGGATCTTGGAGGGAGGGCCCCAATCTTAGATTATGACTTTAATGTTCGAGATCAAGTTCGAATAAAGTATATACGGATGGGTTCTTGTCAACTGAAAAAGAATGATTTTCCAATAAAAAAGTTTGGTGTCAAATTAAGGAGATTCAGTGTGCAATGGTTTAAGATGTACTCAAATTGGCTTGAATATAGTGTAACAACTAATAAAGCATATTTCTTGCGTTGTTATCTTTTCCGACCAAGTAATGGAGCACAATTAGATGGCTAATCATTTTTCAGAACATGATTTGATAATTGGAAGAGAAGTGGAAAATTCCGACTTCACGTTTGAGATCATAATAGTGCTCACAATGAAGCTTAGAGTTATGGAAGCTACGAGGAAACAGAAGCAAAATATTGAAAATGTCCAAACCCGTAATGAGTATCGTACTCGATTGTCTGCTTCTATTTTGTTTCTCCTAAAGCAGGATATTTTGTTTTGTGGCCAGGATGAATCTGAAGAATCAAGAATTGAAGGTAACTTGAGCTCTAGCATTTTCTGGCCAAACACAATGATTGAGTCAAAAGCGGAACATTCCAGAAAGCTGATAAAAAATTCAAGCTAACCTTTTTCGATATTAAAAAAGATATAGTTCATGCAGCTGCTAGTGTTAGTGTCAATTCTATTATTGATGATCTTAAAGATGCGTTGTTCTCAATTTTGGTCAATGAATCCCATGAAATTTCAGTTAAGGAGAAAATGGCAGTTGTTTTATGTTCCGTGGACAAAAAAGGAAAGGTGATTGGGCGTTTTGTTGGTATTGAGCACGTTAGTAGCACCACCACGCTTTCTTTGAAATAGGCAATTGATAAACTACTTTAAAGGCACAAACTGAGTATATCAAGATTGCATAGACAAGGATACGATGGAGCTATTAATATGCAAGGTCTAAAAAGTCTTATAATGAAAGAAAATCAATGCGTTTTTTTTTTCATTGTTTTGCTCATCAATTTTAGTTAGCACTTGTACATGTGGCCAGCATCGTGATAAACTTGCATCAATTTTTTGGGTGGTCGGTACTGTGGTAAATATCATTTGTGTATCACCGAAGCGTTCTGATATTTTTCAAGATTTGCAAGCGGACACAAACAACTGAGAAATTGAAAGTGGTGAACGTGCAAGTGCAAGAGGACTAAATCAAACAACTTCTCTAATATGCGCTGCAGATACACGTTGGGATTGTATCATGGTATAGTTCTGAGATTGCTTACTATGTTCTCTTCTAGTGTTGGAGTCTTCGAGACAATTTTTGAAGCCAAAACTTATTCTGAGCAAAAAGGAGAAGCAAACGTATTGTTATCGAAGTTGCAATCATTTGAGGTTATTTTTTCTCTCCACTTAATGATAGCCATATTAAGTATTACAAATGATCTTTCAAAAGCATTACAAATGAAAGATCAAGATATTATCAATGCGATGAATTTAGTACAAATATGAAAAGAATCCTTACAAATAATGAGAAATTCTGGGTGGGATTCTCTTTTGAACAAAGTCTTAGTATTTTGCCAAAAGCATAACATGAAATGAATGTCATCTTCAAGAACCAGGCTGATCACGACGCAATGCTCTAATAGGCACTATTTTTCATGATTACCGTGTGGATATTTAACGTCAGGAATTAGACGGTCTATTCGACGAGGTTAACACTGATCTCCTTCTATGCATAGCATATTTGTGTCAGGATGATTTATTTGTTTCCTCTGACAAGCATAGTTTGATCAAAATTGTTGGGTATTATCATAAATATTTTTTTGCAGTAGACCTTGTCGTTCATTAGACCGAACTTCATAATTACATTACTGATATACGTTTATCCGAAGATATAAAAAGTTTGAAAGTTATTGGTGCTCTTGCTCAGAAAATGGTAGAAAAAAAAGAAATGGTGTATATATATATTTGTTTATCGTCTCACTACTCTAGCACCGATCTTACTTGCGGCTACTATAACTGTTGCGAGAGTTTTTTCTGCTATGAATATTATAAAGACTTGGTTAAGAAACCGAATGGGAGATCAATTGATGAATGATATTATGATCGTGTACATCGACATAATTTTTTTTATTGTAGTGACAACTAGAAGATTTTACAATTATTTCAAAATATGAAATCTCGACGTTAACTTCTGTAATAAGTATTTAAGTTTTTTCTTTTTAAGATTAGTTACGACTATTTCATTTTTTATTTTTTTTAGATTAATTACGATTAAGTTTTTTTTTTTACTTCTTTGATTAGTAAAATTTATAACATGTGACATTGAGATTTTGAGTTATTAATATTACTTTTATGTTATTTATTTTTGCATTATTTTTCAAGTTTTTTCTTTTATAAATATTAGTGTCTTTCCCGGTTGAAAAAGCTGACTTCGCCACTGCTCCTCGTCTCTTCCACTAGCCGGTCGATTTTTTGCGCAGCGCTCGTCGCCTTGTGCATCTAAGCCGTGACGTATGCCATCCTGGAATTGAGATCCACGATGAATATCGACTTGCACCTTGATTTCCAATTGGTTATTTGGCTGAATGACCGTCGGTGGTGGTGGTGGTGGTGGTGGTGTGGTGGAATTTCCATGTGTTGCTCGCGACACAGTGGTAGTTGAAGCGGTGGGAAGTTGACTCCTTACTTGCAACTTGTTGAGTAGTTCCACTCACGTTCCCAACATAGGAAGTTCTTCCATGGTTAGGCAGGAAACGCGGAAGGAAACTATGATTCATCATCACTTCTACTTCTACAGATCCGCTCCCTGCTAATCCGTTTGTGTCGTTGGCCTGTTCTCCCGCTTTCGGTGTGCTGTTTCCTAGCGTGAAAGCCCTACTAAGTTGGTGATTCATTTGCTCTAGAGCTGCAACTCTCTGCCAAAATTCTTCTATCGTGGGGAGAATTGGTGGCGTCACGGAAGAATCTCTTGGTTCCTGAGACATCGCCTGTGCTGAGAAGTCTCCATGTATTGCCGCGCCAAAATTGCTACTCTATGTTGATCCGCCAGCGTTGCTGCTGCCAGTTGTCTCTGTTCCTCCTCTTTTCTTTGCATTTCCGACTCGCTTTATGTTGCCATTTTCTCAGATAACACGTGATTTAACTACGTGATGAAAAATCACATCTGCCCCATGGTGGGCACCAAACTGTTTAGGTGAAAAATCACCTCCGCAATCACAGAGTTACGATTGGTGTAAATTTTATTTTAGATTACTTCAGAGCTCGGGTCTTTCTGTTAAAACTAGACCACGTCGAAGAAAATGGTGTCTTGAAATGAGTCAAATAATTTTTTATTCCAATGTGAGAATATCGTATTTGTTGTAATGATTTTTTCGTCCCTTTTTACATCGTTTTGCTCTCTATTTATAGAGCTTGATAATTGAAATCAGACCTTATAAACGGTCGCTTACAAATGTATTTAATTCTCTCATAATTGCCTTAATTATTATGTTACAATAGTGAGTGTGATTGTCGACGTCAGCCCTGATGCGCCGCTCTTACTACACTGATTGTTATACACTTATATTTGTCCTCAACGTTTGCTTCGTGGCCTCGTCGCGAGATTGTGCTCCGTTGCTAAACTTGGATCGTCTTCTTCTTCGTTGGCGATGAGGTTTCATCAACTAGGCTATGTAAAAGGACATTTCCTCATCGACGAGTATCCTCATCGTGCGTCTTCTTCTTGAATGTTGACTTCTCCTTTAGTTGACCCCTCTTGATTTAGCCAGTTAGGCATTTTTTCGTTTTGGGGTCTTATGATTAGAGCCTAAAAGTATAAACGACAGAGATAGATTTCATCTCACCAATAAAAAGTATCGTGGACGAAACCGTACCTTAACATACACCAACACATATAAATAAACATAAGTCATCACAAACAACAAGAATAATGAAAAGATTAGCCAAAACAATAAGAGCAATGAAAAAATTCTGAAAAATTACTATTAATATAAATATTTAATTCAAACAAACAACAAGAAAAATGAAAAGATTAGCTCAAAAATCCCAGAAAATGAATTATTGCCACTTTTGCTGCAATAAAAGGAAACTCACGGACTAAGCTCAAATCTACAATTAAATTAAATGAAGATCATGCATTATTATTACAATACATATTTAAATGAAAATGCACGAATTAAGCTCAAATATGTAAAGAAATTACACACAAACCACAAATTATAAATTTCTACGATATTATAAAGACATAACATCAATAGGCTGCATGCTTAAAGTTTCAAAAATACAACCGACCTGATTTATATTATCATCCTAAAACATTCACAAAAATTCAAAAAAAAAAAAAAATCTTTGAATATAGAAAAAGATTCGACATTGTCTCTAAATATAAACCAACATTGGGGTTAACTCTCTAGTTTTCAATTCCTAAAAATTTAATCAAAATCATCTAAATGAGTAGATTAAAAAAACGATCGAATCAAATTTATTTAACATTATGAGTCATAATCTCTTTAAATCTATTATAAATATATGTTATGGGTAATTCTCTGAATTGATTTTGCAAAATTAATTAATTATACAATTTGATTAATCTTTTAATTAATTATACAATTTGATTAATCTTTTAATTAAGGTTATTAATCAAATTGATCAATTTCAAACCCAAATTTTCCTCCGGAGGCCCGTTTTCGAAAAACAAAGTGTCCCGGTGTTCACAAAAATATGAAAAACCCCAAAAACGACATAAAAATTGTGAAAACGGCCCCGGGACGCGCGCGGGAGCAAAGATGGCCGAGGGAACACCCGTGGGACCCACAGGGGCGGCAGCCGTCTGGTCCACGCCACGTGGCGGCCCCCTGCGCCGCATCTCCCCCGCGGGCCCCACCTGGGGTCACCTCAGCCCCCCAAATTGGGGGCTGCCTCCATCAGATCGCGCCAAATGGCGCGATCTCCCAGCCCTGCGTGTCCCCTCACGGGACACGCCCCACTTATGCACGGGAAGACCCGCGTAGGGCCACGCGGACGGCCCTGATGGGCCTGCCCCCGCATGGGGATCCGCGCCCTCGCAAGTGGCGAGAGGCCTGCCTCGGGCAGGCCACGTGGAGGCTGAGGATAGCCCCCTCCCTTCGATCGGCTCTCACGCGGGCCCCCCTCGGGGGCTTGGTAGCCGTCTGATCCCGCACGGACGGCAGGGATCGGACCATCTTTTCCCGGGGACTAAAATACAATTAAAATATTGTCCAGGACCCCCTGAAACAATATTTTACTACATTTAGACCCCTGGGCCCTACTATAAATAGAGGCTAATTTCAGTTAAAACGGTAACTCATTCGAACTCTCTCGACTCGAGTTCTCTCTCTCTCTCTACCCCCGATATACTCGCCTCCCCTCAAATATTATACTAATGTTGAGCGTCGGATGTGAATCAGGGGGTAACCCCCCCTGTTCCCCTTGACCTCGGGTGTTACCTTTTTCAGGCCCAGAAAGTGAGGTGATTCACAAAACCGGAAGCCCTGGATGAATTTTTCATAAGACCACGACCCGCCTAATAGGCTCCGTTTCAAGCTGTGTCCGGCCTATCTCCAGTCCATTACGCGGCTGTCAGGATAGTCTGGAGACAAGTGACGGGGCCCACTATTTAGGTCGCAGGGTTAGGTCTGAGGAAATTCCTCTAAGATCCGAACGACTGAGGGATCACCCTGAGAGAAGCCTCTGGAAAAGATTCTAGAGGGATCCAAGACCCCACCTCCCTTGTCCTTTAAAGCTCTGTACGGCGCAGATTATGTCCCTTAGTCATCCCCGACTCCACGGACAGTCCTGTCGGCCCAGACTTAAAAGCAAGTCCAGTCAGGTGGCGAGTCTAATCCCTCTGGATCCATTTATTGGACGAATGCACTCCCCCGCTCACCGGTACCCTCGATCCGCGTGGACTCCACACCTGTAAAAAAACCCGGCCTGGTCACCTCCAGGCTCTGCGCTAACAAGTAGCGAGCCACCCCGATCGCCCGGACCCTGAGCGCCCACGAGACCTTCGATCCAAGAAATGCCGGAGACGCCGACTCAGAGTCCCCGAATCGGTCAACCAGAACCTCACCTTGAAGTCAACGGTGACTACCCCGAAGTCAACAGAATCAGAGGGAACGATCATTGACAATAGAAGCCATCCAAGGCCCATACAAGAACCAACAGAAGCCCGCCACGTCATCAGCGACTATTGGGCCTGGCCCAAAACTCACAACTTGGGCCTCAATGGTGTTTGATCCAAAAAACGGCATCAACAATATATATAAAAAAAATGACTTGAAATTGAAAAAATACAAACTTAAAAAACGTATGCCACCCACACCGATTATCCATGAAAATCAAGCAAAAACTCGAAGTCCCTATATTTTTTTTATTTTTTTTACACGTGTTTCAACGATAAGCATTTAGTGAAATGGTTATTGATAATTGATGATAATCACCAAAAAAAAAAAATGACTACCATTAGTGTAGAAAAGTTACCGATGACATGCTCGGTAATCATTGATAGTCGACGAAATTTAAAACCATTGCTTTTTAAATGTGATATTTAAATATAATTGTCATAATTAAATAATCATAAGGAAAAAAGAAATTGAAGTAGAATTTCCATATTATCACCGTGGGGAATTTAGGCGCGAAAAAACACTTAGAAACTCAGTTATGCCATTTGGTTAAAATTATAAATTTAAAGGTTTTTTTTTTTAGAGAGAGAACCAATTTTTATGTCATTAGCACTTTGTTGTTTGTTTCTTTATAGCCAAAATATTAAAATAATGCTCAAATTATCATTAATCACGTCATAAAAATTAAGACTTCCCAAAAACCATAGTTCAGCATAATTTAGGGGAAGCCACAGAACCAGAATAACCAAAGTGCTAATCACATCAAGCAAATGGATAGCGGCAAACATATCCCGGCGAGTCCCAAAACGGGCGTGATCGGGAATTCATCATTAAGCGCTGGCCAACGACTCGATCAAGATCTTGTAGCCCTCAGACACGTCCGACTGCGTGAGGACGCACTCGGCTAATGCGGGAACATCGGTGTTGATATCCAAGAACCTCGAGAGCAAAAGCAGCAGATGGAAATCCGAAATCCGCTTCACGAACGGGAGGTTCTTTGTTCGGTCAAGGTGGGTTTTCAACGCCCTCATCGTCACTGGGGAATTCCGGTTTTCGATGGGGAATGTCGCTGAAAGAGGACCCTGCAATATTCAAACAGAAATCATAAGCGCTGTGATACTGGAAATTTATACGGTAAAAAATTTCACAAAAACTAACCTAAGACGCCTTGCCGTTAGAAGTTACACCATCTAATTGAAAACTTACGAGATTTATACCTCTAATACATAAAATCTTTAAGTACTTTAGCCATGTACTCAATTTCTTAGAACTATTATCTAACTGTATGATCATATTTCCATACAGTTCACGGCAAAAGTTTCCATGTTGTTTATGCCGTAACCTCTACGGAAATATGATCATACATTTAGATACAACAATGGGAATTTACCGGCCCTTTTTAAATAACAGCGGGAACTTTAATAGTTTCAAGGTTTGAGTAGTTTAGCCATGTAGTATTCGATTTGTCAAACTACTATCTTAATGTATGATCATATTTTCAGATTACTGAGGCATAAGTTTCTATTGTTGCTTAAACTAGGGCCGGGATACTCCCAAGCTAAAAGTAGAATCAAGTCATGATGTCTCGTGAATCTGAGGTTTGGAAATAACAACGGGAACTTATGCCGTAACAGTTTAAACACGTTTAGAAGATTATAAAGTTGCGATCAAAGTTGAAATCATCCCTAACCTAAGAGAGTACCATAACACTACAAAATTTAAACTATATATATACAATGCAAGTTCAAGGGCAAAGCATGCCTGATGATCCAAGATCTTCACCACAACCAGGAAGAAGTCATTGTCAACTTCTCTCAAGTCCTTGACCCCAACCACGACCTCCTTCTTCATCTTCGAGAGCTTCGGGTCGTCCCCGTCGGCGATCTCCGTCTCGAACCAGCCCTCCCTGAAGAGCTTCACGCACGTGTCGCTCATCTGAAACGCCTCGAAGTGGACGTCCGCCGTGCCGCTCTCCTCGCTCACCTCGAGCTTCACCACCGCCGTGACCCACTCCCGCAGCCCGCTCTCCGCGTGCAGCTCCGCCGCCTGGAGAACCTCGCGGTTCGACATCGTGTAGTCCTTCTTGTCCTGGCTCACCGTCTGCGTGAAGATGAACCCCACCCGCCTCATCCCGAGCCCCGCGGCAATGGCGTCCGCACGCTTCTCCTCGTCGGGGTCCCGCAAAAGCAACAAGCTCTCCTCGGCGCCCTGCTGCGGCGGCTCGTAGATGAAGTCCACCGACACCTTCCCGTCCTCGGACACCGAGCCGTACATGAACCCGCCTCGCTTCACGGCAAAGGCGAGCGCGTCGTTGACGTAGTGCTGGAAGGCGTTCGCGCCGTCGCGGTCGAAGGAGACGGAATCGCAATTAGGGTTCTCCTGGCGCGAGACCCTCATCTGCTTGGCGATCAGGTCGTCCATGGTCATCTTGCGGCCGAAGGAGCCGGCGGGGCTGACGGAGGGCCCGGCGACGGCGCGCTCGCCCTCGTAGAAGAGGAAGACGACGGCGCCGTTCTGCGCGAGGCCGAGGGAGGGCAGGGAGGCGGCGCCGGAGGCCATGTCGGCGAATCGGGAGAGATCGGCGGGGGTTTTGGCGAGCAGGAGGTTCTGGTTGGTGGATAGGGTTTGGCTGTGGGAGGGGATCCGGAGCTGCGATTCGATGGCGGATTTGAGGTGCGAGACCGTGGCCGATCGCGGATTGTCGATGGTGACTCGCTCGAGCCCGTCGCGGCTTCGGATTCGGATCATCATCGTCTTCTCTTCGTGACTGAAACGGGAAGCTTGGAGAGAGGATCAATGGCGGATTTGGCGTGGGTATGAAGAAAAGACAGGGAGGGTATTTATAGCTTCATTTCTTCTGTGCTTGGATTTGACTGAAGAATGAAGATAGTTCTTCACTTCTTCTTCTTCGTTTCGGATTTCATTGCCTCGACTAAATGGGCTTTTATTATTGGGCCTCATCATGGGCCCCTCCTTAACATAAGAATACCTCATTTTTGTGGGAGATGTCTTTAGAGAGCTGTTTGATCATTTATGTTTTCTTATTTTAAGATCAATATTATGTATATAATATAAGTTTGAAAATCACTTTATTTTTAAATAGTAAAATAATAATTGTAAATATACTCCCCATTAATTCTACAAAGCTGTTTAAAAAAAAAAAAAAAACTATTATTTTTCTTAAATATCTCAAAAACACAATTTTGTTGTACCCAATGACACCATATATGTAATGCGTATTTTTGTTTAATTTGAAACAAATATCGAACAATAGGATGCGTATAGAACTTACACATACTTCCTAAAACAACTTATAGATGTATAGCACCGATGCACCGTATTTGATATACATTATAACTTCAATAAATTAATAACATCGATTGAATAATAATTTTTTCGGTCCCATCTCGGGTCTAACTAGCTAAATTAATAGTTCGCTAAATTTATAAGATAATTTTTTTAGAAGTATATAGATACCAAGTGATACATAAATTAATATAAAATAATAAAATTACATAATTAATTATAAAATAATTATAAAAAAATATAACATTACATAACTAGTTATGAAATGTTATACATTACATTACACTAATTAACTAGTTATCAAGTGTTTGCAAAATACAGTTATGACATTATTTGTTTATTCTTGAAACTTATGTCTTCTTCTACTCTAAGTTTCCACATAGCATAAAAAAGGTATGTCGTTGTATTTTCTTGAAGTATATAATAAACTCTAACATCATGATCCCGACTTTTAATGTTCCCCGAGTTATTCAAACGTTAACACCATGTTCAACATTAAACGTTGCGTGTACAATAAACGTTTACATTTTGTATAATACACGTTAAACTTCATGTTCAACTTTAAACGTTGCGTGTATAATAAACGTTAACATCATGTTCAAGTTTAAACGTTGTGTGCCGGCTATCCGCTTTTGCTTATTCCATTCTAGTAGCTATTGTTCCTCACAAATTGATAAAAATTTCTTGCAGACAAATAGTAAATTTGAAATTTCACGACGATATAAGGTGTGGCATTTTATTCAAGTTTATCTAACACTCTATTGAGTTATTTTATACATTCATTTTACACCTGTTGGATGAAAACATAACTAAAGCTTAGTGTATAACCGGAAATTCCGGTTCTTTTTGTTTCGTTACTGAAATTTTTGGCTCCGAATTTATATATATGTATAACAAACAGCTAATTCCTAGCCATCAGATTGATGGCGCCGGCCCAAAATTAATTATGTTATATCGAACAAACAAATGTAGTATTCAAAATTCCTGTATGTAAAGTTTAAACCATTATATATAACCTATAATATAATTGAATTTTCCAAAAATTCTTTTATGGTTTTAAATTTTGTTCTTTTCTTGATGCTATGTGATTTAGTAGGCCCACTATCTTTAATGTGGAATGGGTCCTTATGAATATGTAGTTGAAGAAATTGGCCCACTTTTCTTATCAGTTTGAGATTTTTTGGAGGAAATTCTAGGCATTTTGCAAATTGACCTTTCAATTTATCCAATCATTCAAACCAAAAACGTGAAGGATTTAGTTGAAGACAAGGAACTACATCACGTGCACATATGTATTCATAAACATTTTAATTATGATGTTCTTGTCAGTTTTTTTTAAACCTTTTTTTTTTATTATTATTATTATTTATCTACCTTCACTTTTAGCTTGATTGAGAGTGAAAAAGATTGCTAAAATGATAGTGACAAATTGACAATTACTATGTTATTTAAAATGTCACGCGAACACTATTTTTCTTCTTTCTAAATCTTATTTAAGTATAACATAGATCTAAATCTAATCAACCAACTTTAAATGTTAACATGACAATTACTCTAATAATAATGAAATAGCTACACACAATTAATACCCTAATATTTTATAATAATATACATACAATACACTTGTATATTTCCAGATAATGGCTTTTCTAAGCCAAACTATCTACTTTTTAAAAATCAAAACCTGAAATTCCGGTTGAAATTTTAAGAGAAAAATGAATTTTCTAGCTTTTGTCGGATTAAAAAAATAATCGAGTAGTGATAGAACTTAATTTTTAAGTTGTATTCCCTTAAAAAAATAATTTACATAAATTATAAATTATAGTTGATAACAAATTATTATGTTCGTTTCTTTGTGGTAAAACTGTTTACACAACAAATGATCTCAAATTAGTAAAAATCAAATATCAGAAACAAAAGAGCTGTCCTTTAGCAATAAATAACGAATAAAATATATTGTATTTTTGCATGGATGAGATGAATGGTTGAGATTCGAAAGTCAGTTTTTGAGGGAGATTTAAGCATGTGGGAAAGTGGGACCCACCTTGTCGCTTCACTGTTACGGACGCACCGGATTCAACTTGACCAGCTCTTCTCTTTTTTCCAGCCCTACACGCGTCTCTCCGTTTCCTCCTTCACTCACTTCTCTCATCGTTTTCTTTAAAAATTAGGGTAAACTGCGACTAATGTATTCAATGTTTAATTTTGTGCGAATTATGTACTTAATGTTTATTTTCAGCGATTAATGTACTTAATTTTGATCCGTTAGATATTTTTAAATTTTCCGTCAGTTGACCGTTAGAGAGTTATCCTCCTCTATATGACACTTTTTGTATTTTTGACATAACTCACTCTCTTTTTGTCTAAATTTTATGCACGACCTATGGTTGGAAAGATAAGAGATAGATCTACAACTTTGGTACTTTAAGTTTTGTAAAATAAGTTTTAAAAAAATACGAAATTTCAAGTACAACTTAAAACTGGACATTAGTTTGATAAAAAATATTTTTTTTGAGCAAATTTAAATATACTTAATGACTATATATGATGAAACGTAAAAGAAAAAAGTTGTAGATAAATTTTTTATTTTTCCAACAGGTGTTAATTTATAAATTTTGGATTAAAAATGAGTGAGTTATGCCAAAAATATAAAATATTATTTCACATATCATCTTTCGTATTTTTTGCATAACTCACTCATTTTTTGTCAAACATTTATAAATAAACACCTGTTGGAAAGATAAAACATTTATCTATAACTTTTTGCTATTTAAGTTTCATCATAAAAAGTCATTAAGTATATTAAAATGTGCTCAAAATAAATATTTTGCATTAAACTAATGTCCACTTTTATGTTGTATATGAAATTTCGTATTGTTATAAAGCTTATTTTACGAAACTTAAAACATCAAAATTGTAGATATATCTCTTATCTTTCCAACCATAGGTTGTGCATAAAATTGTGGACAAAAAATGAGTGAGTTATGTCAAAAATACGAAAAATGTACATATATAGGAGGATAACTCTCTAACGGTCAACTGGCGGAAAACCCAAAAATATCTAACGGATCAAACATTGGGTACATTAGCCGCTGAAAATAAACATTGAGTACATAATCCGCATAAAATCAAACATTAAGTACATTAGCCGCAGTTTACCCTAAAAATTAATTAATGTATTCAACTTATTATATATATAGGGTTAATCCCGGCAAAAGTATCAATACTTTTAAAAAAAGGACCAATAATTTCAATTCTTTTTATTGACCGGAAAAAGTTCAAATTCTTTATTTTGTATCCTTATTGGTACCTCCGTAAAAAAAAGTCTACCACTGTTAATCATGCCACCGTTACAAAATTTTATACACATTTTCGAAGTAAATTAGCCATCGGAAAGTTGGACGATCAAAGATATTTGTGGATATGTACTTTATTCAACGATGAAAACGGCATAATCCATGGTTTGGAATTTTCACGAAAGTGATACCAGGAGACAAAACAAGAGAATTGGAACTTTATTCGGGTAAAAAAAGCATTGGAATAAAAAAATAATTCGTACTTCAAAAAAAAAAAAGTTCTTGTGCTGATTTTAACGATTATTATTAACAATGTAGATAAAACTTTCACTATGAAAAATATTAATAATTTTTGTCTCTATTGTATAACACAAAATATTAAAAATAATTTTATTCAAAACAATAATAATAATTCTTTTTACTAAAAAAAGTTAAGTTTTTTATTTTGAAGCACATAAATAACAATAATTTTTATAATAAAAAAAGCGATATAGCTTACAAATTAAAAAAATCAAGTTCTTATTTCAATTTTAAGGTTTGTTATTGACAATTTAGATAACAATTTAATAAGAGGAAAAGTAATAATATGAACTATTATTACTATTGAAAATAAAAAAGAGTTTGCCAGGAGTCGAACTTTTGACAACTTAGGAAAAAGGAACTCATAGTACTTCAACTCAACCACATGATATCCATTCTCTCTTGTTGTTGGGCAATTGACTTTGACGTTATTTATATGACATTAACTGATTTTATTTTATTTTTTTTAAATATTTTTTGTTTAAATTTTTATGCACGGTTTTCAAGTAGTGCCCGCGTATGCACTGAGTATTAAATAGCTCCGCCCCTGGCAGGCGGCTATATGTAACCACCACCACATTTTTTAAAATATACTAATTTGGCCCTTATTCTTCAAAACTTATTCAAATAAACCCCAAAGTCAAAATTTAGCCACCTCAAAAGCCTAAGCTCTTGAAAATTTGAAACCACTTTTTTTTTTCTTTTTTTTTTTTACTTTCTATTTTCCGTGTAAATTAATGCCAAAATATATAATCCCCCTATTTCTAAATCCTGGTTGGATGAAAGTCAGTGCTATAAATGATATAAATTGTAAGTTATTTGTTTAAATATAAACTAAAGTAAAACAATTATATTGCGTTCGTGGAAAAAAATAATATAGTATTCAAGGTTTTAAAATTAGAGGTTTTTCGACGACATCATCGATTAAGCGAAATTTTTGAGTTAGCGGTTACAAAACCCTTGTTCGTCGTTGTTATTTACAATTAAGCAACTACATGTTTGTCGGCTTTGGTTCGAATCTCAACTAGAGTTGTTGATTTTTTTTCCCACTTTTTAACGAGCTCATACTATTCCAATAAGACTTGAGCCCGTTATTCGTAACTACATGTTTGTATGGTCTATATTATATGTATATAATAATTTATATATTTAACATTATTGGTTATTGAATGTAATGAATGATAAAACTAGTAAGTGTAATTAATATTGACGATCTCACAAATATTCTATTTCATTAAAATTTAATTTAATGATTACAAGAAAATGCGGAGCTTAACATGTCTGGAAGTAGAGGAGAACGTTCTTTTGCCGATATTATTACCAGTATTCGATATTTTATTTCTATCTTTCCATACATAACCGAAGAATGGAAAAGATTCTTCAAGAGTCTCAGGGCCCAGAAGTGCATGATAAATACCGCCAAAGCTCAATATTGCAGAAGAAATTAAGTGAAGAACTCCAGACACAAAGTATGGAGAGGTGTCTAAAACTTCTAAACCTAATGATTCAAAGTAAAGAAAGATAAATGATCCTAGAACAAGTAAATACCGTTTTCAATTGTCTCGACAACGCCAACTATGAATAATATATAAATTATATCTTTATATAAAATTACAACTACAACCTATAATTATATTGCATAAATGTTATTATTGTTTAAAATATTCATCTGTAAACTTTTCAAAAAGGCCATCGATCAACTTGTTGTAACCCATCAACATACCTCTAATCTGCAAATTTGTTCGTGAGTTGAATAGGGCAATCCGCACCTGAAATGGACATGTAGTATTAGCGCGAGCTGCCCGTACCACTAATTTACCAGTGAAATGTAACTAAAATAGCTCATTATAGTCTAAACTTGTTTATTTCATAATTACTATTAACATTTATTTTAATTTACTAGGATATGTTATATATACAAATAATATATATTTAGTAAAAAAAGATTCTTAATGGATTGGTATCGCGAACAAGGAGACAAATGACTTAATAAAGGAGAGACATAAACTATAGAAAGTTGTACATGTTGAATCTAAAAAGTGTTAAAAGCCAAAACATTTGATAAAACAAATTAAATTATTTGCGACAGAATCGTTAAAAGGAAATATAAAAGTTGTCCCTAGAATCACAATGATTGATTTTAAATTGTTAGTGTAAGTGAGTAAGTAAGTAATTAATTATTTTTTCTTCTTAATTTGAATCCGTGTTCACTTTATATATGTAAGGGAAATTTATTCGTTCATAACTTTTATTGTCATCTTTTGTAAATTTTTTTATAGTTTTAAATACCCTAAATATCATACGAGTGTATAAATTAATGTATATTACCATTTTCTGTTTTTAATATTTAATTAATTTATAACAAAATAAACCACTAAAATTGAAAATTTGTTATATATGATATTTAAAAATCATATATGATATATATTTTAAATTAAAAGTAGACTGTATAAAAAACAAAATTTTAAAAATTAAGACGATAGAAGGATATAAAAACTAAACTAAAATACACTCTGAGAGTATATTTTAACTTTCTTAAAAATATTTGTACATAAATGAACGCATGGAATTTTGTACATAATCTCTTACATTCACGTTGAATTAATGGGAATTTATTATCATTAGATTCAATCACTCAATAGCTCGATGAAGTCATGCATCATTTTTTATTCGATAATAATATAGATTAGCATTACAAATCAAGCTAACATTTTGTAATCTTTTTAAATGTGAATAGTCATAATTGTTATCAATACTCCAAATAATATTGATAGAATTATAGACAAAGCAAAGAAAAAACAAGGAAAATAAAATTTAGAGCATAAATCAGAAATGAAATGAAAGGAAGAGATCTGCAGGGAAAGTGTCAAGGCCCGTTGGACGGTTTCTTGAAGCTTTTTATCGCCCTCCCACGGGTGCTGGATTTCATGAGCGAAAGCCTCCAAAGGTACAACGACTAAAAAGACGAGAAATGCACCACGAGACTCGTCTTCGGTGAACTAGAACTCGAGCGTCAGAAACTACCATTGGACTACAAGCAAATAAAAGAAAAATAATTTCGGTGAGAAAGTTGGTGTTAGGGTGAAAATTTTGTAACCGTTTCCCGGTTTTGTCTCAGTATTGGTCCCGGACCGATTTTTAAAAAAATCTGGGAAATTTAGCTTAAAACCGGGAACTGGTACTTTCCGGTTGCCGATTTTCAGAACCAGGAACCTAATTTTTTTTTCTCGATTTTTGGTACCGGTTCCGGTTTTAAACTACATGTCATTTTTTAGTTTTTAGTATGTCGATTTTAGTGTAATATATATATATATATATATATATTTATACTACATGTAAATTTTAAAAAACTGCATATCATTTTTAAGTCAAACAATTTTAGAATTGGGGAATTTAGAGTTGGAATCGGAAAATTTTAGAAATGGAACCTGTTGGGGTGGTTTCCCACCTCAAACAGCCAGTGTAACTTGTGAGTGTATGATATTGAGAAGATAAGACTTTGTGAAATTCGATCCCTCGCGTTGCAAGCTCTCAATCACTCTATATGTATACATGTATATATATATATATATATATATATATATATTAAAGCAATATAAATGAGACGAGGAGTTTTTTATAGAGGTTCGTTCCAAGGCGGTAGTTGACTACGTCCCCTGTTAGTTTATTGCGACAATGAACATGGACATATAGCTACTGGCATCAAATCGTGTCCAAAGAGAGAGAAGAAAAGGAAAATATGAAAGAAATACAAAGAAATTTACAAGTAGACGTAATTGACGGATATAATATTGACCGGGCTGACTGGCTCATCTTGATGACCCGTGTCCCACGATTGCGTATCCTGCGCCGAGCTGGATTCTTAACCAAATGTATACGGTGGAGACTTTACTCTCTGCTCCTGGTCTTCAGCTCGATTTGAATTGAGGAGGCTGGCTAGGAATATGATGGTTCCGTCCTGACTTCTCCTTGGTTGGCGACAGACAACTTTTGGGCTTTGGGTAGTATAGCTTCATGTTCATTGGGCTTTGCCTTACCCATTGTCTTGATGGGCTTTGCAAGTGGGCCTTCACGAATTATTGTTCATTCTTTAAAGCCTTTTATTCTTCAATCGTAAATTTAATTAATTCACAACCTTACATTATATGTCGTACATAAAATAATGATGAATTTGTACATCAACAGAACCGTAACTGGAATCGGAACCGGGAAATTTGAACAAAACCGTTACCGGAACAAGGAAAATTTTGAATTGGGAACCGTTACCAGACTTGGAACCGCTACCAAAAGAAATTTCCCTGATTTTTTAGAACAGGGAAGAAAAAAATCTATTTTCCCGATTCCGATTTTAACCCTTGGTGTTTGCTATATTTTTGAATGAGAGCTCAGACATTGCTTTTATAGTCACAACAAGCCACATTTATAACTTCCAAACCAAGCATTTAGTGGGTGTGTACGAAGTTTTAATGCACAAGTTACAAACGATTTAGCATTCTTTGAGCATCAATGTCTCATTCATCATAGTAACAATTTTGGATAATAAATAATCAATCTTATACCCGTTTCAACGAGGAATACGAGCACATAAAAATTAACCAATTCCAAAAAGTGGATACCACTAAAATATTAGCCACATACACTTGTTAATATATACTTTATATTTGTTAAGGTCGGATCCGGTCGGATCCCTCATTAACACTGCAAAACTCTCGAAGGCCCTAAGAATATCGACGGGGCAGCATGAAGGGTCGATGAGTGGAAATCGAGGAAGGAACATCCGAATGCGAATGGAGGTCGACGACGGGATCGATGATGCTGAGGCCCGAGAAGATCACTAGCACACGACGAGGAGAGTCGACGAGAGATATCCGAAGTGACGATAGCGAGCTAAACTTGAACGTCGACGAGAGGGAGTGACAGTGATGCGAGGAGGGCGTGACCGAAGAGTGAAGAACTTCGTCTCAAAAAGGATAAGGAAAGCTCACATCGACGAGGGACTTCCGCTAGTGAGTCAGCGGCGCCAAGTGATTAAGGACGTGATGTGCATTTAGTGAGGTCCTTACTGATCCCACCTACGCGGCATGGCCAACTCCTCGAAGCCATACAAAGCATGGGTTAACCATGCTTTTCCCAAATCACTCATGGGAAAGCGAGCGATGGGACATGACGGTGACGGGAAACGTGCAATAAAGGTTTGATGTAAACTCTATATAAGGTAGAAAGAGCCTCATTTGTAAGGGGTTCGAAAAGAAGGAGAAACAGAGAGAATTGTAACACGCATTATCAATACAAAAGTAGTCTTTTTTTAGATCTTCTCAAGTGTTCTTGCTAATAAATGAGAGAAATCGAACTTCCTTCTTTGAAAATAAAGATTACTCTTTGTGAGTGGAGAGTGTGCGATTCGCCCTCAACAATATTTAACAATTCTTCCAATAATAATAGACTTTATAAGAACTAAGAAGGATATAGTGAATTATTCGACAAATTTTGTTTCTTTGATAAGTTAATTGTTGGGTTTTTTGATGACTTTTCTCAATCCCGAGGCGGAAATCACGGGATATCATCGAACAATAAAGATCTAGAATAATTACGAGAATTAAGATATCGTTTAGAGATCGTTACCAAACTTCGGTACTTTTGCCAACTGTACCGAATAACTGCCGATTCCTTTGATTCTGGAGCTTGCCGAATTTAGGATTTAACGCCTCAAGTGTTGCGCCTCTATTTCGTCCACCACGTCACTCGGGAACGTCTTAGATGACCGGAAAACACCTCGGAGGATAGGTTAGATTTTTGTCGGTGTTTAGATGATCAACCGTTGATTGAACCGGGGAGCAAGCCAAAATTCGACTACCAAGGGAGGGGAGCTCGAATTTCTAGGTGGCTAGGGTTTCTATTGTGTGTGTTGTGTTTCTAATTATGAGTCATATTAGGGTATTTATAATACCATATGGTCATGACCTAGTGGGCTTTCTAAAAGCCCACCTAATGGGCTTTCTAAAAGCCCAATCATGGATTAATTAATCTATTATTAATTAATATGAATCATAATTAATACTTGGGCCCGAGTGGGCCCATAATGTCGATTATGGTTATCGGGTCAATATCCGATAACCCGAGAGATACAATATCGGGTTCGGCCATAACCAACAATCTCCCACTTGCACGAACGCACCGGATTGGCTATCTCCGTGCACGCACTGCACATAAAGTATTACTCGAGAATGCCGCCTTGGGTTAGATGTACATTCTCTCAGCTACTCATGCCTGGTTCATCAAAGTTACATGTGAAGTTTGTTTCATTGTAATTTAATCATCATACTCCGTTTCCGTTGCGAGTTCGGTGTGACTCTGTAGGATTCTGTAGTGTTGGCCACATACTCATATGAGTATGCAAGAAGTAAGTGGCCTCCACCTAGACTTAACTTCCCCCAATCTACAAAACTTTAAATCCTCTTTTATAGATTAATCGAGGTGAACCATGTGGTTCTTACGATTAAAATAAAGTATATGACTGATTCCTTCGTCATCCTCTTACATCTCTAGATGAGGCACATGTCATGGTTTGGAACACCTGTTAAGCCTTGATCTAATTTTCTTATTTTATTGAAACATCAAAACAAAAACTCTTTTGTTTTGCCTGTGGCCATAGATTTCATTTTACTTATACTATTCAGAAGGCCCCGAGTGTATAGCCCCAAAAGGAATGGGGGGATGCATGTTTTCTTGAAACGTCATTCCATCCTACAAGGTTTATCACATGCCCAACTACATGTTTATGACTTTCCAGTTACGGTAAGCGTTGAGCTGTAATCTAAGCATGCAACTTACCCAGTGATGGACTCATGATGTTCTCAAACTTTGGAGTCTCTTCATATCTCTAAGTTTCTCAGTGTCCCCTTGTATCAAGGTTTTGTTTCCATGTGAGAATATTTAGAGTGCGAGTCTTCCAGCACTGCTAGTCATTCCGACTAGTGCCTACATGTATAAGAATATCTTTCAGATATCAAGGACCCCTTCCTTTTATCTTAACAACATGTACCAGTCAATTATGAATATCATTGATAGTCCCTCTTTGTTTCTTCATAATGATTTCTTTGACTGGGGAAATTCAAGAATGTCTCGAAGACATCTTAGGAACTACATTTGTATAGCTTGATATCAATGTTTTGAATAAAATATTGATATTAACTTTTAAATGATGAAACTTGCCTTTTAAAGAAAATAATAATGTGCTTCAAATTTAATCAAATATAATGATTACATAAAATTTGTCCTCGATCCAAAATCAGGTTCAGATAATAAAATCGTAACAGACATTTATGGATTCTTTATCCCAATACTTTCCGCATGACAAAAATGCTTTTCTTTCGATAAAGATTTTGTCATCGGATCTGCTACATTTTCTTCAGTGTCTACTCTCCTCATCTCTATGTCCTTCCGATCAACAATGTCTCTGATCAGATGGTACTTTCTGAGTACATGCTTTGCTGTCTTGTGTGATCTTGGTTCCTTGGCTTGTGCTATAGCTCCGTTGTTGTCACAGAAAAGCTTCACAGGATCACCAATGCTAGGAACTACACCAAGATCAGAAACAAATTTCTTGATCCATACAGCCTCTTTTGCAGCATCAGATGCAGCGATATACTCAGATTCTGTGGTTGAATCAGCTACCGTAGCTTGTTTACTGCTGTTCCACGTAACAGCACCACCATTTGCACAGAATACATATCCTGTTTGAGATTTGAAATCATCCCTGTCTGTCTGGAAGCTTGCATCAGAATATCCTTCAAAAGTTAATTCTTTTGCACCACCGTATGTCAAACATCTATATTTTGTTCTGTTTAAATAACGCAAGATATTCTTAACGGCTGTCCAATGGTTAAAACCAGGGTTTGATTGAAATCTGCTTGTCATGCTTAAGGCAAAAGCTACATCTGGTCTTCTGAAGAAACCGGACATTGCTTCTTGGTCAAGTATGTCTTATGGGTCATCGGTGTAAAACCTTTTTCCGATTTGTCCATTTTAAACCTTTTAACAATTTTGTCAATATATGTACCTTGGCTTAGAGATAAGATTCTTTGATTTCTATTTCTTTGAATCTTTACGCCTAGTATATAGGCGGCTTCTCCTAAGTCTTTCATTGAGAAACGTTTTCTCAACCACTCCTTCACGGTCTGGAGTTCAGATGTATCGTTTCCTATTATCAGTATGTCATCTACATAAAGAATCAGGAAAACTATTTTGCTCCCACTCGATTTGATATATACACAAGGATCGTCTTTGTTCTTAACAAAACCAAAATCAGTAATTGATTCATCAAAACGACGATTCCAGCTTCGAGATGCTTGCTTAAGACCATAAATTGATCTTTTCAATTTGCAAACCTTATTTGGATGTTTGCGGTCTATGAAACCTTCAGGTTGTGTCATGTACACATCCTCTTCGAGAACACCATTCAAGAACGCGGTCTTCACGTCCATTTGCCAGATTTCATAATCATGAAATGCTGCAATGGCTAGCAAGATTCTTATGGACTTGAACATGGCAACAGGAGAGTAAGTTTCATCATAGTCAATACCATGAATTTGTCGATAACCTTTAGCGACTAATCTTCCTTTGTAAGTTTGTATTTTGCCATCCATGTCGATCTTTCTTTTGAAGATCCATTTGCAACCAATGGGTTTGGACCCTTTGGGAGCATCAACGAGGTCCCATACTTCGTTGCTATACATGGAGTCCATTTCAGAGTTCATGGCTTCCAGCCATTTGTCTGAGTCATCTCCCGACATTGCTTCGTTATAAGATTCAGGTTCTTCACCATCGTCTTCATGAACAGTTTCATCTTCTATTGAAACAAGAAGGTTCAATTTAAGAGGAGGTTGACTCTCTCTAATTGATCTTCGTGATGTCAGTGTGTAATCTGGTTTCTCATTAATCCCATCTTGTATGGGCACATCGTATAGAACTATATTTTCTTGAGGTTCTTCATTGACAATCTCATTTTCAACTTCTTCGTTTAGAACAACGTTTTTCTGTTTGGTTATCAACCATGATCTGATCACGATGTTCATAACTCGATGTGTGAGTACCTTCTGTGTCCATTTCTTGTTCTTGAGTATCTTGTGGTTCTTGCTCTTCATTAAGAACAATGTTTCTCCCACTAGACTTTCTAGAGAGAAAATCTTCTTCTAAGAAAACACCGGTTTTGGCAACTATTATTTTGCCTGTGTGTTTTTGATAGAAGTAATACCCAGGAGTTTCCGTTGGGTATCCCACAAAGTTACATTTAACCGATTTGGGACTGAGCTTGTCAGACATTAGAGTCTTGACATATGCCTCACATCCCCAGATTCTCATGAAATGCAAATCCGGTATTCTTCCTTTCCATATCTCATATGGGGTTGAAGGAACCGTCTTAGATGGCACACAGTTCAGTGTGGTAGCTGCTGTCATAAGTGCGTGTCCCCATAGGGACTCAGGTAAGTCAGTTTTATTCATCATTGATCGAACCATGTCCAACAAGGTTCGATTTCTCCTCTCAGATACACCATTTAGTTGAGGTGTACCTGGAGGGGTCAGTGATAAAATGATTCCCATGTCACGGAGGTAAGCTTTGAAATCATCGCTCAAGTATTCGCCACCTCGATCAGATCGTATGGCTTTAACTTTTCTTGCTAACTGATTTTCAGCTTCATTCTTGAACTGCTTGAACTTTTCAAGCGATTCAGATTTGTGTTTCATTAGGTATACATAACCGTATCGACTGAAGTCATCAGTGAAGGTGATGAAATACCTGAAACCTCCTTTAGCCTGAATGGGTATTGGTCCACATACATCTGAATGTATGAGGTCCAATAGTCCTTTCTTTCTCTCATAAGTTCCTTTAAAGGAAGGTTTTGTCATTTTCCCGACCAGGCAAGATTCACATGTGTGATAAGATTCATAATCAAAATCATCCAGTCTTCCTAGTTTGTGAAGCTGAGTAATGCGCTTCTCGCCTATATGGCCAAGTCGACAGTGCCAGAGATAGGCCGTATTGACAAGGTTGGGTTTCACTCTTTTATTGGAGATGTTATAAATATGATTTTCAGAGGTATTCAACGAATAAAGACCGTTTGATAAATAAGCAATACCATAACAAATACCATCCTTAAAAACCGCACAACGCTTGTTCCCAATTTTAAAATCAAAACCTAAAACATCCAATTCTGGAATAGAAATTATGTTCTTGGTAATGGAAGGTACGAAATGACAATCATTTAATTCTAAAATCATTCCTGCTGAGGTGTTGAGATCTACATGGCCCACAGCTTTTGCAACAACTGGTGCTCCATTTGCCACGCGCATGTTGGTCTCATCCTTCCTCAGCATCTTACTTCTCTTCAGAGTCTGCATGTCAGTACAAATATGAGTACCACATGCTGTATCTAATACCCAATCTTTAGAGGTAGTAAGATTGACTTCTATAACATTTATACCTGTGGTGGAGTTTGAACTCTTCTTCACCTTCTTGATCTCTGCAAGGTACAAAGGACAATTCCTTTTCCAGTGTCCCTTCTTATCGCAGTGAAAACACTTATGATCGGGAGTGGCTCCAACTTTGGGTTTCATGGCACGAGCCTTAACCCTCAAGTTATATGGAGCCTTGCCTTTATTCTTCTGAACATACTGCTTCTTTCCCTTGAACCTGCTATTTACAGCATTAATAGTTCTATTCTGTCCCTTGGGTACATTACCCTCAGCTGTTTGCAACATGTTGTGAAGCTGATGAAGATTCTTTGATTCAGGGGACATATTATAATTCAGTATAAACTGATTATAAGAATCGGGGAGAGAGTTGAGCACAATGTCAATGTATACTTCCTCAGGGATCTTTATCTCTTGTCTGGTAAGACTTTCTGACCAGCTGATCATCTTCAGAACATGATCATGCACATTGTTTCCATCAGTTAATTTTGCTCTCAGCAAATTTCTCATTATCCTGAATCTTGTATGACGTGCTTCATTTTCATACATCTTCTTAAGATGTTGAATCATTTCCCAGGCATACATGTTCTCATGTTGTTCCATGAGATTTGGTGTCATGGTTGCTAACATGAGACAAGCTACTTCAACGGCTTCATCAGTATGCTTCTTATAAGCATCTTTGTCTGCTCGGGATGCAGTAGCAGGAGGTTCAGCTGGAGGTTCATTCATAATGATAACCTCCTTCTTTTCGTGCCTGAGCACAATTTTGAGGCGTCTTTGCCATTCCGGAAAATTTCTTCCGTTTAAGATGTTTTCCTTCTCAAGGATGGATCTTAGTGAGCTGCTAGACATTGTTCAGTTTCTACAATTTTAAGTAAAAACTGAATAAGCACAATATTAATTCTAGTATTTACATGTAAATTATAAATTACTTATTATAATAAAGATGTTACATAAAAGTATATATTATAAGGACTTTATATAATATTTCGTGATTTGTTAATGGAAAAGTAACCCTCATCAATTCCATTAATTAGTCACTCAGAGAAAGTCAACAATTGCTCTAATATCCTATATTATCTCTGACGTTTAGAAAAGAAAAACAATTTTTCATTTAGCATTCTAACCGATTTCAAAAGAATTGTCTACGATATCTAATCTAATTAGAGTACTCGTTTAGGTAGACCCAAGGGGTGAATCGGCGGACAGTATAGGTCGCCCTACGCGTCTAAAAGAGGGTATAAGAGCACTCCCTTGGGTTAGAGACACACTCAAAACTTTTCTCAATTAGATCGAGGACCCAGCCGTTGGAAGACATTATACCTAATATTTATTGAGGGGTTTTAGGTGATCCTTACTTTTGTCTTAAACTAAACATAGTTAACTAATTAAAATGTTCTAAGAATTAAGACAATGAATATGTAATACATAATCCTATTTTGTAAAACATATTCTATTTCGAATTAAATATACTTCTGAAAGTATACATATATATATATATATATTATGAAATTTTTAAAGACAAACCCTTTTATCTTTAAATAAAAGATAAATAAATCACTTAAATATAAAATATCTTAATTCATGATTTATCTTTTCTATAAATGAATAAAAGATAAATAACTATCTTTATAGATAAGATATCTTTAATCAAGCTTTGTCATATTACAAAATAAAAGATAAATAACTATCTTATAGATAAACTATCTTTAATCATAATATATATATATATCTTTTATTTCCATTAAAGTTTAGATCTTTTCTATTACTATAATAAGTAAAAGATTATTTATTATCTTAATCTAATTAAGAATTATTGATTATAAATAAAATTTATGAACAAACAATTTGTGAATCAATAAATGAATAACGTAAACAATAATGGAAACAAACTTCATAAGATTGATAATAATATTAAATAAATCATATTTATTAATAGTTAATATCATATATTAGATTTTCAATTCTCATATTTAAAGATACTTATAATAATTATAAATAAAATAAAATAAACACTTTAAATCGTATTTTAAAATAATTAAACATAAATATAATTAAATATCAAATACCGAGATACAAGCTCGGGATAGACCCGAGCTTGTACGGGTTGCCCTCGGGCAACCCCGGTCACGAAGGGGGAGACCGGGCAGGGCCGAAAGCCCCTGCCCGGAATTATTTAATTTTTGACCCGGATCCGGGTCAAGAAGGACCCGGATCCGGGTCAAGAAGGACCCGGATCCGGGTCTGTTCGGTGTGGGCCCGGGTCAGGATAGACCCGGGCCTGACCCGGGCCGAATCCCCGGGTCCAACCCGGGTCAGACCCGGGTTGGGTGTGCCCGGATCATTGCGATCCGGGCTGGGCGAATTGGGGCTGGGTTAAAACCCAGCCCGTGGGCCTGATCCAATCAGGCCCACCTTGAGTTAAATTTTGGGCTGGGTTAAAACCCAGCCCGTGGGCCTGATCCAATCAGGCCCACCTTGAGTTAAATTTTGGGCTGGGTTAAAACCCAGCCCGTGGGCCTGATCCAATCAGGCCCACACGATTTAAAAAAAAAAAATTTATTTCGGCTAGGGTTTTGAAACCCTAGCCGCCGCCCATTGGCTCCCATCGAATGGGAGCCACAAATGCCGGCGCCACCCAGAACCATGGCGGCGACGGTAAAATCGCCGCCGGTTCCGGTGGTGGTGCCGCCGTTTGTTTTTCCCTTTTCTTATTTAATAATACACATTAAAATTAAATAAAAAACAATCCCGATTCTAAATCGGATTCCGAACAACATACAAAATTAATCATAATTAATTTTCTAACGCTCCCACTGAAAATCTAATCACACCAAAAAATTTCTAAAATTATTTCGGTCAACATATCTAATTTTCGAAAATTACTCAGACCGGCTCTGATACCACTGTTGGGTTTTTCGATGACTTTTCTCAATCCCGAGGCGGAAATCACGGGATATCATCGAACAATAAAGATCTAGAATAATTACGAGAATTAAGATATCGTTTAGAGATCGTTACCAAACTTCGGTACTTTTGCCAATTGTACCGAATAACTGCCGATTCCTTTGATTCTGGAGCTTGCCGAATTTAGGATTTAACGCCTCAAGTGTTGCGCCTCTATTTCGTCCACCACGTCACTCGGGAACGTCTTAGATGACCGGAAAACACCTCGGAGGATAGGTTAGATCCTTGTCGGTGTTTAGATGATCAACCGTTGATTGAACCGGGGAGCAAGCCAAAATTCGACTACCAAGGGAGGGGAGCTCGAATTTCTAGGTGGCTAGGGTTTCTATTGTGTGTGTTGTGTTTCTAATTATGAGTCATATTAGGGTATTTATAATACCATATGGTCATGACCTAGTGGGCTTTCTAAAAGCCCACCTAATGGGCTTTCTAAAAGCCCAATCATGGATTAATTAATCTATTATTAATTAATATGAATCATAATTAATACTTGGGCCCGAGTGGGCCCATAATGTCGGTTATGGTTATCGGGTCAATATCCGATAACCCGAGAGATACAATATCGGGTTCGGCCATAACCAACATTAATGGCAGTGACATATCATTTTATCCTATCGCATCCTTCAATCGTGACCGTCGAAGTTAAGAATTTTCAAGGATGAGGTTAAAACTGAATATGTTTTCGTGAATAATAATTTTCTTCTTTCTATCGATTTCTCTCAACGTTATCTTTATGAATTTTCTCTTCATAGTTTTTCACGACTTGATTTGAACAATGAGCCATCTCTCGATTTTTTTAGGTTCATCTTATTGATTCTCAAATAGTTTAGTTCGAGAAAGCGAGTGCGATATCTAATGCTCAAGATTCTAACTTCTTAACTTTGTTGTGTTGTTTGTACTTCTTATGGTTTAAATTTGCAAGTTTCAATTTTGATTTCATTAATTTTGTGTATTTTGAAATCGAAGCAGCTCTTGGATATAATAGGTGGAAGCTGGAAATGCTCTAATCTTAATACATATAAATATCTCCCTTCGTGTAAAATATCCAATAGTTTTAAAACATTCAAAGGTAATTCTAAATTTTTAAACGTAGATTTTCTTGAAAAAGACAACATTGAGCATGTTTTGCCAATCTTAACAATATTGCTTTATTTAGACTACTTGACATTAATGTTATGTTAAGAGATTAGAAAAGACATAAATGTCAATCATCCTTGAAAATTAATGTCAACAATATTTGCTTTATTTAGACTAATCAACATCAACACTAACTATACTAAATCCCATGCATAATCTATTTTCTTCACTACGTAACAAAAATGGACTAATGTCTATTTTGATTATTTTTCTAAACAAGTTAAATTATTCGTGGTATCTTGAGCGGGAATTGGTATTGCGGAGTTTTTTTGTTTTGTTTTTGTTTTTGTTTTTGTTTTTTTTTTAAATTATTGATAATCCCACCCTCTTTTTTTTTTTATAGTGATTTCACATTCCTCTGCACTACAAGTTTTAGTAATATTGGAACCAGTAAAAAAACGATTGCGAGCCGGTAATATTTCAAATACTTTTACTTTTTACTTAACGAGTGAATTTACTTAATGATTTTTAACTTATTCATTTAGTCATTGCTTAGCTTTTTTAGGCTTCAAACCAAAATCTTAAGTTTATGATAATTTGAACCTTTTCTTTCACAATCGAAATTTCAAATATTCTATTATGGTCGATCAAGAAGAATTTTAATTGTGTCACGAGTTACTCTAGAAATTTGCAAATACTTTTTCTTTTTTTGGTACCGACATGCAAGGACTTAAAAATTAAGTGAATAAAATTTTAGAGAGAATTAATATAGAAGACTCTAAAAACATTGACATTATAAAATTGATTATGTCACTGTAATAATCAAAAGGGTTAATTGCGGCAAAAATACCCAACCTTTGGTCAAATTCTCTGCTGTGTATACAACCTCCGTAAATGGCGGCAAAAGTATCCAAACTTTGCATTTGGGAGTTGACCGAAAAAATTCACCTATGTGGCAATCACCCTTTGCCACGTGGCATGCCACATGGCACTTGGCCGCCACGTGGCATGCCACGTAATTATTTTTTTAAAATAATTTTTTTTAAAAAAATATTTTTTTAAAAAAACTTTTTAATTTTTTTTTTAAAAATAAAATTATTTTTCCATAATAACCAATTATGAGTATTTAAATTTAAATATTCATTATTAGTTTTGTTATTAAATATAATTATTCATTTTAAAAAAGTGGATCAAACAAAATAAATAAAGAAAAAAATCACCGTTCACGGTTCACTCAAGCTCCGCCTTCGATCCAGTTCACGGGTGAAATAAAATCGCTTAATATGTTTAGTAAAAATAATCAATAATAATCATATGATTATTTAACGACAATTTTCAAAACAAGAATAATATATAAATAAAAAAACATATTAAAAAATTATTATTTATATAAAATACAAACACACAAAAAATATCATGCAAACAAATAAACATATTTTTTTTTAAATATAAATATGAATACTATTTTTTGTTTTTCAATAAGTGGTGTGTATTTAATTATGTCTTGACTTTTTAAACAATTTTGATGTGTTTATTAGTTATTATTATTAATATTAAACAATTTTATTCGACGCGTGAACCGGATCGAAAACGGAGTTCAAGTGAACCGTGAGCGGTGGTTTTTATTTTGTTCTACCCACTTTTTTAAAAATAAATAATTATAACCAATAATGAATATTTATATTTAAATATTCATTATTTGTTATTATCTTAAAAATATTTTTATTAAAAAAAAATTTGTTAAATTTTTTTTTTAAAAAATATTTTTTTTAAAAAATTATTTAAAAAAAAAATTACGTGGCATGCCATGTGGCGGCCAAGTGCCATGTGGCATGCCACGTGGCAAAGGGTGATTGCCACATAGGTGAATTTTTTCGGTCAACTCTCAAATGGAAAGTTTGGGTACTTTTGCCGCCATTTACGAAAGTTGTATACACAACAGAGAATTTGACCAAAGGTTGGGTATTTTTGCCGCAATTAACCCTAATCAAAATGTCCATACTTACGCCTCTTTTAAACTTTTAATTTTTAATTTTTTTATTATGATAGCAGTAGCAGATATCTTTATTCGTAATTTGGTGTCCAAATAAAGACAAGGGCATTTCGGTCATTCCAGATTGACTCAAACTCCGAAACTCCACTGTAATAATAAAATAAAAGATAAATCCCTCCGAAAAAGCAACCCACAAAATTTGAAAACCAGTGGCCGTTAGAAACTTCATTCAAACCGCCATAGCCAAACCCTCACTCGCAAGCAAGTCCCCCACTCACTGCGATTGCCACAATGACGGGTCTCGTCATGGTCACCAGAGGCGGCGGCTGCGGCGGCGGCGGAGGAGGAGGAGGAAAGGCGAAGATGACTGCTGCTGCGGCGGCGGCGAAGGAGGAGAGCCAGATTCCGGTGGTGGCGTTCCTCCTGGCGGCGCTGAGGAAGTCCATGGTGCCGTGCAGGCCCGTGGAGAGCTGCGACGACGTGATCTCCGCCGTCCAGCAGATGGAGATGGAGATCGGGTGGCCCACGAACGTGCGGCACATCGCGCACGTGACGTTCGACCGCTTCAACGGCTTCCTCGGCCTCCCCGCGGAGTTCCAGCGGGAGATCCCCGGCCGCGTCCCCAGCGCAAGGTAGCTCGAAACTCAAAGCTCGAATCGCATTCTCGGGTATTCGTCTGTGGAGAGTGAATTTCAGATCTGTTATCAGATTATGGGAACTTCCATAAAGGGTTGTTCTTCTTAGTCATCCTTTGAATTTGGAACAATGAATAAAAATGTTCCCCTTTTTGTGAAATTTAGTTAGATAATAAATGTGATAGGATCCAAACAGAAGAAAATGCAAACTCTTTATTCATAAACCAAACTCCGGTCACTAATTCGAGAGTTTGACCGGGAAATTGTCTCGACAATGTCTTCGAGTTACAAAATTAATGAACCGAAACATACGTAAAATGCCGTCACAATGGCGTTTATTTATAGCAACCCATTAGGCTGATATTTTGAGATGTGAAACCAGCTTCTTTGGATGTTCCATATTGTGCTCCAAATTAACCAAAATCAGAATCCATGAATCTGAGTTCGAAAGCATTTTAAATGTGTAGCGCGAGCGTTTTCGGAGTGTCGGCAGAGTCGATGCAGCTATCGTACGACACGAGAGGCAACAGCGTGCCCACCATCCTCTTGCTCATGCAGGAGCGCCTCTACTCCCAAGGAGGCCTCAAGGTAATACGATTTTCCTGTGTTTTTGCAATTTTACCGGTAAATAATCGACGGTTTGTTCAGTTTTATGTAACGTGCAATGCACTTACTATTATTACATTTCCGAGATTGTTACCATAAATATTCATTTGCAACTGATGATTTTATAGTCGAGAGAAAATTTTATGAGAGGAGTAAAAAAGAAAACGAATTTCGAACTTGAAAGATCAAGAAAAAACTTTGAAAACCCGATAATTTCAGAATTATAAACTAATTTACGTTGTGTATTAACACGACAAGTTCAGAAAACATAAAGAATGCTTGCTAAATTTCGTTGTAAACATGACAATTCAGAAAACAAATTCATATTTATATGCATTTTTTTAGTAATAATGTGTAATTTCAGGCTGAAGGGATATTCCGAATCAACCCGGAGAACAGCCAGGAGGAGCACGTTCGGGCAAAGCTAAACCGAGGGGACGTTCCTCGCGACATCGACGTGCACTGCCTGGCTGGCCTTATCAAAGCCTGGCTCCGCGAGCTTCCCTCGGGCGTGCTCGACGGCCTATCGCCCGAGCAAGTTTTGGCCTGCGACGCTGAGGATGACTATGTTGAGCTGGTCAGCCAGCTCCGGCCGACTGAGACCGCGCTGCTCAACTGGGCCGTCGATCTCATGGCCGACGTGGTCGAGGACGAGGAGCTTAACAAGATGAACCCTAGGAACATCGCCATGGTCTTCGCCCCGAACATGACCCAAGTATGTGAAACGAGAAATTCAGTAAACTGTTTGAAAATTAGTTTAGAAGCTTATATTTTTATCTCAATTTTTTTTACAATTTCAGATGTCCGATCCGTTGACGGCGCTGATGCATGCCGTGCAAGTGATGAATTTGCTCAAAACTCTCATCACCAAGACGCTCAGAGAGCGGGAAGAGGCGGCCGCTGGAGATGAGGAAGGCGGGTATTCGCCAATGTCGTCTTGCTCGTCTGACCGTCCCTCCGACGAGGATTTGTACAGTCAGCACGACATGGACACAGGCAGCGAAAACAGCCATTGCAGCAACGATGGAGAACGTGAAGAGGAAGAAGAAGAAGAAGAACAGCGGGGAAAAGGCGGTGATCACGGAGGTGATCTTTACGACCATGATATTCTAGACGACGACCTTTACGAAGTCGAAGCTCTCGGTGATGTAGAGGAGTGCTTCCTGAGGCAACTAAACGATAACAAAGGCATGACGACGACAACGGAATTCTTCTCCGATGAAGGACCGTCGAGCGATTTGCAGGAGCAGAAGAGTGTTGATTTACAGTGTTGGTCTGGAATTTCTGTTGCAGATAGCAATGAGGAACTTTCCGGGTTGACTAACGTGACCATCGGCGGAGACGACGGAGAAGAAGAAGAAGAAAGCTTGGTGACATATTCAGCAGAAGAAAAAGTTGGTGGTGAAAACCGTGCAAAAATGGAAGATTTGAGGAGAATTGCTCAAGTGAACTTGTTAGCATCAGAGTAAGATGACCAATCTGACCCCAAAAACTTGTCGTTTCTCAAAATAGTGGTATCTAATTACTGTCGTCTTCGTGCAAAAAAGTCAAAGGGTGTTGACGTTTTGCGATTTTGTTCAGCTTTGAGCTGAACTTTGATAGATTTCAGACAAACTGTATTAGGTAACTTGTAGTGCAAGCCTTGTCGGCGAAACCCTAGGAGGATTGTCGTATGTGATTTGAAATGTGAAATTGTGGTGTGATTTGGTTGTGTTTGAGTTTGACTTTGTTTGTGGTCCTTGATTTCTCAGTAGTGAAGGCAATGATTAGGGTTTGATTTTGGTATGAATTTATGTAATTGTGTAGCTCAAGACTTGACAATTACCTGCCACTTCCACATTCATCCAATTGAAATATAATTAATATAAAGCCTATCAGACATATACCTAACCAAAATGCACATGGATCTTCAAATTCTAAAACCCGGCCGGATTTCAATCATCGGACTTGGGATTATGCCAGAAAAGACCAGAAGATTTTCTCGGTCCCGGTCCCAATTTCACCCTAATAAACTAGTTTGGACGAGCCTAGTCACTTGATTATATATATTATAATGAAGGAAAAAAAATAAATTAAGGACGTTTTCAAATCAAAATTATGCAAAAAAACTCAAGAAGTTTAGTTCTTGATCATAGTCCTAATTGCACTCGAACAAATTGGTGTATTCAAGGATATATTCGAAAATAATTTTCAATCTCCGGTATTTTTTTTGTTAAAATTATTATTAAATTGTGAAGATACCCGCCTTTCACCCAAGCATTTGAATGGTGAGCTTTGGACTTAAACAAAATAGAGGAAGAAAAATTAAACCAAAGGTAGTTTTGAACTTTCAAACTTGTACATTTAGACTAGTATAATATAAAGAAATAAATCAATGACAATGTTAGATAGTGGACTTGAATCATACGACGGAAAGGCATTTATTTACTATAATTAGATAGTGGAGCTTGACATTAGCATCAAATTTAATTACACTTCATTTTTCATTTCAAGAAACCTCATGTTGATATATATATGTTAAAGTCGGATTTTGTCAAATCCTTCATTCACACTGATTGTGTCGTTTATCCTAAAACGACACACAATGGAGGCAAAAGATTCGTTGACCAACAGTCAACAGAAACGCATTCAGCCGCTTCGCGAGGCGGTATCCTCAAGGAGGATATCCGACGGGATAGCCCGAGGGAGTACTAGCGCCCGACGAGGACGCCCGAGGAGAATGCCCGAGGAGAAGGCCCGAGGAGGATCTCACGAGGACGTACCTGATTTGTACGTTCTGACTGCAATAAATACGGCTCCGGTCTGGTCGGTGAATCAGGAAAAAGCATCCGTACGCGCACCATTTGCGCAGGGTGTGGCAGGCGACAGCGTTAGTGGGAGTGCGCCTTCTTACAAAAGGCAGAGAATATCATAAGGGGACCACCGAATATCCCAAGACAGGGACCACAAGAGATCAACCAAGGGATCCGAGCCCTACCTAGGGCAAGGTCTCTATAAATAGAAAGCGATGTACAATTGTAAAAGGGAGAGAAAAAGGGGGAGAGAGAACACAAGAGAAAAGAGGCTTGTAACCTAAAGTTGATAATCCAATATCCAAGAGAAAAAGAGAAGCACACGAAAGTATTCAAAGTGATTATCGTCATTCTCTTATTCCGGTTTTCTCATGCCTAAAAGAGATTAAATCTGAACTCCTTTCTTTAAACTCGAGGGAAGATCCTCGTGACTGTGGTGGGTGATTTTTCCCCTCAACAGTTTGGCGCCGTCTGTGGGAACTTGTGTTTTTTCTTGATTACAGGTGAGAGAACCTAACCAAGAGTAGGATGATGATCACGGAAGAGACCACCGACGAGAGACACGAAGTGGAGACCCATGATGGACCAGAGAACGGACGAGAAATGATTGCAGAGGTGACAGAACCTCGCGGCAAGGAGAAAGAAGATGAAAGCGCCGTAGAAACACTCCAAAGGCGTCTGGAGGAAGCCATAGCGCGAGCAAACACGGAAGCGGAGAAAGCCCGGCAAATCAACGCCATAATGGAACACGCGTCCGCGGAGGTCATGAGAAACTCGCCAGTCAGCGCTAGAGCCGGAACATGAACACAAGGGGAAAAAACAAGGGGGAGGAAGATAAGTGGCCGCAGGAAGCCCATAAGATCACACGCCGTCAGGATCCAATCGATTCCACACGGTGATGGGGGGCACGGGAAGCCAAATTTCACCCAGACTCGCTCGAGTCCTTTTTTGTGGAGGTGAGGCGACTCCGCCGCCCATAGTCGGCCGCGAAAGCCCTACGGCAATGGAAGCGAGAATCCAGGAGCGGTTCAACCGAGCAATTCAGGAGATGAGTTCGAGGGTGGGGTACGTGGCTTCGCAGGTGCACAAAGACACACGTGCTGCCCCGGATATAGACAGGCTAGTGTCCGAGTCCGATCTTACTCCCCTCATGCAAGAAATCAGCGAGGCCCGGGTAGACGAATGGCCAAAGCTCAGGACGTCGGTGTATAAGGGAACCACCGACCCGACAGCGCACGTCAGATCATTCAAGAACGTTGCAAGATGCATAAGCGCGACGGGTAGCAGGCTCCAAGGCTATCTTGTGCCATCTGTTCGTCGATACCCTGCAAGGAGGGGCGCAGGGCTAGTACGGAAGGCTTCCGGCGGGGTCGGTCGGCTGTTTCAACGATCTCGTCGCCCACTTCCTACGACACTTCTCTATGTTCGTGCAAGCCCCTGTAACCATAACCAACCTGTGGAGTCTCGAGCAAGCGGAAGGAGAATCCCTTCGACTCTTCATCGGAAGGTTCAAGGAGGTGGTGGTCAAAGTGCAAGGAGTCGACGAAGCCATCACCATTGAGGCACTAACAAAGAGCCTGTGGTATAAGGCCCCGTTGAGAGAAGAGCTCATCAAGGCGCAGCAGGTGACAATCGAGGACGCCCTCCACAAAGAAACGGTCTTCATGCGGCTCGAAGAGGATGCAGCGACGCTGGCAAAAAAGTACGAGGCGAAGAGTAAGAGTAAGCAGTCCGAGAAGAGGGAGATCAAGTTAGGAAAGGAATGTCACGCGACAAGAAGATGCAAAGAGGAGAAGAGAACTTCGCACCGACCGGGAGACAAGGAGGCACCCGGACGCGGCGTGTATTACGTCGACGAGGGAAGAAAGGGAGAAGAAAAGATCGATATGACAAAGGAAGGCGAGGTTACTCGGAGGAGCGACGAGGATCCTCGGAAAGGCGATGGGACCAAGGCCGAGGAGGATATTCCAGTGCCCGAGGAGGATTCTCGAACGGCCGAGGAGGGTTCGAGAGGAAGGCCTGGCCGAAGGACATGAGCAAGTTTTGCGAGTACCATAACTATCGAGGACACTCAAACGATGAGTGCGCCATGAAGAAGAGGGATATGGCGAGAAGGAGCGCAGAAGGGGGAACGAGGGGCGATTCTCATCGCCCAATGAGGCACAAACGCGGCAATATCGGTAGGACGAGCTAATGCTAAGACAATAAGGACCCCAGGCAGGAGCGAGAGAGGAGCAAGCTGCTGGGAAAATAGCAGCAAGGCGCATCGATAGAGAGACTGAGGGCGAACGACCTCAGAACCGAGCTCGGATCAATTTGATCATCGAAGATTCGGTAAACAGTATCAAGGCGTACCATAGAAGGGAGCGAGAGCATAAGTATCAGGAGACGGTGATGGAGAATGCGAGGACGGAGATAGCGTTTGTGGAAACCGACGAGTGCGCCGACGAGCATGATGACGCACTCGTCCTCGTACTAAACATCGGGATTTTCGGAGTCTGCCGAGTATTGATAGATAATGGGAGTTCCGTGGATATCATATTCTATGATTGTCTGAAGCAGATGAATATACAGAAACTCTCCATAAGAGGAAGACCGCGCAAGGTTTCAGGGTTCAATGGGGAAGTAACCACTTCCATGGGGACGGTGAACCTCCTAGTCCGCGTGGGGTCTGTGATCCAGATGACCACCTTCATGGTATTGGATTGCCCATCACTGTTTAATGTAATCCTGGGGCGACCGTGGATCCATTCTATGAGGGTAGTCCCGTCGACATACCACCAGAGCATCAAATTCCCGAACGCAGAGGGAAGGATCGAGGATCTGAAAGGAAATAGTGACGCCTACCAAACGTGTTATCTAATGAATCATCGACTCACCGACGAAAAGAAGATCGAGGGAGGGGAGAAGAAAGAGGAGGGGGTCTTATAGCAATTAATGATACCCGCCCCAAGGCGGGAGAAGGGGGAGCCATCAAGCGGATGAGTCGAAAAGGTGCTCGAGAAAGGAGATCTGGAGGAACTGGGAGAAGAAGCGAAGCGAGGAGGACCGCAACTCGAAGAAGTTGAGCAAGTATGCATAGATGAATCCGACCCCGCTCGAACTGTCGGCATTAGAGTAACGCTCGAGCCCGAGATCCGCGAAAAACTCATCGTGCTCCTAAAAAAGAACCGAGGAAGTTTTGCTTGGTCGAATGAGGATATGCCCGGAATTGATCCATCGATGGCGACGCATCGCCTTAACACTGATCCGAGCCATAAGCCGGTAAAGCAGAAGAAGAGGAAGATGACGCTAGATCAAAACAAAATCATCAACGACGAGGTCGACAAGTTGCTCTCCGCAGGCACCATTCGAGAAGTCGAATATCCGGAACGGCTGGCCAACACCGTCACTGTCAAGAAGAAGAACGGGAAGTGGCGGGTGTGCGTCGACTCTACTAATCTGAACAAAACTTGTCCCAAGGACAGCTTCCCAATGCCGCACATTGACCGGCTCGTCGAAGCAACGCAAGATTATCAGCTCCTCAGCTTTATGGACGCTTACTCAGGGTACCACCAGATCCGGATGCACCCGGATGAAGAACAGAAAACCGCATTCATTAGCGAAAGAGGAGCTTACTGCTATAAAGTCATGCCCTTCGGTTTGAAAAATGCTGGAGCAACGTATCAAAGTCTGGTGACGAATATGTTTCATAAGCAGATTGGCGAGACGATGCAAGCTTACATCTACGATATGGTCGCCAAGTCTGTGAAGGCGGAGGCACACGTCAGGGATCTGGAAGAGTATTTTGGATTCCTCAATCAACATCAAATGAGGCTCAACCCAACCAAATGCACCTTCAGCATGTCCTCGGCCACTTGATCACCCGACGAGGAATTGAAGCCGACCCGGAGAAAATTCAAGCTATCAAAGACATTCCCTCACCCCGGAACAAGAATGAGATCCAAAGGCTGACAGGTAGAAACGCCGCCCTCAACAGGTTCATCTTGTGCTCGGCCGACAAAAGCCTCCTTTTCTACTAACTCCTGCGAAAAAACAAGAAGTTTGAGTGGACGAACGAATGCGAGGGAGCGTTTCAGAAGCTCAAAACTTACCTCTCTTCTCCTCCAATCATGACCAAGCCGAAGCACAGAGAGCTGCTTTATCTGTACATAGCGGTGTCGGATCATGCCATCAGCGGGGTCCTGGTGCGAGAAGAGGGCGGGGACCAAAGGCCGGTCTCCTATATTAGCCGTGAACTCCTCGACGCGGAGAGGCGGTATCCGGAGATAGAGAAGATGGCGCTGGTAGTATATGAAGCCTCGGCCAGGTTACGACACCACTTTCAGGTCCACACTATCATTATCATGACGGATAGGACTATACGGTCAATAATCCACATTCCCAATCAATCCGGGAGGATCACAAAATGGTCGATCAAGCTCGGTGCATACAACATTGAATACAGGATTCGGACGAGTCTCAAATCTCAGGTGCTCGCAGATTTTTTAATCGAGCTCCTGACAGACAAAGAAGAACTTGATGACGATGGAGGTATCTGGAAACTACAATTCGAAGGGTCGGCCACGTCGCAAGGGTCTGGTGTTGGAATCAGGACCACCTCCCCGGGAGGAGTTATCAATGAGAAGGCTTGCCGCCTTGCTTACCACGCCAGTAATAACGAAGCAGAGTACGAGGCCCTCATCGTTGGCTTGCAAACGGTTCTAGCAGTCGGAGCGCGGAACGTCAACGTGTTCTCGGACTCTCAACTGGTAGTCAAACAAGTGAGCGGAGAATATGAGCGCAATGATGAAAGGATGGAGGTCTACGCCAAAGTCGTCGACGGCCTCGCCGAAGAATTCTCTCAATTTAGCCTCTATCAGGTGCCCAGAGGAGACAACTCTCAAGCAGACACATTGGAAGGTCTGGGCTCAACCACCAAGGTGGGCGAGCTACGAACTATAACGGTGGAAACAATCGAAAAGCCAACCATCCCGAGAGAGCAAGGGCCGAGCAAGAAGAAAATGAAGACGGCGGGGGAGGTTGCCAAAACCGATGACGAGATCCCCCTCGTGCAAGAAATGGAGGAAGGAAGCGAGGAATAAAACGAAGAACGAGGTGTGGTGGACGACGACGAAGCGGATGACTTGCGAACGCCCCTCCTGAAATACATCCTCGAGGGGAAGCTCCTTGAGGATCGTCAGGAGGCGAGGAAGCTTAGGATTAGAAGCTCAAGATTCGCAATCCTTCACGGAAAGCTATACCGGAGAAGCTTTAATGACCCGTACCTAAGGTGTCTCGGAGTTAAGGTAGCTCAGTACGTCATGCGCGAAATCCAAAGCGGGGAATGCAAAAATCATTCTGGGACGATCCTTGCTAAGGAAGACTAAGAGGCAAGGCTTCTTCTGGGCAACCATGGTTCAAGACTGCACCGATCACGCGAGAAGATGTGAAAGGTACCAGCGCCACGCCCCGGCGATTAATTGCCCGGCAGAAGAGCTCTCGGCCGTCACCGTCCCTTATCCCTTCATGAAGTGGTCTATGGATATCAAAGGTCCCATGCCTATCGGCACGAGGCAGAGGAGATTCATGCTCGTCGACCAAATGGACTGAGGCGGAGTCTTACGCTAACACCAAGGATTCCAACGTGGAAAGCGACGATTGGAAGAACGTGGTCACCCGCTTCGGATTACCCCGAGAAATCATAGCAGACAACGGATCTCAGTTCATCTCTACAAGGTTTCGGAACTTCTACTAGCGGTGGAAGATAAAGCTTAATACTTCGACGCCTCGGTACCCTCAGGGAACAGGAACGCCGAGGCAGTCAACGGAACCATCATCGACGGCATCAAGAAAAGGCTCGACGAAAAGAAAGGGCTTTGGGTGGAAGAATTACTGGGGACGCTCTGGGCTTGTCGAACAACCCCTCACTCCGCCACGGGGGAAACCCCCTTCGCCCTAGCTTTTGGAGTCGAGGCAGTGATTCTCGCGGAGGTTGGAGTCCCTAGTCTCTGACGGATAATGGCAGTAGACGACGAGGATAGCAATGGCGAAGATCTTCTCCATCATCTCGATCACGTCGATGAAGTTCGAGAACGAGCGAGGGTTTACATCGCCAACTATAACAACGCAGTTGCCCGGTGCTACAACAGAAAGGTGCGACCAAGGAGATTCAGGGAGGGCGAGCTGGTTCTACGACAAATGTTCCAAAATACAGCCGAGCTCAACGTAGGAAAACTGGGGCAGAGTTGGGAAGGACCATACATAGTCACAAGAATCGTCAAGCTCGGAGTGTACGAGCTAAAAAGCGCCGAGGGAGAGAAGGTGATACGGAGCTGGAATGTCAGACACCTGAAGAAGTTCTATCAGTAACACCAGAAATCGATTTATCTTTTTGTTTGTTTGATCTTTTGTTTGTACCACGCGTAAAAAGGAAATCCCGACCCTCATGTTCGGGACCTCTTTTGCATGGCCTTGAGCAAATGAATTGAATGAAAACGGAGTACTCTTCCCTAACGAGCCGCACCCGATAGGGGGACTCGAAGGGTTTAACGAGGCTCGCATTTAAAAAAAAGAAGAAAGGGATGATATTTGAGAATAAAAATTCCACATGCGTTGAAGAAAGATGTGAAGAAGCAAAAGTCCCCCAAGTAAGGGGGCAAGGAAGATGCTGAGTAAAAGATAGCGGCTAGGGTGCCGAGTAAACCCATACCGGCGAGAGTGCCGAATAAAACATAAAGGGTAGGGTGCCGAGTAAACCCATAACGGCTAGGGTGCCGAGTAAACCCATACCAGCGAGAGTGCCGAATAAAGCATAACGGCTAGGGTGCCAAGTAAACTCATAACGGCTAGGATGCCGAGTAAACCCATAGCGGCTAGGGTGCGGAGTGAACCCATAACGGTTAGGGTGCCGAGTAAACCCATGGCGGCTAGGATGCCGAGTAAATCCATAACGACGAGAACGCCAAATAGAATATACGAGCAGCGACGTGTAAGAAACCTGGGTCGAGGAGAAGCACCAAACAAAGAGCAAAAGCGCCAAGGATATCTGGGAGAAAACTGGAACGTCTGTGGCGGAAACCTCAAGAGGAGAGAGAAGAATGCCCGCGAAAGAAGAGGCAAAGCGAGGGTGATTCCATAAGACACGAAACGAGATACCTCCTCCCGAGGGACCTTCCTCGCAAGAGCCCTGGTCGTCGAAGAACTTCCTCGCGTCGGAAAGCCCGTCGCAGAAGCAGTATCAAAGAAGACTGACCAACCCATCCGCGAGGGCATTTATATCTCATTTTACCAAGTGCTCACACTTGATAAAATGGAGGACTGACTGTTTAGGTCGGATTTTTGCAAATCCTCCATTCACACTGATTGTGTCGTTTATCCTAAAACGACACACAATGGAGGCAAAAGATTCGTTGACCAACAGTCAACAGAAACACATTCAGCCGCTTCGCGAGGCGGTATCCTCAAGGAGGATATCCGACGGGATAGCCCGAGGGAGTACTAGCGCCCGACGAGGACGCCCGAGGAGAATGCCCGAGGAGAAGGCCCGAGGAGGATATCACGAGGACGTACCTGATTTGTACGTTCTGACTGCAATAAATATGGCTGCGGTCTGGTCGGTGAATGAGGAAAAAGCATCCGTACACGCACCATTTGCGCAGGGTGTGGCAGGCGACAACGTTAGTGGGAGTGCGCCGTCTTACAAAAGGCAGAGAATATTAGAAGGGGACCACCGAATATCCCAAGAAAGGGACCCCAAGAGATCAACCAAGGGATCCGAGCCCTACCTAGGGCAAGGTCTCTATAAATAGAAAGCGATGTACAATTGTAAAAGGGAGAGAAAAAGGGGGAGAGAGAACACAAGAGAAAAGAGGCTTGTAACCTAAAGTTGATAATCCAATATCCAAGAGAAAAAGAGAAGCACACGAAAGTATTCAAAGTGATTATTGTCATTCTCTTATTCCGGTTTTCTCATGCCTAAAAGAGATTAAATCCGAACTCCTTTCTTTAAACTCGAGGGAAGATCCTCGTGACTGTGGTGGGTGATTTTTCCCCTCAACAATATCCACATGCTTTAAAAGGTAAATACATAAATAAATAAATAAATAAATAAATAAATAAATACTATAGGGCTAACCCCCGAGATGTAACCGAAAACAAATGAGATACTATTTTCAGTCTATTTTTATTTTCCAAACCTCGAGTTTGTTAGTAATCATGCCACTTCATCTTAGCTTCGAGTTTGGACATGGCCCGTTCTCCTACCGCCACGTTTCCGGGGCATCCACAGCCATTCTTCAATCTATCTTGGTCGTTGAGATTAATCGAGCACTGTCGTTTTGATAACCTAGCACCCACATAGCCTTCGGTGAGCTATTAATCGACAGTCTCGACTCTTGTGCATGATCGGCCTTGAAAGGAGAGGACATAAGCACATGCTTATAATATTTTTTTTTTATTTTTTTATTTAGGGACTCTAAATTCAAGATGTATTCTAAATATTTTTACTTAGATATTTTTTTTACTTTAGTATTGATAGGGCCTCAAAATCACTATTAAGTGGGGCGGACCATTTTCAGTATTGATAGGGCCTTAGAATCCCTCTTCACCTCTGATCTGACCAGTATTGATAGGGCTTCGCAATCACTCTTCGCGTGGGGCATGCCAAATTCAAAGTTGATCCTTTTTAGTATCGATAGGACCTCAAAATCACTCCTCGCTTGAGGCCTGACAAACTCAAAGCCGGTCGTGGACTCGTGGCGGCATCTCCGTGGCCTAGGTGGAAAATAAGAATACGAAGTCGCACACGAACGACACAATCATAATTTCGAATTACCAGAATATATAATATAAAATTATCATTTATGTCACGATAATATGTGCACATTGTGGTTAAACTTTAGAAATATTATGGGGTGTCTACATTATAAAACAACCCATTAATAAAATTGACGAAAATACCCAGAAAATATGAACATGATGAACTGATCTAATAAGAGAGTAAGTAATTATGAAGCCAAACAAGCCTCCCAAAACAGCCTGTTCTTCTCCACCTCGCTCAGCGCCTCCAATTCCTTCCCCGTCGATTCCACCGAGGCGCTCGACTTCTGCCCGCCCACTCTCGACCGCGCCATCGCCCTCCCATCGTCGTCGACGCAGTCCCGATCCGCCTCCTCGAGCTCGTCGCAGTTGAACCCGAACCCGACGTCGGATTCCAAGCAGTGCTCTCCATCATCATCCTCGATGTCGTCGTCGTCTTCATCGCAATACGAACAGTGATCTCCCGAGTCCCAGTTGCACGACTCGGCGTCGTCGTCGCCAAGCGAAGCCGAGTCGTGATCCTCGAGCAGCGAGTCGGAGTCGGCAGAAGCCTCGAAGAAGAAGCTGAGAGAGGCGGTAACGACGGCGTTTTCGTCGGTGAGTTCCATGGATCAGAGAGCCGTTTGGTGGCCGGGAAAATGAGAGAGGAGAGAAGAGAAAGAAAAGGAGAAGAAATGAAGCGAGTAAAAGCCGAGTGAAAAAGCGTTTAATAGTATTATTATTATTAGTAGTAGGCTGTCTTCTTTTGACGATTTTATATTATAACTTATTATAATAAAATAAAAAGTGATCGATTTTTATTATGAGAAATTGGCATCCATGTCCCTCATTTTTTATCCATTGTCTTATCATCATCCTACACATTTTTTTATTACGACATTCTTTCTAGAAGTATTAGCCCCTCCCATGTAAAAATAATGAATTAATTAACGAAATATTTTTTTTGTATATATATATTTTTTAAAAGTTACTCATTAAATACACAAAATGAATAGTTTTTAGAAAAAAATTTAGCTAAAATGAATTTTTTGTATTATTATTATTTTTTAAAAATAATCATAGTAATTTTTTTTTTATAATAAACGCCTTCTCGGGATTTTTTTTTTATTGATCAATTTTTTTGCCTTAGAACGCATCAATCAACTGTGATGGAATAGGGAATGGAGTGGACAAGAAAGAAGGTAAATTTAGAGATGTGATTTGGAAAAGAAAAGTGTACTATTAAAGATGGTGTTCTTCTAGAAGGTTTAAAATTTAATAGAATACAATTAAAAAATGAAAACTATTGTTCATGTATGAGCATGTGAAAAAGAAAGCCCACGAAGCCCACTTCTTCTAGAAGCTTGAGAGAGAGAGTGTAATAATTGAAAATACAAATAATAATTGAGAGAAAATAATAATAATATAATAGTGAATAATGAGTTTACGTAAATGGCCAAGCTTCGATGGTCTAGAAAGAAACCTCAAAAACCAACTTTTATTTTTCCCACTTGTCTACTACCAACGTACTAAACGTGTTTCTAAGAACTAGAGCTGCACAAAAGGAATCGCCAGTGGCGATGCGATGCGTCGCGACTCAATTTCTGGGATCGCGATGCATCGCGATTTTGCGGCAAAAGTCGCGATTTGTCGCGATTCCAGGTATGCGTCGCGACGCGTGAGGGGGTGATCCGAGATTTCTATCCAACGGCCAAGATGATGCCACGTCATCGATACGTGTGGTGTTTTTGTTTGTGGCAATAATAACATGTTTTTCACCCGAAATTTATTACCCAACCACAATTTTTACCTACTTTATTCGAATTCAACCCTAAAATTTCAATTTTTTTTTTTTACCCACTATCTCCTCATAATTATTCACCCACCACAATAATTATTCACCCACCCAACTCTCTCATCAAACCCTATAAATACCACCCCTTCCTCCCTCATTTCCTCACAACTTTTTTTTTTAATATCTTGTTTTATCATATTTATTTATTTGTTTTATCATATTTATTAATTTTAAATTAAATAACATACTTAAATAATAATTTTAAATAATTAAATTCGGGTAAAAACTAATAAAATTAAACATTGGAAATATATTAGAACTTTTGCCGCAAACAAAGCATTTGAACACCCTTTGAAATCGCGATGCGCCGCGATGCGTCGCGATCTCCTTCCCCGCGATGCGTCGCGATGCGCAACTTGGCGACTTTTGCCGATTAAGTCGCGATTGATCGCGACTTAGTGTTGTGCAGCTCTACTAAGAACTATGTTTTTCTTGTCATACTTAATTTTTATATATCTTTTTCTTTTCTTTTCTTTCAATTTTCACAAAACTATACTCTTTGCTATCTATTAGATTTATATATATATATATATATATATATATATTCATTTTCATAAATTTAGAATTAAAATAACTTATATACCCTCAAATATACATGGATATATATTTTTATGCTTTCTAATGATTTAAATGTTTGAATATGCGAAATTGTTCCTTGTTCATTTTTAACATTAAATATATCTCTATTTTCCAAAAAGAAAATTGTTATCAATATGTAATTGTAAAATTTTAAATATTTATGATATTAAAAAAAGAGAGAAAATTAAAGAGTATTATTATCAAATTAGACTAAGAGACTATCTTCTTCTTCTTTTTTATAATTATTAATAAATGTTTCTAAAAATAGAGTGTATATATTTATGAAAAATTGAACGGTATGGTACAGAGTACAGACAAACAACTTCCCGTATTCCATTAACTTTTTTTTTTTTTTTTGAATAAGATCCACCAAAATGTATAAATGTTTAAACTCCTTTGGTTATCTCAACAATAATATGTTTAATTTTGATTAATAAGGATAAGCTGTACATATTGTTATTTGTTAAATTATAGTGGATGCTAGCTCTCGTTCTCGTTGGACTGTTTCTTGATGATTAATCAGACATGTAAAAAAAAAAACGAAGATCTTTCTTTACCAAAGATTTAATTTGAGACTAAAATTGAAAGTAAATCGAATATTTAGACTCTCTATTTGAATTAAATAAATTATTATTTGAAATTCACAAAACAAATGTGTAGATATTGTCTTTATTTTTTTAGCCTATATAAGTACATATAGAAATATTAATATGGGGCAAATAGTCAAATAGCCAAACTTCAAACTTTAATTAGCCAAATAGCCAATGTTTTTACTAATATTGTCAAATAGCCAATTAACTATGTTAATAAATCACGAAAGACCTGATTACCTTGTATTAACGTGTATTAACGTGGTTAATTTGTTTAAAAATAATAATTATTTTTTTTTAAAAAAATTATTTTTTTTAAAAAAAAATAATAATTTTTTTGGTAAAATTTTAATCACGATTTTTTATTTTTAAACAAATTAACTCCGTTAATACACATTAATACGTTTATTAACGTATTAACGTGGTTAATTTGTTTAAAAATAAATAAAAAAATTTCAAATAAAATAAATAAATTTTTTTAAAAAAAAAATAAATTTTTTGTTAAAATTTTAATCACGATTTTTTATTTTTTAAACAAATTAACTCCGTTAATACACATTAATAAACGTATTAACGTAGTTAATTTGTTTAAAAATAAAAAACCTTGATTAAAATTTTAACAAAAAAAATATTTTTTTTTTCAAAAAAACAATAATTTTTTTTTCAATAAAAAATTATTTAAAAAAAAATAAATTAACCACGTTAATACCGTTAATATGTTAAAAGGGTATTATAGGTATAAAATATGTTATTAAATAACTATTTGGCTATTTCACAAAAAAAATAAAAGGTTGGCTATTTGGCTAATCAAACATTTCAATTTGGCTATCTCATGCTATTTCTCTATTAATATTATATACTGAAAAGAAACGTAGGTTTTATTTATATTTTGACCATAAATAGTAATTCACGACGAAAAGAAAAAGAAAATAGCATGACAACTAAGCAATCCAAATCTTAAGGTTACACAAAAAGAAACAGTTAACCGATTTTTTTTGTTTTATTTTGTTTTATCGAAAACCAATAGCGATTTAATCGCAAACTAAATTAAAGTGGTAAAAATCGAATATAAACTGAATATCCGGATTGGATTAAAACATGGATTTTGATTTTAGTATGAAACCGCAACCTAGATCCGCATACCTGTTTTTACCACTTTATATATCACTACATCTAATGTTATATATATATATATTATGTTAATATTAGTTATACTTATCATGACGTCAAAAATATTTTTCATTCACTCTTCGATGACTATTTTTTTTGCATTATACATGTTATAGTTGTGGAGGATAAGAAAATAATTATTTGATGTAATTACTGATGATCAGAACTAGAATTACGAACAAAGAATTAAGAACTTAGAACTTAGAACTATCAGTCATCTTTTAAGTCATCACTTCTTTCTTCCATGTGCGGACTTGTAAGAACTTTATCTATGTTATTTATGTATTTTGAAGTTTCATTACTTTTTGTATAATAGCTATGTGTCGTGGATCTTAAAAGCGGCTAATGTGATAAAAAAAAATCGATATTACCGCAATCAAATACTGATTATATGGTAATGCGCTTTTCCTTTTAATATAAGGGTGTTCGATTTTCATTATAGATATACCGAAATGCTGTATTCGATTTATTATTTATCAAATAACAAACTTATACCAATTTGTTCCCTCTACCAAATCCAATGCAACTTAGAAATCAGAAGTTCTGGCACATATTCGTGTAAATCCATAAATCATAAATTTTCGAATATGGATTTTCTTAGAATCGTAACTTCAAGTATTGAGTAAAATAAAGAACTAGAATTTTTGGTTATGGATTTATCGAGATTCTTGATCTCGGGGCCCAACGGCTAGATGATCTTGGCCATGGATCCTTTGGTCCAATGGTCCAGATTTTTCAAAGTTAGAAATAAAAATAAAAATAATTCTATTAAAAATCGACTGTTGTTTTTTACCGTTATTTTTATAATGTTAATAATTAAATCCGCTTCAATAATTTTTAACATTTTTAATCCTATAAATACCACTTCTCACCACCGATTCTTTAACTCAACTTTCATTCTCCACTCTCAATCTCTCAACATTATTCATCTCTCCCATTTTAGATTTTACTATATAATTTATATATCTTATAATTATTTACATACAGTACAAGCTCAAAATGACAGATCCTTACTTCAACTTCTACGATTCGTCTACGGCTCTGGCCAAGAGGCCATAACAACCTTCCACGAATGCTCCAACCATCGTGGCTTTGGCGGCTACCAAGGACGGGGGTTTCTTAGATCGGGCATTAGTCAACCGGTTCATCAACACTCATATTTCGATTCCATCATCAATCACCACAATGTCCCGATAAACTACCGCCTTATAAATAGGGTGGTTATCCTCAACCACAACAAAGTTTACAACCAAGTCCCGATGAAAATATTTTAGATTTAAATAATGCATACGGTGGTTATGTTTTCCTTGCCGCGGGTTGGGCTGCGCCTCGGAGCCCGGCCAATTTTCCCGGTCCGACATTTCGGGTCGGGAAATTAATCTAGTTTTAAATTAATAATAAAATATATAGAAAATTAATTTCAATTTTATTTATTAATTTATTCATTAAATAATTCGTTCTTTAAACCGTTAAATTAAATTACGTAATTATTTATCCTTGAACCATGGCTCTGATACCAATTGTTGGAAATCGGTGGTACCAGTCCGACTTCCTTACCACGATAATAGCCTCCGAGGCGTCCCAGTAAAATTTAAAAATTAAATTTTAAAGCGGAAATCTTGTTACCGGACTGACGACACAGATATCAGGTAATAATCATTTCTTTAAGATCTGATAAATATTTCAAATTTAATATTTTCATAATCATTATAAATAATCTAGTGGAATAGGATAAGAATAGAAAGCAGTAAATGGTTGCATTCATTGACCCAATGCATAAGGTCGTACCTCAGTTGACGATTCCGGCTGCGCGTTCTGACTTGGGCAGGGCTCCGCCGGTGCTGAGGGAAACTCCCGTACCGAAGCGTGGGCTTCGCCGGCAGGACTGCGTCGAAAAATTTAACTGACGGTTCTTTTAAAACTACCGGAGAAAAATATCTCCTAAGCCTAACCGGAAAAGAGATCAGAAGCAGAAAACTCGCAGACCCTAGAGAAAGAGGGAGAGAGAGATTTTTTGCTCTGGGGAAGGTGTGAAAAGTGTGTAGAATGAGCCTCCTATTTATAGGCTCAAGCTGTAACCGATTTGGAGATTTTTCCTCCCTTTATTCGAATTTATTAAATTAAATATGATTAATTATTTCAATCCAATGGTCCAGATTCAATCTCATCTAAATCCAATGGATATAATTAATCAGGGATTTAATTAAATAATAATACATGATAAGATCAAAATATTTAATCTTATCATCATATTAATATAATTCGAATTGTATATATATATATATATATATATATATATATATATATATATATATATACATATAAAAATTTGAATTTGCTTATGATTATCTAGATCCAATGGTTAAGAATAAATCTTAAACCAATCCAATGGATCAAATCAATTAGGGATAAAGTCAAATTCCCTAGGGTTTTATAAAACCCTAATTCGAACTCTTATCCCCATTTATATTTGAATTATATTATCATATATATATAATATTAATTAATTTCTAATCCGACGGTTAAGATTATATCTCAAAACCGATCAAACGGACACAATTAATTAAGCAAATTCAAAATACCTAAACTTGGTCACCAAGCTTCAATTTCGAATTACATTTAGGGTTAAAATCAATTATCTCAATTCAACGGTTGATATTAAATCATAACCGATTCAATGGATTAAATTGATTTTAGGGTTTTTCCAAAATACCAAAACAATAGGTACTTATGCCGCAAATATAAATTCTACAATTCTCATATTTGAATTTGGCTAGGGTTTGTATTCTCCAAACCCTAATTCGAATTTACACATGTAACAATATATAAATATATATTTTTATTTATTAATATAAATCTTTTAATTATTAATTAATTATTAATTAGATATTAATAATTAAATCCAAATAATTAAATTATATCAATAAACCTGATCTCAATATCACACATTAAATGTCATGGTGCCACACCATCATTTAAATTCGTGACATGTGATTTAATTTCATAGTTTATCTAACCGAGTCATAAACTTAGAAAATTCATAAATCAAAAACCGTAAGTCTGAATGACTTGGTTCAAAAAGAAAAGTTGCTTAGAATTTAATTTACAACAACATGGTGCTGTTAGAAAATCTAAATTCTAACTTTCTTGTTATCAGTTAATTCCGTGTACCAAAATATGGTACTTTTGCCACGCTGACGATAAAACTATCTGACGTCTGACACGACACAGACCTGTCAGTTTTATAAGTCGAGCCAAATGATTAAACATTATCCAGAATGTATTTTAATCACGTACGTATCATCCGTTGCGGAGCTATCCTGGGGACCATGGACCCGTATCACTTAAGCTCCAACGAACTGCTAGTTGTTCGTCAAACCTCGAAGTGATTCCACTATAGACCCGAGGCTGCACTCTTTAGTGATACGGTATATATTATTCCCTTATAACAGCAGGGTGTCCATTGATACAATCAAATTCGGGTTATTGTCCTTTCACTTGATGACTCAAACATGAGCAGGCGGTTTTTACCCTAATGCCCCTCATTGCATTTTCATCCTTGACTCAGTCAGTAATATTATGAGCAACCCACTTATGGTTTCGATTCATAACTTACGCGCGGGTACCTCTCACTTCTCACCACTGACAACCAAGGGAATCATCATGACTCTGAAGAGAGCTGTGTGATGCCCATGTCTATGATCAAGCTATCCTTACTACTGACTATCATGTTCCCAAAATAATAGTGTTGGGAACAGTGGTAATATCTTGTGTTCTTTAAAGGTTAAATCAAAGAACAATCAAGCCAGTAGCTCGGATTCATGATCACTCAGGACTTAGAACTAATATTCATTTGATAATCATTTTGTGACTCTACTACAAGTTATCAGTGACGGTCTTATATGATAACTTCTTGAGTTTAAGTCAGGTCCAGTCCAGTATGAAGACGATTCATACTTAATGCACTTCTAGTGAGTGTGACACACACATAATCCAGAATAGGATTGTCACTTACTCACATTAATGACCTTACACGATTAATGGGCTCCCACCCAGTTAATCAGGTCACGGACATTTTAAGTTCATTTATTATGATTATTAATTCTTCCTCACATCGACTCTGCTGTGATAATAATAGCATAATTGCATCCTTTATGAACTAAGGCATCAAACATTCTATTTTAGTCTACCAGAAACTATAATAAGATTAAAATAATAAGTATCTCTTTATTCAACGACTTGTCATAATCTTTTACAAATGGATAAATATCTTGTTTAAGGACACATATGTCCAACACAAAATTTGTCCTTTGTCTCTCCCTTCTGAGCGTTTGGCGTCTTCCTCGGGTATCAAAATTAGATTGGCGTCTTCCCTTATGAGTCTTCGTCGTCAGACGTTGGCCTTCAAGAACGTATCCCCCTGATGGACCTTCAAAAACATAGATCTGTTTTTGGGCTAGCCTTGGTGAGTCTAAAGCTGATTATGGGAAAGTCTTGGATTCCTCCGGCGCCATACACAAACTGTCGCACTAGGGCCGGGTCCTCCAAACTGTTACCACAAATTCCTAAGACTAGGGATATAGGTCGATGACCGTTGAGAACAAGAACCTCCGTAGGGCAGATCGGCGATCGTACCCTAATCAGACCTTTCACTAACCGTCGGCTCAGGACCGAGTCTTCCTGTCGGACATGCGTGTCCTCAAAAAAGATATTTCTCCATTTGTAAAAGATTATAACAAGTCATTGAATAAAGATGGTACTTATTATGTTAATCTTATTATAGTTTCTGGTAGAGTAAAACAGAATGTTTGTTTCCTTAGTTCATAAAGGATGCAGTTATGTTATTATTATCACAATAGAGTCAATGTAAGGATGAATTAATAACCATAAAAAATGAACTTAAAACGACCATGACGTGATGAACTGGGTGGGATCCCATTAATCGTACAAGGTCATTAATGTAACTAAGTGACAATCCTATTCTGGATTATGTGTTTGTCACACTCACTAGAAGTGCGTTAAGTGTGAAGTGTTTTCACACTGTACCGGACGTGACTTAAACTCAAGAAGTTATTATATAAGACCGTCACTGATAACTTGTAGTTGAGTCACAAAATGATGATCAAAGATGAAAATGCAATGAGGGGCATTAGGATAAAAACCGCCTGCTCATGTGTGAGTCATCAAGTGAAAGGACAATAACCGAATTTGATTGTATCAATGGACACCCAGCTGTATAAAGGGAATTATATATACCGTATAACTAAAAAGTGCAGCCTCGGGTCAATAGTGGAATCACTTCGAGGTTTGACGAACAACTAGCAGTTTGTTGGAGCTTAAGTGATACGGGTCCATGGTCCCCGGGATAGCTCCGTAACGGATATTACGTACGTGATATAAATACATTCTGGATAATGTTTAATCATTTGGCTAGACATCTAAAACTGAAAGGTCTGTGGCCAACATCAGATAGTTTTATCTTCAGTATGGCAAAAGTACCATATCTTGGTACTCAAAATTAACTGATAAAAATAAAGTTAGAATTTAGATTTTATATCTGCACCATTATGTTTTAAATTAAATTCTAAGTAACTTTTCTTTTTGAACCAAGTCATTTCGACTTACGGTTAGTGATTTACGTATTTTCTAAGTTTATGCTCGGTTCGATAAACTATGAAATTCAATCACATGTCATGAATTTAAATGATGGTGTGACACCATGATATTTTAATGTGTGAATTGTGATATTGAGATCAGGAATTTTTAATATAATTTAATTATTTGAATTTAATTATAAATAATTAATAGATTTATATTAATAAATAAAATATATATTTATATATCTTTAGTGTGTAAAATTCGAATTAGGGTTTGGTGATAGGAAACACTAGCTAATTTGAATGGTAAGTTTTGGACATTTCATATTTGTGGCATAAGTACCAAATGTTTTGGTATCTTAGCAAATCCCTAAAATCAGTTTAATCCATTGGATCGGTTATGATTTAATATCAACTGTTGTATTAAGATAATTGATTTTAACCCTAATTTTTATTCGAAATTGATAGCTTGGTGATCTAGTTTAGGTATTTCGAATTTGGTTATTTAATTATATCCGTTGGATTGGTTTTAAAATTTAATCTTTACCGACGGATTAGAAATTAATTATTATTATATATATATATATATCATATATAATTCAAATAAATAAAGGATAACGAATTTGAATTAGGGTTTTGTTAAAACCCTAGGGTATTTGATTTTCCCCTAATTGATTTGATCCATTTGATTGGTTTAAGATTTATTTTAAACCATTGGATCTAGATAATCATTATGTAATTCGAATTTTATTATATACATATAATTTGAATTTGATAAATATAAAGATAAGATTATATATTTTGATCTTATCATGTATTTGTTATTTAATTAAATCCCTAATTAATTATATTCATTGGATTTAGATGAGATTAAATCTGGACCATTGGATTGGAATAATTAATTATATTTAATTATAAGAATTCAAAAAATGGGAGGGAATATCTCAAATTCGGTTACAGTCTGAGTCCTATTAATAGGAGGCTCATTCTACACATTTTTCATACATTCCCTAGAGCAAAAACTCTCCCTCTCCCTCTCTCTCTAGGGTCTGCGAGTTTTCTGCTTTTCATCTTATTTTTTTCTGGTTCGGCTTAGGAGGTGTTTTCTCCGGTAGCTTAAAAAGAACCAACCGTTTAATTTTGCGACAGAGTCCGGCCGGCGAAGCCCACGCTCCGTTACGAGGAGTACAGGAGAATATCCCGGAAGATCACGGGAGTTTTCCCTTAACCCCCGACGAAGCCCTATAGAGATTCAGGGTGCACAACCGAGATCATCACTAGAGGTACGGCCTTATGCATTGGTTAATAAATGCAACCATTTATTGGTTTCTATTTATTCCTTATTCGACTAGCCTATTAATAATATTTATGAAATATTAAATTAGTAATATTCATCGGATCTTGATGAAATGGTAATTACCCGATATCCGTGTCGTCGGGACGATAACAAGTTTTCCGCTTTAAAATAATTTTTTTAAATGTTACCGGGACGGCTCGGAAGCTTATTTCTTGGGAATGAAGTCGGGAATCAAACCCTGATTTCCAACAATTGGTATCAGAGCCAACGTTCAAGGATAAATAATTACGTAATTTAAATTATCGGTTTAAAGAACGAATTATTTGATGAATAAATTAATAATTAAAATTGAAATTTCATTTCTAGATATTTTAAATATTAATTTTTAATTAGAAAATATACTCGATACAAAAATTCGAACCGTGTAAGTGATCGGGCTGCATACCGCAGTCCAACCAGGGCCTAGGGCAAAATCCTTGCGGGTTGCCCTGGCGAAATCATAACCCGTAAACATAGTGCCTATGTTTTGTCATTATTAATATGTCGAATTAATGATAGATATAAATAATAAAGCGTAAATGTAAAGTGTTCATTATTAATCGGAAAAATCTCAATCGTACAATATTATTTTAATGATTAAATAATATTGTCTTATTTAATATTAAAATATGGATGATAATTCTTAGGAATGGTATCATTGACTTATTTTAAAATTTCATAAATAATTATTAATAAGTCTTAAAGAAATTTAATGATAATTCTTGGAGAATAAGTATCATTAAAATCTAATTATAAGTATTCATCATAAATATAATTTGTTATAACTTATTTTCATAACCTGTAAACATAGCGTCTATGTTTTGTCATTATTAATATGTCGAGATTAGGATAGACTTAAATAACAAAGTGTAAATGTATAAGAGTATTTATTATTAGTCAGAAAAATATTAATCGTACAATCTTGCCTAAGGAAGAGGGAATTAAAAGTTGGGCCGGTTCACCATCCACTTCTCGGTGACCGGTTAGGACCCCTCCCATCTACTTGGAGAGCGTAAGGATTGACCTATCACTACCGACAAAGTAATAAATACTATAAAGGCTATATTATCAAATTACGCGTCGTAATTAATAAAGCCTTAATATAAACTTTTAATGTGTCATTAAAGGAAAATATATAATAAGTTTTAATTAACTTATGATAAGAATTAAAAACGTTATCTTAACAAAACAATGGAAAGTATAGAAAATCATAAAGGTCTCCATTATTACTGTCACAAGGTCTGCTAACCACACCGCCTCGAGTCACCCTAGTCTGTCCATTCCTTAATGAGGGTGTTCTCGTGGGAGGTTTGACATCGTGATAGTTCCAAATGAATATGGGGACGGAGGAATCTTGGAAATGGACCGCGAGTCACCCTAGATTAGTGACCATTCCGTAAGGATGGCGTTTCTAAGAGGATCTTGAGAAACGAAAATAATGGGTTAAGCTTGCACGAAAGTTGGCGCTTCCCGACCGTCTATGGTGATAGTTAATAATCATAGGGAACTTGGTTGGTTCTTGTTTTAAATATTAATTAAGTTTATGACTAAAACATAGTTTAACCTAACTACACGGTTGATACAGCGAGTCACCCTGGAGTGACCACGCCACTAAGGACGGCAACGACGTGTACAGTTGGTTAAATTATCACGAAATAGTTTAAGGGTTTAATTAACGTTTTCCAGGAACATGTTTGCATTATGTAACTATTTCAAACCAAATTATGTACCTAAAACATTCTACCCATAATAAATTTTAATAATTTTCTTTTTCAATGCTAGTTAAAATGTCTGATCCAATCAACATACTGGATAATGATCAAGAGTCTGTTAACTCTTATTCACCTAATGAGCAAGAATCTGAGGAGCCATTAACGATTTTTGAGAAAGATGATGAATGGTTCAAATACGATAGTGAGTACAACCTTCTTGCTCACTATCTTGACCAATAACATCTCAAAAGTCAGGCTTACAAGGATGCTATGCTCAAGACGTCTCACGAGTAAATTGAGAGACTATTAAAGAAAGTGAATAAAGTAATGGGACTTGTCAATGAGGCAATTGCAAAAGATAACAAAAGGAAGACTGAATCGAAAGCCGAACCTAGGAGAAAGGAAAGAAAAGTTAGTTTGTCGGCAATGTGTTTCCACTGGAAACATTCCAGTGTGGAATAAGAAGGAAAGTGAAGGGGCAACTTAGATGCCGCCAACACCTCAGTTCACCAAAGGGTTAAACTTTTTCTGAACAATTCATTAGATTTTATTGGAAGAGATTCCATCTCAGATCAATAGATTAAAATTATAAACATTGCGAGCATTTTAATGCAGAAGTGGCTTGTGCTAAAATGAGAAACGGACATGGAGCTCTAAGCATTGAATGATGGCTCAAACAAAGAGAAAATGGGCATATTATGTGCCGAGAATGCTTACGGGCTTGGAGAGGTGATGACTCTTCTGTTAACCCCATAATTAGTTTTTTATTGGAGAGATTTTTCTCAGATCCATAGATTAAAATTCTAATATTTTCTCTCTCTCTTTCAGGTGGTGGGAGTTCCTACGATGGGAGCTCAGTTGCAAACGATAGCGAGTAGTATTCGGGTGTCTCGAAGAAGGCAACTTGTTTGAAGTTTACATTCGATTTTAATTTTATTGTTATTTCTATTTATTTTGCATTTGTAAGACCTCAACTTATTTTCAAGATATGTTTATTGCAAGTATAATTCTTTATCAATAAAAATGTTTTTTTTCTTGAATTATTTGAAATGTCCATATGAGAATAAATAAAATGACATGGTACTTTATTTATAGCCTCCAATAAATATAATCTTATCATTTTGATAATGTAGAATGTCATTTTTAATCATGATGATTAATAGAGAATGAACACAAAGATTATTACTCATGATAAGAATTGCCAACAGTGTTGTCATATAAGAGTGCAGAAACCACGGTCCCAAATCAGAACGAAATGATACTCAGATGTAGTGGGAGGTTGTTAAAACCAAAGACACTATGAGCTATCAAAGTTTCATTAGAAACTTAGAGAATACTCAGATGTCGTGGGCAGTTATTAAAACCAAAGACACTATGAGTTATCATAGTTTCATTAGAAACTTAGAGAATACTCAGACGTAGTGGGGGGTTATATAGAACGGTTAAACACTACGAGAATACTCAGTTGGTATTTCACCTAGCTGTTACAAACACTAGCGTTGAAGATCACATAGGCTACAAGCAAGCTATGGTTGATCCTGATAAGAGAGAATGGCAGGAAGCCATAAACCAAGAAATAGAATCAATGGATTCTAATGAAGTCTGGGAACTTGTAGACTTACCGGATGGTTTCAAAACCATTGGCTGTAAATGGGTATACAAGAGAAAGAGAGGAGTGGACGGGAAGGTGGAAACCTTCAAGGCTAGACTAGTGGCAAGGGGTTTTACCCAGAGGGAAGGTATTCATTTCGATGAGACCTTCGCTCCATTCGCTAAGTATAAGTCCATCCGGATTCTCATGGCCATAGCCTGTAGTCTCAATTATGAGATTCGGCAGATGGACGTCAAAACCGCATTCCTGAACGTGTACATTAATGAGAACATCTATATGGACCAACCAGAAGGGTTCGTGCAACAGGGTCAAGAAGGGAAAGTTTGTAGATTATTCAAGTCCATTTATGGATTGAAGCAAGCTTCCAGATCCTAGAATCTAAGGTTTGATGAAACTATCAAGACCTATGGATTCATTCAGAACATCACTGAGGCCTGCATTTATAAACTCAATGATGAGTCCGTGGAGATTTTTCTTGTTCTATATGTTGACAATATTCTTCTCAATGGAAACAGTGTGAAAAGATTATCGGACGTGAAAGCGTGGCTATCTACGCACTTCCAAATGAAGGACATGGGAGAAGGCAATCATGTTCTTGGGATCCGTATCTTTAGTGATCGCAATAACAGGCTTATGGCCTTATCACAAGCAGCTTACATTGATAAGGTGCTTGAACGCTTTGCAATGGAAAACTCCAAGGGAGGTAATTTACCAACCAGACATGGAGTGTTCCATAGTAGGAAAAAGTGCCTAACTTCTCCGGAAGAACAGGACGAGATGAGGCGGATACCCTATGCTTCAACAGTGGGAAGTCTGATGTATGCTATGCAGTGTACTAGGCCAGACATCTTTTACGCTGTTGGAATAGTTAGTAGATACCAATCCAACCCTGGTATGGCTCACTGGACTGCAATGAAGAATATTCTAAACTATCTACAGAGAATGAGAAACAATATGTTAGTGTTTTCAGGGTCAGAAATGAATCTACTAGGATACACTTATTCGGACTTTATGTATGATAAGGACGCGAGAAAGTTGACGTCGGGAGCAGTGTACACCCTTGCTGGTGGAGCGATATTCTGGAGAAGCGTAAAGCAATCCTGTATCACAGATTCCACAATGGAAGCTGAATATGTGGTTGCCTGTGAAGCAGCCAAAGAATCAGTTTGGCTAGAATTTCTACATAGAGTTGGGTGTAGTCCAAGATGTATATGGGCCCCAAACGCTGTATTGTGACAACAGTGGCGCGGTGGCAAATTCTAAAGAGCCCAGAGCGTAACGCCCCGGCTGCTCAATCGAATCGATGACTGTCCCCACAGGCCAATACGAGTATTTTCAGCGTGCTTTGTCCTTACTCACACGCTCCCCGGGAAACTCGCACGCTTAACTTTGGAGTTCCTATGGAAGGGCTACCGAAAAGAAGATGCATCTTGTTAACATAGGTAGTACTAATCAATTCATTTAAGCCTCTTCGACCATACATTCCCATACCTGTATGATCTATGATAACCGTGCAGTCCCATACCTGCATAATCTCGGGAACGTCCCATCAGCACATCCCCTTCCTAGGCGATGTGGGATTGCACAGCTTACCCGGTCTTGCCCTCATGGCTCAGGCGACGTACGGGTTGTGAAAATAGCTACATAAGACAATCTAGCTGATCCATTTACCAAGACGTTGCCGGAGAAAATATTCAGGAGGCATCTGGAAAATATGGGCGTGAAAAAGACATGAGTTACTTCTTTAAGTACAAGTGGGAGATTGTTGAACATGTGTGTCCTTAAACAAGATATTTATCCATTTGTAAAAGATTATGACAAGTCATTGAATAAAGATGATACTTATTATGTTAATCTTATTATAGTTTCTGGTAGAGTAAAACAGAATGTTTGTTTCCTTAGTTCATAAAGGATGCAACTATGTTATTATTATCACAACAGAGTCAATGTGAGGAAGAATTAATAATCATAATAAAAGAACTTAAAACGTCCGTGACCTGATTAACTGGGTGGGAGCCTATTAATCGCATAAGGTCATTAATGTGACTAAGTGACAATCCTATTCTGGATTGTTGGTTTCAGAAAAACCCTAGATCTGTTAGGGCTAATCCAGGTGTAACGCACGTCTTAAAGCGTTTCTGGGTTGCTATATCTTGTAGAAATCTTCGTTAGGGCTTTGCATGCAGGAACCCTGGTACTTATACCCTTCTCCGATCTTTTTCCCAGCGTTAGCTTAGGAGCTAGGTTAGTCTTCTAGGTTCCGTAGATAATCGTGAACCTTTTCTCTGTTTTGACTCTGGCTCGTGTTTCAGGTCTGGGAGGAGTACTCAAACTCCTTCTCTCCGGAGTGATGATGTCGCTGGTGGAGCTCACCGTGGAACAACATTATCAACAAACAAAAAAAAAATCATAATTAGACATTAGTACACCTACAAATTAATTCAATGTATTGGCACACCATTTTATCCTTACTAGACACTTGCAAACTCAAATTTTCTTTAATCAATAAATCCACGGATAAGATATTATATCATCACTTAATTCAAAAAAAAAAAAAAATTAGTGCCAAAACCAAACTTACACCATATCATCTTTAACACGTTCTGTACAAGTACATATAAATATAATTTTCAAAGCCTAGAAGCCCTGAGTATAAGCGAGTAAGGCGGACGTTTGAAACCCCTCAAATTTCAAAGACTCCAATTTTATTAGATATAAAAAATTTATACTTAATTAAATATAAAAAAAATTTAATACTTTAAAGTCCTAAAAAGAATTACTTAACCTAAGGTCCCAACTAAAAATGACAAATTCAAGACAAGCCTACCTAAAAGCTTATTATATAATTTTCTAGCACAAACTAAATACAAACTAATCTAACTTCACCACTTATTGAATATAGTTACGGACTTAATTTAATGAGCATTGTCATTGATAATTGTTTCACATTTTCACTATCAAATTTCAAATATGATGTCCTTAAAAGGAGTGTTTTGGCGTTATTAGAAGTGGCACAAACCAAAAAGCATCTCAAAGGCCATTGGATTGAATGAAGTTTATTTGTTTTTTAGAATCACATCAATGCATCCCTAAGCTGTGTACATTGGTGTATTTACTTGTTTAATTTTCATTTGAAACCTATCAAATGGCCACACGATAATATGATGTGAAACTCTTAGTTAAGAATTGATGGGATTACCGACTATATTGATAATCACGTTGGACTTTTAAAACATTTACTAATTAATTTTGGACAAACTTTAGATAAACCATGCCAAAATCCTAAATTCAATTCAATTTTAATTCATGTTATTCTGGAATAATGCAATACACTAAATAGCTACACTACTACAATAGTGAGAATGTACCTCAGGACTAACACAGTCAGATTTTAAGACGGTTTTAAAAAAAATAATCGTATAAGATTAAAAAATTTAACTTTGCGCAACGGTAATAACCGTCGTACAAAACCTAACACGCTAGGAAGAGAAGCCTCTGGGCTATGTTTATAGAAATGCATGTAAAAAATCATTCCACTCAAACAAAATTACAGTCTTCAAAATCTAATAATTGAAAAAAGAAACTAAAGAGGCAAATAAATCGAATAATCATTACGAAAAGAATATTAAATTATGAATCTATCATGAAAGTTTCGATCAATTTTACAAGAAGATGTTCAGAAGAAGGGGAAGAAGAATCAATAAATCGATAAATTACTGTCCAAGTGAATTTCAATGATACACAAGTTACAGTTTTTTTGTTTTTGTTTTTTTCGCGGGCACAAATCGCACCATCAGCTACAGGGCAGCTAAAACCGGGATGAACTTTTTGCATGTATGAACAGTGTCATCTCGGTCCAAGCTCGTTTCGCAATTTTGACTTTTTTGGCGTTTGAAAGAATCATTCCATTGAAGTTTCCACATCAATATGATATGCTCTGTTTGTTGTTGTCTCTTTTGAGCTGAACCTTTAATTTCTTACCCGCCAATTGGAACCCGTTCATCATACTAATCGCATTTTGCGCCGCCTCCGGTGACTCGTAACTTACAAATCCTGGGTACAGATGGGTTGTTTAAGAGACTGATATCCCGAGAGTTAGCTTTGTGAATATAGCAGAAAGGAACTAACCGAAACATTTGCTGACTCCAGTTGCCTTATCGACGAAAACCTTGGCACTCAAGACTCGGCCAAAAGGCTGAAATGCGTTGGCGAGTTCTTGGTCCCCGTATTCTTGAGGTATGTGATAAATAAATAAATTAGCGCCGGGCGGACCTGATTAATCGAGAAAAAGAGTGATTCAGAATGCATTAAAAAGCCTCGTATCAGAACCAATCAAGAAAAAAAAGATTTAGCACCTTCAATCTGACCAGAACCTTTACTTGACCCAGGAGATATTGCATTGTTACTGTTTGCAACCGCCGGAGGAACGGAACCGGGTGTACTATTTAACGGTCGGTGGTTCATCACTCCCCCGGGGTATGGCATCGGATGCTGGATTCCTGGCATTCCGTGATAGGCCGATCCAACGTAATTTGCAGGGGCCACACCGAAATTTCTGGGGGGCATATTCTGGCTGAGATCGGGACTCATCCCGCGGATAGCGTTTCCCTGGTTCACCGGTGGTATCATGTTATGAAAACCAGGCTGGTTTTGCATCGGCGAGAGACGGTATTGCATGAGGCCGTAAGTTCCCGGACCCTAGAAGGAAATAGCGGTACCCAATCACTCGTTGAATTTATTTAGTTTATTATTTCTTAACTGATCATTACTATGTATATGCTCATTAGAGTCGTATGATATGTAGGTTTATTTAGCTTGCTATTTATTTTAACCATTATGTAGCCATCTTTAATTTTATTTAAGCCTTATAAGTCAGAAATAAAAATATCCGAAAATTATTGATCGAAAATTAACCAAATGCATTTACAACTAACCTGGTAACCATAACCATTGTACGGTGGAGCATAACCCATTGGCAAGGCTCCAAATAATGAAGGATGTTGCGAATCAGCGTTCTGGAGATTCGAGATGTGGGAATGGGCTTTCTGTGCTTTTCGTGCTTGTCTTTCCTTTTCAGTATCGGCCCATTTGACAACCAAAGGAGCGCTTGAACCCTGAAAGGTAATAAAAACATTAACCATACACATCTCGAGCCAGAACAGAACCTAGCCTTACAATATATAAAATATATAATAAATGGCAGACAAAATCCATATAAAGTCTTGATATCATATCCAGATTTTGCACTTTAAGCAATAATGACTTCAAATATTACGTTTGAGGGGCCACATGTTGAATAGATCTTACATACAAATGAAATTTGTAAATTTTTGCTTCGTTTTTTTTTTTTAAAGCAAAAACTACCCTTGATGTTGTTGTATTATAAATTTCCAGCTGCAAAAAAGTTTCATTATCGTATTTGCCTCAATTTCGGCTAGGAGAGTCCAAAGTCACGTATTTCAGGAAATTTTGAATGTAAAAAGTAATGAAATTATGAGAATAGCCGAATAGGGTAATTTTCTCATTAACTTAAATTACAATTTTAAGTAATCTTAGAAAAAGTAGGAAAATGATAAATGAAATTCTAATTCTAGAAATATAAATATAAATATTTCCTAATCAACTGAATAAATGATGAATGTGATATATATTTTCTACAAAACGTTTCAGGCTTTCAGCCACCATGATAAATGTTTAAACACAAACCTCCATTTTGTGTTTTCCGTTGATTGCTGCCAGCGCTGCAAGAGCTTGTTCTTTCGTTTCGTACTTCAGAAAGGCACAACCTGCAATTACGAATTTTGTATAGAGAACCAGTAATTTAGTTGAGAAACAAAACGTCTTTTAATTAATAGTAACAATGGAACGAATTATATATGATCATAAAATGTACCTTTGCTTGTTTGCTGGGATCCTCTTAGTATTTGCAGGTCCTTTATACTTCCATAATTAGAGAAAAGCGCAGAGACATCAGCTTCGGAAACATTCTTAGGAAGCATACCAACAAAAAGCTTGTGTTCTGTATTACAATCCAGTCGGATAACGATAATTCAAAACTCATGGCCTTATAAGTGCATTATGAAAAAAAAATTAAACAAAAACATTGATATTAATCTGCGATATTATCACACCTAGCCTTTCCAACTCGCCATCTGCGTACTTCACTTGCAACGGGGTAGATGCCTGAATGAACATAAACAAAAGGGTACATTTCAAGCAGACAAGAAAACACAAAGACATGCGCACACGTAGACAATACAGGTGACTTAGATCACGTTTTTCAACCAAGCTCAATTTCTACTTCTTGCATTGATCAAAAGGCAAGAACCCTAATCGGAATTCGGATATATTTGGGATTCTAGTTTGCTCATGTAATGCAGACTTAAGCATGCAAACATAGACGTTGATTAAAGCCTGATGCTACATTTTCCATTTCTGAAAGGACACTAAAAGCTTGGAAACTGAGCTAAGCATAGCCAAACACAGTAGCAACTAGCAACATTAAATTCGTCATAATTACCATACACATTAGGTTTGATTCCCAGGTCTTCAATCACACCTATGTAGGTATTTAATTTCAAATATGGTAATGATTAAGCATGGATTGGCTTCCTAATCTGATCATGGCTCCGTAATTATCACCCAATTACGCATGCGAAGAGAGAGATCGAACGAAGCTGCACTAACCCCAGGCAAAGTCTTCTTGTTGTCGCACGCATTGACCGCCTTATCAGCCTCCTGCCTCGACGGGCAAATCACGAAGCAACACCCTGCGAAATCAACAACCGTCACCGAATCAAAGCCGAGACGCAGGCATTGCTCGAAGGCCGGACGGCGAGTGCAGAGAGAGAGAGAACGAACCTCTGGAGGCGCGCGTGACCTTGTCCTTGATGATGTTGACCTCGTCGACGATGGCGAACTCCTGGAACATGGCAAGGAGCTGAGCCTCGGTCATGTGCTTGGGGACCTGGCCGACGAAGAGCTTCACGCTCTCCTCCTCGTCCTTCTTCGCCTCCGCCATTGACGCCTCGCCGAGCTTTCTCTCTCCAACGAAGACGAAGAAGAAGAGGAAATGTGAAGGTTTCTCTCTCCTCGGATCTTCTTCAATTCGTTGCGAGACTTTTTCATGGCTGCGGGATTACGGTTCTGCCCTCGTAGTTCGGGGTTATTACGGGGCGTGCCACTACAGCTGTCTCTGTCCCTCGGCCTCGTGTTGGATGGTTGTACTTGTACAGCTCGACTCGGAAGCCGATACTCAAATGACGCCTTTGCCCTCGCCTTGTCTTTAACGGCGACTCTCACGTGGGTCCATCCTAGTTCTTCCAAAATAAAAACGGATAATTGCTAATTTGGATTTTTTTTTATTTTATATATAATTGGCAAAAATGCCCCTTTTATTTTCAGTTATTACAACACATGACCCCTAGAATTTTATATTTTGTCGACAATACCTTGTTTTTGTTTTGAGTAGTACAATGACATTTTTTTAAGGCAGTTTTGTAGCAGTCGGAATCGAACCCACAACCTTTACTTTGAAGGTGGTGTAAAATTATCACTAGGTTATCCTAGCAACCACAGCAGCACAATAACATTAATTGCACAGTATGTGATTTATTCTAAGATATTTTAATGGTTTTGCTATTTTAGTGTTAATAATGGCAAATGTGATTCAACTAGAATGTCATGGATCCAAGATTTTTGTTTTCAATGGCAAATATATTTAAATTTTATTCTTCTGTGGTTTGAATATATTCAAAATTCATTTTACGGCGATTATACTGCTCTTAATCTTTTAAGAAAAAACTCTCGAATTCACAATAAAGTAAAATTTAAAAATATTTAGTCTAAAATTCATTACAAAACATTTCACCCTAGGAGTTCATTCGTCACCTAGCCTGACAAATCCTATATGTTTCGTTAACGTTTTACTCTAAAAGCTCATTTGTCGTTTTTTTTCCTCGTGTGTATCGCTTGATAACGAGTGATAATTTTGAATCTCATTCTTGGAAGGGAAATAGTTTAATATGGATTTTTTTTCATACTTTCTAAGTCTTTTTTTTCTCCATTCTTAATATTTGAAATTTTCACTCCCTCGAAGAGCATTTACCCGATACTTTACTCGAGATCGTATCTTATTACATTTCGAAAATGATTAAAATATAAGTATTTTTAATAAAAGAATAAACAACATGAAACGCAAATTGAGAGCCAATTGCTGTTATTTTTATTATAAACAAGTTGAGATTTTGGTGCAATAATAAAATATATATATATATATATAATATTACATGCCCATTGAGGTTTTATGAATAAGATTTGATGGTCAAGTCAAACAAGTTGAGTGGATTTAAGGCTTAAAATATTGACTTATTGAGAGTTACAGCGATGCCAGCTATTTATATTTTATTCTCAATCAATAATAAGATCTCTATATTTTTTCATTAGGGCTTCTCCGACGTAGCGTCATTACGCTATTATAGTGGCAAGGAGTTACTTTTTCTCCACCAACCGAACTGCAAAAACAACGGCATAATGGCGTAATTCAATTTTTTTCAACAGTGTCACACTATATATAGTGTGCCACTATTCACGACGGGAAAACTTTTTATTAATTTTTTATTAATTTTTTTATTTAGTTTAAAAATGATATTATATTAAAATAGTGTGATTAATGATACTAAATTAAATATAATTTGTATTATTACCTAAAAATGACTATTTTTTATACGTAATGTATATTTTTATTTACAATGAGATTATATTAAATTAACTCTTAATTATTTTTAATTTAATTAATATAGAATATTAATCTGTATAAGCAAAATTACTACAGATATTGATTATAAGAAATAGATAATAAAGTTCAATTAAAACATAGACAAATCAAAGATAAAGAAGCTCATTTTGATCTCCGAAATGCACTAATTGAACACTTGTGGAGTGAATTTGGTAATTAAGAGCATTATAAGTACGATGTAATTTATCTTGTGTGTGTTTTAGCTATTATAATGTAATTTTTTTATAAGTAATGTAATATTTATTTGAATTTGAATTAGTTTTTCAATTTATTTATTTTTGTAATTATATTATAATTAATTAATGATAATCATAAGATTAAGAATAAAATTAATTAATGAATACATAATAATTAATTTGTTAATTGAATGACAAGGAATTATTAAAATTATTAAATAATAAAAGAATCTTTGATTTATTAATATTATAATAGAGAATATACCTTTTAGTGTTAGCTTTAGTGTTGTGGTTGGAGATGAAAAAAAATTGGTGCTAAATTGACACTATAATGGTGTAATTTCAACACCAAATTTAGTGACAAGGTTGGAGATGCTCTTAGGAAATATTCTCTATTTTTGTGTTGTCTTCTTTCTCCTATTGGAAAGTGTTCCTCTATTTCAAAAAGGAAAAAGAGAAGAGCCCTTTTCATTGTGGGAGTTCTTTTCACGTTTAGATACTTTGCAAAATAAATAAAAGCTGATGTGTTACTGTTTATTCTCTATTGTAAATTTGGTAAAAAATAAAAATCCATTTTCTTACATCAAACATACTTTACATGTTTTTTTTTTTTTTAATGGATACATACATGTTTTTCTGCAGCCTAATTGTTGATATCGATAGTCTTTTTCCTCGTTCAATTAATAATTTTATATATGGTTTATACTTTATTTATTGAGTAACGGTTGGAGGACGAAAATTTTAACGGAGGTACTAATAGAGATACAAAACGAAAGAATTCAAATTTTGTCTGGGCAAAAAACATATAAAAAAAATTTAGAACCTATTGCTCCACTATTTGAAAGTATTGGAACTTTTATGAGTCAGTTGATGTCCTGAAGTATTATGAGTTTATACGATTCAACTTTTACGATCTTTGATTTAAAGGTTAAAGTTTACGAGCGTATTCCTAACACGTTTATTTTGGGATCAGATGGTTGACCGAGATGAACAACATAAATACACATATGGACAATAAATTTATGGTTCCCGTAATTGTGATTTAGGGGAAGAAAATTAGTACTCGTTTGGAGCTTAACGGTCTCATAACTCGGTAACTGAGTAATTTGCAATAATAATAGAATAATGTAGTGTCGTCTAAAAGGTATACGGGGATAAGCTTTATAAGATGAAAATCAAAATAGTACGAAAACTTGGATCCTGATAATCTGATTGTATCAATGGATTCTTGAGTCGAGAAGATATAATCAATATGTACTAAAGATTTCATCTTCGAGCTATAATGAACTGTAATCAAAGTTGGTGAAAGTTATTCGCTTTCACTGTACCTTAAGTACGTATATCCATTTGTGTCATTTGTAGCTCCATAAGAACGACATTGCAATTATTATGTTTATTAAATATAGAATAGATCCAATAAGGAATGATTCGTGATTGTTTTCATGAAATCACTAGTTATCGTAATGGTGGCAAAATTACCAAATGGTGAAAAACGAGAAACTAAAATATATGATTGAATTTATTTCTTCAGCACTTCTATTTTTTGGGAAATTAAATTCTCATGAATTTATTTTTTTAAATCATGTCATTCCGATGCACGGTTTGTTTATGGGCATACAGTTTTTCGGCTGAGGCCAAAATTGTCATTGTTATAGAAATCAAAATTTAGAGTAAATTATATATTGAAATTAATTCAACGAAGATTAAATAAAGAGAATTATTAATATAATTTTAATTATTAGATTGAATTATTAATATTTATATTAATAGTTAATTAATAATTAAATACATTTATATTAATTAAATTAATTTTTAATTAATTAATGGCGAATTTAAATCAATATAAAAACTTAAAAATAACATGGGATTTATTTTGAAATATTATGTGATATTTTCTTGAAAATTATAATTTGGATTTATATTTTATTAGATTTATATAGTTAAATCAAATCTTTTAATGAATATCTGCAAATGGTTGAGATAATCTCCCTAACTTTTTGACGGATTTTCTCTCAAAGTGGTTAGGTTTTTTTCCTACTAATAGGGGAGCCCAAAAACCACAAAACAGACTTCTCAAAAACTATAAAATTCGCCTCTCTCTCTCTTTTTAGGGTTTCTGCGATTTTCTCTTGGTTCGAAACCCCGATTTTTGCCTTAAGTGCTACAGTTTATTCAGTAGGAGACCACACATCCCGTCGTTCAAGTTTGGTAGAATACATTGGAATACTAGTGGGAGCTATATTCGAGATTGATAAAAAAAATCTTGAAGAATTTTTTGCACAAAGCTCAAGACACGAAGACGAACCTGAAACGAAGTTTAGAATTGTGCAGCCAGAATCATGAGCAAAAAGGTACACAATTTATTTACTGATTATGATAATTATTTATTATTTGTCAAGCTCAGTTACTTCGTGATAATGATTTAGAAAATTAAAACAAAATTATCTATCACGATCGGAAAGATTAATTTTTTTATGCAAAATCGGATGGGGTAATGAGAATTATTGGTATCAGACACTAATTATTGTTGAAATATTTTTTAAAGGTTACCCCACGCGTTGTGTATAATGAGCAATACTTAATTAGGGGAAATTTTGAAAATCGGAACCCCAACAAATAGATCATACAACTGTGTTATTTAAGTGGTCTTTCGGTTGTGTTGTTTGAATGTAAATAGTTCTGGAATCGATATCGTTCTGGTACCGATTCCGAGTCCCGCCGCAGATCTAGACCTAAATCGGTCACCGCCGACTATTGCAAAATTGTAATCGTTGATTGAGGCACACAATTTGACCTTTTAAAAATTTACAATTAATTTTCCTGATCGTGATGAATTAATTATATTTAATTTATTAACATGTTTATTGATTTTAATCCGAGCCTTGAATAAAAGTGAATTATCTCATAATTGATAAATACAAGAACATGTACTTGACACCTTCGGCGATTCTGTTTGCGTTCTTTGATCTTCAAGAACTTTGTGCCTTCTGATCCACATGTTCTTTAGCGATTTTATGTGAGAAGATCGCTACGGATTGCTATACATAGTAAAAAAACATTTAACGACATCATTTTGTGCCAAGTAAAACGACATCATTTTGTACTAAAACATGACTAATCCAATTAGAGAACTAACGAGGACTTTTTGGGTTAAAAAATTCTAAATATTTATATATATATTTGATAAGCGGGTTTTAGTAACCTACTATCCGGGTTACGGGGTTTTTATTCTCTAAATCCGGGACCCAGATCCGGTTTAATCTGGATGCGGTTTTTTTAGTAAACTGGTTCCGGTTTAACCGGGATTAATGCGGTTCCGGTCTTTTTATAATGCGATTACGGTACGGATTCGGTTTAAAACCCGCATTTCCGGGTTTTATTTACACCCTTACAAGCTACGATGAAAGTGTGGAACTTTCACCAACTTCAGTAACATTTCACTATATCGCGAAGCTGAACTCTCAAGTATGTACAATTATATCTTCCTGATCACATGTGTCAATGGATACATTCAAATATCCAAATTGATCGGTTTTTGTATTATAATGTTTCTCATCAAAAGGGTAAATATATTATTAATGTTCTGCCCTTTTGACGACACTACCTTAATCCATGATTTATTGCAAATTACTCACTTATCAGGTTATGAATCCGTAAGCTGGCTATAAGTACTTTTTTTTTTCCACAAAATCATAATAAGGAAAACATATAGTTATTAACCATATCTGTAATATGCCGTTTACTATGGCCAACCTTCGGATTCCAAAATAAAAGTGTTGGGGATACTTGATTGTAAACTGAAACGATTAAATCAAAGATCTTTTAAGTTAAACCGTATAGACCCATATTACCTTAGGACATTAACCGATTTCTTTTGATCATCTTAGCCACGCACCTTATCGTACTTTCATCAGTGACGGACTTACATGATGATTTCGGATTTAAGTCTGTCCCTGTCCAGTATGAAGACACTTCATACCTAATGAATTTAACAGTGCATGGACAACACTCTGATCCGGTAATAGTTCACCACAGAAATGTTATCTATTAAAATCACCAATAGTCGTTCATTATAAGAAGTTCCCACTTCTAATCTAGAGTATGGACCAATTTTTAGTTCTTTATTTATGTTAGTCAAACCTCCTCACACAAAGACCCAGTGTGATGACTTTAATGGAAATGAAAAAGTTAAAGAACTAAGGATCAAACATTCAATTTGATAATTATATCTATAATCCGTAGATAACTACATAAGATTAACATTAACAAGAACCTTTCATTCCTACGACCATATTCTTATACAAGCGGGATTAGCATCTGAATAGAGTCTATATACAGAATATGTACAACAAATAGTTCAACACATATCCAAAGAAAAAAGGATACATCGAGAAGAATAACATAATGAGTAACTACATTAGAGCTGAATGGTGCAAGGATGAGCCGTTTATAGTTGCTGCTCAAGCGAAATAAGTCTTTTACTTAGCCGATCCTTCAAACAAGTCTAATAATTGGAAAGTCGTTGAAAATGTCAATCATTGAAAAATTAGAAAGGGTAAATGAACCCGGTGTTGAAACACATGTTATTGATATACCTACAAGAGCTGAAGAGTGTGTATTGACCACAACGAAGGCGAAAGCAAAGATGAGAATGAAGACGAATCTGAAGACGAAAACGAAGAGAAAGACTGAGACGGAGAAAATGAGAATTACGATGTTGAAATTAGTGATGATGCTTGCTATTGATTGTGTAGATTCTTACTATGTGATAATTAATTATTACTATGTGTAGTGTGCACGGTGACAAACATGGATTCCATACTTTTTTTCGACACCTCCGAGCAGACAAATTAGCTCAGTCTAGTACTTAACCACTAGCCATAGACTACATTGTTAGTTTTCTTCTCAAATATAAGCCTAAAATATTATCTTGTTTAATTTTGTAATACGTGCTCATATATTATCTTCTTTAATTCTTTGCCTTGGTCGATACTTCAAGAGCTTATCGGAATCCTACTTTTGACTTCGTCGAGCTTGCCGAACGCTAAAGAGACCTGTATTCATTTTCCATATGATTATCCACAATTTCTCATTGTCGATGAATATTATGTGGTTAAGTTACTTTTTTATAGTATAATTATGTGTGTTGATGTTGCTAAATCTCGAAATGGCAGTTCAATGTTGATTTTTTGTTCAGGTAAACAATCGATATTTAAAAAATATTTTAAAGCAAAAAAGTTACACTTTTTCGCAAACCTAGATACGGATAATTCAAAACTCTGACCGGATCAATAATACAAATTTAATTCGACTTCATAAATAATATTATAAAACAATTACATAAAGGGAAAATTACAGCAAAAATACCTAATTTTTGGTCAACATGCCTCCTGTGTACCCAACCTTAAAAACTGGCCGCAAAAATACCCATGTGGCCGTTAATTTTTCCGTGACTTTGGCATGAAAACGTTAATTTTTCCATTAACATCCGCAGTGTGGCTGTTAGCGGCAAGAATACCCAAACTTTTTTTTGAAAAAAATAATTTTTAATTTTTTTAATTTATATTTTTTTCTTTACTTGATTAATGATTTATACTTGAATTCCAAATAGATGGAATATAACAAAAGTTAGTCAAAACATCAATTGATTTCTTAATATGCTTGAATAAGCTACATTTACTAATAAAAATCTTATTATTATGAGAAAGTCGATCATGATATGAATTATCAATTGTATATTAATTTGCTTGGAAAAGCTAATTTGCCGACGAAACCTAATCATGAATAAAATAATTACATAGTTAATTTAAGGTTGACAATCAAACTTTAAACAAAAACCTAATCATACTGTCTTTGTTACATTTGACTATCTAAATATATAGCATGCCATCTCAAAGAAACATTATATATATATATATATATATATATATATATATATATATGCGGGTGAAACTCTTAGCGCATATATATATATTCTCAACTTATGACCATTATTTGTATTTTTATGTCTTGTTTTGGTCGGAACATACTTTGAAGTCTTATTCTGTTATCGGGGATACTTTTAGAGACGTTAATTAGTCGAGTTAATGTCTTCACATTGCTTCAAATTCTAAGTATGAACCGAATTAACATCTTCACCATTACCATTGTCATTGGTAATTGACCATTTTAGATCGAATTAATACATTCAATTAATGTCTCCGTATTGAAAAAAAATGGCTTAAAAATATATGCCGGTAAAAAAAATATTATTAATAATAAATAGGGCTTGATTAGTAATAATTGGCTAAAAGACCTCCCTTGGGATCCCATTAAAATCCATACCCTTAAATACCCATGCTAAGAAACATGAATAGTGGTGAAGGAACCTATGAAACACAATGAAAACCCACTTTAGGTCATCCTCCAAATGTTGCAAACCACATCCTCATCAGAGGCTGGACGCGCCCTCACGCGCAACATTTGTGCCGGACGCGCTATGTCACGCACGCGCCTCTGCCGACGTCATCAGGCTGAGGTAAGACATTCTAAGGGCGCGTGAGGACGGAAAAAGACACGTAGCTGCGTGTGGGAGCACACGGTGGCTCGTGTGGGGCCTGTGGAGCCGCCCGATATGTTCTCGGCCCACTTTAAGGGTTCCGGGAGCATTCCGAGGCCATATCTTGCAAACTTTTTGACTTTTTGAGTATCTTGATATTTTTTGAAACATTTTGGCACTTTTATTTCGCGAAACCAAACTTTCAGTGAATATCTCGTGCTAAAATTACTTTATTTAAAAAAGTAAAAATAAATTATATAACTATCCTTTTATTAATTTATTAAAAATCAATTACTTAATACCCGTAACGTTATGTTTAAAATTTCTCTTAATAATAAGATTTTTATCAGCAAATGTAGCTTATAGAAGCGCATTAAGAAATCAATTGATTTTTTAACTAAATTTTGTGTTATTTCATGTATTTGGAATTCAAGTAATTATTACTAATCAAGTAAAGAAAAAAAATTAAAAAAATAATTTTTTTTAAATATAAATTTTGGGTATTTTAGCCGCTAACAGCCACATGGCGGATGGTCGACCTGCCTCCCGTGTACCCAACCAATGTGTGTTAACGGAAAAATTTAACGTTTTCATGCCAAATTCACAGTCAACACACATTGGGTATTTTTGCCGCTAGTTTTAAAGGTTGGGTATACGGGAGCCAGGTTGACCAAAAGTTGAGTATTTTGTCGTAATTTTCCCTTACATAAATAAATAAAGCAATAAATGTTTGTAATTATTAACTCACTGCATAAAGCCGTACCTCTTATTGCCGATTCCGGTTGCGTTTTTTTGTTTCTACAGGGCTCCATCGTGCTGAGGAAAGCTCCAATGATCTTCTGGGGTAAGCTCCCAAATTCTCACTACTGAAGCGTGGGCTTCGTCAACAGAATGCCGACACCAAAAATATAACTGATGGTTCTTTTTAAACTTTTAGAGAAATAATCTCACTAAGCCGAGCCGAGAACGAGAGAGCAGAGGAAAAAATTGCAGGTATCAGAGATATTAATATCTTTGGAGTTTAATGAGGTCCTTATTTATATAGTTTGGTCTTAACCGATTTGGAGAAATTCCCTCAACCACCTTGAGATATTCTCTCCCTATTTTAAAAAAATATGAATTAATATATATTTAATTTCAATCAAATGGTCCAGATTAAACGTACTCCAGTATAGCATATGAAATTAATTAGAGAATAAGTAAAATCTTTGACGAAGTCAATCTTGAATTCTTATCCTCAATTTTTGAAATATATTATTAATTAAATTCCAATCCAATGGTTTAAGAATCAATATTATCATCATCCAACGAAAAAAATTAAAAAAAATATCCAAACTTGTTTACCAAGCTAATTTTGATTTTTATATATATATTAAATCAAGTTTCTAATCCAACGATTAAGATTAAATCTTAATTGAACTAATGCATAAAGTAAATTTAGTGTTTTTCTCAAATAGCTAAACTTACGTACTTATGTTGCATATAATGAAACTTCCACAACCACTAAAACGTATGGAATTAGTTCAATATATTTAGCATCCGCAATTTTCATTTTTATATTAGTAATAATAATAATACTTATATATATCTTTTAATTATTAGTTAGTTATTAATTATTAAATTATATTATAATTACTGCTCTCATATTTGACACATTAAAATGTTGCGGGTTTAACTTTTAATTTTGTGTCACGTGATTTAATTAATGCAACCGAATTATAGGTTAAAAGCATTAATATCATATATCACGAACCGTCACTCAGATTGCCACGGTTCCAAAAGATAAATTGATCAGAATTATATTTCCAAAAACTTTCTAGTTGTTCCCAAAGTTATATTCAATCATATTTTTATAGTTATATTTTCAGTACCAAACTTAGGTACTTTTATAGTAGAAACATAAAACTTCTCAAAATTTGACACATATTTTAGTTTTAACTATTTTGTCGTATGTTTAATTATTAGAACATATATCTTTATGTGTGCTTTGTTCGTTCCGTAACTATCCTGGGGACAATGGACCCAAATTACTGTAGCTCTAACCAGCTGCTAGATTGTTAGATAACTTCAGTGTTATGCCACTATAAACCCGAAGCTGCACTCTATAGTGAAATGTAATATATATTTCCTTTCATAAGGTGTCCATTGATATAGTAAAATCCTGGTAAATAATCTCTCACTTGATGATTCACACATATAGAAGCATTTTAATTGTATTGCTTCTTAATGCCATGTAATTGACCTACTTACTGATACAAATCGTAAGCTACACACGAGTCCATTATAATTCTATTGAAAAAAATGTAGGGTATCATCATGAATCTAAAAAGAGTTATCTGATGGTAATTTCTATAATCGAGCTACCCTTCCCTATCAACTATCATGTTCTCAAAATGGCAGTGTGTGAAACTACAATGATTGTGTTCTTTAACCATTAACGCAATTTCAAGCTATCAGTGACGGTCTTATTTGATGAGCTTCCGGAATTTAGTCAAGTCTTATCCAATATGAAAACGCTCCATACTTAATGAACTTCTAGTTAGTGTGACGCACACTATAATCCATAATAGGATCTCCTACTAAGTCACATGAATGAGTTTAACAATTAGTAGGCTCTCACCTAGTTAATTAGGTCATTTATTATATTCATTACTGCTTCTTCACATCGACTCGGTTGTGATAATGATATATAATTGCATTCAATTACGAACGAATGATCAAAATTAAATTATATCATAAAGAAACTATGATAACATAACATAATAAGTAACATCTCCATTCAATAATGAATAAAAATATTTACAAGGGGCAATAGACATGTCGTTTAAGGAAACTATGCTAACATCAGATCCACCGAGAGGTCCTTTTAAAGTTCTGACTTCATGCGAGTCAAGTATGAAATTGCAGATTTGTGTCCATTTTTTGAAACTTCTCATTACTTAAAACTTATCTTTAAAATGTAGGAAAAAAAAAAGACAATATCTAATAGTAGATCGATAAATCTTTTTCTATAGACTAGAGACAAGGAAAACAAATATCTTTCCATTATATTTAGCCAAATCAACGGATGATATTATCCAGTTGGTCCAAATGCGGAGATGTTTACCAGGTTTATAGCAACTCTTATTGGTTCTACCATTCCTTATTCGCATAGCCAAGTTGGAAACGAGTTCCTGATGAGTATAAGATGGAGATATTGCCTAAAATTCCGGTAGTTTTTTCTATTAGTTTTCTTATTTGTTTTGTTTTATAATAAGGAATACTAATCTTATTAATTTGATTGACATGATTTCTTTATTCTAGATCAGCAATTTCCAGAGTGAAACTCTATTGTAGAAGATATTGATAAAATATGTTCGGATCGTTATAGAGGGAGAAAACATTGACGGAAAACGTACTTTAAAATCATACGTGGATATGGAAATCCAAAAAATACAAAGAGACGCCCACCAAAAGATATGGATGCCAAAATTTGTAGCAAGAGTATGGATTTTTAGACAACTCCAAAAAATAAAATGTGAGCAGAACAAAATAAGCAGAATCGCAATAAACAAACTTATCCAAGTTTTCAAGGATCGAAGAAAACTGCTGCTACTAGACACGCAAATGTAAGTACAAAGTTTTACTTGCAAAGATTATTTCACACATTTATGATTATTACATATCTCATATATTTTATGCAGAGAAACCCTGAAACCGGCGAACTACCTAGTATGATTGATACTTGGAATGCTTTGCATTATAGGCCTAACATTGGATTTTTCAACAACACGGCTAGAGATGACTATGTAAGTAATTTATATTAATATAATAAGTTAAATATTAACACTTCTTCTCAAAATTGAAGGAAATGTTAGTTACAAAAAAGGAAACACAAATGCAATTCAACTCTTTCGCATTAGATGGGAGTTTGTTAATTGATGAAATGGACGTGATTAAGAAAGTGCTTGGTGATAACCGAGGCTAAAATCGTGGTCGTAGACGCAAGTTGGCAGCAACACCATCTTTTTTATCGCAGTCACCTCCAGGGTATATTTTAATTAATGTAGTTATGTCACTACTTCAAAATGTCAACAACACAATGCGACAACAAAACGACCGAATTGAGCAACTTTCTCAAAACCAAACAAGTTCAACATCAAATATGCAACTTGGAAACTTTGCAAGCCCGTCTAGTGATCTCGACACGATTATTCAAGCGTTGAAATGTCAAAAAGTTGGAGCGAGAGTCGAATTTTCAATGTCAATGAGATGACGGTGATGATGATGATGGTGATGATGATATTGATGAGGATTAGAAGTATCGTTAGATGTTTTAAGCTTATTACTAGTATTTTGGGATATTTTACTCATTGCATGGATATTATATTTTTATGTATGAAAATATATGAATTTATTGCATTATTTTTGTATTTGTTTGAGTAAAATAATAACTGATTTTCAGATTATTAAAAAAATAAAAAAAATCAATTTTTTTAATAATAAGAACTACAACTTTAAGAATTTGAACTGCAAAAATAGGGACAATTTTTTTTGTTCCTAAATATAAAAACTTAAATAACAGTTTTAGGGACAATATTATTGTCTCTCTATATTAAGATTCAAAAACAATAAATATATTGTCTCTAAAGACACTATCAAGTATCACATGCAATTTTTTAGAGACAATTTTCAGCATGTTGCTTTCAAAAAAATGTGGAGTTTTAGGGTCAAATTTTATTGTCTCTATTAAACGAATTTCTTGTAGTGATACTAGTGACGCAACGAGAAAACGAAGCCAACCCGAATCAAGGGGAAGTTATCAAGAACATGCCATCGCCACACAACAAAAAGGAAGTTCAAAAGCTAACAGGTTGGATCGCAACGCTCAATAGGTTCATCTTAAGATCGGCAGAGATTAGTCTTTTTTGCTACCAGATGTTCAAGAAGAATAGAAAATTTGAGTGGACCGACGAGTATAACAAGGTCTTCCAGGAGTTGAAAAATTTATCGAAGAAGAACCAATGAAGGACACGAAAATAGCTGATGATACGAGAGTAGAAGGCTCGTGAAGACCAATATTCGAGTACATTAGTGACAACACACTACCAGAAGACAAGAAGAAGGCGAGGAATATTAGTATTACGTGTTCCATATTTACAATTCTAAATCAGACATTGTATAATAAGAGCTTTTCAGGCCCATATTTGTGTTTCCTAGGTTCGAGCGAAGCCAGTTATATTGTGTGTGAGATCTATGAAAGTGGATGCGGCAACGACTCCGGAAGAAGATCCCTTCTCCGAAAGATCAAGCGATAAGGTTACTTATGCGAAATGATGAAGGTGGATTGCAGATTGTTGGGAAGTTCATTACGTTTCCTGATAATATTATCGCGAATTAAGCTATCGCACCGTCCAGATAAAATTTTTAAAAAATATTTAAAGCATAAAACTTGTTAACCGTACAACGGATGATAACCAAAAATCAAGATCTGATAAATTATTAGTAATATAACTTTTGATAACTTCATTATTAATAATCTAGTTTGTTATCATAAATAAATTGTAAATAAAGGTTTACATTTATTGACCCAATGCATAAGGTCGTACCTCAGCTGATGACGATTTTGGTTCCTCGTACCGAACCTTGGGCTTCGACGACAGGACTTCATCGCAAAACTTTAACTAAAGGTTCTTTTAAAGCTTCCGGAAAACAATGTCTCACTAATCCGAACAAAGAAAAGAGAGATTAGAGGCTAAAAACTTCGGAGACTCTAGAGAGAGAGAAAAAGATCGAATTTTTTCTTTGGGGAGAGGTGTGTGCAATGTGTAGAATGAGAACTCTATTTATAGGCTCAAGGTGAACCTAATTAGGAAGCAATTAGCCCATAAATTTTTAATTCTATATTGGGTAAATATAAATATTCCTTCCTAACAAATGACCAAGAATGAATCACAAAAGATCTTATGGTTTATAATTAACTAGGGATTTAACAAAATACGGAAACCATGCATAAATCAGTTATCCAGTCACTTCCTTATATAAAAGAAGTCACTTCCTTATATAAAAGAATTAGATTTTAATATCTAAGCATATGGAAAATTCGAAATAAATAGCAGGATCCAATGGTTAGAATTAATTTCATGACTAATCTAATGGACCATATCGATGTAGCACAAAGTCAAATCTCATTGCTTGGTCACCAAGCAAAAATTCGAGCTTTTCAAAATATGGTGCTCGAAATTATGTTGTTGGACATATGTGTCCTTAAACAAGATATTTATCCATTTGTAAAAGATTATGACAAGTCGTTGAATAAAGATGATACTTATTATTTTAATCTTATTATAGTTTCTGGTAGAGTAAAATAGAATGTTTGATTCCTTAATTCATAAAGGATGTAATTATGCTATTATTATCACAACATAGTCGATGTGAGGAAGAATTAATAATCATAATAAATGAACTTAAAATGTCTGTGACCTGATTAACTGGGTGGGAGCCCATTAATAGTGTAAGGTCATTAATGTGACTAAGTGACAATCCTATTCAAGATTATGTGTGTGTCACACTCACTAGAAGTGCATGAAGTATGAAACGTTTTCACACTGGACTAGACCTGACTTAAACTCAAGAAGTTATCATATAAGACCTGTTGGACATGTGTGTCCTTAAACAAGATATTTATCCATTTGTAAAAGATTATGACAAGTCGTTGAATAAAGATGGTACTTGTTATGTTAATCTTATTATAATTTCTGTAGAGTAAAATAGAATGTTTGATTCCTTAGTTCATAAAAATGCAATTATGTTATTATTATCACAACAGAGTCATGTGAGGAAGAATTAATAAACATAATAAATGAACTTAAAATGTCCGTGATTTGATTAACTGGGTGGGAGCCCATTAATCGGTAAGGTCATTAATGTGACTGAAGTGACAATCCTATTCCGGATTTTGTGTGTGTCAACACTCACTAGAAGTGCATTAAGTATGAAGCGTCTTCATACTGGACTGGACCTGACTTAAACTCAAGAAGTTGTCATATAAGACCGTCACTGACGACTTGTAGTTGAGTCTCAAAATGATGATCAAATGGATATTAGTTCTAAGTCCTGAGTGGTCATGAGTCCGAGCTGCTGGCTTGATTGTTCTTTGATTTAACCGTTAAAGAACACAAGATATTACCGCTGTTCCCAACACTATTATTTTGGGAACATGATAGTCAGTAGTAAAGATTGTTTGATCATAGACATGGGCATCACACAGCTCTCTTCAGAGTCATGATGATTCCCTTGGTTGTCAGTGGTGAGAAGTGAGAGGTACCCGTGCGCAACTTATGAATCGAAACCATAAGTTGGTTACTCATAATATTACTGGCTGAGTCAAGGATGAAAATGCATTAAGGGGCATTACGGTATAAACCGCCTGCTCATGTGTGGGTCATCAAGTGAAAGGACAATAATCGGTATTTGATTGAATCTAATGGACACCCTGCTGTATATAAGGGAATAATATATACCGTATCACTAAATAGTGCAGCCTCGGGTCTATAGTGGAATCACTTCGAGGTTTGACGAACACCTACCAGTTCGTTGGAGCTTAAGTGATACGGGTCCATGGTCCCCAGGATAGCTCCGTAACGGATGATACGTACGTGATTAAAATACATTCTGGATAATGTTTAATCATTTGGCTCGACTTATAAAACTGACAAGTATGTGTCAGACGTCAGATAGTTTTATCGATAGCGTGGCAAAAGTATCATATTTTGGTACACGGAAGTAACTGATAAAAAGAAAGTTAGAATTTAGATTTTCGAACAGAACCATGTTGTTCTAAATTAAATTCTAAGCAACTTTGCTTTTTGAACCAAGTCATTCTGACTTACGGTTTGTGATTTATGAATTTTCTAAGTTTATGAGTCGGTTCGATAAACTATGAAATTAAATCACATGTCACGAATTTAAATGATGGTGTTGCACCATGACATTTAATGTGTGATAAAGAGATCAGGCTTTATTAATATAATTTAATTATTTGGATTTAATTATTAATATCTTATTAATAATTAAATCCAAATAATTAAAGGATTTATATTAATAAATAAATAATATATTTATATATTATTTTACGTGTATATTCGAATTAGGGTTTGGAGATAACAAACCCTAGTTGAGTTCGAATCACTGAATTCACGATTTTATTTTTGCGGCATAAGTACCTGAAGTTTGGTATCTTGGCAAAAACCCTAAAATCAATTTAATCCATTGGATCGGTTATGATTTAGTATCAACCGTTGGATTGAGATAATTGATTTGAACCCTAATGTAATTCGAAATTGAAACTTGGTGACCAAGTTTAGGTATTTCGAATTTGCTTAATTAATTCTGTCCGTTGGATCGGGTTTGAGATTTTATCTTTAAACCGTCGGATTAGAAATTAATTAATATTATATATATGATATTAAAATACGAATAAATCTGAGATAAAAGTTCGAATTAGGGTTTTGTAAAACCCTAGGGTATTTGACTTTATCCCTAATTGATTTGATCCATTGGATTGGTTTAAGATTTAATTTTAACCATTGGATCCAGATAATCATTAACAAGTTCGAATTTAAATATATATGTATAATATAATTCAAAAAATATATAATATGATGATAAGGTTAAATGTTTTAATCTTATCTTGTATTATTTAATTAATTAAATCCCTGATTAATTATATCCATTGGATCTAGATGAGATTAAATCTGGACCATTGGATTGGAATAATTAATTATATTTAATTATAAGAATTCAAAAAATGGGAGGGAATATCTCAAATTCGGTTACAGTCTGAGTCCTATTAATAGGAGGCTCATTCTACACATTTTTCATACATTCCCTCGAGCAAAAACTCTCCATCTCCCTCTCTCTCTAGGGTCTGCGAGTTTTCTGCTTCTGATCTCTCTTCTGGTTCGGCTTAGGAGATATTTTTCTCCGGTAGCTTTAAAAGAACCGTCAGTTAAATTTTGTGACGGAGTCCTGCCAGCGAAGCCCACGCTTCGGTAGCGAGGAATCTAGGAGAATATCCCGGAAGATCACGGGAGTTTCCCTCAGCAACGGCGGAGCCCTGCCCAAGTCAGAACGCGCAGCCGGAATCATCAGTTGAGGTACGGCCTTATGCATTGGGTAAATAAATGCAACCATTTACTGCTTTCTATTTGTTTCCCGTTCGACTAGATTATTAATAATGAATATGAAAATATTAGATTCAAAATATTTATCAGATCTTAATTTTTGTTACCTGATATCCGTGTCGTCGGTCCAATAACAAGATTTCTGCTTTAAAAAATGAATTTTTTAAATGTTATCGGGACGGCGCGGAGGCTATTATCGTGGTAAGGAAGTCGACTTGATACCTTCGATTTCCAACAAGACCGTCACTGATAACTTGTAGTTGAGTCATAAAATGATGATCAAATGGATATTAGTTGTAAGTCCTGAGTGATCATGAGTATGAGCTACTAGCTTGATTGTTCTTTGAATTAACCGTTAAAGAACACAAGATATTACCGTTGTTCCCAACACTATTATATTGGGAACATGATAGTCAGTAGTAAGGATAGCTTGATCATACACATGGGCATCACACAGCTCTCTTCAGATTCATGATGATTCCCTTGATTGTTCAGTGGTGAGAAGTGAGAGGTACCCGTGCGTATCATATGAATCGAAACCATAAGTGGGTTGCTCATAATATTACTTACTGAGTCAAGGATGAAAATGCAATGAGGGGCATTACGGTAAAAACCTCTTGCTCATGTGTGAGTCATCAAGTGGAAGGACAATAACCCCAATTTGATTGTATCAATGGACACCTTGTTGTTATAAGGGAATAATATATACCGTATCACTAAAGAGTGCAGCCTCGGGTCTATAGTGGAATCACTTCGAGGTTTGACGAACAACTAGCAGTTCGTTGAAGCTTAAGTGATACGGGTCCATGGTCCCCGGGATAGCTCCTTAATAGATGATACGTACGTGATTAAAATGCATTCTTGATAATATTTAATCAATTGGCTCGACTTATAAAACTGACATGTCTGTGTCAGACGTCAGCGTGGCAAAAGTACCATATTTTGGCACACGGAATTAACTGATAAAAATAAAGTTAGACTTTAGGTTGTTTTAACAGCGCCATGTTGTTGTAAATTAAATTCTAAGCAACTTTGCTTTTTGAACCAAGTCATTATGACTTACGGTTTGTGATTTATGGATTTTCTAAGTTTATCACTGGGTTCGATAAACTATGAAATTAAATCACATGTCACGAATTTAAATGATGGTATGGCACCATGACATTTAATGTGTGATATTGAGATCAGATTTTATTAATATAATTTAATTATTTGGATTTAATTATTAATATCTAATTAATAAGTAATTAATAATTAAAAGATTTATATTAATAAATAAAAATATATATTTATATATTGTTACATGTGTAAGTTCGAATTAGGGTTCAGTGAATACAACCCGTAGCTAAATTCGAATATGAGAATTGGATATTTTATATTTGCGGCACAAGTACCTATTGTTTTGGTATTTTGGCAAAATCCTAAAATTAATTTAATCCATTGGATCAATTATGATTTTATATCAACCGTTGGATTGAGATAATTGATTTAAACCCTAGAAGTAATTCAAAATGAAGCTTGGTGACCAAGTTTAGGTATTTCGAATTTGTTTAATAAATTGAGTACGTTGGATCGGTTTTGAGATTTAATCTTTACCGTCGGATTAGAAATTAATAAATGTTATATATATAATATATAATTCGAATAAAACTATGGATAAGAGTTCGAATTAGGGTTTCATGAAACCCTAGGGAATTGGATTGGTTTAAGATTTATCCCTAATTGATTTGATCCATTGGATTGGTTTAAGATTTATTTTTAACCATTGGATCTAGATAATCATAAACAAATTCGAATTTTAATATGTATATATAATATAATTCGAATTTTATTAATATGATGATAAGATTAAATATTTTTATCTTATCATATATTATTATTTAATTAAATCCCTAATTAATTATATCAATTGGATTTAGATGAGATTGAATCTGGATCATTGGATTGAAATAATTAATCATATTTAAATTAATAAATTCGAATAAAGGGAGGAAAAATCTCCAAATCGGTTACAACTTGAGCCTATAAATAGGAGGCTCATTCTACACATTTTTCACACCTTTCCCCAGAGCAAAAACTCGAGCACTCCCTCTCTCTTTAGGGTCTACGATTTTTCTGCTTCTGAGCTCTCTTCTGGTTCGGCTTAGGAGATATTTTCTCCGGTAGCTTTAAAAGAACCGTCAGTTAAATTTTGTGACGGAGTCCTGCCTGCGAAGCCCACGCTTCGATACGAGGAATCCAGGAGAATATCCCGGAAGATCACGGGAGTTTCCTTCAGCACCGGCGGAGCCCTGCCAAAGTCAGAACGCGCAGCCGGAATCGTCTATTGAGGTACGGCCTTATGCATTGGGTCAATAAATGCAACCATTTACTTCTTTCTATTTATTTCCTATTCGAGTAGATTATTAATAATGATTCAGAAATATTAAATTCGAAATATTTATCAGATCTTAACGAAATGGTTATTACCCGATATCCGTGTAATCTACCCGGTAACAAGTTTTCCGCTTTAAAATAATTTTTTAAATGTTACCTGGACGCCTCGGAAGCTATTATCGTGGTGAGGAAGTCGAACTGATACCACCGATTTCCAACATATGTTCCATATATATATGTTAAATAATTTCCAATACAACGGTCCAGATTAAATCCTAAACCAATGTAACATATAAAGTTAATTAGCCAATTTTGAAATTCAAACTTGATCACCAAGTTAATTTTGAACTAGGGTTTCCAAATTAATTATCACGGTCCAACGGTTGAGATTAAATCTTAACCGATCTAATGAACAAAATGAGTTTTAGGATATTTTACCAATACCTAAACTTAGGTACTAATGCCGTAAATTTAGAAAGTCCAAATCCAAGTAAACTCGTGTGATCCCAACTCACACATTTTCTTGGGTTGCATCATATCTACATAATTATATATATATATATATATACCAAATATATATTTTACTTAAATAATATAAATCTATTAATTATTAATAAGGATATTAATAATTAAATCTAAATAATTAAATTATATTATTAGCCACTGATTTAACACCACCATTTAAATTTCTGACATGTGATTAAATTTCACACATTTACAAAAACGATCACAAACTTGGAATTTCTCTAAATCAAAGTTTCTTAGAATTCAATTTCCAAAAGAAAAAATCGGTTCAAAAAGCAAAGTTTATTAGAATTCAATTTCCAAAAAATTATGGTTGATGAAAAATCCAAATTCAACTTTCTTATTTCAGATAAATTTCTAGCACCAAACTTTGGTACTTTTGTCACGTCAGAAATAAAACTTCCAAAATCATACACATAGTTTTGTTTTATGATTCCTGAAAAATAATAAAACGTATCGAACGTTTAAATCACATACGTATTATACATTCCGGAGCTATCCTGGGGAACATGGACCCGTATCACTGAAGTTCCAAACCTCGTTGTTATTCCACTATAAACCCGAGGTTGTACTCTCTAGTGATACGGTATATATTATTCCCTTAATAGCAAGGTGTCCATTGATACAATCAAATTCGGGTTATTGATCTTTCACTGGATGATCCACACACGAGCAGGCGATTTTTACAGTTTTGCCTCTCACTGCATTTTCCTCCTCAACTGAGTTACTAATATCTGAGTAACCCACTTATGGTTTCGATTAATAAATTCTGCACGAGAACGTCTCACTTCTCACAACTAACAAACAAGGGAATCATCTTGAATCTGAAGAGAGCTACGTGATGTTCGTTTCTATGACCACACTACTCTTATCTGTTGACTATCATGTTCCAAAAAAAAAGCATTGGGAACAAAAATAAATGTGTTCTTTAACAGTTAAATCAAAGAATAATCAAGTCAATAGTCCAGGCTCGAGGTCACTTAGGACTTAGATCGAATATCCATTTGATCATCAAATAGTGACTCAACTCCAAGTTATCAGTGACAATCTTATATGATAACTTTCGGAGTTTAAGTCAGGTCCACTCCAGTATGAAGCCGCTTCATACTTAATGTACTTTTAGTGAGTGAGTCATACACACACTTAATACAGAATAGGATTATATTACTTAGCCACATTAATGACTTTATCTGATGAATGAGCTCCCAGTCAGTTAATTATTCCTCACATTGACTCGGTTATGATAAAAATAACATAATTACATCCTTTATGAAATATGAAACAAACATTCTATTTTACTCTACCAGAAACTATAACAAGATTTACATAATAAGTAACATCTTTTATTCAACGATTTTGGTAAAATTATTTTACAAAAAGGGAAAGACAACTTGTTTAAGGACACATGTCCAACACAGACATCACGCCCGAAAATGTGAGAGTTTCCAGAAACATGCCCCAACTATTAATAGCCCATCAGAGGAGTAAACCGCGATCTTCGTTTCATATCCTTTCATGAAATGGTCAATGGACATTGTAGGACCACTCGTGATATTGAAAAGGAAGAGAAGATTCATGTTAGTGTTGACTAATTTCTTCACCAAGTGGGTAGACACTGAGTCATTCGCAAACATTAAGGACGTCGAATTGGAGAGCTATGTCTGGAAGAATATCTTAACAAATTTTGGATTTCCAAGAGAAATCAGAAATAGGTCCGCAATTTATCTCAAAGCAATTTAAAGGATTTTGCAAGAGATGGAAGGTGAAGCTAAATACATCAACCCTTTTATACCCACAAGGAAATGGAAATGCAAAAGAGATCAATAGGACAATCATCAACGGCATTAAAAAGCACCTCAACATGAGAAGAAAGGACGATGGGCGGACGAGCTTCAAAGAGTGTTATGGGCTTACTACAAAACCCAGTATACTGCGACATGAGAATTTCTATTCGCTTTGACTTACGGAATAGACACTCGTACAAGAAAAGGTAATAATTCCAAGCTTGCGATGAGAAATATTACCTGACGACTAAACGAAGAAAGCTTGAGAGAGCATATGGATCATATCAAAGAGTGAAGAGTGCTAGCTTTGATTAATTAACTACAAAGATTAGCTGCTCGAAGCTACAATAAGAAGGTGCAACCACAAAGATTCTTGATTGGGAACTTGGTATTGAGAGAAATGTCTCACGAAAAGCCAGGCTCAACAATAACTGTGAGGGCCTTTACATCGTGTAAAAGCTAGTCAGATCAAGAGTCTACGAATTTTCAAAACGCTGACAAGGACGAAATAATGAGAAGCTTGGACATAAAGCATTTGAAGAAATTCAATGCTTGATAAAAACATGTATAAATAATTGAGCTACATTTGGGCTTGATTCCTTTAAATAGAGTACGTAGGCAACTTGTGTTTTACGAACAAGTTCAGCTAAAAAAATATGTGTATAAATTAGTCCATATTGTTATGTGCATTTTTCGGAACATGTAAAAATTGGCCCCCCTATGGCGAAATTCAAAGCCCATTAGGAAAAGTGAAGGCTCATTTGGAAAGTAAAGGCTCATTAGTGAAAGTCAAAGGTCAAAGGTCAAAGGTCAAAGCCCATTAATGAAATTCTAAGCCCATTAGTACAGGACAAAGCCCATTAGTGGATGTCAAAGCTCATTAGTGAAAAATTAAGCACATTAGTGAAAGTCCAAACCCATTACTGGAAGTCAAAGAACATAAGTCAAAGTCAAAGGTACCTCACCATGGCGTAACACCTCGCCCGGGCAAGCCCCTCGCCATGGCAAAGAATATGTCGAAGTCCCTCTAGCAAGTGCAAAATTCGCAGGCCCCCTATGTGCAATTAGATAGAGTTAGTTTTCCTATAAATAGGAGCATTCTCCTCCTTGTTTCCATACTCACTCACAAATTGCCTCTAGAACTTATTTCTCTACTTTCTCTCTCTAGAAATTCGCCTTCTCCTTTAGTAGGAAGGGTCTGAATAAGAGCTCTCAAGTCAAGGGATTAAGTTTTGCTTGAAAGGGGTTGTTCGATGATTCGACGAAGGCATCCCTCGCCAGGTCAACGCGCTAGACGCAGCCACCTACGGAGTCGACACAAAGGCATCCTTCGCCAGGTCAACGTGCTAAAATCAGCCACCTGAGAGGTAAAAAATTAGCATCTCTTGCCAGGTCAACGCGCTAGACAAGGACACCTACGAGGTCGACAAGGAGCGTCCCTCACCGGGTCAACGCACTAGAGCAGACACCTACGAGGTCGACAGGGAGTGTCCCTCGCCAGGTCAACGCGTTAGACGCGAACACCTACCAGATCGACCAGGAGCATTACCCACCTGTAATACCCTCGCCATTCAGCCAAGGGTCACTCCCGCACCGTTAACATCAACATTTCCAACAAGTCAAATCACATCGTCATTCACTCGTCATTTATCACTAATCCTGAACTACGTTGGACCTGATTCTCTTAAGATGAGATACATAGGCATCCTTGCCCAACCATAAGTGATGGGGCACGGGCCCGATATACCCTTTTTTGCAAGTATTCCCTCACCATAGGAGCTCGCCAAGGAAGGCAAATCACGAAGAATCATCAAGAACATCTCGGAGCTTCATCAAGACAGGAGTTCCCCTAGACGACGACTTTGCCAAGACGAAGACATCGCCTAGACGAGGAATTTTCCAGGATGAGGAGCTTCGCCAAGACAAAGACTACGCCCCGACAAGGAGCTTGTCAAGGAAGGAAGTTTGCAAAGGATCACTAAGAACAACCCGAAGACTCATCCAAGATGACGGATTTGAGTCCAACTTTGACAAAAATTTGTCAACCCGCATTCAATTATCCACATGTTCAACGGATCCAGCTCAGGACCCGAACCTTGAATCCGACTCTAAACTAAAGCCATTTTTACGTATTAACAGTTTGGCGCTAAAATGAGGGGAGCTGAGTTTCATCCTCGAAGACCCTACCAACATTGATCGGAAGAAATCAGAGCATGACGATCGTCATTCGAAATAAAGAGCCGCGCAAGTGCTTCGCAACGCGCGACGCTGCAACTGACGACAAGCATCACGCTTAACACGAGGGCCCAAACTCTCGCAAGGTGGACTCAGCCGCCTCGCCAAAATTCACCAGCTCAAATTGGGAATGAAGACGGTGTTAACAACGTTTCGCAGAGGTCAGTTCCCGTTCACGTTGACAAAAGCACATGAGAAAGGCTGCCTTAGTTGCTTATCATGCTCTCAAAGAAGACACCATCGCAGCTAAATAAAGAAGAAAGGCTAAGGACGCACCACCGAGCAGTATAACCGTGCCCAACGGGCCGGTATGAAACATGCACATCAGTGGAATTGTTGACGACCCAATCACAGAAGCAGGAACCATCATCACCAACCCTCAATGAGAATAGTCGAAGTATCAAGTTCGAGTTCACAGCCTCAAGCAACAAAGCGCAATGCGGAGCGCTACTCGCCGCCCTGAACCTCGTCAAGAGGCTCGACGTGAAGAATTTACAAGTACACTGCAGCTCACAGAATATCGCAAGCCATACAAACGGTGAACTACCGACACAGGAAGACAACACGCTGACACATCTACAAGAAGCTATGGATAGCCTCTAGCCACTAAGATGTTACAAGGTGGTCTGGGTCTCCGCAACCGCCAATGGAAAAGGAGCCACCCTAGCTCGAGCAATAAGCGAAGAAAGAGAAGACGAACAACACAAGATCATCGACGAAGAAATGGAGGAAGAGTCAATCCCCTACAAAGAAATCCTCACCATTGACACTAAAGACGAGCCCAAGTGGATGATCGCGATTGTCGACTGTCTCCGCCAAGCCTAGCTACTAGTCCTACCAGTGAACCCGCACTACTAAAGCCACGGCGAGGACCAAATATCCATTTCAATAAAGCGCAATGCGCTAGGCCAAGTCTACCTCGTAGGCCTACCATACTTATGAATGAAATTCATCTTTACGAAATACTCAGGAAATTTTCTCGAAACTACAAAGAAGAATACGCAAAAGCTCGGGGAGGTACTACGGTACATACCGTCCCCTAAAAAAAATTACCTGCCAAGCACCAAGGTACAAGCCAGGTACATAACAGGAAAACCTTGCCATGAACTGTTGGACATATGTGTCCTTAAACAAGATATTCATCCATTTGTAAAAGATTATGACAAGTCATTGAATAAATATGGTACTTATTATGTTAATCTTATTATAGTTTCTGGTAGAGTAAAACAGAATGTTTGTTTCCTTAAGTTCATAAAGGATGCAATTATGTTATTATTATCACAACAAAGTCAATGTGAGGAAGAATCAATAATCATAATAAATGAACTTAAAAATTTTCATGATCTGATTAACTAGGTGAGAGCCCATGAATCGTATAAGGTCATTAATGTGACTTAGTGACAATCCTATTATGAATTATGTGTGTGTCACACTCACTATAATTGCATTAAGTGTGAAGTGTCTTCACACTGGACTGGACTTGACTTAAACTCAAGAAGTTATCATATAAGACTGTCACTGATAACTTGTAGTTGAGTCACAAAATGATGATCAAATGGATATTCGTTCTAAGTCCTGAATGGTCTTGATTCCGAACTACTGGCTTGATTGTTCTTTGATTTAACCGTTAAAGAACACAAGATAATACCTCTGTTCCCAACACAATTATTTAGGAAACATGATAGTCAGTAGTAAGGGTAGCTTGATCATAGACATGGGCATCACACAACTATTTTCAGAGTCATGATTATTCCCTTGATTGTAGGTGGTGAGAAGTGAGAAGTACCCGTGCACAAATTATGAATTGAAAGCATAAGTGGGTTACTCACAATGTTACTTACTGAGACTGAGGCAAGGAGAAAAATGCAATTAGGGGCAATACAATAAGAACCACCTGCTCATGTGTGAGTCATCAAGTGAGAGAGCAATAACCCGAATTTAATTGTATTAATGGACACCCTGCTGTATAAAGGGAATAATATATACCGTATCACTAAAGAGTACAGCCTCGGGTCTATAGTGGAATCACTTCGAGGTTTGACGAACATATAGCAGTTCGTTGGAGCTTAAGTGATACGGGTCCATGGTCCCCAGAATAGCTCCGTAACGGATGATACGTACTGATTAAACTACATTCGGGATAATGTTTAATCATTTGGCTAGACTTATAAAACTGAAAGGTTTGTGGCAGACGTCAGATAGTTTTATCATCAGCGTGGCAAAAGTATCATATCTTGGTACACGAAATAGACTGATAAAAGACCGTTAGAATTTATATTTTCTATCAGCACCATGTTGTTGAAAATTAAATTATAAGCAACTTTGATTTTTGAACCAAGTCATTTCGACTTACGGTTAGTGATTTATGGATTTTCTAAGTATGTGCTTGGTTCGATAAACTATGAAATTAAATCACATGTCACGAATTTAAATGATGGTGTGGCACTTGACATTTTAATTTGTGATATTGAGATCAGGAAATATTAATATAATTTATTTATTTGAATTTAATTATTGATATTTTATTAATAATTAATAATTAATTAATAATTAATAGATTTATATTAATAAATAAAAATATATATATATATATATATTTATATATACTGAATGTGTAAAATTCGATTAGGGTTTGATGATAGGAAACCCTAGCTAATTTGAATGGTATGTTTTGGACATTCCATATTTGCGGCATATGTACCAAATGTTTTGGTATTATAGCAAATCCCTAAAATCAATTTAATCCATTGGATCGGTTATGATTTAATGTCAACCGTTGGATAAAGATAATTGATTTTAAGCCTAATAATAATTCGAAATCGATAGCTTGGTGACCAAGCTTAGGTATTTCGAATTCGGTTAATTATTTATATCTGTTGGATCAGTTTTAAGATTTAATCTTTACCGTCGGATTAGAAATGAATTAATAATGTATATATCATATATATAATTCGAATAAATGAATTTGAATTAGGTTTTTATTAAAACCCTAGGGTATTTGGCTTTATCCCTAATTAATTTGATCCATTGGATTGGTTTAAGATTTATTTTAACAATTGGATCTAGATAATCATTAAAGAATTCGACTTTCTAATATATGGGGGGTAGTGTACACCTCCATGTTTTTGCGTTCATAAAACTTTTATGTCTACTTGGACAAGGTCATGTTTCAAAACAAAAAAAAAAATCATTGTTCAGAAAGCTCTTTAAGGGGGTATGTACTCTTGAGTACCTGGGCGATTCCCCTGTGCCCCTGGCCTTGGCCTTGTGCACGTCCCTTTCGGTTATGCCCAACTACACAAGGCAATGGGAGGCCTACATAATTCGAATTTAATAAATATGAAGATAAGATTAAATATTTTTGATCTTATCATGTATTTATTATTTAAGTAAATCCCTAATTAATTATATCCATTGGATTTATATATACGGCACACCCTTGCCCACTGTAATAGTAAGGCACACCCTCGCCTGGTATAATAGTACGGCGGCACAAACCCTCGCCCGATCCTAATAATGGGGTATTTGGTCTTTTCCGTTATATCGTACCCCCTGAGCATCATAAAAGTCGACCCCTCGGTCACAAGTACATATAACGTGGCGGCTTAATGGTCTCTCGATCAAGAAAATGATATGGGGGATGCCTCATCACAAAATAAAAGACGAGCATCGCGTCTTTTTACTGTTTATGTTTTTGCCAAGGTGCATGAAGATGACTTCTGAAGGTTCATCCTTTTTAAAGTATATTTATTGTTTTACATTTTTGCATGTACTCTTGAAGCTTATAAATAAAGGCATTTTTTCATGTTGAATACACAAGCACTAGAATTCTCTTAATTTCATTTTCTCTCTATTGTTCTTATCATCTCAACTATATTATAATCGCTCTTTTTATTTTACAGCAACAATGTGATTTATTGTTGAACTATAGAAGACTGTAAATGAATTTATATTTATTGTTGAAATAAGAGCATGCTATAGAAGATGTTACGACAGATTTTATATTTTGGGGATGGCTATGTTGGTTCTAAAATGCATTAATTGAATTTATGTGTAACATAGACACGCATTTTCAATTATTATAAGTAATAAGTAAATATGGGTGATCGAAAAGTGAACTTTATATTTACCAAAAGAATAAAAAAATGGTGAAACTTTTATCACCAAAAAGTCATATGTGGTACAATCTCGGTTAGACCTCATTTTGTAAATCAAACTACAATATTGCTTCTATAAATTAATCATGTTACCGCCAAAATTTATTATATTATCGAATAACTAATTCATAAAGTATTAGTTATATAATCGTTATAACGAGAAGAAGAAAATTACACATAATATGTCAATCATTTTGTTATCATAATACATAGTTTGAAGATGATATTACTAAAACGGAGCTTGCATGAGCTTGGTTCATGCAATGATGAAATTGTAGCGGTAATCACTTTGAACAATTTTTTTACTTCACAAAAATACAACATCATACTTTTTTAATGCTGTGTGGAAGCTGAGAGCTGAAGTTGAAAGAGACATAAAATTTTTAAAAATAGACAAATAACACCATTATCATATTATAAAAAAACTATATGACTAGCTAATTAGTGTAATTTATTTTTATTAATAAGATTTCAAAACAAGGTATGCAATTATATTTTATTTATATGATTTCATAATTATATATGTAATATAATTATTTTTATATTAAATTATTAAATTATATGTCAATTGGGACATGTATACTTTTATAAAAAATATTATCTTATAAATTTAGCGAATTATTAATTTATCTAGTTAGGCTCGAGTCGAGATTGGACAAAAATATTATTTAATCAACGTTATTAATTTATCGAGATTCTACTGTTTTTAATATAAAAAATATCGAGATTGAATTATCCCAGACCAACGCAAAACCATTACAAAAAGGACTACAACCACCCCAAATGACTCGTATATTGTGGCTCAAAGAAGGTTACATCTAAAATTGTGTTATAAATTATGCTTACTTAACCTATCCAACAATTTATCTCAATGAAGGTTTTATCTTCATCGCCCACATCGAGTTAGAAGAAAAAGAATAGTTTCGGTTTCTAATTTTACCATGGATTTGAATGTTGTTTTTGCTGATAAATCGTTTGTTGATAGATTTATCGATTGAAAACCAATAAAAGTTATCGTCTGTCGTTATCAAAACTTATCAAACTTATCGATGGATTAATCGTTTATCGATGGATTTGTCGATGCAAAACCTATAAAATAATTTCATACATATTTTTATACAAAAACTATTTTCATAACATAAATTAAATATACTTTTTCCGCAATAATTGGAAAACGTCACATTACAAACAAATTATGTGAAAATCACAATTTTAAAATTATATACAATGTTACAAAATGTTACAATGTTACAAAATAAGTATTTCGTTAACAAACCCTTATATAAAATGTTACAAAATGAAATTACATAAAAGAAATATATCTCAAATTCACCACTTTCCAAAAAGTAGGTACTTATGTCGCAATTAGAAAAAAAATCGCGTAAAACCTAAAATATGACGCAAATCCGTAAATAATAATAATAAATAAATAACAAAAATCACTGAAACCATCTTAATTCATTTCCATCATAAACCTAAAAAAAAAAAAAGAATCAATTTCAGCTAAAACAATGTTTCAAAATATCGTTAAAAAAAATATGTTTCAAAGCCTAAAATGTACAGTTAAACTAATTTGAAACTCAAAGTTTAACTTTCACACAACCTAATAGCTTTCTATGTAAATCCTACAAATATAGAACAAATTTGTGAAAAATTAATATGATTCGTACATATACAACATTTAAACTTCAAAATACTCAAAATCCACAATTAAAAAAAAAAAAACCTTATAAGTACCTTTAAATTTTGAAATTGAAAGAAGTTTGAACTTCTACCGTGAAAAATAAAATTTTATACTACGGTTGATTTATTGTTTTTGACTGAAAATACCCTAATTTTTTTGAGAAAATACACTTAATAAGTTTGAGAGATAAGTAACTTACTTTTTGAATTGAAAAATCGCAATAAGTATAAAACGACAACGATTAAAAGGGTTATCGAAAAGTGATTTTCAATATTAATCGCTCGGTAAGAGATAAGTAGCTTGTATCTGATTTATATACCCGATTCCAATTCCACCCGTGTTTTTAATTGCTCGGTAAAACAAGAAAAGCATCATTAAACGAAGCAATTCGAATGGTTAAGGCAAAATTAAATATCTTAAAACATATTTGCTATTTATATTAGAATAATAATTGGATACGTTGACTATGAAGATGAATTGGGTTGCGTATTACTAATTTTAGCTTTATTGAAATGTTCCTCTGATCAAGGGATTATTCTTTATTAGACCAAAAAGTGTGAGTTGACCAAAGATGGGGGGCAAAATGGTAATAAGCGAGAGAGGGGCAGAATGGTAGTTTAGCGTGGAAAACGAGGTACAAAGATAAGTAGGCCAGACTGTTGTGATCAGTGAGACTTAACTGTTCCCTCTTTCGCAACTTGCACGTTTTTACCCTTTTCGGTCTTTTTGTTTTTTGTTTTTTCGTTTTCTTTTCTTTTTTTATGTTACTAAACTGCAAAACGGACAACACTAAAAATTATGTTAGAAGTTCTATTATACTTTGGTAACTTAAATTATATTTACAAGTATAGTAATTTATTATTATAAATTATGAAATTAAATGATAATTATAATTACATGTATAAATTCGTACTTAAATTCATAATATACTATTATAAATTTGCAACTTAAATTACAATTACAGGTATAGTGATTTACTATTATAAATTTATAAAAAGAGTTACGCTCAATGTAAATACCATCCAGAATTGATTTTGTTTTTAAAATTTAAATCATTAAAATAATCGTTTGAATACTCATTAATAGGGAAAAAAATATTTGAAAGTAATTAAGAAATAATTAAGCGTAATCAGTTATTGTATTTAGCTACATTTAAAGAAATAATTTTATTTTGATTTAATTTATTCGAATAATTAATTAATTTTATAGTTAATTTTAATTTTTCCATACGTAAAAAAAAGGATATATTGGTCCATATTTTAAATAGTTGGTGATTTTAAACTAAAAATAGGTTTGGACATTTTTTTTGAAACATTGAGTCAGAAATGAACATTTGGCTCAATGTATATATATGGATTCTATTAGTTTTGAAATTTTTAAAAATAGGGGTATTAGCGGCAAAAGTGGCCAAAGTATATCTAACTGTGCCAATATGTGGCCAAAGTAAATTAATATCAGCATAAGTGACCAAACTTTATCAAACTATGGCATGCACAAATTCCATCTAATTTTTTAAACTTCTGTTAGTCAACGTTCGTGTAAGGCCACCTCACTATTTCTTAATCTCTCTCTCAGTCTCTCCCTGTAAAAAAAATGAAGAACATCAGCTCCTCCAAAATGTCTTCAACCTCAAAGCTTCACGTACAACCCAGAAACCCAAATGCACCTAGAAACCCATAAATAGGAAAACATGGTTTTAATGAAACATTCCAGTCATTCTCCGATTTCATTCCCGTCCAAGTCCGAAACTCTTCCATGGGAGAACATCTTCACAACTTTTCTCGGATCCATGGATCTCGTCACCAAGAACATCATCATCCTGGTGAAGTGAAACCAAACTCAATTAAAAGCTCGCCTACGTCGAACCTCCAAGCTTTTTCGGTGGATTTTCTGGAGAAACAATCGTGTGGAGAACATGGAATGGGAGCAGCAGAAGCTTCTTCCCCTGCCAATTTGATGGTGCAAGCCATGTATCCTGTTTTGTTTAATGATTTTGATTAGTGTAGTTTGTTCTTGCTCTGCTTAAGCTTTACATCTGGTTTTGGAAATCTGAATTGGGTTTTGTTATTGGGAGAGAAGAGATGATATGTGAAAAGGAAAGGTGCAAAAAGAGATGTTCATCTCAGGAGGGAAGTACGGAAATGGCTAAGGTACCTCCAATTAGGATTGAGGTTTTATTATTTTCTGGCCGTCCTCTGAACTATACCGCAATAAGCAGAGATCTTTGTTGGACTTGAGATCTCAGATGAAAATACCCGTATAGAGGAAATGATGATTCGACTCTTTCTTTTTCATGGCTAAACAAAATTAATTGCTGAGTTTTTATGTTGATTTTTACAATCCCAGAATATGACTATTGAAGCTTGAAATGCAGAATAATTATTCTTGTACAAATTATTATTCTTTGTGGTAATTTGGGTTATTTTTGTTATGAAGATGAAGAGTCGTCAATGCTTGAGCATGGTGAAGATCATATGGAAAAACGAAGAAAGCATGGACAAGCGGGAGTAAATAAAACAAAAAATAAAACTAGTGATACGTGGCCATGCATTGACTGCCACTTCACACTAGGGCTGAAACCAGAACCGGGAACCGGGAATTTGACTATTTTTTGTCCCTGTCCCGGAAAAATCGGGACACTGTTTTCTGTCCCGGTTTTGGTTTTGGTTCTGAAAAGTCCTTGTTTTTTATTTAAATTAGAACCAGGACCGGGACCGGGACACCGATTAAAATCCCGATTTTTTTAAGACAAAAATTCGGGACAAAAACCGGGACAAATCCGGGACAAAATCCAAGATAGAAACATGAAAATTACCAAATCCGAGTAAATCCAAAATGTAAAATACCAAATCCAAGTAAACCAAAACGTAAAATACCAAATCCGAGTACAAAAGCAAAATACAAAATAAACAAATGCAAGATCCGAGTTCACGTCGTGAACTTCACAATACCAAATTCAAATCTCAGTGCAAAAAACTGAGTCTAAAATGCTAAATAGTAAATACCGAGTACAAACAAATTATTTTTTATAACAAAACGACATATAAGAAATGACGTGTTAAATAAAATACGGTGTAATGGCTAAAAATAAATTACATGTTAAAATAATGGGCTGAAAAAATAAAATAATAGGTTAAGAGCATAATAGTAAACGACTTAAAAGAAATGACATGCTAAAAAACGACAAACTTATAACAAAACGACATAAAACCGGAACCGGGACAAGAAAACCGGGAATTTCATATTTTGAATTGGTTTTGGTTTTGTTTTTTTAAACCGGAACCGGGACGTCCCTTTTTAGGTTATACTAAAAAGCAAAAACTGATTTTTTGCCAAAAACGGTTCGGTACAGGGACCAGAACCGGGACAAAACCGGGAACCGAGTACAAAATTTTCACCCCTACTTCACACATTGACTAACAGATGTTAAAAAAAATTGGATGGAAATTGTGCATGCTGCAGTTTGATAAAGTTTGGTAACTTATGCCGATATTAATTCACTTTGGCCATATATTGACACACTTGGATATACTTTGGCCACTTTTGCCGCTATTATCCCTTTAAAATATAACTAAAAGAGGAGGGTTGAGAAACTTGGATTTCCATATTTAAGAATTTAGAAAGCAAATTTAACGGAGACTGAATTCGAATTTAGATTTTGTTTAAAAATTTAAAACAAAAACTAATTTATATGGATCTAATATTGTGATTCCAACTGTTAAGTTAACAAATGTTACTTTAAAAAATAGAAAAATACAAGCATCTATATTTTTTTTTATAGAACAAATTAAAAAAAATACATATTGTGCCTATCTCAAATTCTTCTGAAAAAATAAATTTTAAACAAGTACCTATCTCAAATTGACTACTGGATTAAAAAAAAAAAACTAACCCACGAAGCCAAAAAAAAACCCAAAACATAGGAGCCAAAGTTACGTAAATCAAATTTATTGTACCTAAAATGTGAAAACATATTAATAAAGGACTTAAGGTGAAACAAAATAAAATTTTCCATTTCTAATAATATATATATGAAATAAATGTACACAAAAACTGTATATGTTTGAATTCCACCTATGAACCAGCTAACAAATGTAGTGGGGACCATAATACTTTGCATGTTGGTTTGGAGTTTCCCTTAGCTGGTGAAATAAATAAACTATATAATATAAGGATAATTGTTGCATAAATACCTAAGCTCATTCAAATTTATACGACATAGTCTCAGATTTTTAATTGTACGAAATATTACTCAAAGTTGTGAAATGTAGTTTTTGATTGGTTTCATTCCTGTGTCTCGGTTAACATTGAGTTTATTTAGATGTGTACACCTCAAATTAACATTTTTTTTCCTTCATACTTTGATATTATTCATGTTAGAAATACACTCATACAAGGCACACACTTAATAAGGAATACATACAAGGAAAATTACAATCGAAAATGTAAAAAATTTCACAACGTTAGATATTTATTCTAGAGAATTAAAATTTTGAAATTGTGTTATACATATGCGAGTAAATTTGAGTATTTTTGTCGCAATTATCCTTAGTATATATTTATTTTAAAAGTGGTAGATTCTGACTTGCTCCAAGTTCTTGTGGTTGGGAGATAATGGTGAGAAATTTGAGGCACCACACTACTTTGCTTAGGGCATAGGCTGCTATAATTGTGTGAGAGTTATTTGTATTTTATGATTTGAGACCAAAGTCAAAATTAGTCAAACAAACTTATCCATAACTTTAATATGCAAAATTACAGGTACCTGCTAATAAAAGTTGTTATGTGCAATTTTTTTGTAACATATAAAAATTGAGTCTTTTTTAACAAAACTCAAAGCCCATTGGGAAAAGTCAAAACCTGTCATGGTAAGTCAAGGCCCATCACCAACGCCAGATGCTCGGGACCGAAGAACTAAGACATTTGCGAGGCCCGGGGCCCAAAAGGCGACGAGCCGACGAGGCGACGAAGCCGACAAGGCGACAAGGCCGAAAAGCCGACGACGCGACGAGCCGACAAGGCGACGAGCTGACGAAGCCGACAAGGCGACGAGGCGACAAGCCGACGAAGTGACAAGGCGACATGGCAACATGGCAACGAGGCGATGAAGCCCCTCGCCGGAGCTTTCTGAGGGCATAACTTGCAATTAGCCTACACGACGAGAAGATCCGAGACTACGAAGATCCCCGGGAAATCCTCCGGATTTCCCCGAACACAACCTACGGACTCGCGGACAACCCGAAGACATCGAAGACGAATCGAGAAGCATCAGAGACCCTTTTTTGCAGCCAAGGGGCCCCGACAACCCCCTTGCTGCAGAGAGAAATTCGCAGGACCCCTGAAAGTGCAATATTAAGGGAAATGGGAGGCCCCCATGGGTGCAATTCCCAGGGAATTCGCAGGCCCCAAGGGGTGCAATTCCCAGGGAATTCGCAGGCCCCTAGGGTGTAATTCCAGGAAGTTGTTTTCTTATAAATAGAAGCCTTCCCCCCCTCATTTTCACACTCACTCACAGCTTTCTCCAGAGCTTCTCTCTCTAGCTTTCTCTCTCTAGAAAACTCGTCTACTCCAACTTTCCAAGGAGGAAAGGACTTGAGTTAAAAGCTGAGATCGATCTAGAAGCAGAGTCTTAGGCCTGAGAAGAAAAGTTGTTCGACGGGTCAGCTAAGGCGTCCCTTGCTAGGTGGGAAACCGTGCCACCACATGTGAGGTCGACAGAGACGGAGCTTCCCTTCGTCGGGAAAAGGCCCCTCGTCATACGAGGCCACCTACCCCGACAAGGTCGACGAAGGAGCACACCTCGTCAGGTCAAGGCTCTCACTGTACTTCGCCAACACGAGGGAAGTTCGACAGTGAGCTTGCCAGCACCAACGAGATCGACGAAGAGTACATCACGCCGGTAATACCCAGCCATCGGGCCACGGGTCACCCCCCGCACCGCCACTAACGGCACTTCCGACGAGTCAAACCACATCGTCATTCACCCGCCGTTTATCACTAACCCCGAACTACGTGGGACCTGATTCTCTTAAACTGAGATACGTAGGCACCCTCGCCCAACCATAAGCGACGGGGCACAGGCCAATTCTACCCTTTTTTGCAGGTCCTCCCTCGCCATAGGAGCTCGCCAAGGAAGAAAAAGCACGAAGAATCATCAAGACTAGCTCGGAGCTTCATCAAGACCTGAGTCTGCCCAGACGAGGAGCTTCGTCGTGAACCGGACTTCACCATCACCAAAGAAGTTTGCCGAGGATCGTCAATCACAGCCCGGAGACTCGCCCAAGACGACGTGGTCGCCTCCAGCTTTGACTATCATCAGTCAACCCGCGAGTCGGGTTGACTCAGCATTCAATCATCCTTGTGTTCAGCGGGTCAATCTCGGGACTCGAACCTTGGATCCGACTCTAAGTTGAAGTCATTTTTACGCATTAACAAAAGTTATCTTGTAACTATTAACCACGTTTCGAGGCGCCGGCGGTAGGTAGTTGCCTGTTAGCCGCCGGCACTTCAAGAAAATCAGATTGTCAGTAAAATCAATCGGCAATGTAAGTCGATCAATGATACAAATATTTTTAATTTTTTAATAAAAAAGCATAAAAAATATATTATTTGTAAATTTAAATCTCTTTTTGTTAACAATGATATACAATATAATCGGGAAAATCGACTTTTATAAATATACTATTTACTTTCATAAATCTCTTATGTTTTACGAGCTACGGACGGGTTGAAGTCTCCACTAAAGTCGTTTTCAGCCGCCATGTAAGTTAATTTTCCTAAATTTTCATTAATATTATATTTATAATAACACAATATAATGGAATGAATATTTGGGCATTATCATAAATTAATTTATGAATAACATTAGCAACCCACAATTTAATAGTGAGATCTATGAATGAACTTTGGCACCCATATAATTTTTACTAAAATTTAATCACAAAGTTCTCTGTAATATTCAAAGTTATCAATTTTCTATGTTGCATAGAATCCTTAATTCATGTCAATATCAAATTATTGCTCATAATGCAATAATGTCATTATTTGACATTTATTCACTATAATGAATTTAAGGATTAATTATCAATTTAATTGGATAAGGAAATGGATAATAGCAGGCTGACAAGGACTTGTAAATAACTATATATTATATATAATTTTTTTTTATGGGTCCTATTAAAGTCAACGAAAAGTTAGGTTTACCTAAATTGGTAATATTTGATTATTGAAGAAAAAAAAATTGGTGTCATTGTTTATCAATCTTCTAAGATCAGCTAACTCAACTAAGCACTTCTCGATATAAAAGAATAAAAATGGTAATTTGAAGGAAATTTTTTTGAAACTACCATCGGCAACTGATGGACATGCCGGAGTTTTGCGTGCTGACGATGGAATATTAGTTAACCAATAAATGGATGAAAACACAGAATTTATTTACGATTTATAAAATACTAAGGGTATTCCAAGGAAGAAAAGAAAAGAAAAGAAAAGAAAAAAACACCCGGGTGAATGAGCTGAATCGGTTAAACGAGCAAGACTCATTGCTTCACTATAAATTTTTGTTTTGTTTTTCTTCAAAATCTATTGTTTAGACCTTCAAAACCTTTTGATTTTCCAACTTATTGGCCCTCAAAATGGTATTATTGTTATATACTTTCACAAAATATAATTACAAAATAACATGCTATTATTTATATAATGCCCGTGATAAGTACAATCGATAACAATAAATACCATTTCCTTTGTATAGCTGTAAAATATGAGCAGTGCAAATAAGCATCGTTATAAAATACCTATAAATCGGTACTATTACAAACCTACCGTAAAATCGGAGCACCAATATAATATTGATAACGATATTTTATTTAAACCTTAGGAAAAATGAAGAACCAGAATCTCATAATTGATACAATGATACAAAAAAGCTCTACAGAAAAGAAAATCCATTTGCCATGAATTATGAGGGCAAACTTAAATTATTTGCAATGAACAAACAAATCGACAAATTATTTAAATTGCATTTAATCCAGCTAGTTCTCGAAGCTTCTCACATAGTATGAACGTTATCGTTGTTTGAGGACCTAATCGTGCAAATATTGCGAAGCCCCTGTACAATTTCAAACACAAAAAATAAAATGTTAGAACGTACTTGTGTTGAAATATAAATTAGAGTAATTAGTAGCCCGTCCCTTCAACTTTACTCGTTGGTGCACTTTTCCCCACCGAACTAACAACGTTTCTATTCATTTAACAAGTAACACATCGCTCCTACACGTGAAAAGACGATGAGAAATGATAATTTGTATGCACACACGACTTACTTGAGAGTGTCTTGGTAAATTAGTTAGCAAACAAGATTAATATACCTAACAAGACGAAAGTCGGAAAAAAATGATAAAATCTTTTTTTGTACGACACTCAAATAAGTTGCGTGTTGCACACAAGTAATTTTAACATTAGTTTTAAAATTCAGGGGGCAAAGTACACCAGCGAGAAAAGTTCAAAGGGTCTTTATGCCAGCGAGAAACTCACCCCTTATAAAGCGCCTTGGGTCCTTCCGTACGTGCAACCTGAAACCGTAGGTGACATTTATTTTTCAGAAGTTTCAAACGACATACTTCTGGATCAGTAATTCAACATATTAATCAGAAGGAGTTGAGCGAAAATAACCTCGTAAGCGCAATGGAATCCGTTTCTGTAGTTTCCGAGCAGCTTGGATTCTCGTTGTAACATGAGACGGGTTTTGATCATGTCCATAGGAGCCGTTATTAACGTGCTGACACCGCCGGCAACCATGCTCGAGCTTCATTCGAATAAGGGTAGTTTAGTCATTTACGCAATTGAATAACAATATTAACAATTGAATTAACTAGATTTTATTCCACGTTATTTCTTCATCACTATGATGTCAATTCTGGGAATCTCAGCGTAGCAACTCCTATTGAAACTTGAAAGCGCAGACGACATTGAAGTTGATTTACAAATATGCCCTTTGAACTTGTCGTGTTAATGCAGTTCACCTCTAAGCTTCTTTGTAAGAATTTTCCACCTGAAACTTACAAACTGTAACAACTTCTCCCTGATCAACGATTTTTCGTCAAATTTTAAGCCACATTCAATGCATATGCTAGTATTTATAATGGTTTTATCTGAAGAAACTAGTATATACATTGCACGTGACTTAAGACTTTTACAAAAACCGTCATCCATTTAATTGATCAGGCGGGATATCTCTACAATTTACAAGTTCATCGAGGAACTTCTAGAAAAGGTTTAGAAGAATAAAATGAAGATGACGAGAATTTTTTTAGGGCATAGCAGATAATTTCAAAAGAAATGAGCAATTTCGGTATTATTGTACCATAGATGGAGATTAAAGCCTTCTTCAAGCGACGTCAACCTAATGAGAATCTGCAAATTGGAAGTCGGAACAAGCTTTAGGAATCTGAAAAGAAGGAAATACAATAAATGTGAAGACCAGAAAAATTCTGGAAATTACTTGTGGATATTGAAAGCGAAAAATAGCGTGCTTAGAACTTGACCCGCTTGGTTTCATCGTAAGTCGCTAGCTGTGACGCGGTCAACGCAGCAGCTCTGACCATAGCGGGGTTGACTCCTTTCCAAAGAGCTTTGACTCCTTCCTCGGATACAATTCGGTTTAATTCTTCTAACGGTCCTAGTTTTTTCAAGCTCGGATTCATCTGCAGCCGAACCTGGTAAACAGGATTCGTTTTAGAAACAAGTTGATCAAGACGTTAAAAATTTCCAAGGTTCACGGACTTTATCAGCTTAAATAAAGCCAAAACTCCAAACTAATAAGAAACTCAAGAACTCTAAACCCGAAACTAAGATTTTAATTTTACCTTTAAGACCTCGACTGGATTGGTTAGGGCAGTGGCAACGGCACCGGCAAATAAACCGGAAGCAATTTTAAGAAAGAAATTGGTGGATCCAAAGGCCTGATTACAGACATACTTAGAGGGTTCATACAAGCCTAACCGCATGCCTCCGTAAAGAACCGACCTCGTCAATGCGGGAGTCAATCCCAGGTACAAGGATCTCGCCCCTTGGCTTTTCACTACCTGAACAAATAACTGCCCCTACATATTTTATACTTGTCATTTTTAAAACCATAATTCCAGAAATCAACGATAAGGACGAGCTAATCGGCGATCACCATTCCGATCAGCGGACCCCTCTGACCGAGGAGCTGCATCTGAAGCCTAACCTTGAGCACATCTGCGTTCCAGTTTGAGATTAAAATTTAGCCAATTTGCGACGAGAAGATAAGCATCTGGAATCGAATGAATTAGAACAGTACCAAGAGGATGAGTGATTGCGGTGGCGATGGCGACAGAGAGTCCGCTTGTGGCGAAGTGAGAAGCCGCATTGGAGGGAGACACTGCCCAACGGGGCTTCTCTGGAACTTTCATTCTTCCTTATTAGTGTTTAGAAGCCGAGAGAGAGAGAGAGAGAATACAGAATTGAGCTCGATTATAGCACCAAGTGAAGCTCGAGTATGATCCAGATCCAAGACACAGGTGATGATGCGATGCGATGTCTTCCTTCTTCTTCTTCTTCTTCTTCGGCGCGAAGAGAGGATTGCTTCCTTCAATAATTATAACCCGCTTTGTCTTTGCCTGTGTGTCTCTCTCTCTCTTTTAATTATTTTTATTTTAACCCAAAAACTAATTCATGACCTTCTTTTATGCCGTCGTTTTTAGCCGCCACGTGTCGTTGTCGGAATGGAAATACACTTTTATTCGTAATAAAAAAAAAAAGATACATATGGATGGTCATGAAGAGTTTTTAATTTCTATAAGCTTAAAAATACACTCTTTTACTCATAGTTTTATATTTTATTTTTATTCTATTCGATAAACGTATATATATTTTTTTAATGGATCGATAAACGTATATTAAATTAAAACCCCTTTAGGATAGAAATACGACGATATATAATAATAATAATAATAATAATGGTCCTTGACTCCTCCTCGTTATCGTTGCGTTTGGTATGGTAAGAATAAGGAAGGAAGGAGCATTATTATTGTCAAATTTGGTTTTGATCATACAAGACAGTGATTGTGGCACCCTCCACATCTTCTTTTAATATGTCAAATATTTTTAATACTAATGATAACATTCTACTATCAACATGTTACTTTTTTAATATATATAAATTCAGAACAACATGTTTCATAGATGGGGGTGCCCCAAGTGTTTTACAGACCAAGAAGAGAATTCCCGCAAAATGAATCTGTTTCTAAATTCTTTCTTCTTCAGTTTTACAGTCCTTTCCATTATTAGCATCCATAGGAAAAAGTTGAAACCTGCAAAAAAGGGAAGAAAATTGTAAACAAAATAATAGGGAATCCGAATCGGAAAAAAAAAAAAAAAAAAAGATTGGTCCTGGCCCGTTTCCAGGTTTTAGTATTTTTGGTTTATTATAGTTTTAGCATTTCTAGTTCTATTTTAGCTAATTTAAATGTTTTATTTTAAGTTTAGACTATGGGCTATGTTTATTTACATTCACTTTTTTCAGTTTCTAACACTTTAATCTCTGTAAAAACCGATTTTTTCCGCTAAATGTTTGATAAAATGGGGCCGGCCAGTTTCAGCTTTGTTTGGTTCTCAGTTTTAGATAGAAAGAAAAAAAAAACGGACTTTCTTTTAAATAAATACCATTATTTGGCTTGGTTAAAGAAAGACTGTACGGGCCGAAAATGGCTAAAATCCCGATACCTAATTCCGATTTCACCCATACCTTTTGTATTCCAATTTCTGAGTAACAATCCCATTCAACAGAAGCTCAGAGCTATATACTGCTAATCCTGCAAGCATAGACAGCAAGAAAATTTAATTAGTTTACCAAATTGACAAGCTAATTCTTTTTAAATTGAACGCTTTTGATACCGTTATGGAGGAACGGTACGCATATTGAGTAATCTTCTGCACAAGAAAGAATCAGTAGATTTTCTGAGACATCTTCATCTTTTGGAGCTTTTTCCACTAGCTGAAGAATGTGATCACCATTTTAACTCAGTAACCGGAGAAAATGTTCAACGGAAAAAATTGCGTCGAAACCGAATCAATTCCGAGACCATACCTTGCCTTGAACTACATTGACCAAGCTCATAATCATTGCTTTGTTCGGTTTAATGTTTGGGGTGACGAGAACTCTTTGATCCTGCTCGATTCAGAAAACAAGCAACCCGGTATTAGTGAGTAAAGAAAAGAGTTCTTGGCATTGATTAGTCAAGATTAAAGCATACTGATACGAGGCGATATGAAAATGAAACAGAAAGCTGCCAAGGATAATGACCGACGCAGTGAAAATCGAATCTTATTCAACATGTAGCATAAAACACAAGAAACACGCATCTACGAAGCTTACCTTTAAGAGCGGATGTTTACTTGCATGAGTCAACGAAACCGGCATGCAAAATCCGAACTCCTTTTCCTTTTTAGAATCCCGTAAAATGTAGTTCTTCTCATCAATAAAACAGTTAGCTTGTCCGCAGCTCTCAAGCCACACGTGTGTAACCACGGGCTTCCCAAGAGCAATGGCTTCCAGCATATTCTTGGTGCGTGTGAATGTGTCTGCTACAAAATGTGTTGCGTTCTTGCAGCACGACACGACAGATACACCCAATCTTGCTGCAACCTAGTGTGAGACCAAAAGCGGCATTAATTTTGTACCGTATAAAGTTACCAAATTTAAAAAAGCAGAAAGAAAAGCCACCTTTTTCTGGTTCTTGACGACGTCATCGTCTAAGTGTTGACTGAATAAGATGCGTGCGTTCGTAATGTCCTTTCGCCTTCGTAACTCTTTCGACATGAATTCAGGTCTATGCTCGGAAAATCCAAGATTCATAAGCTCTTTCGAACGGGGTGTTTTGGGACTATGTTTGGACTTTTGTCTTCTTTTATTCTTCTCTGAAGCTACGACAGACAATGATATCGAATCTAAATTCGTAACAATTCCATCAGCTTCGGAAAAATCACATTCAGATCTGCAATGTGAATTCAGTCGCGTATAATTTAGAGCTCGGCATTTTGTTCTCTTACCCTTGGGAAAGTTCCACATACCTGATTTCATCAAGCTCGTTAAATTGCTCTTTTTAGAATCCTCACTTGGAACACACAGTTTCGAGCTATCTCCAATGTCGAAGACTCTCAATGGTTTAGCGGTTGCACGACTTCGCTTTCTTCTGTATACAATGATGCTTCGTTGCGTACTACCAAACATCTTTTCTGGTCTACAACCGTCAGCTGCGTTGGTGGCCGAGACTCTCGATGAGTTAGCATCTTTGCGGTTTCGCTTTCGCGTGTATACGATAAGACTACTTCGCGAATTGCCAAACATCTTTTCAGTTCTACAGTCATCAGTTGTATTTAACTGAATTATCGAGCCCTGATCTCTGCTTTCCCGGGTAAGAGGAGAAACTTTCTCCGAATTTCCTTTGAAGTGTGCGTTTGTCGTTGCGAGCGAGCCGAATTCTTTAGAAGTACTCTTTTCTATATCTTCAATAAGCTTCTTCAACTCAAGATTTCCACACTGTTTTTTCGGTGAACTCAAATTACATCGGCGGAACTTCCTCTCGGAGCGCTTTTTCTGCTTTGCAGGTTGTTCTCCAGAGTCATCAGAAACACTTGTTTGACGATTATACTTTTTGAATCCAGTTAATAAATTGTCCACTTTTTCCTCCACTACTGGACAAGCATTGAGAGGATGTGCAGAAGCCAGACCTTTGATAGCCTCAGCAGCAATCTGAGTGTCTAAACCGACATCGTAACCGTCGAACGCATCTCCTAATGCAGCATCGTCTTCCGGGTTCGTTACCCTCGTTTCTTCATTGAAATCAGAAGCTAACTTAACCTCATGCCGTGGAGATTCCTTCTCTTCGAACCAGTCGAAATTTGAACTTCCCTTGACCAGGTTGTTCATATTGACTTTACGAGCCAGTTTTTGCGGTCCGTTTTCGCCCAACGCGACCGGAGATCTCTTCTTGGAAGACTTTGTGTAACTAATACTTGGTGACAATTCAACGTTGTTAATAGACACAAAGTTATCCACAAAATCAAGTGCTTCCTCCTGGGACCAATCTTCATGTTCTCGAATGCCAATACCATCACCGGACCTCGGAAGCCCGCCGTCACGTTCGGAACGATCCTTCTCATTCCCGACAACTGCTTAAACAACTCCATTAACAAACACAGCAAAATCGAGTGCAATCATAGGCTTATAAGAGAAAGATAACATTATTAATACTGACCAGTTCTCTTCCCAGCGAAACCGCCGAGGGTCGGTTTTGTCACAACAACCAACCGGCTTCCGTTGATTTCCTCGTCCTCGCTATCAAGCACCACTTCTTCCTGCTCAAATTCGGAATCCGGCCCGTTTCCCCGGTGATCATCGCAATCCGAGTCGATAGCTTCAGTGTCGAGATGGGCATAGCTCGAATGATCATCAAACAGAGGGCTATCGAGAGGCACGGTGTCTTCGAAATTCGGGGCGTTATAAGCTGCTTGTCAATCACCAAAAAGAAAACCAGATAAAATCGACTCCAGCATTTGCGACTAAATCATTTCTCAAGTATTGATTGCATGCTTCAACGATCGAAAAGTGATTTCAGCAATTCTTTTCTAGGAGAAGCACAATCCCTAACATGAACAGAAGAAATTAGATGGATTGTTACCTGAAAAGCCACGAGCAGAGTCCACGGCCATATCTGGAAAACGAAGAGACAAGTGTATGGATGGTGCTCAATCAAACCAGAGACTCCATTGATGAATGAGCAGAAAGCTCGAAATGCCAAGGAAAAGTGAAAACAGCGAGAGTTTTTGGAGGGGAAATTTTCGGATTTTTTTTTTATTTGGAGGGAAATTTAAATATTGAATAAATAATTTAATTCTGCAGAAATGAACGTGTAGGGCATTTGGTCTAGTGGTATGATTCTCGCTTAGGGTGCGAGAGGTCCCGAGTTCAATTCTCGGAATGCCCCATTTCTTCATCTTTTGTTGGCAGTGGTTTTGGTGATTTGACTTTTGTTGCAAAATTATCATAATTAATGTTCGATAACCAATTAAATAAGGAGCATCCGTAACAAAAATATACTGTGTTTCGTTATGAGTAATCCAAAGCAGAATTGTTGAATATCGTTTTTTTTTACGAGACCATTGAGCTGTCACCTCGTCTTTAATTTATTAAGGGAAACTTGAGAAAATAGCCTAAAAAAATATCATAATTGAATTTTTAAACCCATTCTAAAAAATCAGTGTTTCTAAACTTTGTCCAAATTAAGACGATTTTACCCTCGTTTTTTTGGCAATCACATTTCAGTAAACAAATATATTACTTTTCCCACAAATAAAAAAAAATTCCCCTCTTCTTCTTTTCTTCTTCTCTCCTTTGTTCTTCTCCCCACTTCAGTCTTCTCGATCTCCAAGCCTCCCTTGTTCAAACCGACCTCTCGCACACCGTTCCCGACGTCGTTCTTCTCCCGTTCGCCAACCCGCACAGCAGGTACGAGCTCTCTCCTTCCTGTTGCTCTTTCAATCCAAACTCTAAGCCTTAGACGATCTCCAAGCTTCGGTCTTCTTCCGCAAAGCAGGTACGAGCTTCAATCCGAACTCTTAGCCCTAGACGAACCGCTCAACGGCGAGCAAGCCTTTGTCCTTCGGTCTTCTTCCGCACAGCAGGTACGATTTTAGGGTTTTCGCTTGGTTTATTTCCAGTTTGATTGATTTCTCTTGAGGTTTGTTTGATTTCTGCTGTTTGTTTTAGGTTGCTCTGGTGTCTAATTTATGGTTTTAGCTTGGTCATGGCGGTTTGGGGCTGGTTACGATTTTTGGGACAATTTTTTCAGATTTTAGGGACAATTTTCTGCATTTTTCCAGATTTTAGGGACAATTTTTCCAGATTTTAGGGACAATTTTCTGGGCAGTTTGATCTTCTTGCGTTTGGGGACAGTTCTTCCAGATTTTGCGGACAGTAATCCGAAATTTCGGGACAGTATTTGGTAATTTAGGGACAGTTTTCTGGGCAGTTTGACCTTCCTTTTTCGGGACAGTATTTGGTAATCAGTTCGAAGTTTCGGGACAGTATTTGGTAATGCAGAATATTGTCTTCTCATTTGGGTGTTCTAGGATAATCAGTTCGAAGTTAGGGTTGGTTTTAGGATAATCAGTTTGTTCCACGGTTTGGGTTTGGGTGTTCGTTAGGGTTCGTTTAAGGATAATCAGTTTGTTCCACGGTTTGGGTTTGGGTGTTCGAAGTTATGGTTTCGTTTGGGTTTCAATGTGCTCCACGGTTTTGCTCAATGTGTTCAATTGATTTTTGTCTACGTAGGGTTGTACAGGGAAACCGATTCATTAGAATTCATTAAAAGCTAATCTGGTTTTGCTCAACGTGTTCAATTGATTTTTGTCTACTTAGGGTTGTACAGGGAAACAGATTCATTAGAATTCATTAAAAGCAAATCTGGTTTGGACTTGATTAGGATATAAGACAGGGAAACAGATTCATTAGAATTCATTAAAAGCAATTCATATGACTCGAAGAATTAAATATTCGAGGTCGGACGAGGTGGTCTTCAAATTCAATGGTGTCGTGTTTACATTCGGCCCTCGTGACAATATCAAAGACTTCAGAGCTGCATGTGTTGTTGATGTATGGCTAGGCAACGAACGAGTGATGAATAACATTTTTCCTTGACATTATGTAAGCATGGTGTTGTGGGTAGGGACAAATTTGAGGTTTTTGTAGCACAATTTTTGTAAGCAGGATGTGTTTTTGAAACAATTAAGAACAAATTTTATGTTGACGCGGCATTTGTTTTCTGTAAATCAGGGACAACTTTTGTGTAAAGCAGGGACATATACTATGTTTACCGAGGACAATTATTGTGTAAAGCAGGGACAATTGTTGTGGGTACGTAAAACGGTACACTTATTTTTTTTCAATAACAAATGAATGCGTGAATTAATATAATTACCAAAAATGGAACTGTAAATAGTGATAACCATCAAATACTGATCACTTGGGAAAGTTTTAAACAGTACTCCAGGGACAGTATTTTTTTAATATCAGGGACAGTTTTTGTTTTAAGATGGGACAATTTTAGGGAAATCCAAAGACAATTTTAAACAGTTACTCAGAACAGTTTTTATATTCACCAGAGACAGTTTTAAACCGTTACACGAGACAATTTTTGTGTATATCAGGGACAGTTTTAAACGGCTACTCGGGATAGATTGTCTGAATATCGGGGAGAGTTTTTGTGTACACGAGGGACAATTTGTATGTATTCCAGGGACAATTTTAAACAGTACTCGGGACAATTTTTGTGAATATCAAGGACAGTTTTTGTGCATATCAAGGACAAGTTTTGTGAATATAAAGGACACATTTTGTGAATATCAAGGACATTTTTTGTGAATATCAAGGACAATTTTCGTTTTGAACAGTTACTCAGGACAATTTTTATTATAACCTGGGACAGTTTTTTATATAACCTGGAACAGATTCGGGCAGATTCATTCTTACTGAAAAAAAAAACAATACCCCCTTCATTAGAAAAATAATAGTAAAATAAAACATAATGTTCGAAATGAAGGCAAAAAGTAAAAACTTAAATATTTAATATACATGTATGTCTTGATTCTAAGATCATACACCCGCTCATCCACCCCAAGTATTTCGTACAACCGATCCATCAACTGTGTGTGACTAATGTCCATATGGTGTAGAGGACGGATACGGCGTCCCCGATTGAGACGAATCTCTGACCATCACGGACGAACGACCAATCTCGGTGATTCGCGCTCAAGTTGCTTTTGGGAAACGAATACTCAATTTTTTTTAATTCATGGGTGGAGGCTTGAGCTACAGCGTCGGGTCGGAGGAAAAGGCGTGAGCTTAGTGGTTGGTGGAGGAGCTTAGTGGTTGGTGAACTTCAGCGGCTCCTCCTCTCGTCAATGACAATTTTTTTGGTAATCAAGGACAATAATTTATGATTACGGACAATTTTAGGGTGTTTTAAGGACTTTGTGACATATTTCAAACAATTTCAATAATATTATACAAAACTTCATGTTTGAAGCCTGCTAAATATGTAAGGTTTACATTAAATCATCCAATATCCATACTATACAATTTAATCCAACACTGCCATGTTTATTGCCATCGAATGAGTGTTGTAAGACTCAATTTCATCGGCTTTCATCGAGCATCTCAACTATGTAAACCTCAAATTCGCCATAATGTTCCTGAAAATGAAAGAATTTATAAGAATAGAAGTATTCAATCAAACTCAATGGACCAAAACTACAAGTTGATACCGATACTTGCTTGCATCAATAGACAAACTCTATAAACTCAATATTCTTCAATTATTAGCGTATTTATTCGAACACCTTGCTTGCATATTTTTAAAAAATTAACATTCTTAATAAATTCAGAAAATGAAAACTAAGGTTTGCAAATTTATAGTTCTAGTCAATACCTAAGTAATCAAAATGAATGAATAGAGTTGTAATATTAAGCCATAATTACTTCGAGTAAGTCGTATTTTTTTGTAACTAAGTTTTAACAACTTGTTCTCTAGACCTCATTTTACCATGCCTTCTCTAGACCTCATTTTACCATGCCTAGCTCATCTAGCATTCAAAAGTTCTGATTGTCAAAAAGATAAAAACAAAAAAATTGTCCCAAAAAATCGTAAATATTGTCCCGAAAATGCAGAATATTGTCCCTAAAATCTGGAAAAATTGTCCCAAAAAATTGTAACCAGCCCCAAACTGCCATGACCAAGCTAAAACCGTAAATCTGACATCAAACCAAGCTAAAACAAACTGCAGAAATCAAACGAACCTTAAGAGAAATCAATCAAACTATAAATAAACCAAGCAAAACCCCTAAAATCGAACGAATCTAAGGAGACCGGAGGACAAAGGCTTGCTCTCCACCGGACCGCCGGAAACCGCCGTTGAGCGGTTCGTTTAGGGCTTAGAGTTCGGATTAAAGCTCGTACCTGCTATGTGGAAGAAGATCGAAGCTTGGAGATCGTCTAGGGCTTAGAGTTCGGGTTGAAAGAACGACGGGAAGGAGAGAGCTCGTACCTGCTGTGCGGGTTGGCGAACGGGAGAAGAACGACGTCGGGAACGCTGTGCGAGAGGTCGGTTTGAACGAGGGAGGTTTGGAGAGAAGACTGAGGCGGGGAGAAGAACAAGAGAAGAACGAAGGAGAGAAGAAGAAAAAAAGAAGAGGGGAATTTCTTTTGATTTTTGGCAAAAGTAATATTTTTGTTTATTGAAATATGATTGCCAAAAAAAACGAGAGTAAAATCGTCTTAATTTGGGCAAAGTTTAGAAACACTGATTTTTCAGAATGGGTTTAAAAGTTCAATTATAGTGTTTTTTTAGACTATTTTCTCAAATTTCTTTTTATTAATTCATAATTATTTTACATTTCACTTATGACTAAAAAAAATTATAATACGGTAAGACAAAGCGAGCAAGGCAGCAGCCTAGGGCCCCCAATTAGGAGGGGCCCCCAATCCACCGATAGTTTAGAGTTGAAAAAAAAAACGCAGGTCGACGCCATTGAAGACGAAGCTTGGAGCTTGGTTGACTGTAACTTTTTTTGCGGGAATAACGAAGAAGTACTATAATTACAATATGAAGTGATAGGCCCACATTAAATATTTTAATATTTTCTTTTTCATTTATTTATTTATTATCTTGCTGAAACCGTGAGTGGTTTGGACTGAAATGTAAGTTTCTGGGACCCACTTTGATTCATTTTGTGATTTTTTTTACTCTCAAATACACTATTTGATTTATGAAAAATATTATGATTTTAAAATTTTATGTTCTTTCTTTTACCTTATAATAATTATCAGTTTTTAATTATCATACCTATAAATATGAAGTTGTTACTAAATATATTGAATGAGATAGTGTAAAGTTTATTTCATAGAATTTATATAAGAAAATATAAATTTAGTATTTTTACACTTTTATTTACTATTGTTTATTGTGAAAAAAATAATCTAGTATACTTTGTTTTTTGTTCTCTTGCTTTTTTTTTTCTTCTTTTTCTTTATCTTTGATTAGCAACTGGTTTATAAAAAAATCACACACCAAAATTAAAAAAATTAAGTTTTAGATAAATATGAATATGATTATATTAATAATTAATATTAAAATTACGAAAGAAAAATAAATAAAATATAATACTATAATAATTTTTTTGGGGCCCCATTTTTTATTTTGCCTAGGGCCCCCGTGAAGTTAGGGCCGGCCCTGCAAACATACTTGAGTTTACAAATTATTATAACTTAAATGTTGAGCTCAAGTTATACTATCAAGTAGGGGTGAACATCTTAGACCTAACTCGATAGTCCAATCCAATCCTTTAGAGATTCGACATCAATCTAACCCACTCAAAATTAGGTCGGATCGGGGGAGACCCGATTATTATTCGGGTCGGGTCGGGTCCAAAACCTTAGGTCGGGTCGGGGTCTCCGATCTGCTGACCAATATAATTAATATATATTTCATATTAATTTTTGTTCAAGTACAGTGCATTCTTTAGTCTTCCAAAATTTCTCATTCTCAATTTTATTTACATTAAAAGACCGTTCAATCTCTCATTTTCATGTGTTTACATTGTTTAGTGTATGTTTGTTTGATTAAATTTGTTTGAGGTATTTTTGCATGAATTTTGAGTTACATTGCTTCATTTTTTCATATTATTTTTTGTTATATAAGATTAAATTTTAATTAATCGGGCCATGGTGAGCCAAACCAGCCCAACCCAAATTTTTATCGGGTCGGTTTGGTTCGGGCATTAAAAAAATTTGGGCCGGATCGGGCTTTTTTTTTTTGGAAACCCAAAGTGATCGGGTCGGGTCCATAAAAAGCATCGGGGCGGCCCAACCCAACCCATGCTCACCCCAGTATCAAGTCACACATTTAATTATTAACGTTCAAGAAAGATACGTTAAGAGTGAAACTTGTTTCCTAATGATCAATTAACAAGGCATCTGATATCCCTCCAAAAATAAACAATATGACACGAATGAATGAATTCTAAGAGTATTTATATAAACTGATAAACTCATGGACGAGAGGAATACACATAACAATAAAGAGAGAATAATATATATAGAGAGAAATATTTTATCTCAAGAACATTGATGTGCTTAGTTTAAGAGAGTTAGGTCTCACATAGTTTAGGGTTATTGATAAAAGGCGGGTGAATGACGACGTGGTTTGACGAAGTTTGACTCGTCGGAAGTGTCGATATTGGCGGCGCGGAGGTGACCCTTGGCCGAAAAGCGAGGGTATTACCGGGGAGAAATGCTCCTTGTCGACCTCGGCGAGCCCGTTGTGACGAGGGATGCTCCTTGTCGACCTCAAAGGTGTTGGCGAGCTCGTCGTAAATCGAATTTCAATTTAGCTTTTAAGACGACGTATGAGTATCAGCATGTGGAGCAGCAGCGTCACTCTCAGACTTCTGACTCGGATGACCATAAACCCGTCGTCATCCTACCACTAATATTTAAATATTGTTCGTGACTGATTCCGACTCTATCTAATATAAGTGAAGCCTGTCAATTGCTTGAATTTTTTCAGCCGAATTGGGTGCGTGCAGATGACGGAGCTTCCTATGCTGCTTATCGCAATCAGCCACGGAAGATATATCCGGGTGAGCAGGAGTATGAGCACCAAGCTTCACTCTATAAATTAGGCCAGACCTCATTCAACATGTTTTTCTTCTTCTTCTTGATTCCGCTTTTCATACTCACTTAACTAACAAACACCATTGCGCTTTTCTTCTTCTTTTTCTTTCCAGATGATCCTATGCGCGGGGAGAAAATAAAACAAGGTTCTGTTTTGTTTTCTTAAAATGTTCATTTGTTATTATATGTCATTTTTATGGCTCCTTCAATTGCCCCTACTATTATTAATGTCTCGTTTTTTCTTTTCTATGCATGTCACAAGTGTCATTAACACGATTCTTCTTCCTGATATTTTGAAGATGGATCTTTCTATTAAAAGTGATGTGTTCTCTATAAGTTTTTTGTTATTTTTTTTTCTCCTTTTTGTGTGTTTTTCGCGCACATACTTCATTGATGATTTGAGCTTTATATTCGTGATTGACCGTTACTTTTTTGGTCTTTCTTTTTTTGTTAAGCTAAGCTCTGGGTTTGTCTTTTCTTATATATTTATTTCTAATATATGTTCCTTCTCCTCTGTAATTTAGCTAAGCGGGTTGCTGCATTGAAGAAATATTATGATGTTTTGACCGCTACTGAGGTACTTCTGTTGGTGCTTGTGTCTAATCATATAATTATATAAATAAGTTGAGTGCAAGAGTGTATTGAAAACAACTAGAGCTGCACATTATCCGTCGCCAACCCTCGTCGCGACTCGTCGCGGTGGTTGCCGGCGCGTCGCGACTCTCGCGACTCCGAGCTTCCGATCGCGACTCGTCGCGACTCCCCCCTCTCTCTCTCTCTCTCCCGCTCTCTCTCTCTCTCCGTCTCACAGAACCCCCTCTCTCTCTCTCTCTCGCGACTCGCCGCGACGCTTCGCGACGTGTTTTCTCGCGGTTTTGGCGACCGAGTCGCGACGAGCCGCGGCGTTCAATGTGTGCAGCTCTAAAAACAACACACAAAATACCAAGCAGACAAAGATCACGAATCTGTAATTTTATTGGTTTCCAAAGAATAAAATGATGAGAGATTTAGCCAAATACTCTCCCTGATGTTGAATAGCAAGCTCACAAGATCGGAAATAAAAAAAACTTGATGGCTAGAATACAATAGCTAAAACAAATGTAATGGCAATAGGAAAATACTAAACCACCCCTTATAACAATAATTCCTAATAGAATTTAAATTTAAATTTTATTTTTCCGCTCTTATACTTGAACAGTAATTGGTGCCTATTAATCAATTGCCAGGCTCTCCTTTATTTCCTGCCTACAAAAACAGTTTCTTATTAGTTCAGAATGAAGATTTTAGACTAGTTATGCGGTTATTGTTCCAGTATTCTTGCTCTAGGGTACCAAATGTATTTCAGCGACAAAATCAAGGGGCTATTGTTATTATTATGTGATTTAATCAATCATTTTACATTATTTCTGAATACGAGTCATGTAGGGTTTTTTCCTGGGTGATTTGGACGAAATAAGTCGTCACGTACCCACCGGGGTTAGCAGATACAGGAGTGAAGATCTGGAGGTGATCAGTTGTGCAAAATTTGCACTCGGCAAGTTGAACAAAGAAAAGGTAGAAATGTCTTCTTCATTGCAAAGAAGTGTGTTTTCTCTTGAACAGTTCTTGAAGATTGTGATTAATCAGGTAATGAAGCTAGAGTTTATGGGGTCGTGGGAGTGAATAGGCTAAATAAAGATGACGTCGTATATTGGATAACTATTGAGGCTTCGGATAAGAAGTTCTATGAAGCCAGAGTTCATGATCATGTAGCAAATAAATCTTGACTTGTCAAATATTGGGCAGCAAGTTTGAATTAATATTAGTTTTTATCATGTTGAATAACTTGCTACTTGGCTGCCAAGATTCTAAGGGCAAGAAAGTAATTTTATGTGTTGTTTACTTGACCTTGAAGCACAAGTATGCTTAGCTACTTAGGTTAGATGATTTTCTATAAATAGAAACGTAGTGCATGTATGAAACTTAACACCCACACTTGCTTGTATTCGACAACTTTCTCATTAAGAGAATATCTTTCCTCCCTTGTCATTCTTCCTTCATATTTTTCTGTACTTAGTCACATATATTATATTTATAAACACCATAGAGAGTTTGTGAGTGGCTTTGTGTGTCTTGTTATTGTCGTTTGCCATTGAGGTCCGACTTTGTGCGTGTAAGTCTCGGCAAAGATCCGTATTTGGAACCAACAGATCACACCCCATTTGAGGGTTTGGAACTGTGTTTCATAAGGCCGGTGCATTATCCCCAGAGAAGTGGCAATCCAAGATCACTGCGAGGTTTGTTCCTTTTCCGTAACTTATTGTATTGATCATTTTTTTTGTTTGGTAGAAAATACCTTCCGCAAATAATTTGTTCCGCCAATTACACTATTGTTCAATTAATTACCGCTCTTTCGTTGAAAGATCAGGGGCATCACTTCCAGTTCACATTGTCTTACCGTGTCCTAGTAATTTTGGGATGCCAATTCTTTTCAGTTTTCAATGAGTTATCCGTTGGTGATTGATGAAACGAAGGCTTTGTTGTTTGTGCATAATGTTTTTGAAACCTTAGATGCTTTTACGTGCAAGGCTTTGAGTTGAATATGTGTTCTTGGTCAGAATTTTGCGCGGTTATGTTTCATTTTCTTATTTACTTTTTTGCGTTTTCTAACGAATAGTTCTATTTACTTCATATTTTTGTTTCGGTTTTTGTATTAGTTGAGTATTGTTTGTCTTTCTCCTTGAATTGCTCTTTGTGTCACTAATGGGAAGACTTCCCCTGGCAGGCGCATCGACGTGTTCTGAAACTGATTTTTCTCCATTAGCGCCTTTAGATTATGGTATTACCTATTTTCTTCCTTATTTATTATGCTCAGTTACCTATATATTCTTTCTTTCAACCCGACTTATCTTGTTTTGATACTTTCCAATTTCGCTCGTGATTAATTTTATTAAACATCTATCTTCACTATTTTCAGGCCTTTCAATTCAACAAAATGATGATGAAGGTCATTTCCAGTCAATTTATTTTAATGATTTTTAACATGTATTATATGATTTTTCCTGTAATGTTTTATTGTGTGTTTGTAAAATATTTGCCTATCACTCTCTTTATGCTCCATGTGTTTTTTAATCACTACTGCTTTATTCTAAGTATGTTAAATATATATGGATATGTTTCATATGAAATTTATAAACTTTCAGTCATCCTTTTTGATACAGACCCGCGCTTTCGGTTGACGTATCAAAGGAGGAGAAAGACCGAGAACGACTCTACTAGTGGCTAGGAGTCGCATGAAGAGGATCCACTATTTATTTATGCTTGCTTGTCGTTTGATTTAAATTAAAAGGACAATTGCTATTTTCGTTTTATTTGTTTAGGGAATGTTTCCCGAATTGTTCAAGCCTTTAAATAGGCTCATCAGTGAAATAAAACGCAGCTTCCAAGAATTCTAATCTCTCTCTGGGATTAGGGTTGGGAAAGCCTTCGATCCTATTCTCTCTCTCTCTCTCTCTCTCTCTCTATATATATATATATATATATATATATATATATATATCTGTGGTGTCGTGTGAGCAGGAAGGAGTCGGCCAGAACTCTGAGGCGCATACAACAGGCTTACTTCTCGCGAGTTTCTGGAGGGCTAAAGGCGAGAGAATCTGGCAGAGTTGTGCATCGTGGCGACGAAGAAGGCAAACGAAATTGAAGGTAATCACGGGGGTAGGAATCGTCCAGTAACTCGATCTCAAACGCGGGAACACATCAATTTGGTATCTGAGCTGACTGGACCGACGAACCCTATGGCGACAGAAGTAGCACAGTTTAACGAGACCGTTAATGGAGCTTCAGAGAAAAATGTGGAGAAGGCCATGGCGGCGCAGAGGGCCATTATGGCAGCTGCAATCAAGAAATCGAAGGGGCGACCAACGAAAAAATCCAGGATCTTAGCCTCCTCATTCAGGGAATAGCAGAATCCGTGAATCGTTTGGCAGCCTATCACGAGGAAGAGCGTGGTCGAAATCAATGAATAGCGGAGTCAGTGGCTCGCCTGGTAGCTTCTCCGGATAAGGAGCATGGCCGAAACCGGGAATTCAACGAGCGCACGGTGACGGATCCCAAGTCTGGGAATTATCCTCAGCAACGCCATGATGGCAACGAGGGCAACTCAGTCTACCCACGTAATCCATATAGCCCGAGCGATGCTCGGCACGATGATTGGGCAAAGAACACGGAGGAGTACGAGCGCATGCGACGAGGAAAATATGGACTGTATGCGGAACGGGACTGGCCGGTACGTCCCATTGGGAAACACCCACCCGATTCCGAAAAGGCAGCAGAGAAAAGCCAAGGAACCACCCCCATTTCTAGGGGAGAGTTTCCTACGTTCGACAGCTATACCGGGTCCAACCCGACAATATGGCTTCGCATGTGTGACGACTACTTCGAAGACCAATGCGTCACGGAGGACCAAGCCAAGGTCGGACACGCACGCAGGGCCCTTACCGGACCGTCGCACGAGTGGTATGACCAAATCCGGAATCTGATCGAGAATTACCTCACGTGGGAGGAGTTCCAGGCGGTATGTACCGACCAATTCGGCGTGCCCGACACGGCGAACCCCATCGGCGAAATTTGTAATCTGCGTCAAACCGGAACGGCTGACGAATACTGTAAGACTTTCACGACACTCGAGAACAAACACCATTCATTATCGAATCAAGTCCTCATGTGGTTGTTTTGTGTGGGACTCACCGACGAGCTCCGCGGTGAGGTCGAGCATCAACGACCGACATCGATTTTTGAGGCGATGAAATTCGCTCGCAATACTGAATTTCGGGTTCCTTACGACAATGGGCAGCGGTCATTCTATGGTCATCACGCGCCGAATAAAGTACGGGATTCCGGTGGGACTCGTGGAGGCCTAGCTCCATCGGGATGAACTACACCAAACCGGATTACTTACGGGGAGGAGAAGCGTCACGAACCCAAAGCAGTGGGCGGAGCAGCTTTTAAGAAACCGTGGAAGAAGCTCACTTTTGCAGAAATGGCGGAGCGGAAGGGAAAGGGTTGTGTTTCAATTGTGACGATCAGTACATGCACGGCCACGTATGCAGACTGGTACTCTTTCACATCACTCTACGAATGGATTCTGAGTTAGTGGGTAATGAGGTATTAGACGAGGAAATCGACGTGGAAGATATCGAATCGGCCTTCATCTCCGAGTGTGCTTTCCTTGGCAAGAAGACAGCCAAGACTTTCCAAGTCCGAACCAAGGATGGACGCTAGTAGACACGGGCAACACTCACATTTTCATTCAGAAAGATTTCGTTGACAAAATCGGGATTCCAATCATCAAAAGACCCGGGCTCACGGTGGGATTACCAAACGGCGGTCGGTTATCCATCGACGGGTATTGCAAGAACGTGCCGATGACAATCGAAGGAATCAATTTCAAGACTAATTGTTTCGTCATCTCTTTACAAGGATTTGACATCATCCTCGGCATGACGTGGCAGTATGCCGCGAACGTAATAAGACCATCCACGCAGAGTCTTGTCGCAGGAACATGTGCTCCAAGAGAAGAAGATTCCAGGTGTGAACCGAGTCCTCTTCCCTTCTCTCGATGACACGTTGCGACGGGAGAATAAAAAGAGGTTCCCCCGCGAGAATGCCAGAACGCTGACCCCTCGCGTCGGCCAGTACAGGAGAATCACTAGCACGGAGCAATGTAGACAGCTGCAGAAGCAAGGATTCAGGAACAGTCGACCGAGTATTCCAGGAGCTGACCTCGAAGATGGGATATGTGACTTTGCAGGTGCACAAAGCAAGCGCAGCCCCGGAGATCGACAGACTCATCGAGGAGTCTAGGTTCACACCATTCCTGTCACTCATCAATAGCATCGGGATCGACGAGATGCCCAAGATTAAACTAACGAGGTACAAAGGAACTACCGTCCCCAATGCCCACGTGAAGGCATTTAGAATCGCGACGGGACAAATCAATACGCAAGGACCAAAACGAGAATCCATCATGTGTAATCTGTTCGTCGACAGCCTACAAGGATCAACCTTGGAGTGGTTCGCCAAACTCCCCTCCAATTCAGTATGCTGGTTCGACCACCTCGTCTCCCATTTCCTACGCATTATTCAATGTTCATACAGAATGAGGTAATTGTGACTGATCTATGATTGCTAGGGCAGGGAGAAGGAGAGGCCCTGCAGAACTTTGTCGAAAGGTTCAAAGACGTAATGGTTAGGGTGTCTGGGTTAGACGATGCCGTCGCAATCCAGAACTTGAAGCATAGCCTATGGTTCGACGCACCATTGCGAGAAGAGCTCATTAAGGCACGACCGTCCACAATCAATGATCATTAGCCCTAAAAAAGGATGGCCTCCGATTCTGAAATTGAGGCTCAAATAAAAAAGGTAAGGCCTTGATCACGACGCACGGTCGCCTAAGGCTGAAACTACTAAACAATCGTGGACCCTGACGGATCGATGGTAAGACTAGCGAAGCCACGAATGCACGGCAAGTATGACCTTGGTCATGGCGCAACCGTCCCCTAAGACTGAAACTACATAATGATCCTGGACCCTACCGGATCGACGGTAAAACCAGCGATGCCATAAATGCATGGAAAGGTATGACCTTGGTCACCGCGCAACCGTCGCCTAAGACTGAAACTACCTAAGGCTCCTGGACCGTGTCAGACCGACAGTAAGACCACCGACGCCACAAATGCATGACAAGGTATGGCCTTGGTCACGGCGCAACCATCGTGTATAATGAAACTACTTAAGGCTCCCGGACCCTGCCGGATCATCGGTAAGACCAGCGATGCTACAAATGCACGGTAAGGTATGGCCTTGGTCACGGCCCAACCGTCGCCTAAGACTGAAACTACCTAAGGCTTCTGGACCCTTTCGAATTGACGGTAAGACTAGACAATACTAAACTCTTCGAAGCTAAGGTCTCGAAGAAGTGCTTTAGACCGTCGAAATCCAGAATGCCTTTACCTTATCTAGAGGACCCAATATCTGTTGGAAATGTGTGTCCTTAAACAAGATATTTATCTATTTGTAAAATTTTATGACAAGTCATTGGAGAAAGATGGTACTTATTATGTTAATCTTATTATAGTTTCTGGTAGAGTAAAACGGAATTTTTCCTTAGTTCATAAAGGATGTAATTATGTTATTATTATCACAACATAGTCAATGTGAGGAAAAATTAATAATCATAATAAATGAGTTTAAAACGTCTGTGACTTGATGAACTGGGTGGGAGCCCAAATTAATCGTATAAGGTCATTAATGTGACTAAGTGACAATCCTATTCTGGATTATGTGTGTGACACACTCACTAGAAGTGCATTAAGTGTGAAGTGTCTTCACACTGGACTAGACCTGACTTAAACTCAAGAAGTTATCATATAAGATTGTCACTGATAACTTGTAGTTGATTCACAATATGATGATCAAATAAATATTCGTTCTAAGTCCTGACTGGTGTGGAGTCCGAACTTTTGTCTTGATTGTTCTTTTATTTAACCGTTACAGAACACAAGATATTAACGTTGTTCCCAAAACATGATAGTCAGTAGTAAGGGTAGCTTGATCATATACATGGGCATCACGCAGCTCTCTTCAGAGTCATGATGATTCCCTTGATTTTCAGTGGTAAGAAGTGAGAGGTACCCGTGTGAAACTTATCAATCGAAACCATAAGTGGGTTACTCATAATATTACTGACAAAGTCAAGGAGGAAAATGCAATGAGGGGCATTACAGTAAAAACCGCCTGCTCATGTGTGAATCATCAAGTGAAAGAACAATAACCCGAATTCGATTGTTCTTTAATTTAACCGTTAAAGAAAACAAGATATTACCGCTATTCCCAACACTATTATTTGAGAACATGATAGTCAGTAGTAAGGATAACTTGATCATACACATGGGCATCACACAGCTCTCTACAGAGTCATGATGATTCCCTTGGTTGTCAGTGGTGAGAAGTGATAGGTACCCGTGCGCAACTTATGAATCGAAACCATAAGTGGGTTGCTCATAATATTACTGACTGATTAAAGGACGAAAATGCAATGAGGGGCATTACGGTAAAAACCACCTGCTCATGTGTGGGTCATCAAGTGAAAGGACAATTACCCGAATTTGATTGAATCAATGGACACCCTGCTGTTATAAGGGAATAATATATACCGTATCACTAAAGAGTGCAGCCTCGGGTGTATAGTGGAATCACTTCGAGGTTTGACGAACAACTAGCAGTTCGTTGGAGCTTAAATGATAAGGGTCCATGATCCCCAGGATAGCTCCGTAACGGATGATAAGTACGTGATTAAAATATATTCTGGATAATGTTTAATCATTTAGCTAGACTTATAAAACTGAAAGGTATGTGGCAGACGTCCAATAGTTTTATCGTCAGCGTGTTAAAAGTACCATATTTTGGTACACGAAATTAACATATATAAATAAATTTATAATTTAGATTTTCTATCAGCATCATGTTTTTTTTTTAAATTAAATTCTAAGAAACTTTGCTTTTTGAATCAATTCATTTCGACTTACGGTTTGTGATTTATGGATTTTCTAAGTTTATGCTCGGTTCGGTAAACTATGAAATTAAATCTCATGTCACGAATTTAAATGATGGTGTGGCACCATGAAAATTTAATGTGTGATATTGAGATCGGGAATTATTAATATAATTTAATTAATTGGATTTAATTATTAATATCTTATTAATAATTAATTAATAATTAATAGATTTATATTAATAAATAAAATACATATTTAATGTGTAAAATTCGAATTAGGGTTTGGTTATATGAAACCCTAGCTAATTTGAATGATATGTTTTGGACATTCCAAATTTGTGGCATAAGTACCAAATGTTTTCGTATTTAAGCAAATCCCTAAAATCAATTTAATCCATTGGATCGGTTATGATTTAATATCAACCGTTGGATTAAGATAATTGATTTTAAACCTAATTGTAATTCAAAATATATAGCTTGGTGACCAAGCTTAGGTATTTCGAATTTGGTTAATTTATTATATCTGTTGGATCGGTTATAAGATTTAATCTTTACCGTCGGATTAGAAATTAATTTATATTATATATATATATATCATATATAATTCAAATTTATAAAGGATAAAGAATTCGAATTATGGTTTTGCTATAACCCTAGGGTATTTGATTTTATCCCTAATTGATTTGAGATTTATTTTTAACCATTGAATCTAGATAATCATTATATAATTCGAGTTATATATATAATTTGAATTATATAATGATTATCTAGATCCGAATTTGATAAATATGATGATAAGATTAAAATTTGTGATCTTATCATGTATTTGTTATTTAATTAAATCCCTTATTAATTATATCCAATTGATTTAGATGAAATGAAATATGGACCATTGGATTGGAATAATGAATTATATTTAATTATAAGAATTCGAAAATAGGGAGGAAAAATCACCAATTCAGTTACAGTCTGAGACCTATAAATAAGAGGCTCATTCTACACATTTTACACACCTTCCCTAGAGAAAAAACTCGAGCTCTCCCTCTCTCTAGGGTCTGCGAGTTTTTTGCTCCTGATCTCTTTTTCTGGTTCGGCTTAGGAGAAATTTTCTCCGGTAGCTTAAAAAGAACCATCAATTAAATTTTGCGACGGAGTCCTGCCGGCGAAGCCCACGCTTCAGTACGATCACGAGAGTTTCCCCTCAGCCCCCGGCGATGCCTTGCCGAGATTCAGAGTGTGCAAGCGAGATCATCACTAGAGGTACGACCTTATGCATTGGGTCAATAAATGCAACAATTTACTGCTTTCTATTTATTTCCTATTCGACTAGCTTATTAATAATGTTTATGAAATATTAAATTTGTTATATTTATCGGATCTTGATGAAATGGTAATTACTCGATATCCCTATCGTCGGGCCGGTAACAAGTTTTCCGCTTTAAAATAGTTTTTTTAAATGTTACCGGGACGCCTTGGAGGCTTATTTCGTGGTAATGAAGTCTGGAATCAAACCCTGATTTCCCACAGTATCCCCCTTGGAAACTTCTTCAATGGGACGCCACTTTCCATACCCCTGAGTCGAGGAGGGCCTTACGACGAGAAGTCAATCAGGTTCTCGACGTTGACACTATCGTGACCAACATCTTCAGCTGGCGCTAGCACCTCTGACATCGGAACAGAATTGGACAAAGTGGCAATGTTAGAAAAATATTCACCAACCAACGAGGAAGCATCGATTGCGACATGACTTAGCACCAGTGCCGCGAACCGGGATTCATCGACAAAGGGAGAGTCGTGTGGAGACAAAGGGTGCGAGTTGATATCCTCGGCGGCTTTCTGTTCCCAATCCGTCGCGTCGCGGGTATACTCCTCGCGAAGAGTGTACCACCTCTCGACGCACGATCGAAGGCCTTTCGATCGTCGCACCGACAGGGAGACTCTCTACCAAGATGATATTGGCTCAACACCCGGTGAAGATTCGATGAAAATTGATGGACTCATCGAGCACTTGACACCTCTCTGACAGGCGACGAGTTTTCCCTGAGCCGTTATAAATAACTTTTGACGAGCGACTCTCTCCTCGGCAGCTTCTACTCGCACGTGCTACATCTCCGCGCGCAACCCCGCATTGATGGTCCTCTCGGCGAGAGCCTCTTGTTGAGCCGCTGCCAAATCTGACGAGTAAATGGCGATCGCATACGGGAACTGTCGCACTTGGGCGGACATCTCTTTAACCAGGTCAGAAACTCGAGCCTCTTCAACAATAGACGATCCCACAACTTCGCAGATCTGGGCGAGGCGACCATATTTTTCCCGAAGCAGTGCTCCAAGGGAATCCTCTGTGGCACGATGGCGTTCTCGCTCTTCAGCTAACTGAGCCTCGACTTGCCATTGGAGTCTCGCTTCAGCTTCGAGCTTGAATTCGATTCCCCAAGTAAGGCGGTCGCTTCTACGAGCTTCGAAGAGGATTCCTTTACATCATCTCGGGACTTTTGTTCATCGAGAAAAGCCCCCTCAAGCCGAAGCTCGGTATCACAAAGTTTCCCACAAAGAAAAAGGGGAGGCGGGTTAGTAAAAGGAAGCAAAGCAAAATCAGAAAGATCAAACATTAGACCACACCTGATGACAAAGTTCGTCAACCCAAAAAGCCAAGGCTTCTTGCTAAGAGAGAAATAAATCGTTCGCCCGCGCCAAGCTCCAAAAGATGTCGGCAACTAAGCCAGCGTAGCCGGAGCTATTGTGGAGGGGATGGGACGAGGAGCTCAGAAGACAGTCAGAAGAGGCCAAGGACATATCCCTGAAACCACCGTCATATGTCGACCACTCGTCAAGAGACGAGACCACTCGTCAAGAGACGAGTGTGCGAAAGCACTAGAGGGAGAAAAATAGCCACGGTCTGATTGTTCACGGCGTGCGGAGCCTTCTTGGGAGTCGGACCCGACAGCTAGCAGCCCGATGACCAATGAATCGACGATTAAGGGGAAGGCGCGATAGCAAGAACTCGCAAAGGCCCATGATCTGAAGCCAAAGGAGAGGATTGAGCGCCAAGGACCCGCGAGTTTTTGAAAAGGGCGAATTGCGAAGGCTCGCAACCCTGATGGTGGCAGGAAAGACGGAGTTTCCTTGTGAGTAGGTGTCGACGAGACGTTAGTCGACAAGGGCTCTTGTCGAATTTCGCGAGAGCCTGAAGCCTCCCTACAAGCGGAAGACGAACCCTCGCGTCCGAGTGAGGAGGAAGGACCAATGTGAGAAAATTCAAAAAAGAGAGATCGGAGATGCCGAAGAGTAGAAGCAAGAGCGGGCTTAATAGGCAAAAAGGCGCCAACACTCGGCGTCGCTAGAGTAACCTTTGGGACAACTAGATCTTCAAGAGTGGCGTCGCGACTGTGGAGGCATCGATAGGAAGGGCCTAAGTTTCGGCGACAGATGGAACCTCATCGAGCTTCTCCTTGTCCCGACTAGTCTCGGCCGTAATCCCGATGAGGTCATCTGAGGAAAGGTCGGCACGAAAAAATCAACCATCGACTTTTTCAAGATGGGATCGTCGCGCGAACTCCCGCCTCAGGATGTGCCAGACGACGTTGTTGGACATACCTGATTAGTATGCTCTATACTTCAGATGCTAATGCCACTTGACGTTGACTTTATTCAAAGATTAGGTTTATGACTTATCAATGAAAATTTTGTTTCAGTTTTGCTTATGCATATAATGAAAGTTTTGATTCCATAGTTGTTATCATGTTTGCAATTGAGTAATATTGTCATCACATGGTCTAAGTGAATAGGTTTGACATACACGATATAATAATAACTAAAACGTGTCCATAGTTCAGATTATCAAATGGGATATGATAATCGGTAAAAACTATCGATGAAATCAACCACAATAAGGTGATGATCTTTACTGGATCATGGTGTTGGTCCGAACCGTTGAGATTAATCAACTATGAAGTGTCTTCATATTGGACAGGGAGATACATACTTTGAACGCATCAATGCGTCAATGATAGTTAGTAAATAAGTCGAAACGATGGTCAGATAGAATCAGTTGATGTCCTAAGGTAGTATGAGTTTATACGGTTTTAACTTAAACGACCTTTGATCTAATCGTTTCAGTGTACAATCATGTATTCCTAAAACTTTTATTTTGGGATCAGAAGGTTGGCCGTAGTAAACTGTATTACTACAGATATGGATAATAACTTTATGATTTCTTTCATTATGATTTATGAGAAGCTTAGATATACTCATCCTGAGCCTAACGGCTTCATAAACTGTTAGGTGAGTGAATTTGCAAGAATCATAGAAAACAAAAGTGGTGTCGTCAAAACGGGATTACGGAGATCAACCCTAGTAAGACGAGAATCATAATAATACAAAAACTTGGATTCTTGACATTCTGATTATATCAATGGACTCCTGACTCAGGAAGATACATTTATCGCATACTTAAGAATTTAGCTTCGAGCTATAGTGGAATGTAACCGAAGTTGGTAAAAGCTCTCAGAAGCTTGAGTATGTGTGTCTCTTTGTCCTCTTTATAGCTCCATAAGATCGAAACCGCAAATACAATTATGTTCTTAGAACATAGAATACAATCGATCAATAAGATTTGTAACTTGGTTACATGATAATCATGATCATCCTAAAGTGGTAAAAGTACTAAACTTTTGACCAATACAGAAACTGTAAAAATATGATTGAATTTAATCCTAACACATTCCTAGAATTGTGTGAAATTAAATTCTAGTACAATTATCTTTTTGAATCGTGTCATTCCGACAGACGATTTAGGATTTATGATAATAATAAATTTTAACTTAGTTTAAATAAGATATTGTTATTTAAATCGAAAATAAGAGAAATTAAATATTAATATTTATATCAGAATTATTTAATTAGAGACATCGAATAAAAGAATTCGAAATATGATGAGAAAATTCGAATTCAATCTTTGAAAATATAACGATTTGATTTATTAAATCTTTTAGGGTATTTTCTAAAACGATTTTTTTTGGATTTATTTATTATTTGATTTAATTATTAAATCAAACATTAGAGTGAATATCTCCAAACAGTTGAGTAAATCTCTCACAATTGGTTGAGAGATTTTCTCAAAAGGGGTTGGGTCATTCCCTATAAATATGGATCACCTGAAATAGAGATCTCTCTCTCTCTCAGATGGTTTCTGCTATTTTCTCTGAGCCATCATTCAGAGAAAATTCGAATTAGGGTTCTATTCAGTGGGAGCCTACACATCCCGGCAACGAAGATCCAGAGTATATATCGGAAGACTTGTGGGAGCTATATTTAAGATTCAACTAAGTCAAAATTCGTAGAAGCTCAAGAACGTGAAGAACGGAGATCAGAATGAGAGATCAGAGTTGCGCATCAGAATCGTAAAAAGGTACGCAACATTATTTATTGGTAGAATAATTATTCAATGAATTCAAAAATTGAATATCAACGATCGGGAAGATTGTTTTTCGAATCTTATGAGTCGGATAGGGTATCGGGATTATTGGTATAGGACTCTAATCCCATAGGGTGATCGATAATAAATCAGTAGGGATTCCTCAGAATTAGACACCCAACAGATGCAGCAATGAACGGCTCGTCCTCAGTTTGAAGACCTGGAGACAAATCGGGTCGAGGCCTCTTCTCCTTCTTTGATGGCCCCGGCTGACGGGGATTCTCGGGCTTAATCTTACGAGACTAGTCCTTCGGAAGCAGCGTACTAGGGTGAGGGACGAGGATCATGCATTCTCGGTACACCCCCGATAGGTGAAGTCTTCCTATCGACGATCCCAGTTGGAAAGAAGAGCCTAGCGCAACTTGGTAAATCGGTCGGGGGCGGGGGTCGACTTCCATCGGAGAACGTCCGACATCAGCGCGATGGGCAGCCTCGAGCAATTGGGGCCGAAGGTGTTGAAGTGCACCAGCAAGAAGAAGTACTGGTCGGTCTACCCCGACTCTTAGGAAGGCATATCCACGAGGAGGTGCTTCAAAAAAGATGTGACACGAGAAACCTCCATAAGTTTTGAGGTTTGTACGAAACATAGAACAGCCGCATGAGATCCTCGAAAGTGATCTATTTCCGCTCCTCGCAAGCGATGACTAAGGCGCAAAGCAAGCACCGGAGCACATTTGGACCGATCGGAAGTTCGGCATACATATATGCCTGGATTAGGTTGGGGAGAGGAAGGTAAAGACTGACGTCGCGAAAGAAATTCTTGTAAATACAGACCCACCCCAGCAGAGCATGCTCATCAAGCTCGCCCTTGATTGGAAGGGGCACTGAAACATTCTCCCTCAAAAAGTGTATCCTCGCTAGTTTGTGCAGAGCACCTTAGGACATGGTGTTCTCCGGAGAGCTGGTCAGGAACACGGCGGCAAGAAAGGAAGCCATGGAAGGAATGGTGTAATGGTCGGGAAAGGAAGAGGAAAATAGGGCAAAGTTAGCCGAAAATTAAACGGAGGGAAAAAAATTCTAAAATGAAGAGAGAATTTGTTCAGGAATGGAGGAGAAATGAAGAGAAACCGGGAAAGGATATAATATCAAGAAGAGAGAGAGAGGACACGAAAGGGCGCGAACTAATCTGACGGTCCAAAAATAAGGATGTCGAACAAACCAACTGCCAAGATTGAAAGCCATTACGGTTCCCCAGGCACACTCGAGTATGACATGACATGTCATAATGATGCGTGAAAACATCTGAGGACGTTTTGTCTGCCCAAGGTCTGCGCAGCCTACGAAGCGACCCAAGGCAGGCCTAGCGCCAGATGGTGTTGGAAGCCAGAGGCCCTCGACAAAGAGCCCTCGACAGCGAGTGCTCACCAGAGAGCCCCCCGCCGGATAGTCCTCGACAGAAGGCCCCGACAGAAAGACGTTGACGGAAAACCCTCGTCGGTTCGAAGTTCCCTCCTCAATTTTACCAAGTTACCAACACTTGATAAAATGGGGGACTTACTGTTAAGGTTGGATCCAGTCGAATCCCCTCAACCAATAGCAAAGCGACGTTCGAAAGGGGCGACAGGACACAACGAGACAGAGAAAGGAAAGAAGCATCGACGACACGAACGAGGATAAGGCTATGAGAAGCGTCGACGACGCGAGCGAGGAGGAGGTTACGAGAAGCATCGACGTCACAGGAGAGAGCCGAGGAGACTCTGGCGCAACGAGAGGTGCCAGCGGATGGGTTGACAATGGTTGATTGGACAAGCATTTAATGGTTGAGCATGCCTCGATGGGATGATCATTTAATTCAGCCAAACCTTGTCTCACCTAACCACCTTAGTAATGATCCTGGTCAGCATAAATCATGCGAAGGAAAGGCGCACCATGCTCCTGTCAACTGTACAAGAGAGTGGTTGATGATACCTCGGTTTAAGCGGGAAAACCAACCTCATCAGAGGGAAATACAGTCTATAAAAGGGAAGGAACCTCCAATTTTGGGGATCTCTTTTTAAAAAGGAGGAGAGAAGAACCATTTGTAATCATTTTACCATATTAACGATAATAGAAAAGATTGCGACTTTCACCTAGCTAATAAACGGAAGAAACTTTGATCTTTACTCTAAGAACAAGAGCAATCCTGCGATTGTTGAGTGGTCCGAAACGCCCTCAACAATTGCTTGCAAGGCTAAGAAGATCAATAGTTTATAAATAGAAGGCTAAAAAGCAAGCGAGAAGCATTTGAAATCACTTACTAACACTGAAGTATTTTGTTAATCTTTGCACTCCGCTCGAATGCACCGGATCCCGAACTAAGGTAACCATTAAAGAAAAATCTGGTTGTCACTTGCTTTTATATGCGAATACGTCGAGCTAAATTTTAAGAAAAAATAAAATAAAAATGAAAGTGTGATTCCTTGGTTGGAGTTGATTTTCATCCGGCGAGGCCTCTGAGGATATCTAATTGGAATTTTCATAAATGTAAAACGAGTAGATTTAGAATATAAATAAATATTAAACTACCCAAGATTAGGATACGACAAATATGGCTGATAATCTCTTTAAGAAGAACCAGATTCGCTTGGCTCTCTGCGTCTCTGGTTTTCGTATGAGATAGGAAATGTTGATAATATCTGGATTCAGGTAATCAATTTCCTTGCATACTAATTTAAGATCGATTTCTACTTGTATGTTATTCAAGGGCCAATCATTCCTGAAAACAGAAAATCAAGGGCTTCATCTTCGATCGCTCAGAGCTTCGCCAGAGGATTATCGGCCCAGATCGGAAGGTTCGTTGAATTTCGATCTTCACTTTGTATTCTTCATCATCCTCCAATTACGCCAAGATGATGATGAAGTGGAATCTTTATCTTGCTATAATAGTGTATCTAATTGGAAATTGACATTGCCCACTTCTTCATTGTATTTGTGCAAAAATTAAATAAAAAAACATAAATACTCAAATTTGAAGATTGATGGTATATTTTAATGAAAAATAAAATGAAAAGGGTAATTTTGCTCTCGTAGATTATAATGATCCTGAAGCAAAGTTTACTTCGATATTGTATTTTAGCTATTTTTATAGATGTATATATAATTATATATTTTGCATAAATTAAAAAGGGTTAATTAACAAAATGCCCATTTTGTGCAAACTTTTTAAAAAACTACCCATTATGGGTAGTTTTTTACACACACAATGGGTAGTTTTTTAAAAGGTTTGACACAAAATGAGTATTTCGTACAATTTCCTAATCAAAAAAGGGATTACGTGAAAACAAAAATCCCATTTTATTCATAAATACTAGCAAGGGGGCATAAATGAAAATTATGTAGGAAGTTATATGGCAGATTTTGTAGTTTTATTACAAGATTGTCGTTTTTATGCAACAACGCTAAAATACGTCGTCGTTTTACTCAACATCGATAATTACTTCGTCGTTTTCCTCCGACATCGCTAAGTACATCGTCGTTTATATGCAACACCACTAAAGACGTGTATTATGAAAAGTTGTCGTTTTTATGCAACATCAATAAATACTTGTCGTTTTAAGTTCAAACAGGTTGGAAGGCAAAGTGGCGCTAATCACTGGCGGAGCGAGCGGAATCGGCCGAGCAACCGCCGCAAAATTCATCAGCAATGGCGCCAAAGTTGTCATTGCTGACGTAAACCATGACCTCGGCCACGCTGCGGCCGACGAGCTCGGCCCCAACGCCGCATTCGTCCCGTGCGATGTCACCAACGAGCCCACTGTTACTGCAGCCATCGACTTTGCCGTTTCCAAGCATGGCCGCCTCGATGTCGCCTTCTGCAATGCCGGCATCCCGTGCAACACCGCTCCGAGCGTCACTGACCTCGATCTAGCCTCCTTCGACAAGGCGATGCGCGTCAACCTGCGCGGCACGGTAGCAAGCGTGAAACACGCAGCTCGCGTAATGATCCCCGAGGGAGCAGGATCAATCATTATGACGGCGAGCGTGACGGGCATCTTGGGTGGGATGTCGCAGCTGACGTATGCGGTCTCGAAGAGCGCGGTGTTGGGGGTGGCGCGGTCAGCGGCGGCGGAGCTCGGGGCGCACGGGATCCGCGTGAACTGCGTGTCGCCTTTTGCAATCCCGACTGCGTTCGTGACGGACGACATGCGAAGGATGTTCCCCGGCGTTGAGGACGCGCAGTTCACGGAGATGTTCGAGCGTGCCGGTGCCCTCAAGGGTTCAAAGTGTGAGGTGGGCGACGTGGCCGACGCGGTGGTTTATCTGGCTTCCGACGAGGCCAAGTACGTGAGCGGGCACAATCTGGTGGTGGACGGTGGCTTCACTACCTTCAAGACTTTTGCCTTCTCTGCTCCAAACCAACATGAGAGAATTTAGAGTTTTACTACACGATCTCTCGAAACGCATGTCGTTTTCTTTGGCAAAGGCAAATATATTATAATGGTATTTTCGTTAAGAAATTTCGTGATGGAAAAGTATGCTGATACCTTCAACGTTCCGTCATTTGTACTGAGGGAAAACCACAATTTGACGGAAAGCAACGGGTACGAGTAGGAGGCAAGAAATCGACATAGAGCATAGAAAATTCGACGGAAAGCAACAACTTTGGTACGAGAAGGAGATCGCCGAGAAATCGAAATAGAGCATTGAAAATTTGATGGCAAGCAACGACATTGCAACGAGTAGGAAACCGTCAAATCGATATAAATCATTGAAAATTGTCAAGCAACGAATTTGTTACTAGTAGGACTAGGGCCAGCTCTAAAGACAAGGACGAAGTCTGATTTCGAGACCCTTAATAAGATAATTTTATAAAATTAGATAATTTTATAAAATCACAACGCAAAAATACTAATTAAATTTATTCAAGAAAATGTGAAAAACTCAACACAATCTACATCAATGTTCTTAGACGGAAAATTCACGTTCAATAATCAACTTGAGATGACCCTCCATTAACAAAGAAAAAAAGAAGATGAGAATGGATAATAGAGGCATTGGATACCACAACGTAAACAGTTCTAAGATTATTTTTTTAAGAGAACAATTCTAAGATTTGAACCAATACATGCATAACATTGATATAGTTCTTAAAAGTCCCTATGTTACAAGAAGTGATAATTAATATTACTAGTAAAAGTAAGTTAAAGTCCTAACCATTCACAACTACACAATAAAACAAGTATTGCTAGATTATAATCCCGGACAAAGGAATGACATAAATATTATTTTTGACATTACGATAAGTGTTAATGCTTGAAAATGTATCAACATTAATGCGGCCTAATTCGTGATTTTGGGCCGGGCCCAATGCTCGCTTGGAGGTTGGATCGGGCTGATTCTTTGTGGCCAGGGTTGAGTCGTTGCCCTAGGCGAGGCGACAGTGTCTGCGATGTCTTCGTGGAGATGCGACTCGTCGTTGTATGGTGGAGAGTTCCTGCAAAATGAACAAACGATGTCGGACCTCACAAGATTAAGACTGCCTACGTACCCAAATGGGATCAGGGCATCACGTAGTTCAGTGTTAGTGGGTGCTTAAATGGGGTGAGACGCTTGATTTGTCTCTGTTGTGGCGGAAGTATTTTCCGGTGTATTCTCATTTGTTTCCTTTTCTGAGAACACCCTCCGGATCTGGAGAGAAACAAGAATAACGCCGCTCCCGAACTTGGCTCACCGAAGTTCGTTAGTCTCAGACCTCGTCTCTTTTAAGGAAAGATTATACTCCTCGAGCTTGGCTCGTCAGAGAATCGTCCCCGGACCTTTGTCCTAAGGAGAGGGAATGAGACGCGAACACAGAGTGAGACACTGTGGGGGGACTTTATTGCTTGTTTTACCTCTTCATATTAGTCAGACGATATTACGTCGGAAAAGTCGAGAGAAATAACGAACGGAGTTTTTTCGGGATTGAGAGAAGGTTGGATTCGTCCTTTCTCCGAGAGAGAGACTCCCCTCGGAGTGAGAGAAAGCTGCCCAATTTCCCCTCCTGGATTGAGAGAAGCCGTGTAATTTTTTGTGCTTCGTTCCTTCCTCTCGGATTGAGAGAGAGAATCCCCTAGTAGAGAAACGCTTGAGAGTATTTATAGGCATCAAAGAATGATGAAGGGGGCAACATGCTACGTACGATATGGGTTAAAAAGATCACCATTCGTTTAGATGAGGCACATTGCCCCTCTCCCATTCGTTTGATATGTTTCACACACATATGTATATATATATAATATAATGAAGCATGTTAATGATTATTTGATATTTGGATAAGAATTTCATGAAATGATGGCAATTGGCGTTGGTAACTTGGTATCAAACCGTGTAGTGCCTTCTACTTTTCATATATATATATATATTTCATCAACTTCTGGATCTAGTTCCAGAAAACCCATAAATACTGAAGAAATAACCCTTGAAGATTTCAATAGAGCTATTGATTATTGGGATATGCCCAAAATTCAAAGAGACCAAATTTACAAAACCCAAAAATTCAATATTTTCAAAACAGATTTCACCATTAAAACTGAGGAAATAGATATCCAACTTTCAAAACCTTTTGAGAGTGTTCATCTCCTTTCAAAAAATTCAATTAAAAAACATAAAGACAAACAATATAAATACATCCATGTAGGTCTTGTCCAAGTAGGAATAAAACCACTAATCAAAGAAGGCCTAAATACGTCTATTCTTGCTGTACTTAGATATATATATATATATATATATATATATATAAATATAAAAGTCTGATTACACATGAATATATAAATCATGTGCATGTATATTTTATATGCATATCACATTATAATTTATATCATCTTTATTTTATTTGAATTTTTGTGATTTTCTCGGGTTCGATTTTTAATTGGGTCTTTATTTTTTTGAGACCGCAAAGATACCCGTAACATTAACCCCCCAGTTTTTCGGGAGGCTTTGCCTGGCGGAAAACTATTTTTCATTGTCGCAGGATTTTTCAATTTGTGCTTTTAGAAGATATATGGGGCCGTCTCCCGGGGTAAAATTCCGTGCACACTGACGGGGGCGTTCCTTGAGATAACCTTACCGTTTTTACGTCTATGGTCGTGAGGGATTCCCCCATAGATCACCTACCGTGTGTTTACGGGGGCGTTCCAAAGATGACCTACCAGTCACGCTCACGCTTGTTGGTGGGCGTCTTTTGAAATAACCTACCGCTCACATGTATAGGTGTTTCCCTAGGAGATAACCTTCCACACATTTTTTTTTTAGTAAAAGGACTGAGCGTGAGAGCTCATTTTTCATTACTTTTTGGGAGATAAAACTCTGAATAACGAAGACTAGTACCTCGGGGTACACTTCTTTACGAAATCAGTGTACCTGCAAGGGTATCTATTGGAATTTAAAGAAATAGAAGAGTAAGATACGAGTTTACTTGGAGATATGCCGTTGGCGGTTTCTTGGCGGCCTTGAGAGGCTAGTCGAATGATGACCGTCGTCTTTCCCTTATAAGCCTTTGGCGTCGTCTTCCGGTATCAGACTTTGACATTCGCTTTTCCCGGGTTAGACCATCGATGTCTTTTGAGTGTCGGGACTTTTTTTTTTATGTTTTCTTCTCCTCTTCGAACAAGAGGTTTCTTCTTTCTTGGACGTCGTACAAAGGTTGCTGACGTCTCCGATGGAGCACCAAAGTCGTCCTCGTCGGCATTTAGGAGTGGAAGCGCCCGGAGGAACCTCGTCTTGGGCTGGTGATGCTCCAGCAGATTCGGTTAGCACCGAGAAGTCAAATCCCCGGCGGCGCGCCTGCGGAGCTTCCTGGCGTAGTTCCCGAACTGTTGGAAAGCTCGAAGGAGCTCGGAGCGGCGGGGTTTGTGTGCGCGTGGTCTTTCCGTGAAGTTGATGCGATCACGGCGGTGAGGATTCCGATTACGACCTTGGCGTGTCGTTGCGTATCCCTTTGACGTGGGGCTGGTCGTGCACAGAGTATCTTGGCAGTGGGCTTACTTTGCAAGAGGGCTGGTTTTGTGCGGGCCTTCGTCGTGGTGCCGGGGCGCTTCGGCTCGTCGGCGTGTCGTTTTGCCGGGGAAGAAGCAACGTCGCGGAGTTTAAACGAAGGTCTTGCGCGTGCGAGGCGTGGACAGCGGCTAGGGTCGCTAGTTCTACGTCGAAACGTTGTGGCAGCCTCGTCGGCTTACGGCGGCAAAGTTTCCCGGGGTGGAGAAAACGTAGCCTTCGCTGTGTTGTGGGCTTGTGGGAGACCTGGTGCCTTACTCCCTTTCATTTTTATTTAATCATATACATATATTTGTTTTATGTGTATAATATGTATACTTTTGTATATATATACATATGCGTATCAAGGAATAATGTATAATATTATAAGGATGAATAAGATATTTATTCGCTGATCATGTTTTTGTTTTGCTATATATATAGGGTATATATATATATGTAATATATGTATAATATATATCTGCTTTATTTTTTTGTTTGTTGTGTGTGTATATATATATATATATATATATATATATATACACAAACGTGTGTTATGCTCGATGGACGCCTCGTCGGCGGTGTGCGTGCGTTGTATTTTGTGTTGAGCGACCGTGGTAGTGTCATGGTCGTTGAGTGACCGAGACGGCTCCCAGGTTGCCGAATATGCTGGTAGGGACTCGAGGCTTGAACTCGTCGTGAACCCCTTCTTCTAGCGCCAAAATGTTAATGCTCGAAAATGGATCAACATTAATGCGGCCCAATTCGTGATTTTGGGCCGGGCCCAATGCTCGCTTGGAGTTTGGATCGGGCTGATTCTTCGTGGCCAGGGTTGAGTCGTTGCCCTAGGCGAGGCGACAGAGTCCGCGATGTCTTCATGGAGATGCGACTCGTCGTTGTATGGTGAAGAGTTCCTGCAAAATGAACAAACGATGTCGGACCTCACAAGATGAAGGCTGCCTACGTACCCAAATGGGATCAGGGCATCACGTAGTTCAGCGTTAGTGGGTGTTTAAATGGGGTGAGACGCTTGATTTGTCTATGTTGTGACAGAAGTATTTTCCGGTGCATTCTCATTTGTTTCCTTTTCTGAGAACGCCCTCTGGATCTGGAGAGAAACGAGAATAACGCCGCTCCCGAAGTTCGTTAGTCTCACACCTCGTCTCTTTTAAGGAAAGATTATACTCCTCGAGCTTGGCTCGTCAGAGAATCGTCCCCGGACCTTTGTCCTTAGGAGAGGGAATGAGACGCGAACTCAGAGTGAGACACTGTGGGGGGACTTTATTGCTCGTTTTACCTCTCCATATTAGTCGGACGATACTACGTCGGAAAAGGCGAGAGAAATAACGAATGGAGTATTTTCCGGGATTGAGAGAAGCTTGGATTCTTCCTTTCTCCGAGAGAGAGACTCTCCTCGGAGTGAGAGAAAGCTGCCCAATTTCCCCTCCTGGATTGAGAGAAGCCGTGTAATTTTTTGTGCTTCGTTCCTTCCTCTCGGATTGAGAGAGAGAATCCCCTAGTAGAGCAACGCTTGAGAGTGTTTATAGGCATCAAAGAATGATGAAGGGGCAACATGCTACGTACGATATGGGTTAAAAAGATCAACATTCGTTTAGATGAGGCACATTGCCCCTCTCCCATTCGTTTGATATGTTTCATATATATATATATATATATATAATATAATATAATATAATGAGGCATGTTAATGATTATTTGATATTTGGATAAGAATTTCATAAAATGATGGCAATTGGCGTTGGTAACTTGGTATCAAACCGTGTAGTGCCTTCTACTTTTCATATATATATAAAAGTCTGATTACACATGAATATATAAATCATGTGCATGTATATTTTATATGCATGCGGTTGAAATTTTCCTATCAAACCCGAAAACCCTAATTATTTTAATCCGGATACTCGGTTTTAACCGCTTTAATTCGGTTTGCAGTCTAATCCGTATTCAGTAAAAAAATTCGGTTAACAGTTTGATGGAAAGCAACGACTTTTCTGTTGGGTCTTCGATGACTCTTTCTCGATCCCGAGGCGCAAAACACGGGATTTCATCTACAATAATGATCTAGAATAAATTCGAGAATTAAGATATCGTTTAGAGATCGTTACCAAACTTCGGTACTTTTGCCAACTGTACCGAAAATAGCCGATTCTCTCCGTTCTGGGTCTGGCCGATTGCTCCAAGCTTCCTGGATCCGTGCGCTTCAATTGTAGCGCCTCTACTGTGTCCACCACGTCACTCGGGAACGTCTTAGATGACCGGAAAACACCTCGGAGGTTAGGTTAGATCATTTTCGGTGTTTGGATGATCAACTGTCAAAGAACCGGGGAGCTAACCACGAATTCGACTGAGAGAGGGGGGAGCTCGAATTCTATTTGGAGGCTAGGGTTTTGATTGATTAGTCTTAATTATGAGTCATGATTAGGTATTTATAATACCTAATTGTCATAATCTAATGAGCTTTCTAAAAGCCCAATAAGGAATTAATTAATCTATTATTAATTAATATGAATCATAATTAATACTTGGGCGCGATTGGGCCCGTTATGTAGGTTATGGATTCGGGTCGATATCCGATAACCCGAAAGATACAATATCGGGTTCGGGCATAACCTACAATCTCCCACTTGCACAAACGAACTGGATTGGTTATCTCCGTGCACGTACTGCACATAAAGTTTTACTCGAGAATGCCATATTGGGTTATATGTACACTCTCTCAGCTATCATGCCTGGTTCGTCAAAGTTAAAGATGAAGTTTGTTTCAATGTAAATTAATCATCGTACTTCGTTTCTGTTGCGAGTTCGGTGTGACTCTATAGGATTCTGTAGTATTGGCCACATACTCATAAGACTAAAACACCTGTTTAGCCTTGATCTAATTTTCTGATTCAGGTATAAATATTGAAACATCAAAACAAAAACTCTTTTGATTTGCATGTGGCCACATATTTCATTAACGGTTAAATCAAAGAACAATCAAGCCAGTAGCTCGGACTCATGATCACTCAGGACTTAGAACTAATATCCATTTGATCATCATTTTGTGACTCAACTACAAGTTATCAGTGACGGTCTTATATGACAACTTCTCGAGTTTAAGTCAGGTCCGGTCCAGTATGAAGACGTTTCATACTTAATGCACTTCTAGTGAGTGTGATACACACATAATCTAGAATAGGATTGTCACTTAGTCACATTAATGACCTTACCGATTAGTGGGCTCCCATCCTGTTAATCAGGTCACGGACGTTTTAAGTTCATTTATTATGTTTATTAATTCTTCCTCACATGACTCTGTTGTGATAATAATAACATAATTGCATCCTTTAAGAACTAAGGAATCAAACATTCTATTTTACTCTACCAGAAACTATAATAAGATTAACATAATAAGTACCATATTTATTCAACGACTTGTCATAATCTTTTACAAATGGATAAATATATTGTTTAAGGACACACATGTCCAACAGTAATACCCACGTGTTTCTTTTGGGTATCCCACAAAGTTACACTTAAGTGATTTGGGGCTGAGCTTGTCAGACATCAAAGTCTTGACATATGCCTCACATCCCCAGATTCTCATGAAATGTAAATTTGGTTTCCTTCCTTTCCACATATCATGCGATGTCTAAGGGACCGTTTTAGATGGCACACAGTTCAGTGTGGTAGCAGCCGTCGTAAGTTCGTGTCCGTATAGGGACTCAGGTAAATCTGTCTTATTAATCATTGATCGAACCATGTCCATCAAGGATCGATTTCTTCTCTCAGATACACCATTTAATTAGGGTGTACCTGGAGGGGTTAGTGATGAAATGACTCCCATGTCGCGGAGGTAAGCCTTGAAATCATCGCTCAAGTATTCGCCTCCTCGATCCGATTGAATAGCTTTTACTTTCCTTGCTAATTGATTTTCAGCTTCGTTCTTGAATTGTTTGAACTTTTCAGGCGATTCAGATTTGTGTTTCATTAGGTATATATAACCATATCTACTGAAGTCATCAGTGAAAGTAATGAAATACCTAAAACCTACTTTAGCCTGAATAGGCATTGGCACACATAGATCCGAATGTATGAGATCCAATAAACCATTAATTCTCTGATTAGTTCCCTTAAAGGAAGGCATTGTCATTTTCCTGGCCAGGCAAGATTCGTATGTGTGATAAGATTCATAATCAAAATCATCCAGCATTCCAATTTTGTGAAGCTGAGTAATGCGCTTCTCGCCTATATGGCGAAGTCGACAGTGCCAGAGATAGGCTGAATTGACTTGGTTGGGTTTCGCTCTTTTACTAGCGATGTTATAGATATGATCATTAGAAGTATTTAACGAATATAAACCATTTGATAAATAAACAATACCATAGAAAATACCATCCTTAAAAATTGCACAACGCTTGTCCCCAATCTTAAAATTAAAACCTAAAACATCCAATTCTGGAATAGAAATTATGTTCTTGGTAATGGTAGGTACGAAATGAAATTCATTTAGTTCTAAAATCATCCTTGCTGGGGTGTTGAGATCTACATAACCCATAGCCTTTGCAGCAACCGGTGCTCCATTTGCCACGCGCATGTTGGTCTCATCCTTCCTCAGCATCTTACTTCTCTTCAGAATCTGCATGTCAGTACAAATATGAGTACCACATGCCGTATCTAATACCCAATATTTAGAGGTAGTAAGATTTATCTCTATAAAATTTATACCTGTGGTGGAGTTTGCACTCTTCTTCACCTTCTTGATCTCTACGAGGTATAAAGGACAGTTCCTTTTCTAGTGTCCTTTCTTATCGTAGTGAAAACACTTATGATCGAGAGTGGCTCCAACTTGGGTTTCATGGCTTGAGCCTTAACCTTCAAGCTATATGGAGCCTTGCCTTTATTCTTATGAACAAACTGCCTATTTCCCTTAGACCTGACACTTATAGCATTTATTATTTTTGCCTGTCCTTTGGGTACATTACCCTCAGCTGTGTGCAACATATTGTGAAGCCGATGAAGATTCTTTTCTTCAGAAGACATGTCATAATTCAGTATAAACTGATTATAAGAGTCCGGGAGAGAGTTCAACACTATGTCAATGTACACTTCTTCATGGATCTTAATCTCTTGTCTGGTCAGACTTTCTGACCAGCCGATCATCTTCAGGACATGATCATGTACATTGGTTCCTTCAGTTAATTTTGCTCTCAGCAAATTTCTCATTATCCTGAATCTAGTGTGACGTGCTTCATTTTCATACATCTTCTTAAGATGCTGAATCATTTCCCATGCAGACATGTTCTCATGTTGTTCCATGAGATTAGGAGTCATGGTAGCCAACATGAGACAAGCCACTTCAGCGGCTTCGTCAGTATGCTTCTTATAAGCATCTTTGTCTGCTCGGGTAGCTGTAGCAGGAGGTACAGCTGGAAGGGCATTCATATTGATGGCCTCCTTTGCCTGGGCACTATTTTGAGGCGTCTTTGCCATTCCGAAAAATTCTTTCCGTTCAAGATGTTTTCCTTCTCAAGGATCGATCTTAATAACAATAAGGAATGGTGAACCTATTATATTCATATATCTTTAAACAAAAACATATTATACTCATATATGTAATTATATTAATATTATACATGGCCTACTTTTTATTAGATTTAGTTACTACTGAGGACGCCCTGTCTTTTAATGCTCGAGAGTTTCTTTTGATATGTTTGAGAGTCTTATGTAACGGGAACTAACAAACTTGTTTATTAAGCTCAAGCCATGTAGCATGTCATCCTTTGCAGTAGTTACGTTCAATCTATTGTTCAAACTTTGGCGATTTTGCATTTGGCTCTGCTTACTCGAGAATTAACGTAATCCTATCAACTTCCGACTCACTTGTCGTACCAGTTGCCGCCTGCCGATTATCTTTGAGTTTCTAATTTTTAAATGACCTATATTGGATATCATATGATTAACTTGAGACTCGAGAAATTCATGGCATGATGGAAACCACATTATACGGTATGAATTTATAAAATAAAATTTGTTGAAACATATATAATAAGAGCTATATCGAAACCAATTCACTGAAAATTGAAGAATGATTGAAAAATAATTAATTCCTAAACATAAGAATATGATATGGGACAACATACTCAACCGTCAAGACCATATGTACACCATAGAATAATTAATCAAAATAATTCCCACACAATAAAATAAATTACAGCCAACCGATTAGGAAACTACGAATCAATAAAACCTACAAAAATAAAAAGAGGAAGTAAACAACCTAAGATACAAAGTTAATGCTCTTATTCTGAAATACCCTATACATTTGATACATAAAACTAAGTAAAAATTGTTTGGCTATAAAAGAAATTAAAACACGTACTTGATTTTTCTCTCCAGCCACGCAGAAGCAAAATTCACAACACTTACACTGATTTTTTTTTCCTCTTAGCTACACAGAAGCAAAATTAGTTAACAAACATGAGGATATAAACAATGGTGAATTATGTCCTCAAGAGTTGAGATTGAATCAAAGTACTCAGACTTGTCTTTGTCGAAAAACTTTGCGGAACTAATCGATTTCTCCTTGCTTGAAGTATTGTCGACTTTCACTTAGAGCAACACATACTCTTGCTCCATGTATGCCTGTCTCATCGCAGCCATTTTAGCCCGATCTCATGTGAGTGCTTTGCCGGTGCGATACTGATCTTGAAGAAGATGCCGAGCCTCTTGAAGATTAAGATGCGACCGAATGAAATTAGAAAATGTGAGAAAGTAAAAGTGTAGATTATTTTCAAGCCACAAAATAATTGAGCAATACAAATGTTAATATTTGTTTGAAAAAAGAAAACTAATTGCAACTGACATAATAAGTTTTCGTTGTATAGGCTCAACACCATGTTCTCATAATAAGTTTGAGTAAGCTCTTGAGATTAAATGTTTTATCATTTAAAATATTTACCTACCTATATTTCAAATACCAAGTAGGAACATAAGACCAGAGAATTCAAACCTTGAACGATAGGAGGATCAATACAATATGCAATAATGCAAGCAATCTTGAAAAGATACATTTATAATATGTTACCTCAAAAAATACCTTCAAATCCCTTACTACTCTAAAATCCCACTCATTGCCAAAGGCTCTGAGTTTATTGTGAAATTCCAATCTAAATAACCAATCAAAAAAGAATCAGAGCCCTATAATCAATTGAAATTTTCAGCATAAAAAATAACATTATTCAAGCGAAAAAATCAAACTACACAGTGGAAAAGAAACTCAAGAGTAGAAACTTGCTGCAAAGGAACAAACATTGTACTGAAAAAAAATTCAAGTGAACCAACTGTATATCCAAAGGCTGACACTTTATTGATTAATTGTGCTTGCTCTTTCGATTGATCCCTATAGTTATTTGATAATTGTTCACTGAATTTGTACTATCACATGATGTAATGACTATTAACGAAACTGAAAATTTAAAATTACCATAGTAAAAAAAAACCAACAATATTAATTAAAGTAAAATCGATTAAGCATCATCTAGGATTTTGTAATAACATTTTCATTTCAATCAAAAGGCCCTTGTAAGAACTCAGAAAGATTCACGAAGGAGAGAAAGAGAATACCGCGTAGAAGAATCTGATCTTTGCGACAAAATGCTTCATTATGAGCATCTGAATAATATAAGCGGTAAATTGAAAAGAAAAAAAAAGCATGTTAAAAAAGTCATATATATATATACAAAAACTATATCTATAAGTTACAATTATATAATGACCTACTACTGGAGATTTATTAGCAACGTAAGAGATTTAAAGTCAATGAATTTATAAAGCTTCTACCGAAAACCAAATAAATTATAAACTACTTAGTTGAAAGTAACCGAAAAGGAACAAATGTGCGATAACTCAATATATTCACATAAATGAGTCTAAATTTTAAAAAGCCAAAACAGAAAAACCTATAATTGTAACAGAATCACTGACTTTAACAACATAATAAAACCACTCATATTTTTGATATTTAATCGAGTAACACACACCTGAAAATTGCTCAGAAATTGAATTGCCAAAACTCGTCGATCAACAAAGACATGAAGGAAACTCTATCGAATACATTGGGAGTGAGACTCGTTCTCGCATCATCGTTCACCTCACTGTGGGAGTGGACACATCATCAAGATATTCGGGGTTGAGAAATGTACCTGGGAATTGGTAGAAAAAAATTCAGATTCAAAAGATGAGGTTAAAATATCTCATTGAGGATTTTTATCAAGCAATTATAGTGCTAAGAAATACAGCCTTCAGAGTTACAATGCTAAGAAATACAACCTACAGAGGCAAAGAGAAGAATACGAATATCCAAAATGGTCCATGAAAAACGACTCTATCTGCAAAAAAGAGAAATTTCAAATAAATTTTAAGTGTATTAACTTATTTTCAAGCTAAATTTGTACTTTACTGGAAGGAATTGAATGAATCAAACAACTTCGGGAACCAACAGAAAAACGTCTTTGAAATTATTAAAGCATTCAACCATTAATCTGAAGAAGAAGAAGAAGAAAAAAGAATGACAAAGGATAGCGTGTTGTTCAATATATTGTGTTTATCAATTCGGAAGCGGACTCATTATGCATAATGACACTCAGAGAAATAACAGAGAGGCGAATCATATTTCAAGAAGGCCGGCGACACTATGAGCTACAAATTCTAAATGTAGAAGAATCCTAAATGTAACACAAAAAGAGTTACAAACTCTATAAACAAAACAATCTTAACTGTATATTCACACATCCTTAACATGTTGTGAGTAAATTTAAACAAAATCATGGAATTAAGAATCTTACCGGAGATGGGACGAAAGACAAATAGCTTGAAGAAAACAATCTTAACTGGAGAATAATTAATCTGACTATGATCAAGTTGAACCACAAATTAGATACAAACTTTTTTTATAAACCAAAAGTAATTGTAACCTAGTATTCACACTTTTAACATGTTGTAACAGTGGTCATTAATCACCTCTTTAACATATTTTTGTCGAAATATGAAACCAAGGAGCAGGAAATAAGAATCTTGCGGACAACTGATATTGAAAAAATAACTAAGGCGTCTTTCAATAAGAGAAAGAAACTTACGAACAAAATCTCGAATTTTTTTACTGGAGCGTGACTCAGAAGGATCGACTTGTCACAACAGCTGAAAAGGAAAGCACACAGAGAAGAAAGAAATAAATCAAAAGTGATTGCAATGAAAATTTCCCTCAAAAAGCCTCTGAAAAATCAATGTTGTTGGTTCGCTTGCTCGCCACCACGCCATGGGGGCTTCGCCGGAGATGCTCGCGTGAAGAGAGAAACTGAGTTGATTGAATCAATCGGAGGCGTCGCTGGACACATGCCCGGCAGAGTCTCAAAGAGAATCGGGAAAGACATGGAAAGTGGCTCGGGAGATTCTCCGGAGATGCTCGTGTGAAGACAGAAACTTAGTTGATTGAATCAATCGGAGGCGTCGCTGGACACATGCCCGGCAGAGTCTCAAAGAGAATCGGGAAAGACATGGAAAGTGGCTCGGGAGATTCTCCGGAGATGCTCGCGTGAAGAGAGAAACTGAGTTGATTGAATCAATCGGAGGCGTCGCTGGACACATGCCCGGCAGAGTCTCAAAGAGAATCGGGAAAGACATGGAAAGTGGCTCGGAAGATTCTCTAGAGATGCTCGCGTGAAGAGAGAAACTGAGTTGATTGAATCAATCGGAGGCGTCGCTGGACACATGACCGGCAGAGTCTCAAAGAGAATCGGGAAAGACATGGAAAGTGGCTCGGGAGATTCTCCGGAGATGCTCGCATGAAGAGAGAAACTGAGTTGATTGAATCAATCGGAGGCGTCCCTGGACACATGCCCGGCAGAGTCTCAAAGAGAATCGGGAAAGACATGGAAAGTGGCTCGGGAGATTCTCCGGAGATGCTCGCGTGAAGAGAGAAACTGTGTTGATTGAATCAATCGGAGGCGTCGCTGGACAAATGCCCGGCAGAGTCTCATAGAGAATCGGGAAAGACATGGAAAGTGGCTTTGGAGATTCGCTGGAGATGCTCGCGTGAAGAGAGAAACTAAGTTGATTGAATCAATCGGAGGCGTCGCTGGACACATGCCCGACAGAGTCTCAAAGAGAATCGGGAAAGACATGGAAAATGGCTCGGGAGAGAGCTTGAAGGTCGTGAATGAGAGAGAGAATAAACAGACGTGTAATGTGCAATGAATATTACACTCTTTAATTGAGAGTAAATGAGGAGAGTTAATAAAATGGGGTCATACGAAAGATCTAAATCAAAAGTAAACGTGAGACCACTTCATTCACATTTATTGAGTAACTAATGTGAGAGTACTTCATGTTGTTTCTTCTTAAAAAGAAATTATAAAATAGTAAAATTTTAGAAAAATAGGATTCTTTGTTTTCAAGCTTTTTCGATAGGCAATTTATTGTTGGTAGATTTTCCTTTTATATATATATAGATTTCATGATTTGTTAATGAAAAAGTTACCCTCATTAATTTCATTAATTAGTCACTCAGAGAAACTCAACATTTGCTCTAATATCCTATATTATCTCCGACGTTTAGAAAAGAAAAAACGATTTTTCATTTGCATTTAATCGATTTCTAAAGATTTGTCTACGATATCTAATCAAATTAGAGTACTCGGTTAGGTAGACCCACGGGGTGAATCGGCGGACAGTATAGGTCGCCTTACGCGTCTAAGAGTGTTGTATAAGAGTACTCCCTTGGGTTAGAGATGCACTCAAAACATTTCAACAATTAGATCGAGGATCCAACTGGTGGAAGACAATATAACTAATATATTATTGAGGGGTTTAATGTGATCCTTACTTTGTCTTAAAGAAAACATAATTAACTTATTAAAAAGTTTTAACAACTAAGACTATAAATATGTAATACATAATCCAATTTTGAAAAACATATTCAAATCGTATAATGATTATACTAGAATATATTATGAAAATTTTAAAGACAAAACTTTTATCTTTAAATAAATAAATAAAAGATAAATAACTATCGTATAGATAAGATATCTTTAATCATAATATATCTATTATTTTCATTAATGTTTTATTATTTTATATTACAATAATAGATAAATGAATATTCATTGTCTTAATCTAATTAAGAATTATTTACGATAAATAATATTGATAAATGAACAATTAATAAATCAATAAATGAATAACGTAAACATTAATCGAAACAAACTTCATAAGGTTAATAATAAAATAAAATAAATCATATTTATTAACAATTATTATTATCACATATTAGATTTTCAACACTTATATTTTAAAAATATTTATAATAAATATAATTAAAATAAAATAAACACTTTTAAATCGTATTTTAAAATAATTAAACATAAATATAAATAAAATATCAAATACCGGGATACGAGCTCAGGATAATCCCGAGCTCGTATGGGCTGCCCTTGGGCAGGCCGGGCATCATGGGCAGCACGGGCAGGGCAGACCGGCCCTGCTCGGAAATACGTGTTTGACCCGGATCCGGGTCTGTTCGGTTGGGCCCGTGTCTGGACAGACCCGGGCCGGAATCCCGGGTCAAATACCCGGGTCAGACCCGGGTTGGAGCTTCCAAGATCATTAACGATCCGGGTTGGGCAGAGGTAGGCTAGGTCAACCCAGCCCGTAGACCAGAGGGCTGGGTTTGACCCAGCCCGTGGGCCTGATTCAAATCAGGCCCATAAAAAAAAAAATCGATGTTAGGGTTTTAGAAACCCTAGCCATCGACCAATGGCTCCCACAGATTGGGAGCCACAAACGGTGGCGCCACCCGAGACCTCGGCGGCGACGGCAAAGTTGCCGCCGGTTCCGGTGGTGGTGCCGTCGTTTGTTTTTCCCGTTACCTATTTAATCATACGCATTAAAATTAAATAAAATTCAATCCCGATTCTAAATCAGATCCCGAACATCACACTAAAATGAACACAATTAATTTTCTATTGCTCCCACTGAAAATCTAATCACACCAAAAAATTCATAAAATTATTTCGGTTAACGTATCTAATTTTTGAAAAATTACTCAAACCGGCTCTAATACCACTGTTGGGTTTTCGATGACTATTTCTTGATCCTGAAGCGGAAAACACGGGATTTCATCGAACAATAATGATCTAGAATAAATTCGAGAATTAACATATCGTTTAGAGATCGTTACCAAACTTTGGTACTTTTGCCAACTGTACCGAAAACAGCCGATTCTCTCCGTTCTGGGTCTGGCCGATTTCTCCAGGCTTCCCGGATCCGTGCGCTTCATCTGTAGCGCCTCTACTTCATCCACCACGTCACTCGGGAACGTCTTAGATGACCGGAAAACACCTCGGAGGATAGGTTAGGTCCTTTTCGGTGTTTGGATGATCAACCGTCAAAGAACCGGGGAGCTAGCCACGAATTCGACTGAGAGAGGGGGGAGCTCGAATTCTATTGGAGGCTAGGGTTTTGATTGATTAGTCTTAATTATGAGTCATGATTAGGTATTTATAATACCTAATTGTCATAACCTAATGGGCTTTCTAAAAGCCCAATAAGGAATTATTTAATCTATTATTAATTAATATGAATCATAATTATTACTTGGGCCCGATTGGGCCCGTTATGTCGGTTATGGATTCGGGTCGATATCCGATAACCCGAAAGATACAATATCGGGTTCGGACATAACCTACATTTTCTACGAATAAGAGACCGTCGAGGAATCGAAATAGAGCTTTTTTTCTTTCTTTCCTTTTTCTTTACCGCGACTCTACGGCACATAAGCTGTTACTTGTTAGGTACCTTAAGCATCTACTCTTAGGACGACTGTTGAGTCGTCCTCCTTTCTGGGTGTTTAACAAGTCTTATAAGGACATGGGGTCTTAAAATATGAGCCCAATAAAGCTCGAAGTCTCAAACAAATACCGGTTTAAATATAGTAAAATCCGGTTAAAATGAGTGAGTTAAAGGAGTCATTTTTTTTAGTGGGCATGTTTCAGAATCTCACGGTGAAAAGACAAAAGTTTTATATCATATTAATTAGTAATCTTCTCATTAGTAAAAACCAAAAGGATTAGGCGCCCCACAAATTTTTCATCTTTCTCAAATTGTAACCCCAAGTTTTAATATATATTTTTTCATTTTTACCCTCAAGTTCTCAAAATTTTCAATTTTGTTATCCGCCCCTCCAAGATTCTTATACTAAAAATACAACTAGAAGTAAAAAAATACATTATTAAAAATAAATTAAAGAAAGACACCACTTGTTAAAGACTTACCAAAGAATGTATCGCAACAAACCAGTCGAGTATCCCAGAAAGAGGAAATACGGCTCTAATTACGAGATCGAGCTATCAGACAATATCATAGTGTACGCGGAGATAAAATTTTCCGCAATCAGTAATGCACTTGAATTACATACTGTACATATACTTATTCTCTTTCTTCTCTACATAAAAAAAATGTAGCAACAAATTACAATATCACATTCAAATTTCAATCATGCAATCACTCACTCATCTGAGTCTCTTCACCAAATGCAAAAAGAACTCCAAAGTTATGGGCTATTTTTTATGGGCTTCAAAATTGCTCTCTACCAGTTTGCGCATGTACTCTTCCGGAGCTGAAAAATGGCAACCAATGAATAGTGCGATTATATATGTATATACATATGTATGTATGTGTATATATATTGCATGGTATATTATGAACCTCACAGCATAAAAAAAAATTAAAAACAACGCATAGCTTATCAAAAAATTGTCGATATGAGTAATCTCAAATATATGATGTTGATGCCGAAAAATGGATCAAACACTGTAGCAGCCCAAAGCTGGATATTGGGCCGGGCCCATCGTCGTTTATTGACTTTCCTGGGCTAGATGTTTGACTCGCTGATCTTGTAGTGTCTGTTGTATCGGACCCTCCGATAATCGTCGGCTCGGAACTTGGTCCTCTAACCCGTTACCACAGAGTTGTGGGGCCCGAGATATAGGTCTGTAACCGCTGAGAACTGCTTTTTCCGTGGAGCTGGAGTAGTCGATGATTGGGAGAGCCGGGGGGGGGGGGGGGGTGATGATATATGATGCCGCACCTCGTCACACATAGCGAGGTTGCCTACGTACCAAGTTGTAGCCAAGTGGGATCAGGTCATCACGTAGTTCAATGTGGGGGTTTAGAGGGTACGTACTTGGGCTTTTCTGAAAAAGCCGGGGGTCGATGGCCGAGACGGGAGTCGGACAATGCTCAGATCTTCCTTTGGGGAGTCAGCGATTCCTCCGATGTGCCGGGGGCCGATGGCCGAGACGTGAGTCAGACTGTGTTCGGACCTTCCCCTAGGGAGTCGTCGATTCCTCCAGTGAGCCGGGGGATGGGCTTAGAGTCTGGACCCTTGGGTGATCCCCGGAGGTTAGATCTCTCCCCTGTATTGTGGGTCCTGATACGGGTCCTCGATCATCCACGAAGTCGTATATCTACATGAGATAATAGACCGGGATATCACGAGCACTACGTAGAACAGAACCTAACAGGGTGATCGTGAACCGTGCCGAGAACTTCTCCAGGGCTTCCGCTCTAGCTATCTCCTTCGTTCCGACCTTAGCCGAATATTTATACCAAAATATATATATATATATAGGAGAGAAAGCGGTGTTTATCGCTATATAGAGCGTTTGATCCGAGTTACCGTTTGATTGAAATGAAGCTCATATGTATAGGATGGTCCAGGGACCTTGAGGCAATTATAAATTGCTTGTTTCAGCCCCTGGGGGTTGAAAGATATTTAATTTTTGCCCTTTTTGGGTTTGCCGGTGCAGATTCTTCCTGGCGGGTGCGGATTCTTCCGTTCCGATGCGATAATTTTTTGAATCAGTTTTGCACCTGCAGCATCTTTCGGTTCGGGAAACGGACTCCCGGGGTGAGTTTTATTAATTAAATGGTTTTTCCATTTAATAATTAACTACTTTTTTGACGTTTGCCGACGCAGATTCTTCCTGGTTGGTGCGGATTCTTCCGTTCCGACGCGATAAATTCTTGAATCAGCTTCGCACCCGCAACATCTTTCGGTTCGGGAAGCGGACGCCCGGGGTGGATTTTATTTAATTAAATGGTTTATCCATTTAATAATTAACTCCCTTTTTTACATTTGCGGATGCATATTCTTCCTGGCGGGTGCGGATTCTTCCGTTCCGACACGATAAATTCTTGAATCAGTTTCACACCCGCATCATCTTTCGGTTCGGGAAGCGGACGCCCGGGGTGAGTTTTATTTAATTAAATGATTTTTCCATTTAATAATTAACTCCGTTTTTTGACGTTTGCCGGTGCGGATTCTTTCTGGCGTGTGCGGATTTTCTGTTCCGACGCGATAAATTCTTGAATTAATTTCGCACCCGCAACATCTTTTGGTTCGGGAAGCGGACGCCTAGGGTGAGTTTTTTGGGTTGGGCCTTAATTTTCCTAGGCTTTGGAAAATACCCATAACATTAACCCCTCTAGTTTTACGAGAATTAGAAATTCTCGTGAAACTTCATGAATTTGCGGCGATCGTGCATTTTTTCCGTACCTCACATGATCAATAGAGCTTTCCATATTTTGTGTTTCCTTTCATCTTTGCTTGAGAGGGAAAGTTTCAACACTTAGTTTTGCATTTTTCGTACTTCCTTTCACCCTTGCTTGAAATCAAAGGTTACGACCCTTAGTCTCGGAAGTTTTATTTTTTCTTTTTTGTACTTCCTGTCACCCTTGCTTGAGAGCAAAAATGTGGACACTTAGTCTCGGAAGTTTTCTTTTTTCTTGTTTGTACTTCCTGTCACCCTTGCTTGAGAGCGAAAGTTTCGACACTTAGTCTCGGAAGTTTTCTTTTTTCTTGTTTGTACTTCTTGTCACCGTTGCTTGAGAGCAAAAGTTTTGACACGTAGTCTCGGAAGTTTTTTATTTTCTTGTTTGTACTTCCTGTCACCCTTGCTTGAGAGCAAAAGTTTCGACACTTAGTCTCGGAAGTTTTCTTTTTTCTTTTTCTTACTTCCTGTCACCCTTGCTTGAGAGCAAAAGTTTCGACACGTAGTCTCGGAAGTTTTCTTTTTTCTTGTTTGTACTTCCTGTCACCTTTGCATGAGAGCAAAAGTTTCGACACGCATTCTCGGAAGTTTTATTTTTTCTTGTTTGTACTTCCTGTCACTTTTGCTTGAGAGCAAAAGTTTTGACACTTAGTCTCGGAAGTTTTCTTTTTTTTCTTGTTTGTACTTCCTGTTACCCTTGCTTCAGAGCAAAAGTTTCGACACTTAGTCTCGGAAGGTTTTTTTTTTGTACTTCCTGTCACCCTTGCTCGAGAGCAAAAGTTTCGATACTTAGTCTCGGAAGCTTTTTTTTCTATTAATATTCTAGATGCCTTCGTTGGTTGACTTGTCTTGATCGCTTTCCCGTACGTAGATTTTTGACGAGTGTTTATTTTTGAATCGAGCTCGTTAAGTGAGGCTTGAATGTTCATTTTGTTAGACTGTATGGCGCGGTCTTGTGATGAATGACTCGGGTACGTTTCTTCATATGAGTTTCCCATGCCATTTTTTGTGATTTTTTGTGCTCGGCTTTGTCTTGACATATTTGATAGATCCATAAGCTGAAAGATTTATGTCGACCACTTGACATTGTTCGAGGTTGAATGTCCGTTCTCGGTGTGTCTTCAAGGCGGTTTGAGAGCTGCTAAGCTGAATATTCGAGGTCGCCAAGAAATGGCTCGAGGTTTTTGACGTGATCGATGCATATTTTGGAAGTCGTTGAGGTGACTGTGAATTTATTTGGAGAACGTTGAGGCGACCGAGATGAAAATCCAAAACCGTTGAGGCGATTGAGATGAAACTTGAAGTCGTTGAGGTGAGAGAGACGATGTTTGAGATTGCTGTCGTGACCGTGAAAATACTTAAGGTTGTTGAAGCGATTGTGACAGATCCTGAGGTCGTTGAAGCGACCGAGATGAAGATTAAGGTTTTCATACAGATCGAGAAAAATCTTTGAGGTCATTGAAGCAATCGAGAAGAAACTTTATGTTGCTGGGACGACCAATGCAAAGCTTTAGGTCGTCGAGATGACCGATAGAATTCTAGATGTTGTTGAGGCGACTGATGCAAAGCTTAGGGTCGTTCAGACGATCGATGTGAATCTTGGGGTCTTTGAGACCGACGTAAAGCTTGGGGCCGTTGAGACGACCAATGTAAAATTTGATTTTGATGAGGCAGTCGGGATGAACTTGGTGGTCATTGAAGTGATTGATTTGAAGCTCAAAGGTTTTCGAGGCGACTGATGGGAATCTTGAGTTTGTTGAAGTGACCAATGCAAATCTTATGTTGTCGAAGTGACTGAGTTAATCCTCGAGGTCGCTGAGACAACTGATGCAAGGCTTGAGACCGCTGAGACGATTGATGCAAAGCTGGATGTCGATGAGAAGATCAATGCGAATCTCAAGGTTGTTAGGATGACTGATGTAATTATTGATACGGCGATTTCAAATTCGAGGTAGTTGAGCTTTGACCGTCGTGATAACAAGATCAAGCCTTTGACATCATCTTCGAGTTGTCTTGCCATGATGAGCCTTTGGCGTCATTGTTGGATTTTGAACCTTGTCTATTGATTTTCCTGGTGAGCCTTTGGCTACATCGTCGGGTTTTGGACTTTGATTGGCATCTTTCCCTGATGAGCCTCCGGCGTCGTTGTTGGATTTTAGGCTTTGATTGGCGTCTTTCCCTAATGAACCTGTAGCTTCGTCTCCATGCTTCAGACTTTCGTCTCTCCCTGACGAGCCTTAAGTGTCATGAAAAAATTCCACATTTTTCTTCGTGATGATGGAGTTACCCACTTGGTCTTCCACACACGAGAGTGCTTTTTGATGAGCGATGACGTTGTTTGTTGGCGTCGCGTTACGTTGCGTTGCAAGAACCGTCGCAGCTCAATTTGATTGAGACTAGGCTCGAGGCCTTTGATGCGATTGATGCAGATTTTTGATGTCGAGGTGATCGTGATGGATCTAGAGGTCGTTGAGGCAACCGATATGAAATTTGAAGTCGTCGCGGCGATTGAGTCATGCTTTGAGTTCGCTGCGGCGAACGAGATAACATATGAAGATGTTGCGGCGACATGGATAAATTCGAGGTCGTCGCAGCGACCGATGTAGATGTCGAGGTGACCGAGACAGATGTCGAGGTGACCGAGACAGAGCTCGAGGTCGTATATGTTGAGGTCGTTGAAGCGGCCTAATGTCGTTCGTGGTGGCTCGGTGGGGCTGAGCCGAGAAAGGGGGTTTGCACGCTGGGAGCATCTGTTGTCTTTGGCAAAGATCTTGTTGAAAGCGTGCATGTCTTGTGCCTGGTGTCGAGAGACCGTGATAGCTCGAAATTGTTCGATATGCTGGTAGGGACTCGAGGCTTGAACTTGTCGGGAGCCCCTCCTTCTAGTGCCAAAATGTTGATGCCAAAAAATGGATCAAACACTGTAGCAGCCCAAAGCTAGATATTGGGCCGGGCCCATCGTCGTTTGTTGACTTTCCTGGGCTTGATGTTTGACTCACTGATCTTGTAGTGTCTGTTGGATCGGACCCTCCGATAATCGTCGGACCGAAACTTGGTGCTCTAACCCGTTACCACAGAGCTGTGGGGCCCGAGATATAGGTGTGTAACCGCGAAGAACTGCTTTTTCCGTGGAGCTGGAGTAATCGAATTGGGAGAGCCGGGGGGTGATGATATATGATGCCGCACCTCGTCACACATAGCGAGGTTGCCTACGTACCCACTTGTAGCCAATGGGATCAAGTCATCACGTAGTTCATTGTGAGGGTTTAGAGGGTACGTACTTGGGCTTTTCTGAAAAAGCCGGGGGTCGATGGCCGAGACGGGAGTCGGACAGTGCTCAGACCTTCCTTTGGGGAGTCAGCGATTCCTCCGATGAGCCGGGGGCCGATGGCCGAGACGCGAGTCAGACTGTGTTCGGTCCTTCCCCTAGGGAGTCGTCGATTCCTCCGGTGATCCGAGGGATGGGCTAAGAGTGTGGACCCTTGGGTGATCCCGGAGGTTAGATCTCTCCTCTGTATTTTGGGTCCTGATACGGGTCCTCAATCATCCACGCAGTCGTATATCTACTTGAGATAATAGACCGGGATATCACGAGCACTACGTAGAATAGAACCTAACAGGGTGATCGTGAACCGTGCCAGGAACTTCTCCAGGGCATCCGCTCTAGCTAGCTCCTTCGTTCCGACCTTAGTCGGATATTTATACCAAAATATATATATATGTATATATATATATATATATAGGAGAGAAAGCGGTGTTTATCGCTATATAGAACGTTTGAATCGGAGTTACCGTTTGTTTAAAATGAAGCTCCTATTTATAGGATGGATTTTATTTAATTAAATGGTTTTTTCATTTAATAATTAACTCCCTTTTTTGACGTTTGCCGCAGATTCTTCCTGGCGGGTGTGGATTCTTCCATTCTGACGCGATAAATTCTTGAATCAGTTTCGCACCTGCGGCATTTTTGGTTCGGGAAGTGGACGCACGGGGTGAGTTTTATTTAATTAAATGGTTTTTCCATTTAATAATTAACTCCCTTTTTTGACATTTGCGGGTGCAGATTCTTCCTGGCAGGTGCGGATTATTCCGTTCTGACGCGATAAATTCTTGAATCAGTTTTGCACCCGCAACAACTGTCGATTGGGGAAGCGGACGCCCAGGGTGACTTTTAATTAATTAAATGATGTTTCCATTTAATAATTAACTCCCTTTTTTGACGTTTGCGGGTGTAGATTCTTCCTGGCGGGTGCGGATTCTTCCGTTCCGATGCGATAAATTCTTGAATCAGTTTCGCACCCGCAACATCTTTCGGTTCGGAAAGCGGACGCCCTGGGTGAGTGTTATTTAATTAAATGGTTTTTCTATTTAGTAATTAACTCTCTTTTTTTACGTTTGCTGGTGCGGATTCTTCCTGGCGGGTGCGGATAGTTCCGTTCTGACGCGATAAATTCTTGAATCAGTTTCGCACCCGCAACATCTTTCAATTCGGGAAGCGGACGCCCAGGATGAGTTTTTTGGGTTGGGCCTTAATTTTCCTAGACTTTGGAAAATACCTATGACAGATGATACCAAAAAAGTCGATCTGATGACAACTGTTGAGTGTTTGAATTTTTTATTTTTTATTTATGGAATGAGTGTTTAAAATTGAAATAACATATTTGACGTATAACGTTGAAAATAAGTTGAAAAAAGTATACCCTGATTTTTTTCCTTTCATAAGAGTTTTCTATAGTGCATTTTGCGTTTTAAAATGTAATATTGCTTCACTTTATTATTTCATGAACTTTTTTTTTTTGTTTCACTTTGCTTTAAAAAAAATGCATTTTCTTAGCATTTCCTCAGGTTAATAGTATAAATGATATATTTTTCTTTTAGGAAATTTCATATAACAATTTAAAAAAAATAAAAAAATTGTATCAGTAGTAAGGGAGTAGTTAACATTCAATTGAAAATGTAATTGGGTGAAAGACATAAAAGTGAATTAAAAAAATCACCCAAGAACCCAACTCAATAAATTAGTTGGCTTCGGGCCGGCCCGATTGACCTTATTAGATTAAAAAAACAATTTATGTATTATTTTGTTTTAGTTTTACATGCAAAATACTTTAAAAATTAAAAAGAAACAAAATAAAATTTTAATTCTTATTTTATTCGGATTAAATTGAATGTTTGGATTAAGTTTATTGATGGAATGTTTAAGGTAATTTTAAATTTTTATGTGTTTTTAGTATATTTTTAATATTTTTTCATACAATCCAATGACGTAATCCAATCAAACTTAGAATTTTTCGGATTGGGTTAAAGTGGACCTTTAAAATTTTGTATCGGATTGAGTCACATTTTTAAAACCCAATAACAGCAGATCGAGTTGAAATTTAGCCTCGAGTCGACCCAATCCAACCGATGCACAACATCTCTGTTAGCCAAAATACATTAAACCAAAGTTTAGAGGATATGTACCTGAACCATTAGTGAACAACTTGAACTGGCCGATCGCCTGCCTGATGAACATCTCGACACCGCTCACCACGACGGCCCCGACCTCCTCCGCCTCTTGCAGAAGCCTCGTGTTTCGTGGCGTGTATACCGCATCGAACACGAGCTGGTATGCACTCAAAGACTCCTGAAAAAATAATGGAAATCACAAATTGGACTATTTCATTACTGTCAATAGTGGTGTTAATAATACGTTTTTTACATAATGGGTAACTCATCTAGACTGCCGAATATTAACACAATTAGTTGGGAATTACAGAGTGAGTTAAAGAAATCGAGAAAGACCTTTGGAACGGGTGTTTCGTGCGTATTCGGTTCCATTCCTATCGCTGAGGCGTTTGCGAGAATCATATCACTCTCGGGGCGGAATCCGGGCAAGTCCTCGTACGGCCGGGCTTCACCGGAGACTGCTTCCGCGAGAGCTTTCGCTCGCTCTGTTCCGGAGAAAGTATTGTAAATTGGCTGCAAAGAAAGTTGCTCTACCTAGTTTTGTTGTTTTTTCGTAAAAGAATTACCAAAATTTCGGTTGAAGATGACAACCCGAGCCCCTCGACTTTTGGCTCCAAAAGCCAAAGCTCTCCCCGCTCCGCCGGCTCCAACTAGCACGAATATCTTCCCGGTCATAGGCGAAGCGTGTGATGGTCCTCCATTCAGAGTCCCTCTTCTCTCTGTTTAATCCAGAACATAATGTGAAAACATAGAAGACCCTTTTTGGCTTATTACTTTTTCTCATGAGAAATAAGGCCAAAAGCCAGTACCTAATCCCGGTTACACCCTATATAGTATATTCCGATGCTAAAGATTCAATTTTCAGAACTTTCAAAATCGGGCCATGCCTTGGTCCAGGTCTCGGAAATAATTGGGTCATTGGGAGCCGGACCGAGATTGAGCCAAAACCGGTTTGGCTCGATATTTTTAAATACTTTATCAATGAGTAAAATAAACGTAAAAACCCAATTGTTACACTGATTTAAAATAAAAATAATTAAGATCGGGAACTTTTTGTTTTTGTTCAGTTCAAATAACAAATAGTAATTAAAACTTCATTGACGAGGAACCTTTGACTCTTAAGACTCTTAAGCTAAAATTATAATAAAATAATTAATTATATTAAAACCGGGAACCCGGGAAGTTTACAAAAAACGGACTCGATATATATACCTCTCAATGCATCTTCAATGGCTGTAATACAACCTTCACAATCTGTATTGTAACCAATGAGCTTTCCATCAGATTCCCTTCTAATTATTGTATTCACTGCTCCTATGGCCTGAGATATCATTAAACAAAAGTCAAACAACTTTGACCTCCTATGGAAAAACCGAAGAAAGTCAACAGGAGCCAGTGGACAACCTTAGCGAGCGGATCAACCTCGTCGCAACACTCCACCACAGCCTCCTTGTGCGGAATCCCGATACTGTCAGGCGAAAGAACACAATAAGACAAGGCTCGCAAATTACCAACCTATTTCTCAAGAAGAGAGAAAATATTAGAGCTCACCTGAAACCCGAGAAGTCGGTGCTTTCGTACGTCCGGAAGAATGCCTTGACGTCATCAACGAGGAGTGGGACATAAATCCCATCGTAGCCGGTGTATCGGAGGGCTAGATTGTGGAGAACAGGGCTCTTGCTGTGGCTCACCGGGTTTGAGACTAGGCCGAAAACTCTCGTCCACGGGTTGACATGTTTGAGCTTGTAAACCGTCTTGAGGCTCACTAATGTCGGTAAGCCCGGATCGGGCTGGCTCTTCAAGGAGCCATAAACCAAAAACGCGCCAAATTTTGGGGCCAAGAGTTGGCTGATGAGCCCTCTGCTTCCCGTCGCCATTGCGATTAGCGGCACCTGATAATGAAAATGTTGCAATGAGTATAAGAAAATTGAGAAAATTATTGTCATGGTATGTCGCGATATGGTTTTACAGATAAAAAAATCGGAGGACTACTCTCTATTACTCATTCTTCTAATTTGATTGAAAGAACGCCGAAGGGGAGTGTTTACGTGACAATGAGTAAGTGTTTGGAAGATCGGGGCAACATCGGTGATGCAATCGACTTCAACGATGAGCTTGATGACGTCGGCCCCGGTGGACTGCATGCAGGCGATGAGGTTGCCGAGCTTCTCCCTCGACGGCTTTCCACCGTTGACGTGACTCGATACGATGATCTGGCTGTTCGAGGGCTTGTGCTCCACCATTGTCATGTCACAAGCTACCTAAACAACAATTAAATCTATTACAAATCGATTTTCTTCCGAAGTTCCAAAATTGAAATGGAAATTTCGTTTCCATTTTTGTAAACAAAATTAATACGTTGTAACTTTGCCTTTGATTAACAAAATTGATTATATTAATTGATTAATTAGCAGGATTTCTCTTCAATATTAGACGGATTGTTAAAATCTATCCAATGGTCTAGATGATATTAAAATAAAAAAAAAAATCGTTTCATCTATTTTGCGGAAAAGGATGTCTTTTCTACGAGAAGAAAAATGGTAATTCTGTTTCCGTTTCCATTAAAAAAAATAAACAGAATATATATATATATATATATATATATATCATTAATTGATATAAGTATATTAATACCTCATAATCAAGTTCAACGAATTCTATATCTAATTCAAGAGCCAATCTCAATACTTGCAAGCCACTGCTTCTGGAATTCTTTGATTTGTTCACCCTGACAAGTTAATATTCAAAATCAATATCATCATCCAATATATAACATATCTTTCTTAATGTTAGCCACGATTAATTATAGTAGGTATCCACTCATATATTGAAAAAAATGGTATTTTTCGTCAAAAATAGGGCAAAATACAAGTTCGGAATAGATTTTCAAATACATTAAATCGGGAAACAAGACACGTAGAACTTGTTTTTTGAGAATAATTTTTTCAAGTTTCTCTATATAAAATGTAATTATATATATTCATCATTTGTTTACATTTGTGTCATTTAAGGACTTAAATTTGTATAAAAAAATTATTTTATTAGTAGATTTGATTGGTTTTGCGCTGGTATGGTAAATGCACAAAACATTATATTATTACAAAAAAAATATTTTTCTACTATGCGCTCACCCGAATTAATTAATATATATATATGTTTTTAAATTACTTATATATATACAAATTATGTTTAGTGAGTTGGATAGGCGGCCTTGTCTTAACACACATGAGTCATTTTATTTGAACACGTGATAGAAAATAAATAGGCATCAAAGAAATGTCAAATATGTTTTTGTCTAAGTCCTTGTGTACAAATTTACAAAGAAAATATCAACGCCCTGACATCGACATGTATTTAGTATTTACATTCAGTGTATTTTACTTATTTTAATCTTCATTATTTTTTTAATGGTATTTTAATCTTCATTATTAGCTTTATAGTTTAAACTTTATATATATATATATATATAATATGTCAATAGCTGCATAAGTACTGTTTGTTTCTCGCGGGACGTGGGCTGTCCCGCGCGCAGACCGCAGTGGACGTCTTATTTGATAATTTATATTTGGGATAATAGCGGCATAAGTCCTCAACCTTTATTCAACTGGGGCGGCATAGCCCCAACCTCATTTAATAGCGGTATAAGTATCAAAAGATGATTTCCGTCCATATTTGACTAACGGAAGTAGTCAACGTTTGCGTGGTCAGCTTCTCGTCAACGTGGACGCCACGTAATCAACATGTCACCATACATGTCATCCTCCATCACCATTAATTTTGCATTAAATTTGAATCCCTCCATCACTACATGCGAGGGCGGTTCGAACCCCTCCATCACCATTAATTTTGCATTAAATTTGATGACACGATGATGACATGTGTGGTGACATGTCGGATTACGTGGCGTCCACGTTGACGAGAAGCTGACCACGCAAATGTTGACTACTTCCGTTAGTCAAATATGGACGGAAATCATCTTTTGGTTCTTATACCGCTATTAAATGAGGTTGGGGCTATGCCGCCCCAGTTGAGTAAAGGTTGAGGACTTATGCCGCTATTATCCCTTTATATTTTATAGTGGTATCAGCTCGGTTTTTTTTTTTATTATTTTATTATATTAAAGTTCCTAGTGACCATAATTGCTTCTTTCAAATGTTATCTAAGTCTTTTCAGGAAAAAAAAAAAAATATATATATATATATATAGAAAAACTATAGAAGTGACACATGTCCTAGTTAACGGCACAAAGAAAATTCGGTTATAATAATTGAAAAAGTAGTAAACTTTTGGAACATAAAAAATACTGGACATAAGAACTTTAATCATGAAAAAGGACTAAATTTATACCACCACAAAAGTTGAAACATTAAATACTTATGCCGAAACTAACCCTCTACATTAGGGGTGAGCATGGGTTGGGTTGGGCCGCCCCGACACTTTTGATGGACCCGACCCGATCACTTCGGGTTCCTAAAAAAAGCCCGATCCGACCCAAAATTTTTTAATGCCCGAACCAAACCGACCTGATAAAAATCGGGTTGGGTTGGTTTGGGTCGCCATGGCCCGATTAATTAAAATTTACTCTTATATAACAAAAAATAATATGAAAAAAATACATTAATGTAACTCAAAATTCAAGTAAAAATACCCTAAACTAATTTAATCAAACAAACATACTCTAAACAATGTAAAACATGAAAATGAGAGATTGAACGGTCTTTCAATGTAAATAAATTTGAGAATGAGAAATATTCAAAGACTAAAGATTGCACTACTTGAATAAAAATTAATATGAAATATATATTAATTATATTGGTCGGGTCGGAGACCCCGACCCGACCCAAGGTTTTGGACCTGACCCCGACCCGAACAATGGTCGGGTCCGGCCCGATCCGACCCAATTTTCAGCGAGTTAGATTGGGCGGGTTAGATTGGGGTCGGGTGTCTAACGGATTGGGTTGGGCCATCGGGTTGGGTCTAGAATACTGACCCCTACTCTACATATTATATAAATTCGTACAGTCTAAGCACGTTGTTGCCACTGTCATACTTCAACAACCAAAATAAACTTATACCAAAAAGACAGAACTTTTTTGTGATACCAAACTTATTCAAGAGAAGAGAGTAATATATATATATATATATATATATATATATATATAGCCAACAAGAGACTCGTGATTTTGTTATTATATTATTTCTCTGGAATTTAATTATTTAATCTATCTAAAACATCGTGTAATTATATTTGAATTTGATAGTATATCGGAAATGGATTTTTGTTCTGCTTGGTCATATAACTAAAAGGAAAAAAAAAAAAGATTGAACATTTTTAACATTGACAATGTATTATGTGTAAAGTCATAAGTGTCGTTTCAATCTAAAATAGACAATAATTGTTGACAACAGTTAGCTCAAAATCTATGTACCTTTACCGGTTTACAATCCTCTATGTCGGGATAAAATCGGGAGCTGATATTTTCTTTTCCGGTTATGCGATCCGGGTCGAAATCAGTTTCAACAAACCGGTAACTGGTGTACATTATTTTATTAGACGGAAGTTTTAATGGAATGATAAAAGCATGACAACTAATTTTCCGAACCGGCCGTGAATGCCAGTTGCTGAAAAACCGGTATCGAATTTGAAAGACCAAAGCCAGAGCCATGAGTAAACCATGTCAACATACTGGTTGGCAGTCTCAATTCGAGTCGAAAGACGAGGAGAATAGTACTTACCTTAAGGAGAGGATAGAAGGGAGCGATCTGTGGTCTACGAGCGCGTGAAGGTGAGACGCAAAATGCGAGATGGATGCCGAGTCAACACGCAACTCCACGAGGTCTGCGCCCTCCGCCTTGGCCTCGTCCATCGACGCCACTGTGGCCGCTACGCTCGAGCACTCTATCGGAGCACACACCAACACGCTCCGTTCGAACCCCATGAATGAGAGAGAGAGAGAGGCCACCAGTAAACAAAGACAACAACTTCCTGAAGATCTTTTTCAACAGTGATATTTATAGAGTATTATTTTCAAAGAGTGAATCTATTCAACACAAAAAGGGAAATCAGATATATTAATATAAAAAAGGAAGTATAAATGATAACCCTAAATTATTATATTAATGCCCTATAGTCCAATACCATTATTATATAAACAAATTGATGAAGTATCAACCCCAACAGATTGTAATAGAAAGAAAGAATAATCATCATGTGATTGAGTGATTTCTCATGCACTGTCAAATCCCTAATGGTGGTTTATTTATTATTATCCTCCATTACACAATCATGTAGCCTAGCTTATGATGATATATCATGGTGAGTAATTGGTATTTAACACAAAAATACCAATTACTCACTATTCACCGTAAGATCACTCTCAATTCACTTTTGACTCACTGAATTAGATATAGTTTTTGAAAGCGCCCTCTCTTATATTTTAAAAAAGTAGCATAGTGCTTATCAACTTCAGTCTTGAGTTTGTTGAGCCACGGGCAAAGAGTCATTTTTACCTATGTCGAAATCGCAAAATTAATATTCAATACAAAATATAGAAGATATTTTTCCAATTAATACCTACATCCTAGTATGACACTTCTAGCGTTTTTTAGAAGCAAAATTACTAATCAAATCTATACAGTCAGTATTTTGAGAGCCCCTAAGTTAGACTATTATAAGATTAGATTGGGATTAATTTGGGTGTTCTTTTTATTTTTTATTCTAGGAATAGGCCTACTTTGCTTCTTTGTAGGTCCGCTCCTAACCTGCCTCTACAGCGTTTAAAATGACGAAAACGTTTAACACAACCTAAATTTACTTTTTACATTATAGTTTTTTCTACGACAATATTGTCTTTTACACTTTGCAAAACTACCACATTGCACCCTACTTGTTCAATGTCATGTAAAAATTGTAACTTGGAGTTTGACTCGCCGAGTTAGACATTTTTTTTTAAATGAGGTGGTTTTATTGGCCAAGATTACATATACTCGCATTACATGATATAATCGGAATAGTAAAACAAACTGACACTATCAGTTAAGATTACAGATATACGAAATTTTTATGTCGCTTAGATTAAACCTAAGATCTCTCAAAAAAATCTTGTAGTAAATAATATTAAAAAACCAAACAAGCTTGGTTGTAAGACCTATTTTTTAAAATAGGTGTCTCTTATACCTTGAAAAAGTAGCATATATAGTGGCGTTATGCATTTAAAATAGGGGTGAAAATTGTGTAACCGTTTCTTGGTTTTTTTGCACGTAGACGAGCTCACATCAACTTCATTTACGACAAAACAACGAATTAAACCCTTAATTTATATTATTTAATACAACTACTTAAACCCCTAATGATAACACTTGACAAAACAGATTTGTCCAAGTGCCAGAATTAACGGCGTTATAAGAATGAAGTGGTCAACTTCCAAATCCGACTTTGGTATTTTTGTCACAACTTTTAACCTTGAAGTACACTTAAGGATTCTTCGACCAAACGGTCTTTGAGTATTTTTCCCATCATCAACCCTGGTTTTTTATATTCACTTTATGTCGCCTTATTTTTAAATATTTCAGCACTAAGAAAACCTGTCTAAACTCTAAATTATTGCCAACTTTCTTGGGAGTCTCGTTGGGTATTATTTTATATTATCTAATTATATATTTTTTGTCCTCGTGCAATGTAAGCCACCAATTATATACGTGACACAAACTGTTGGACACACATGCCATTTGGTGTTATCGTTATTGTTCTTACAAGGGATAATAGCGGCAAAAGTTGTTAAAGTTAGGTCAAGTGTGCAAATAAGTGGCCAAACTGATTTAGTATCGGCATAAGTAGCCAAAGTTAACTGAACCATGGACAGTACAAATTCCATCCATTTCATGTCAACGCCGTTAGCCACGTCGTTTCCACAAGTGTTGAGCTTTGGCCACTTATTTGCACACTCAGCCTAACTTTAGCCACTTTTGCCGCTATTATCCCTTATTTTTTACGTTCCAAAGTATTTTTTAGGGTTTATCTAGATATTTTTTGTTTTTTTTTCTTTTTCTTAAGATTTGACTAAAACTTTTTCCGAAAGAACTGATTCCGTTTTTAAAATTTAGAACGCTGAATATCACTCTCAATTTTGAAAACATTACAATGTGTAATCGATTTCACATGTAATTTACGATCATAGGATTTGACATAAAACGTCTATATACTTAATTGTTAGGGACCATTAGATTTTTTAAAGGAATAAGTACAAATACCCATTTAGCCACAAGTTTTTTTTTTTAATTACTCATTGTGTGTATTGAAATGAACTAAAATATGTATGTTTTAATACGTTTGTACAAAATAAAAATTTTGTTAATAATGTTGGCTTAACATTGTTAGTTAGAGTCGAGGCTAAAATCAAGACATTGTAATATTATTTTATTGAGATATATTTAATTGTTAGGGACCCAAAATTTTGTTTAAGGAAATACCCATTTAGCCACAATATATTTTTTAAAAAAATTACTCATTACGTGTATTAAAATGTACCAAAATGGGTAGTGTTTTACTTTGTAAAAAAATGATAATCTCATTAAAATTTTTGGCCTCGTTGTTAGTTAGAGCCGGGACTAAATCGAGACTTAGTAATATTATTTTATTGAGATTATTAATTTAAATGAAATTTTACTGGACGAAGTAGTCTTTCGGTCTATAATGCCAAGGCTTCATGGTTAATAGTTTGGCACACCAAGATACCATAGTTTAAAAAAATAAAAAATTTAACAGTAACATCAATGATTTGATATGGGTTTTGAGATTAGTGAAAGTGACTAATACCTTCTTGTTCTATTTCTTGTTCCGTAAGATGGTTTTCTTTTTATTTTTTCTATTTCGACCCCTAAATCATGAAAAGGTAATTTGTACAGGGCCGAGAAGCTCAAAAAATTGTTAGTATTGTCTATCCCGTACCCTGGTGAACCAAACAGAGCGTAAGTCTTCCAAGCATGGAGAGGCTAAACTAAGCACTAGTAACCCCTACATTTTGCGCAAAGTTAACAAAAATGGTTTTTTTTTTTTTTGTAAGTTATGTGTGGTGATTTCAAATGACTAAGTCCATAAAAGCATGGTACAATAAAATTTCATAAAATTATAATATTAATAAAATAAAATAATGGTCCCTAACAATTAAATATATAGAGGTTTTATGTCAAATCCTATGATCGTAAATTACATGTGAAACCGATAACACATTTTAATGTTTTCAAAATTGAGAGTGATATTCAGCGTTCTAAATATAAAAAAACGGAATCAGTTCTTTCGGAAATCAAGTTTTAATCAAATCTTAAGAAAAAGAAAAAGAAAAAATATCTAGATAAACCCTTAAAATACTTTGGAACGCAAAAAAATAAGGGATAATAGCGGCAAAAGTGGCTAAAGTTAGGCCGAGTTTGCAAATAAGTGGCCAAAGCTCAACACTTGTGGAAATGATGTGGCTAACGGCGTTGACATGAAATGGATTGAATTTGTACTGTCCACGGTTTGGTAAACTTTGACTACTTATGCCGATATTAAATCGGTTTGACCACTTATTTGCACACTTGGCCTAACTTTAGCCACTTTTGCCGCTATTATCCCTTCTTATAATTATTTAATGTTGTTTGTTTGTACATGTACTTAATTATTTAATTTGTTCTTATAATTATTTAATTGTTTGTACAATTAACTTTATGATATCTTCACAGAATAATTTTGATATATATAGTTCATCATAGTATAATGAGTATTTGGCATAATGCCCCTCAATTTTTTGCATGTTACACTTTATTCATCCACTTAACATTAATTTAAATATCAACGTTTCTTATAGTTTTCTTTATCGAGGTGGCACCTTAGTATTATTGGTTCAAATTACATGTATTTGTATTATAAAATATATATGGGGTTCTTAAGAAAAATAGCCAATTTGAAACATAAGTTTTGCAAAATAGCCAAACTTTGGTTAATTTTGTAAACTAGCCAATTAACCATTTAAGTGAAATTCTAATTACATTATTTCCCTTAATATTTAAATACAAAATTAAATATAAATAAAAATTAATGTCGACGTAAATTGTGGGTGATTAATCTGAAAAAAATAATTACATTAATTGAGAATAATAACATTATTAAGTATCGTTATTTATTTTGACGTAAATTGTGGGTGATTAGAATTATTATTTATTTGGTAACAATAAATTCCAACCACCATTCCATTAATTTAGCTGATTTGAAATTTAAATGAGGTACATTGACCACATTCAACCTTCTCTCTAATCGCACCACACCGAGCTCTCTCCATATCCTTCGAGCTCCCATTGCCATCGTTAACAGCAATCACCGGAGATTAACAGCGAGTGCATCACCGGCGAGGCTTCATCCTCCATTAACGTAAATCAACAACGAATCAACGTAAATCAACAACGAATCAACGTAAATCAACAACGAATCAAGGTAAATTAACAACGAATTAACGTAAATCAACAACGAATTAACGTAAAACAACAACGAATCAACGTAAATTAACAACGAATCAACGTAAATTAACAATAAAAATTATTATTCATATTAAAATTTAAATACAATAATCAAATATTTTAAATAAAAAAATAATCTCTCTCTCTCTCCCGTGAGACCGCCGAAGTTTCGCCGTCGATCGCCGTGGCCTCGGTGTTTCCGAGCGAGTGCTCCAATGGAGGAGATCCTTCGCGCGTGACGGGGGCAACGAAATCTCATCGTCGTTGGAGGCGCCGGAGCCGGCGGCGCTGCTCCCCCTCGCAGACGGGGATCCCAACGGCCTGAAAAATGACTTCCTGCCCTCGGCGCTCCATTCCTCATCCTCGCCGGAATCGTCGCTGTCGCCGGCCAAGTCCCCGTAGAACTCGACGAGCTCGTTGTCGGGCTGCAGCGCAACATTGGGGGAGGAGCTCGAGCGGGGCTTGGGCGGCGTCTCGCAGACGCAGTCGTCGTCACGGTGGAAGAAATGGACGGAGGTGATCTCGGTGTCGGCAAAGCTCACGCGGCGAGCACGCTTCCTCTTGATGTGCAGGGCGCGATTCTCGCCCTCCGACTCGCTGCGGGGGGTCTCGTCGGGGACCTTCGACGCCATGGATTCGCTAGGAGAATATATATATATATATATATATATATATATATATATAGAGAGAGAGAGAGAGAGAGAGAGAGAGAGAGAGAGAGAGAGAGAGAGAGAGAGAGAGAGAGAGAGAATGGCTCGGAGAAGATCGAAAGAGAGAGATAGATAGAGAAAGAGAAAGAGAAAGAGAAAGAGAAAGAGAAAGAGAAAGAGAGAAAGGGAAGCTGATTTGTATTATTATTTTTTCTTTTTTTTAATTAAATTAATAAGTAATCAGTTACCATGATTTGTGGGATAATGTTAATTACCATTTTAATTAATTACGAAAATAATAAACGAAATTGATTAATTAAATGGTATTTTAGTATTACAATTTCAATTAAATATGCCACCTCATGTTAATTGGCTAGTTTACAAAATTAACCAAAGTTTGGCTATTTTGCAAAACCAATGTTTCAATTTGGCTATTTGGTGCAATTACTCAATATATATGCACGATAAGAACAACCGACATTGTTGGCCGCATGAACTATGGCCAAAATTACATATATATGCAATCTTGTGTCTCAATAAATTGAACCTAAGACCTATCAAAGAGTCTTGTATGTGGACTTAACACTAGACCAAACAAATTTTGTTTAGGTTATAACTTTATACAGTAAAAGCTCTATAAATTAATGTTGTTGCGACTGGAGTATTTTATTACAGTAGAACCTCGTTGAATTAATACTCGATAAATTATAACCTCGCTAAAATAATACTTTTATATGGTCCCGACTCTAACTAGCATGAACAAATTTTTCCTCGTTAATATAATAAAATTCTCCAGTCCCAACAATATTAATTTATAGAGCTTTTACTGTATATTATTGAGGTAAAAGTTGGTCATGCTACTTAGAGTCAAGATGATACAAAAATTATTTTATCCAAATTATTAATTTATCGAGTATTAATTTAACGAAATTCTATTGTAATCTTAAAATCTAATATTGCTATGTACTCATTGTAAAATGAGTAGAAATTCTAACTTGTTGGCAAATACGTAATTTGTTTTAGAGTTATTTTATCAATTATTTTTTCATAAGATTTTCATCTTAATACTTCAACAATTGCCAGGCACGTTAATTTCGTAAAAGCAATCTCATAATCTATTTAATTGAAAAACGTGACTTCAATCTGTATTTCAATATTTAGACTGAAAAAACTCGTACAAAAGGATATTTTCGATAAGCAAACATAACTACCAATCCTAAAGGAGATCGTTTTACGTTAATGGAAGGAAAAAAAAACTTTATTAATAATAATAAAAAATACAATGAATGACATAGTAATACGGTCCAAAACGACTTTCCTTATATGCAATATATTTGGGCACTTTACTGAATCAAAAAGGAAGGCAAAAAAAAAAAAATAGTAGAAATTCTAGATTCAGATCTGGATTCCTTTTTGGTTTCAGAGATTTTCATGTGAAATTGAAACCACATGAAATAAAACCATCCACTTTCATGGAGCCATGCTGCCAGGGTGAACATTGGCCTAATGACTGATCTGCTTCGGGTTTTCGACATGATTCCGAGACTGCTCAGCAGCAGAGATGGGACCCAAAATCTCTCCCATCTTAATGGATCCGTTTTTTTTTTTTTTTTTTTTTTTTTTTTTTTTTTTTTTAACAGTCCGGAGGAAAATGGTCCCAAGACATGTTTGTCTCATGTCATGGTTTTTTTTTTGCTTGGTTTCTTCTAGCTGATTGATTAAGCAAAAATCACAAATAATGAATAATAAAAAAGTACTATTATATAAACTTTAAGATTTGCTCCGTGAATTTATCGTGTTGAGAATATTTTCCCGTTTAATATTTTTTTTGTTGAAATTTCTCCTTCTGGTCATTAAAAAAATTGATTTTTTTTAAACAAATTAAGCCACGTGCCATCCCGCTCATGTGACTTCTTTTCTTTCATGTATATTAACTATGGCTTAAACTCTAACGAAAATTGTCGGAGTTTTAATAGGCCTGACAAAATTATAAATTTACAAGTTTAGCAAGTAAACCGTTAAAATTGTGGTAAGTTCAGATGGTAGAAAAGAGATAGTACGAGATGAAATCGTTAAAATTGCTAAATTTATATGATTAACGTCAATGAAATCTATTAGTTCTTAGCATACGAATCACGATGGTACGAGATGTAATGAAATCTATCATTAAAACTTAGATAAATAATATTTTATAAAGGAAAAAAATATAATTAATACAAAGTGATTAGTTTATCAAGTATTAATTTTAACGAGATCCCTAGTCATTCTTACTATGGACAACATAATTACATTTTCTTTTTGTTGTTAAGATAATTCAAAAATATGATTGTTGAGATGAAAAATCACCACAACAATCACGGATATATGAATGGTGTAATAACACAATTGAAAATGGATCAAAAGAGAGAAAATGCTCGAAAGTCGATGTTTGTGGAAGTTTGTGTATTACGTAAGCTTGCAAGAACTTGCGGTCTTATTTTATATCTCTAAGCTCGTTATTTTTAGACCTATTCTACCTAAGATTGTATTCCATCCTCATAAATATGTGCGTACTTTTGAGTTTAATTCCTTCATAACTGCCATAATCATTAGTTTTATTACATTGAACAAACTGCTAGAAAATGCCATCATCAACTCCCTAAAAAAAGATTTCATTGCATTAATTACTTCCCGTTGATTGCCTTTATTCGCCTATTTGTCTCTCCGCTTCGTTAACCCCTTTCTCTTTTCCTGCTCTCTCATCTTCTGTCTCCTCGTCACTTATCTTCTCATCATCTGTCTCCCGGCCGTTTTTCTTTAGAGAGCATATTGTTGGTGATAGTCCTCATTGATGCGTTTCTCTTGGAAACCTCATTGCTCAGCTCCTTTATGCGTCTCTCATAGCTTTATGTCTCATCACCAATTTTCTTTCATTCTCCCTGATCTTTATCACTAAATGTTGACTTTTCCCAGGATCGTTTTTTTTTAGTTTTTTTTTTTTTTTTTTTGGGATTTGATCTTGCTAACGTGCCTTCATTTTTAAACTTCTTTATAAAAGACAACGATAAATTTTTTTCGTATGCGAATTGACACGACCAAATCGTACCTCAAGAGTTAGCCCCCTATTTTATCAAGTACTTCAGGTAGTTAGTAAAATATGAGGCTGAAAAATGTTGCCCTTTTATTGTTGTCGACAAACTCATCGCTAATCTCCTCTGGTCGTTGAAAATACTTATCGTTGTTTTCCAGCTTCTCTTTCATCCGTCTTTGGCGATGACGGTGGCTCAAAATTCTCTCCGTTACTTGATGGCTACTCATTCGCCGCGAAACCCCCTGACCAATTGCTGATTTTACACGAGTGTCAGAACCATCGCGTCTGTTCACTTCGGTGCGTATGAGAATCCACTCGAGTGAACCTCGGGTACCCAGTTGTCGGCCAATCTTATGTTGGAAATCGGTGGTATCAAGACGACTTCCTTACCACGATAATAGCCTCCGAGGCGTCCCGGTAACATTTAAAAATTCATTTTAAAGCGGAAATCTTGTTACCGAACCGACGACACGGATATCGGGTAACAGTTATTTTGTTAAGATCTGATAAATATTTTGAATTTAATATTTTCATAATCATTATTAATAATCTAGTCGAATAGGAAATAAATAGAAAGTTGTAAATGGTTGCATTTATTTACCCAATGCATAAGGCTGTACCTCAACTGACGATTCCGGCTGCGCGTTTTGACTTGGACAGGGCTCCGCCGGTGCTGAGGGAAACTCCCGTGATCTTCCGGGATATTCTCCTGGATTCCTCGTACCGAAGCGTGGGATTCGCAGGCAGAACTCCGTAGCAAAATTTAACTAACGGTTCTTTTAAAGCTACCGGAAAAAATATCTCCTAAGCCGAACCAGAAGAGAGATCAGAAGCAGAAAACTCGCAGACCCTTGAGAAAGAGGGAGAGCTCGAGTTTTTGCTCTGGGGAAGGTGTAAAAAATTTGTAGAATGAGCCTCCTATTTATACGCTCAAGCTGTAACCGATTTGGAGATTTTCCCTCCCATTATTCGAATTCTATTAATTAAATATAATTAATTATTTCAATCCAATAGTCCAGATTCAATATCATCTAAATCCAATGGATATAATTAATCAGGGATTTAATTAAATAAATAATAATACATGATAAGATCAAAATATTTAATCTTATCATCATATGAATAAAATTTGAATTATATTATATATACATATTTAAAATTCGAATTTGATGATGATAATCTAGATCCAATGGTTAAAAATAAATCTTAAACCAATCCAATGGATCAAATCAATTAGGGATAAAGTCAAATACCATAGGGTTTTACAAAACCCTAATTCAAACTCTTATCCATAATATTATTAGAATTTATATATTATATATATGTAATTAATTAATTTCTAATCTGACGGCTAAAGATTAAATCTCAAAACCGATCCACCGGACACAATTAATTAAGAAAATTCAAAATTCCTAAACCTGGTCACCAAGTTTCAATTTCGAATTACATTTAGGGTTCAAATCAATTATCTCAATCCAACGGTTGATATTAAATCATAACCGATCCTATGGATTAAATTGATTTTAGGGTTTTACCAAAATACCAAAACATTAGGTACTTATGCCACAAATATAAATTCTCCAATTTACATATTCGAATTTAGCTAGGGTTTATATTGTCCAGACCCTAATTCGAATTTACACATGTAACAATATATAAATATATATTTTTATTTATTAATATAAATCTTTTAATTATTTATTAGATATTTATAATTAAATCCAAATAATTAAATTATATTAATAAAACCTAATCTCAATATCACACATTAAATGTCATGGTGCAACACCATCATTTAAATTCGTGACATGTGATTTAATTTCATAGTTTATCGAACCGAGTCATAAACTTAGAAAATCTATAAATCACAAACCGTAAGACAGAATGACTTGATTCAAAAAGCAAAGTTGCTAAGAATTTAATTTAAAACAACATAGTGCTGTTAGAAAATCTAAATTCTAACTTTCTTTTTATCTTGTAATTCCGTGTACCAAATATGATACCTTTGCCACGTTGACGATAAAACTAACTGACGTCTGACACAGACTTGTCAGTTTTATAAGTCGAGCCAAATGATTAAACATTATCCAGAATGTATTTTAATCACGTACGTATCATCCGTTACGGAGCTATCCTGGGGACCATGGACCCGTATCACTTAAGCTCCAACGAATTGCAAGTAGTTCGTCAAACCTCGAAGTGTTTCCACTATAGACCCGAGGCTGCACTCTTTAGTTATACGGTATATATTATTCCCTTATAACAGCAGGGTGTCCATTAGATTCAATCAAATACGGGTATTGTCCTTTCACTTGATGACTCACACATGAGCAGGCGGTTTTTACCGTAATGCCCCTCAATGCATTTTTATCCTTGACTCAGCCAGAAATTTTATGAGCAACCCACTTATGGTTTCGATTCATAAGTTGTGCATGGGTACCTTCACTTCTCACCATTGACAACCAAGGGAATCATCATGACTCTGATGAGAGCTGTGTGATGCCCATTTCTATGATCAAGCTATCCTTACTACTGACTATCATGTTCCCAAAATAATAGTGTTGGGAATAGCGGTAATATCTTGTGTTCTTTAACGGTTAAATCAAAGAACAATCAAGCCAGTAGCTCGGACTTATGATCACTCAGGACTTAGAACTTATATCCATTTAATCATCATTTTGTAACTCAACTACAAGTTATCAGTGACGGTCTTCTCGAGTTTAAGTCAGGTCCAGTCCAATATGAAGACGCTTCATACTTAATGCACTTCTAGTGAGTGTGACACACACATAATCCAGAATAGGATTGTCACTTAGTCACATTAATAACCTTACCGATTAATGGGCTCCCACCCTGTTAATCAGGTCACGGACATTTTAATTCATTTATTATGATTATTAATTCTTCCTCACATGACTCTGTTGTTATAATAATAACATAATTGCATCCTTTATGAACGAAGGAATCAAACATTCTATTTTACTCTACCGGAAACTATAATAAGATTACATAATAAGTATCATCTTTATTCAACGACTTGTCATAATCTTTTACAAATAGATAAATATCTTGTTTAAGAACACATATGCCCAGCATCTTAGCCATTAATCATGTTTGGCGGTCTTGATCCTCAACCATTGGATTTGACGCTAGCTGGAGTATTTGAACTCTGGATCCCAATTCCTAATTTATTCTTTACTCTCACACCATTTTCTCCTTGATTTCCTTTGTAAACCCTCTATCAAAGCCTTGATTTTTTTTTGTTCTTATCAAAGCTCTCGATTCCTTTTACTAATTTCTCAATCTTTCTTCTTTATTCCCATGATTCCAAATTATTTTATCTTTCTCATGATCACACTATGAATTATTTTATTTTCTCTTTATCACACTATAAATTCTTTCTCATCATGATGAAGAAGGTCACTGTCTTGGACATATATGTCCTTAAACAAGATGTTTATCCATTTGTAAAAGATTATGACAAGTCGTTGAATAAAGATGGTACTCATTATGTTAATCTTATTATAGTTTCTCTAGAGTAAAATAGAATGTTTGATTCCTTAGTTCATAAAGGATGCAATTACGTTATTATTATCACAACAGAGTCATGTGAGGAAGAATTAATAAGCATAATAAATGAACTTAAAATGTCCGTGACCTGATTAACTGGGTGGGAGCCCATTAATCGGTAAGGTCATTAATGTGACTGAAGTGACAATCCTATTCTGGATTATGTGTGTGTCACACTCACTAGAAGTGCATTAAGTATGAAGCGTCTTCATACTGGACTGGACCTGACTTAAACTCGAGAAGTTGTCACATAAGACCGTCACTGACAACTTGTAGTTGAGTCGCAAAATGATGATCAAATGGATATTAGTTCTAAGTCCTGAGTGATCATGAGTCCGAGCTGCTGGCTTGATTGTTCTTTGATTTAACCGTTAAAGAACACAAGACATTACCGCTATTCCCAACACTATTATTTTGGGAACATGATATTCAGTAGTAAGGATTGCTTGATCATAGACATGGGCATCACACAGCTCTCTTCAGAGTCATGATGATTCCCTTGGTTGTCAATGGTGAGAAGTGAGAGGTACCCGTGCGCAACTTATGAATCGAAACCATAAGTGGGTTACTCATAATATTACTAGCTGAGTCAAGGATGAAAATGCATTGGGGGGCATTACGGTACAAACCGCCTGCACATGTGTGGGTCATCAAGTGAAAGAACAATAATCGGTATTTGATTGAATCTAATGGACACCCTGCTGTTATAAGGGAATAATATATACCGTATCAGTAAAGAGTGCAGCCTCGGGTCTATAGTGGAATCACTTCGAGGTTTGACGAACACCTAGCAGTTCGTTGGAGCTTAAGCGATACGGGTCCATGGTCCCCAGGATAGCTCCGTAACGGATGATACGTACGTGATTAAAATACATTCTGGATAATGTTTAATCATTTGGCTCGACTTATAAAACTGACAAGTCAGTGTCAGACGTCATATAGTTTTATCGATAGCGTGGCAAAAGTATCATATTTTGGTACATAAAAGTAACTGATAAAAATAAAGTTAGAATTTAGATTTTCTAACAGCACCATGTTGTTCTAAATTAAATTCTAAGCGACTTTGCTTTTTGAATCAAGTCATTCTGACTTACGGTTTGTGAGTTATGGATTTTCTATGTTTATGACTCGGTTCGATAAACTATGAAATTAAATCACATGCCACGAATTTAAATGATGGTGCAGTGTTGCACCATGACATTTAATGTTTGATAAAGAGATCAGGCTTTATTAATATAATTTAATTATTTGGATTTAATTATTAATATCTTATTAATAATTAATTAATAATTAAAGGATTTATATTAATAAATAAATAATATATTTATATATATTTTTTATGTGTATATTCGAATTAGGGTTTGGAGATAACAAACCCTAGCTAAATTCGAATATCTGAATTGAAGATTTTTATTTTTGCGGCATAAGTACCTGAAGTTTGGTATTTTGGCAAAAACCCTAAAATTAATTTAATCCATTGGATCGGTTATGATTTAGTATCAACCGTTGGATTGAGATAATTGATTTGAACTCTAATGTAATTCGAAATTGAAACTTGGTGACCAAGTTTAGGTATTTCGAATTTGCTTGATTAATTATGTCCGTTGGATCGGTTTTGAGATTTTAGCTTTAAACGGTTGGATTAGAAATTAATTAATATTATATATATGATATTAAATTCGAAAATATTTGTGATAAGAGTTCGAATTAGGGTTTTGTAAAACCCTAGGGTATTTGACTTTATCCCTAATTGATTTGATCCATTGGATTGGTTTAAGATTTATTTTTAACCATTGGATCTAGATAATCATTAACAAATTCGAGTTTAAATATATATGTATAATATAATTCGAAGATATATAATATGATGATAAGATTACATGTTTTAATCTTATCTTGTATTATTTAATTAATTAAATCCCTGATTAATTATATCCATTGGATCTAGATGAGATTGAATCTGGATCATTGGATTGAAATAATTATTTATATTTAATTAAAGGAATTCGAAAATTGGGAGGGAAAATCTCCAAATCGGTTACAGCTTGAGCCTATGAATAGGAAGCTGATTCTACACATTATATACACCTCTCCCCAGAGCAAAAACTCGAGCTCTCCCTCTATCTCTAGGGTCTGCGAGTTTTCTGCTTCTGATCTCTCTTCTAGTTCGGCTTAGGAGATATTTTTCTCCGGTAGCTTTAAAAGAACCGTCAGTTAAATTTTGCGACGGAGTCTTGCCAGCGAAGCCCACGCTTCGGTAGCGAGGAATCCAGGAGAATATCCCGAAAGATCACGGGAGTTTCCCTCAGCACCGGCGGAGCCCTGACCAAGTCAGAACGCGCAGCCGGAATCATCAGTTGAGGTACGGCCTTATGCATTGGGTAAATAAATGCAACCATTTACTGCTTTCTATTTGTTTCCTGTTCGACTAGATTATTAATAATGAATATGAAAATATGAGATTCGAAATATTTATCAGATCTTAATTTTTGTTACCCGATATCCGTGTCGTCGGTCCGATAACAAGATTTCCACTTTAAAAATGAATTTTTAAATTTTACCGGGACGGCGCAGAGGCCATTATTGCGGTATGGAAGTCGACTTGATACCTTCGATTTCCTACAAATGGTATCAGAGCCATGGTTCAAGGATAAATAATTTCAAAATTTAATTTAAAGGTTTAAAGAACGAATTATTTGATGAATAAATTAATAATTAAAATTGAAATTTATTTCTGGATATTTTAATTTTAATTTAAAATTAGATTATTTCCCGACCCGAGAAATCGTGACGGGAAAAATGGCCGGACTGCTAGGCGCAGCCCAGCCCGTGGCAAGGGCTGACCAGGGGCTGCCTCTGCAGCCCCAGGGTCAAAAACCCTAGGTGCCACGGGCCAGGCCCGTGGTAAAGCACACGCCAGGGTGAGGCCCAGGGCGAAACCCTTGCGGGTTGCCCTGGCGAGCAGCGCCTGGGCCTCGCGCACTGTGTTGCGGCCCACGCTGCTTGGCAGCGGAATGGGCCTGCGGGCCCAGCGCGAAGTGGGCGCTGCCCTAGCCTCCCCGGTTGGCTGGGCGTGGCTTGTCCTAGGGTCGTGGGCCCGGGCTTAGGCCCGAAAGGGCCCACGCACATAATTTTAATTATGGGTCGGAATTTATTCCGACCCAGTTCCCTAGGAATAATTAAATATTAATTATAATTGAAATTAAACAATTATGAATTAATAAAATATGGATGTTATTTATGGATAAATAACATTGACTTATTTTATATAATTCATAAAATTTAAATATGGATATTATTTAGTGAATAAATAATATTGTCTTGTTTAATAATAAAATATGGATGATAATTCTTAGGAATGATATCATTGACTTATTTTAAAATTTCATAAATAATAAATTTTAAGCCATGGTATGAATTAATTGTTATTCTTAAAGAATGGGAATCATTAAAATCTAATTATATATATTCATCAAAGATATAATTTGTTATAACCTATTTTCATAACCCGTAAACATAGTGCTTATGTTTAATCATTATTAATATGTCGAATTAAGGATAGATATGAATAGTAAAAGAGTAAATGTAAAGTGTTCATTATTAATCGGAAAAATCTCGATTATACAATCTTGTCTGAGGAAGAGGGAATCAAAAGTGGGGCCGGTTCACCATCCACTTCTGGGTGACCGGTTAGGACCCCTCCCATCTACCTGGAGAAAGTATGATTGACCTATCACTACCGTCAAAATAATGAACACTATAATCACTGAGGCCTTATATATAATTACGTGTCGTAATTAATAAAGCCAAAATATAAACTTTTAATGTGTCATTAAAGGAAAGTTTATAATAAGTTTTAATTAACTTACGGTATAATAAAAACGTTAGTTTATCAAAAACAATGGCAAGTATAGAATTAATGATAAAAGGTCTCCATTATTACTGTCACAAGGTCTGCTGACCACACCGCCTCGAGTCACCCTAGAGTGACCACTCCTCTTAAGGAAAGGTGTGCTTGTGGAAGGTTTGGCACCGTGATAGTTTCAAAAGAATATGGGGACGGAGGAATCTTGGAAATGGACCGTGAGTCACCTTAGAGTGACCATTCCTTAAGGATGACGTTTCCAAGAGGATTCCGAGAACCGAAAATAATGGGTTAAGCTTGCACGGAAGTTGGTACTTCCCGACCGTCTATGATGATAGTTAATAATCATAAAGAACTGTGGTAGTTTTTAATTTGAGAATTAATTAAGTTTATGACTAAAACTTAGTTTAACCAAACTACACAGTTGATACCGCGAGTCACCTTAGAGTGACCATGCCTTAAGGACGGCAACGATATGTACAGTCGGTTAAATTATCATGAAATATTCAATGGGTTTATTAACGTTTTCCCAAGAACATGTTTGCATCATGTGACTATTTCGAACCAACCTAATTACCCAAAACATTCTACCTATAATAAAGTTTAATAAGTTTCTTTTTCAATGCCAGTTAAAATGTCCGATCCAATTATCATCTCTAATGATGAACAAGATTCCGTTAACTCCTATTCACCTCTTGAGCAAGAGTCTGAAGAGCCACTGACTATCTTTGAGAAAGATACGGAATGGTTCAAATATGATGTTGAGTATAATTTACTCACTCACTATTTCAGCCAGTATCATCTCAAAGGTCAAGCTTTCAAGAATGCTATGCTCAAGACATCTCATGATGAAATTGAGAGACTATTATTGAAAGTGAATAAAGTAACGGGACTTGTCAGTGAGGCTATTGCAAGGGATAACAAAAGAAAGACTGAATCGAAAGCCGAACCTGGAAGGAAAGAAAGAAAGTTTGGTTTGTCTGCAATGTGTTTCCAGTGTGGAACAAATCCGAGAGTGAAAGGCCAGCTTAGATGCAGGCAACACCTCAGTTCATCTAAGGGTAAAACCTTTTCTGAACTATACATTGAATTTTATTGGAAGAGACTCATGTCTCAGTTCCATAGATTAAAATTACATAACATTGCGAACATTTTTCAATACAGAAGTGGCTTCTGCTAAAATGAAAAATGGACATGGAGCGTTATGCATTGAATGCTGGCTCAAACCAAGAGCAAACGTACATACTATGTGCCGGAATTGCTTGCGGGCTTGGAGAGGTAAAGACTCCCCTGTTAACCCCAAGATTAGTTTTTTATTGGTGAGATTATTCTCGGATCCATAGATTAAAAATCTAATATACTCTCTTTTCTTTTTCAGGTGGCGGGAGTTCCGGCGATGGGAGCTCAGTTGCAAACGGTAGCGAGTAGTATTCGAGTTACTCGAAGAAGGGAACTTGCTAATTTTTAAGTTTGAATTCGATTTGAGTTTGTTGTTATTACAATTCTTGCATTCATTAAAGACCTCAGTTTATGTTTATAATTCTTTATCAATGAAGTTATCATTTTGAATTATTCATAAACACCTGACGTGTTACTTTGATAGTCTTCAATAAATCTTTATCAATTCATGTGTAATTGAATATCATTTTTTTATGAGATGATATACAAGATTATCATTATGTAAAAGATAACAGTGATTGTTGTCAAATAGAGAGTGGAAACCACGGTCCCAGGATCAGAACCATGTGATACTCAGACGTAGTGGGAGGTTAATATTAACAACACTACGAGTAGTCATTGTAAGAGTTTCATTAGAAACTCTGGGAATGCTCAGTCGTAGTGGGAGGTTCTTGTGAACGGTTCAACACTACGAGTAAACCCAATTGGTTTTTGACCTAGATGTTTCAAACACTAGTGTTGAAGATCCCATAAGCTTCAAGGAAGCTATGGTGGATCCTGATAAGGGAGAATGGCAGGAAGACATGAACCAAAAAATAGAATCAATGGATTCTAATGAATTCTGGGAACTTGTAGACCTACCTGATGGCTTCAAAAAACATTGGGAATAAATGGGTATACAAGAGAAAGAGAGGAGTGGACGGGAAGGTTGAAACCTTCAAGGCTAGACTAGTGGCAAAGGGTTTTACCCAGAGAAAAGGTATTGATTTCGATGAGACCTTCGCTCCAGTCGCTAAGTATAAGTCCATCCGGATTCTCATGGCCATAGCCTGTAGTCTCAATTACGAGATATGGCAGATGGACGTCAAAACCGCATTCCTGAACATGTACATTGACGAGAACATATATATGGACCAACCAAAAGGGTTCGTGCAATAGGGTCAAGAAAGGAAAGTTTGCAGATTACTCAAGTCCATTTATGGATTGAAGCAAGCTTCTAGATCTTGGAATCTAAGGTTTGATGAGACCATCAAGACCTATGGGTTCATTTAGAATGAAACTGAAGCCTACATTTACAAACTCAATGATGAGTCCGTGGAGATTTTTCTTGTTCTATACGTCGATGATATTCTTCTCATTGGAAACAGTGTGAAAAGATTATCAGACGTGAAAGCGTGGCTATCTACGCAATTCCAAATGAAGGATATGGGAGAAGCTTGTTATGTTCTTGGTATCCTTATCTTTTGGGATCGCAATAACAGGTTTCTAGCCTTGTCACAAGCAGCCTACATAGATAAGGTGCTTGAACGTTTTGCAATGACAAACTCCAAGGGAGGTAATTTACCAACCAGGCATGGAGTGTTCCTAAGCAGGAACCAGTGTCCAACTTCTCCGGAAGAGCAAGACGAGATGAGGCGGGTGCTCTATGCTTCAGCAGTGGGAAGTCTGATGTACGCTATGCAGTGTACAAGACCAGACATCTGTTACGCTGTGGGAATGGTTAGTAGATACCAATCAAACCCTGGTATGGCTCACTGGACTGCAGTGAAGAATATTCTCAAGTATCTTCGGAGAACGAGAAACTATATGTTAATGTTTTCAGGTTCAGATCTGAATCCACTAGGATACACTGACTCGGATTTTATGTCTGACAAAGACGCGAGAAAATCAACGTCGGGAGCAGTGTACACCCTTGCTGGTGGAGCGATATTCTGGAGAAGCGTAAAGCAATCCTGTATCGCAGATTCCACAATCGAAGCTGAATATGTGGCTGCATCTTAAGCAGCCAAGGAATCAGTTTGGTTAAAGAATTTCAACATGGAACTGGGTGTAGTCCCAGATGTAGAAGGACCACAAACGCTATACTGTGATAACAGTGGAGCTGTGGCAAATTCGAAAGAGCCCAGAGATCATAACAAGGCAAAACATATAGAAAGGAAATACCATCTCATTAGAGAAATAGTACGTCGTGGGGACGTGCAGGTTGTGAAAATATCCATTTACCAAGACGTTGCCAGAGAAAATATTCAGGAGGCATCTGGATAATATGGGCGTGAAAGACATGAGTCATCTTCTTTAAGTACAAGTGGGAGATTGTTCTACATATATGTCCTTAAACAAGATGTTTATCCATTTGTAAAAGATTATGACAAGTCGTTTAATAAAGATGGTACTTATTATGTTAATCTTATTATAGTTTCTGTAGAGTAAAATAGAATGTTTAATTCCTTAGTTTATAAAGGATGCAATTATGTTATTATTATCACAACAGAGTCATGTGAGGAAGAATTAATAAGCATAATAAATGAACTTAAAATGTCCGTGACCTGATTAACTGGGTGGGAGCCCATTAATCGGTAAGGTCATTAATGTGACTGAAGTGACAATCCTATTCTGGATTATGTGTGTGTCACACTCACTAGAAGTGCATTAAGTATGAAGCGTCTTCATACTGGACTGGACCTGACTTAAACTCGAGAAGTTGTCACATAAGACTGTCACTGACAACTTGTAGTTGAGTCGCAAAATGATGATCAAATGGATATTAGTTCTAAGTCCTGAGTGATCATGAGTCCGAGCTGCTGGCTTGATTGTTCTTCGATTTAACCGTTAAAGAACACAAGATGTTACCACTGTTCCCAACACTATTATTTTGGGAACATGATAGTCAGTAGTAAGGATTACTTGATCATAGACCTGGGCATCACACAGCTCTCTTCAGAGTCATGATGATTCCCTTGGTTGTCAGTGGTGAAAAGTGAGAGGTACCCGTGCGCAACTTATGAATCGAAACCATAAGTGGGTTACTCATAATATTACTGGCTGATTCAAGGATGAAAATGCATTGAGGGGCATTACGGTACAAACCGCCTGCTCATGTGTGGGTCATCAAGTAAAAGAACAATAATCGGTATTTGATTGAATCTAATGGACACCCTGCTGTTATAAGGGAATAATATATACCGTATCAGTAAAGAGTGCAGCCTCGGGTCTATAGTGGAATCACTTCAAGGTTTGACGAACACCTAGCAGTTCGTTGGAGCTTAAGTGATACGGGTCCATGGTCCCCAGGATAGCTCTGTAACGGATGATACGTACGTGATTAAAATACATTCTGGATAATGTTTAATCATTTGGCTCGACTTATAAAACTGACAAGTCTGTGTCAGACGTCAGATAGTTTTATCGATAGCGTGGCAAAAGTATCATATTTTGGTACATGAAAGTAACTGATAAAAAGAAAGTTAGAATTTAGTCAATTTTTGGATAATTTTTAATCAATTTTTGTTCTAAATTAAATTCTAAGCGACTTTGCTTTTTGAACCTAGTCATTCTGACTTACGGTTTGTGATTTATGGATTTTCTAAGTGTATGACTCGGTTCGATAAACTATGAATTTTAATCACATGTCACGAATTTAAATGATGGTGCTGCACCATGAAATTTAATGTGTGATAAAGATATCAGGCTTTATTAATATAATTTAATTATTTGGATTTAATTATTAATATCTTATTAATAATTATTTAATAATTAAAGGATTTATATTAATGAATAAATAATATATTTATACATATTGTTTTATGTGTATATTTGAATTAGGGTTTGGAGATAACAAACCCTAGCTAAATTCGAATATCTGAATTGAAGATTTTTATTTTTGCGGCATAAGTACCTGAAGTTTGGTATTTTGGCAAAAACCCTAAAATCAATTTAATCCATTGGATCGGTTATGATTTAGTATCAACCCTTGGATTGAGATAATTTATTTGAACCCTAATGTAATTCAAAATTGAAACTTGGTGACCAAGATTAGGTATTTCGAATTTGCTTGATTAATTATGTCCGTTGGATCGGTTTTGAGATTTTATCTTTAAACCGTCATATTAGAAATTAATTAATATTATATATATGATATTAAATTCGAATATATTTGTGATAAGAGTTCGAATTAGGGCTTAGTAAAACCCTAGGGTATTTGACTTTATCCCTAATTGATTTGATCCATTGGATTGGTTTAAGATTTATTTTTAACCATTGGATCTAGATAATCATTAACAAATTCGAATTTAAATATATATGTATAATATAATTCAAAGATATATAATATGATGATAAGATTAAATGTTTTAATCTTATCTTGTATTATTTAATTAATTAAATCCTGATTAATTATATCCATTGGATCTAGATGAGATTGAATCTGGATCATTGGATTGAAATAATTATTTATATTTAATTAAAAGAATTCAAAAATTGGGAGGGAAAATCTTCAAATCGGTTACAGCTTGAGCCTATAAATAGGAAGCTGATTTTACACATTATATACACCTCTCCCCAGAGCAAAAACTCGAGCTCTTCCTCTCTCTCTAGGGTCTGCGAGTTTTCTGCTTCCGATCTCTCTTCTGGTTCGGCTTAGGAGATATTTTTCTCCGGTAGCTTTAAAAGAACCGTCAGTTAAATTTTGCGACGGAGTCTTGCCAGCGAAGCCCACGCTTCGGTAGCGAGGAATCCAGGAGAATATCCCGAAAGATCACGGGAGTTTCCCTCAGCACCGGCGGAGCCCTGCCCAAGTCAGAACGCGCAGCCGGAATCATCAGTTGAGGTACGGCCTTATGCATTGGGTAAATAAATGCAACCATTTATTGCTTTCTATTTTTTTCCTGTTCGACTAGATTATTAATAATGAATATGAAAATATAAGATTCGAAATATTTATCAAATCTTAATTTTTGTTACCCGATATCCGTGTCGTCGGTCCGATAACAAGATTTCTGCTTTAAGAATCAATTTTTAAATGTTACCGGGACGGCGCGGAGGCCATTATAGTGGTAAGAAAGTCGACTTGATACCTTTGATTTCCAACACACTGATCACAAAAAATGAGATAGTGTCTGAGTTGGAGACGTCTTTCTCCCTTGTCCTCTCAAATTCTCCTTGTTCCACCATAAATGAGGAGAATATTGTGAAGATTTACCAGAAGTACTTCCACAACATTGGTGTTACCATCCGTGTTCCCAAGAAGAAATATCACTCAGACAATATTGATGAAAGGTGGACATGCGCCTACGAGGCCTTCCCAGACACTGGTCTTCATCTTCCTTTATCGAGCCTTCTCCTAACATTCCTCAACTCCTTTCGACTCTCTCTAGGTTAGATTAACCCCAATTTCCATTGTTTTTTCATTGGTTCTTTACTGTTCGCGGCTGAACGGGTTTAGTCACTCACTCTTGAAGACCTAATGAGAATGCTCGTCATTTTGAACGAACCTCATCAACGCTGGGAGGTTCCTGATTTCTCATCGCTACAAGACTGAACTTCTCATCGATTTTCTTAAACAAGTGACTAGGTGGTTTGAGTGTTATTTCTTTGTGTTGGTAGATAAATTTGCTCTTATCCCAAATTCAAGTTTTTTCCTACCAATTTCATCGCTTACACTGCGAGATACAAATTCTCAGCAGATAACAAGACTTTCACTTTTTCCCAGATACGAAAGGCGGACCTATGGGAACTGTTTTCCATCAATGTTCTCCGTCCTAACGTTGTCCTTGATGTCCTTACCAAAAACATACAAGAGGAAGCAATGGTGTCTGTTAAGAGGAAAATTCAAAAAGAGAGGACGAGCTTTTCAAACGTTCGGAAGACTTCCCACGCTTCAACTTCTCATCGTTCGGAAGACTTCCTATGCTTCAACTTCTCATCGTTCTTGCTGTGCAGGGATCACTTTTGGGTTCAGTTCCTCCTTCCAGCAGCAATGTTTTCAAAGAGAGTGCTTTAGGAGGAGACAAAAAAGCGCTTTTTTCTTCTATTGTTGTTGTATCAACAACCTCGTCGACTCTTGTGATAACAAGCACTGTCAACTCTGCAAATGACTTTGCTTGTAGTCGTAGAATCCCCTAATGAATTCCTTATGGATGTTATAGTGGCGTATTAACATCTATCTTTCCCCCTGCTTGATCGTTCTCTCCCTTGATAATAGGTCTTCTTGAAGCTGGGATTTCCTTGGAGGCTCCTCGGGCATTTGATCTCTTTATTCAAGGCTCCAATTTTTACTTGTTTTGCACAGCTATTTGGAAATGTTGCTTCATTTACTTCTGATGAGCTGGTTTATATCGATAATAATCGGTTGCTTTCACTTAGAGTTTCGTTTATCCACGAGTCATTTAATGTGTTTCTTTTAGTGTTTTAGTTTATAATTTCAGGAGTTACATCAGTAGATAGCAATTTGATTTAAGATCGAGATGAATAGAGGCATTTGGAGCAAGTTTGGAGCACCAACGCATGGAACGATAAAAGAAAAAGAATTGAAATCGAATTCCATTCCCAAACATGCCAAAAATCCAAAATTGGCAATTATTTGGCACCAACGTCGTTCCGCTGTATATATTTTTTGTGCCTGAGCAAGAACCCAATATTAACCATGTGCCCCTGCACAGAATTTACCGTGCCCCAGCACCACTTCTTCGCGAATCAGGTTATTTTTAGCCTAATTTTAACATAATGAGGAGGCTATGTAACAGGACTACAAAGAGGGATTAAATGACTAATTTTGGGAGAGAAAAACGTCACAAGAGACTAGGGAACGCAAAAAATTCCATTGTAGATTGGGTTTTACGAAGAAGAACTTTAGAGAAAAAGAATTTCCGTCAGATTCTCTCCATTAGTATCATCCTCTTTGCTTAATTTTCTTTCTCCATAATTTTCTCTTTGTGGTTTGGATTATACTTTCTTTGATTAATGATATTTGCTTAAGTTTGTTTATTCTATCCTTTCCTTCATGCTTTTGATTGCTTGATCACCAATTCAATTGATTTGGTAAACCTTAAGAACTTTGGGAAAATGAAATTTATGTTTAGCCATAGATAGAATAACACATGATCTATGATGAAAGTCTTGAGTTTATATAGGATATGAATTTACCTATGTAACATGTGTAACCCGTTAAGAACACATACTTAATGAGTCGTTCGTAATTTAATTCACATAGGAATATAGTGAGTTAGTTAGGAAAGATAACTCAAATTGAATATCGGAAGAGTTTTTTTTTATGCATTAGGGGTCTTGGTTAACAACTTGTAGTAATTTACGATCAAAGGAATGATATGAATAATCGGATGAAGTGTTGATGAATGATTGTGATTCTATATTTTTCTATTTTTCCAAAGCTTTCAGTTTCAGTTTTAGTTTTTATTTTCCATTAGTTATTTAATTGATCGTACTGCAAAATTTATTTTTTAAGATGAAAGAAAGGTGACATAAAACTAATAATTAGCACAACTAATAAAATCAATTCTCCGTGGGATCGACTTTTCTTATCATTATATTACTTGTTTTCGATACCTATACTTGCGTAGAAAATTCAGAACAAGTTTTTGGCGCCGTTACCTGGGAATTGTTTTACGTTAGTTTTGTTAATATTAGTGAGATCATTTTTAGTCTTAATCTAAACGTTCGTTTGAATTCTAATTTTTTTAGATTATTAGGTGGGTGCATGCAGAATAATAGGAGCGGAGAACTTCTTCCAGTTAATCTTGAAATTGAAAGTACATGCCAAAAGAATAGAAAATAACGACAACAAGGTCGTAATCCAACAGTGACAATGGCTGAACCAACCGAAGGAAACCATGAAAATATGACACTAAAAGATTATGCAGCTCCACAAATGGGAGTAATTCAAACAAGCCTTGTGCGGCCACTTATTGAAGCAAACACATTCTAGCTCAAGCCGAAAACTCTTCAGATGATTCAGAACTCAGTGCAATTTGGTGAGTCGTTGAATGATGACCCGAATGCTCATATCACGCAATTCTTGGAGGTTTGCGACACTTTTAAATTCAACGGAGTTTCGTCTGACACTATACAGTTGAGACGCTTCCGTTTTAACTTTGTGAAAAAGCAAATAATTGGTTGAACTCTCTACCAGCTGGGTCGATCACTACTTGGAGAGACTTGGCTAAGAAATTCTTGGCAAAGTATTAGCGAAGACAGCCAGGATAAGAAGCGACATTACCTCTTTTGTGCAACAAGAATCGGAATCTCCGTCCGAGGCGTGGGAAAGTTTCAAGTAATTACTTCAAAGATGCCCTCACCATGGAGTCCCTAAATGGCTACAAATTCAGTCTTTTTACAATGGGCTGAATGGATAATTGAAAGGAAATATTAATGCAGCTGCAGGAGGCGTGGTTATGATGAAAACTATCAATGATGCCTATGAGTTACTGGAAGACATGTCAGAGAACAACTACTAGTGACTGAAAGAACGAGGAATGAAGAAGAAAGTTGCCGGCGTTTATGAAATTGATTCCATGACATCGTTAGTAGGTCAAGTGGAATGTCTACAACCCTCAAGATACTTGTGAAATATGTGGGAGTAATCACAGCATTGACCAATACTCCATCATCCAAGAGTTGGTGCAATACGTCAGCAACATGAACAAACAGACGAACCAACCGAACCCCAATTTATACAATCCAAGGTGGAGAAATTATCCGAACTTCTCGTGGGTAACAACCAAGGATCCTCTTCAGCACCTATAGCTCCACCATGATTTCCTCAACAAGCACCTCAACAAGACAGAAAACCAAACTGCGAAGAGTTGACAACTCGAATGGCCTCAAACTCAAATCAGTTCATTACGGAAGCAAAGACCCAACTTCGTAGTTACTCAGCATAAATTCGCAATTTGGAGATTCAAGTTAGTCAATTATCTAATTCTATGAGTAACTGGCGACAAGGAAACTTATCAAGCAACACAGAGACTAACCCCAAGCAATTGAAACCAATTTTCTTGCGAAGTGGAAAAGAACTCAACAAAGTACCCAAGCAACCCAAGGTGAACCCTTTTCTCAATAAAACTGATGTGAACCCGAATGGGAGTAAAAAAGAGATAGAGGACAAGAAGAAAGATAACAAGACAACCGCAGCACCTCGTTGTCCTTACAACATGCCACCTCCGTTTCCTCAAAGAATTCACAAGCAAAAGGTGGATGCACAGTTCAAGAAATTTCAGGAAGTTTTTAAGAAGCTTCAAATCAATATTCCATTCGCCGAGGCATTAGAGAAAATGCTTAGTTATGTGAAGTTTATGAAGGATATTCTTTCCAAGAAGAGAAAATTGGGAGAGTTCGAGATGGTCGCACTAACTGAAGAATGAAGCGCTATAATCCAGAAGAAACTACCGCCAAAGCTTAAGCATTCGCGAAGTTTTACCATACCTTGCACGATTGGTAATAAGTTCTTTGGTAGAGCTTTATGTGACTTGGTAGCTAGTATCAATTCGATGTCGCTCTAAATTTATCAAAAACTTGGGATGACGGAAGCAAAGCCCCAAAATGTTACTCTTCAGTTAGCTGATTGGTCAGTCACACATCCACACTGAATAGTCGAAGATGTACTAGTAAAAGGGGGAAAATTCATTTTTTTTTGGGCAGATTTCATCACTCTTGACATGGAGGAAGATTTCAATGTGCCAATCATCTTGGGAATGCCATTCTTAGAAACTGGAAGAAATTTTATTTACGTGCAAAAAGGAGAGCTCGCTATGCGGATACAAGACGAGGAAATTACATTCAAGGTCTTCAAAGATATGAAAGTGGAGCTCAAGATTGCCACATAATTGATCAACTAAAAGAGAATGGAAAAGCAAAATCAACCAAGCATCGGAATGAGGTTGTCCTTTTCAAGTCGTCATTCGAGAAGCCACATAAAGTGGACTTAGAGATTTTGAGAGAGAATCAACATCAACTTGAGAGAAATCAAATGGAATTCGAGAAATGGGCAAACTTTCAAACAAAATCCATTATTTACCATGAAGAGATTCTTCTCGAAATCGCGGGACAAATTTGACTTGAGGTACATAGACATTCTCCACCACCATTTTATTTTCCAGATGCACCTAACCAACAAGATGATGGCGGGGGTGGCACGACCTTAGACAAGTGAAAGTGGAAACATCGAGGTAATTGTTTCTTAACCATTGTTAATAATTAGAACATTGGGGATCAATGTAAATCTTAAGTTTGGGAGTGGGAAACATTATTTTGTTTGTATTTTTGTTTTATTTTGTTTTATTTTAAGGTTGTTTTTGTAGATCTGAGTAATAATTCGATATGATCCTACATGCTTGCTCGCTATTTTTTAATGAAAAAAAATGTTCATACTTGTATGTTTGGTGATTCTATTGTCTTGAACAAGTTGAGTACGTAATTTTGAATTATTAAAGCATTTTATTGCTGTGAGAAAGTCAATATGAACCACAAAAATTGTTTTATCCGGTTAGAAGTCTAGAACTTTTTTGATTGACTTTCGAGGCGAAATAAAGAACATTGTAGGACTAAGGAAGTGAATTAGGCCATCGTTGAACTTTTTTGAACATTTTCAAACCATCCATAACATATGAATAATCATTATTCCTTGTTTAAGCCCAATTATTCGACAAATTTTGAACCCCATTGTCGTTTATCTCCCACAAATTTTGCAGACCCGGATTAGTGATTATCTCTATTGCTTCTCAAGTATTTTGATCGTTATACGATAGCCATATAGAGCTATATTGGACAAGTGAGAGTTAGCGGTTTTTGTTCTTGAGCTTAGAGTATGTTGGGTGCAATCTTTATTTATTTATTTATGGTGTTTTGTTCATTGAAAAAGAAAAAACAAAGAATTAAAAAAAATAAAGAAAGAGGAATTACAAAAATAAGATGGAAAAACAAGGTCATAAAGTACAATACCACGAGCAAGTTTGGAGTATTTTCTCAAATAGACGTTGAAGAGAGCTCTATGTAGAGGCGTCTGATGATCATGTGCTAAGAGTAATAACCACATCCAATTATAACCTTTACTCAATTATCCATATTCACACCCGTACTCACCATTGACCTTACCCTACACTTCAAGCCTTTAAAGTCCTAATGATCTTAAGTGTTACATTGTAAACAATTAGCGGAGAAAGTTCATGAAAAACGAGCCTATAGAATTCAAAACTATGATCTAACATTCGTTGTGGTAAGTGGAAACTCATCACAGTAGCAGGTGTCCAAAAATGAGAAATAAACACGAATACAAGTTTGGGGGAACCGCGGAAGGTAAGACAATAGTTGAACCAAAGTTGCGAGCAAGTGAAATTTTGAATTTCTCTACGGAAATATAGCTTTTATACATATGGTGATCATAAAAAATATATACTCACAATCGAATTTTTATTTTATGTATTAAGTTTGGGTGTTTTCTTTAAGTTTAGGACTTCTTTTTTTTTTTTGCTCGAGGACAAACATAACGATGAGTTTGGGGGTATTTGATGGGTCAGTTTTATACTGATAAATCAAGTACTTTCATTTAGAGTTTTATTTATCCAAGAGCCATTTAATGTGTTTCTTTTAGTGTTTTATTTAAATTTAAGGAGTTACATGAGTAGATAGCAATTTGATTGAAGATCGAGATGAATAGAGTCATTTGGAGCAAGTTTGGAGCACCAATGCATGGAATGATAAAAAAAATTGAAATCTAATTCCATTCCCAAACATGCTAAAAATGCAAAATTGACAATTATTTGGCAGCAGCGTAGTGCCACTGCAGAGATTTTCGGTCCCCCAATAAGAACCCTAGAATTAATTTTGTGCCCAAGACAGAATTTCCCGTGCCTTAGCACTACTGTTTCGTGAATTACGTTATTTTTAGCCTAATATCAACCTAAAGGAGGCTATATAAGTGTATCACAAAGAGGGATTAAGTGATGAATTATGGGAGAGAAAAACATCACAAGATGATAGAAAACGTGAAGAACGCCTATTGAGGTCGGGTTTTACGAAGAAGAACAATGGAAACAAAGAACTTCCGACAGATTCTCTCTATTAGTATCATCTTCTTTGCTAAATTTTCTTTCTCCATAATGCTTTTGATTTGTTTATGCTCTAGATTCATCATGAGCTAAACTGTTCATAGGATTGCAATCGAAATTCACATGTAGCTTGATTTGGATTATGGTTTCTTTGATTACTGACAATTGCTTAAGTTTTTTTATTCTATCATTTTCTTCATGCTTTTTATTGCTTGATCACCAATTAAATTGATCTGGTAAACCTTACGAACTTTGGGAAAAGAAATTTATGTTTAGCCGTAGATAGAATAACACATGATCTATGATGAAAGTCTTGAATTTATATAGGATACAAATATACGTATGTAGCATGTGTAACCCGTTAAGAACACATGCTTAATGAATCATTCGTAATCTTAATTCACACAGGATTATAGCGAGTTAGTTAGGAAAGATAACTCGAATTTAATGTCAGAAGAGTTCTTTTTGATGCATTAGGGGTCTCGATTAACAACTTGTAGAAATTTGACGATCAAATAAATGATATGAATAATCAGGTAAAGTGTTGAGGAATGATTGTGAACCTATATTTCTCTATTCGTCCTTGGCTTTCAATTTTATTTTTTATTTTCCATTATTTATTTAATTGATCATATTGCAAAATTTATATGTTTAGATAAAGTTAAGGTGACATAAAACTAGTAATTAGCAAAACTAATAGTAACAATTCTCCGTGGGATCGTCTTTTGTTATCATTATATAACTTGTTTCCGATAAATATACTTGCGTAGAAAATTCACAGCAACATCTCTCTCTAATGAAGAGTTCTAAAAGCTTACGATTGACGGTGTGAAGGATCTTACTCTCGACACAGAAGGTTGGTGGGACACCCTCTTGTATGACTGGATAATCGTGGCGACGACGATTTCGCCCTATTTGTTGTCGGCATCATTCACGGTATTTCTCGTTTCAGTGATCTTATTCTGTGGGTATAAATCTAGTATCGTCAAGGGGCGAGAGGAATCCAACTCCTATTGCCTCAAGGTATCTCACTTCATTTCTTTTGACTACTTCTTATTTGATCTCTTGTTGCTTTTCTTACCATATTCTTGTGGCATTTATATGAGGCAAAATATGAACTTGAAACAGTTTTTCTCCTTGGATAGGGTTACCGAAAGGAGATCCAAAATTTCCCTGATGAGTTTAACAAGGTTAAAGCTCAAAATCAACAACTACCCATGAACTTGAGTGCGAGAAAGATTGCAACAAGCATGCCGAAGAGACGTTGGTCTCGAAGCCGACTGAGAAGGAGGAGCAGAAAAAGGATATTCATGCAATGGCAGAGATACTTTCAAAGGACAGATCCAAACTCATCGATGAAAATGATGTTCTCCAAGCTCGAGAAAAAAAAAACGAAATCTGCCTTGAACTTGCTAGAATTTGAACTTGAGGCTGCCGCAAGGAAATAAAGTTTCCAACACAGCATCGATAAGCTTCAAAAATCTGTGATGAGGTATCAAGCTATTGATGCTTCTATTGACTCCACCACCTCTTTGTTGGCTACAAAGATAATATCTCTCTTGCCGAATATCTCTTTGCAAACACGGCAGTTGGCAAACTTCCTCAACGCGTTGTTGAATGGGAAACCCTTCAGGAGTAGTAAGCACGCAATGTCGAGGAGTTGGAAGAGAAGGATGTCGAGGACCCCAATTCTCTGCCTCTCACTATAAATATTCATTTGAAGGTCAAATCATGAGATCTCCTAGCCACTGAGGCCGGTCATATTGTTCAACATCTTCCCCGCGCAATCTCATGTGTATGGATCCAATATCGACATTCTTCTTCCGCCAAGCTAATACCCTAAGCCATAAACCGCTAGAGAGACGGAGGTCATTAATGTTGGCTCTCCGTAGATTAGCTATATGTAGCATTTTTGTAAAAAAATTCTTTTTGCATATATGTATCTTGTAATCAAGACTTTTTTCTTTGCATTTATGTCTGTTATATTTCTGTGTGTCTTTCAAGTACTTATCATTTTTATGGTCGTCGCGTTAATGCTTGTTTCATTAGGCTCGTTGCATATTTTAATTTCACAAATTCTGCTCGTCGGTTGATGCTCGTCGCACAATTTATGACATAAGAAAATCTTTAAGAAAGGCAAAAATTTTAACCCCCCCTAACTTTTTCTTTTACCTCGTCAAAATAATGTTTCCTTGGACTGAGTTCTTTTTTGACGCGATGGTCGACTTTATGTTGTGATGAGGAATCTCTCATATATTTGGGGATTGAGAGACCACTAAGTAGCCACGGATGGACTCACTTGCATCCGAGATGCCGAGTTTTGCACTGTTTAGGGGTTATGTATCAAGGAAAAGCCCTAATACACCATTTGAAGTCTAGTTTTTGGGAGTAGCCCATTCCCTATCGGTGAGAGGGATAATTGCCTCAGCTCATAGATCTTCTAGTTAGTATCTTGTTTCTGTTCCTCATCTAGGTTCCAAGATCTTGCCAAATTAATGATCAGTAAGTATCATGACCCTAATTGATATTAAGATCCCCCTTAATTTGGATCAGCAATTGATGGTCTGCTCAAATTTATAACCTGTAAGTATCCCGACCCTCGTTGGTATCAAGACCCCCCTTTATTCGGATAAGAAAAATAACTCTCTTCAAACTATTTAGTGACTATCCCGGCCCTTAAATTGATACAAAGACCTCCCATGAACTTGGATAAGCAATTGATGATCTCCTCAAACAATTTACAAATCCGTAGATGCTTACAAAAGTATATTCATTAGTATATATATCAATAATATATATTAATTATAAAATACGTGTACATATATATATTGTATATGTGATTGATGAGATAATTGTTTTCAATGAGAGAATATGTGTATATATATATATATTAATTATGAGTTGCACTTGTCCATATCATACAAGCCACCTACGTACCCTCTTCATAGGGATCAAGCTTGAACGTAATTCAATTATTTATACATATTCCTTTAAGCATAAATTTCTTCAAGTACAACACATTCCAACTTATGATTTCCTTTACTCCATCGGCGTTCTTAAGCTCATAGTTCTAGTTTTACCACTATTGATGCGATCTAAGATCCTTCCTAATTGTTGTTGAGCATGCTTGCATTAAAGCATGCATACGTATTCTGGATAACATTTCTTAATACCAAATCTCTTACTCGAAACGTTTTTGGTCAAACCTTTTTATCGTAACTTCCAACATTTGATCTTTGATAGTTGATAATCTTTCTCAAAGCCTGCACTCGTCGCTCTTCAATGTGATCCATATGCTTTCAAGTTTTTATCGTTGGTTTCTTCGTCATCATGCGATACTTCTCGTTGCAAACTCGGGACTCGCACTCTGCCAGTATGACTGCATGTATCCAATTGATGAAAAAAAACAAAAAAGATTCCCTTGCTGCTCTATATTGGGTTGTGCGATAGGCTCACAACATTATTGGTAGTTCTTCTGTCCATAGTCATTTCTTCTTGTTGATACGGTTCTTGAAGTTGTTAACAATTGTCCTATTGATGGCCTCTGTATTTTCATTCTCACGTGGGTATTGAGGAGTCAATGTTTTGAGCTTCACCTTCCATCTTTTGCAGAATCCTTTTAACTGCTTCAAGATAACTTATGGACCGTAATCTTTTATTATCTCTCTAGGCCATCCAAACTTGGTGAAGATGAATTTCCAGACATAGCTCTCCACATCAATATCCTGTATGTTTGAATATGACTAGTTCTATCGATTTGAGAAGAAATCTATCACCACCAACATAAACATTTTCCGCCTCTTTGTTGTCGGAAGCGGTCCTAAAATTTTCATCGACCATTTCATGAATGGTTATGGAAGATACACTGCTCAGACCTCCTCTGCTGGGGTGTTGATTGCTAAGGCATACTTCTAGCATTTGTGTCACTTCCTGACACGGTCGCTGAAATCAGCCTTCATGTTTTCCTGACACGGTTGCTGCTTAATTTTTTCGGAGAAAAGATCTTCCTCAAGAGTGGTTGTTGTATTCCCCTTCGTGGTATCACGCATGACATAGCTTGAATGGCTCTAACCGAGGAAACGTAAATATTGACCTCAAAAGCTTCTTTTATACAATGTTTGATTCAAGATTGTATGTTTGAAATTCTTGACTTGATATTCCTCGCTTCTTAACTGTCTATTGCTAGAATCATATCACTTATGTACTCATATATTAGCTTTCGCCAGTAATGTTCTACTATGTCATGAGCCATCCTTGCAATACCGGTTTCCTCCTTATCAATGGGCTCGAAAACTTCGATCTCCATAATCTCAAAACCATCCCTTAGAAGGCTTCTTCTATGTCTTCATCCTGTGTTGCTTATCCTTTCCTTGGAATGCTCGCCTTCGATGGTTTCTACAGTTATCACCCTTTGCTCCCCTGGTTTTGTTGTCGATCTCAATCCAGCAAAGGCTTCCCTGTGCGAATTATCTCCTCGCGTGATTTTACTAAAAGGATTTTTTAAAACTTTGAGATCAGACCTTTCACCACTTGGAAATAAACTTCCATCCTCCCATCAATTTGATTAAAAATTACTGAGGATCCGAAACTGCAACTAACCTCGTCGCTCCTGCTGCTTTCGTCAAATGCAGTCATGCGATGAGAGCTTCATATTCCGTCTTGTTGTTTGTAGCTCTAAAATTCCAACTGTAACCACTCTTTACCTGTGCTCCCATCGGCGAGATTGGGCGGATGTCTACTCTGGCTCCTTGCATGTTCAACGATCCGTCTACCTCAAACTTCCACTCTCCATCTTCATTGATTAATTCTTTCTCATTTATTGGTAACACGATCAAAAGATCTGTTAGGAAGAACCCCAATAAGAAATTCTTGCTCATTATGTACGACGCGTGGGATAACCTTTTAAAAATATTTTAACCATGATTAGAGTCTCTTACCAATAAACTTTATTTTCCCATCTGGTTATACATAAAACAAAAATTAATTTGCCCGATCGAGATAAAATAATTAACTTTCGTAACCCATTATTTTCTGATTCAAGAACTCTGTGCCTCAGATCCACTCGCTTCTTTCGATTTTTTGTGAGAAAATAAATCGATTTTCTGTGAGAAGATAACTCCCAATTATCTTTTGATGCATTCTACGGAACTAGACCGCTAAGATGCGTGGAATCTCCAAGAATTACCTCTAAACCCTAAAAGCAAAATCCCGGGAAGAATTTTCCCTGCGATTTCGCAGGAACTGAGAGAGGAAGAGAGAAAACAACTTTCAGGCAATTTTTGGAGTGTGTGGAGTGATTTTTGGGCTCCCCTGTTTATAGGAAATAGTCCTAACCACTTTTGATAAATTCCCTTTAACTACTTGGACAGATTATCTCAACCACTTCGAGATATTCACTCAAGATTTGATTTAAATAATTAAATCAAATAAAGAATAAATCCAAATTTAATCTTTCAGAAAATATCTTGTAAGATTTAAAAGTAAATCCCACATTATTTTCAAATATTTGAAATCGTCAAAAATATATATTTAATTTTGAAAATAGAAAAATAAATCAATATTATAATATAAATCTATTTAATTATTGGTTAATTATTAATAAAAATGTTAATAATCGAATCTACTAATTAAAATTATATTAAATATTCTCTTATTAAATATTCCAGGAATATATTCCAATATTTAACTTCCCATGATTTTTTATTTACAAAACAGTGACAATTCCGGCTTTTGCCAAAAAACTATATTGATCATAAATCTCAAACCGTATATGGGATTGATAAGATTTCAAAAAGATAAATTCAATAGAATTTAATTTACCAAAACCATAGGGGTGTTCAAGAAATAAATTCAATTATCTTTTTCCAGTTTCTGCATTCGACCAAAGTATTGGTACTTTTGCCACTATCATGGGAATTAGTAAATGCGTGATAACAATCACGAATCACTCTTGATTGGATTTATTCTATGTTTAATAAGTATATTAAACATAATAAATGCGATGTTGTCCTTGTGTAGCTACAAAAGGACAAATGGACAACACACCTGAGCCACGATGAAAGTGTAGAACTTTCACCAACTTCGGTAACATTCCACTGTAGCGCGAACCTGAACTCTCAAGTGTGCATAAATTATATCTTCCTGACCACATGTCTCCATTGATACAATCATATTTCCCGAATATATATTTTCGTATTATTATGATTCTCATAAAAAGGGTAAAATTATTGTTCTTCCCTTTAAATGATACTACTTTAATCTACGATTATTGCAAACTACTCACTAATTGGGTTACGAATCCGTAACCTGCGCATGAGTACTTATTTTCTCCCCACAAACCATAATAAGGAGATCATAAAGTTATTATCCATATTTGTAATCATGCATTTTGTCACGGTCAACCTTCAAATCTCAAAATAAAAGTGTTGGGAGTAGTCAACTATAAATTGAAACGATTAAATCAAATATCGTCTATGTTGAACCGCACAAACTTATATTACCTCAGGAAATCAACCATTTCATCTTATCATCATTGTAACTTTATCATACTTTCATCAATGACGAACTTATATGAGGATTTCAGATACAAGTCTAGTCCGCCTAGTATGAAGACACTTTATACCTGATAAACTTAACAGTGCATGGATAACACTATGAGCTGGTAGTATATCACCACAAGTATGCGATTAGATTTACCAATAGTCATTCTCGATTAGAAGCTCCCACTTCCGATCTAGACTATGGACCAATTTAAATTCTTTATTTTTGTTTGTCAAACCTCCTCACATAAACTCTGTGTAATGAAAAAACACAAATCCAAAGTTAAAGAACTACGGATAAAAAATTAAATTTTATTTATATAATCCAGTAGATAACTATATAAGATTATTATTAATAAGTATTTGTTCATTAAAAGACATATGACCATAATCTTATACATGCAAGATTAACATCTAAATAGAGGGCATATATGAAATATGTCCGACAAAATCAGCGAGCACTTGAGATTTTGTGCTAGTTTGAACTCCATATTCAATGTCATACGCCCTTAAATGTTAAGACCATTTTGTCAACTTTCTAGATTTGTTAGAGCTATGTATTAAAGCCATAATTGGTTTGCATGTCATGATTACTATGGTAGGATGCCTCAAGCTAGTCGACACCTCAAACATTGCCAGTGCTAACTTCCCCACTTCAGAATATCTCATATCTACATCGACAAAATTGTTGCCGATGTATGATATGGGTCTTTGCTCTCCATTCTTCTCTCATAGTAGAACTCTGCTTACTGCCACATCCGTCACTGCTACAAATAAGTACATTAGGTCCCCCGCGATGGGTTTGGTCATGATCGATGGCGTTGACAAGTAGGTTTTGAACTCTTGAAAGGCCTTCTCACATTCCTCGTTCTATTCAAATTTATTGTTCTTTTTAGCATCTTGTAGAAAAGTAGATATCAACTGAACTTGAAATTAACATGTTGAGTGTTGTGATCCTTACTGTTAGTTTCTACACCTCCTTCTTGTTGTGTGGTGATGGCATATTCTTGATAGATTCTACTTAGTCGTGACTTGCCTCAATTCCTCGTCACGTCAATAAATATTCGAGAAATTTCTTTGAGGAAAGTCGAAAGGTACACTTGGTCAGATTGAGATTCATATTGTGGCGAAGCACATTGAAACACTCCTTCAAATGAGCGATATGAATTTACGCCTTCAAGGATTTCATGAACATGTCATTGATGTAAACTTCCATAGTCTTCGGGTCTGTTAAAGGATCATGCTAGTTTTCCTTTCAAAGACAAGGTAATGCATATAACTTATTTCCTCTTTACAAATGTGTGAAATGAGGGTTTTTTTTATTTTCAAAAAAAAAATCACGCAAGACATCACGCGTGAGAGTATAATACATGCATATATGAATGTTTTTAACAAGATATTGTTGGAAAATCTGGGTTTGAATCCCGGTTCCATTACGCCGAAATGTGCCTCCGAGCCGTCTCGGTAACATTCAGAAAATTATTTTAATGCGGAAAACTTGTTATCGGAACAACGGCACGGATATCGGGTAATGACCATTTTAACAAGACCCAATAAATATTACAAATTTAATATTTCATAAACATTATTAATAGACTAATCGAATAGGAAATAAATAGAAAGCGGTAAATGGTTGCATATATTAACCCAATCCATAAGGCCGTACCTTGGTTGAAGTTTTCGCTGCGGACTCTGAAGTTCGGTAGGGCTCGACTAGGGCTGATGGAAACACCCGTGATCTTCCGGGATATTCTCCGGGATTCCTCGTACCGAAGTGTGGGCTTCGCCGGCAGGACTCCGTCGCAAAACTTTACCTGAGGTTCTTTTTAAGCTACCAGAGAAACAATGATCTCACTAAGCCGAACCGAAAAGGAGATCAGAGGCAAAAACTCGCAGACCCTAGGGAGAGGGGGAGAGCTCGAATTTTTGCTCTAGGGAGAGGTGTGTAAAATGTGTAGAATGAATCCTCTATTTGCTTAAGACTGTAACCGAATTAGAGATTTTCACTCCAAAATTTGAATTTTATTTATAATTAAATACTTTAATTATTTCAATCCAAGGGTTGAGATTTAATCTCATATAGATCCAATGGTTATAATTAAATTTTTATTTAATTAAATAAGAAAGAATTCGTAAAATCAAAAACCAATCTTATCCTCTTATTAAATATATAAAAAAAATTATTAAATATAATTGATTATCCTAATCCAAAGGTTTAGATTCAATCTCATCTAAATCCACTAGATATAATTAATTCGGGATTTAATTAAATAAGAAAGAATTGGTAAAATAAAAAATCAATATTACCTACTAATTTAAATATAACTTCGAAACATATATATATATATATAATAATAATAATTTTGAAAACTATTAATTATCTAGATCCAACGGCTTAGGTTAATCTTGGACAGATCTAATGGATCAAATTAATTTAGGATAAAATCAAATTCCTTAAGACTTGGTAAAATCCCAAATTCAATTTTATCCTTATCATTATTTCAATAATTATATGATATATATTTAATTTATTAATTTCCAATCCGACGGTAAAGATTAAATCTTAAACCGATCTAACGGATACAATTAATTAGGTTAAATTCGAAAACCCTAAGCTTGGTCACCAAGCTACTATTTTTCGAATTAGGGTGAGGTTAAAAATCAATCATCTTAATCCTACGATTGATATTAAATCATTTACGATCTAAATGATAAGATTGATTTTAGGGTTTTTGCTAAAGTACCAAACTCTAGGTACTTATGCCGCAAATATGAAATCCTAACTAGGTAAAAACTCGTGTGGACTAGTTCGTGCAAGCCCACATCGATTTACACATCGATTTACACATGTGTTAAATATATATCATTATATATTTTATTTATTAATATAAATCTATAAATTATTAATTAATTATTAATAAAATATTAATAATTAAATCCATTATATTAATATTTCTTGATCTCAATATCACACATTAAAATTTCACAGTGCCACACCATCATTTAGATTCTTGACATGTGATTTAATTTCATAGTGTATCAAACCGAGCATAACCTTTGAAAATCTATAAATCACAAACCGCAAGTCGAAATGACTTGGTTCAAAAAAAAAAGTTGATTAGAATTTAATTTCCAACAACATGGTGTTGATAGAAAATCCAAATTATAACTTTCTTTTATCAGTTAATTTTGTGTACCAAGATATGGTACTTTTGCCACGCTGACGATAAAACTATCTAACGTCTGCCACAGACCTTTCAGTTTTATAAGTCTAGCCAAATGATTAAACATTATCCAAAATATATTTTAATCACGTACGTATCATCCATGACGGAGCTATCCTGGGGACCATGGACCCTTATCACTTAAGATCCAACGAACGGCTAGTTGTTCGTCAAACCTCAAAGTGATTCCACTATAGACCCGAGGTTGCACTCTTTAGTGATACGATATATATTATTCCCTTTATATCAGCATAGTGTCCATTGATACAATCAAATTCGGGTTATTGTCTTTCACTTGATGATTCGCACATGAGCAGGCAATTTTTACCGTAATGCCCCTCATTGCATTTTCATCCTTGACTCAGCCAATAATATTATGAGCAACTCACTTATGTTTTCGATTTATAAGTTGCGCACGGGTACCTCTCACTTCTCACCACTGACAACCAAGGGAATCATCGTGACTCTGAAGAGAGTTGTGTGATGCCCATGTCTATGATCAAGCTATCCTTACTAATGACTATCATGTTCCCAAAATAATAGTGTTGGGAACAGCGGTAATATCTTGTGTTCTTTAACGGTTAAATCAAAGACTAATCAAGCCAATAGCTCGGACTCATGATCACTCGGGACTTAGAACTAATATCCATTTGATCATCATTTTGTGACTCAACTACAAGTTATCAGTGACGGTCTTATATGATAACCTCTTGAGTTTAAGTCAGGTCCAGTCCAGTATAAAGACGCTTCATACTTAATGCACTTCTAGTGAGTGTGACACACACATAATCTAGAATAGGATTGTCACTTAGTCACATTAATGACCTTATAAGATTAATGGGCTCCCACCCAGTTAATCAGTTCACGGACATTTTAAGTTCATTTATTATGATTATTAATTCTTCCTCACATCGACTCTGTTGTGATAATAATAGCATAATTGCATCCTATATGAACTAAGGAATCAAACATTCTATTTTACTCTACAAGAAACAATAATAAGATTAACATAATAAGTATCATCTTTATTCAACGACTTGTCATAATCTTTTACAAATGGATAAATATCTTGTTTAAGGACACATATTTCCAACAATCTCCCACTTGTACTTAAAGAAGATGACCCATGTCTTTCACGCCCATATTTTCCAGATGCCTCCTGAATATTTTCTCTAGCAACGTCCTGGTAAATGGATCAGCCAGATTTTCTTCCGAAGCTATTTTCACAACCCGTACGTCCCCACGACGCACTATTTCTCTTATGAGATGGTATTTCCTTTCTATATGTTTTGCCTTGTTATGGTCTATGGGTTCTTTAGAATTTTCCACAGCGCCTTTCTTATCACAGTACAACGTTTGTGGCCCATCTACATCTGGGACTACACCTAGTTCCATGTAGAAATTCCTTAGCCAAACTGATTCCTTGGCTGCTTCACAGGCAGCCACATATTCAGCTTCCATTGTGGAATCTGCGATACAGGATTGCTTTACACTTCTCCAGAATATCGTTCCACCAGCAAGGGTGTACACTGCTCCTGACGTCGACTTTCTCGCGTCCTTGTCAGACATGAAGTCTGAGTCAGTATATCCAAGTGGATTCAGATCTGAACCTGAAAACACTAACATATAGTCTCTCGTTCTCCGAAGATACTTGATAATGTTTTTCAATATAGTCCAGTGAGCCATACCAGGGTTGGATTGGTATATACTAACTATTTCCTCAGCGTAACAGATGTCTGGTCTAGTACACTACATAGCATACATCAGACTTCCCACTGCTGAAGCATATGGCACCCGCCTTATCTCGTCTTGCTCTTCCGGAGAAGTTGGACACTGTTTCCTGCTAAGGAACACTCAGGAGAAGTTGGACACTGTATCCTGCTAAGGAACACTCCATGCATGGTTGGTAAATTACCGCCCTTGGAGTTTGTCATTGAAAAAAGTTCAAGCACCTTATCAATGTAAGCTGCTTGTGATAAGGCTAGAAACCTGTTATTGCGATCCTTAAAAATACGGATCCCAAGAACATAGCTGGCTTCTCCCACTGTTTCCAATGAGAAGAACATAGCCACGCTTTCATGTTCGATATTCTTTTCACACTGTTTCAAATGAGAAGAATATCGTCGACGTATAGAACAAGAAAAATTTCCACAGACTCATCATTGAATCTATAAATGCAGGCTTCAGTTTCATTCTGAATGAATCCATAGGTCTTGATTGTCTCATCAAACCTTAGATTCCAGGATCTGGAAGCTTGCTTCAATCCATAAATGGACTTGAGTAATCTGCAAACTTTCCCTTCTTGACCCTGTTGCACGAACCCTTCTGGTTGGTCCATATAGATGTTCTCGTCAATGTACCCGTTCAGGAATGCGGTTTTGACGTCCATCTGCCGAATCTCGTAATTGAGACTATAGGCTATGGCCATGAGAATCCGGATGGACTTATACTTAGCGATTGGAGCGAAGGTCTCATCAAAATCAATACTTTCCCTCTGGGTAAAACCCTTTGCCACTAGTCTAGCCTTGAAGGTTTCAACCTTCCCGTCCACTCCTCTCTTTCTCTTGTATACCCACTTATTTCCAATGGTTTTGAAACCATCAGGTAAGTCTACAAGTTCGCAGACTTTATTAGAATCCATTGATTCTATTTCTTGGCTCATGGCTTCCTGCCATTCTCCCTTATCAGGATCCACCATAGCTTCCTTGTAGCTTGTGGGATCTTCAACACTAGTGTTTGAAACATCTATACCAAGTAGGTTTACTCGTAGTGTTTAACCGTTCATAAGAACCTCCCACTACGTCTGAGTATTCCCAGAGTTTCTAATGAAACTCGAAACGCGATTACTCGTAGTTTTGTTACCATCAACCTCCCACTACGTCTGAGTATCACTTGGTTCTGATTCTGGGATCGTGGTTTCCGCACTCTATTATGACAACAGTCATTGTTGTCAATTATTGTGACCACTTGTCACTTGGTACATCAACAACCTTACTTATTTATATCTCCATCACTATGAATTTTATCATAAGATATCAACCTTTGGTGAAAGGTTTATCTAAGCAATGAAGAACTAAATTATTTACTCAAAATGTATAGGATCTGAAAAGAAATAAATTTATTTAACTATTTTTTAAAAATTGTAAAAAATAAAAATTGAAGGGTTTTCAACTCGCTCTTCAATAACAAGATCATTACAATAAAAAAATTTAAGAAAATTAAATTTCGAGTCTTCTTATTGCGCCGACAGGGTTCTCCGAGACTCGGATGTCTTCTGGCAATTACTCCTTAGCTGCTGCTGATAAACAAAGAATGTCACATATTTCAGTTTTAGATCTTTGGAGAAAAGACTTTCTAAAACAAAATGTGTATTAAGACACTAATCGGGTGAGACACTCACCAATTTCATTCTTCTTTTCATTTTGGAACTTGGGACAATCCTTTTTCCAATTTCACATTTCCTTGCAAAGGAAGCATCTTCCTTTCTCAGCAGCTTTCTTACCCCCCCGTCTTTGGCTGAAAATTCTTTCCCCACTTTTTCTTAGGACCGGGCCTTTTCTTCATCTTTGGGTTCTTAGAAGAATATCCTTTCCTGAACGCCATGTTCAGTTCGGATATCTTCTTGATCAAGCCCGAGATGTCCTCAAAGGTTTTCAATTCATTAATCAACTGTGTCAAACCATATTTCAGTTTTTTCATAATGTAATTGCTGGTGAATGGAACGAACTCCGGTGACAGCGAGTTAAGGATAATGTTGATCTGAGATTTCTCGTCCACCACGGCCTCGTGCAGCTCAGCCTCATTGAACCAGTTCGTCATGCTCATGACATGATCACGAACATACGTACCTGGTTTCATTTTGGCATTCATGTAACGACGAGTCGCATCATGTTGAGCTTGCTCAGACTTCTTACCATACATCCCTTGGAGGGACTCCATGATCTCATAAGCAGTGTCCTTTTCCTCTAACTTGATTCTCAACGATTCTGTCATGCTAGCTAGCATGTATGCCTTAGCACGATTGTTCGCATGAATCCAAGAATCATAGAGTTCTTTCACACCTGTGGCGTTGTTAGCGGCCGGTGCAGTGGGACATTCATCAGTAAGAACAAAACGAATGTTCTCACTGATAAGGACAATATTGATGTTGCTTTTCTACTTCGGAAAGTTACTTCCAGCTAGAGTGTTGTTTGAAAGCAGTGATATGATAGGATTCGACATTTTAAACTGACATTGAAAAAAACCTTTTAAAACTTTATTATAGGTAGAATGTTTAGGTAAATTATTGGTTCAAAATAGTTACATGATGCAAACATGTTCTCGGGAAAACGTTAACTAAACCCTTTAACTATTTCGTGATAATTTAACCGACTGTAAACATCGTTGCCGTCCTTAAGGCATGGTCACTCTAAGGTTACTCGCGGTATCAATTGTGTAGTTTGGTTAAACTAAGTTTTAGTCATAAACTTAATTAATTCTGAAAACAAGAACCACCACAGTTCTCTATGATTATTAACTATCAACATAGACTGTCGGGGAAGCAACAACTTCCGTGCAAGCTTAACCCATTATTTTTGGTTCTCGTGATCCTCTTGGAAACGTCGTCCTTAAGGAATGGTCATTCTAGGGTGACTCGCGGTCCATTTCCAAGATTTCTCCGTCCCCATATTCTTTTGGAACTATCACAGTGTCAAACCTTCCATAAGCACACCTTTCCTTAAGAGGAGTGGTCACTCTAGGGTGACTCGAGGCGGTGTGGTCAACAGACCTTGTGACAATAATAATGAATATCTTTTTTTATTTATTCTATACTTGCCATAGTTTTACTAAGATAACGTTTTTAAAATAAAATAATTTATTTAAAACTTATTATAAAGTTTCTATTAATGACACGTTAAAAGTTTATATTTTGGCTTTATTAATTACGACACGTAATTTCATAATTAGCCTCAAGATTATAGTGTTTATCATTTCGTCGGTAGTGAGAGGTCAATGCATACTTTATCCAGGTAGGATGGAGGGGTCCTAACCGGTCACGCAGAAGTGGATGGTGAACCGGCCCCACCTTTGATTTCCTCTTCCTCAGACAAGATTGTACGATTGAGTTTTTCCGACTAATAATAAACACTTTACATTTACTCTTTACTATTTATATCAATCCTTAATTCGACATATTAAAAATCATTAAACATAGGCACTATGTTTACGGTTTATGAAAATAGGTTATAAAAAATTATATCTATGATGAATAATTATAATTAGATTTTAATGATTCTTATTCAACAAGAATAGTCATTAAATTAATTCATGCCTTATTAATAATTATTTATGAAATTTTAAAATAAGTCAATGATATCATTCCTAAGAATTATCATCCATATTTTAATATTAAATAAGATAATATTATTTAATCATTAAATAGTATCCATATTTAATTTTATGAATTATATAAAATAAGTCAATGTTATTTGTCCATAAATAACATCCGTATTTTATTTTCAATTAATTAATCATAATTAATTTAATTCATAATTATTTAATTTCAATAATAATTAATATTTATTCCAAGGGTACCGGGTCGGAATTTTTATCCCGACCCATAATTAAATTATTGCACGTGGGCCCTCCGGGCCTAAGCCCGGGTCCACTGCCCTAGGAAAAGCCGCGCCCAGCCCTTCGGGGAGGCCAAGGCAGCGCACGCCTCGCGCTGGGCCCCAAGGCCCATTCCGCTGCCAGGCAACGTGGGCCGCAGGCCAGCGCGCGAGGCCCATGCGCTACGCGGCAGGGCAACCTGTTAGGGTTTCGCCCTGGGCCTCGCCCTGGTCCTTGGCTTTGCCACGGGCCTGGCCCGCGGCATCTAGGGTTCGACCCTGGGGCTGCAGTGGCAGCCTCTGGTCCTCCATTGCCACGGGTTGGGCTGCGACTCGCAGCCCGGCCAATTTTCCCGGTCCGACATTTCGGGTCGGGAAATTATCTAATTTTAAATTAATATTAAAATATGTAGAAATTCAATTTTAATTATTAATTTATTTATCAAATAATTCGTTCTTCAAACCGTTAAATTAAATTACGTAATTATTTATCCTTGAACCATCGCTTTGATACCAATTGTTGGAAATCGGGGTATCAGTTCCGACTTTCTTACCACGATAATAGCCTCCGAGGTGTCCCGGTAACATTTAAAAAATTATTTTAAAGCGGAAAACTTGTTACCATACCGACGACACGGATATCGGGTAATGAACATTTCGTTAAGACCCGATAAATATTCGAATTTAATATTTCATAGCCATTATTAATAATCTAGTCGAATAGGAAATAAATAGAAAGCAGTAAATGGTTGCATTTATTGACCCAATGCATAAGGCCGTACCTCTAAGACGATTCCGGCTCTGCGTTCTAAACTTGGGCAGGGCTCCGCCGGTGCTGAGGGAAACTCACGTGATCTTCCGGGATATTCTCCTGGACTCATCGTACCGAAGCGTGGGCTTCGTCGGCAAGACTCCGTCGCAAAATTTAACTGACGGTTCTTTTAAAGCTATCGGAGAAAATTTATATCCTGAGACGAACCACAAGAGAGATCAGAAGCAGAAAACTCGCAGACCCTAGAGAGAGAGGGAGAGCTCGAGTTTTTGCTCTGGGGAAGGTTTGAAAAATGTGTAGAATGAGCCTCCTATTTATAGGCTCAAGCTGTAACCGATTTGGAGATTTTCCCTCCCATTATTCGAATTTTAATTAATTAAATTTAATTAATTATTTCAATCCAATGGTCCATAATCAATCTCATATTCAATCTCAGGAAATTAATTAAATAATAATTCATGATAAGATCAAAATATTTAATCTTATCATCATATTAATTAAATTCGAATTATATATATATATATATATATACACATATTAAAATTCGAATTTGTTGATGATTATCTAGATCCAATAGTGAAAAATAAATCTTAAACCAATCCAATGGATCAAATCAATTAGGGATAAAATCAAATGCCCTAGGGTTTCACTGAAACCCTAATTCGAATTCTTATCCTCTTTATTATTCGAATTATATATTGTATATATATAATATTAATTAATTTCTAATCCGACGGTAAAGATTAAATCTCAAAACCGATCCAACGGACACAATTAATTAAGCAAATTCGAAATACCTAAACTTGGTCACCAAGATTCAATTTCAAATTACATTTAGGGTTCAAATCACTTATCTCAACCCAACGGTTGATATTAATTCATAACCGATCCAATGGATTAAATTGATTTTAGGATTTTGCCAAAATACCAAAACATTACGTACTTATGCCGCAAATATGGAATATCCAATTCTCACCATTCGAATTAGCTAGGGTTTGTATTTACCAAACCCTAATTCAAATTTACACATATATGAATATATAAATATATATTTTTATTTATTAATATAAATCTTTTAATTATTAATTAGATATTAATAATTAAATCCAAATAATTAAATTATATTAATAAAACCTGATCTCAATATCACACATTAAATATCATGGTGTCATACCATCATTTAAATTCGTGACATGTGATTTAATTGCATACTTTATTGAACCGAGTCATAAACTTAGAAAATCCATAAATCACAAACCGTAAGTCTGAATGACTTGGTTCAAAAAGAAAAGTTGCTTAGAATTTAATTTAAAACAACATGGTGCTGTTAGAAAATATAAATTTTAAATTTCTTTTTATCACTTAATTCCGTGTACCAAAATATGGTACTTTTGCCATGCTGACGATAAAACTATCTGACGTCTGACATAGACCTGTCAGTTTTATAAGTCGAGCCAAATGATTAAACATTATCTAGAATTTCTTTTAATCACGTACGTATCATCCGTTACGGAGCTATCCTGGGGACCATAGACCCGTATCACTTAAGCTCCAACGAACTGGTAAAACATTAAACTTCATAACTGATGCAGACTCGGATTATAGGAAAAACGGAAAACACTCTCTTGAACAAAAATTCATTTTTTAATTCATAATATTCATAAAACTATCCATAAACTCCTCGTATAATCTTATATATAAAGAGGAGAATAAAACTATTTTATTTTATTTCCCTAAATAAAAAACGTCTAACCCTAAACCTAAGGAGATTATCAACCAAGTCTCCTAACTAATTCCTAAAATAATTGCTCACAGAATAAGAAATAATAAGAAAATAATCAATACGTATCAACTAAATAAATTATAATAACTACTTATGCATGAAATTAGGAGGACCCTCATGTGAAGCTACGTTCTCCATCATTCTCCAGGAGGTCGAAAAAATTCGTCCTCGAATTTGACCGCTGACTTGTGTTGCGCCTCGGCCTTCATCACCCTGCCCGTGTCGACGCCAGAGACGTCGCCGCAAAATGACTTGCTTTGATATGCACTCTCGTCTCCAGCCCTTTCTTCCTCTGTGCTTCTCAGGGTGTCGTCGCGGGTAATCTCTGTGTTTGTGTGTCGTTTCCGAACCCGCTCTATAGATTCTTAAACGAATTGATGCCACGGTCATCGCGAACTTCACGCCAATGCACTTACTCGGTACTGCCTCCTCGTTGGCATTGCTTGAAAAGAGAACAATCTCATCGTTCGGAAATTGATCGTAGTCGAATTCATCGTAAACGACCTTGCCGTACTCTGAATCGTCAAACAAAGCCTCGCCATTCTCCGAATTTTCATACACGGCCTCGCCTGTACTCCTCGTCAAATGCGGGCTTGTCATACTCATCATACACCGGTTCATCGCAAGTGATATTGGCGTACTCCACCTCATCCTCGGCAAACTCGTTGTACTTCGGGATAACCACCTTGGACGCCGACTCCTCACGCCAATTTTCTAGAGTTGCGTCGCGGGAGCGCATCGCGTGAACGTGTCTACCAAAATTTCCGCGACAAAGTTGTCGTGGTCGTCTTCGGTGTCGGATTCGTCGAGAGGGGTCGGCCGTGCTTCGGGTCGCTGTTGAAGAAGCGCTTCGACAGAGCGTGTTAGGGCCTCCACTTGTCGACGGAATCCAGCGATTTCGTCACGTCTATACACCTCGTCTAAGAAAGCATCGGGAGCGGGTCTTCTCTTCGGCGCCATTGCGCAAGATCGAATGGCTCTGATACCAACTGATGTAGACTCGGATTATTAGGAAAAACGGAAAACACTCTCTTGAATAAAAGTTCATTTTTTCATTCATAATATTCATAAAACTGTCCATAAACTCCTCGTACAATCTTATATATAAAGAGGAGAATAAAACTATTTTATTTTATTTCCCTAAATAAAAAAACATCTAACCCTAAACCTAAGGAGATTATCAACCAAGTCTCCTAACTAATTCCTAAAATAATTGCTCACAGAATAAGAAATAATAAGAAAATAATCAATACGTATCAACTAAATAAATTATAATAACTACTTATGCATGAAATTAGGAGGACCCTCTTGCGAAGCTACGTTCTCCATCAATAAGGCATTAACATAAAATTACATAAATCGAATTTATAAACTTTTATCGTTTTCATATATTGGATTTTCAAACTTATAATTAATTTATTCATATTTAATTATAAATTAAAACAATATAAACCATTTAATCATTTTAAAATTAATTAAAATAAAAATAAAAATTAAATATCGGACCGAGATACGAGCACAGGCTTGACACGTTCTCGTACAGGCTACTTTCGGGCAGCCCGATCAGCTCGTGCATGGCCTTCAGCCCCTGCCCGAGAAATGGTGCAGACCCGCGTCCATTTGGACCCGGGTCAGGGGCTTGACCCGGATCCGGGTAGGGTAAGACCCGGATCCGGGTCGGCTTTCTGGTCGGACCAAGGTCGGGTCGGGCACCCCGGGTCGGACCCGGGTTGCGTAATGGGTCGGGCTGGGTCAACCCAACCCGTTGACCAGGCTGGGTTTGACCCAGCCTGTGGGCCTGGTTCATAAACCAGGCCCGGTTACTTGTTTGGCTAGGGTTTCCAAAACCCTAGCCGACCCAATGGCCCCCCGAGTGGGAGGCGCAGCCGGCAGCGCCGCCTAGACCACGGTGGCGACGGCGAAGTCGCCGCCGGTCACGGTAGTGGCGCCGCTGGATGTGTGTCCCCTTTATTATTTTATTTTATTTTATTGTTTAATATTAAAATCAAATCAAATCCCGATTCACAAAACCGGATCCCGAAACTCACAAAATTAATCATTATTAATTTTTTACAGCTCCCACTGAAAATCTAATCACATCGAAAAATTCCGAAAATTATTTCAAATCATATATCTAATTTTCAAAAATTACTCAGACCGGCTGTGATACCACTGTTGGGTTTTCGACGACTCTTTCTCAATCGCGAAGCGAAAATCACGGGATATCATCGAACAATATAGATCTAGAATAATTACGAGAATTAAGATATTGAATTAAGATAGAACAATAAGTGTATGCTTGTATATAAGTTAATTTCATCAAGATTTAGGTTTGGTGGGCCATGGCCCAAGCTGGGTTTATTTCTTCAAACGGACACAGTTATTAGCATCTCAAATGACCATAATACAAGTGTTTGTAAGAAATTTCCTTCCTTTAAAGTGAAAACCTTCAATTGCTTGATGAAGTTGCCTCTGCCAGCTGTTCTATCCGTTCGGCGATCAAGTTGATTGCGGCGTTGGCCGACGAGAACGCGCCGTGGAAGCTCTCTTGATATGAAATGCTCTCCAATTCCCGGGCCATCTTCAACAGCATCTCGCCCAGATCTGTTCGTCTCTCCGTCAAACTTTTGCGGTACGAGTAGGCGGCAACCTTGCTTATTTCGACGTTTGTGGATTCCGGGCAGTACTCGTCGTCCAGCCATTTATTCAGAGTCACTCTCAGCCACTCTGACTCCTGAATAAACGTTAATTAAGCAAGTCGAACTCGCAAGAACGGCATCGAAATCGATATGAAAAGTACACTTCATTCGTACTGAAAACCCCGTCAGATGGACTTCATAAGTGGTTCCAAGTAACGGTTTTCATGACCCGGATCCGTTTTTTTGTCCCGGCCCTTTTCGTTGCTTTGCGGTACGGCATAGTTTTATTGAAAATTCTGGACGCGCTACGGTGGAAGCGGAGGGATCGGATCGGATTAGGGCTTTTACGCAAAATTCCCGAGTCGATTTAATTCAAACCTATGCTTAACCTATAATCAGATCACTAACACCTGAAAAAGCTAATCCTAATCCCTTGTAACAAGTCTGAATTCTGCAACATATTTGGCATGAATGATCTCAAACAAGAGCAAGACAGCGAAAGCGCGTATACCTCTAAGGCCTTGGAAGGTTCCGACCACTCGTCCGGAACCCTAAGATCCTCCACCTGAGCAGCTCCTTGGTCTGCTTCATCGCGCTCAGAGCTTCGGGAATTCGAGCGGAACAGAGATCTCCGAAGAGATTGGGAGCCGGGGATTCCGTTCGGATACCGGATCGCCGGGGCCGAGACGGCGGAGCGAGAGAGGGCGATGGAGTGGCAGGTTGGAATGGCGGGTATCGAAGGAGTGAAGAGCAAGGAGGTCATGGTGATTTGATTCGAAGATGGCGGGAATGAAACCCAGCAGCGACCATGGCGAGGATAAAGGAGAGAGGATAAACCCAACAGCTACTTTATATGTCATTTGGTCCTAGTTTGCCATGTCGTTTAAAAAAAACGACAACCACTCTCCATTTCGTATATAAATACAAATATATGGTCCGACTCGTTCCGGATCGAAACCGAAGCTGGGGCCAAAATTTAATATCAAATAATAGATGTTTTAAACCGCACATCTGTGGTTTTCGGTTTTCTTGCAGGCTACAATAGCCCTTTGGTAAATAAGGATATACAAAAGGGTCATTTATGTACATTCATCTTACCTTCTTTCTAATATTAAAAAATACTAGTCGTATTCATAATATTCGTTGTTGACCATGCAAAAGTTTAAAAGAAAAAAAATAAATTATTTGAATAACCGAACATTCTTAAAATTTATTAGTAAACGACAAATAACCAAGCAGGCATACTAATCTCGTTTATTACAAGTCCCACTTACCAAACACATGGTCCGACTCCTTCTGTATCGAAACCGAACCTGGAACGAACTTTAATATCAAATAATAGAGGTCTTAGACCACAAATTTGTGATTTTTGGTTTTCTTGCAAGCTACAATAGTCCTTTGGTAAATAAGATAAGGGTCATTTATGTACATTGATCTTAATTTATTTTTGATACAACAAAATAGTAGTCATATTCATATATTAAATATTCATCATTGACCACATAAATGGTAAAAGAAAGAAATAAATAAATTATCTTACCTTGATAAAACGAACGTTCCTAAAATTTATTAGTAAACGACAAATAACCAGGCAGGCACACTAATCACGTTTACCACCAAGCCTCCTCACAATTAGCGTTATAAAGCTTAGATCATTGATGATCCCCACCTTAATAAAACGAAAGTTCCTAAAATTTATTAGTAAGCGACAAATAGCCAGACATGCGCACTAATCTCGTTTACCATCAACCCCTCACAAATAGCCTAATTAGGCTTTGATCATTGATAATCCCACCTTAATTGCTTTGCTAAAGCCTTAAGAATGTATCAACGGTGGTGATTTAACCATAATAATAAGAACTACATCAGTAATAAACATATTATTATGCAAGTATCTTCTCTTGTATATCAGTAATAATCATATTAGTACACCAGAACTTTTTTCTTGTATAATTGCCTAAAAAAAGCCTTTTTATCAAAGAAAAAACGCACACTTATAAGACGATATAAATATATATAATAACATATTACATCGAGAACTTTAACCGCAAAAAAAGATTAAATATTTACTATTGTAAAAATAAAAAGATTAGGTAGTTACACCGCTTTTAACCCATTAGTGGGTAAAATATTTAGCCACAAAACCAATCTCATACCCGATATAATATCAAAACCATATTAAGAAATTCAAATTTATTTATGACAATCAAAGTCAAGCAAGCAGAGAGATCATCCTCTCCATTGTCATCATCCATCAAAAGCTTTAAAAAGGTATTAACCAGCAAAAACGACATGAAAAGTACAGACATAAACATGTTCTGCTTATTCATTATTGCACTAAATAAAAGGAACTCACTGTCTCTCACTCATCACAAGAAAAGATTCCGGACTTGAGAAACTCGGGCGTCATCTCGTTCATCTCCTCCGGACAGATGAAGATCTTCCGAGCAGCGACGCAGAATGCCCTGCGATGTAAATATATTAATTCGAGTTGTCAAATAAATATGAACGTCGTCAAACCGTATTATAGGTACGAAAATGGTATTTCAGTTCAGTGCAATATGGGGAGCGGGAAAAAACCGGAAAGGACCAAGAATTTTCAAATCCCCATTTTTTTTTAAATTAATTTTATTTCAATAACGTACTTCTTTTTTAAAATAAAAACCGGCATGTAGCGGTTTTGCTGTTATTTTTACCTGAGCAGGTTAAAAACAAGTAAAACTCGTGATTTTACGAAACCGATAGTGGGAATGGAAGGTGCTTTTGAAGTTCCCGAAAAACACTGTACTTACTGCCACTCATGGTCTCCCACGAGCATCAAGTCGCCTTCATCGTCGGTGTAGGTCAATTTCCAGCCACTGGTTCCTCCAACCAAGCATCCATTGAATTCGAACATCTGGTCGAGCTTGGCGGCGAGTTGTTCATACCCGTCAAACTGCGCAAGGTCCACGGATCGTCCTAGGAGGGTCCCGTATTTGAGTACCTGAGAAATTTTGCTATCAGAATCCTGTACATTAGGGTTCTTAACGATGAATGGCGTGATTGAGCGAGCGACATGTAATTTTCAGCCTAAGCAATACGGTCGTTGGGAACGTATATGCGGATTAAATTCTTCAAGAAACTCAAGCATTACTAAGAATATGACTAAGATAGCATTGTTAAATCGTTTCTCAAGCAACAAGTTATGCACGACGCGTTAGGTATCAATCTTTAAATTTATATGTCGATTAACTTCAACGATAAACTCGAGCTTTGCAAAGGGTATGATCAAGAGAGTGTCATGTAACTTGTTGCTGAAGCAAAAAAAATCAATGTGAAGAATTTCTAGAAAATTAACCTAGATGAGTGAGTGATATGTAACTTGCAGCCTAAGCAACATGTTACGTCGTTTACGCAAGTTTGTAGATTAGGTCCCACGACAAAATCGAGTGGTAAAAAAGGGTATGATTATGGAACTGTCTTGCTACTTGTTTCTTAAGAAACGAAGATTAAGTACGTTCGTGCAACCGTTTTTCAAATTATTTTGAATCATTGTCATGATAATAATACCTTTTATAACAAGATATGTTACCTTTATGCAGCTTCTGGTTTTGGCTGTGCAGTGCGCACAATCTTTCGTAGAAACAATACCCAAAGCACCCTCGGGCGCTCTTGGCTGCGCTGATGTTGGACGGCCGGAACGAGAATTTGTAATCTCACTCTTCACTGAAGGGAGCTCCGGGTAAGGGCTGCACAAGTTGACCCCGAAAAGCCTCAACTCGTTGCCTCCGTTCTGCTCCTCATCCGAAAAGCCCTCATTGCTAGTTTCTTGACCTTGCAAGACCTCATTTTGTCCTTCATAGAAAAATCAAATGAGTTGTCTTATGATACAAACATAACACTCTATTTTGAGGTTTAGCAATTTTAAAGTTTATCCTGACCTCGGGACGATTTGGGGTCGATTCGGCGTCCCCTCTTCAAGGCGGGTTGGACGATATTGACATTTCTCTCAGGAGGTATCAATTCGATCTCCCATGGAGAGAGTCTTTTAGGAAGAGAAGAGGTTTCTGAACCTCCGTCCCATATCACCTAAAAGCCAACGAAGTTTGAGAAGAAAAAGGGACAAGTCTGTGCTTGATGGTATGAATATGGTATCCCGGAATTCTGATATTTCAGGTTTTTTTTTTTCTTTCTTTCAAATAATGGCTAGCTAACAAGTGGCGTCAAACTGAAAATTAACTGTTTAGATTAATTAGCTAGGATCTTAAATTCTCTCCGAAATATTCAGAACCGGAATTTTATGATCAGTTTCTTCCGGATTAAAGAATACAAATTCGGAATTCCATAAGTACCATATTTACCAAATAATGTGCCATAAAGAGCTTTGGAATCACTACCTTGAGACATCTCCACTCCGAGTTTGGCCACCTTAGGCCGTCGTAGTCTTCCACGGCTATGATAGTGCCGGTGTGCCTGATTCCACAAACAGGATTTGTAAAAAGGGTTGACTTTTACAACGGATTTGCAAAATGGGAATAGGATTGACATTCATTACCTCTTCTCTTCAAGCTCCTTGCTTTCGTAGCTGAATCCGAATCGCATCCCCGGCAAGTACTCCTTCTCAGTAGCCTCCTTGTACTTGTTGTAGCTTATAATAAACGGAGCTGGGCCCGTCCTGAAAAACATATCCCCGGTATATCGTAGATGCAAACATATAGTAGAAACTAATATGAAAAATTTACTGAGCATAATCTCGTAGGAAAGATTAGTTACCAGGGACGGTAGAACGCGACAAACATGGATATGGACGAGAGGGCATTGTGAGCGCTGGCGAATATGCCGTGCTCCATGCTGTTTTGAGGCATCACCGACGTCGCTGAGGTGACTTCTCCATGCCTTTGACCAGCATGGCGGACCCCAATGCGAAGCTCCCCGTCAGCTCCCCTGCAAGTTCCATAAATCATTAGTATCAATGTATCATCACGTATCTCTATATATTTATAATATATACATACATATATTTATATATATATATATATAAAGAGAGAGAGACCTAAGAAAGATGCAAGTATCTCCGGCAACGAGCTTCTTCGAAGAGACAAATGCGCTCCAATTACTGGTAAGCAAGTGTCGCTTCGGCTGGCCTGAAAGAGAGCACGGGTTCTCAATTCCGGAAGTTTCAATTTTCCCTCAAAGCTCAATTGTAAATGAATATGAATCAAACTCAATTAGAGTGTTTTTTTTCGAAGAAAGAAGATACTGTACCACGATATATGTGGCGGAAGCGCCATTCGAATCCATTCATGTCCTTTGCTACGAGTTCCTGAGCCGGCGGCTGCAGTGACATATCCTGCAACAGGACGAAAACGGGCTCCTAAGCGAACACAGCGCTTTTACCATTGAAAATTTCATGAAAGTTAAGGCGTACCAATGGAGGAAAGCACTGATCGGCGAAACGCTTGGGAACAGAAAACCCGCCGTGAGTGCTCGTGTCCGAAGCAGTGAGAATCTTGCTGAAGACATACACGTTTTTCGCTTGATAAAGCGGGATACGAGGATTATCATCAACCACCGGAAATGCACTTTGCTGCTGCAAAAACAAAAAGTAAACGGTCATTCTAATAAAAATCAAATACTTCAGCGTTTGCAATAAGCAGATTTTACGACGATTTTTTTTTTCCAGATTTTTGACTGTTCGCGAGAGATCATGCGAGCTGATTAGCTAACCTTGTCGGACGGAAACAGCGTAATCTCGGAGAAGACCTCGTCTGCAGGTGCCTCAGCCTGCAAAATTAGAGCAAACAAATCACTTTCAAGATGGTATAAACAAAATCTGCAGCTCGGAGAAACCGAATCCAAAAACCATAGACCTTGTTACCGAAGATCCTAATCCATAAAACAAGGTCCATGCTCCCATAACTCCACATTGAGTTTTTGATATGATGTTTGTATTTTGATAGCCGGTGCCGAAGATTCATTTGTACTGATTATCCTAATTAATGTATTATTAATTCAGTTTAGTTTAATGTATTAACTTCATGATTTATTTATCTTTCTTTAATATTTTTTATGTATTATTGTAGATGAAAATAAAACTCGTTTTATATATTTTCAATAAGGTCCAAAATTATCCAAAGCCAAATTTAAATCAGAGATGGAATATATGACACAATCACCGGAAAAAAAAAAAAAAAAACAAAACAAAACAAAAGGAAAGGAAAGGAAAGGTATTCGATTTTTTTTTTTTAAAGAAAGGCTTCTTAACGGTAAAATTGGTACCTTCAGTCGTACGTTAACGACTTCACAAAGCATTTTTGGCGGCAAGTTATAGACGGGCATGTCCAATCTCATGCCTCCCTCGGAGCACAGAGCCTGAACCTGAACAATCAATCCAGATAAAAGAAATTTTCGTTTACTTCGATTAAACAAAAGATCCGATTTAGGGTTTAAAGTTTATGGTCAAACCTGCTCGGCATGGCCTTGAGCGAAGTAGTAAACTACGTCGCCGAGGCGCGGGATATGGGCGCATGGACCGGCGCAGGCGAGCCAGAGCGCGTCATAAAGCTTGTCCTTCTCCTCTGTCACAAACGATCCATGAACACGTCAAAGAAGAATAAAAAGAAAACGTACTTTTGCATGGAATTTTATAAGAACAATGACTGAAAAAAGGCCGAAGTTGGTCCTGAACTTAACAAAATATGAACATTCGGTACAAAATTGAATTTTTGCATATATATATATATATCATCGCGAGAAAATATTCAAATTTTGACATTGAGGCGATAAGAGTTCAAAGTAAAAGAATACTGACAAAATAATCAAAGTCAATAAATATAGGAAGACACATTTTTTTCTTTTTCTCTTTTTATGGTCGAATTCAAAAGAGAACATGTATAAAATAGTTGGATGAAGACATAAATATGTATCTTATAGGTGATTTAATATAGTACAATGATAAAAAAAAAATAAAAAAAACTGACCAACGTTCTTAAAAAAAAAAAATTGGACGAAAAAAATATGGTAGTACAAACCCAATTTTATTTATATCATTTCAATATTTTAATTTTTATGCTGGTACAAACCCAATTTTTTTCATAGCCGAAGTTATCTGTGCTAATCATTTTATTTTTTTACTAAAATTTTATCCACTTGTCAATTGATGTACATAATTTTTGATATCCCGGTAACAAAATTTCCTTTTGTTTATGATAAGTAAATGTGTCCATGACTTAACCGCATACTCAATGTTTTGTTTAATCAAGTGATATATTGGAAGAAGTTTTGAGAAGAAAAAAAAATAGTGAATATTGAAAGTTTCAACCATAAATATTAGATAGTTACATCAATGTGTCCTTGAGTCAACATTATTTATATCCAAATTAATTTCTATTAAATCAGTTTAAAAAGTAAAGAGTTTCCGAAAAGAAAAGAAAAGAAAAAGAGAACATCGAGAACTTCGCCTTCGAAAAAAATTAAACCTATACAAAAATATTAGATAGTTACGCCACTATTGACAGAAAAGTAAATGAGACCGTATCTAATATGAAACACCTTTGTTGTTCACTGGAATACTAGAAGCCAGATTTCCTCTACTGAACCCAAAGAAGCCTTCTCCTTCCATCGTCATCTCCTGAAAGACCCACAAAACTATAACGAAGAACAAAGAGAAAGGTGTGTATATATATATTAGTATATATAAGCTGCAATGATCTGAACACGCAGAGTATACCAGTCTCCTCACGAACTCTCACTGTTTGCTTGTGTTTGTGGTGTGACTGTGATAGAGAGCAATGCATGCATTATATAGAAAAGAAGAAGAAGAGAGAGAGTGTTATATATGTAACGGTTGATATAGTATTATAATATATTATATTGTACAAACGAAATAAGGTGAAGTTGGGATTAGTTTCGTGGGGTGTACTGTAGTTACTGTGTGACTCACACAGTCACAGTTCTGATCGTACTCTTTTTTATTTTATCTGTTCTTTTTATTATTACTACATGTGACTGACATATTAATGTATATATTTATTTTTTATACTGTGCTGTGTGTGTGTTTTCTTTGATAAAAATTATTTTTCATGCAATTTTACACCAGAAAATACTGGTATAATAATATGTTTATTACTGATATAAATCTTATTATGATGGTTTAATCACCACCGTTGATATATTCTTAAGGCTTAAGCAAAGCAATTAAGGTGGGATTATCAATTATTAAAACCTAAATAGGCTAATTGTGAGGGGGTTGGTGGTAAACGAGATTAATGTGCCTGCCTGGCTATTTGTCGTTTACAAATAAATTTTTAGAACGTTCGTTTTTATTAAGGTAAGATAATTTATTTCTTTCTCTTACTGTATGGTCAACGATTAATATTTAATATATCAATACGACTATTATTTTGTCATATTAGAAACAGGTTAAGATGAATGTACATAAATGACCCTTTTTTAGCGAAAGGTTAAGATGAATGTACAGAATTGCCCCTTTTGTATATCCTTAATTACCAAAGGGCCATTGTAGCCTCCAAGATAACCGAAAACCGCGAAATTGCGGTTTAAAAGAGACGCACTGAGTTGTCATTTTACAAAATATCGGTGGTAACCAGCATGGGGCATAAAACCCCCAAGAGCCACATAAAATCTCGTAAAAATCGCATAATATATATATATATTTCATAAAACTGCATCAAAACCCATAAACTCTAAAATTAAAATACTTTTAATTGAATATATTTGTAAAAAATTATAATAAAAAACTATGAAATGCCCAAAAACCACTCAAGGTTTGAGAGAAATACTCATAGTTTCAATTAATTCATTTATGCCTATTTTAAATAATTTTTGGACCATTATAACCTTGATTTTAATTATATTTTTAATTTTTGTTAATTAATTATTATTTATTTTAATTTCAAAATTTTATTTTCTTAAAGTTAAGGTTGAATTATTCCCGTATTTATCAGATTTTCAATTAATGTGATACTTTGACCTCAATTTTTGAGTTCTACTTTTATTTCTCTGCATTTTCTCTCTTCGTTTCTCCCTCCTTCTCTTCAACAAGAGCTGTTTGCTCGCATTCATCCGAGCTCTCTCTGTCGCTCGTATTCCTCCGGCGCTACGGCACCGATGTCGCCGTCTCCTCCGTCGCTGCCTCGCTCCGTCGTCTCCCTCTGTCGTCATCGGCAATGTTCGTCGCCGTCCTCCTCCATCGCTGCCTCGCTCCGTCGTCTCCCTCCGTCGTTGTCGCCTTCGATGTTCGTCGCCGTCCTCCTCCATCGCTGCCTTTCTCCGCCGTCTCCCTCCGTCGCCATCGCCTTCGATGTCCTTCACAGTCGCCCTCCCTCGCGCCGGCTTCTCTCCTAAACCCAAAATTTCGTAAGTCCGAAATTTCGTTCGCCCAAAATCGTGCGATCGCCGTTTCTCGATCGCCGGATAAAAAGCAGAATGATTTTTTGTAATTCGTTTTACAAAACCTTTTGAGTGGTAGTATTAGTTGAAGGGGTAAATGGATATACACTATTTTGTTAATCAATTTACACAATTTTGGAGGGGTAAATGGATTTACACGCTGTAAATGGATTTACACGATGTTGGTTAAGGATTTACATGATTTTGGTGAATTTACACGTTTTAAAGTGGTTCGACAAGATTTTGCAGTGGTACTATTTGTTCGAGTGATAATATTTGTTGTAAACAGTTTTACACGATTTTTGTAAATGGTTTTACAAGATTTTGGAGTAGTAAATGGTATGTAAATTATGGTTTGACATGATTTTTGTAAATAAGTTTACAGTTTTATTCGTCAATTTTTGTAATTTCATTTACAGTCTAACATCATTTACAATTTAATTTCATTTTGTAAGTTCATTTATACTTTTACATCATTTATAGTTAGACATGATTACAAAAAATTTGTAATTTTTTGTAATTTTATTTACAGTTTCAAATTGCATGTACATATACAATTTTTCGTAAATTTATTTACAGGTCCAAATTATGAATAATCTTTGTTCACCATTTCTCACATACAGTTTCAAATAATATTGATTAATAGGGACCGAACATTCAATAATTAGATTTTGTTTCTAATCTTTAAAATATGGATTAATTCAAAAAAGTTTTGTGAAATCTTTAAAATAGGAAGGATTTAATGTTAATTTATTTAGTTGCTGCATTTAAGGAAATTATATTTTTTTTATTTCAATTAAAAATGTGAATTAAAATGTGGAAGGGCATATTAGTCCATATTTCAATTTGTTGGTGGTTATGATTACCATAATTAGAAATGGGCATTTTTTTAAACCTTGAGTCACAAATGTGCATTTGCCTCATTTATCCAAAATTATAAATCCAACCAAGGTTTTAAATACCGCTTGCCGATGTCGTTTTGCACTTTTCATTTTACGGATATATCGCTTGTCGATAGGTATCTCAATAGGTATTTCGATGGGTATGCCGATGGATATATCGTTTCACATATCCTCGAAAAAAGAATTTCGATGTGCATGCCGATGGATATTCGAGAAATTTAATACCTTGATTTTAACTAATATTTTTAAATACTATTATTTGACGAAATTCTCATTGGTAAACCCTCAGTATACCCATAGATCAGACTTGCAATCGATTTACGATTTGTAGACTTGTAAACTATTCTTTCATTATATAGTAAGGGAGCTTGATAAAATATCATTCAATTTTTTTTTCAATTGGTAAAAATATTAGGGGTGAAAATTTTGTAACCGTTTCTTAGCATCGTCTCGGTTTCGGTATCGATCCCGGGTCGGTTTTAAAAAAAAAATCCGATAAATTTAATTTAAAACCAAGAACCTATACTTATCGGTTATCGGTTCCCGATAACGATACCGAGAACCGATACTAAAGCCATATTTCACATATTTTGGTATCGGTATCGATTCTGGTGTATACAACTATGTTTAATTATATAAAGCCATACCGAGAATAGTGTATACAACTATTTTTTATCATATATATGTCTATGTCAATTGTAACGTTGTATATATATATAATAATAATAATAATAATAATAATAATAACTTTGCTTTTATCTTTCTTTAAACGCAAATCTCTTTAAGTTGTTTGTTGCAGAAGAATGCTCTGAATTTATCGTTTGAACTTCCGTTCCTTCCGCTCGTACCGGTGGTAGTAGTAAAATGGACAATAAAAAGGACAAGATGAAATTAAAATTAAAGAAAAATATATGACATGGTTTTATTATGTTGGATGTTTTTATGTATTAGACATGTATTTTATATTTCGGACATGGTATTTTGTATTATTTTTTTATTTTGCCTGGGATTTTTCCCGATTTATGTCTCGGTTTATTTTTTAATTTTTTTTTCTTTTTTCTCGGTTTCGATCTTGGTCTCGGTTTGATAAAAAAAAACCAAGAAATTTTAGAACCGATACCAATACCAATACCAAAAAAATATCTCGAATTTTCAATAGAGAGACCAAAAATAACTAGTTTACCGGTTATCGGTACCGGTTTCACTCCTAGGTAAAATGACAATGAACTTTCCATATTTTATAAAATAAAATTTTCAGTCGTTTTATTCGACAAAGATACATTTAATGAACGTTCAGGTCCGAAGATAAGTAATTTTTCGGCTATCTTGGACTAAGATGGCCAAATTTTTTCGCTATATTGATCAACGACAACAAAAAAATTTGGCTATCTTCGAACAAGATAGCCGATCTCATTGTGAATATCTTTGCCGAAGATAATTAAAAACTTTGGACATCTGGGTATAAGATAGCCAAACAATTCGGCTATGTTCTGCCATGATAGCCTAATTTTTCAACTATCTATGTAAGAAATAGTTGAAAATTTGGCCTTTCTTCAACCCGCACCCAAAAAAGTTTTTTTTTTTTTTTCCTCTACGTAGTTACACATTTACCTTAATCAAAAGTGTATTATTGAAACTTAACAAAAATATATAATAAATGAGAAAACAACTTATCCAACTCATAACTCATAATTTTGGTGCGATATGAGTAATCCGAAATCCAAGTATCAACAAATACACAAATTTGTAGATGCAAACCAAATAAATTTGCAAAAAGGAGAGAAACTTAATGAAAATAAGTACATATAGAAGCAAGAGAGTGAAAACATTGATTGTGTATGAAATGCGCTAAAGTTGTAAATCAAAATTTGAAAAGGCTATTTTATCATATATGAAAACTTTAGTGTTATTTTTAACAAATTTCTCTATTATAAATGGTTTACCATTAAATATTAATGACTACATTTTCTTATGAAGCCAATAGTAATTTTATTACATTTTATTAGTGTACCGTTTAACTTAATTACTTATATAGATAATAAATTGATCTATTTAGAGATAGGCTGCGTTTGGCACGGCTAAATATATTTAGCCTTGTTTTTGTTTATAAAATAAACTTAACCGCTATTCAGGTGTTTCGCAAAATTGTTTTTCCAAAAAATACAAAATCGATTTTGAATTTTTGTACATGAATTGTAAAAGCTAGGATTCGTAGCTTTTGGTTTTTTCTAAAAACAAAAATACGGTTTTAGTCTATTTTAATCTTTTTAGCCTAAATAATTTTTACCAAACGCTAAAACAGTTTTTGTTACCAACAACAACTGTTTTATAAAAAATTTATCAAACACCTGCCAGTTTTTCTCAAAAATAATTTTCTTTTAAACTAAAATTAAAAACAATTTTTGAAAAAATTAAGCTGTGCTAAACTGGCCTATAAAAAGCTTAAATTTATCTCCCTATATAGCTAACCATGGTAAGAATAAGATTATTATAACTCAAGTCTAACCATGATGAAATTGTATCATAGTTTAGTATAATACAAAACACAAAATTTCAGAATATCAGGATTTACACGAGTATTAATTTGTCTTATTAGAATCGTGTACATAGCTTCTGACTGAAATAGGGCATTAGTAATGAGTACGGTTTAAAAAATTCATGGTATACTCGCGGTATACTTGCGGTAACTCTTTTTTGACATGATTACAGACGAAATCGTACTAATTAGTAGCGAAACCGTCTTGCCCGATATGGAGACGGAGAACTTGTCTCATATTTTTTTCAAACATTAATTAATTTTAATAAAAATAATATTTTCAGTTGAGCGAATAAAACCTTCACGGGTCATGTCTCGGGCGCGAGCAACTCAAACCTGCAGTGGTTGATGGGCGCGAGCTACCTCGCTCACCTGTGTTGGAGATAGTGGTAATCCAGAATGTGAATGAGTGGTCCTTTGGAGTAAATATTTTTTTATTAATGCAGAACAATGTAATTAATTAAATCAAATATCTATAAATCAATATAACTGGGATTCTGACGATACAATTAAATATCATAATTCAAGTCTTTTTTTTAAGGAATAATTCAAGTCTAACCATGGTAAACTTGTCATCATAGTTTACTGTTTTACAAATTAAGAAAGTAAACTTGTATCTTATTTATTGTAATACGATTTCAAAATTTATAATATCAGGATTTTCACGAGAATTAATTTTTCTTCGCATAGAGTAACCGACTCAATTGGCTCGTAACTAAAGAATGTGCATGAATGACATGTCTCTACATCCCACTCAATTGAAAACACCTTTCGTGTAATTATGTAATTATTTATTCCAGTTGTTTTATCGAATTGACGATTATTCTCACAGGTCAATACGAGTCTTTTCAGCATGCTTTTTCCTCACTCGCACGCTCTCTAAAAGAATTCTCGAGAGATCACCCATCCTAAAAATGATCAAGGCCAAGTATATCGTGTATGATCTCAAATATATCTTGTTCCTATGAATGAGCTACTAAAAAAAATATATCTTGTTGACATAGCTATTACAAATTAATTTTTTAAGCCTCTTCGACCATATAATCTCATACGTGTATGATCTCAAATAACATGTCGTCTCATACATGCACAGCCTCGGGAACATTCACTCAGCACATCCTAGGCGATGCGGGATTGCACAATTCACCTTTTTTTTTGCCCTCTCGGCTCACGAAATTGTACATCTTACCTTTTTAATACCCATATTTGGTGGGTTGGTTGTGACAGCCATATATCCCTACAAGAACGGGTCGAAACGGGTGTTGGGCTCGGAAACCCTCGCTCAACTGTGCTGGAGAATAGTGGTTATGCGGAATGTGCCCGAGGGACTTATGTGCATCTCACTAAAATGAGTCCTCTTGTGTAAATATCTCATTAATTCATAAGACTGTTACTAGTACAATACAATAAATTATCTACCAATTAATATAATTGGATTGTGACGATATAATTATCATATTAATTCAAGTCTATCGATGGTAAAGTTGTCATCGTAGTTTCTTAAAGTACAAGTTGAACGAAAACTTAGTTTAATAGTTTAGTAATACAAAAAAATGTTTTTAATACCAAGATTTACACGAGTAGTGATTTGTCTTATTAGAATCGTATTGAGTAACCGATTCAAATGGACAAACTAGTTATGAAGAATATGCATGCGTGACATTTTTGTGCATTCCACTCGCTCGAAAGACCATTCATGTAATTATTTTTAATTATAGTAGAAAATATTATAATTAAAACAATAATATAAATAATTATAATTGCTATTATTAGGACTTTTAATGCACAAATTTCCATTAACTCAATACTTGGTCTACGGTTCAAGCCCATGACAAATCTTTTAGTCGCGGGAGTAGTCACGGGTGGAGTTAACGAGGGTTTACTATCGTCTCGACTTTGATGAAGATGTATCATTGTCTCCAGCGATGCATGAGCTTTTTTAATCGATGTATTTCCTTCCCGGCAACGTCTTAGGCGCCGAGGGAGGGCCTGCAATAAAGAAAAGATTGATCATGCACCTCACTATAGCAAGGACGATTGGATCTACATTTATGAGCAGTTCTTCAAGGAGTGCGCGCTCTGGTTTCCTGTCCCAAAGCCCATACTCAGGCTCGTGTAGCAGATGGAAATTTCTCTGGCTCAATTGAGCCCGAATTCCTATAGGGTTATGTTAGCTTATCTAGTCCGATGTCATGAAGTGGGTCATCACTTGTCACTTCTTGATATGCTCAGGGTTCTTACGGTCAAGAAAAATTATCGGGCAGATGGTAGGTTCTAAATTTCAGTCAAGGGTCATAAAGGGGATTTTATTAAGGGTATTTCGAGCGAGGATGACAGGTGGCAAGATAAGTATTCTTTCTTTATCCTTTCCCGGGAGCTTTTGGTACGTGGACCGAATATGAGAATGTGTCGGCTCATGAGATTGGTAAATTTATAATTTTTTTCTTGCTCATGTATGTGTTTGTTCGGATTTTCACTTTTTTTTTTTCTTTTAGACTTCCAGATCGGAAAGGAAATAAAGTGAAATCATTGCCTCTCATTAGCGATTGGATGGCGAAGAACGAAGTTCTATTCCCAGGGTTGAGGCATAACTAGAAATATCTTACCGAGGATAGGTTCACTACTACGGGGGTTCGGTATCTCGGCCCGAATTACACTTTGAGGAGTAAGACCAGGACGAGGCCGAAGAAGTTGACGAAGAGCCAATCGACGGGGAAGGTATGGTTTCCTGGCAGGGCCTATTTTGAGCTCGGGTTGGATTTTTTTATTATTATTGGGAGCTTAATTTTCTAATGGGATTTTCCTTGCAGGTATGAGTTCCGAGCAATCGTATCGAGAGTTAAGGGCGCAACGGGCAGCTGCTAAGGCATCTGCCTCCAAGTGGAAGGAAACTGGGACTCAAGGGCATAGGAGCTCTTCTCATCCTGACCAGCCTGGTCGGTGTGGAAAGACTCCCGGGGTGAATGAGTCCGAGAGGGTGGTTCCTGACCAGCTCAGCTGGGAGTGCCAAGTCATTCCTCTGACGGAGGTTCCACCTGAGCAAACCCCAAAGGGAGCAACTCAGAGTGAAGTTGAGCGGGAGGCGTCTAGAGCTGTCTCCAAGAGGGACTTTGTCATTATTTCTGAAGAGGACTCTACTCGCAAGAGGCCGAAGGGGGACAAACCTACTCCGAAAGGGGTCAAGCCTTCTTATAAGGTGGCTCGTTCTGGCAACACCAAGTCTTCCAGCGAGGGTTAAAGTTCAAGGAAGTCTGGAGCTTCCCACAAGAAGATCGCGAGTCGGAACCGCGATTTGGCCAAGGATTATTCCGACCACTGGGTGGAGAATCCTACTTGTGAGGCTGTCCCTACCAAGGCCGGCGGCTCGGGTCCCCACAACAAAATCAGGAGAACTACAAAAGTGGCCTGGTACGGGGAGGACAGTCTTCACAAGGCTCCCACAAATGATGGGGGTGTGCGCCAATGACTTGGTGCTAAAAAATGAGGCAAGGTCAACGGCCCCAAGAAGAAGCTGGCCGCTAGTGAGGGCAAATGGGTGAAGACCAAGTTGGCGGAGAAAAAGAAGGAGCTTGCTCAGGTTAACTCCGAGCTTGAGAAGAGCTCTGGGGAGCTAGTGGGGTATAAAAGATAGGTTACCAAACTGAAGCGCCAGGAGAGCAAGAGGGATGCCAGGGTCAAGGCGCTGGAGATCACTGAGCAGGATCTTCATGAAAAACTCGCGAGTGCCTCCAACATTGTATCCGAGGCTCAAGCTAACAAGAACAAGGCCATTGGGATGCTCAGTGCTTCGGACTCCGCATTGAGCCGAGCCGAAAAACAACCTGAACGAGGCGCGTGAAGAGCTGGCTATGCTAAAGGTGGAGCACCACCGCATTCTCGAAGCGTTGTCCGAGGCCAGGGAGGAATTTTATGCCGAGAAGGCGGTGACCAGGGCTATCCAAAACAAGTACCGAGAGTGGGTGACCCAGAGGGATGCTGTAATTGCTCAATACAAGAAGTTCATTTATGACACCAAGATCCTTAAAATGGTTCAAAGTAACATGGAGATCATCAGTGAGATCCTCGAGGGCAAGCTCACTGATTTCCAAGGTGAGCTGGATATCCTCACAAACGAGAAATCCACTAACGGGGGTGTCTTGGTCGGACAATCGACGCCTTTGGTGGATTCTCCAGCTGTCTCCCCTGAACAAGATCGGATGGAGGGTGCTGATGTTGCAGATCAGGAAGAACACCAGATAGACCACCCGACCAACGCCATATCTGCCCGTGGTTAGGGTTCCTTTCGCTTAAAACATATATATATATATATGGTGCCTTGCTTTATTTCTTGGAATTTTTTTCTTTCGCTGATTATGATGATACAGGCTGAAACTATTGTTTAATGACTTAGTATAAAAATAGGTAATCGACCACGGACTAGAATCCCCGTGAAAAGTAAAAAACAAGTCAATTTTTTGGAAATAATACTTGCGAGGGGTTCGATACCCCAGCCCGAAAATATGAAGAAAATAAATAGAGTTAACTACGCTACCTATTGAGGTAAGGCTTGGGCCTAGCAGTGGAGAGTCGCTTGCTGAGTTGAGAATTGGGTATTGTACTCGAACAGAGTATGTAACTCATAAAGAGAGAGTTTGATACTCGAGTAGAGTATGTTACTCTTAGAGGTAGGGTTTGGTACCCGGTTAGAGTATATAACTTGTAAAAGGTAGGGTTGGATACCCGAGTAGAGTAAGTTGCTCTTAGCGATAGGGTCTGATAGAGTCTGTTACTCTTGAGAATAGGGTCTGGTACCCGGAAAACTACCAGGACTAGTGTTCTGGACTTAGGCGAATAAATTCGGTGATGATAAATGTAACTTGTTCTGCTCGCGGAGATTTCCATTACTATATTTTATGCGAGCAGGATATAACTAAATTTTGTTTGAATTGTTTAAATTATATGTATGATTCAACTAAGCTTTCAAAACTATAGATGACATGTTTTTTTTATTGTTAATAGTAAAACGGTTCCGTGGTAAATAAAGTTACTTACTTGTATTAGAGTGTCCTTTGGATAGAGCTCTGGTGGTTTGTTGTAGCTGCGATCATTCGTTGTTCGGGGTTTAGTCTCGTTTTTTTCCTGTATATGGAATATATTAGTTGTAGGTCTGTAGGAGTTGGGTATGCCATTTTTAGTTGGACTGCCTACGTACCCGTATTCTGAGGATCAAGCTATTGGGTAGTTCATGGGAGGTCGTTTTTGACCTATTAGGTTTAGTATTTTCTTAGGTGCATTGCATTCCAGCTTCGCAGGACTCGATCCGTCCGGGGTAGAGTTTGTAGACACCAAGTTTTACTACTTCGCTGACGATGAAGGGTCCTTCCTAGGTAGCCCCCAATTTACCTTGGCGGTGTTCTGGAGAACCCTTCTGAGGACCAGTTCCCCGGTGATGAACTTGCGATGCCTAGCCTTGGAATTGTAGTACCTAGCTATCGAATTTTGATAGTTACACTATCCAAATTAGGGCTTGTTAGCATCGTTCATCTGCGTGGTCAAGCTAGTCTTGCCTCATTTCATAGTTGATTTCCGAGTTGAGGGGAGCATATTATCTTTTAAGACTGGGAGCTTGTATCTCAGCAGGTATGATTGCTTCAGTTCCATATACCATCGAGAAATGGGTTTTGCATGTTGCTCTTCGCGGAGTGGTCTTGTATGACCATAGAACGCCGATGAGCTCATCAGCCGATCGTCATTCTTGATGCCAACAAGACTAGTTCGGTTAGAAACTTCCGCTTGGCCATTCCCTTGTGGATATCTAGGGGTGGATGTGTTTTGGGAAATCATTCAGTTAAAGAAAAAATCCTGGAATCTGTTTGACACGAACAAAGGTTAGTTGTCAGCAATGATTTTTTAGGCAATCAAGAACGACTGATGATGTTTTTCCACACGTAGTGTTCCACATACGAGTCTTTAATGTTGGCGTAGGACTCAACTTCCACCCATTTCGAGAAATAGTCCGTCACGACTAATAGGAATCTCTTCCCAGTTGGTGCCATGGGAAAATGTCCTACTATGTCCATAAACCATTTCATATGGGTAGGGTACCAAGACCGATGAAAACTTCTTTGTTGGGAAATGAATGGACGACGAATTCCGTTAACATTTGTGACATCGTTTGGCGTGAACTTCCGCGTCTGTCAACATAGTTAGCCAGACGAAGCCATGCCTTTTTTCTATGTTGGAGAGTGATCTCCCGCCGGAATGATTTCCGCATTCTGTGTTATGGATTTTATGTAATACGATCTTGGCTTTGGTCTTCCCGAAACATCTTAGGTAGGGGCCGGAGTATCTTTGTTTGTAAAATTTTCCATTTATTAGGCAGAATATGGCACTCTGGATACGGAGTTTCCGGGCCTTCTGTATATTCTTAGATTTTTCCACCGGTATTATCCGCATTGTCTCGTGGTCCAAATGGATTCCAGTCCGCTAGAGCATTGGGTAATTAGATTCTTGACTACTGCCAGATATTTTTTCATGCAATCGTCTCTTGTTGAATACTCGCCACTGGTTTGAATAGTTACAAGTTTTGAGTTCCAATGGGCTCTAATTTTCTTGGCCCATACTCCGTTTGATAGTTTTTACCCTGGTATCAGTGCCTCGTATTCCGTCTCGTTGTTTGTAGCATGAAATCTTAATTTGCAAGATTGTTCCATGACCTATCCTGCCGGGGATATCAGGCGTATTCCTATATTGGATCCGCCCATATTTGATGTCCCGTCTACTTCGAGATGCCATTCTTCGTTCCTTTTTATCCCGTTGGGAACATCGTTCCTAGGGCCCTTGTAAGGGGATAGCTAGCCGCTCCTCTATTAGAATGGGTGCGTCACGGGCCTTGGTACATTCATGGACGACCAGAATTTTGTCTTTAGATCCTCATGCTCGTCATCATGCTTGATCCAGTTGGAGGCACGATGAATCACGTCCTCTATTGAGGTATAACGGTTGAATGCTCGTTGACATCCCGATTTGCCATTCCCATAACGATTTTGAATGCTCTCAGGTGCACCTTTGGGTTAGTGGTACCGTCGTACTTGGGCAAGTGATCTGCCCGCCCTTTCTTAGGCGCATGATCGTAATTTCAGAAGAGAACAGAGTCTTCCTCGACTCTTTGACCATATGCTCAATCTTAGGGGCGGCGGACACTGCACTGTGTACTCGGGAATTCACTTGGGAAATTTCCTCTCCTAACTTCCTCATAGTGCATTTTAGAGCGTACAACTCGGAGTTGTTTTGGGAAGAATGCTCAGCTCGGGAGTGCTTGGGATACGAGCCGGTCTTTCTATTCGTTTGTTGGGGAGGAAAGTTGTTCAGTCCGTTGGGGGTGGAGTAGTTTAGATCTTTTTCCTATGACGGGGTTGAGATCTGGACTCTAGGAGGGCAAGTGAGAGACTGTTGGTAGGGCGTGCCCTGCCTGTAATCAAGCTGGTTCGTTCTAGACAAGGGAGTCGTAACTGGGGAACTCTCGTGGTCGGCGGTAGAGGTGGTGTACCAGGAGGCGTGCCACTTGGAAGAGGTGGTTGATTTACTCTCCGGGCGCAGGGATGGTTAGGATCCTGGAAGTCAAAGTGGATCGCATCGACTCTCTTTTGATTCCTTTGCTCAAACGTCTGGCCGGGCGGGCCTGGCCGCTCATGAGGAACTCAATTTGTCTCTTGAGCTCTTTATTTTTGGCCGCCCTTTCTTGTAGTTGGGTTCTCAGAGCTCGTCCCTCGGCGTCTTGGTCAATATTTTCCTCCGCGGGAACATTAACAACGAGATTCTCTTCTAAACTCAGGTTGTGTCTAGTATGACAAAGTTAGCGATATCAAAGTTTCCCACAGACATCGCCAAATTGTTGACATGGTTTCACACACCAACAGTCACAAAAATGTGTATGGGATTTCGATTTGAATTAGCTAAGAGATTGTGGATCTTGACCTCAACGTTGTCAATACTATGACGGTGATAAACAAATGAAAGCGATAAAAACACATTGGGGTTTTTAGAGAGGTTCGTCCCGGAGCGGTAGTTGACTACGTCCTCTATAGTTTCTAGTAGAGTAATATAGAATGTTTGTTCCTTAGTTCATAATAAATAAATTTGAAATGTCTGTGACCTGATTAACTGGGTGGGAGCCCATTAATCGTATAAGGGCATTTATGTGACTAAGTGACAATCCTATTCTTGATTATGTGTGTGTCACCCTCACTAGAAGTGCATTAAGTATGAAGCGTCTTCATGCTATACTGGAACTGACATAAACTCCGGAAGTTATCATATAAGACTGTCATTGATAACTTGGAGTTGAGTCACTAGTAGATGATTAAATGGATATTCGATCTAAGTCCTGAGTTGATGGCTTGATTGTTCTTTTATTTAACCGTTAAAGAACACAAGATATTACCATTGTTCCCAACACTATTATTTTGCGAACATGATAGTCAGCAGTAAGTGTAGCTTGGTCATAGACATGGGCATCACACAGCTCTCTTCAAAGTCATGATGATTCCCTTGATTTTCGGTGGTGACAAGTGAGAAATACCCGTGCGCAACTTATGAATCGAAACCATAAGTTGGTTACTCATGATATTACTGACTGAGTCAAAAGATAAAAAAGCAATGAGAGGCAAAACGGTAAAAATCGCCTGCTCATGTGTGGAATCAAGTGAAAGACCAATAACCCAAATTTGATTGTATCAATGGAAACCCTGGTGTAATAAAGGGAATAATATACACTGTATCACTAAAGAGTGCAGCCTCGGGTCTATAGTGGAATTACACCGAGGTTTGATGAACATCCTAGCAGTTCCTAGGAGCTTAAGAGGTAAGGGTCCATGGTCCGCAGGATAGCTTCGTAACAGATGATACGTACATGATAGGAAATTTTTTGAGATGTCTTATCATTTGACAAGATTTATAAAACGGAATTCTTGACAGACATCAGATAGTTTTATCAGTAACGTGGTAAAAGTACCATATCTTGATAACCAAAATTAATTAAAAAAATAAGTAGAATTTAGATTTTCTGTAAACAAAAAAGTTGTTGGAAATTAAATTCTAAGAAACTTTGCTTTTAAAACCGAATCGTTTTGTAATAGCCAAAATTTTACACCAATGTATAAAGGGTTTATTTTCCTATAATTTTCTACGTGTCTATTTGTTACCACGATTAGTCACTAAGCAAGGTGTCACCTCCTCTTTTCTCTTCCCCATTCTCATGGACCTAATCTCTTTCATCTTTCTTTTCCATTCTCTTTCCTTTAACCATCTCCCCTCCATAGATCAAAACCCTCTTATGTCACTTCTTTGCCTGCCAACCTAAGTCCCCTCTTTCTCTTTAGTTCTTCATCAAACAATTTATGGTGGCACTATCTGTATGTGGAATCCTGGTGCAAGAGCTTCAATAAGGGTTGTTCAAGATCTTCTCCCCTCACACTCTACGTCTTGGTTTTTAGGTACTTTCAAACTAATTATTCCTTAAGTAAATGCTTGCTAGTTATGGAATTAGTATTCATCGATTTTCAGTATATAGGGTATTGGGTTCCCTATTTCTATATTGATGATCTTTTATATAAGGAATTATGAGGTTCAAATCTTTTCCGATGAAATTCTATAAGCTTAGATAATTAAAAAAAATTATTGTAATTGACGTAAATCCGGGTGTTTTCGCTTTAGTACTTGGGTTCAACCCTTTGAAGTAGGTTGAAACCTTTTCACTATGAATTAGGAGGAATTTAGATAGCTATTTTAATCTCTTTTTGCATACATAATCTATTCCTATATGCATAAGTATGGGGTTACATATGTATGGGTACTTGTTCGAAGGGATTATGTGATTGAATTTGAACTTTGCTTTAAAAAAAAAGTTTTATTTGTCTAAAATAATATATATGATAGTACAGATACATTTATATTTTTTTTAAATGGAGCCTTATACTTGGATCAATTAATTTGAAGAGGATTAAAAATTATTTTGTCATTTTCTAATTTTTGGGACCTTAATTATTATAAGGTTGTGTTTATATAGACGTGCATATAGGAAAATTAGGTTTGTATGATGCAAGTTATGCCTTGTCTGGGGAAATATAATTTTAGGTACATGGGTCTATATGCATATAGTTATAGAAGATATATATATATCATATATAAAATAATTATAGCACTTTGAATATCATAAGAGATAATTCTTATGATAATCGAATATGTTATATGATAAATTATGTATACATTATGCTAGCCATAGCACTATTATATGCATAGTAAAACTGAAGAATTAAAACTGAGGAAATATATTAGGTGTAAGCTTATGGTGTGCATTGTCACTAATGTTGACTTTAGCCTTATGAGACACACAGATACTTTAAGGAAGGCAAGAGATATAGTTATGTATATGTCTGTGTGTACTTGTTCAAGCTGCATGTGTATATCTTGGAATCAAGGTCTATGGTAATTAAACTCTATGAAAATCGCCATTTTCCTTTAACATTGTGTTAGGAATTAAGTATATGTATATAAATGATTGGAGTTAGTATATTGTAGTATTAAGGTTTTCAAGTAAAGAATAGTGAGCCTCTTAGAAGAAATATAATATGATTACAATCTTAATGTAATCAAGGAATTGATATTTAAAAATTTAAATATCAGGTGACTTTGTTCTCAGCGGATGTATCGTACCGTGTAGTAGAGAATCGTAAGCCTTAAGGTACGTAAAAGTACTCCCTACAGCACAACACAACACAACATAACACTAATAAAGTATGATCACGTGCTTCTGTGTGGTGTGAAATACGTGTTTGCGCAACTTGTGTGCTAGTTTGCATATTTTAAATGTCTACTTTTAAATCATTCATGCATATATTGCTATAGTAAAACAAGAAATTTGAATAACATGTTTTTAAAATTAAATAGCGCCGTACCGAGACGGTTAGTCTCATCGTGTTGATGTGCCGGGACGATTAGTCTCTTGAGGTACATTGTACACGAAGCCACCGATTGTACCGAGACAGGTAGTCTTAGAAAAGGTACGTCGGAAGTGATTCGCCTCGGGCTGACTTGGTTAGGGTCGCGCCCTAGTCCCCCGTAGGCTTTATAGGCTGAAAGCATTTCGGTGTGAACTGTGTAATTTATTTTTGAGTAATAAAAACCTTTTACTTACTGAGCGTTAACTCACCTTTGTAGTTTGTGTTGTAGACTCAGGGAAGAGGTGCAAAGACGCTTAACTTCGGGTGGAGCAAGATTGACAGTGCAGTGTATACGGTGCATACAGCGAACGACTCGGTCCGAGACTAACCTTTATGAGATTTTGTTGTATTATTATTTTTGAAAACCCAGGAGCTTCGTTTTTTTTTTCTTTTAATGACACCTTGTAAATGTCGTTCCGGTCATGGTTATAATGATGTTTTCTTTTAAAACTCTTCAAAGTGTTTTAAAAATGATATAATCGCGCTATATTTAAATGGTTTTATATTTTCTTTTACGGAGTATCAATTATTTTAAAAATGACCGGAACTTATGATGAGATAAATAGAGGTTAATGGTCCCTCGGAATATAGGGCGTTACAGAGTGGTATCAGAGCAAGGTTCGCCTATCGTCTTCGTATACACCCGCTAGCTGATATTGATCTACCCGCAAGTAAGTGACGTTGTTTCTTATTTCCTTTAACTAACCGGTTATAAGTACATATATATGTGCAGATTATGCATCCATCTTCATCCCATCCCCCTCCGACGGGAGATGCTGGCGCACGGGCAAATGATTTCCAAACACTGCTTTTACATGTCGAGGCTAATAATGGGAATCAGATGCCGATGCGTCCTGTTCATGATTCCATAATTGCTTACAGACAATGCCGCCTGATGTATTTTCAAGGGCCACGTACACGGGTGGCTAGGTTTCTTCATTATTATGAGAGTAGTCTGAGATCGTTGAGGATCCCAGAATCTCAGCATGCGGAGATTGTGACTTTACATCTTTGTGGTGTTGCTCTGAGATGGTGGAATTCTTTGGGCGTAAATCCCGAGGAAATGTCATGGAACCTTTTTAAGAAACTGATCTTTAAAGGGTCCAATTTGAATGCAATGAGGCTGCAGTTCGCTCGTCGGTTTCGTAACTGGAATCCAATTCCACGCGAAACTATGTTGCAAGACAACGATCGATTCACTCTCGAGTTTATGAATGAGTGTCCGTATTTCTTTCCAGAGGATTACGTGGTTTCACTTTATTGGTAGGGCTTAACTGCTCATATCAGATGTCTCTTCTGGTCACATATGACCTACTAGAATATAAATATTATGATGTATGAGGCTGTATCAGTGGAGCTTTGGTATCATAGAGAGCTAAACCTAGCGGTGGTTAATCCGAAAGCGAATCCGGAAGAAAAAGACTTAGAAGAAGATTCTGAAGATGAACCGGAAGAAGAGCACGAAGCGGAACAAGCAGAACCAGAAGAAGTCCGCGAAGTGGAACTAGGAGAACATGATGAAGAGCCTGAAGGAGAACCGGGACAAGAGCCAGAAGAAGAAGAGTATGAAGACGGCTCGATTTCAAGATATAAAAAATAACAGGGAAAAAACGAGGAGACAATGAGGTCCTACTCGTAGTCTTAACCGTGACTTAGAGCAGGCGAGTAAAAATATCCCAGCAAGGTTGTAGCGGGCCTTCAACGCCAAGTATATGAGCAGGCCGTACGAATTCGAGGGCTTATGGAGCAGTTAAATGCCCGAAACGAAGAGCAGGGTAACGAAAATGAAAAGGCAGCTGAGTTGATGGAAGAACACGTAGTATGCGAAGAAGAACAAGAAGGAGAGAAAGTTGATCTTCGTTAAAATGCCAGAGCCCATAAAAAACCTTTGTACGAAAGGTTCCATCGAATGCGGTCTCCTGAATTTGGGGGAACCTCGTGGCACAAGAGTGGTTGTCGGATATCCAAGTCATTTATTACTTTCATGGAACTTCCAGACCGGGAAAGGATCCTTTGCACCTCCTTTGTACTTAAATTCAAAGCCAAATACTGGTGCGTTACTGATAAGCGGAGAAGGAATGTGGAACTCATGAGGTGGCAGGACTTCGTGCAAGGGTTCAATGCAAAGTTCTATAATCCCGCAGCTATGAAGACGCAATTCGATGAATTTAATAGCGTAAAGCAAAGGAACTTAAGCGTTTCAGAAGCAGTACGCAAGTTTGATAAACTCGCACGATTGTGCCTAGATTTGGTGCCTACCGAGCGTAAAAGAGTGCGACGAATGATGAACCTGTTTCGTGGTGAGATAGCACTTCAGGTGGATAGCGAGGGATCTCCGCTAATTACTCTTGGGGATTGCGTTGATCGAGCCCTTCATGCTGAATACCACCTGGGTCAGACCAAACAGGAGCGCGTGAGGGCCTTTGAGGCTCATAAGGCAAAGGTGCAAGGAGAGCTTGGGGAACCCAGCCAAGGAAGAAACCCTAATTACAACAGAGACAGAAACATCTCGATCGATGCCCAAAGCTGGAAAAGGAGGATGGAGTCAGGAAGTGAGGCCTCGTTTAAAAAGCACCAAGGGAACCGTCAAAATTTCAAAAGAAATGTGGAGTTTCCCACATGCTTTAAATGCGGAAAAAAAGAAGAAAAACACTCAGGGGCGTGCAAGCCAAGGGGTGTCACATGCTTCTCATGCCGAGGACAAGGCCATTTTTGCTAATTGGTTCCCTAATAAGTTAAATAACAACAATCACGAGATGATCAATGTATCTTGCAACAATCAGGGTCGACTTGAAGCTCCACCGCTCAAGACCAATGCTCGAGTTTTTGCTCTAACGCAGGGGGGATGTTAATGCTGGAACTTCCAATGTGTTTACAGGTCAGCTTCTTGTTACCAAAGTTCTTGTTTCGGTATTGTTTGGCTCTGGTGCCACCCATTCATTCGTCTCGCAAAAAGTTTTCAGAAAAATTTAATAGGCCTAAAGATGTGTTAGGAAATACTTCCTCTGTAGCTTTGCCCTCTAGAGAAGTAATGATTTCTTCACGCTGGTACCATAGGGTACTTGTTAATAACACTAATAGATAATTGTCGGCTGATTTGGTTGTTCTCGAGATGCATGACTATGATGTCATTCTCGGGATGGATTTCCTTGAAACATATGACGCTGCAATCTTTTACAGGTAAAGTCGTTTTTCGTCCCATAAGAGAACCGAAACTTGAATTTATAGGGCAACCCTCAAAAAGAAGGCCAAAGATATTGATATCGGCTATGAGTGCTCAACGAATGTTGAGTAATGGGTATTCTGGCTATTTCGCTCAAGTTGTAGATACGACAAAAGAGGAAAAAGAAGATACTCAATTACAAGATGTTCCAGTTGTTTGCAAATACCCAAAAGTATTTCTCGAAGACCTACCGGGATTGCCTCCAGACCGGGCGATGGAGTTTGAGATTGAAGTTCTTCCCGGGACAACTCCTATTACCAAAGCGCTCTATAGGATGGCTCCGGCGGAGTTGAAGGAATTATAGATTCAGCTTCAAGATCTTCTTGATAAGGGAATAATCTGTAAAGTCACTCGCCTTGGGGAGCTCTAGTTCTTTTGTGAAAAAGGACGGGTATCTTCGCATGTCAATTGACTAGCGGGTACTTAATAAAGTAACCGTGAAAATATGTATCAACTTCCAAGGATAGATGACCTCTTCGATCAATTACGTGGGGTAACGGAGTTTTCAAAGATTGATTTATGATCTAGATATCATCAATTAAAGGTCAAAGGAAGTGATGTACCAAAGACTGCCTTTCGGACTCGATACGACCAATATGAATTTTTGGTCATGTCGTTCGGCTTAACTAATGCTCCCGCAGATTTCATAGTACTTATGAATCATGTCTTTAGTGACTATTTAGATAAGTTTGTCAGTGTTTATATTGATGACATCCTTATTTATTCAAAAACTAAAGAGGAACACAAAGAGAACTTACGAATGGCCTTAAAAGGTTTTAAGGGACCACAAACTTTATGCAAAATTCCGTAAATGTGAGTTTTGTCTAGATCTTGTGGCTTTTCTTGGTCACGTGATTTCAGCTGAAGGTGTCTCGGTGAATCCCGCTAAAGTTCAAGCCATTAACGAGTGGGTTCAACCAACAACTTCCACCGAAGTAAGAAGTTTCTTTGGATTGACTGGTTATTATCGACGATTCGTGGAATGATTTTCAAAGTTAGCTAGCCCACTCACAGCCCTCACTCGGAAAAATAAGAAATTTGAATGGTCAAGCAAGTATGAAAAGTATCCAAGTACTCAAGAAACGCCTTACAACGGCTCCTATTCTTACTGTGCCTTCTAGTAAGAACAGATTCGATATCTATTGTGATGCGTCAAAGATTGGACTAGGCGCAGTCCTTATGCAAAACAAAAAGGTCATTGCTTATGCATCACGACAATTAAAAGTCTATGAATGGAACTATCCTACTCATGAGTTGGAGTTAGCGTCAGTGGTGTTCGCTCTAAAGATTTGGCGACACTATCTCTTTGGAGTTCACTACAATATTTTTACGGATCATAAGAGCTTAAAATATTTCTTCACCAAAAAAGAGTTGAATATGAGACAGAGAAGATGGCTAGAACTCGTGAAAGATTATGATTGCGAAATCCAGTACCACCTGGGGAAGGCCAATAAGGTGGCCGACGCGTTGAGCAGAAAGTCAGCAGCCACGCTTGCGTCATTGGATTCACTGTCCCAACAACTCTAAAAAGATATTTGCATATTCGGGCTAGAGGTATGTAATGGTAAGCTAGCAACACTAACCCTGTCTCCAAGTATCATTAATGATATCAAAGCGTCTCAGGATTCACATGAGACGTTGTCCAAAATTAAAGAGGCAACCTTGTCAGGGAACCGTCCTGACTTCAGTATATCGGCCAATCGGACTCTCATGTTCAAGGGGAGGATTTGTATTCCAAAAAAATGCTAAGCTGAGGAACCATATTCTCTTTGAAGCACACAAGACACCATACTCGATACATCCAGGAACCACAAGGATGTACAAAGACTTAAAACAGAAATTCTGGTGGGTAGGAATGAAGAAAGATGTCTATAGCTTCGTACAACGGTGCTTGACTTGTCAAAAATTGAAGGCGGAACATCAGCGGCCAACTGAAGAGCTTCAACCCCTAGAAATACTAGAATGGAAGTGGGAGTATATGTCGATGGACTTCATTGTAGGATTGCCTAACACGACAGGTGAGCATAACGCAATTTGGGTAACTCTGGATAGGTTAACAAAGTCCGCCCATTTCTTGCCTATTAAGATCACAATTACGTTAGATTAGTTGGCTGAATTATATGTCAAGGAGATCGTACGTCTACATAGGATCCCAACTTCCATTTTCTTTGATCGACACTCGTTTTACGTCACAATTCTGGAAGAGTGTGCAAAAAGAGTTAGGTACGAAGTTGAAGTTTAGTACAACCTTCCACCCGCAGACTGACGGTCAAACCAAGCGAACGAAACTGATTCTAAAAGATATACTTCGAGCATGTGTTTTATATTTCAAAGGTTCATGGAGTAAATATTTACCCTTAATTGAGTTCGCCTATAATAATAGCTATCAGTCTACAATCAAAATGGCTCCTTATGAGGCTTTATATGGAAGGAAATGCCAATCTCCAATCCATTGGTACGAAGCCGGTGAAAGTAAAATATTTAGCTATGACTTTGTCGAACAGGCTACCAAAGTTATTATGTTAATCCATCAACGTATGGAAGCGGCACAAGCTCGACAAAAAAGTTATGCCGATCTACGAAGGAGACCACTAGAATTTGAATTGGGCGATGGCGTTTTCACTAAATTTACGCCCATGAAGGGGCTTAAGTGATTCGGTAGAAAAGGAAAATTAAGCCCAAGATACATCGGCCTGTATGAGATTTTGGAGCGCGTTGGCAAGGCTTCCTATAAACTTGCGCTCTCGCCAGATTTATTGGACCCATGAGATCATGCATCGATGTTGCGGAAGTATATATTGGACCCATCTCACATCCTTGAACGAGAGCCTATAATGGTAAGAGAAGATTTGTCATAAAAAGAAAGACCAATTAAAAAAAGATATAATCGCGCTATATTTAAATGGTTTTATATTTTCTTTTATGGAGTATCAAGTATTTTAAAAATGACCGGAACTTATGATGAGATAAATAGAGGTTAAGGGTCCCTCGGAATAGAGGGCGTTACACGTTTCAACGTACGGTTTGTGATTTAGAGAATTTTTAAGTTTGTGATCGTTTTGGTAAACTATGAAATTAAATCACATGTCACGAATTTAAATGATGGTGTGGCACCATGAAATTTGAATGTGTGATATTGAGATCATAGGATATTAATATAATTTAATTATGATAAGGATATAATTTTTGTTTGATCAATTAGATTGGTTTAAGATTTATCTCAACCCCTGCATCAAGATAATTATTTTTTTGAATTATATCTATATAGATGTATATATTAGATATATTCGAATTTTATAAAAAAGTAGATAATTTTGGATTTTAATTTACCAAGTCTTTCTTATTTAAATAAATTCTTAATTAATTATATCCGTTGTATATAGATAAGATTAAATCTAGGCCATTGTATTGAAATAATTTATATTTAATGTGTATAATTCGAAATATAGGGAGGGAATTTCTCCAATTCGGTTACAGTCTGAGCCTATTAAAAGGGAGTTCATTCTACACATTTTTTATAGCTTTCCTGAGAGAAAAAATTCGAACTCTCCCTCTCGTATATGGTCTGCAAATTTTTTCTTTGACCTCTCTCTCTGGTTCGGCTTATGAAACTTAGTTCTCCGGAAGCTTAAAAAGAACCATCATTTAAAGTTTGCGGCTTAGTCCTACAGGCGAAGCCCACGCGTTGGTATGAGTATTCAAGGAGAATATGCCGGAAGATCACGGGTGTTTCCCTCAGCACCGGCGGAGCTTTGCGATGTTCAGAATGCGTACACGGAAGTCAACAGCTGAAGTACGGCCTTATGCTTTGGGTTGATAAATGCGACCATTTACTTCTTTCTATTTATTTCCTATAGACTAAATTATTAATAATGATTTATTAATATTAAATTGTCTAATACTTATCAGATCTTGTGAAATGGTTATCATCCAATAACCGGACTATTGGTCGGTTATCAAGTTTTTCCGCTTAAAATAATTTTTAAATGTTACCCGGACGGTTCAGAGGCATATTTTGCGATAATATTTTCGGGTCTTGAGGCGTGATCCCCAACAAAATCTGCTTGAGGCAAGCTTTAGGATTTCGGGATGATGGGTCTTGTTTGGCATGGGCCATGTTCGAAATTACCTTGGGCTTTTGTTTGCATATTTCAGGAGCCCATTTCGTGTATTAATATTTAATTACATTCATAACTTTGGTCTTAAATTACTTGGACTGTAAGTTTAATTAATGACCTTATCGTTCCGATTTCGAGCGAATTTACACTTCATCAATGGTCTTGATTAAATCTTATCTTAATCCAAGGGATATAATTTATTAGGGATTTAATAAAAAAGAAAAACTTGGGAAAATAAAAAATCAATCCTATCCACTTATTTATTCAAAATCGAATATATATATATATATATAATTAATTTCAAAAATTAATATCTAGATCCAACGGTTGAAATAAATCTTAAAGCGATCTAATGGACCAAATTGATTTAGGAAAAAATAGAATACCTCAAGACTTAGTAAAAGCCCTAATAAGATTTTATCCAAACCATTTATTCAAAAATTATAAATTATATTTTATTATTAATTAATTTCCAATCCGATAGTATAAATTAAATCTTACACCGATCCAACAGATATAATTAATTAGGCTAATTCAACAACCCTAAGCTTGGTCCCCCAAGCTATCAATTTCAATTGTTGATATTAAATTCTAACCTATCCAAGGGATTAAATTTATTTTAGGATTTTTCTCAATGCCTTAACTTTAGGTACTTGCGCCGTAAATATGAAAAGATCAAGTCTAATGATTCGAATGAGTTACTGTTCCATATTCAAGGGCTGCCATCGATTTTACACATGTATATATATATTTTTTATTTAGTTATATAAATCTATTAATTATTAATTAATTATTAATAAAGATATTAATATTTAAATCCAAATAGTTAAATTATACTAATATCGACTGATCTCAATATCAAACATTTAAAAATGTCATGGTGCAACACCATCATTTAAATTCATAACACGTGATAGAATTTCATAGTTTAGCGAAACAATCATAAACTTATAAATTCTCTAAATCACAAAACGTAAGTTGAAACAAATCGGTTCCAAAATCAAAGCTTCTTAGAATTTAATTTGGAACAACTGTTGAGAGAAAATCAAATTCTACTTTCTTTTCTCAGTTAATATCAGTTACCAAGATATGGTATTTTCCACGCTATTGATAAAACAATGTAATGTCTAACACATACTTTAGTTTTATAAATCTTGCCAAATGATTAAACATCTCAAAATATTTATATCACGTACGTATCATTCATTACGAAGCTATCCTGGGACCATGGACCAGTATCACTTAAGCTCCAACAAACTGCTAGGGTATTAGTTTAACCTCGGTGTAATTCCAATATAAAATCGAGGCTACACTCTTTAGTGATAAAATATATATTATTCGTGTATAACAACAAGGTCTCCATTGATACAATCAAATTCGGGTTATTGATCTTTTACTTGATGATGCACACATGAGATGACGATTTTTACTGTTTTGCCTCTCATTGCATTTTCCTCCTTGACTGAGCCAGTAATGCTATGAGTAACCAACTTATGGTTTCGATTCATAAGTTGCACACGGGTACCTCTCACTTGTCACCACCGATAACCAAGGGAATCATCATGACTCTTAAGAGAGTTGTGTTATGCCCATGTCTATGACCAAGCTACCTTTATTATTTACTATCATGTTCCCAAAATAATAGTGTTGGGAACAACAGTAACAATATGTTAATTAACAGCTAAATCAAAGATTAATCAAGTCAACAAATCAAACTCAAGATCGCTCAGGACTTAGATTGACTATCCATTTTATCATCTCTTAGTGACTCAACTCCAAGTTATTAGTGACGGTCTTATATGATAACTTCCGGAGTTTAAGTTAGTTCCACTCCGATATGAAGAAACTTCATACTTTATGCACTCTTAGTGAGTATGACACACACTTAATCCATAATAGGTTTATATCACTTAGTCACATTAAAGACCTTATTTGATTAATGGGCTACCACCCAACTAATCACGTTATATACATTTTAAGTTCATTTATAATGCTTATTAGTTCTTCCTCACATTAACTCGGTTGTGATAATAATAACATAATTGCATCCTTTATGAGCTAAGGAACAAACATTCTATATTACTATACAATAAACTATAATAAGATTACAAATAAGCATCATCTTTTAGTCAACGACTTGTCATTATTTTTTACAAATATGATAAAACAGTTTGTTTAAGGACACATGTCCAACGACATTCCTTTGGCATGGTTTTTTGCACGCCCGTTTTTAAGCGGTTCGACATGCCTTTGGCATGAGACATTGCATGTGAACAACTACAAAATATCACTATATCTTAGTTTATAAATAACTTGTATATTTATATTTTCTATAAGTTATAGGTATAAATCTTTTTTTTATACATATATAGCTATAACCTATCAGTATGACGTCTTATTATTATATCTTATAGTTTTTTATGTCTTATGGTGATAAATATGTAATTTTAACCTACATAAATAAAATTTGAACTACTCATAATTATTTTCCAATTTTTTTGTCAATAGTTTTGTCTCCATGCGGCATGCTCGTGAAAATTATACGGCATGCTCTTTTTCCGACTTTTCCGTGAATATTTATGTCGGCATGCGGTATACTCGTAAAATAGATTGAGAGAAAATGAACATTACAGTTCATTATAGCACAAATTAATAATGTAAACTATGAACATAACATCGCCGATTATTTTCTAGTCTTTATTTGTTTATCATTTAACATTATGTTGATCTTATCAACTTAATTTACTTTTATTAAAATTTTAGTCAATAAATAACCAATAAATGTTCTAATAAATAGTAAGTTTAATCTCTTGTGGAGGGAATATGAAACTTCCCACATTGGTTAAATATAAAACATTCATGATGTGATATCAACATGTGGCGTTGTGAAAGGTGTTCCACATGGACGTGAGGTGGCCATACTATACTACCAAACACTATCACATCAACACCCTCGCAGGAATTGTCGCCAACTTAGGCTCGGGATTCGATGCGTGAGCGTAGAAACGCACTTGAGGCACTTGAGCACGTGGCATCGAGGCGAGCGGCGTATGCTCCGGTCTCGGACTATCTGACGGGGATTCTCATATATTCGATAAACATAGTTCTTGTTTACGTTTGTACTTTTGCTTCGTTTTGTGATTGTTCGATTAAAGTCTTGTCTGATCCTGGGTGTTCTTACAAGCATACTCGAATACATTTTTTACTGCTTGTAAAACTGATAAGAAAGTGATCTTATACGCGATTCAAGCCCTGACGTTTTTGACCTAGAAGCTGTTTCTAACAACTTTTATATTATAATACAATTTTTTATATACTTATGAATATGGGATATTACATGCAAAGTACCTCGAAGTACTACAAAGTTCACGACATATTTTAATTCTTCGTTTTTAGAGATAAAAGTATTAAATTGTTAAAAATTGTTTATGTAGTTAGTACCAAACTGGTAACTTCCACAAAATACAAATATTTATTATGGCATAAGTTCTAATGTTATTATTAATGACGTAAATATCAATTTATTAAAAAGATCCCTATTTAACTTGTTAATAATATTGTTATTATAATACATAGATTGAAGATGATAATACTAAAATTGAGCTTGTTTCATGCAGCGGTGCAATCGTAGCGACAATCACTCTGAATAAGTTTTTTCATTTTCTTTTTTACATCATGATATACAACAACATAAATTTTTAATGTAACACGAAATCTTAATGTTAAAGTTAAAAAAGATATAAACTTCAAAAATAGGCACACAAAAAAAATCATAAAAATGTTATCAAAAGTTTACATGATAAATAATTGTTGGGAATATTCCTAAAACTATCTGATTTTACCCGTTTGTAAAATATTATTATTTATTAATGAATAACGTTGGTGCTTATTATGATAATATTATTATAGTTTCTCTTTGATTAATGGAATGTCAAACCATAATTTATAACGTAATGCAATTATAATTCTTCATCACAACCGAGTCAATGTCAAGAAGAAAGGATGAATCTAATTAATGAACTTAAATAAATCTATGATTTAATTAATCTGGTGGATACCCATTAATTCTATAAAGTCATTAATGTGACTGAGTGGTGAAATCCTATTTTGAATGAAAGTGTGTGTCACACTCATTATATGTGCATTATATGTGAAGTGACTTCATTTTGGATTGGACCTGACTAAATTCTAGAAGTTACTCAACTAAGAACGTCACTCATAAATTACAGTTAAGTCACATTATGATCAAATGGAAGTTAATATAAGTCGTGGGTGATCTTGAACTCGGACTTTTGACTTGATTGTTCTTTGTTTTGATTGGTAATTAACACATGCTATGTGGTTCCTAACACTTTTTTTTTGGGAATATTATAGTCGACTAGAAGGTAGCTCGATCATAGATACGTAAATCACATAGCTCTCTTTAGAGTCACGATGATTCCCTTAGCTATTGGTCACGAGAAGTAAAACGAGACTCGTGCGCAGCTTTCGACTCGTAATCGTAAGTTGGTCGTTTACAATATCACCGATGGAATTAAGGAGGAAACGGAATCAAGGGGAAAATGGTAAATTGCCTGGTTATTTGTGAATCATCAAGTGAAATATTAATGAACCGAATTCGATTGTATCAATCGAAACCTGGTAGAAAAATGAATAATATATCACTGCACTAAAGAGTGGAATAACACCGAAGTTAACGAACTTGTTTGTAGTTTGTTGGAACTTACGTTAGTGGATATATGGTCCCCTAGATAAGTCTAGAACAAACGAATCGTACATAATTATATATGTTTTTCTTAACATATGAAGAAGTAATGAAAAGTGAAGTTTGTGTCTGACTACGGAAATAGTTTTAATTTTTGCGGTAACAATACGAAAGTTTAGTACAAAAATATATTTTTCAAAAGATCATGGAATTTGAATTAGGAATCAACTAAAAAGTTGTAGATAATTTAATTTTGGTGAATTTATCTTTTCGAACCGAGTGAATTACAGTGACAATTTGTGATTTATGAAGTGACTGATTTAAACCTATAATTTGGAATTGCATTAATTAAATCACATAACAAACATTAAATGATTGGATATTAATACAAACATTCTAATGAGTGGTATGCGAGAGAGAAGATAATTATAATATAATTTAGTTATTGGGTTTAATTATTAATAGAAGTTAATTCCAAATTATTAATACTTAAAACAATTAAGAGGTCTATACTAAAAATAACATATATTGAAAAAATTATTTGCTGCCAATTTAATGGGAGTGTGTTTTCTATTTTTTAAAAATCACGGCATAAGTATTAATATTTACCTAATTTTAAAAAAATATTAAATTAATTTAATCAATTGGATTGATCAAGATTTTATTTAGACCTTGGATTAGGAATTAATTTATTATATATGAATATGGATAAATTCAAATTTATACATGATGACCAAGTATTGATATTTGAATTATTCCTTTATTTATTTAATCCATTAGATGTATTTAAGGTTCAATCTAAATCAATGGATTTGAAATTAATGATTATATATATTTTTTCTAATAATAAGGAATATAGAAACAAATATTCCGATTTTACTAACTCAATTGTAATTATTATGTGCATTTTTCGTAATATTTAAAAATTGGGCCCATTTTGGGAAAAGTCAAAGCCAACTTAGAAAAGTCCAAGCCTGTCATGGTAAGTCAAGGCCCATCACCAACGCCAGAGGCCCGGGACCGAAGAACTAAGACATTGGCAAGGCCCGGGGCCCAAAAGGCGACGAGCCGATTAGGCGACGAGGCGACGTAGCCGACAAGGCGACGAGGCAACGAAGCCGACGAGGCGACGAAGCGACGAAGCCGACAAGGCGACGAGGCGATGAAGCGACGAAGCCGACAAGGCGACGAGGCGACGAAGCGACGAAGCCGACAAGGCGACGAGGCGACGATGCCGACAAGGCGACGAGGCGACGAAGCCGACAAGGCGATGAGGCGATGAAGCCGACAAGGCGACGAATTGACGAAGCCGAAGAGGTGACGAGGCGCCAAGGCGACGAGGCGACGGAGCCCCTCTCCAGAGCTTGGCGAGGGCATAACTTGCAATTAGCCTACACGATGAGAAGATCCGAGACTATGAAGATCCCCGGGAAATCCTCCATATTTCCCCGAACACAACCTACAGACTCGCGGACAACCCGAAGACATCGAAGACGAATCGAGAAGCATCGGAGACCCTTTTTGCAAGCAAGGGCCCCCGACAATCCCGTCTAATGCAAGGAGAAATTCGCAGGGCCCCCTAGGGGTGCAATATTCAGGGAATTCAAAAGCCCCTGAGGTTTAATTCCAGGAAATTCATGTTGGACATATGTGTCCTTAAACAAGATATTTATCCATTTGTAGTAGAGTATGACAAGTCGTTGAATAAAGATGATGCTTATTATGTTAATCTTATTATAGTTTCTGGTAGAGTACAATAGAATGTTTGATTCCTTAGTTCATCAAGGATGCGATTATGCTATTATTATCACAACAGAGTCATGTGAGGAAGAATTAATAATCATAATAAATGAACTAAAAACGTCCGTGACCTGATTAACTGGGTGGGAGCCCATTAATCGGTAAGGTCATTAATGTGACTAAGTGACAATCTTATTCTGGACCATGTGTGTGTCACACTCACTAGAAGTGCATTAAGTATGAAGCGTCTTCAAACAGAACTGGACCTGACTTAAACTCAAGAAGTTATCATTTAAGACCGTCACTGATAACTTGTAGTTGAGTCACAAAATGATGATCAAATGGATATTAGTTCTAAGTTCTGAGTGATCATGAGTCCGAGCTACTGGCTTGATTGTTCTTTGATTTAACCGTTAAAGAACACAAGATATTACCGCTGTTCCCAACACTATTATTATGGGAACATGATAGTTAGTAGTAAGGATAGCTTGATCATAGACATGGGCATCACACAGCTCTCTTCAGAGTCATGATGATTCCCTTTGTTGTCAGTGGTGAGAAGTGAGAGGTACCCGTGCGCAACTTATGAATCGAAACCATAAGTGGGTTGCTCATAAAATTACTGGCTGAGTCAAGGATGAAATTGCATTGAGGGGCATTACGGTAAAAACTGCCTGCTCATGTGTGAGTCATCAAGTGAAAGGACAATAACCCGAATTTGATTGAATCTAATGGACACCCTGCTGTTATAAGGGAATAATATATACCATATCACTAAAGAGTGCAGCCTCGGGTCTATAGTGGAACCACTTCGAGGTTTGACGAATAACTAGCAGTTCGTTGGAGCTTAAGTCATACGGGTCCATGGTCCTCAGGATAGCTCCGTAACGGATGATACGTACGTGATTAAAATACATTCTGGATAATGTTTAATCATTTGGCTTGACTTATAAAACTGACAAGTCTGTGTCAGACGTCAGATAGTTTTATCGTCAGCGCGGCAAAAGTACCATATTTTGGTACACGGAATTATTTGATAAAAATAAAGTTAGAATTTAGATTTTCTAACAGCTCTATGTTGTTGTAAATCAAATTCTAAGAAACTTTGCTATTTTGAACCAAGTCATTCTGACTTACGGTTTGTGATTTATGGATTTTCTAAGTTTATGACTCGGTTCGATAAACTATGAAATTAAATCACATGTCACGAATTTAAATGATGGTGTTGCACCATGACATTTAATATGTGATATTGAGATCAGGTTTTATTAATATAATTTAATTATTTGGATTTAATTATTAATATCTAATTAATAATTAAAAGATTTATATTAATAAATAAAAATATACATTTATATATTGTTACATGTGTAAATTCGAATTAGGGTTTGGAGAATACAAACACTAGCTAAATTTGAATCTGTGAATTGGAGAATTTATATTTTTGGCATAAGTACCTACTGTTTTGGTATTTTGGCGAAACCCTGAAATCAATTTAATCCCTTGGATCAGTTATGATTTAATATCAACCGTTGGATTGAGATAATTCATTTAAACCCTAAATGTAATTCGAAATTGAAACTTGGTGACCAAGTTTAGGTATTTCGGATTTTCTTAATTAATTATATCTGTTGGATCGGTTTGAGGTTTAATCTTTACCGTCGGATTAGAAATTAATTAATATGATATATATAATGTGTAATTCGAATAAAATTGTGGATAAGAGTTCGAATTAGGTTTTTGTAAAACCCTAGGGTATTTGACATTATCCCTAATTGATTTGATCCATTTGATTGGTTTACGATTTATTTTTAACCATTGGAGCTAGATAATCATAAACAAATTCGAGTTTTAATATGTATATATATATGTAATTCGAATTTCAATAATATGATGATAAGATTAAATATTTTGATCTTATCATGTATTATTATTTAATTAAATCCCTGATTAATAATATCCATTGGATTTAGATGAGATTGAATCTGGACCATTGGATTGAAATAATTAATCATATTTAATTAAATAAACTCGAATAAAGGGATGAAAAATCTCCAAATCGGTTACAGCTTGAGCCTATAAATAGGAAGCTCATTCTACACATTTTTCACACCTTCCCCAGAGCAAAAACTCGAGCTCTCCCTCTCTCTCTAAGGTGTGCGAGTTTTCTGCTTCTGATCTCTCTTCTGGTTCGGCTTAGGAGATATTTTCTCTGGTAGCTTTAAAAGAACCGTCAGTTAAATTTTGCGACGGACTCCTGCCGGCGAAGCCCCCGCTTCGGTACGAGGAGTCCAGGAGAATATCCCGGAAGATCACGGGAGTTTTCCTCAGCACCGGCGGAGCCCTGCCCAAGTCAGAACGCGCAGCCGGAATCGTCAATTGAGGTACGGCCTTATGCATTGGGTCAATAAATGCAACCATTTACTGCTTTCCATTTATTTCCTATTCGACTAGATTATTAATAATGATTATGAAAATATTAAATTCAAAATATTTATCAAATCTTAACGAAATGGTTATTACCCGATATCTGTGTCCTCAGTCCGGTAACAAGATTTCCGCTTTAAAATGAATTTTTAAATGTTACCGGGACGCCTCGGAGGCTGTTATCGTGGTAAGGAAGTCGTCTTGATACCACCGATTTCCAACAATTCCAGGAAGTTGCTTTCCTATAAATAGGTGCCCCCCCCCTCATTTTCACACAAACTCACAGCTTTCTCCAGAGCTTTTCTCTCTAGCTTTCTCTCTTTAAAAACTCGTCTACTCTAAAAACTCATATAGAAGCAGAGTCTTAAGCCTGAGAAGAAAGGTTGTTCGACGGGACAGGTAAGGCGGGACAAGGCCCCTCGTCATACGAGGCCACCTACCCCGACAAGGTCGATAGAGACGGAACTTCCCTTCGTCGGGACAAGGCCCCTTGTTATACGAGGCCACTTCGAAAAGGTCGACAGAGACGGAGCTTCCCTTCGTCGGGACAAGGCCCCTCATCATACGAGGCCACCTACCCCGACAAGGTCGACAAAGGAGCACACCTTGTCAGGTCAAGGCTCTCACTATACTTTTCCAACACAAGGGAAGTTCGACAGTGAGCATTGCTAGCATTAACGAGGTCGACGAAGAGCACATCACACCTGTAATACCCAGCCATCGGGCCATGGGTCACCCCCGCACCACCAATAACGGCACTTCTGATGAGTCAAACCACATCGTCATTCACCCGCTGTTTATCACTTACCCCTGAACTACGTGGGACATGATTCTCTTAAACTGAGATACGTAGGCAGCCTCGCCCAACCATAAGCGACTGGGAACGGGCCCATTCTACCCTTTTTTGCAGGTCCTCCCTCACCATAGGAGCTCGCCAAGGAAGGAAAAGCACGAAGAATCATCAAGACTAGCTCGGAGCTTCATCAAGACTGGAGTTTTCCCTGACGAGGACATCGCCAAGACAAGGACTCCGCCTAGACGAGGAGCTTTGCCGTGAACCGGACTTCTCCATCACGAAGGAAGTTCCCCGAGCATCATCAACGACAGCCCGGAGACTCGCCCAAGACGACGGGATCGCCTCCACCTTTGACGATCATCAGTCAACCCGTGTTGACTCAGCATTCAATCACCCTTGTGTTAAGCGGGTCAATCTCGGGACCCGAACCTTGGACCCGACTCTAAGTTAAAGCCATTTTTACATATTAATAGTAATTATTATTTCTTTCCTCCATTAATTTGATCATTTGATCTTTTTTCTTGTAATGACCCGATTTTTCCTCACACATAGAAACTTAAAGAATACTGTTGACGTGATTTCGCACGCCAACTGTCGAGTGGATCGCGAATGGAATTTCGGTTTGAAAGTGCTAAGATCTTTATGGATCCTGATCTCCACGTCGTAAATACTATCGACGGTGACTCACGAATATTGAAGAGGAACAAAACAACAGAGTTTTTTAGAGAGGCTCGTCCCAATGGGGTAGTTGACTACGTTCTCTTTACGTTTATTGCTTTAGAAAAGTTGATCGAATGGAACCACAAGCCAATTCCTGATCGATCTGAAATGAAAGAAAGAACACTCTGAAGAAACGAATTCTCACGGACTCTCTTCTCTCAATGGTGGATACTTGCGTGCGTGTAGAAGGGCTGCCTTCTTGCTTTTATAGGTGTCTGGCTTCTGCCCGTTGGAGGTGGACGTTGGTAGTGACTTCGAGTTTGGGGCTTGACTTGCTGCAGAGCTGACACGTGGGCCACGTCTTGCGAGATTGTCGTGGTAGTGGACCTGGAATGGTCGTTGTGAGGTTTGAATTTGAATCGTGGCGGTTTTCCTGGTCGGTCTTAGGAAGTTTGAATTGAAGTGGTTGACCAGGTCTGTTCATACTTGGACGTAGAGCTCTTTTCTGCTCGGAGAGCCTTGTTCGACTTCTGCTCGGATCCCTTTTGAAACAATCAGTTCGGGAGGAGCTTTGGGTGTTGGTTTCAACCAAGTGTTCGAAGTGAGACTTTTGAGTTCTGTTCGGATCCTTCCTTGCGAACTCTGTTCGGATTCCTTTTTAGCATATTCTGCTCGGGCGAATATTTTGCCTTCTGGGCTTTTAGTTCTGCTCGGGCCTAGACATGATTAAGTGTTCAGTGGGCCTTTGGGCTTTGCTTTTCACAGGCCCAATTTCGTTTGAATATTTAATATATTCGAAACTTAGGTTAAACAATTCAATTTTTAAATTTGATTAATAACCTTACAATTCCAATTTATGGGACGAATTTGCACATCAACAGTAAGCCCCCTACTATAAAAAATATGAAGTATTATTTATAGTATCAAAGTTGATATAATCATGTAAAAATTCGTGATGAAAATTAATTAAATTTGCGAAATCAGAAACTTTCATGACTTCTGTCGCAAAATCGAATTAAGTTGGGGACATCGGAACTGTTTCCATGATAATATCGCATACTTTAGGGGGTCCGAGCTGAAAATGTTAAATATTCGAAATGATTTCGAATTTCTTGGTGGGAGCAATTGTGACATGTGTCACTCTGCGCGGGTTTCGAAGAAGGTCGCAACCTCTTCGACTTCTGCTGACCTTGTCAGCTTTGACCTTTGCTGACGTGTCCCGACCAGGAACTTAATCTCGATCGTTGGATGAGATTAGGCGCGAGATTCGAGGGAACCCTAGCCATGCGATGCGGGTCGATTCTCGAGTATAAATACACTCGAGTGCTGCTGATAGGAATTTAATCAATCAGCTTCTCACTCTGCCCAGGACGTCTCTTCGCATTCAGGTAACTGCTTTTTTTTCTTTCCCTATTTAAACTCTCGTCTTCCTTCCTTCTTCATTTTCGTATTCCAGAAGAAAAATAGTCTCTTTGCTTTCGCCATTGTTGATCTGTGTCCTGCCTCTTCAAGCTCTGGTCTAGGTTTTCAGGTTCTCTTCTCGCTCTTGCTTCTGGTTTTATAGGTTCGGTTTCCATTCATGAGTTGGATAGGCTAGTTTGATTAGTTGGTCGTTTTGGGCTTTGGGTTTCTGGGTTAGGGTTTGAATATCTGGGTTTATTTGGTATTTTTAGGCTCTTAGATCTTATACAAATGGCCGAGAGTAGCAAGGTTAAGAAGAGCAAATCTAAGGCATCGATTCTGGTTTCGGAGTTTCTCCGGACTGAATCTCCTAGATCTCGATTGAAGGAAGGGGATATTCCTCGACTTAGGTTAGACTATGATATTCCGGACTCTGTTCCCTTGCGGGTACCAGATTCCGATGAGTTCGCGGATTTAGTCCGGGGTGACTGGGTTTGTCTCTACGAGAGATATTTCCAGGACTGCGGGCTGAGAATCCCGATCCTTAGGGCCATCCTTAGGTACGTCAATCAAATGGGCATCTCTTTGGCTCAGTTAAGCCGTATAGAATTCTGCTCGCCTATCTAGTTAAGTGTTCTGAAGAGGGAACTAGGTTTTCCCTGTCCGATATGCTCCAGGTCTTTACGACCAAGAAAAATCCCAGAGCCGATGGTAGGTTCTATATTTCGGTCAAGGGCCATTTGGGCGAATTTATCCGGGGGATTCCGAACAAGGATATGACAACTGGCAGGATAAATATTTTTTCTTTAGGCCGTGCGTAGGGTCTTTCGATACGTGGACTTCCTACGTAAATAGGTGGACCCACGAGATTGGTAATGTTCTTTATTGCTTTGCTCGGAGTTATTTTTTATACGGATAGGTTTTTCTGATCGGATTTTTGTTGTTTTCCCAGATCGCAAAGGCGACAAAGTGAAGTCGATCCTCTCGGGGCCGAGTGGAAAGTTAAGAACGAGATTCTCTTTCCGGGTGAGGGCACAGATTGGACGGAGTTTTCCGAGGAGAGATTCCTCGAGGCTAAGTTGTGGACGCCTGGTCCGCATAACACTTTCGTGCCTTACCACACGCGTTTGCTACAGTCGGAGAGCGACGAGGACGGTAAGTTCTTTTTAGATTTGTATTTTGATTTTTGGTCGGGACTTTGGCTGAGTAAGTTTATGTATAGATACGATGGAGCCAAACTATCGAGAAGTTCGGGCTCAGCGTGCGGCCGCTAAAGCTGCCGAGAAGAAGAAGGCCCAAGAGAAGGGCAAAGGAGTTCAAGTCTCCGAGGAGACTTCTGGTCGGGTTGATCCGACCAGAGGTGATAAGAGGGGGTCCGAAGCGACCAAGAATGTCCCCGATGAGGGAGTGACCCAAGAGGTAGATCCCATCCTGCCCGCTGGGGCGCGGGAAGTCGCTCTCAACCCGGAGGTTGCTGTTGCGGTTCAGGAGACCAATCTCTCCGCAGGTGACATGGAGGCTGCCCGAGCCGTGGCTGAACGGCAGTTTGTCGAGATTTCCGACGAAGAGCCTATCTTGCGGAAGGTGGGGATCCCGGAGCCTATGATCTCGTCGGATGTTGCTCCGGTAGTAGTTTCGAGTTCTCCGGTAAAGCGGGCTCGATCTGCTGAAGAGAAGGCTGCTCGTAAGAAGCAAGGGGGGACAGGCCCTCTCATACATCTGCGAGGGAGCCCGCGTCGAGGGTTCGATTGTCTTGTGAAGTGCCCCGTCTGCCGAGCAAGGGCTCTGGTAAACCGAAGGTACTTCTGAAGAAGACGGCGGGTTGAGACCGAGCTACGGTTGGAGATTTTGTCTGGGGCGCTTCTTCCGAGCAGACTGGGGGCTCGAAGGTTCATTCCGAACCTTCCAGAGCGGCCAAGGTTGCTTGGTATGGCAACAAAGGCCTCCATGATGCTCTCAAGACTGCTGGGAATCTGCTGAAGGAGTTGACGAGCGGGGGAATTTCCCTCGTGCAGGACAAGGAGGTCACTCAGCCTCGGGCATACAACGCCTTCGCGTCGATGCATTCCAAGGTAAACCAGGTGCCTGATCTCGGCTTTATCCTTGCTTCTTTGAAATTTTTCTTAAAGCTGATTTTTTCGTTTTGTTGGCAGCTCGGACCGTACGCAAATGACTTGGTATTGGCATACTAAGCGTCGCTGAAGGAGCTCAAGGAGCGTCTCTCGGCGGCAGAAGGGGACGCGATCAAGGCCAATCAGGTCGAGAAGAAGGAGGAACTTGCTCGGGTGAACGCCGAGCTCGAGAAGAGTTCTGGGCAGTTGGCTGCGAGGAACAGGGAGATCCTCGAGCTGAGGCGTTTGGTGGCCTCTAAAGAAGGCAAGATCAAAGCCTTGGAGATCACTGAGGCAGACCTTTGGGAGAAACTTGCTAGCGCCTCTCGGCTGGTCTCCGAGGCCCAAGCCAGCGAGAACAAAGTCATCGGGATGCTTACTGCTTCCGACGCTAAGTTAGGCCGAGCCGAGAGAGACCTGAGATAGGTCAGCGACGAGCTTATCATGGTCAGAGCTGAGAACCACCACTCCATGGAGGCACTCAAGAGAGCTCGTAAGGACATCGATGCTGAGAAGGCGGCGGCCAAAGTTGTTCGCTGAAAATACAGAAAGCGGATCCAGCAGAGGGATGCGGTGATCGCTCGTCACCAGGAAGTAGCCTATCAGACCAAGCTCCTGCATCAGGTTCAAGGTAATGTGGCTCTCGTTGGTGAGCTCCTTGAGGGCAAGATCACCGATTTGGAGGGTGAGCTAGAGGTCCTCAAAGAGGATAAGTATGAATATGAGAACTTTCTGGACGCGAAGCCTGTGCCCGCGGTGGACTCTCCAATTCTTTCCCCGGACCTCGAACTTACTGAGGGTGCTAATGATGCATATCGGGGGATCCAGGTAGACCCTTCTGAACGTGCAGGTCCAGTTCTTTCGGAGCCCGGAGCGACTTCCTCTAATCCTGCTTCGAATTCTACTGAGCCCAGCCAGTTTGAGCCCGATCCTCTTCTCCCGACCGAACATACATCGTCCGAGCCGAATCCATCCGAGCCGAACCCTTCCGACCCGATCCCGCAAGAAGACACTATTGAAGCCACTTGAGGCCAAGTAATTTCCCCCTTTATCTTGTTTCCACTTGAGTTTTGAACATAATTTCTGCCCGTGGTTAGGGCTTTGACTTTGGGCAGGTCGTGGGACCTGAACCCCTTTTTTTGTAATTTTCTTTTTATCTTGTTTGTTTATACTCTGCCCGTGGTTAGAGCTTTTTATTTCTATGTGGCGTTATTTCCTTTCTATATTTTGCCTACTTTCTACTATCGTATTCTTGTGTATAAACTATGTTCTTTGATATGCTGCCGCAAATATTTTTTAGAACTCATATATTTATATATAAATATATTTTTGATATGTGCGAGGCTGTTCGATATTGTTTGCAAGGAATATTGGAAAATGTCCGACTAAAGGAAATTTGGATTTCATCTTAAACATTATGGTTGACTGAAAAATGGAATTAAATTGATTGTAAAGGAAAATAAAATTCGTACGGTAGAAAAATAGAAGATTTAAATTTATAAGGTATAGGATAGAAAATTAAGCGAATCCTGGTGAAATATATTTAAAAGTTGGTACCTTGAAGGTTTCTCGAGTACGCTGGTCGAATGTGACTCTTTGAACGTTTTCGTTGAGGGTTGATTGGTTCGGGTAGAAAACCTTCAGATGCAAGATTCGTTGTCCGGGATGGTCTGTTTATCTGAAAATAAAGAAAACACATTCGGACAGAAATAATAAGCGAGGGGTATGGTATCCGAGCGAGTATGTTACTTGCAATGAGAGGGTATGATACCCGAGCAAGTATGTTACTCGCGATGAGAGGGTACGGTACCCGAGCAAGTATGTTACTTGCAGCGAATGGGTATGGTACCCGAGCAAGTATGTGACTTGCGATGGAAGGGTATGGTACCCGAACAAGTATGTTACTTATAGCAGATGGGTATGGTACCCGGGCAAGTATGTGACTTGCGAAAGAACAGTGCTATTCGAATAGGTGAATTATATTTTTTACGAGCGATTTATATTTTGAGAAAGAGAAATTGATTTTTGCTTGGCTTCTTTGAAATAAGGAATAATTAATTGTTCTTAGAACCACGGATTTGATTGAGGCTAGGGGATATATGGTGGTTTGTTTTATTGGGGCTGTATCGAACCGTCGTATAACTGGTCGAACGGCCTACGTACCCCATTCTTTGGGGATCAAGCCATTGCGTAGTTCATGGGAAAGTCAGTTTCTGACTCTTATGCGTAGTACTTTCTAAGGTGCATAGCGTTCCAGCTGCGGAGGACTCGAGATCCATCCGGGGTAGCTAGCTTGTATACATTGGGTTTTACTACTTCGGTAACGATGTAGGGCCCTTCCCAGTTAGCCCCCAATTTACCGGCGTTGAGCTCGGCGGTATTTTGGAAAACCTTTCTGAGGACCAGCTCCCCTGCGGCAAACCTGCGATGCTTGACTTTGGAATTGTAGTACTTGGCTACCAAATTTTGGTAGTTAGCAATTCGTATCGAAGCTTGTTCGCGTCGTTCGTCGGCGTGGTCGAGCTGATCGAGCCTCATTTCATCGTTAATTTCTGCGTTGCTGGGAGCGTGCTCCCTTCTTAGGCTGGGGGGCTCGATTTCGGCTGGTATGACTGCTTCAGTGCCGTATACCATCGGGAAAGGGGTTTCCCCAGTTGCTCTCCGCGGGGTGGTTCTGTATGACCACAGAACGCCGATGAGCTCGTCAGCCCACCGTCCTTTCTTGGTATCAAGTCTTTTCTTGATACCGTCCACGATGGTTCAGTTCGAGACTTCAGATTGACCGTTCCCTTGGGGATATCTCGGAGTGGATGTGTTCAAGGAAATCTTCCAGTTGTAACAGAAGTTCTGGAACCTATTTGACACGAATTGGGGTCCGTTATCGGCGATGATTTCCTTGGGCAATCCGAAGCGACTAATGATGTTTTTCCATACATAGTGCTCCACGTCCGAGTCTTTTATGTTGGCGTAAGATTCGGCCTATACCCACTTAGAGAAATAGTCCGTTACGACTAGTACGAATCTTTTCCCTGCGGGTGCTAGGGAAAAGGTCGTACAATGTCCATAGACCATTTCATAAACGGATACGGGACTGAAACCGAGGACAACTTTTCCGCCGGGCAATGTATGACCGGCGAGTGGCGTTGACATTTGTCGCAGCGTCTGGAGTAGGCTTCTGCGTCGGTCAACATGGTTGGCGAGAAGAAACCCTGTCGCTTGGCCTTGTTGGAGAGTGACCTCCCGCCTGAATGATTTCCGCATTCTCCACTATGTATCTCTTGTAACACGATGTTAGCCTCGTCCCTACTTAAACATCTCAGGTAGGGTCCAGTGTAACTTCGTTTGCACAGTTTTTCGTCTATTAGACAGAAGCGAGCGCTTTGAATGCGGAGTTTTCGGGCTCTCTGTTTGTCCTGGGGTTTTTCTCCTGTCAGGATATAGTTCAGGATGGGGGTTCTCCAGTCCTCCAAACCTGTCTGGATATTGTGAACGCGTAGACTCACGCTTGGTTCGTCTAGTACATCCACTGGAATTATCCTTTTTGCCTCGGGGTCCGAAGTGGAAGCTAGTCCGGCCAATGCGTCAGCCGAAGAGTTCTCGCTCCGTGGTATCTGGATCACTTCGACCTTGTCGAATTGGGTGATCAGATCCTTGACCGATGTGAGGTATTTTTCCATGCGGTCATCCTTGGTGGAGTACTCACCACTAATCTGGCTGGCGACCAATTTAGAGTCCGAGTGGGCTCTAACATTTCTAGCCCCGACTGCCTTAGTTAGCTTTAAGCCAGCTATTAGTGCTTCGTATTCCGTTTCGTTGTTTGTGGCATTGAATCTTAACCTAAAAGATTGTTCTAGAACCTCTCCGGTTGGGGATATCAAGCGTACTCCGATTCCGGATCCGCCCATGTTTGATGCTCCGTCAACTTCAAGGCGCCACTTGTCGTTTTCTTTTCCCCCCGTTGGGTCTTCCATTCGGAGTTCAATCAGGAAATCGGCTAGGACTTGGGACTTGGCACAGGTTCGAATCTTGTATTCGATGTCGAATTCACTCAATTCGACAGCCCATTTTGTCAGTCGGCCTGAGTGGTTTGGACTATGGAGGATTACCCTTAAAGGCTGGGTTGTCATCACCATGATGGTGTGAGATTGGAAGTATGGCCGAAGTTTCCTCGCGGAGGTTATCATGGCTAAGGCCAGTTTTTCCATAGCGGGGTACCTTGTTTCTGCGTTTTCCAGCGATTTGCTGACGTAGAAAATCGGTTTTTGTTCGCCTCTGTCTTCCCGAACGATCACGCCGCTAACAGCTGAGAGCGATACTGCTAGGTAAAGCAATAACGGTTCTCCCGTGATTGGTCGAGATAATACCGGTGGGGTGGACAGGTATCTTTTGAGGTCTTGGAATGCTTCCTCGCATTCTCTGGTCCATTCGAATTTTTTGTTGCCCCTCAAAATTTTGTAGAAGGGCAGGCACTTGTCCGTAGACCTCGAGATGAACCGGTTGAGTGGTGCTATCCTTCCGATCAGTCATTGCGTCTCCCGGACAGTCCTTGGAGAGGGCATATTTAGGAGGGCTTTGATCTGATCCGGGTTTGCCTATATTCCTCGTTGGGTTACTAAGTAGCCGAGGAATTTTCCGGAGGTTACTCCGAAGGTGCATTTAGCGGGGTTGAGCTTCATTTGATACTTTCTGAGTATCGCGAAGCAGTTCTCTAAGTGAGCCACGTGGTCTAGGGCCTTAGAGGATTTTACGAGCATATCGTCGATGTAGACTTCCATAGTTTTGCCGAGGTGATCGGCGAACATTTGGTTGACTAGTCGCTGATATGTCGCGCCCGCATTCTTGAGTCCGAAATGCATCACTTTGTAGCAGTAGATCCCTCGGTCTGTCACGGATGCGGTTTTTTCCTGGTCCTCGGGGTGCATTAGGATTTGATTATATCCTGAAAAAGCATCCATGAAGGATAGGAGTTCGTGCCTGCAAGTTGCTTCCACTAGTCTATCGATGTGGGGCATTGGGAAGCTGTCTTTGGGGCATGCTTTGTTTAGGTCGGCGAAGTCAATGCAGACTCGCGCCTTCCCGTTCTTTTTCTTTACCACTACTGTATTGGCTAGCCAATCAGGGTACTTTACTTCCCTTATGGATCCCGTTTTCAGTAGTTTCTCGACCTCATCATTTACCGCCTAGGCCCGGTCAGGTCCCAATTTTCTCCTCTTCTACTTCACCGGCTTGTGGCTGGGATCGATGTTGAGGCGATGGGCGATTATGCTTGGGTGAATTCCCGGCATGTCTTCGTTGGACCATGCGAAGCAGTCATGGTTCCTCGTGAGGAATTTGATCAGTGTTTTCCTGACGTCATTATCCAATTTGGCCCCGATCCCGACTTTGTGGTCTGGGTTCTGAGGGTCGATTTGGACCTGGTGCGTCATTTCCAAGTCTGGGCTTTCGTTACCGTTGTCCCTTCCTTGGGCTGGATCCTTTTCCTCTACCGACATTAATTGCTATTGGTCGGTTTTTGACGCTTTTGCCCGCGTCTGGGGCGTGTGCGACATCCGAAATGATGTCATGTAGCAGATCCGGGCTTATTTTTGGTTGCCCTTCACTTCCACTATCTTTCCATCCTCCCTGGGAAAGCGGATGGTTTGGTGGTACGTTGATGGCACGGCTTTCATCAAATGGATCCATGGTCTCCCGAGGATCATGTTGTAGGCCGTGGGGCAATCTAGCACGAGGAAGTTTTTGATCTTGCCTACTCCACAGGCGACTATGGACAGTCTGATTATTCCAATAGTATCGACCGTTTCCCCATTGAAACCGGTCAGAGGGATGTTCCCTTGGTTTATTTCTGTGTCATCTATACCCATCTTGCGCAAGCATGACAGGAATATCGACCAAAATTCTTTCGGTCGCGTAGCCGGAGACTAGAAGGGTGACGACTAGGGCATCGTCGTGAGGTCCTACTAAGGTAGAGGCCTCGCTATCCTTGAAGGAGTTCTCGAAGTCGGGCTCCTTCCGTGGGAGGACCACGGGCCCGGCTTTTAACCTCTTCTGGTGGGCTTTGATGGAGTTGATCGAGTTCCCGTAGAACTGTGATCCTCTAACAATGGTGTAGATTCGGCCAATGGCTTCTTCAGCCAAGGGCTCTTCTACGTTTTCCGACTCTTGGTCGGTCGGCTCCTCTGCCATGAGGATTCTTCCTTGCTTGGGAGGGGGAGCATTGTTAGACCTAGTCGGTTGCTTCTGTTCGGGCTTTGCACTAGCGTTCGGCCCGGTGCTGGGCTGCCGAGTCTGCTCTGCTCGTTCACCCTCCGATCTGAAGAAGTCGAATGGGTGGTTTCCGAGTTCGCCTCTAAGGTATTTGTCGGCGAGTCGGGCCCGTAGGACCATGCAGTTTTTGGTATGGTGACCATACCTCTGGTGAAAATCGCACCAGGCATTCATGTCTCTGTTGTTGGGTGCCAGGTCGCTGGCACTCATGTACAGTTCACCTTGCTCGTTCGCTTCGGCCTCTTCCTCGGCTTCCGAGCTCAGATTGTAGACATGATTTTGGGGGTGTGCTTTTCCCCTGGGATAGGATATTCCGTGCTGGAAGTTCCCGTGCCGAGGGTTCGACCCTCTAGTAGGAACGTGGTTCCTAGGACCCTTAAAATGGGGTGGCGGTCCATTCCTTGGTTGGGATGGATGTACCCCAGGTCTTGGTGTGTTCGGGGTTGGTCCGAACTTCCTCTTCAAGACTTCGTGCTCTTCATCGTGCTTGATCCAGTTGGATGCACGATGGATCACGTCCTCTATCGGGGAGTACCTGTTGACCAGTATGTCAGTCTTGAACTGCGAGTCGTACCATAGCCCACTGGTTAGTGCTGCTATGGCCGTTTCGTCTGCTAGTCCATCGATTTGGACCATTTTGGCCTTGAACCTCGCCATGAAGTCTCTGAGAGGCTCGTTTTCCCTTTGTTGCAGGGCGTACAAATTCGCTATAGTGATCTCAGTCTCCATGAACATGGAGAAATGCTTGAGGAACACTATAGTTAGCTGACCGAAGCTATTGATCGAGTTTGGTTCCAATTGGGAGAACCATTCCATCGCTGCCCCAATGAGGTTTTCAGCGAAGTATTGGCATCTTCCGGCATCTAGCTCGTGGATGTCGAGGTTAGCCCGCCCCATCGCAATCCGAAATGCTCTGAGGTGTACCTTCGGGTCGGTGGTCCCGTCGTACTTGGGTATGTATATCTGCCCGTCGTGCCTTAGTCGAATGTTTGTGATAGCCGTTGATAATGGAGTTATAGTCGATTCTTCGGCCAGGCGTTCGATTTCGGGGGCGGCAGACACTGCCCGGTGTACTCGCGAGTCCACCTTTGAGAGCTTTTCTCCCATTTTCTTCATAGTGCGTTTGAGCTCTTCCAGCTCGGAAATTTCGTTGGGCGTAGGCTCGTCTCGGGCGCGATAAGAACCTGTTCCCGCTTGGTTGTGTCCAGAAGATCGGGAGTAATTGCTTGGCCCTCGAGGGGTGAAGCAGTTCGGACTCTCTGCCCGGGAAGGGTTCGAGAACTGAACTCCGATCGGATGGTTGCGGGATTGCTAATAAGGGGTATTCAGCCCGAAATCGGGCTAGTTGGTTTCGGATATTGGGGCGCGGAAGCGGGGAGTGCCGTGATTAGGCGGCGAGGGGAGCGCGTTCTCCGATGGACCCGCAGGTGGGGGTGGTGTGTTCGGATGCGGTTCCCTTGGTAGAGGCGCTTGGTTGGTTCTCTGGGCTCGGGGATTGTTGGGGTCCTGGAATTCAAAGTGGACCGCATCTACCCTCTCTCGATTCCTTAGCCCGGAGCTCTGCCCGACCTCGTTCACAGAGTAAGGTCTCTGTTTGATTCGGGTCTGGCTGCTCATGAGAAACTCGATTTTCCTTCTAAGTTCGCCATTTTTAGCAGCCTGTTCTTGGAGCTGAGTTCTTAGGGCCTGTTCTTCCGTACCATGGTCGAGGGCTACCTCGCCTAGGACGTCAGATACAGGATTTTCCTCGGAACTCATGGTTGTGTCTAAAGTATGACAGAGTTAGCGAGATTAAAGATTTCCCACAGACGGCGCAAAACTGTTGACGTGATTTTGCACGCCAACTGTCGAGTGGATCGCGAATGGAATTTTGGTTTGAAAGTGCTAAGATCTTTATGGATCCTGACCTCCACGTCGTCAATACTATCGACGGTGACTCACGAATATTGAAGAGGAACAAAACAACAGAGTTTTTTAGAGAGGTTCGTCCCAATGGGGTAGTTGACTACGTCCTCTGTACGTTTATTGCTTTAGAAAAGTTGATCGAACGGAACCACAAGCCAATTCCTGATCGATCTGAAATGAATGAAAGAACACTCTGAAGATACAAATTCTCACAGTCTCTCTTCTCTCAATGGTGGATGCTTGCGTGCGTGTAAAAGGGCTGCCTTCTTGCTTTTATAGGTGTCTGGCTTCTGCCCGTCAGAGGTGGACGTTGGTAGTGGCTTCTTGCTGCCGAGCTGACACGTGGGCCACGTCTTGTGAGATTGTGGTGGTAGTCGACCTGGACTGGTCGTTGTGAGGTTTGAATTTGAATCGTGGCGGTTTTCCTGGTCGGTCTTAGGAAGTTTGAATTGAAGTGGTTCACCAGGTCTGTTCGTGCTTGGACGTAGAGCTCTTTTCTGCTCGGAGAGCCTTGTTCGACTTCTGCTCGGATCCCTTTTGAAACAATCAGTTCGGGAGGAGCTTTGGGTGTTGGTTTCAACCAAGTGTTCGAAGTGAGACTTTTGAGTTCTGTTCGGATCCTTCCTTCCGAACTCTGTTCGGATTTCTTTTTAGCATATTCTGCTGGGGTGAATATTTTGCCTTCTGGGCTTTTAGTTCTGCTCGGGCCCAAACATGATCAAGTGTTCAGTGGGCCTTTGGGCTTTGCTTTTCACAGGCCCAATTTCGTTTGAATATTTAATATATTCAAAATTTAGGTTAAACAATTCAATCTTTAAATTTGATTAATAACCTTACAATTCCAATTTATGGGACGAATTTGCACATCAACAAATACTATATTGTATCTTTTGGTTATAAGGTACATTTTGAGTATAATTGAATGATGGATGATATTTTTTGTGAGTTTCTAGATGTTATGCATTATGCATTTAAAAATTTTATGGACGGTAAAGAATTTCCGTAAGATACAAGTAATGTTACTTACCTCTATGTTTGTTAGTACTACCCCTATGCTGCTAGTACTTACCTCTATGATTTTTGGTACTACCGCTATGCTGCTAGTACTCCTGCTATGCTTGTTAGCACTCCCGCTAGTCATTTCAGGATCCGCATAAGTTACTTATTAGGGCGGGTTAACATAAAAGCTTCCGGATTTGGAAGGATGATGTCTCGTATCAATAAGTTTCTATAAGTAAGAAACGATACCGAGAAATAAAGAAAGAAAATGTATGATATAAACCATTTCATCATGAGGGAGAAAATATGATTTAAATTTTAGATAAAGTATCTTCAAAGTTGACTAAAAAGTCAACTAAGCCGGAATGAATATTTCCGAGTTCCAAATGAAACCAAAAATATCATTTTTGGAATGTACATGAAAAATTATTCAAGAAAGGCACGCGCAAAGTAAATTTTTCATCAAGGTCCTCAACTTTTAGAAAAGTTGTACTATGACCCAATATTTGCCAAAAAGTTGCAATTATGCCCCTAATCCGATTTTCAACATTCTAAACTTATCTTTAATGTACATACACGTTCTCAACACTTAGTGTATGCTGAAATTTGAAGAAAGACTGTCTTAGAAAGAAAAAGAAGCCTTAAGGTCATTTTGTCTTATATGCTTGTCTTATACATCTCCCAAATGAACCAATGGGCTCATAGGAGTGCATGAGAACTATAATAACTTTCTATCAGCCCTAAATTCGACCACAACACTCCAAGAAGGTCCAATGAAATACTTGAGTGCTCTACAACCTTTATCAAACCCCAAAAACTCATTATGACATGTCTTATGCACTCAAGGAGAAATATGCTCTTGTCTATTCACCACACCACTCATTTGCACTATTTTCTTCTCTCTCTAGACCAGAAAAGAATATCTCTCTTCAGACCTCTATCTCTCTAAGAAACCCTAAGAGCATTTTCTTGAAGAAATCCTCCAAGAAGACCAATAGATCATCCTCTTTGTATCAACTTTTCCAAAAAGAAGAAAGGGGAAAGGACACCTCTTGCATGTCGATTTCCCTAACGTTTTTCTCTCTGAAATTTATTCTCATTTTTACTCCATCTTGTTGTGTGATAAGACCACGAAATCATGGAGAAAGAATCGTGAAGATCCGATCTCAAACGCTCCATTTATCCCACAAACCGTGTCATTGCTCAAAGTTCCAAAGAAAGAGGTAAGGAAACCTCTTGCATGTTGATTTTCTTAATGGCCATAAGATATGAACTTATTTTCATAATGTTTTCTCTTATCCTAGATCAATATCCAGCCTTCTCTAAGCTAAGTTCGTTGTGAAAAGCACTTAAGTTTCCAACTACACAAGTATTAAAATTTGTTGGAGAAAAACTCAAGGAAGGTATAATCTTCAAACTAAAAACCCTCACTCTTTGATGAATGGTTATCATACTAAGTTTCATGCTTATTTATGATTTAATTAATACATTCATGAATGGTTTGCGTATTTTCATGAAGTTGGCCCAAGAGCCTTATGTTTGATGATGATTGAATGACATGCATGTTGCTTGGATTAGGGTTTTGGTGAAGTCCGATTTTGTAGGGGTCATAACTAGACCAAATCAACTCCAAATATATAAAATGACCTATTTATAGATAGATGTATGTGTCTACTATAACATACTGGAAATTTAGAGCCATTAAAGTTATGAGTTTTAAGATATGAGTCAGGCACTATTCGTGTGCAAAACTGTTTTCACCTCCAGGAAGATCTAGAAGTTTGGATTTAGAATACATTTTTCACGAACTTAATATTTTTATGAATTCTTATAAAAATTATTTCATATATGTATATTCCTTATTGAATTAAAAGTTGGTTTTTCTGAAAAATATACTCCGGTTAGTTCAAAACAATTCACGGAGTAATGACATGCAAATTTGTTCTCGGTTTTAGACATATTGGGAACTATGTTAGTTAAGTTATTTAAACGATGATCTATAGTTTATATTTTGGTGAGATAAATATATATTTTATACTTAAGTTAGTTAGAGAGACATAGGAATTGGTTTTGTTCCAAAACAAGCTCTGGTCGATTTTATAAAAATCACGCACCGAAGGTCGCAAACTGTTTTTCATAAATAAGGGCAGATTTGAGTTCATACATATATATGATTTACCAGGGGATTTTATTTTTAGGAAATGATATAAATACTTTATAATGTCAAGTTTATAGAAATCACAATTGGTTTTATGTTAAAACGAGTTATCGTTTATCGGATAGAGGTTAGAAAGTAAGCATATACAAGCTAGCCTACCACTAGAGGTAGAACTGTGGCCCAAACATAAAATAGTTTCAATTTCGAGTAAGGGGGCTATGATATCAAAAATAAAACAAAGAGGTTAGGATAATAGCCTAGGAGATCTAAATAATTTACGATTATGGAAATGATCACACCCGATGTTGTTTCGGATTTTCAAGATAAAGGCTATGTTTACAAAATATGATAACGCAAAACTCGAAGAGTTATCAATGAAAGGAGTAGTTTCTATTTTAATAGATACGAATCTTAAATGATGATTATATGGCATTAAAATACTTGTACACTTACTTGAAGTTAAGTCGTACAATTTTATGGAGATCTTTAAACAAAGGAACATGTTGATACAAAATTGGATAGTGTCGAAACCTTAGTTCCCTAGAATTCCAACAACGAAGAGCATGCATGTAAACCTGGATCCAATAGACTGACGAGTCGTCTGGTTTGGATTAAACAAGGAAGTAGAGTGTCCATAAGTTTGATAGGCTGTAGCTTCAAGTGCAGCGAGGACACCAGGTGAGTACAGATCTCACTACAGCATGAATATTTTTCAAACGAAAAAATGAAATATGTCAAGACGTGAATATATGTCATGTTTGGGAGCATTGACTCCAATGCATGAATGATTGATTGAGAGCATTGACTCCGATGCATGAATGATTGATTGTGAGCATTTACTCCGATGCATGATTGATATGCGTGGTCCTTCATGGACAATGATATGATTATATGGATCATTGTGAATCCTAATATGTTAATGTGTCATGTTATTCCAATTGTTGATATTGGAAAAGAAAAGAAGGTATGATGAAAAGAATGATTGAATGAGCTTTGAATTATTTCATAATGCGTGAAGGCATAATAGGGTCACCTTAATTAACAAAGATGACCAATGTTTTATAGCTCGTGTCGTGCCACCCGATCGGGGTATAAACATGTTATGAAAGAGGCTTTAAGCCCAAGGTCGCGTTGGTTGGGGACCTTGCAACCCTCAGACCATCTGCGGCTGCGCGCAAAGGGCATGTACACATATGGGTGATCACCAGGAAAGACAGGGTCAATCCTTTGAGCCACTTAAAGGAAAAGAAAGGAAATATTTTCAAAAGTAACCCAATAATATAGCATAATTGGTCATACATATATGCATGATTGACATATGTTTTTGTGAGGATAATGTATGTACTCGTTGAGCGTAAGCTCACGTAATATGTGTTCATGCTGTGGGTAAGAAACCCATGGTATGAATTTTTTATGGTGGACTCGCGAAGGAATGGTGATGCGCGTGGTGTTCATGGTTAGGATGGGTAACCGCTAAAGTTTCCGCATAGTTTGATGTACAAAGTAATTGACTTATGTTTGATGTCAAAGTTTTATGAAGGTCTCATGTTTTTCAAAGATATCCAATAATGGTCTCTTTTGAATATTTTATGCTCAAGTATTGACCTTAAATTTCTTATAGGAAGTTTAAGACGTGTGTGCCTATGAGCACAAGTGAGATGATGTTTTAAACAAAAAAAAAATATTCCTAAATTTTCATAACAAAGAGTTTTATGAAGTCGTAAGAAAGTAAATGAGTTTAAGTCGTAGCGGACGGCGCTAGGCCGGGTTGCTACATTTCTAATAACTTCAATAGAATAATTAGTTTACTTTTGGTGTGGAGGTTCTACCAGTATAGCCCATGCTTTTGTATGAAGAGCCCAAGAGTTCATCCCAAAAGATCACGGAGAAACTCTGTTGAAGTTAAGAAAGCGCTACCAGAATCTTTTATTGACATACGACCTTATGCATCTGGTCAATAAATGCAAAGCATATCTATTTCTTTATTTTTTTCATTTGATTAGATTATTAATAACAACATTATTATGAAAAATAATACTAATAGTAAATATTTATCAAGTCGTTAAATTCCCATATACTGGTGCTCAGTCCTTGTTTTAGGCTGTAACACGGAAAGTATATATATATGGGCCTTTCTGTAGAAAATTAATTAGGCTACCCTAATGGATCGAGGGGCCCATTCTGAGATATTATGGAGGGACATTAATATAATTCCCAACATTAATTAGTGTAATTTATTTTGATTTTAAGATGATTTCATAACTTATTTTGTAATGTTAGGTTTTATCTATAATGTTATACGTATTTTTCAATCTATTGAAAATAAGGGCCCGAAAGGTAAAGGTCAAAGCCCGTGAAGAAAAGTCAAATCCCACGAAGGAAGGTCAAAGCCTGTGAGTCAAAAAATGGAATGAAAGGTCCAAAAGAAGGAGCTCGAAGACCAAATACCATCGTTCACGGGAGATGCCACATCATCTTGAAAAAAGGAGCTATAGGGAGAATAAAACATACGGAGACGTTGTAAAGACTCTCAGGAGTGCACATGATTCAGAAGATTGGAAATAGGACACTCGAAAGACCCTTTTCGAAGCCGCCAAAGTCTGGGACACCATCTAGGCCCTGAGCTCGCCCAAGTGCGCCAACACCAGCCCCAAGGAAGCCCAAAATGTCCCAAATTGCACATGGATGAAGCATTTGAAGCAAATCAAGACTATATATACAACAGAAAGTCCCACATCTCTTGGGAACAAAGGATTTGATGAATTCCAAGACTATACATGAAAGGGTCTCTCTTCTCTTTAGCTAGTTAGGCTCGAGTTAGGACTACAAAAATTATTATTTAATTGATATTTTTAAGTTATTGAGCATTAATACATCGAGGTTCTACTTGTTGGGAAAAATTTTAACGTCCATGTTGATGTTGAAAATTAGATCAAAGACTGTAGCAACCCAATTGCGGAGTTTGGGTCGGCCCCATTGTTGTATATCTGAGCTCTCTCGTTGTCTGCTTTCTGGTTAGGGACGTTGAGGAAATTAGAAATTACTTTGTTGGTCATTGGGTAATGAAAATATTGTTTTGTGCCTTTTTATGCCTATGGGATGCATCGGGCGTCCAAACGAACTCAAGGTTGTCTCTATGCATTCTGGGCGCTCTCAAAAGCTTAGCGACGTCCATGGGTATCAACGGGTGTTAATTGTAATATTGGGCATCACGGAACTCATATGGGCATGTGTGTAATTCTAGTCCTTTTTAAATTAGGGTGTTACCGGTCACCTCGAGCGTCCAAATGCGTCCCCATGGGTGCTCCTAAAATCTTAACGGTATCCATGGGACCCAATGGGGTCGTCATTGGGCATCCAAAGGAATCCATGGAGCTTATAGGAGCCCATGTGTAATTATGGCCCTTTTATGTATGGATGCCCCCAGGTCTCTTCGGGCACCAGAAATCTTAACGACATCCATGGACATCAACAAGGTTCCAATCGGCATCCATGGGCATCCATGCAGCTCGTATGGGCATGTGTGGGATTATTGTCCTTTTTTAGCCCAAGTGTCTCTGGGTAGCCTCGGGCGACCAAATAAGTCCCTGGTCGTCTATGCGTTCTAGTGCTCCGAAAATCTTAACAAGATCTATGGGATCAATGAGCCATCAGTTAGGATTCACGAGCATCCACGTAGCTCATGGAGTCTTATGTGTAATTATGGCCCTTTTTTTAGTCGGGTCACACGGGTCGCCTCGGGCATCCAAATGTGTCCATGGACATCTTTATGTGTTCCGGGCGACCCTAAAACCTTAAAGGCATCCATGGGTATGAATGTGCGTCAATTGGAATCCACGGAGTTCATAGGGGCCTGTGTGTAATTATGGTCTTTTTAGAGTCCGAGTGCACACAGGTCGTCTCATAGGGGCGATTCTCTACGGACTTTTTTAGTCGTTGGCCAAAGTTAGTGCATTATGAAATTCTCCGGCGGACTTTTTTGCCAGCTTGAGCTAGCGCAGTACGCGCTTCTCCATGGACTTTTCTCGTTTTTGGCTAGAGCTAGCGCATTGAGTGATTCTCCGGCAGACTTTGTTGCCGGCTTGAGCTAGCGTAGTGTGGGATTCTCCGTGGACTTTTCGTAGTCGTCCAAAGCTTTCCAATTACACAATTCTTTGACATACTTTGTTGTCGACGTGAGCTAGGGCAGTACGCGAATCTCCGAGGAATTTTTTCGTCGTCGGCCAGAGCTAACGCATTGTGCAATTCTCCAATGGACTTTGTTTGTGCATTGGATCGAGGCTGTTCAAGTTAACATGTACAAAGATGCTTTGTCGAGCGTTATTTTATTCATAAGGAGACCTTTGTACATGTGGGTGCAGAGACTAAGTCATGTTGTTACATTTTTTTTTTTGAAAAAAGACAAAGATAAGTTCACCAGACCAGCTTTTTCTACCTCTAGTGATATTGTTTTTCAAGGTCCAGCGCCTTATTCTTCAGACGGTCAAGATAATAACATGAGCAAAGATGGTTTGGAGCTAGCCGGTGAGAGCTCCCCCTTGGTAGTTCTTGGTGTATCATCAGCGCTTGCCGAGCATGGTTCTTTGCTGGATATCATCATTGCCGTGAATTCCTCCAGTTGTCCAACTTTGATTAGAATTTTTATTTTTTCTCTTAGGAACCAACACTCGGACGTAAGACGTTCGTTTTCTCATTGGAAGTCGCAATACTTGTTTTTGTCTTGTTTTGCGATTTTTTTCATCGACTTTGGCTCGGTGAATTTGTGTCATGAAGCCTTAAAATCAATACTTGTGAAACTAAGCTGTTACAAGGATGCTTCATTTATCGTGATTCCACCTCGTTTGTATTTTTCAGGACAAACTTGCTCAACTAACCATTGGATAAACTTCTCCACCTGCTTCATGAGGTTCCCACAATCAAACGTGAGGTGACTTGTAACGCCCCTAAATGGGGGTTAGGAGAATAAGACAAAAACAACGACTTTTCAAACTTTGACCAGTCAATGACACATCATCATTCAAACAACATCGTTGAATATTCAACATCCACGTCATCAAACACATAAAGTTCCAGCCCATGGGACTTAAAACAACAAAATAGACATCAGCGACCACAATTTATATAGCACCATTTAATGACAATACAAAGTACCACCCTCACGAATATCCTTAATTTAATCCATTACAATTCCGAATAAGATATCAACTCAAAATACGAAATTCACCTAATACTAGATGTACGCTTAAGCAAATCAACACGTGGACCTTTTGACTCAAACTACTCCTCGTCCGGAGTCTGATACTGATCACCACCTGAAGCTGGAAAAAGAATGAATATGGAAAGGATGAGCGCCACACGCTCAGTAGGGAAACCATTACCAATTCCCTTTACAAAACCATTATTAGTAAAATTTTAATTAACTAAACTAAATGTCAACATATGCTATTTAATCATCATTTTCATCATTTTATCATCAATAATATAAATAAATAAATAAACCCCACAAAAGCCAAATAATTTTGGTGGACCATGCCGAGTCAGCTCGCGCCTTTATTCAACTATATCCCATCGAGTCCTCAAGGCGACGAGCATAGGTGGACTAAAAGTCCCTGACCATGACTCGCCCTTGACTCGGGATCCTAATCACCCTCAAAGGCGGGCAGTTCGCCATGGGCCGAAATATTGACTTTGGGGCCACCAATCATATCCAAAAACCATAACCATATCCGTCCTACAGCGCAGTAGCCAGCTGCTCGTCAGCAGCTCATCCGCCCAAAGCGGGTACCAAATCGCAATAATCATTGATGATGTAGGATTTCACCCTCCTTGAAAAAAAACGACATCAAAGTGGAAATCTACACCTTAGGAGCAAACGAAACAAGATCCAAAGGAAATTGGGCCTCACACGAACCAGCAGGTCTGACAAAGCAGCCCAACGGGCAGCTCAGCACGATTGGCCCATCAAGACTCCACTCCAAAACTTATTCAACTAGAGCCAAGTCTCCCCAAAGACCAGGCCCACGAAGACCAAGCCCACCAGGACCAAACAGCTTTTCACGTGGTGAGCAACCCCGAAGACTAGGCGTGCTCTCCCTTTACTGACAAGCCCAGAGTCCTCCACGTGGAAAGGCACCAAATATCACGTCGTCCAGATTTTACACGTGGTGATCAAAGGAGAGGCGAGGAGATATCTGCTTAGTCTACTAGCCGTTACTAAAATATAGGAGATAAACGTTGTAACTTAGGCTATAAAAAGGCCTACGAAGTAAACTAACAGACAATCACCTTGTTCTACATTCTCTACTAGTTATTCACTCTGTACTCACTTTGCTATCAATCAAATATACAATATCTTTATTATCGCTCAACCCTTTACAAATTTTGTCATCTCGTGTCTTTATTCACCGAAGTAGATTTTATCTCGTAAAGTTAAGATCTATCGTCATAGACACTGTAATCAGAGTGCAATCAAATTGTGACAGTTGATCGTGATTATTCACGTCAACAGTTTGGCGCCGTGTGTGGGAAATCTTTATATAATCCTAAAAAACCACGTTCCCAGCAAACAAGAAGGAAAATGGCAAGCCGATGATCCAGCGGAAACACCTCGAGAAACCCCTCGGAGACCGCGGCGGATTACGCCGTGAAGGCCATGTTGGAGACTATCCTCAAGCAACTCGAAGAAGGCGCTGAGTCGAGAAAGGATTTCCAGACCAAATTGGAAAGCTTGTCTCAGAACCAGTCCCAAATGGAGGGGACATTGACCGAAGCAGTCAGCTCGATGAAAGCCCAACCTTCGTCAGCACCTCGGAGAGATCTCGGATGAGGAAGGAATCTAGATTTTTCCGGAATCCATGTCACTTCAGGACCAACCGAGGTGGAAAACACCCCAGGCTTAATGGAGGGGAAAAACCCTACCACGGGCCCACAAGGGCCTCAAGATCGCGGGGTCGCAACCGGCCACATTTTCACTGGACACCCCGACACCGGATTGGGAGCAATCCAATCCAATTACGGTGCGCCAGACCAACCCAATGATTTTGGATTCCGGACCCCTCCTAAGGAGAATCATAATGCCGAGATGCAAGCCCCCCAGGCGCCAATGCGCCCGGGCTCTGCGCGAATTGGGAATGAAATGACCAATCAGATCCGCATCCGGGAGGAGACACCCCCTATGACCCGACAGGAGGCCACTCGCAACGACAAGGACAATCCTATTGTTTACAATCCCGATCTGCCATTCCCAACATGGTTCGGAGGACTCAAATCCACGATGGAAAAGGTACAGTCCGAGGTGAAAGCGGTGAGCTCAAAGGTTCATCACGCCACCTCGGAGACTCCCGAAATTGGTCGCCTATAGAGAATCCACGAGCACGCCATTCATCTCGCTGATCACCAACGAGAAAATCAGGGACATTGAAAGAGCCAACGTCCCGCGTTACAACGGAAAGACCGATCCGAGAGCATATCTCTGGGCATTCTACATCGCGATGGGGAGAGCCGATCTCCAACCTCACCAACGAGATTCGAGATACTGCCATATATTCGCTGAGCACCTCGTGCAGAATGCACTCGATTGGTTCTCAAGGCTGCAACCGGCCACGATCAGCTCGTTTGATCGGCTGACAACACTTTTCCTGAAGCACTTCTCCATGTGCATCGAGACGCAGACCACGGTGGCACAGCTTTACGCGCTGCAGCAAACGAAGGATGAGCCACTGCGGAACTTCATAGCTAGATTCAAGGATGTGCTATCACGCCTTAACGGAGTAAGTGACGAGACGGCAATCGCGGCCCTGATCGCAGGGCTGTGGTACAAATCAAAATCCAGGCAGGATATCTGCGTGAACCGCTATACCTCGATCAAGGACGTAATGCACCGCGGAGGTAATTGGATTCGAGTCGAGGAGGAGCGAGTGGCCCTCGCCGCAAAATTCGATCCGACCCCGGAAACGTCCAAGTTCAACAACGCTCCAAGACCACCGCGGGATTCCGGCCACAGCAAAGGAGCCGGACCCTATCGAGGTAGTACACCTCATCCCAAGCGAAGTAATCTCCCCCCGGGTTACGTTATGAACTCAGAAAAAGACAAGGTCAACATGGCCCAAGGCAGCAACACAACACCGTAGGCAGATCCGTGGCCAAAGGACCCGAAGGCCTACTGCAAATTTCACAATGTTTTTGGACATGCAATAGCCCAATGCCGCAAGCTACAAATGGCCCTAGCGAAAAAATTGGAGCGAGATGAGATTAGTGACCTCGACATCGAGGCCTTGAACCCAAGGTTACAAGGAAGCACATGCCCGGAAGAAGATCCGGCAACCTCAAAAAAGAGGAAGCACAAGAAAAACCGAGCTCCCCCGCCCGGGGGAAGCCCCTGACACCCCCTTTGAAAAAAGGGGAAAACAGGTCAACGACGTCGAAGATGCTAGCCAAGAGAAGCAATCCCAAGTCATCAACGTGATAATGGGAGGATCTCAGTACTGCAAGCCATCGGTCAATTTGATTAAGGCACACCAACGGAAACTACAGTCAGACGCACCTCGTCAGACCTCGCAAGGGCAAGAAGCCCTAATCACATTCAAGTAAAGCGAAGCTCGAGAGCTCGCAGGGCCACATAACGACGCATTGGTCATAACCCTAAACATCGCAAACTGGGAAACCAAAAGTGTCCTCATCGATAACGGAAGCTCCGCGGACGTAATTTTCCAATCAACTCTAAGCCAAATGAAAATAAGGCCAGAGGATATCAATAGCGAAACGGTCCCTCTCACCGGTTTCAGTGGTCACTCCGTGAACACAATAGGGGAGATCAAGCTCCCCGTAATGGCGGGAGGTGTGAACACGACAACCAAATTCCTGATCATCGACTGCCCGTCGCCATATAATGCAATCCTAGGGAGGGAGGCCATGGCTGCACGCAATTAAGGCAAAACCATCGACGTATCACCAAAGTTTTCAGTTCCCGAGCGATGAAGGAATCAAAGAAATCCGAGGTGACCAAGCCATGGCACGAAGATGCTACATGAACAGCTTTTTGTTCTCCAAGCAAATCACGGTGAATCAGGTAAAGCAATTAAAGCATCCACAAATAAACGAGGTTAAAAATACCTTGGAAGAAGACAACGAGTCTCCAACAATCGAGATGGTACGCAAGTCCCCATCGATGAAAATAACCCCAAAAATACTGTCAGGATCGGGAGCGAGCTGAAGGGAGAAATCCTCAAGCGGCTCATCAAATTCTTAAAAACGAATGAAGAATTATTCGCCTGGTCCCACGAGGACATGCCAGGAATCAGCCGGGAAATCATTTCGCATCAGCTCAACATTTATCCAAGATTCAGAACAATCAAACAAAAAAGACAAAAGGTGGCCCCGGACCGTTCCAAGGAAGTTAACGAAGAGGTCAAAAAGCTTCTCAAGACAGGATCGATCCGCGAGATAAAATACCCCGACTGGCTGGCAAACACGGTCGTAGTCAATAAGAAAAGTGGAAAATGGAGGGTGTACATCGATTTCACCGACACAAACAAGGCATGTCCTAAAGACAGCTTTCCGCTCCCACACATCGACAGACTTGTCCAGGTGACGTGCGAACACGAGTTGTTTTCCTTCATGGATACATTTTCCGGTTATAACCAAATCCTGATGCACCCCGAGGACCAAGAAAAAACTTTGTTCATAACTGAACGAGGAATCTATTGCTACAAGGTAATGCCCTTCAGGCTGAAGAACGCCGGGGCAACCTACCAACGACTCGTGAACAAAATATTCTCTGAATACCTCGGAAAGACCATGGAAGTCTACATAGACGACATGCTGGAAGTTTACATAGACGACATTAATAGGACCATGGAAGTCTCCATAGACGACATTAATAGGATCATATCGCTCACCTCGAGCAATGCTTCGAGATGCTAAAGAAGTACCAAATGAAATTGAACCCTTCAAAGTGTTCATTCGGAGTGTCGTCGGGAAAAAAATTCTCGGATACCTTGTCACACAACGTGGCATCGAGGAAAACCTAGACCAAATAAACTCCCTGCTAAAAATGCCGTCACCTCGCAGCGTGAAAGAAGTTCAGCGGCTAACAGGGCGGATCGCGGCCCTAAACCGATTCATATCGAGATCGAGCGACAAATGTCTTCTTTTCTACAAAATGCTAAAAGGAAACAAAAAGTTTGAATGGACGGACAAATGCGAACAAACTTTTCAAGAGCAGAAAAAGTATTTGTCCACCCCACCAATATTGGTCAGCCCTGTCACCGACGAACCACTCTTAATTTACCTCGCAGTAACTACCTACACGGTAAGCAGCGTGCTCGTCAGGGAAGACCGAGGTGATCAGAAGCCTATCTTCTACACCAGCAAGTCACTAAAAGACGTGGAAACTAGATATCCCACCATGGAGAAAGTGGCGTTTGCCCTCGTCACCGCGGCAAGGAAATTAAGGCCGTATTTCCAAGCGCACACCATCGTGGTGATGACGCTATAGCCACTACGATCGGTGCTACATAGCCCAAATCAGTCCGGAAGGTTAACGACATGGGCAGTGGAACTCAGCGAGTTCGACATCGAATATAAGATAAGAACGTGCACAAAATCACAGGTCTTAGCTGACTTCATTGTAGAATTGAACACTGGAAAACCGGAGGACAAATCGATGGATGAAGCATGGACACTGAAAGTGGATGGCTCCTCGAACCAAAACGGGTCAGGAGTAGGAATTCACCTCATCACCCCAAGCGGTGAGGTGATCGAGCAATCTTTTCGCCATAATTTCAAGGCCTCGAACAATGAAGCCGAATACAAAGCCGTGATCACCGGCCTCAAGCTAGCACGAGCAGCTGGGGCGCGGAATGTCAAATCTTACTCTGACTCAAAGTTAGTAACAAGCCAGATAGCGGGGGAATACGAAGAAAAAGATAAAAGGATGAACGCCTACCTAACCGTTGTGAACCAACTGATCAAAACGTTCAAAAAAGCCGAGATAGACCAGATCCCAAGAAGCAAGAACGCGCAAGCCGATGCACTGGAAGGATTAGCATCCACTTCGGACCCCGATGTGAAACGTATCATCCCGGTAGAAACAATAGATGCACCAAGCATCGACTTAACGGTCCACAGCATCGAGCTCAGTCTAGAAGACTTGAGAACTCCAGTAATTAAATTCCTACGAGGTGACGAAACACCTCGGGATCGACAAGAAGCCAGAAAACTGAGGGCCAAAAGCTCAAGGTTATGTTTAATAAACGACATGCTCTACAAACGAAGCTTCAGTGGGCCGAACCTCAAGTGTTTGGGGGAGGACGAAGCGAAGAACGTCATCCATGAGGTGCTTGGCTAACAAAATCAAAAGACAGGGATTCTTCTGGCCCACTATGTTAAAAGACAGCGAATTGCATGTAAGAAAATGCGACGCGTGTCAAAAGCACGCGCCAACAATCAGCCAGCCCGCGCTAAAGTTGTCTTCAGTCAAGGTTCCCTATCCATTCATAAAATGGTCTATGGATATTGTCGGACCAATGCCAGCGGCAAAGGGTCTAACAAGGTTCCTACTAATAGCAACTGATTACTTTACGAAGTGGGTAGAAGCCAAGGCCTACGTACACAAAAAGGACGTAGACGCGGAAAATTTCAGGTGGAAAGATATAATCTGCAGATACGGGCTCTCGAAAGAGATCATCGCAGACAAAGGACCACAATTTATCTCAAGCAGATTCAAAAAATTCTGCGCCACGCAAGGAATCTCTCTTAATACCTCGACCGCAAGATACCCACAAGGAAACAGACATTCCGAGGTGGCGAATCGAACGATAATTGATGGGATCAAAAATAGGTTAGACAGCAAAAAAGGGAGATGGCCCAAAGAATAAAACGGGGTGCTATGGGCATACCGAACCACACCTCGTCGGGCCACCGGAGAAACACCATTCACGCTGGTATACGGATCCGAGGCGATGGTGCTAGCTGAGGAGGAATCTCTAAGCTTAAGACGAGAATTTTGTCCGATCGACCAGACTAAAATGAAGAAATGTTAAAAGATCAGCTCGACCACATCGAGGAACAAAGAGAAAGAGCTTTGAGCAGGAACGTAAATTACCAGAGGGTAACAGAAAGATACTACAACTCGAAAGTTCGACTTCGTTCGTTCAAAGTAGGAAACCTGGTACTTTGCAAGGTGTTTCAAAACACCTCAAAATTAAATGCTGGAAAGCTGGGGATAAACTGGGAGGGACCATACATCGTGTCCAATATAGTGAAACCCGGCGTATATAGACTAATTAATTCGGACGGACTTAAAGTCCTCCGAAATTGGAACACCCAACACCTAAAAAGATATTATTCTTAATAGAATAAATATCACCTCGAACTACGTAGTGGCTTGATCCTGGTAAACTCGGGTACATAGGTAGCCTAACGCAGGCACAGCCTAATCCTTCCTAAATTCGATAGATCACCCCGATCAAATCTTATTTCTTCTTTGACAATACCCCCCCCCCCCCCCGGGGTGAGAGCATGGGAACGACCCAGCTCTCGCCACTTAAGAGCAACATCGAAGCTCATAAGGATGAGGAAAAAATGCTTACAAACGTACCAAAGCACCTCAAGTCAAGCAAACACATCAAGAAAATACCTTTTCCTAGCCTATACATCTCGGCCGCACAAACATCCAAAAATCTCCTCGGATTCGATTTCAAAGTAAGGCTCACTCTTTCATTTCGACATAAAAGTGACCCGAAAAGAAAACATATGCAGGGTCGATTAACCGAATTGCGCGGGAGTATACGCAAAGGTAAATACCGGGGCACGCAAGCAAAGAAGGAAATAAAGGATGACGAGACGAAGATTTATTGAAAGGGAAACACAGAGTTTCAACAACAAAAGTCACCTCGTGACAACACTCAGGTCGGACTCCCAACCAAAAAAGGTGAATGAATCCTGAACTGGAAATTTAAAAGCACCCACGTTGGACTCCCAACCAAAAAAATGTGCGCATTGTCTTAAATGCAAGCAAATTGGACTAAAGCAAGAAAAAACAAAAAAAGGGTAAACTCCTGAGCTGGTTAGTTCTCCTCGTCGGCTTCGTTGTCATGGCCTCCGGCCTCCTTCTCCTCCAAGTCATCTCCCACGACCTCGTTCTCGCCAAGCGCAGCACCTAGGGTGTCCTCCACACCAACGGCAGCATCGAGGGCCTCTTCTTGGCTCCCTTCGATGGGGAGAGTGTGGTCACGGCGCTTGTCCAAGGCGTCGGCAGGGCGAGACGAGGTGGGACTCAAGGTCGGAGAGGATCAGGAACCGGCGGCACGAGGCGGAGCACCACCTGGGAAATGAAACCCATCACAATCATTCCACCAAAGATTCCTACGCACGTAGCAGCTCTGAAAAATCAAGCATGTACCTTGGGATCCTTGGGTAGAGGTAAATTTTTCTAGCTGGAGTCCGAGTTTATAAATGGTGTCATTGCGGCGCTCTATTTTCTTATTGAGTTTATAAATGGTGTCATTGCGGCGCTTCTCGGAGTCGCTGAGACCACCTCGTTCTTAGCCTCTTGGAGCTCCTCAGTCGCTTTCAGCAAACCTTCACGAGCTGCCTTTAAGCTCCGCTCAAGTGCTCCGACCCTGGCCACCTTGGCTCGAAACGACGACAACTCGTCTTAGAGAGATCGGGATCTGCTGCGCTCCTCGGAGACCTGGGCCTGCAATTTCTCGGCCATCTCCTTCTGGAAATCGACATCCAGCCTCGACGAGTACAGGTTCTCCTCCACCTTGCGAAGTTTTGCTTGAGCGTCCCGCGCCTCCTTTTCCCTTTCAGCATGTTGGGTCTCAACTTCCTTCAGACGCCCGCCGGACCCCGCCTCGGTGACTTCGAGCCTTAAGGCCTCAACATCCTTCTCATACGCGAGAACCATCTGTTTCATCGCGGTTAGAAACTGCTAACAATAATTACGCGGTGAGAAATACCTCGGTATACCAATATCTCTGTAACAAAATCACGGAACTTTCCTTCACGCAGTTATGCGCCGCCTTCTCGTATTCCCTGCCATGCAACAGGGAAAGCACGTCGAAGGGGTGACTGCGGCGAGCCCAGCTGGCCACAAAGCGCAAGGATGCTCGGGGAGAACAACCAGGGAGTGAGAACTTGCGAACGCAATCAAAATCGACTGAGTGCCCGGACGTCCTTCAGATCCCGAACGGCTGCTACCCCCCTCCCAGGCCATCAGGGCCTTTGGCTTCTCATCTTGGCGGCGAGGAGGCGCGACGTACCCTAGAGGTTTCGACCGCGTCAACCTGGTCTGGCGCTCCGAGATCACTTTCCCCTTTTTTGGAGAAACCACGTTCACCTCGGCAAGCTCGGGGGAGAGGTCGCGCTTCTTCGGACGAGGTACACCACCGTCCGACGACCTCGCAGGAACGACCTTCTCTTCGAGGCCCGCTTCAGAACGTGCCCTGGCATCAAGCGCCACTTCGCCCTTCACCTTGACGCGTCAGGATGACTGAGCCTCCTGCGCCTTTGCCACCAATGTCTCCAATAAAGCATCCTCGGGGGTCTAATCAGTCCCTGAGGAAATGTAGCGGACGACTTGGGCAGGCTCCTTGCGGCGTTCAGGGAATGAAGGCTGGCTGCTCGAAGACTTCATGGACTCTTGGGACCCTACGAAACAAAAGGGACGAGGTGAGAAACACCTTGGAAATATCCAAGAAAAAATCCTATGAGGCGGAACGAAGAACGTACCCAAGGCGGACAATGGAGGGGCTAGGATCAGTTGACCCGCGTCGGTCCAAAATTTCCAGTAACCAGAGTTACGGATTCTGACGACCGGGAATTCGCTCCAATCCACTCCGCCCTTCGGGATCAGCGTCTTCTTAAGACGACGGAACCTCGGGTCTGCCTCCGGCACCATGATCTTGGTTGTTGAAAACCAAAAAGATCAAACAATCAGAGCAGAGAAACAAAAATTCTTTGCGACAATAAGGCATCTAAATAGGCCTTCGGGGCCCACCAGGGCCTGAACTCCATCTCGGAGGCTTCTGGTAGTCGGGATGACTATCCCTCAAGAAGAAGAACCTCTCCATCCATCCGCCGCAGACATCGGGAGTTCCTTTGAGGATCGTCAGGGAGAGAATCGCTTTTTGAACCAGAGGCAGACATTTTCTAGTTGTTTTGAGCGAGGGGAAGGAGAAGAGAAGTGCGAAGGAAATAAAGAGGAGAGCGCAATCAAAGAGCATATAAACTCACCAAAAACACCTCTTGAAAACCACCCTCCACGATCTCCAAAAACTGCCACAATCATGGCATCAAAGCCGAAGGGGCTAAATAGACCCCCATCATCTCCAAAATAGGCGTGTCAGTCAAGACCGTTGTCAAATCAAAGCTTTGATTGGCTCAAAGCTCAGCACAAGAAATCGAAGGAAAAAAGGCATACGCAAGGCCAATATGAGCATGCCACGTGTCCTCCCATGCATAGAAAATGATTTGAAATCAAACCGAATCAGTTACAACTCGGGTTAAGGGAAAATTTCAAGTTGCAAAATAATTTGAAATACCCGCCAAATTCCTCGTCATAAGCCCCCGAACTATTTTCGAAAGATATGTCAAGATCATTCGAGTAGAATAAAATTTTCGTAAAGATGAAAATAACCTCCCATCAAAACGACATAATAATTCACCAAGTGACAATCATTTAATGAACTGGGGGCTCCCTGATGATGCAGGATTTCACCCTCCTTGGGAAAAACGACATCAAAGTGTAAAACTACACCTTAGGAGAAAACGACACAAGACCCAAAGGATATTGGGCCTCACACGAACCAGCAGGGCTGACAAAGCAGCCCAACGGGCAGCTCAGCACGATTGGCCCATCAAGAGTCCACTCCAAAACTTAGTCAACAAGAGCCAAGTCTCCCCAAAGACCAAGCCCACGAGGACCAAACAGCTTTTCAGAAGACTGAGCAACCCCGAAGACTAGGCGTGCTCTCCCTTTACTGACCAGCCCAGAGTCCACCTCGTGCAAAGGCACCAAATATCACGTCGTCAAGATTTTACACGTGGTGATCAAAGAAGAGGCGAAGAGATATCTGCTTAGTCTACTAGCCGTTACTAAAATATAGGAGATAGACGTTGTAACTTAGGCTATAAAAAGGCCTACGAAGTAAACTAACAGACAATCACCTTGTTCTACATTTTCTACTAGTTAGTCACTATGTACTCACTTTGCTATCAATCTAATATACAATCTCTTTATTATCGCTCAAACCTTTACAATTTTTTCATCTCGTGTCTTTATTCAGCGAAGTGGATTTTATCACGTAAAGTTAAGATCTATCGTCATATACATTGTAATCAGAGTGCAATCACTTTGTGACAATTGATCGTGTTTATTCACATCAACAATCATCATCCGCCAAAAGCAGGTACCATATCAACACACGTCATACTGACGTCACCGTAAACATATAATATAATAACGAATATCAAACCATATCTGGTTCTCTGCCTCGCTTTCAAGCAACGACAATCATAACATTATTTTATTAAACTGCAATATTAACCTATCCGGTTCAAACTTAGTTAATTAGTTGGTTTCTACGTTCATTTTAAATTGCGAGAAAAGGTAATAGCCCCTACATCAATCCGTTGAAACTTTGGCCGATCGACTAACTAGCCGATGATGCGGGTACGTCTTGTCCTCGAGTTTGGTGGTTAAAGACTTCAGGATCCGATATACTTTTCAAAGCGGGTGGTCCGGGCAGTACGGTTTTCGAGGCAACTACAGGGCGATTATCCGCGTCAACTATAACACCGATATCATCCGTAAGTCAAACATTACTAAGATTGGAATTTAGATTGAAAATTGAAAACCCGATACGCGGAAATTTAACCCGGCCCGAAATACCGTCGGGCACGAAAAACGAGGCAGTGAAACGGGCATCAATTCGACAATGTAATACCTCTCTTAGTCTAATCTGACTATTCTACACACAATGGCGAGGTCGATTTCATCAATCAGTGCCCTAAACACACTCAATTGGATCTTCTAAAATCTGAAACTAGGGCAAGGAAATTGAAGCTCACCGAGAGTCGGTTTACGAAATTGATTAAGGTCTTTTAATATCCTCGACGAGAGCTTCATAACCCCTCAATAAATTCCGAGATCAGAAAATGACGCGGCGGCCGGTAGCGCCGACCGGCGACGGTGACGACGAAGTGGCAGTTCGAACAAGCTCTACTAACCTTCGTGAACCCGGTTCCGGTGTTATTTTCTCAAAATCGAACCGGATTGAAATAGACCAAACCTTTTGACGCTTATTCCGGCCAAACGCCACTACTTCAGGTCGTCCTTCTCCTATCCACACGTTCGCCTTCTCGAGAGCTTTCCGGCGACACCAAAATCTCATCGATCAGAGCTCCGGTGGTCGAGTTATAAAGCTGCGAAGTTCCTTTGATGAGAGAGAAAAATTTAGAGAGGAGAGAGAGATGGGTATCGAGTGATGGTGAGGAGAGAAGGTGGAGGGGATTTGATTACCCCTCTGCCAAAAGCTGATTCTCTTTTTTTTTCTTTATATATATATATATTGAGTTTTACAACACTCCACCACTTTAAAAAAAATTGTCCTCGAAATTTAGACGAAACCACTCCCAAACAAAGACGGGTACTTCTCCATCATCTCAGACTCTTAACTCCCATGTTGCCTCTCTCGCGTCGTGATGGTTCCACACCACTTTGACTAGAGGGATCTCTCGCCGACAAAGAACTTTAACTTCACGATCGACAATCTGAATCGGGTATTCCTCATACGTCACATTTTCTTGAATGGGTATCTTTGTCCACTCAATGATTTGTTGAGGGCTGGGTTCATATTTTCTCAACATCGACACATGAAACACATTGTGAACATGAGATAATTGTTGAGGTAAATCAAGCCTGTATGCGAGTAGTCCGACTCTTTCAACTATCTCGAACGAACCGGTGTATCGCGGAGCCAATTTTCCTTTAATATCAAAACGAGAAACACCACGCATTGGCCTCACTTTAGGAACACATTATCGCCGACCATGGATTCCAGTGGTCTTCGTCTTCGATCCGCATAACTCTTTTGGCAATTTTGGGCAGTCTTGAGTCTTTCTTGAATAAGCTTAATCGCTTTTGTTTTCTCTCTGAGGTAGGCAGGACCGAGAGTAATACGATCTTCATACTCGGCCCAACAAAGAGGTGAACGACAACGTCGACCATAGAAGGCCTCGTACGGTGCCATACCGACACTAGCCTGAAATCTATTGTTGTAAGCAAACTCCACGAATGGTAGTTGCTCCTTCCACTTTCCTCCAAAATCCAAGGCGCACGCCCGAAGCATGTCTTCTAAGATCTGAATTACTTGCTCTGATATGCCATCGGTCCGAGGATAAAAAGCTGTGCTCAAACTCAAATCGGTTCCCATTTCTTTTTGTAATCCCATCCAAAACTTTGAGGTGAAACGAGTGTCTCGGTCGGAAACTATTGAAACAGGGACCCCATGAAGCTTTACTATCTTTTCCACATATAAATTACAAAGTTTTGGAACTTTGTAATCTGTCCGGATGGGGATAAAGTGGGCTAATTTTGTCAGTCTATTAACGATCACCCACACCGCATCATGTCCACCCCGAGATCGGGGAAGTCCCGAAACAAAGTCCATAGTGATGTAGTCCCATTTCCACTCGGGTATTTTCAGTGGCCTAAGCTCTCCGCCGGGTCTTTGATGCTCTGCTTTGACCATTTGGCAAACTGGACATCTCTTCACGAACATTGCCACATCCGACTTCATTCCGTACCAATAATATTGCCTCTTCAAATATTGGTACATCTTTGTGCTTCCTGGGTGAATAGCAAACTTGGAACGATGAGCCTCATGTAAGATGGCGCTTCGTAGTGTAGCATCATCAGCTACCGCAAGCCTTCCTTTGTATAATAAGAATCCATCGACTCCCACATTCAATCCTTCAAGTTGTTCTCGAGCTTGTAATCGATTCTATATCTCTTGTAATGTTTCATCACTCCATTGACTTTGTCTAACTTGAAGTACCATTGATGGAACGACTATGACGTTATACGCACATGCTTTATATTCGTCGCTATGGAATTCTAAATTGTAATCGGCAATGGTAACTGATCTCTTCCATGGCTCCAAGTTCAGAGAAGCAACCAAACCATGGTTTTTCCGACTCAATGCATCGGCCACCACATTTGTTTTTCGTGGGTGATGTTGTAGACTAAATTCATAATCTTCCGTATACTCCACCCATCTTCTTTGTCGTAGGTTCAAGTCTCTCTGTGTCAACAAATACTTGAGACTTTGATGATCGGTGAATATCTCAAATCTTGAGCCCTAAAGATGACAACACCAGATTTTGAGTGCAAATATCACGGCTGCTAGCTCCAAGTCGTGGGTAGGATAATTTTGTTCATGCTGCTTCAACTGCCTCGAACCATATGCCACCATTCTCCCTTGTTGCATGAGCACACAACCTAGTCCACTTCGAGATGCATCAGTATACACTATAAACACTTCGTCTACATTGGGAACAACAAGGACAGGAGCACTCGTCAATCGTCGTTTCAATTCTGAAAAAGACTCTTCACATCTATCATCCCATATGAACTGAACATCTTTTCTGCTGAGCTTTCTTAGGGGCGCAACAATCTTTGAAAAAATCCCCACGAACTTCTTTTAATAGCCCACAAGCCCTAGGAAGCTTCGAACTTCCGCCACATTTCTTGGTTGCCTCCAGTTCAAGATACCGTCAATATTTGATGGGTCTACGGCAATACCTTCTTGCGAGATCACATGGCCTAAGAACTTCACTTCGGTCATCCAAAATTCGCATTATTCTTTCTTCGCGTATAAACGATGGTCCCGCAAATTCTGCAAAACGATCCGCAAATGTTCTGCGTGTTTCTCCAAAGTTCTCCAATAGATAAGTATGTCGTCAATGAAGACAACAACGAATCGATCCAAATATGGTCGGAAAACTCATTCATCAAGTTCATAAACGCCGCTGGAGTGTTCATTAAACCAAAAGGCATAACCGTGAACTCAAAGTGACCATATCATGTACGGAACACTGTCTTCGGGGTGTCGGCATCTCAAATCCTCAACTGGTGGTATCCCGAACGCAAGTCTATCTTTGAAAAGTACTTGCATCCTCCCCATTGGTAGAATAAGTCATCAATGCGCGGCAAAGGGTATTTATTCTTAATCGTTACCTTGTTGAGCTGTCTGTAGTCCACACAAAGGTGTAGACTACCATTTCTTAGAAAATAGGACTAGCACTCCACATGGAGATGTACTCTGTTTGATAAACCCTTTACTTAACAAGTCGTCTAACTACTTTCTCAATTCTGCCAATTTTGTTGGAGCCATACGGTAAGGAGCCATATAGATCAGAGAACTCCCAGGCACTAAGTCAATGTTAAATTCAATCTCACGTTCTGGAGGAAGTCCCGGAAGCTCCGATTGAAACACATCATCAAATTCTTGTACTACGGGGGTGTATTAGTTTAAGGCACTTTGCCCTACATCTTCAATAGCACAATTAACTCCCGACCCTTCAAGATTCCTCTTCCCTCACACGAGAGACTTCAGTATACGATTATGGGGCCATATTCCACTCTTGGCCTGATATTCTATAACTTTTCCATCTTTCTTTCTGAGGGTGACACGTCTTCTATAGCAATCCACGATAGCACGATATTTAGCCAATCAATCCATTCCCAATATTACATCAAACTCGGTCATAGGAAGGATTAACAAATCTGTTGTAAATCTTCCTTCCCCGATGACAAGCTTACATGACTTGCAAATCACTGAGACCTCCGACACTCCCCCTATAGGAGTAGATAACTCTAACAGAGCAGTACACTCCTCGACATCTAACCCCAATGATAACGCGAGGTTGGCCGATATAAAAGAATGCGATGCCCCAGTATCAAATAATACGCAAGATAAACAGTTAGAAACACGAATCATACCGTCAACGACTTTTTTTCCCTGGGCCTCGACACCCGTAACGACGTACAATTTTCCTTTCCCTTTGCTTTTACTCGATTGTCCTTGGCCACTTTTGTTCTGTCCCCCGCCTGATCCACCACTCCCTTGAGGACAGAAATTGTTGTGACTGCCTGACGACGGTGCAGCTACCGAAGTAGTCTGACCAGAAGGAAACCCAACTCCTTGAGGTCTCTTTGGAGCCAAACCCCGAGGCTGAAACCCCATCGACAGGTTGGGTACAGGACTCTGGTTTGACACAGGGCTATTCTGATTCGCACCACCAGGCGAGTAGAAACTCTAACTTCCAATAGGTTGGGTGTGAGATGTCTGCGGTAGGAACTACTCTTGTGATAATGGACAGTCGCGCTTGTAATGGACTGGCTTCCCACAGAGGTGGCAAGTACCATAAGGTGAGTATCTGCGACTGCCAGATGAACCAGAACCAGAACCCGAACTAGCACTCGATCCGCTACCGCAGGAACCCTGACCGTAACTTTTGCCTTTCTTATCTGCCTTTCTTTCTCTCATGCCAGAGCTTCTCTGACTTACCTGATAGTTACGGTTTTGTTCTGCTTCGGTGTTCTTTGCAGAAACAACAAGTTCTGAGAAATCAGAGAATCGCAATGGCGCCAAGGTTTCACGAATCCGTTGTCGAAGTCCCTGTCGAAACTTCACAATTCTAGTTGTAGGGTTAGCCACGGCATCCGGGTTGTAGCGCGCCAGTTCGAAAATCTTTGCCTGATAATCGGCCACTGTCATACTTCCCAGAGTCAGCTGCGAGAACTCATATATCTTCCCCAAACGATAGTCCTCGGGAATAATACGCTAAGAATGCAGAAACAAAGTCTGACCATGATGGCTCATTAAACCCGGTGTCTTCTTGATGCATTCTCCACCATTGGGCCGCTGGGCCCTCGATAGGTAAGTGGCAAAACCAACACGGTACCCGATCGGAATATCAAGCACCTCAAACCTCTTTTCCACTAACTCCAACCATCTTTCAGCACTGGCTGGATCAGGGAATCCTTCAAACTTAGGAGGGACTAACTCATGAACTCTGCAAAAGTTCTCCTCTTTATAGCAGCAGGATCCCGAGGCTGCGATGCTTGTTGCATTGCTTGGAATGCAACAGCCATTTGTTCAAAATCAAACGCAGGACGCACATCAGGGGTATTTCAGGAATTCTATACCATGTTGATCAACTGTAAAAAGATTAAAAATGTCAGGACTAAGGATGGTGATACAAAGCAAAACATGACCAATAAAACATGAAGAAGACAAATGAACTCATGGTGTTGTACCCTAGGTGCCGTAACCTAGGCTCTGATACCAAGCTGTAACGCCCCTAAATAGGGGTTAGGCGAATAAGACAAAAACAACGACTTTTCAAACTTTGACCAGTCAATGACACATCATCATTCAGACAACACCGTTGAATATTCAACATCCACGTCATCAAACACATAAAGTTCCTGCCCATGGTACTTAAAACGACAAAATAGACATCAACGACCACAGTTTATACAACACCATGTAACGACAATACAAAGTACCATCATCACAAATATCCTTAATTTAATCCATTACAAGTCCGAATAAGAGATCAACACAACATACGAAATTCACCTCGAAGAATACTAGATGTACGCTTAAGAAAATCAACACGTGGACCTTTTGACTCAAACTACTCCTCGTATGGAGTCTGATACTGATCACCACCTGAAGCTGGAAAAAGAATGAATACGGAAGGGATGAGCGCCACACGCTCAGTAGGGAAACCATTACCAATTCTCTTTACCGAACCATTATTAGTCAAACTTTAATTAACTAAACTAAATGTCAACATATGCTATTTAATCATCATTTTCATCATTTTATCAACAATAATATAAATAAATAAATATACCCCACAAAAGCCAAATCATTTCGGTGGACCATGCCGAATCAGCTCGCGCCTTTATTCCACTATATCCCATCGAGTCCTTAAGGAGGCGAGCACAGGTGGACTAAAAGTCCCTGACCGTGACTCGCCCTTGACTCAGGATCCTAATCACCCCCAAAGGCATCCAGTTTGCCATGGGCCGAAATGTTGACTTTTGGGCCACCAATCATATCCAATAACCATAACCATATCCGGCCTACTGCGTAGTAGCCAGCTTCTCGTCAGTAGCTCATCCACCTGAAGCGGGTACAACATCACAATAATCATCATCCGCCCAAAGCGGGTACCATATCAACACACGTTATACCGACGTCACCAAAAACATATAATATAATAACAAATATCAAACCATACCTGGTTCTCTGCCTCGCTTTCCAGCGACGATAATCATAACGTTATTTTATTAAACTCCAATATTAACCTATCCGGTTCAATCTTAATATTAGTTGGTTTCTACTTTCATTTTAAATTGCGAGAAAAGGTAATAGCCCCTACCTCAATCCATTGAAACTTTGGCCGATCGACTAACTAGCCGATGATGCGGGTGCGTCTTGGCCTTGAGTTTGGTGGTTAGAGACTTCGAGATCCGATATACTTTTCAAAGCGGGTGGTCCGGGCTGCAAGGTTTTCTAGGCAACTACGGGGCGATTATCCGCGTCAACTATAACACCGATATCATCCGTAAGTAAAACATTACTAAGATTGGAATTTAAATTATAAATTTAAAACCCGATAAGCAGAAATTTAACCCGGGCCGAAATCCCGTCGGGCACGAAAAACGAGGCAGTAAAACGGGCATCAATTCGACAATGTAATACCTCTCTTAGTCTAATCCGACTATTCTAAACACAATGGCGAGGTCAATTTCATCAATCAGGGCCCTAAAAACACTCAATTGGATCTTCTCAAATCTGAAACTAGGGCAAGGAAATTGAAGCTCACCGAGAGTCGGTTTACGAAATTGATTGAGGGCTTTTAATCTCCTCGATGAGAGCTTCAAAACCCCTCAATAAATTCTGGGATCGGAAAATGACGCGACGGCCGGTGGCGGTGACCGGCGACGGTGACGACAAAGTGGCAGTTCGAACAAGCTCTACTAACCTTCGTGAACCCGGTTCCGGTGTTAGTTTTCTCAAAATCGAACCGGATTGAAATAGATCAAAGGTTTTAAGACCAAACCTTTCAACGCTTATTCCGGCCAAATGCCACCTTTTCAGGTCGTCGTTCGCTTATCAACACGTTCACCTTCTCGAGTGCTTTCCGGCGACACCAAAATCTCGTCAATCGGACCTCCGGTGGTCGAGTTATGAAGCTGCGAAGTTCCTTTGATGAGAGAGAAAAATATAAAGAGGAGAGAGATGGGTATCTGAGTGATGGTGAGGAGAGATGGTGGAGTGGATTTGATTACCCCGCCCTCTGCCAAAAGTTGATTCTCTTTTTTTTTTCTTTTATATATATATATATATATATATATATATATATATATATATATATATATATTGGGTTTTACATGACCTTTTTCCCAGTGAAACTCGTAATATTGGGATTCGTTTTTTCTAACGACTCTAGAAAGTGGTCTAGGCCTCTTGAACTTTTCTCCATGTAGAGTCAAGATTGTCACTACGGAGTCCTTCAATATTGTGTATTAGGCGTTATGCCAACTTCTTTTTACAACCCTTGGTTGTGAGACGTCGTGACAACAGTTGTATTTTTCCTCACATCGGTTTCTTTTTGCGTTCGACGCCACACGTTGCAAGGGGTTATTCCCACTTTTTTTGTAGCGAGCTTGTCAGGGAAATTTTTCCCATCCCATCCGCGTCTCTCGTCGGCTTCCTTTATTATCGTGGATATCTTCTTTAAAAATGTCATAGTCTCCTATTCTTGTGACTGAGTCGGTCAATCGAAGGAGGCTTCTCTTGGGGTATGCGATTTGGCATCCTTTTCATCGTGTATGAAGTTAGGGCGGGTTTTATTTGATAGTAAGCATGACGCTTCGCTTTGCAATGCCTGAGTGCTTCAAGTGATGGCATGTTAGGGGTGACGAACGGTTTCTTCGGAGGTATCGAAGAGGTTGAGAACCTCAGGTAGGTGGTCTTCAAAGGCGTTGCCCCAGGCCGTAGAGCTCCTAGGTAGTATCGTGTCTTTTGTAGCTTTTCGATTTTATGGTTGGTCTTGGAGAGTTATGGTCTCCCACCAAAGGTCGATGTGTTGTCTTAGATCATCATCAAATCGTGTTAGGTCGAGGTGGCGTCGGTGAGTTTCATCCTGACCTGCTCGTCTCTCGGTATGGACGCGCCGTACCAGGGGATTTGTTTTTGCTACTCTGTGGTTGGCAGGGCAATCATAATTAGTATGATGGATGGTGTTGACTAGGGTGAAACCGGTGTGTTAGCCTATTATTTTTTCACTATTTGATATCCTTAACCTAATTCTGGTTATTCATGTTTTAATTACCTTAACTCATTCTTAAAAACTGGTTGACCTGATTTCTGGTATCAAAATATGATTAACTTATTTAATAACCTTAATCTAAAATTAACATTTAACACATTTTATCGCAACAATAAAACATATCGTTCTAAAATAAATCGCAAATAAAAAGACCCAGTCCAAAAAGAAACATACCGGTCCAAAACATAAATCCAAAAAGTATCACAATTATAAATAATTAAAAATATTTGGTTCAGCAACTCGATCACAGTCTTGAAGTATAATCACGAATCATCATTCACTGTAGTCTAAAAATAAAAATAAATATGTTATTAAACATGGAAACTAAAAGCTAAGTTAAATTCAAACTTTAACACTAAAAAAATGGATTTAGATATCAAATAATTACATGATAAATTGATTAGCACTTCATCCTCCACCGATTCTACCGTATCCAAAAATTTACCGATGACTACTATCTCGTGTTTGGCGCTTATCAAGTTCTTGTAACAAACTAAAATCTCAACCATCTTACGAAGTAACAAGCTTCGGTATGGATCGAGAATTCGTCCACTTTCATATAACCATTTTCATCCACTTTTCAACGTGAATGGTTGTGAGAGCCACTATACTCTTCATATAACCTCTCGAGCAAGAATTTCAAATCAATCACAAATTTTTTTTGCCGTTTCCATCTCGTACAAAAGTTTCACACAATGTTCAATATACTCTACTTGTATCTTGGATCAAGAATAGTCGCTATGAAAATAATATCCTTAATATTACCCGGAAGGTTCTAATACTTAGTAAACTTCACAATCATATTTGCGAGAATAGTTTTGAAGACCTTGCACGACGAGCTAGCCCAATATGTGAGCTTCTCTTTCACGACTTATATATCTGTGGAATAAATATTCGATGTCTCATAAAAAGTACCACTTAACTTCACGGTTAGATGAAAGAAAGTCTCGATAAAATTAAAAATACGGTGGCATTTTCCAATCCGAGTAAATAGGTAGATTGACGGTTTTATCATCCTCGAAGTAATAGTGGAAGAATATATCAATCTCTCTCATCCGATCAAAATCTTTGCGAAACTTAAAAGCAATTTCTAACATGAGATAAGTAGAACTCTATCTAGTGCACACGCCCATGCACAAATGGGTACTCATTGAACCGCTTCGAGCTAGTGTGCCAAAGATGTTCATGCTAATCTAAGAAAGTTTTGTATAGACCCGAGTCAATAGGTAGATTGACGGTTTTATCATCCTCGAAGTAATCGTGGAAGATTATATCAATATCTCTCATCAGATCAAAATCTTTGCGAAACTTAAGAGCAACTTCTAACATGAGATAAGTAGAGCTCCATCTAGTGCACACGTCCATGCACAAATGAGTACTCATTGAACCGCTTCGAGTGTGCCAAATATGTTCTTCCTAATCTAACAAAGTTTTGTATAGACGCGAAAGAAGCACCCAAGGATGTAAATTCATCTCCCACAATTAAGTGAATATATGACAAGCGCCACAGACATGGAGAAGTCTACCATCTTCGACTGAATTCGAGTTCTACTCTTACCTCCATCTCTTCGATCTAGAGATACAAACATCATTTGTTGCAGTGTTATCCATTGTAACCGACAGAAATTTTATGGTTCCCTAATCTTTAAAGTAATCCATCAGTTCTTAAACTAGTGTTTCATCTTCATGGTCCTCAATTTGAATAAAGTTAATAATTCTTTTCTACAAGATCCAATTTTCGTCGATCCAATGTGCGGTCACGCACAAATACCTTTGATTTTGGTTTGATATCCAACAATTAGTGGTTATGCTAACCCTTTGACCTTTTAAGAGCCTCCTAAACATGACCATATTTTCCTCAAAACAACTTCTTTACATATTTTGCAATTTTTTTCCTTGAAAAAAAACTAACTTAGGATTCATGTACAATGAGTTATTTTTTAGTTCATCTCTTTACACATGTCAAAACGATCGTTCATGGAGCATAATATACTCTGCGAGTGCCTTTCTAAATCCCTTTTCCGTCCATCGTGCTAGCATTATGTCACGTTCCACGTGGCTAGACTTAGTGTTGATTGAAGCCTAAAGTGGTGGGTGTATGGGTGTATGGGTGATGGTCGCTGAACAGAAAAGGTTATGTGTGGAATGAGTCATTCTCGTCCGTACACAAAACTGACTGGGTTCTGTGGCTGTTCCCCTGATGAGCCCAAGGCATGGTGAAACCAGCTGACACTCGTGGGTATAAGGCTGATCCGCTGGTGGTATGGGACAGCAGTGGATCCTCACGGGTAATGCCGTTGTGCGAAGACTCTAAGCCCATTCATTTAGCTCACTTCCATCTCCATTTTCCTTGGGATAGAAAACTAACTTTTGTTGTTTCTTCTCCCTCAATTGTTCTGCAAATGACATGACTCTCATATTTTGAGACGAGTATAAAGGCTGATGCCGGAGTTGTTTTCCCCAATAACCGCTCTTTGCCTTTGTACCTCATGGAATGTTCTTGAAACAATCCACGTTTCTCATGCATTAGCCCATTTACAATTTTTATTTTTATCGTTACCACTATTGAGTTCAACCACATCCTCGTCTACTTGTGTTTCTATCTCTTGACCTTTCGAATTTTTCGTTCCAGAATCTTCAATTTGAAATATATATAGTTTATAATAATGACATTTAAATATCATAAAAGATCAACAATATCCAGCAAATGGACAATATTAGTAAAACTTTAATAAACAATATTAAGCATAACAACATAAGATAATGAACAAGATCTGCATTTTTGGTGAATGACACACTTTCATCCATAACATGATTTTACCACTTAGTCAAATTAATGACTTTACACAATTAATGGGCTCCTACCCAGTTAATTAATTTACAGACATTTTGAGTTCATTCATGGGCTCTCACCCAGATAATTAAATCACGATAACAGAGCCGTTATCATGTCAACGTGTTCAGCAACTAATTAAGCATCTGAGTCTCTTCAGCTCAGTCATGAAGGAACAAAATCAGTGATATCTTCCAAGGGGCAACTTCATACATCACATTTTGAAAGTTTCAAGACGGAGAAAGGATAATCAATATCAGATTTTAATGGCAAATTGTGTGAAGTGGATAATCAAGGACATACTAAGGAAAGGATTATAAGAAGTTGAATTAGTCTGGAAAACGCTATGCTCTCTATTAAAAAATTTCACTCATAAGATCACTATCATTGAAGAAAACAAGAAAATGGAGACTACCATTCTATTTTGATGACTTGATGGGGCACCCTAAAAATATTTGAGATGAACTTGATTTGAAACAAATCAGAAAAGAAGTAGGCTTTTCGCTCATCCACGACAACCCAAGGTAGCGATGGTTAAAATTTTGATGATCTAGCTTTTTTTTCCAATTATTTTAGCAAGATGTTAAAGTGGTTTAATCCACAAAGACATGAGGAAGAAGAAACAAATAATCACGCAAATCAAGTCGGATCAAAGTTCCAAAAGAACAATACTAAAGATGCAACCATATCCAATAAAAAAATGAGATGGCAAGAATGTGAAGGTTTTGAGACACTATATATCAAAACGAGTATGAAAACACCATCAAGAAAAATATGTCTAAGCCACACCATACAAACTCATATGGTGATTTTCCCGCAAATACATTTCGGCCCAAAAACGCCCCCCCGAGGGCTCATATCTCAAAATCAAGAAGCCCAAATATTGCGGAAATAATTTTTATTATTAAAATAAGGATTAATTTATAAAATGCGTTGTTCCGGCGCTGTAATGGAGCGTCAATGCGCGTTGCGCACTCTGTCAGGGCGTGTCACACACGGCGTCGCGCCGGGGAAGACTAAAATGACAATATTTTTATTGCACTTACGCCCCTGGCCCTTCCTATAAATAGGAATTTCATTTCAACAAAATGGTAACTCGAAAAAACTTAGAGAAATGTTCGATATTTGTCTTATATATATTATTCAATTTTTATACTTGACTTACGTCGGAGCGGAGGAGCTACCTAGAGCGAAAGCGCCGAAGGAATCCCCGGATCACCGAATGAATCGCCGACTCCCTAGATGAAAGGCCGACCACTGTCCGACTCCCGTCTCTTCCCTCGACCCGACTTTCCCGGGAAAGCCTAAGTACGCACCCCTTAATCGCCCACATTCAACTACGTGATGACCTGATCCCACTTGACTACAAGTGGGTACATAGGCAGCCTCGCTATATGTGACGAGGTGCGGCATCATATATCATCACCCTCCGGCTCTCCCAGCCGTCGACTATTCCAAGCCCGGTCGCAGACCTAACCTACGGAGGTTCCGATTCTTTATAATCACCAACCTATGTCCCGAGTTTTAGGACTTAGCGGTAACGGGTAGGAGGACCCGGTTCCAGTCTAAAGGTAAGCGAAGAGTCCAATCTTCGACCTGTCATACTGAGGTTCTGGTTTTCAACAGTGACCAACCTATATCCCAAATCCTAGTACTTTGCGGTAACAAGTCGGAGGATCCAATTCCAGTCCGACAATAAGCAACGGATCCGATCCACTAGACTCCACAAAAATAATAAATCAAGCCTCTAGCCAGGAAATATAACAAACGTCAATGGGCCTGAACCAATATCCAACTTTGGGCTACTATAGTGTTTGATTTAAATTTCAGCATCAAAATTTTGGCGCTAGAATTAAGGGCCCCCAACAAGTTCAAGCATCGAGTTCCTACCAGCACATACAACGATCTCGGAATCGTCTCGGTCGCTCAACAACCTCGGCGCAGTCACGATCGCTCCACATCAAGTACAAGACATGCATGCCGCCGACAAGATATCTGCCACGCCACTGCAAAGACACCACATGATCTCTCACCGTGCGAACCCCCCACCTCAGCTCGGAAACACCGCGCCGCGGGTTCAGATCGACCTTGGCTAAGCACTACTAAGCCACCGCGAACTTTATCTTGGTCGCCTCAAGTACCTCATCACCTATGACCTCGAGCTTTGTCTTGGTCACCTTGACATATATATTGTTCGTAGTAACGATCTCAAGTTTCATCTTGGTCGTCGCAACAACCTCAAATTTCAGGTCACAACAATCACCTCAAGTTTCATTTCGGTTATGTGAGTAATATTGAGATCTGCATCAATGACCTTGAGCCTCGTCTCGGTCACATCAACCTACTACGGTCCTCTCAACCTGACGCGACACCGACGAACGCTGCAACATCATCTCTCATCAAAAAGCACCTTCATCAAGAGCCCGCGCTAAAAACCAAGCAGATCTCTCCATTATCAAAAAAAAAAAATGGCGGAACTTTGTCAAGCCAGAAATAGCCTGATGTACAACGACGATCAAATTCATAAACCTAATGAATACGCCGAAAGCCCATCAGGATAGACAACGATCGAAGTCGGATACCCGACGATGACGCCGAACGGCCATCAGGAAAGGCAAGGATCAAAGTCATATACCCGACGATGACGCCGAAGGCTCATCAGGGAAGGTGACAATCATAGTATGATACCTGAAGACGGTATTGGAGGCTCATCAGGGAAAATACGACGATCGAAGTCCGACAACTGAAGACGGCACCGGAAGCTCATCACGAAAAAGGGGACAATCAAAGTCCGATACCTCACGACGGCGCTGAAGGCTCATTGGGGAAAGTCGGTGATCGAAGTCCAAAACTCAGACGCAAATTTGAAAAGCTCATCAAAAAAGACGACGGTCAACATCCGGAAATCGCAGCCAACAAAACTCCAAGTAAACTCATCTTTTCCCTCAGCTATTGCAGCATTCTCAATATATAGTCTTAAAAGCATTTTTAAGCTCACCGTTTTATCCAAAAGAAAATATGAAAGTTTATCTCTTAGAAAAACACGAATAGACGTGCACGGAAGGTTACTCCAAAGGACACGAACTCCACGCGAACATGGTTGGAGGGTTATCTACGGAACGCCCTTGTAAACAAACGATAAGGTGATATCTAGGGAAAACCCAACTATCGTAAAGCGTAATACGGTAAGGTGTCTGGAAGAACGCCCTCATAAAAGTAAGTGGAATGTTTTCCCCGAGGACACCCGCATATATCTTTTTAAAAGCAAAGGCTAAAAATCTCTCTTCAAGCCATAGTTAGTTTTTCGAAGGGCAAAACCATCAAAAAACTGGGTTGGGGGGTTGGTGGTGGAGGTATAATGTTACAAATGATTTTTCCCAGTTCAATTATGGCCTAACAACGCCCTCGGGGGCTCATATATAAAAATTGAGAACTCCAAATATTGTGAAAACAATGCCCCATTAATAAAGATAAATTGATAAAACGCGCCATAACAGGGCGTCATGGCACACTGCACACCCAGTCAGGGCGTGTCACTCACGGCTTCGCGCCGCGGAGGACTAAAATGACAATATTTGTATTGCACTTAGGCCTTCGGCCCCTCCTATTAGTAGGAGCTTCATTTCAACAAAACATTGACTCGAAACAACTCAGAGAAATGTTCTCTGTAGTTATATTACTTTGTTATATGTCTTATATATATTTTCCAGTTTAAATACCCGACTAACGTCGGAGCGGAGGAGCTAGCTAGAGCATAAATGCCGGAGGAATTCCCAGATCACCGGAGGAATCTCCGACTCCCAGAGGAAGGTTCGAGCGTTGTCTGACTCCCGTATCTACCATCGACTTGGCTCGCCCAGGAAAGCTCATGTACACACCCTTTAACCGCCCACATTGAACTACGTGATGAGCTGATCCTACTTGACTACAAGTAGGGACATAGGCAATTTCACTATGTCTCACGAGGTGCGGCATCATATATCATCACCCCTGGCTCTCCTAGTCATCGACTACTCCATGCCCGTTCGCCGACTTGCCCTACGACGTTCCGGTTCTTTGTGGTCACCGACCTACATCCCGAGTCTTACGGCTTAGCGGTAACGGGTCAGAGGAGCCGATTCCAGTCCGACGGCAAAGAGAGGGCCCGATTTTCGACATGCCCTATAAAGGTTCTGGTTTTTAGCGGTCACCAACCTATATCTCGAGTTCTAGGACTTTGCGCTAACAGGTCGGAGTGGCCGGTTCCAGTCAGACGGTTACCGGAAGGTCCGATCCGCCAGACTCCACAAGAATATTGAATTAAGCCTTTAGCGTAGGAAAGTCAAAAACGGCAATGAGACCGACCCAATATCCAACTTTGAGCCCCTATAGTGTTCCATCCATTTTTTGGCATCAACACAAACATTAGTGAAGATGATAAAGAAGGGGTCTAGTGAACTACTTTGTGGCGTTTACACGCTCTCTTTTAGAAGCTATTCTTCTGACGTTGAACGATGAAATGATGATGTTCCAACCCTCTGTCAAACTATATTCAAGAAATAGATGTTAATTTGTTACTAGCCCGCAGGTTAAAGAATACATGATGAAAAGTGGGTGTCAAAAAGTAAAAAATTCAATTGCGGTTATTTTTCGCCAATTATAAAGTAGGGTTGCAAACGGTCCTTTAATCTGTTTATTTTTTTACTATATGGTATCCTTCACCTTATTTTAGTTAGTCATGTTTTAATAACCTTAACCTCTTTTAAATTAGTTAACCAGACTGAAAGAGACAAAATCGTACTTATTTTAATTTTAAAATATTTAAATAAGTAAATAAATATAAAAACCGGTTATAATAATAACATGTTTTGAAAAATAAATAACATCTAACCTTATCATGTTTGAAATCGAACACGGTTAACAATAACATGTTTTCAAAAAAATTCGGTTACACAGATGACAAATTCATCATTTGGAAGGAAGGGACCAACGACGTTCAAATCAATTTGGTAAATAAATAAGATTACTGTAAAAAAAATTGAATAGTCAAATAAAACAAGTGCATATGGAGGCGCCAAAATAATAAGTCGACCTAATAATAAGAGAGAGAGAGAGAGAGAGAGAGAGTAGATAAGGCACTTCCATTTCATCACTATTTGAAGCTTCGATCCATTTCAGCATCCATGGCCGTCGCTGTGGCAGTCAGCAACTGCTGCTTCTCCGTCCTCACCTCCACCGCCAAGCTCCGCCGCTCTCTCTCCACTCATCGCCGCTTCTCCACCATCCACGCCTCTCTCCGCCGACCCAGAAAACCCGACCCAGAGGTACCACTCACTCCGCCCTAGCTTCCTCCCTTCCTCCCCCCATTTGAATGACTGAGTTTGTTTCGCCGAGAAGAGAGACGAGAGGCCGTGCTTGTTCTCCGAAGGCAGAGGAGATGCCAGGAAACCAGCTCAAACGGCGGCGTATAAGCCCTTTGGAATGCAGAAAAAGGAGAAGAAAGACTTCGTTTTCGATTCCAAGGAGCAACAGGTTTGTTCCGATTTCCGGAAACTCGCAGCATTTTTTCTCAGATTCTTACAGCTGAGCTGAATGATTTTAGGTCGAGCCTGGGAATCTTCAGGATACTGCTTTTCTCAATGCCGTTGTCAAGGTAAGAGCTTCCGTGGCGCAACTTCACTTCTCTATTTGAAGAGTTCTAACGGACTTCCTGAATTTCCATTTCCGATGTTCCGATTGTCGATTGCGGAAGAAAAGTATTGAATAACTTCGTGGCGTTTCAATTTTTATTTTCCTAATGCAATCTAATGTGGTAGAGATTATGTTTTCCGGTAATTCAATGGAAAAAAGAAATGATCGAAGAACTTCGCGCCTCTACGCCTTTCCGACTTTTATTTTTCTAATGCATTCTTTTCCGGTAGAGAACATGTATCCTGGGCGATCTGATCAAGAAAACGATTGAAGAACTTACTGCAGCTTTTCAATTTTTATATTTCTAATGCATTCTAATGTGGTAGAAATCTTGTATTCCGTGATTCGATGGAAAAAACGATTGAAGAACATCGTGGCGTTGCGATTATTGTTTCCCTTATGCATTCTCAACTTTTGATGAATTCTAATGTTTATTTTACGCACTCAAACGGTTGAAGAACTCACAGCATTTTGATTTTGATTTCCTAATGCAATTTCTTAGGTTTACTGTACACATACTGCGCCCGACTATTCGCTTCCTTGGCAAAAGCAAAGACAATTTACTAGTACCGGAAGGCAAGTTTGTAGTGTTCTCCGTTTGTCTAGCAGTAAAAGTTCGCTCGTTCGTCAAAAAAATGATTCTCTGATTCATCTATTTCGTTTCTCAGTGCTTTTATGATTGGAGATGGTAAACTCCTGACAAACGCTCATTGTGTTGAGCACGAGACGCAGGTAGTCTTTGTACTTTTATTTCATCCCGTTTCTTTGTCACGCATATGACTCATGAAGGTCATATGTTATAAAGTTAAGTATATATTTGCCTTTATTTAATATTTAGTATTTGTTAGGATTAAGCAATAACGTCCATCATAAATGCGGGTCTGAGAACTTCTCAGTTTGTCGTCTGCATTCCATATTATGGTTGTTTGAGAGACGTGTGAAACTAGCTTGTAAAAACTGTATGTTGAATTTGTTTTTTTCTCGTCTTTGTAACGGTCCAGGTGAAGGTGAAGAGAAGGGGAGATGATACCAAATATGTTGCGAAGGTAAACTTCGTTGATATAACTTTTAAATTATCTATCTGTGATTGGCTTATCGAAATCGATATCTTAGAAATTCGAACAAACACGTATAAGTAGAGTGGTTGCCTCTTTCTCATGAGAATATGAGATTAAAAGGATATCGATGACTAGTTTGATAGTTGATCACTATATATATCGAAGCAAAGTAACATAAAATAATTTCTGCATTTTATTGCAGGTTTTGGCGAGAGGTGTTGATTGTGATATAGCTTTGTTATCAGTAGAAAGCAAGGAATTTTGGGAAGGAGTGGAGCCGCTCAATTTGGGACGGTTGCCACATCTTCAGGTTTTTTCTTGGTTGAATTATTCTATCTATATTTTCATTAAAATCTATGATTTGGAGTTTGAATTCAATAATTAGAAGTTCGTTTTGAGAAATTTATTATATTAGGATATTTGGCTCTTATGTAATCGTATATTATTTGCCTTTTGACCAGGATTCAGTAACTGTTGTGGGATACCCCCTTGGAGGAGACACTATTTCGGTGACAAAGGGTGTCGTGTCACGCATAGAGGTGTATATTCTCTCTAATTTATATCGGCACTTGTATATTCATACACAAATCATATATTCGATTATAGCTTAGATAATCATGTTACAATTTTACACCTGTTTACTTCTTACATGTTTTTCGGTTATCAGGTGACATCATACGCTCATGGATCATCTGACTTGTTAGGCATTCAAATCGATGCAGCAATAAATCCCGGTTTGTTATCTGAGTACACAAAGTTCCAATTTTTCTTTTGATTATTAGTTTGTCCAGTTTATCAATATTTACAGTAAATGTTTTATTTTTTTTTAATACTTATTTTTAGGGTTGGTTAACTTATACTGCTTTAGATATTAGGTAATAGCGGTGGTCCTGCGTTCAACGACCAAGGGGAGTGCATCGGTGTGGCATTTCAGGTAAATTTCTGGCATGCTATCTGATATATACATTTACATGTATATATTATTTATGGTTTTGAGTAGTCTTTTCGTATATTTACGAGACATTTCCTTTAGGTCTACAGATCTGAAGAAGCTGAGAATATTGGATATGTGATTCCAACTACAGTAGTATCTCATTTTCTGAATGACTTTGAGAGGAATGGGAAGTACACTGGTGAGAGCTCTTCTAGACTTAGTCGTTTTATAGTTTTAGTTGCATTAAGGGTAGACTAGTAATTTCTTATCTAGCTAGACTATATAATGGTATTTGCTCTGTTAATATAATACTAGAGTTATCCCCATTATGTGTATCCAATGCTAATTAATAATACTGGAATGAACTTTGAAGTTAAGGCATCAATTTTCATGCATCAGGCATTTTTTTCCGCATTATATATCAATAACGATATGTTGTCGTTTTGCATTCAAATCTAAAATTAGCTTGAAGCAAGATTTTTCTTTTCTGCATTTTTCAATTCAAGCTCGGTGCTTATCTACTTGTGACCGGAATATTTCCAAAGCAATTATATGTACTTTTGCATTTCAGGTTTCCCTTCCCTCGGCGTGTTGTTGCAAAAGCTGGAGAATCCAGCCCTACGTGAATGCTTAAAAGTCAAGTCTAGTGAAGTACGTTACAATCCCGAATCATTTGTTAATTATTAAATCAGGTCCCTATTAATCCTTACGGACTTTCGGTGCTTTCCGATCAGGAATCAACATTTCTATTGGTTTCCAGTTCAAATTAAGCAGAACTGTGATACGGCCCGGGATTGAAAATATCACTATATCTCTTAAAATATATCGTAACCTCTCAGGTTTAACTTGTTCGCATCTTCTGCAGGGTGTATTGGTCCGTAGAATCGAACCCACTTCCGACGCTCATAAAGTCTTGAAAGAGGTAAAAATGTCATATGTCTAGCTTCCAAGAAATACTTATACGAATCCACGTAGGACCATTTTAACCCTTTCTTTAGACCTTTCGTTCCATTACATGATCATTAGCTGCATCTCTTTGGTTCTCTAAATACTTCATTGGGTTCGTAGAAAAGTAAATATTACACTTATTCTGCCAGAATTATAAGAAATCCAAAAAAAGAACAGTACAGAGAAAGCACATCAGACAGTACTTGATGATATTATAATTTGAGGTTTGAGTTTACAAAAGGATTTATCTATATATTTCTTGAGTTTCGGCAAAGAGATCTTTCGTGGTTTTGTAGTTCAGAAGTGTCGAATTATAGTTACTGCCAGATTTTTTTGAAACTCCTATATTATTTTTAATGCATCATTGACATAATTGAGTTTTCTCCTTTTCAGGGGGATGTTATTGTGAGCTTTGACGGTGTTCATGTAGGGTGTGAAGGGACAGTCCCATTCCGTTCGAGTGAGCGTATCGCATTCCGATATCTCATTAGTCAAAAGTAATATATCCTAATCTCTATGTCGAATATGATATAAATAGAGCTTATACTGTATTCTACTAGCATATTGTATAGTTTAGCCTTACTAAGAGTAGTTTTGAACTTTTACTTATCTCGACTAGATTGTATATAGTATTTTTTTTACTTCATCAATAATTTGTAATTATCATTCCCGAATTTTAAATGTGAGAATTGAGGAATCCTCTAATTCACAATCATAAGGTTAATATGCAAACCAATTGGCCTACATTTCAAAATAGGAGTTGTTTGGTGGCGCATTTATTTCCATTTTTGAAGCACGTCGCATGCTTTTTTATTCGTTTTTGTCCATCAAATCAATTGCTCTTTAACAGATTTGCCGGTGATGTTACGGAGCTTGGAATTATTAGGGCTGGGGAATATATGGAAGTGAATGCAGTTTTGCACCCACGTGTGCATTTGGTAAGCCAATCGCACCAAGAACATTTGTATAAGTTAAACCACATAAATATTCCCGTCGCAATGACGGTAGTTTTGACTTGTTTTGCAAGGTTCCTTATCACATCGATGGAGGTCAACCTTCATACTTGATCATTGCCGGTTTGGTGTTTACCCCTCTATCAGAACCATTGATTGAGTATGTGAATGTTTTTTCATGGACACATTGAGATGTTATAGAGTAATAAGAACCGTTCCTTTAAATTCTGCAGTGGTTTAGATTTCCCCCAATTTTTATTTTGGTGCATTTTGCATTCTGAATATTAAATTTGCTACCCTTTGCTCTGATATTTCATTTTGATACATTTGCCACCTGAACTTTTTGGTGTATTTTTAGTTTCCCTTTCTGTTATTAGATTAAAAATCAATACCTACAAGAATTATCAAGGGAAAAATCATTATTAAAAATATTACGAACATAAGAATAGTTTTTTCTTTTCCTCTCAGTACCACGTGTACAATGATTTAATATAACAGGGAGGATTTGAACTTGCATGAAAATTTAGGGGAGGCGAAGTGTACCAAACTATATTTTCAGTAGGCAAAGCGCACCAAATTGATATTCAGGTGGAAAAGTGAACCAAAATATAGTTTTTACACTTGCATGAAAGTTTCGGGGGGCAAAGTGTACCAAAATAATTTTTAAATAGACAAAATGCACCTATTTGATATATCAGGTGTCAAAGTGCACCAAAATATATTCTTGTTGATAGCTTATCTGTTACTATTTTTATTTGTTGACAGAGAGGAGTGTGAAGATTCTATAGGGGTATGTTCTGTATTACATAAGATTATTTTTCTTTTGAGTATTACAAAAAATAAAATAAAAACTTATGTCCTAATGAATGATATTTTTGCTAGAAAAATTAATTACCGGGTCTATTATCTTTTCAGTTGAAGTTATTGACAAAGGCACGCTACTCATCGGCTCGGTTCAAGGGGGAACAAATTGTTATCTTATCCCAGGTTGGTTTTATTTGTGTGGTTTGTTATTTAGATTTATTTTTGCTGCTCGATTTCTTTAATAAACACTTCACCTATTTTTATCACTTTGGTTTATGAAGGTCTTAGCAAATGAAGTGAACATTGGGTATGAGGATATGGGCAATCAGCAGGCAAGCTGTTACATACTAGTTTCGCAGCTTCGAGCATTTTGATACAAAATTATCGGAATATTCTTGTATTAAATTGTCGAATTTGCAGGTTTTAAAGCTAAATGGAAGGCGAATAAAAAACATTCATCACTTGGCACATCTCGTAGATTGTAAGTGTTTCCTGCTTTATCCTTCTCATTTTTCGTAATTATTAGTTGTACATTAGTCGCCCCGTGAACTTGTCGAATCGTCTTCGTGTACTCCCTAAACTTTTTTCTTTGTATCAATCTTCTCGCTGAACTTGTCGTATTTTCTCCGTCTTTCAGTTGTAGACTAATCGCATTGTCTCAATTTTCGCCCCCTGAACTTGTCGAATCGTCTCTATGTACTCCCTAAACTTTTTTCTGTGTATCAATCTTCTCCCTGAACTTGTCATATTTTCTCCCCCTTTGACGTGTACACAGTTTTCGTCATGGTTATACTTTAAATAGTTTTGTGTCCTCAAACCTGGGACTTGAAACTTGACAAAATCTGCCAGATATCTAAATGTGGGGGAGTAAACTGGTACAATATTCATGTTCGTAGGGGAAATTGATAAAAAAAAACCGTTTTATACCGAAATAAAATGACAAGTTTAGGTAGTCAAAGGGGCAACTTCTGGGGAGACAACGGAGGGGGTTAAACGCATCAAATTTTAGTTCAAGGGGCAAAATAAGAATTGTGACAAATCCAGAGTGGGCAACTAATAATTACACTTTCTGTAACTTCCAGTATTTACTTTTATTTTTCTTATTCTTATCATTATTTTTCTTGGCCTGAATCAGCTTGCAAAGACAAGTACTTGGTGTTCGAATTCGAAGACAAGTACATAGCGGTGTTGGAGAGGGAAGCCTCAATCTCCGCTTCAGCTTGCATTCTCAAAGATTATGGAATCCCGGCCGAGAGATCTTCTGATCTCTCCGAACCATATTCAGATTCCCTAGAAGATAACGAAGCGTCGGATCTCGAATTCGGTGACAGCCCGGTATCGAATTACGAAATCGGCTTCGACGGGCTTATTTGGGCGTAAATTACCCCATGGTATGTTTTACTTGATAAATTATCTCGTTTCATGAATAATGGTAGGCCGGGTTGTTTTCGGGTAAAACGGGGTACCAGAATCGTAAAATTGATTTCACATTTTTTTTAGGTTGAGTTTTTGCTAGTAACGATTCTTAGGTTAGGTAGTGTTTTTGACTGAAATGATTCATGTAATAATTTATATAATATGATATAACTATTGAATTATTTTTATTTTTCATTTGATTACTTTCTTATCTTGTTCATCAAGTGTTTCTGACGCCATGCATTAAAACGTTTGGTGCATAGCAGCGGTAAAAGTATTTTTTAGAAAAAGTATTTTTTAGAAAAAGTATTTAAAAATACCAAATATACTAAAACAGTAATTACGAAATATTGATAAAGGGATTTAAACATTTAAAATGAAATATTAAAAAATCAAAGTAAATAAAATTGTGTAGAAATAACACTTGATTTTTTGTTATCAGTTTTATTTGTACTTTTTTACAGATGAGACGGTCTATAACATTCTTTTACCGAAAATTGAATAGAGCTATTGTTTTATTGAACTTTACCAATTCCTCACTAAATACCTTTAGGTGGCGTTCACTTTGTTGTAATTGGTCAATCGTAATTGTAATTGTAATCGTAATCGTAATAGATTAGAATCGTAATTGTAATTTATCACAGTGTTTACTTGTATTGTTGCAATGAAGAAATGAATGTTCATTACGTTATTTAATAAGACACAGTTACAACGTAATCAATAAATATTTACCAAAATACCTTTAATTTTTTTTTTTTTTATATTTAACTAATCAAAATAAATTTATCTGACCAAGGATTAATCAATTAATAGCTCTTTTTTTTTCAAAATCAAACTGTGACCAAGTGTGTATAATAAATTTATCATACACTTGCAACATTTTTTTTCTCGAACATCTTTGTCACTCGATCATTATGTTCCTGTTTATACATATACATGTATATATATATATATAATATATGTGTGTGTATCATTATTATCAACGCATTACATTAAAATCATTAAAGCATCCCATTAAAGATACTTATATATATATATAAATAAATAAAAAAATTAAAGCATCCCATTCCCTTTTATAAAGTCATATGTGTGGTTGTGGTGTTCCCTAAGATTTTAGGTTTTAGCTTAATAAGGATTAAAATCAAGTTTCAGAAAGTCGTTTTTATTGATAAATTAATTATCGTTTTCGACGGATTTATTGTTTAGTTACTGATTTATCGACGGGTAAGCGATAAAGTTGTAGATTATCGTTACACACTTAACAATGATTGTTAACGGATTATCGATACTTGTCGATAGAAAAGGTATAAAATATTTCTATATACTCAATTTTTAAAAATATATACTCATTTTTTAGTGTGTTTAAAATACCGAAAATAAAATCATATCATAATAATTTTGCAATAAATAATATCATACACAAATAAAGTCATACCCCAACACATAAATAAAATTCCAAGTCGAAACACAAACATAATATAACAAATATAATCATAATACAAAGTCTCAAATAGATAATTCATAAAATCACTAACTGTTAACTTTTAGAATCATATTTCATGAGTTTTGAGAGTTTTGTAGTGTGATATATAGGAATAGAAAGAAAAAATAACTGAAGGTTTTTAAATTGTATTTCCTAAAAGTTTAAAAATTCTAAAAGCGATGGGCTTTAATTTATTCTATTTAAATATTTAACCTATAAATAAGCCCACTTCATCACACACACCGATACCTCACTCTCTTACTCGCTCGTTCATCAGCATTCAAAGAACCATTCTCTCTCTCTTTCTATATATTTGTTTTAAAAATTACTCTAAAAGTACCTCCTATTTTTTCTCTTTTTATTTGCACTACGCCCAGCGATTATCGACTATGAAAAATGAGCGACAATGGATCGAAAAGTACAATACAACAATGAATACTACGGAAAAGTTAGCAATGACCTGCAGCAAGCAAAAAATTCTATGATTTTGATCGAAATTTTAAAACCTGATCAAAATTAAAAAAAAATAGCATTTTGGATCTGAAGTTCGGTTTTAATCCGGTACCGGTTCCATTTTGGCAGAGGCCTTCCAATAAGTTTTGATAATTATAAGGATATTAGTTGCCTTGATATCCAATTTTAACGGGGTATATTCTCATTTTTATAATAAACCTTAAAAAATTTAACCGCGAACAAAAACTCATTACTTTATGAACCAAAAGTAACAATCACAGAAACATTCCTCAAACAAGATTCTCGACATAAGAAATATGGAAACAAAAGCAAGATAACAGTTTTCGCTCTATCAATATCTTGATATTTGAGTGTTTGTGGTGATAAGAGTTTCGAGGGATATTAGCGACACAAATACTAGAATTATTAGAAAAACAAATGTTAAATACTTATTTTTTGTTTTAACCGCATAAAATACCAATATTTTTTATCCATGTACCAAATAACACCGAAAATGATACATGTCTATAACGTCCAAGAAAAATATTGATATTTTGTCTAGTTAAAATAAAAATAAAAATATTTAACGGTGATTTTTTAAACACTTTTAGTATCGTGAATCACTTGAGTTTTGATATGATTAGCTATATTTTGGGCATCAAATTTGGCTCCATAAAAGCCTCTTCTGGACAAACCCACGCAATACAAGCCATTGTTTCCCTTCCAATGATTTGGGTAGCTTTGCTTCGGAATCCCGTCTTCCTTTAGCATATAATCATCACCCTAACCATGCATGCAACAAAACACATGAAGAAAACTAAGCATTGACCAATTAACTAAGACGGAATCGAATTACGTAAACGACCGAGACACCGAATCCGAATTTTGGTCTCGATGGTTCCAGAGAAAAGACAGAATCAAAATTTTTGATTTGTTTAGAAAGGACAAAAAAAAAAAAAAGGAATTTGTAAACGGATAATGAATCTTGATCAGACTGTTCAAATTAATTTTAATGAGAATGAATAAAAAACTTTTGCTTTGATGCCTTCTTTGTACACATTTTGTGATTCATTTGTAATCAGTTACTCCTTATCATTCTTTACGTAGAAATATATAAATTGTGAACTTTATATGATACCTTAAGCCACAAATGCGTTGACCTCTTGAAACCAGTGCAAAACACAATAGAGTCAAAGTGATATGACTTCCCATTCTTCAACGTCACAATCTTCTTATTTATACTTTCTATTTCAGCTGCCAACACCTGAATTCATAAATAAATAAAAATAAAATAAATAAACCCCAACAATCTCAACTTCTCAATATAGAGTTTTGTTTGGGACCATAAAAATAAAAAAAAAAAACAAAAAAAAACCCCTAAACTTCTCAATATGTAGTATTGTTTGTGCATACAAATTAGTAATTTACTGCATTCAATCACACCTTGTAAATAACTTAAGATTTTCATCACTCTAGCTTGTCGGAAAGGTATTAGCAAATATTAGCTCAACATTTTTTTTTATTTAACTTTATAACTCGAGTTCGCCACTAATGAGTCTCACGATAAAAAAAAATAGAAATAAAGTTTGATAGATTTTGCGACTTAATCATATTAATTAACATATAATGGGAAATCTATTTTTTTTTTCCAATCTTTAATGCACTACTTTTAAAAAAAAAAAAAAAATGTATGCGATCTCAACATAATGGCGAATCTCTTTAATTATTTTCCTTTTTCTTTACTCAAAAGCAAGACATTGATATTATAGATATAAAGCATCCTTTTTTTTCACTTTTTTTTTTCTCTCTCTCATACCTGAATTTGGCCGTTCTTGATCTTGTGGTAAGTGCCAACATCAATTAAAGGGTATTTTCCATAGTTGAGCTTCATGAAGAAAGGACCTTGTTGAGGCCTTGTAATGCCATATTTGGTCAAATCTCCATACACAATCTTGCTCAACATCACCATTAAAGAGTCAACCAATCTGTATGAGAAGTAGCTCAACATCACCAAACCTAAATGCATTGTTCTCCTTGACAGAATATGAACCTACACAACTCAACGAAATTAACGTTTTGGTGCTCAGAATTCAGATCACATTAGTAGTATTCACATTCGGATTTCACTTCATCTTTGGTAAATAACTATGTGTTAAGAGAAAACTTGATGTATTGAGTTAAACTTAATATTTTTTATTTAAATTACTTTGAACACCATTTCCTTATTTTTATTTCTTGCGTGTCAAGTTCACTTTGCGAGATTTTGAACTTTTAGTTTTTACTCAGAAAAACACATTGAACACGTTTCTTTTAGAGCAAATACAATTATTCTTTTGTTAATACTATTAAAATAATGATTTTCACTATTTTAGGTACTGTAATTAGCATAATCATTATTATGGATTAACAAACATATATATATATATAGCTTTATTTATAATAATATCAGCATCATAAAGATTTCTTTAACTAAATAAAATCAGATAATTAACATGTTATTCAATTTTATGTTAAATGAAATGCACTAAAATGAAAATTCTGAACTAAAAAGTCATTATGAAAATAAATAAAATTAATTAGAATGATATAATTATAGAGCTCGTGATTAGTCAAGTAACACAAGCAATATATATATATATATATATGATATTTTTATGATAAAAATATGTAATTGATTAATAGTGGTACTTACCGGACTCCGAACGATAATGGACGTTTCAGCGCCGTGCTCTGCCAAATCTTGCGCTATTTCCATACCGGAATTCCCCGCTCCCACGACCAAAACCCTCTTCCCACCATAACCCCTTCCCGTCTTAAAACCCGTCGAATGAACTACCTCGCCGGGAAATCCCCTCAGCCCGGAGATCTCCGGCACAAAAGGATCCGCCGCCTCTCCCGTTGCCACCACCAAAAACCTCCCAAAATACTCCTCAGCCCCACCGCTCTCTCCGTCGACCCTCGCCCTCACCACCCACCTCTGCGACGCCTCGTCGAAACTTGCCGACTGGACATCACGTCGGAAGCGTGGGGCGATGCAGAAATGGGATGCATAGGCGGTCAGGAAGCTAGAAAAGAGCGGGGCGGGGATGTAGCGCGGGAAGTGTGGCGGGAAGGGCATGTTGGGCATTTCGCAGAAGCGGCTCGGGAGGTGGAGGTGGAGGCGGTCGTAGGAGCGGTTGGCCCACGCGGCGGCCACGTGGTTGTGTCGATCGAGGATGACGAAGGGGATCGAGAGGCGGGTCAGGCAGGATCCGACTGCCAGACCCGAAGGCCCGGCTCCGATGATGATCACCGTGTGATGGTTCTTCATTGGTTTGGTTCGGTTTCTTCTCGCTTTGTAGGTGCTTCCAAGTTATAACGTGAGATATATATGGTTAATATCAACATCAAACATAGTATCCAACATTTTATTTTACCGTAATGTAAAACAAAGTCTTGCCAATGACAAGTGTCACTTAAAGTCACGTTCAAAATTCTATTAAATCAGTTAAAATATAGATAAAAACATTTAGCAAAAACTAAAAAGTGAACATTAAGAACTCAGTCGTTAGATAGATGAATTTATGCTATAAAAAACAAATTAAAACATTTTAAGTATTTAAACAAACTACACGGGGATACGGTTAGTGTTACGTGACTTATGTCACCCCAAATGGTGCGGCTCAAATAGTTAGGTCCAAGATATTCAATTCATATATGTATGTCCCAGATACTACCAAAAACGTGGTTCTGGCTCAATGGACGAAGGATAGAGCAGAATCACTTTTCCCAATAACTCTTTAATTTATTTTTATTTGATTTTATGATCGCAGTGCATGTGATATACGGATAGAGCTGCGAGTCGCGACGGTACTATTCAAGTCGCGACGATTGGGCGGGAAGTCGCGATTGCGGGGCGAGAATCGCGACCAGTCGCGATCACGTGGCTAAATCGCGACTGCTGGGGGTCGATCCGCGTGAAGCGATGGATGGCCAGGATCTCGCCACGTCAGCGATCCGAGGGTTGTGAAAAATTGTGTTTGTTGGTGGCAAAAATAACACACTTTTTACCCGAAATTAATTACCCAACCACAATTTTTACCACTTTACTCGAATTCCAACCCAAAAATTTCAAATTTCAATATTTTTCCCCCAACTTTATTCACCCACTTCACCCACCTCAATAATTATTCACCCACCCAATACACTCTCCTCAAATCCTATAAATACCACCCTTCCCACCCTCATTTCTTCACCAACAATCTTCCAACTCTCTCTCAAATTCTCTCAACTCTCTAAGTTTTTTCTCTCTAAAGCTCTCAAGTTCTCAAATTTCCTATTATGTCTCGAAGAAGCGGTAGTTCCGGGGGTCGAAGGGCGGCTAGGGATTTGCAACCCGGCCAACCCCAATTTATTCGGGCGTAAACAGATCAACCTACGCCCGAGGGCTATATTCCCGTTATGCTATCGGGAGAAATATTTCCCTCCCAAGCAAATCCAAATTATCCCGATGATACCCAACGGTCTCTAAGACCTAGTCTAGTCCAGGCGATGGGCGCGCACGACGCTGATCCGGAGCGTGTGCCCCGCATCAATGGTGGAGGCGGTACGTCGATGTCGGGAGACGAGAACCACCGATCTATTTTTTGAGCTCATGTTTCAAGGCGGACCCGTCGACGACCGTGATGACAACGAAACTCAACCACCGGAGGAATCACCGACTCAACCACCGGAGGAACCGCACCATTCCTCCGTTGTCGGCTCGTACCACGATGGTTCTCCAATCTCTTCCCATCACAATACCGGCGAAGGCTCAGTCCAACGTCCTCGACGTGCTCGACGTCCGCGTCCGGCAACGGGGTAATCATTATTATTTTAATTATTTTAGTTTAATTATTCTAGTTTAATTATTTAATTTGATGCGTCTCTTGAAAGTCTTAGTATGCTCTGTGGTTGCGGTTCCGACCGATCTTCCACATCAGAAACGAATTTCTTGAGATTTAATAATCATTTTAATCATTTTAGTTTAATTAATTAATTTGATACGTCTCTTGAAAGTCTTAGTATGCTCTGTGGTTGCGGTTCCGACTGATCTTCCACATCAGAAACGAATTTCTTGAGATTTAATAATCATTTAAACATTAAATGGTTATTTAAATAAGTTAATAAAATTAAAAAGGTAATTTGTATGTGTGGTGATAATTATAAAGTTCTTATTGGATTTCGGTGTCTTAGAAAGATTGGTTTTTTAAATAAGGTTTGCTTTGCAATCTCCTCCAAGCTAGCCTGGGAACCTCAGGGAGTTCTGTCTAGAAAAGCTTGGGGCCTAAAGCGAGATCATAGCATCCTTTCCAGTCGATCTGGCCGTGGAACCTCGGGGAGTTCCGTCCAAAAGAGTTTCATAATTATTTCCACACATAAGAAATACCAATCTAATTTGTTAACTTTTTTATTTAACTTTAAGACATTTAATTAAATCAATATGATGAATAATAAACTTTATGACATTTAAATTTGTGATTTTCCTTTTGTTTTAATAGAGTTAATCTTCATGGCTTAGCGTGGGGACGACCAAACACGGCCCCGGTGTGGAACTTCTTTCATGAAGATCGGCATTTCAACGAGCAAGGCGACCGTGTTAAACTGGCCACGTGCAAAAAGTGCGGGCAAGTCCTAGACGGGATGGGGGACCGGGGAACCGGCTACTTGAACCGACACGCAAACGTGTGCTTCCCAACTGGGGAGCTCGATGAGGTAAACATAGCACAGGTTAGTGCTCTTTCTGCTGTGAATTTATGGAAATGGACACTCGAATGGATTCTTTCTACGGGCGTTCCGCTGAGTTTTGTCGAAAATCCTAACCATACACGATATATGCAAATGATTAATCCGACGTACCAGCAATAGTTTTCTCGTACCACTTACACCGGGGACATGGAAACCGCTTATCAATTGTAAAAAAACTTTTTACTCGATTTTTTCAAAATGTCTGGCATAAACGTTGCTTTTACCACCAATTTGTGGAGCGATCCAAGTTTAAACGATTACATGAGTTTGACCGCCCATTACGTCGACGATGAGTGGAATCAATGTCAACGACTTTTAAACTTATCGCCTTTCGAGTGTCGCCATACCGGAAAAAACATAGCCGAGAAATTATTTGAATTATTTAGTGATTGGGGTTTACAAACTCGTGTTATTTCCATTACCTTAGATAATGCCTCAAGCAACAACACCGCGATTATGATCTTGGAAACAATGTTGCCCGCTTATCCGTTTCGAAATATTTTATATCAACGGTGTGCTTGTCACATAATTAATTTAATTGCACGAACGGGCGAGGCACACATTGCACACCACGTTGCAAAAATACGCGGCATTGTTAATTGGATCTGCAATCCTCAAACCACCAATAGGTGGAGACGATTTTGTAAAGACCACAATAATAAAGCTAATAGGTTTGGTTTAGATAATAATACGCGATGGAACTCTACGTATTTAATGATTTTAGTTGTGTGTAGACAGAGGCTTCCTTTGGACCACTTCCTCGAACAGGAACTCGCTCCCGAAGAAATTCCTCGCTTTCCTCAAACCCTTTTATGTTGTTACTTTAAATTTTTCTAACCAAAATAAACCTTCTTTGAATCATGGTCTTTCGGGTCTTTATCGAATTTCGTGTGCTTTCAAAGAATTCAAAAATGACCCTATTATTTCTCCGTATTGAGTCCATGGTTGTTAAATTCAAGTCTTATTAGGATCCACCCCCGTTTTTTTTTTTTTTGTTTCGGTGCTATTCTAGACCCTCGTCTTTCGGATGCGTATGGGCCAATGATGATAACGATCGGAGAAAACATAGGGGTGGATTATCGTAATTATGTTAACGTTGTTAATGAAGCTTTTTATGAATTGTACAGTGAATACGAAAAACGGTTCCCACAGTTCAACGCACATGAGGAGAAAAGGACAATGATGGCAAGCCCAACCAAGACGGGACTAGACTTCAGCCTGAGACTCAAGCAACGGCTACATCGCGGGGAATCCACTACGCCGTTGGCGGGCGACACGGAAGGCCAACCGGCAGAATTGAAGCACTACTACGGCCTGCTATTCGACGAAGAATCCGACGAGTTCGACGTCATTAAGTGGTGGAAGAATCAAAGGGATATATTTCCGATATTGGCGAGAATGGCGAGGGATATACAGTCCATCCCCATTTCCAGTGTTGCTTCGGAGCGTTTTCAGTACGGCTCAATATCTCATCAACGATCGGCGGTCGTCAACCACCAGCACACATGTCGAGCAAATTGTGGTGTTGAATGATTTCTTGTTCCATCCCCCCGTGATTGCCGAACGGTCCGAACCAAGCGAACTGGAGCTAATGACGCAAAGGTTCAACGCAATTTTCCCCGAGTAATGATGTGCTCTTTCCTCTCTTGGTTTTATGTCCCTAAGGAGGGTTTTACAAGAGAGGTTTTAGTGAGGCATCTTGTAATATTTACACTGAATATTTACAGCTCTCTTCCACCTTATTGTAATATTCACAATGAATAATACAACTTTTTTTTTTAAATATCTCGTCTTATCGTATTTATTTATTTATTTATTTGTTGATTAAATTTGTTCAAATTCTTAATATGTTACAAATTAATATTTATTAACATATGTTACAAATTAAAAACTAACATATAAATCAAACTTATTAATATGTTACAAAATAATAATTATAACATATTTAAATATTAATTTTGAAATAAATTAATTACAAATAATAATTATAAATAATAAACATATTTAAATATAGTTTTGAAAAAATTGATAAAGTTTGATAATTAAATTCGGGTAAAAAATAACCAAGTTAAACATTAGAAACAATTAGGTACATATGCCGCAAAGTACAACAATGAAGAACCCGTGCAATTTCTCGTCCCTGGACCCTGGTCGCGATTTCTCGCGACGCCGCCAGTCGCGACTAGTCGCGACGCCAGAACACGCGATTTTGGCGATTATCATCGCGACGTCGCGGATCATACCTCTATATACGGACCAGGACCAGGCCCAAGCCTGTGTATGATGGGTTTAAGGGTTAGTCATAAGAATTCAAGCTAGTTTTTTTTTTTTTTTTTGAAAATATAAGGGCCATATTAGTTGTTACAACCTCGAGCCCCCAAATAGGTGCGACTCGAGCGAGGAAAGAACACTTAAAGATTATAATTTAATTTTGCTTAAATAAGCTTGTCGTACAGAGGCCGGAGAATCCTCAAACGAGCTAATCACTATTTTTTTTATTATAATATATATCAAATTAGGTAGTCACTGGATTTTAAATGTTAAATAAAGCAAAAATACTCAGAAAACATTTTGCCACATATATATATATTTTCATTTCTCTAAAAACTGTGTTCATAGATATATATAAAATAAAAATAAAAATAAAAATTCACCATTAAAAAGATAATTACATGGTAATTAAAATAAATTGAAATATAAGAAAGAAAAATAGTGGCCTCAAAGGTGAGAGAGGGTATAACCTGCTTTTTTATGTACTCTAATAATATACCTTATACCTAGAATTTGACAACATTACCTTATAAATTTCTAATTTTTAATTTAGTTATAAGAAAATTTTAAATCCTTAAAATTGATTATTGGTGACATTTTGGATTGTTGGTGTAGATATTATGTTTTGTTTCAAAAGAAAAGTAGAGGGTATATTATATAAAAACAAAACAATACATAAAGGGGGGCATTTTGGGTTCTTAAGAAATTAAGATTGTTAGAGGGTTTAAAAGTGAAACTATATCTACGTTTAGATTAGGTGATTTTAAATTAGAGAGTCGTATATCATTGCAAATTGGAAAATGTGAAAATCGAGTGTATTCCCTAGTAAATAAATCTGTTGTTAATTAATTAATGTACGTTCAAATCGCAACTAAATTGGATATATATCCATCTGATTCTCATTTCCAAACAACCCCCACAATTTACTGCGTCATATATATATATATATATATATATCGTTACATTATACTAGTAAATATAAATATAAAAACCCTAAACCCTAGAATGGAAATCACACAACATAAGACGCATATACAGCAACAACAGCAAAAATGCGTATATATATATATACGCGTATTAGGTTATATATACATATATAGATATATATTTATAATATCTCTCCTCTTTCGCTAGGTTGAATATCAACACAGAAATAATGGCGACTGAAGAAAAAAGTGACCATGATCAAGGTGATCATAATAATGGTAATCCCGAAGAGCAAGTTTCAAATAATTCTCAGATTGATCAAAGAATAAGCGGCGAAAAGCTGCAAAGATTCGACTCCTTGGACGTCGAATCTCGCAGTGTTCGGGGAAGGAACTATGCCAATGGCTCCAAGGCATGACTATTTCATATTTTTATTGTTTATGTTTAGAGATGTTCGGCCATCTGAGCTAATCTTATCGATTCAGGAGCTGTCGAAGAGGTGGACGGTGATTCTGACGCTGGCGTTTCAGAGCATCGGGATCGTGTATGGAGACATCGGAACGTCGCCACTGTACGTGTATAGCAGCGTTTTCACGGAGGGGATCAAAGATAGAGACGACGTTTTGGGAGTTCTTTCGTTGATATTGTACACTCTCACTCTCGTGCCTCTCATCAAGTACGTCTTTATCGTCTTACGAGCAACCGATAACGGAGACGGTACGTAATTTTTAGGGTTTGATCTTCGTCTTGATTTTTACTTTTCAATCTTGTTTGGTTATATTGTTAGGGTCTGTAATTTTGTAGTTACATTTAATATATTTCACCAACACCTTTATTCCTATATTTTGGATTATGGATTTATATTATGTCCGTTTTAGGGCGATTAATGTAGATGTTAAATTAAATTTTCTCGCTATTTTCTTTTATTTTTGTTGATCCACATGGAATTCCATTTCTAGCACATACGCATATTTATCAATCTATTCAAGGAAATGTTTTAATTATGGTAAGAGAATAATTATTAACTGATTTTATCAGGCGGGACCTTCGCGCTGTACTCGCTGGTGTGCCGATACGCCAAGGTGGGGATGACTCCGAGCGAGGAGGCGGAGGACCAGAACGTTTCGAATTTCCAGCTCGAGACGCCGAGCGTCAATCTAGAGCGAGCCTCGAAGGTTAAATCCAAGCTTGAGAATAGCAAGTTCGCCAAGTACTTCTTGTTACTCGCCACCATGCTCGGCACCTCAATGGTCATCGGCGATGGCGTTTTAACCCCTTGTATCTCAGGTCTCCCTCTCCTTATTCACTATATGTGTCAAACATTTATACTCGATATGATATGCTCGCCACGAACCGAACCGAACCGAGCTAGAAATCAAAGAGAAACTCACCGAGATTATACCCTAATTATACGCATGCATATAGTAATGCAATTGGAAACCCTAATCTCGTTATTATTGTAAAATACATTTTAAACTCGTTTATAATGAAAATACAATTAAGGACGTTCAAAAATTATTAAAATGTCTATTTAAAGATTATTATTATTATTAATTTAATTATTAAAATATGAATATTGAGCCAATAGTTAGATGATATATATGTCGTTGGAGCTAATAAAGAACAATTTGATTGCAGTTTTATCGTCTGTTGGAGGAATCAAAGAAGCCACATCAGCCATGACAGACGGTACTATATCCACTTGAAGTTTTATAGGGGACGTAGACACCGGTTCTAGGTTTTCGGTTTTTAGTTTTATAAAAAGTCAACATTTCGGAAACGGGACGGAGACTGCTTTTAACAATCACGAATAATTCTATTTTTTTTAATATTTTTAGAAACCACTATATATCTATTGGTTTTAAACTATACTAAAACATAATTATTATTATTTTTTTGCCGATAATCGGTTACTGGTCCTAAACAAGTAAATACCGGTCTAGACACCAGTTACCGAAATAATTTAATTTTGCAATATCGGTTCTAATGTCAGGGCCTGTCGTTTCGTAAAAATGGTCAAACGAAGACCAAAACTAAAGTCCTAGTTCCCGGTTCTGGTTTATCAAAATGTCAAGGAGCCGGATATATATCATAGATTTGATTACAGTAAATTTCATGCAAGTAATTAATTGGTTTACAATTATTTGAAGATATTGAGTGTTATGATTTGATGACGCAGATATGATTGTTTGGATCTCAGTAGTGATGTTAGTAGGGCTATTTATGGTCCAAAGATTTGGAACTGACAAAGTTGGAACCACTTTTGCTCCGATGATCTGTCTGTGGTTCCTTTTCAACGCCGGCGTCGGAATCTACAACATCATCAAATACGATCCGACGGTCCTGAAAGCCCTGAACCCTAAGTACATCGTTGACTATTTCAGCCGGAACAAGAAGCAAGCGTGGATCTCCCTTGGCGGGGTTGTCTTGTGCACCACAGGTAAGTAGATCGATTGTAAGGCGAAATATTTGATTTGAACATGGATCATTCGGATACTGAAATGGTAAATAGATCGATTTTCATAACTCGATCGTCGATCCATAATTTTTTCAATTACCGATTTGAATATTATCAGTTTCAAAATATTTAAAATCAACATTTAAATTGGGATAAATTTGAATATTGGTGTTTACCTGTGCCGGTTTTGAGAACTAGGATCAATTCTTAACATTCATTTTAAATAATAGTTCTAGAAACCGGTATATACGTGTTCAAACGATAATTTTTCTATTTTATTTATGGTAATTGATTAAAAACAAGTGAAGACCAGATTTTTTTTTACCAATCTCATTTATAGTTAAAAAAAAAAGGGGGAAAAAAACGGTTGGATTTGTGAATTCGGAAAAGCCGAGATCGGAAATAAATATACTAATTTTCGGTCCCAGTTTTTTCATTACTTTAATGAATATAAGGTCTAGAGATTTTAAGTCATTAAAATCTCTTAAAATTTGGACCGTACATATATTGAAATTAATCTTAGACTCGACCGAACAATGTAATGTCATTACTTTATCTCTTTATATATAACATATTGTAAAGACCACAAAATCAATTTAATCCTCTTGAATTTCTTATTTATGCAGGATCTGAGGCTCTATTCGCCGACGTCGGGCACTTCACGGTGAGGTCAATCCAGATAAGCATGTGCTTGTTGACCTACCCGGCCCTGGTCCTGGCTTACAGCGGCCAAGCCGCATTCCTCCGCGAGAACAGCTCGATGGTGGCCGAGACATTCTACAAGTCGATTCCGCAGACCATGTACTGGCCCATGTTCGTGGTAGCCGTGGCCTCATCGATGATCGCCAGCCAGGCCATGATTTCCGGCACGTTCTCCATAATCCAGCAGTCCGTTGCGCTCGGTTGCTTTCCGAGAGTAAAGGTCGTTCACACGTCGAAGGAACATGTCGGACAAGTTTACGTACCGGAAGCTAACTACTTTCTGATGATCGCGTGTGTCGTTGTCACTTTGATTTTCAGGGATACAATCAAGATCGGCAATGCATACGGTAACCCCAATCACATATTTCTTATATCTATATATTAATCAATATAGTTAAGAGGAAGCCTCTGTAAATTAAAGCAATTTGTGCTCGTATTATATGCGAGGGTGACAATTCGTGTTTTCTGTTATGTTTGTGCTATTTCTTAATTATTTTTAAAATTTTATAAAGACCCAAACTTGTTTCATTATAATTGAGTTTGACGCTCATAACCACATTAATTGTATTTACATGTTTATCACCTGATTCTAGCTAGTATAATTAAATGACAAATTAATTTATTTTCGAAAAACCTAAGACTTGTCAACGAAATTTTTTTAGACTTGTCAACAATTTTAGATGTTCATCAATCAGACAACATAATTTGTAAAATAAAAATATAAATTTGACAAGTAATCACTATTAAACACTTAATATCATAATATGCATGAAAAGATTAATTTATGAATTTATTCTTTAATCGTGTCTAATAAACGTCATATAACATTGTCATGTTCGTGCCAAATATTTCACTTGTTGAATTGTTATAATCAGTGTTCGACACAGTCATACGATAAGACCTAGATCTATTTACAACGTGTCGTAATAGTTTCGTGCCTTCTGTCTCTTCAGTCTTTATAATACAAATACTTCATTTATATAATTGTTATTTAATGTCTATTAAAGTATATTAATAAAGTGTTTATGCAGGTATCGCTGTGGTGTTCGTGATGACACTGACATCGTCTTTCCTAGTTCTGATCATGGTGATGATATGGAAGACAAACATGTTGATAATCATCTCCTTCGTCCTCACCATAGGCTCCGTGGAGCTTTTGTACCTGAGCTCAGTCCTCTACAAGTTCGACCAAGGCGGCTATCTCCCCCTCGCCTTCGCCGCCCTCCTCATGTCTGTCATGTTCGTCTGGAACGACGTCTACCGGAGAAAGTACGACTACGAGCTCCGCAACCGCATCTCCCCCTCGCAGTTCCGAAAAATACCGGCTGTCGAAACGCGCATGTGTCGCATCCCCGGCCTTTCCATCGTCTACTCCGAGCTCGTCCATGGAATTCCCCCGATCTTCGAGCACTACGTGGCCAATGTCCCCGCCGTGCACTCCGTGGTCATCTTTGCTTCCATGAAGTCTCTCCCCGTGAGCAAGGTCTCGGCCGAGGAGCGCTTCCTCTTCCGGCGCGTCAAGCCGACGGTGCTCAATGTCTTCCGCTGCGTCGTTCGATACGGCTACAACGACGCGCGCAAGGAGAGCGAGCCCTTCGAGAAGCTCTTAGTTGATAGGCTAAAGGAGTTCGTGAAGGAGGACTTCTTATTGGCGCAAGCCGAAGGAACCGAGGGCTCCCTCGACGAGGAGATCGGGGCGATCGACAAGGCATGGGGCGACGGGGTCGTCCATTTGATCGGCGATACCGAGGAGGTGGCGGAGGAAGGATCCGGGATTGGGAAGCGGATCTTGATTAACTATGCGTATAGTTTCTTAAAGAACAACGTGAGGAAGAGCGATAAGGTGTTTGATATTCCTAACAAGAGGATGCTCAAAGTTGGTATGACTTATGAGCTTTAAGGTTTTTCAATTTGTCGATGAATTATTTAATTAGGTTATATATCACAAAAACATATATATTTTCTCTTTGTTTTAGTACTAGTTATTAATTTTATTAGATATATGCCTCGTTTCTTTATATAAATTTACCTATCTTTTTATTCCCATTAACTAAGAGAATACTTATTGTAAATTCTATAAATCATTATTCTCTATAGTTTAGTACCCTCAACTTTGTTTCCAGTACAAGGACACATTAACAAATTAATAACTCGCAGTAAAATTGGTTGGGACTTCTTAAATATGTTTAGGTAACGACGTGAAATGCACGAGAATGCGATATTCGAGCAATTCCTTGATCATCTTGAGGTACACTTACAGCATAATATATATACACACAATATGGCGAACCTTATGTGTTCCGTGTCCATGACTATTATTGACTATTATTTTCTAGGCTGTTATGCGTAATTTTCGGATCATGTGAAATATGGGCCCTATATGGTAAAGTCAAAGCCCATTAGCAAAGTCAAATCCCATAAACCCGCTTTAGCGAGGCTCGGATCCACTGAGATCAAGACGGCAAGGCCCAAGACCTAAGCCCGCATCCTAGAAGACAAGTCGAACAATACGGCAAGGCTACGATAGCCACAGAAGACTCGCCGGCTAAACAGTAAGACGACGAAGACCCACCGGCAAACCTTAGGTAACTTTGCGAGGGCTTTAGGGAGGTAACGACAACCCTGGGGAGTTCCCTTTTACTTTTGCTGACAAGGTCCATCATCTGCAGCAAACCCCTTTGCCCGCAGAGAACCCCTTGACGAAGAGTTATCCCTCACTGATGACATAAGAGGAGCATAATCTCTTTTACAAGTGACGAGAAAATCAAGCTTACGAAGACCCTGAGGACATCCCAGGGACTTAATTCGCAAGCTCGCGCAACAGCCGCGGACGCTACGGACACCATGAAGCGGCCAACGACGCACACGCCGACCAACAAGCCGCGGACAAGCCCACTCGCAAGCTAGCTTCGGCGAATTTCCTTAGGGAAATAATTGAAACATATCTTCCATTAATTCCCCCAAATCAAGGAGATTTAGTCCCTTTTTTTTCTATGAATACGAGGCTCCTCCTTATTTTACACACAAGTTTCTTCAGAGATTCTCTCTCTAGACTCAGCATGTCTCTCTCTAGAATTCAAGAAGGCTCCTTCGCCCGCCTTAGGCGCATTCCCCTTGCCCAAAAGGCGACTTTCCTGCTCACAGGGAGTCCTTAATCCTGGCCCGCTAGGGAATCCCTTTGGTCAGCTAGTTTTCTGTCCAACACGATTTTCAGTCTTACTATGGGCAACATGTTCATCGAGGCTAGTTAACACACCTGGTAATACCCTCGCCATACGCGACGGTCACGCCCACGCCGCCATTATTGACTCCAACAACGATATAAATCACCTCGTCATTCCTCTAATTATCACTAACCCTGAACTACATGATGACCTTATTTTCTTTGAGATACGTAGGCAATATTTCTACAAGTGACAGGGTGCGGCATCATTCTTTTTTTTTTTTTGGGACTCCGCGCCGTTGATACATACATCGCCGGGGACAGGAAGACATCGGGAACAACTCGAAGCCTCACTAAAGACATAAATTTCGCCTTCAGCAAAGTCAAAATACTAATCAGCATCGTTGACTCCACCTTTGACCGCCCACACTACTATAGGATCGAGCACTTGGTCGAACCGTGGACCGGGTACTACCATTAGTCGAATTTTGCACATGGACAATTAACACACAAATATTTGGTATGTAAAAAAGGTAAAAGATGTTGTATTATATGAATGATCTAGTTAGCATATGATAGATGAATGTTCTATGAATCGATGGTGTCATGAGATGAATGTTTTGCGAAATGAATGATAGATATGTTATAATGATGTAACATGTTACGGTATCATATCTATAAATAAAGAACAATGATACGACAATGATGGGATCTAAAGTTTAAACTCAAAAGTATAATGCACATGGCATTTGTAACATGTCACAATCGCATGGCATTTTTTTAGCGAAGTGCAAGTTTAAAAAACGATGACACACCATTATTTACCAATATAATACCGTTAAATTATATTTCAATTTAATTTGAATGATAAGGTTAAAAAGGCTCTCATTTTGAGTCATGCATGTGTTTATCTAGAATATATATATATATATATATATATATATATATATCAATCAAGGTTCTAAATATCGATATCGCCATCGTTTCGTACTTTTCAATTTACGGATTTATCGCTTGCCGACAGGCATGCCGATGGATAAATCCGAAGAAAAAGATATATCGCTTGTCGAGAATATCGCATAATTATTTCGCGAATATATCGATGTTTGCCGACGGATAAATGAGAATAAATAGATATATCGATTTTCTACAAATATCGTATCGCACTTCTCATTTTTTGGGCACGTCGTGGATATATCGACAATGACGTAGCCACTCACAGCCCAATGATATTATGGGCACCACCTGGATTTAAATATATATATATATATATATATATATATATATATATATATATATATATATACACATATATATTAAACTACATATTCGGTTGCGATTCTTTAGATAATTTTTGAACCACACGGGCCCATCTCGGTTGCAGTGCAGAATGATGTTTGATTTTAACTTTGAAAAAGGTAATATTATAATATAATATATTTTACTAGGAGTGTACAGAAAAAACCCAACCCAAGAGTTTAACCTAACCCCAATCTAACTCAACTCAATTAACTCAATAATTATCGGGTTGGGTTGGGCTCAACCCGAATAAATAGTTGGGTTGGGGTTGGGTTAGATGTATTGGGTTGGGCCGGCCCAATTGACCCAATCAAGCATTTTTTTTAATAATTAATTACTTATTTTTAATATATTTATGTATTTTAAGTAAGTAAAAACACACAAGTAAAAATAAAATATATCTAGAGTTTCATCTTTATGTTTAATCATTATTTAATGTGTATGATTATGTTCGTTTCTAGTTTATGTTTACAACTACATTTCTAGTTTAGTTTACGACTATGTTCCCTACTTCTGTTATTGAATGTTTGAGACTATAATAACGTTTAGTTTTGAGTTGGATGTTTAAAAACATGATATTAAACTTATGTTTATAGATTGACGATTTAAATATCAGTGTTATTCAGTAATTTTTTATTTTTTTATTTTTTATTATAGTTCAATCTAATAACCCAACCCAACTCAGCCCAACCCATAATTTTTCGGGTTGGGTTGGATTGGGCCTTCAAAAAAATTGGGTCGGATTGGGTTGTTTTTCTAAAACCCAATAAGATCGAATCAGGTTCAATTTTTACCTTGACTCGACCCAATCCAACCCATGCACACCCCTATATTTTAGGTATATAGTCATATGTTTCTCTTCATGCATATTTTTTCTCTTATATTATTTATTTAATGAAATGATGTTGCTGTCTTTGGATTTTTGCAACCATCAGTGATTTTATTTTATATGATACATTTATATTTATTTAAAGCATCATCAGTATCAATGTATATATTGGGACTAACGTTTAACTTTAAACGTTATACAAAGTGATATATGTGTAATTTACTAATTTATAAATATTTATATTTATATATTTTTTATACAATAATATATTTGCGACGTCGGCGTTACTTGTTGCGCTTGTGGTTAACTGTATGTTTAAAAAAATTATTTTTTTTACATTAGACACCACCTAAATTAAAATCCTGGCTCCGTCACTGTATATCGAAGACATATCTAGAAATTTAAAACCATGATATATATATATATATATATATATATATATATAGACACTAAGATCATAAAGGATGATATATGATCATCAACAATATATGTGTGAAAATGTTAAAAAAAGAATCTGTGAATTATAATACAATTATCAGTAATTGTTTGGAATATATCGTTTTATTCTTGATCATAAACTAACAGTATAAATGTTTTTTTTTTTTTTGAAAGGCTAACAATATAAATGTTAATTACAATTGTTTTCACTTTTTCAAAAGCATATAGTCTAAGATTTGAAGAGGCAACACATGTTAAATCACATAAGCTGAAAAGAGAATATGAAAAAGCCCATTCCTTTTCAAAAAAGTCCAAAATGCCAATAATACATTGAGCTGTCAATAATATCAAATGACAGTTGCAATTTCCCAATAATACATTTATATTTATATATAATTATTGCCATGTTACTCTGTGGACTAAGATTTCTATTCGAATTATTGAGTTCTTGTGTCATTTTTGGAAATTATATTTCCAATCAATATAGTAGCCTTTCCAAATTTTTTTTTTGGAAGGCAAACATTTCCATTTTCAATGTTTACTACTTATTCCTCTTTCTTCAAGCGTTTAGTCATTAGTTTATTTTGTGGTGCTATTTTTTTCAACCTTATTATCTGCTATGAAATATTTGCTTATAGTTTGTCGGATTTTCTAAAATATTAATGTTAATGGTTTAATTTTACGGCCGATAGATAAATTATAAGTGTTTAAATATTTATTATACGTATATTGATCGTGTTTTACGGATACACCCGTTATTAACAAAGATTCTATAACAAACGAAGAAACCAAAACAAAAACAAAGAAAAAAAATTCTATACTATAATATTTACTATAATGATATTAAAATTATGTGAGAACAAACGAAAAAATTCTATACTATAATATTGTTTTAAAGATTATTATAAGCTAGAAACCAAAAAAAATGACATTTTGAAGATTAGTAATGACGTTTTGAAAACATGGTTTTATCTAATTTGTTTTGTAAATTCATAAAATACAAAACAAAACAAAAAAGCTTATTATTTTTAATTGTTTTATTATAATATTTGTTGGACCACTTGACGAACGAAGGTGCTGAATTCGATGAATTTTCTTAATATTTATTTATTTATTTACTTGTAAACTACTGAGCTGAGCTGGCCATTGTTTTCCCTATGAATATGATTAGAGCATCATATCGACACTGAAAAGCATACGTCAAAAGCCTGCGATACAAACTAATCTCAAGAGAATCTCTCGTTTAGTGTCTTTTCACTATTTATTATTATAATTGAGATTGTTTAAGTAAAATTAAGATGCTAATTTGATTCTTATGATCTATTTTTTTATCTCACTTTTATTGCGATACTCTCTACTTGATTAAATAAAAAAGAGTTCACTACGTCTAATAATATTTTTATAGTACACCAAACAGTGATAACATATTCCAAAAATTATCCGACCTTTAAATATTTCCTTAAAATTATACCACAAACGGGGCGAAAATCTTATTTAACTAACACAATATTATCACTTTTTGAAAGAAAATTTCATAAAATAATCTCAATACGCCACAAATTTTATTACTAACCCCCGTGTTTTCATAATTTTTAAAATAATATTTTCTAAATTCATATACGAAAATATCCCTGTAAAATAGAAATATCGCGTCTTGAAAAATGGACAAGTTAAGAGTATTTTGGTACATGAAATTTGAAAATGTTATTTTGAGAATTATGAAAACTTTAGGGTTGGTAATATATTTTTTGGTGTATTGAGGTTTATTCCATGAATTTTTCCTTTCTAAATTGTACAATTTCCAAGATACGAACATGCGACGGTTTCCGTTGAGTAACACCTTAGATCATTTTAAAATTGTTTTCGTCATTTTTAGATAAACACCTATTGTTAGAATTTCTCCCTTCTTTCCCATAAAATATAGTGCATGTGTTGATGCCGAAAAATGAATCTAACATTGTAGCAGCCTAAAAAGCTGAATATTAGGTCAGGCCCATCGTCGTTTGTTGACTTTCCTGGACTAGATACTTTACTCACTGATCTTGTAGTGTCAGGCGGATCGGACCCTCCACTAACCATCAAACCAAAACCAAGTCCTCCAACCAATTACCACAAAGCCATGGGGCCCGTGATATAGGTCGGTGACCGTAGAGAACGGAACCTCCGTATGGTAGGTTAGCGATTGGGGCTGGAGTAGTCGATGACTGAGAGAACTGGGGGTGTGATGGTATATGATATCGCACCTCGTCACATATAGCGAGTTTGCCTACGTACCCACTTGTAGCCAAGTGGGATCAGGTTATCATGTAGTTCATTGTGGGAGTTAGGAGGTTCGTACATGGGCAGGCCGATGGCCGAGATGGGAGTCGGACGACCCTCAGTGATGCCGATGCTGAAAATTAGATCAAACAGTGTACCAGCCCATTGTCGTTTGTTGACGTTTTCTTGGGCTTAGACTCTAGAATCTGGTAGATCTGACCTTCAGCTTACTGGTGGACCAGAAATGTTACCGCAAAGTCCTAGGACTCGGGGTATAAGTCGGTCACCCTGATCAGACCCTCCGCTCATCGTCGGACTGGGGATGGATCCTCCAACCTGTTACCGCAAACCCCTAGAGCTCGAGATATAGGTCATTGACCGTAAAGAACCAGAACCTCCTTATGGTAGGTCGGCGATCGGATCCCGGGATTTCTTTAGCACTTCTGCTCTAGCTAGCTTCTTTGTATGTAGAAATAGATAAACCTGGTCAGAGGAACAGAAGGGGGTATCTCCTTATTCAACTGTGACGCTCATCATTAGTCGCGTATTTTACTATATATAAGAGAGAAACGAGAGTTCTGTAGCTGTATAGAGCGTTCGAATAAGTTACTGTATGATTTAAATAAAGCGTCTATTTCTAGGAGGGTCCAGGGACCTAGAGGCAATTATTGATTGCAAGTTTCAGTCTTTGAACAATTATAATATTATCTTGTGCCACTTTTGTATATATAGGATTCCTCAGGCGTCCAAATGCGTCCCTGACCATCTCTATGCATTTTGGACGCTCCTAAAAGCTAAACCGCATTCACGGGCCTTGATCGGGCGTCGATTGGGTTGCACGTGCATCCAATGAGCTAGCAAGGGCCATGTGCAATTATGGGCTTTTGTGAGCTGTGTATCCACGGGTCGCCTCGGGCGTCCAAATGCGTCCCCGACCGTCTCTGTACGTTTTGGGCGCTCCCAAAAGTTTAATGGCATCCATGGGAATGGATAGGGTGTCATTTGACATCCATAGATATCCACGAAGCTCATAGGGGCCGTGTAATTATGCATTTTTTGAGTCTGGGTTCCAACAGGTCGCCCCGGGTGTCTAAATGTGTCTCTGATCGTCTCTATACATTCCAGGCGCTGGAATCCACGGGCATCCATGGATCTCACATGAGCCCATAGGCTAGGTAGTATAAAAGGATCCCCAAAAACCATTCCCTTTTTATGTCCGTCGATGCGTTTTCTTCCATTTTTTATGTGTTTTCTTGGTGTACCACCGTATTCTTTTTTCGCATCCCTAGGACGTGTCAGTTTGATAACAGGGTCTTTGGAGCATTTTTTTGGTTAGTCCTTAACTTTTTTGGACTTCGAAAAATACCCATAACAATATAGATTTAGAGATTTTAAGAAAAAAAATGTATAGTTTGGAACTATAAGGGAAAAAGGTGAAAAGAGAAAGAAATAGCCGTTCAATACGAAATCTATTTCTGTCCTTTATAAAGTTGGGTTTTGATTGAAGAAGTCCAAGCAATAAGGGGCCCATTGATCGAGTCAAAGAGGCCAATTAAGGGAGAAGTCAATAGTCAAAATAAGAATACACGACCAACACTGGCGACGAAGATGTTCGTCTACGAGGACATGCCCATCAGCATAGCCCCGTCGATGAAACCCCATCGACGAGACCTCATTGACAAAACCTCATCATAAAAAAGGACGAGAAGGAGAAGGAAAGCTTAATCCGCGGCGAGGCCAGCAAATAGACGACATGGACGAAGATAATGGGGAGCAATCAACGCAATGCGAGCGACGCCTCCGGGTTGACGACGACACTTATGCTCGTAATTGTTGCGTGATGAAGGCAATGTAATTAAGGCAATTATGACGGAATTAAACGCATTTTATAACCGACTATTTATGAGGTTGGATCTCGATTATTAAGTTCAATAAATAGTGAGCTAAATGATGTAAAGGGGGACCGAAATATTCTTGGCAAGAAATATAATATACTCAAATCAAAATTCTCGAGTCTCTTACTCTCTTCAAACCCATTTTCATTTATGTGATTGAGTTTTAACGGAAAGACCCGAGCTCTGAGGTAACTCAAAACAAATTATAACAATCGTGAATCCGTGATTGAAGAGGTGATTTTTCGACTCAACACTATAGATTTACAACTTTCACATTAATGCTTGTAAAATTAATCTCAATAATCAGTTGAACTAATTAAATCGACGGTTACTATACAAACCAAGGTTTAAAAATTACCATTTTTTACGAGAGGGAGAAGAAAAAAAAACGGCTTCAATATAAATATGATGAGAGGAAAATTATACGAATATAAATAGTGTGTCTCATTTTAGAGATTTTTTTTTTTGTAAATATTTATTTAAAAAGTATTTTGGAAAAAAAAATTAAACAGACGCTTTTTATTCTTATTTTTTACTTTTTAACATAAAAATAAAAACAATCGATGCCATAGTTTTCGAACAAAGACAAGTATGATTGGTGTCTCTACGTGCCTTTATTCTAATCATCAAACGACACACTATCACGGGAGTGACTAAACATTCATCGCCAACCTTTCATACTTCAAATTTCAAAAAATCCATTAAAAAACAAAATAATTTATAAAATAAATAAAAATATGAGGGAAACACCCATGTCTCATGTCATGTGTTGAAGCATAGGCTTTGTCACTTAGCATTTAGCCACAAACACTTCACACCTCTTTACCCTCCACTCCTTCCCCTTGTCGTTTTCCCTCTCTCTCTCTCTCTCTCTCATTTCACCTTTCCAATAGTTTGCCAATCAAATTTGTATGTTATTTTGTAATTTCTTTAACCAGATCACCAAATTGCGTAATGTTGTAAATATGGTATCCCGTTCCGGAGTATCAAAATCTGAAAAAATTTAGTTAAGATTTTTTTCCTGGAAAATAGAATCTGGTTTCGGATTACATACCATAGATATCCTGTAGTGCGACTTGGTTAGTTTGCGATGTAAGAGGCAAGGTTTATAAGCCCGACGAGGGACATAGGCTATTTCATAATTGACAATTCAATTGTTTGATTTTAAATATTTGAATCGGGTTTTTAAAACGATATAGTTCTTAATCAAACCGACACCAACATGCTCAACCCGAAACCGTAAAAAAACTGAGACGGTAATTAAAAATTATTTGTCTATAGATATATTGAAGATGATACTACAAATAAATACATTGAAAACACTAATAGCACTATGCTTGAAATCTCCAAAAGTAACTTATATTCCATAACCCATGAATTTTCTAAGTTATCTTACTTTGGGTTATTTATAATTTAGAAAACCCACAAAATGCCCAAAAAACACGTAAGGTTTATGAAAAATGCCCATAGTTTCAAAAAACTATTTTATACCCATTAATAAATTATTTTGGACCATTTTATCCCTAATTACAGTTTTTAATTCGTTTTATTTATTTATTAATATTTTTAATTCGAAAATTTTAAAATAACAATTATGACGGTTGACTCAGCCATTAATTATCATATTTAATTTTAAAAATATTTTATAATTAATTCAAATTTAAAACCACTTTCTCTCTATATCACACACATGTTTCTCTCTCTCTCTCTCTACGATATTTAGCTATTTATGAGGAAACGAAACGATTTTATGTATTTTGTTATCAACAAATTTATAAAATATCGTAAATATATTTACAGTTTTTACAGGTTAATAAAATTTTGGAAAATATACATACAATTTTTTACGTAAAAATCGTAAATATATTTACGTAAATATAGTTGTAAATATAATTACATAAAAATACAAAATCGTAAATTTAGTTACGTTAAAAATAGAGAATTGTAAATATACATACAATTGCATATGCTTTTATACGTAAGCTTTTTGCTGTTATGGTATTTCAGAATTGGAATCTTGATAATGGATATTTGTTTATAATATTGTTAAACAGTTTTGAATATTGTAACCATAAAATGGCGATATATTCAAATAATTTCAAATTTCAATTATTTTTTTGTTATAAAGCCTGAATTGTAAGGTTTTTTAATTTAAATTTTATTAAGGTGGATATATATGCAGTTTTTTGTACTACTTTTATGGAGAATAACTGTTTTTTTTTTAAAAAAAAACGTGTGCTACATAATTGTTTTTGAATTAATTATTAATAGAAAAAACTTATCATTCATAACCGTTTCGTAAAAATTAACGCCAACAAATTTGAGGGTATTTTAGTCTTCAATTTATTTTGTTGGTGGTTTTTTTCACCTAAAATAGTAATGGGCATTTTTTTGAAACGTAGTGTTACTTTTGGGCATTTTTTACATTTGTCCTTTATAATTTTCATTATTATATTTCTTAACATTCTAATAGACACCAAGATCGAAAAATTTAAAAAGGAAATAAACAATGATGAGCTTATAATTAAATCTCAATAATATGAGAAAGTTGGTGCAATTTTTTTTTCTTCTTTTGTAATATCAGAGAACTCTACTCTTTTAAAAGCCTTCGATAAAATCCTCACATACATCTCCTCTCTCATAATTCCTCTTCCACATATAACTCTCTCTCTCTCTCTCTCTCTCTCTCTCTCTCTCTCTCTCTCTCTCTCTCTCTCTCTCTCTCTCTCTCTCTCTCTCTCTCTTTACAGTCTACATATACACATATATATACATATCTATATCTAAACATATATAGATATAGTCCTACATTTATCATACATGGGTTCCTTATGGCCAATACTCATAATCTTCATAGCAACACTACTTCACTCTTCAACCTCTCAAAAACAGACAATTATCAAGCTCTCAACCATATCAGCAGCACCGGCGGTTTTGCCGGGTCCGCCAGTCTCCGAAACGCCTTCTCCAGCGCTCTCACCGGACATGTACCCACAGTTCCCATCCCCAGCAAAAGATCCGGCACTTTCCCCTGGGGATTCCTCGCTGCCTACCATCCCGTCAAGCCCGAGCCCGCCAAACCCCGACGACATCATCGCTCCCGGGCCCACTGGAACCGCCTTCGCTCCGATGGGGTCCGGTCTGAGAGACGGCTCTTCGTCGGCCTCGTTTACGACTCTCGGAGGTGTCATCTTCGTGAGTTTGCTTATGCATTTTTTTTAGCTATTTGTATTGAGTGAGTCATCAATTAATGTTCAATTATTGTTTGTAAGGAATTTTTTTGGTAGTAAATAATATTTATTTACAAATATAATGTGGGTATTTCTTTAATTAGGGTGATTTCAATGTAGTAAATTATATTTGTAAATAATATTTATTTACAAATATAATGTGTGTATTGTTCATTCATCATTGTGGTATTAGGTGGTAGTGGTGGGATATGGTTTGGTGAATGGTGAGGTATTGAAAATAATATTAGAAGCGATCAATAATTAAAAATTGAAGTTGTTAATTGATTTTTCAATAATTTATGGTAAATTTGTGACTTTTTAGTTTTTAATATATATGTTTTCTACAATAAAGTTAGTTGTGACTTGTGAACTTGTGATTAGTGAATAATTGGCAAAGGTTATGGGTATCTTCAACTAAGCATTTATGCATAAAGGTACATTCTTTCTAGAGATTCGCCCCTATTTTATTATTGAAACTTAGATAGTTAGATTATAGTAGTGAATTATTAAAATATGAGGTCGTTTTTCCATTTTAAAAAATATATATGTAAAATTTGTGACTTTTTTTTTTCTCTCCAATAAAGGTTTTGGTTTTCTTCAACTTAACAAATCATTAAAAAAACGGTACATTCTTTCTGGAAATGCCAATTATATAATGAAAAAAAAAAATAGTAGTGATGTAAATATTGTTAAAAAAATGAGGCTCTAATTTCATCTACTTTTTTCTTTCTTTCAAAATTTATGTTAAGTTTGTGACTTTTTATATTTTGTCCAATAAAGTTTGCGAGTAAAGTTTTTTTTTTTAGTTTTCTTCAAGTTAACATTTATTTAGAAAGGTACATCTTTTGATGAAGATTGGTTTATTGAAAAACCTAAGTTCTTATTCTCTGTATTGTTTCAAGTTTCAACATCCATTAATTTATCTGTTGGTGCACTTTACCCTCTTGAATTTTAATTTTTGACACCAATGTCTCCCTTTAATCTTTGAAGTAGCACGTTGCTCCAAAGGTGTGAAAAAATAACAGCAAATGACTTTTAGAGTATACATGTTAAAATTTTTTTCTTTCTAATTTTCCAAAACTTTCATCTTAATTTTTTAATACTTCACAATCAAGTTCTAAAAAAAATAGTTCAAGGAATTAAGTTCATCAAGTTTAAATGTCCATTTATGACAATTACTCTACAAATAACATCAGTACAAAACATAAGGATACATATTTAATGCAAGAAACAAATTCCATTTAGATGACTAGACTAGTTCATAATCATCAACATCACAAATTAAAGAACAAAAGAAATACTAACCTTCCTAGCAACTTCCTTGTGTCTGGTGTAGTATATATATTTATATATATATATATATGATTAATGATTATATAGACAAACCCTAGATGATTCTGTGTTCTACAGTGCAACAACGGGGCTGAACAATTTACCCAAAATTCCCTCCTTGAGCTTGCTGAACTCGAAAGAAGTCTTCTTCTTCTTCTGCGTATTTTCCTTCAAAAGACACTTCTTCAGCTTCACATTCTCCTCCTTGAGAAAATCCACAGCCAAACTCAGATGCCTAATCACTTCCCTCTTTTCCTCATCCTTCTCCTTCAGCGCCTCCCGCTGCGCCCGGTTCTCGCCCTCGAGCCTCGCGATCTCGTCCCTCAGCTTCCCCAGCTCGCACTCCTCTTCGTCTTCGTTGTCGACGTCGGGATCGTCGACCTCTGATTCAGCCGATTCATCGGAGAAGCAGATCTCCGAGCCACTATCATACGCCTTTCCCGGGGGGGTTTTGGCGGCTGCCGAGAAAGGGGAGCGAAGCGTGGTCAGAACCCGGGATCCTGAATCGGACTTGATCAGATCATGTTTCTCAGCCAGCGAGCGGTGAGCTCGGTAGAATTCTTCGACCATGGCGATCAGCTCCGGCCGCTTCTTGTAGTACATTTCCGCCCGCTGCCGAAAGGAATCGGCATCGGCTTCGATCAGCTTCAGCATTGTCGCCGTATTGTGGTCGAGTTCTTTGTCGGAGAAAGAAGAAACCGATTGTCAAATTAAGATCGTATCATGAAAAGAAGAAAAAAAAACAATAATTCGAATCAAGAACTTAGTATGCAAGTAAAACAGTTTCAGCAAACCAGGAACTGGTTTTACATCTCTCCGGTTTTATTACATTAACTTTTAGAAAAAGGCAATCAAAACCGAGGATTTACCGCTACGTACTATCAGTTAAAAACCAAATCGCTACTGATACGGATACAGAATTTGAAAATTCCAGAACTAAAGTACTTCATAATACCAATTCGGAGTTCCAGTATCAAGTCTAGCTACACATAATTAGATTCCAATGGGTCCAAATGGTAATCATCATGAAGTAATAAAGATTGCTTTGATAGGCTATTAATTTCTTCCCTAGCTTTTAGTACTCATAACTAGATTCTAAGGAGTCCAAATCATAATCATCATGGAGTAATAAAGATTGCTTTGAAAGGGTATTTATTGATAGATAGACCTAGGAAAGTAAACAGGAAAACAAGTTGACTTTTCGTGGGTGGTCCGAAGGTTCATCTACTTAGGACCACCTTCCCTTCCAATTCACTCTCACAATCATGGAATTGCTGACCTTGAAATCCCATGTCAGAGATCAAGATAAGGTTTTTCAGAGTGCTTCCTCAATTAATATCAGGAAGAGGCAGGACACGAGCGGGCAGGCCAGCCTGTCCCGCGCTTGACAGGGTTGCAGGCAACCCGAGTCTTCGTGGCTGCGGGCTGCCCATCGCCTCTCTTGTTCATTGCAGGCTTCTTTTTCTATAATTCTTTTGGAACATAATTTTGCCATAAAGGATTCAACAAGACCTCGCGGAACGATATGGCTCTCACTTTCTTGTACCTAGATATAAGTAGAATAACCTAATTTGTGTAAACTATTCTATGACTCCTCATTAATACTCATTAAATTGAACAAGACCTCGCAAAGAAGAAATGCCTTCATTAATTTACGTACCCAATTCAGTTATCAATATTTGGATACCAAATTATTTGACAAACAAATCGGAAACTTCGTTTCCTTTCTCCATCAAGTGGTGATAGATCCAAGACAAAGTGCCCATACTTTGGAAAACGCAACTTTCTAGGTTCATGTGTCACAAGGTTAACGTATATATGGCCCAAATTTCCAAGCTTACATGTATCATAAAATACTATAATTCCAACCAAGAATCAATGAAGGGTCGCCAAAAAAAATTTCCTTTCTTTATACCCAATTAAGATTTCTAATTGCAATTGAGAGTAGATAACATTCCATGGCACATCGAAGTTTTGAACATTCTTGTAATGTAACTGTTATGTAATCTACACTATCTAATTTCTACTTGAATCAATGGTCCTTACACACCTTCAAAAGGGACCCATAAATATCCATTACCATCAAATGCTAATTCCATCACCAAAACAATTTTTTTTATTAGGAAAAGTCGTATGATTGACACACATGGGACCTAAAAAGTGGAAAGATCTCAACTCTCCAACGGTCCAAGAATCAAACAACCGTGTCACTAAGCCTTGAGTGAAAAGGTAAAAGCAAAATTAAATGAAGTACAAGTACCAGCAAGAGTGGATTGAAGCCACGGAGATCGCTTTGGAGTCAAACTGCTCGGATTGTCGAACCACCAAAAATGCGAAGGCTGTTTCTTCACCACCATTCCAACCATCCTCTCCTCACCTTTCCATGGAAATCAACAAAGGAAGAAAGTGAATAGACCGAAATGGCCCATTTGTCAGCGACTGAAACGTGGGGGGCAATTAGGTCATTCATTCGGTTTCGCGAGGGAAAACAATCTCCGTTGATTTTGAAATCGCTGAGTCTACTCATTCTCTAGTCTAAGCGACATGAACAAGGAAGGAAGAGAACTTTCACGCAACGAAACTCCGAACACACGAACTCGCGGAAAATAAAGATTCAAAAGAACGAAAGATTTCTCGAACAGAAGACAGAATTACAGAGAGATCGTACCTGGTCTTCTTCTTCGTCGTCGTCTTCGAATGCCACTTCTCTCTCTCTCTCTAGAAATCTCAAGGAACGAGGGTTTTGAATGAAGAGAACCAGAGTGTAGAAATGCCACTTCGTTACCAACAGTGAGTTTCTTTATACTATTCACAAGGCCAATCACCTGCCGCCACGTGTACTAAACCCGATTAGTTCCGAAGCATGAATGGAACGATAGAGTTCTTCTGGTGATTGGAATATTTAAATGTTGGGAATTTTACGGATACGCCCTTGTGGGGACGCTTATTTACGGAGGAAACGAGGAAGGGTATTTTGGGGATATGAGTGAGTTATTTTTAGTGTAAAATAGTATTTTGTTTGGGGAGCGTATTGGGGCCACATGAAAGATTGGGGCCGGGGGTGCAACGGTCGAAAAATAAGTAAAAGTTGTCTCTTTTTATAAGCAAAGCTTCTCTTCTTCTTCTTTCACACTATGTTCCCTAAAGTTTACATGATGTGCTTGTTCGCCTCTTGAATTTTAGTTGCTTATAATTAGGTCCTTTATATCTCAATAGATAGCACATTTCCGTTACAAGGTGCGTGTCCTCTCGCTCGACTTATTCGAGGATATTTTTATTTTATTTTATTTTATAAATTTTCTTCAATATTATTGAACTTTATACCTAAAATATAACTCTTGATTGTTTCATAATTTGTTCAGTGATATAATATATTGAACACGCTATTCGTTGCGCGCAATTTAAAAATGTTCGTTATTTTCTAACATGGAAGAGGTGATTTGCTATTTTAAAAAATGTGCAATAGGCATTTTTATCAAATATCAAAATTCAGAAGTCAAACTGCATCATAATGCAAAATTCGAGGGCACTACTGATACAATTTTTTCATAGTTTGATCATTGGAAAAAATGATAATTTTTTTGCACTTTGATGAGAAAAAGAAAACATAAAAAAAAATCTTGAATTGTGATAGTCAATTGTAATAAAATGTTGACTGCATAGTAAGCCTTGAAACCTGGAATCTTTGAAAATAGAAACTCAGCAAGGTGCATTTATACTCTGGCACGCATTTGACTCATAATAAAATATATCTATGATTGAAATAATTAAATTAATTTCACGCAATAAACCAGCATAAATATTACTAATGATACTAATATTATAAAAATGTATCCTCTTAAAAATGTTTATCTAATATACTAACTTGTATCATAAACCCACTACATAAGTCTTGGGTTCAAATAGTGGCGGAATCAAGATTCCGAGGCGGGGGTTAAAACTTTTTATCACTAAAATTATTTAGTAAATATAGAGTTAAAATACAAAAATGTGGGGGTGGTTCTAACTTCTAAGTTTTTAAGAGTTTAGGCTTTGGGGTGATTGCCTTTGACTTAGAAAGGGATATATTTGAATAAGTTTTCACCCACTCTCTTCATTCGCCACTGGGTTAAAACTCAATATACGTAAAAATTGTGTATACTTATAATCTTGATTGATAGTGTATGCGGCCAATATTGTCAACATGTTCTAACATTGCTAATTTATCTTGCAATGCGATTACATGTAATATTCGCCAATAAAGCAACTCCATGAAAAAAAAAATACAAACCCGTATCATCATATATTATTAAGATTGCGATAACACATATATAATATTAAAGACATGTGTTGTGTGATTCACACACTGGTTTTTCCAAAGAAGCTAACCTTCACTGATATTTTTGCATTTGTGCCGGTTTTTGTAGGTGTAATGTAGCTCAAAAGGAGTCTAATAATTTTATTTTTAAAAATAAAATTTTTAGAATATTAGGATTCTCAAATCTTTGTTACCGCAGTTGTCAACCTCAATAGTAGTAATCTGTCTAACTTTAGCTTAAATTCATTTATCTGTGTATTTTCCGTAATCATGATTTCACATATTTAAACATCTAGTATGCACTATATATGTATATATATATAAGGTGACACAAAAAGTTTTCTAAAAAATTTTCCTAAACGATAGCGGATTATTTGTATCTGATCTTTCAATAATATTGTGAGGTATAATTAAGGGCAGGGGAAACGCCACGTGTACAAGAAGGTGTGCACGGACGGTTGAACTTGAAAATCAAAGTTGTTCATCGTCTTGATCGGAAAAAGCTCAGCAATGGCTGTTATGGGTATTTTCACAGCCTAGAAAATTTAAGGCCCAACCCAAAAAAAAAATATGCCCCAACAGGCCCAGTTATCAAGATGATATGCCTGGCGACGCCAAATGACGCCCACTTAACGCCCATAGGCGCCGTTAAGCTATTTGGGGCACCCGGGACGCATAGAGACGATCGGGGACGCATCTGGACGTCCGAGGCTACCTGTGGGCACCCTGGCTTAAAAATGGTTTAATTGCACATAAGCCCCGACACGTAACGGGTGCTCGGTTATGCCAAATGACGCCCACTTGACGCCCATATGCGCCATTAAGCTATTTGGAGCACCCAGGATGCATAGAGACGAACGGAGACGCGTTTGGACGCCCGAGGCGACCTGTGGGCACCCAAGCTCAAAAAGGGCATAATTACAAATAAGCCCCTCAAAGCCTATCGGGTGACCAGAGACGCCAAATAGCGCCAAGTCGACGCCCATAGGCGCCATTAAGCTATTTGGAGCGCCCGGAACGTATAGAGACGTGTTTGGACGCCCGAGACGATCTGTGGGCACCCAGGCTCAAAAAGGGCATAATTACAAATAATCCCTCAAAGCCTATCGGGTGCCCGAGGATGCAAAATAGCGCCCAGTCGACGCCCATAGGCGCCATTAACCTATTTGGAGCGCCCGGAACGCATAGAGACGATCATGGACGCGTTTGGGCGCCCGAGGCGACCAGTGGCACCCAGGCTCAACAAGGGCATAATTACAAATAAGCACATAGGGCCTACCGGGTGCCCGGGGATGCTAATTAGCGCCCAGTCGATGCCCATAGGTGCTGGTAAGCTATTGGGAGTGCTCAGAACACATAGTTACGACCACGGGCGCGTTTGGACGCCCAGGGCGACCTACGGGCATCCAAGCTAAAAAGAGATCTAATTACACATAGGCTTTTACGAGCTTAATGGATGTCCGGGGTTGCCAAATGACGCTTAGTCAACGCCCATAGGCACCGCTAAGCTAATTGGAGCGCCCGGAACACATAGCGACGACCATAGGCGCATTTGGACGCCTGGGGCGACATACGGGCATCCAAGCTCAAAAAAGGTCTAATTACACATAGACCCCTACGAGCTTAATGGACACCCGGGGCTGCCAAATTCCCATAGGCGCCGTTATTGGGAGCGCCTGAAACGTATGGCTATGACCGTAAGTGTGTTTGGACGCCCGAGGCACCCCATATGCACAAAAGGACGCAAAACAATATTTTAATTGCCCAAGGACCTGCAAAGTAATTTCTAACTGCTTCTAGGCCTTGGGCCCCTCCTATAAATAGGATCTTCATTTCATTCAAACGGTAACTCATTCCAATGCTCTCTACATCTATACAATTCTCGTTCTCTCCTCTATATATATATTCAGTAAAATACTCGACTAATGTTGAGCGTTGGAGGTTAATAGGGAGGAACCCCCTCCCATTCCCCTGACCGGATTTTTTTTATTCTACAGATATGGAAGCTAGCTAGAGCGAAAGCCCTGGAGAAGTTCCTGGCAAGGTTTATGATCACCCTGTTAGGTTATGTTCTACGTGGTTCTCGTGATATCTTGGTCTATTATCAGCAACTGAGTTTTCAACCTCTTCTTTCTACCTTTCGGGATGTCGACCAAGTCAACAGAGCACACGTCATCCTGCGCTGTGGCAAGCGTCGCCCAGAACACACGAGCTCAGAATCAGCAAGAGACTAACATTCGCCTCGACCTAATAGCCAACGAGCGAATGACGCGACTAGAAGACAACATTTTTCGGCTAACGGGATTAATCTCAAAGCGTCTGGGATACGACACCTTTATTTAAGAAAAAATCGGAGAGCACGAAAGTCTGACGGAAAGACCGTTACAACCACCATCCCAAAAGGAAGTCCATAGGCCAACACAAACACAAGCAACCCGAAGATCATCCTTTGACCCACTCGGGAGAGAGGAGGATGTGGCAGACAATGGAGAAGCACGAAGGCTTAGCCCGCCACAACGCACAAACACCGCGTTACAGGCGGAGGCCATGGGAGACCTCATGAACCAGCTTAATCGTCGCGTTCAAATAAAGGATTTACGACAACAAATTGACAGACGTTGTGACATATCTCTTAACCAAGAATACGAGGATGAAAGAGAAACACATGTCTGAAAGGCCTCACGACACCAGAGCCCGCCGGGCAGGAAGAAATGAGAACGTCGTCACAACGGCAACGCCACCGCCTGATGCAGGATGGAAAGACGCCTTCCTAGGATTAGAGAATAAATTTCAAGAACTCGCAGCAATAAAGAATGCGAGGCCCGGTGTCAGAAGCATAGTCGAGGGAACCATCCCCCCGCTCGCTGAGCACCTTCTCGCGGAAGATATCGATGGAGATCTCCTTTTTCATCCGAATCTCGCCTATGATGGCACCACCGACCGAACATATCACCTAGTCCTGTACAAGCTGTCGATGTGGGTGAAGAAATGTTCTGCTTCCACAATTTGTCAAGCTTTCTGCCTTACTCTCACAGGACCAGCCTTCGAATGGTATCAACGGCTTCCAAAGGGTTCCATAGGGTCCTTTGAAGAATTAAAAGAACGATTCATCTCTCGGTTCGCAAATTCGTTGATATAGCAGATGGAGAAGTCATACTTGTGGTCGCTCCGACAGCGCGACGAAGAGTCTCTCCAGGCATATTTGAGTAGATTTGTAGAGAAGTCTACCAAGGTCGCCGAGTACACTGACTTGTTGGACATATATGTCCTTAAACAAGATATTTATCCATTTGTAAAATATTATGACAAGTCATTGAATAAAGATGATACTTATTATGTTAATCTTATTATAGTTTCTGGTAGAGTAAAATAGAATGTTTGATTCCTTAGCTCATAAATGATGCAATTATGCTACTATTATCACAACATAGTCGATGTGAGGAAGAATTAATAATCATAATAAATGAACTTAAAATTTTCGTGACCTGATTAACTGGGAGGGATCCCATTAATCGTGTAAGGTCATTAATGTGACTAAGTGACAATCCTATTCTGGACTATGTGTTTGTCACATTCACTAGAAGTGCATTAAGTATGAAGCGTCTTCATACTGGACTGCACCTGACTTAAACTCAAGAAGTTATCATATAAGACCGTCACTGATAACTTGAAGTTGAGTCACAAAATGATGATAAAATGGATAGTAGTTCTAAGTCTGGAATGATCTTGAGTCCGAGCTACTAGCTTGATTGTTCTTTGACTTAACTGTTAAAGAACACAATATATTACCGCTATTCCAAACACTATTATTTTGAGAACATGATATTCAGTAGTAAGGATAGCTTTATCATAGACATGGGCATCACACAGGAGGTCTCTTCAGAGTCATGATGATTCCCTTGGTTGTCAGTGGTGAGAAGTGAGAGGTACCCGTGCGCAACTTATGAATCGAAACCATAAGTGAGTTGCTCATAATATTACTGACTGATTCAAGGAGGAATATGCAATGAGGGGCATTACGGTAAAAACCGCCTGCTCATTGTGAGTCATCAAGTGAAAGGATAATAACCCGAATTTGATTGTATCAATGGACACCCTGCTGTTATAAGGGAATAATATATACCGTATCACTAAAGAGTGCAGCCTCGGGTCTATAGTGGAATCACTTCGAGGTTTGACGAACAACTAGCAGTTCGTTGGAGCTTAAGTGATACGGGTCCATGGTCCCCAGGATAGCTCCGTAACGGATGATACGTACATGATTAAAATACATTCTGGATAATGTTTAATCATTTAGCTCGACTTATACACGTCTGTGTCAGATGTCAGATAGTTCTATCGTGAGCGTAGCAAAAGTACCATATTTTGGTACAAGGAATTAATTGATAAAAATAAAGTTAGAATTTAGATTTTCTAACAGCATCAAGTTGTTGTAAATTAAATTCTAAGCAACTTTGCTTTTTGAACTAAGTCATTCAGACTTACGGTTTGTGATTTATGAATTTTCTAAGTTTATGACTCGGTTCGATAAACTATGAAATTAAATCACATGTCACGAATTTAAATGATGGTGCGGCACCATGACATATAATGTGTGATATTGAGATCAGATTTTATTAATATAATTTAATTATTTTGATTTAATTATTAATATCTAATTAATAATTAATTAATAATTAAAATATTTATATTAATAAATAAAAATATATATTTATATATTCATGTATGTGTAAATTCGAATTAGGGTTTGGTAAATACAAACCCTAGCTTATTCAAATAGTGAGAATTGGATATTTTATATTTGCGGCATAACTACCTAATGTTTTGGTGTTTTAGCAAAACCCTAAAATCAATTTAATCCATTAGATCGGTAATGATTTAATATCAACCGTTGGATTGAGATAATTGATTTGAACCCTAAATGTAATTCGAAACAGAAGCTTGGTGACCAAGTTTAGGTATTTTGAATTTTCTTAATTAATTGTGTTCGTTGGATCGGTTTTGAGATTTAATCTTTACCTTCGGATTAAAAATTAATTAATATTATTTATATACAATATATAATTCGAATAAATGAAGAGGATAAGAATTCGAATTAGGGTTTCAGTGAAACCCTAGGGCATTTGATTTTATCCCTAATTGATTTGATCCATTGGATTGGTTTAAGATTTATTTTTAACCATTGGATCTAGATAATCATCAACAAATTCGAATTTTAATATGTATATATATATATAATTCGAATTTAATTAATATGATGATAAGATTAAATATTTTGATTTTATCATGTATTATTATTTAATTAAATCCCTAGTTAATTATATCTATTGGATTCAGATGAGATTGAATCTTGACCATTGGATTGAAATAATTAATTAAATTTAATTAATGAAATTCGAATAATGGGAGGGAAAATCTCCAAATCGCTTACAGCTTGAGCCTATAAATAGAAGGCTCATTCTACATATTTTTCACACCTTCCCCAGAGAAAAAAATTGAGCTCTCCCTCTCTCTCTAGGGTCTGCGAGTTTTCTGCTTCTGAGCTTTCTTCTGGTTCGGCTTAGGAGATATTTTTCTCCGGTAGCTTTAAAAGAACCGTCAGTTAAATTATGTGACGGAGTCCTGCCGGCGAAGCCCATGCTTCGGTACGAGGAGTCCAGGAGAATATCCCGGAAGATCACGGGAGTTTCCCTTAGCACCGGCGGAGCCTTGTCCAAGTCTGAACGCGCAGCCGGAATCATTTTTGAGGTACGGCCTTATGCATTGGGTCAATAAATGCAATCATTTACTGCTTTCTATTTATTTCCTATCCGATTAGATTATTAATAATTGTTATGAAATATTAAATTCAAAATATTTATCGGGTGTTAACGAAATGCTCATTACCCGATATCCGTGTCGTCGGTACGGTAACAAGTTTTCCGCTTTAAAATAATTTTTTAAATGTTACCGGGACGCCTCCGAGGCTGTTATCGTGGTAAGGAAGTCGGAACTGATACCCTGATTTCCAACATGACTATGACGCCATGATTGCCTTAATTGACTGCCTCCACGGCGGTAACTTTCTGAGATCCCTCCTTGGGGACAGGCCAACCTCTATGGCAACTTGATGGCACGATCCACACAACACATCTCTATCGAATAATACCTTGGCAATCAAAGAAAAATAAGCCAAAAAACCGGACGCCAAGATGAAGATATGAGAGCGATGACGAACCACGAAGAAAAAAATTGCGACAACGATCAAGCTCTGACACTCAATCGCAACAACCATGGATAATGAAAAAATTCCAAAAAGACGCAAGCCTCACTCCCCTAACGATATCGCAAGCACTGATCTTCAGCCTCCATAGGGAAAATTTTGGTTGCCCCGAGCCATTATCGAAGACCACGAGAAGAGACAAAAGTCGTTATTGTGAATACCACCAAGATCACGGGCACATGACGTCCCAGTGTTGGCACTTGAAAAAGAAAATCGAGGAATTGATTCATGACGGACATCTAAAAGAATCTGTCAAAAGAATCAACCAACAACCTACAAACGCAGGAGATACACCAGATGAACTTGATAAGCCTTACAAGTCCGTCGACGATCATCTCATGCCAGACGATAGCCTTCATAGAAGAGGAGGGATGAACAATCTTACACCCGCATAACGATGCAATCATAGTCGAGATACAAATCGCAAACGTCATTTTCAAGACTGTATTGGACCTCATAAACGTGGGGAAAATCTCCCAAACTCCGATCAAGACCGTGCTCTACTGATTCAGCGGGAAGCCAATTCTCACTAAAAGCACCATTGAGCTACCAACAAAGTTCGGCTCATTTGACGAAGTTCAAGTCACCAAAATGATCAAATATTTGGTCGTCGATCTATCGTGGACGTATAACGTCATCTTGGGAAGACCGAACCTCAACATGCTCCAAGCCATCACGTCTAGCTTCCACCTACTTGTCAAGTTTCCGACCGAGGACGAAATAGGAGTGATGAGAAGAAGTAAAAAATAATCGAGAGCTTTCTATGTCCAAACCACAAGACCTGAACAATCGAATTTGATAGTCAATACCATCCACCATACGAATGAAGAGTGCCCTGCTAGCCACGAAGTAGCACAAAGGTACCCCACGGTATGACGCGTCCACACCAAGACATGAGCATGTCATGATGAAAGTCCCAAACGCCACCTTGACCCACTTCAACATGAAAATTCCGCAGTCCCCTCTGGTGTGCGGAACTCGAAAGATTAGCAAAACGAAATTCATGGACATATACTATACTAATTAAGAGTAATTGACACAAACGCCCACATCAAAATTACTCATTGATGAACTTTGCCTCGTGAAATTTTTTTTTCGGCGTTTGAACTTTCATTTGATGCACCGCGTTTAGAAGAAAAATTGTATTATTGAGTAAATATGAAATAGAGATGTATACGTACCCATTTTCTTGTTCCGGGATTCCATCAACGAGATTTATCTTCCACGGAACGTTCGCCTCCTTAAGTTCTCCACAAGCACGGATTATTGATTTTGTAAGCCACGGAACCATTTCCGCGATTGGCGAAAACGCTCTCATAACTCTTTTAGAATGCACAGGGGTGTGATGATGATCTAACACGACGTATTAAACTTTGGTGGGAGACTATACCTTACCAGGACCTATCAACACATATACAAGCTACAAAAGACCCATTACCCACCGGCCCTGTGACCCGGGACAACGCCTTCGAAGATAACCTACCCGTGATGCTCAGTCCTTTTGACACCTCAGAAGAAACCGTTCGTGACCCCCTAGAGGTTTTCGCTCAAAGTACTCAGACACTCTAAAGCAGAGCATTAAGCTACCAACCAAGTAACGCAGCTCTAACTTTATACGAAATGAGAGGGACACCCGGATGGAACGCCTAGAGAGAAGCCTCCTCCGATTCACCGACTTGGCCGCGAGAATCAAAGACTACAACATTGAAGTAATCCGACGAGAGAAGCAAAGGAGATCAGAAACCCAATTTCCCCGACAGGCTCACAACGGTAAAAGCGGTGAAAACACCATGCAACGCGCAGCTCCGCATGGAAAGAGAAACCATCGAGATAAAAGTGAAGACTATTGTCACGGCTGCCCACAAAGAAATAAGAAACGACTTTCCTCATCATCCAGTTTCAGCCACCGGCCCCGAAAAGATCCGCAACCAGAGGTTGTTAAAAAAAGTCGGCATGACGTCGACTACAAGCCGCTGACAGACTCCATATAGATGATTCTAAATATACATGAATATATGTTTGTCAGACCAAGACCCCTGTCAGGAATCGTCAGGCGAAAAAAATCCCAATTTTGCGAGTTTCACAAGGAAAAAGGGCACCTCACGTCCGATTGTCGGGACCTCAAGAGGCAGGTGGAAATGTTTATCCAAAATGGCCAGCTAAGCGAGTTTGTCATGAAAAATACGGGGTGGCACCACAACCAACGAGTCATCCTTGGAACGGTCCAGAATTCACCCCAATAGCAGCTTCACCGACATCGATCCTACGGCTCCAAACAGACAAATTCACTAAGCCAAAGCTGATGACGAAAACCGCAAGGCAAGACAAAAACTAGTATTCTGACTTCCACCGAGAAAATAGAAATTTCACATCTGAGTGGTGGCGCATGAGAGAACAAATTGAAGCGCTAATCCAAGTTGGACAACTGGAGGAATTCATAGCAACGGCGATATCCAAGAAAGGGCCATGCTCAACAGACGCCAGCGATGCGCGAAGAAATTTCAACGGAGAATTCTGACCGGCTAGCTCTACACCATCAAAGCTCGTGTTACCATCTAGCCCTTCAGAAGAATAAGGAACCAAACCTTGTAAATATTATCACTATGAGTAGCAAAAAGCACTAACCGCATGAATCCTTCTTTGTCTTTTCAAGAAATGTAACGACATGTCCTTGTCTCTTCACCTACATGTACAAAAGTCTCATTATGAATAAAAGAATGCTCCACGAAGCATCTTTTTACTTATTTACTTGAACAGTCTTGATACAACAAACAAAGTTTATCAGAGAATGGCTCAACGCGCTAGCTCTGGCTGACGACAAAAAAAAAAAGTCGACCGGAGAATCGCGCAAGGCCCTAGCTCTGGCAGACCATATAAAAATTCTGCCGAGAATCGTGCACTGCGCTATCTCACGTCGGCAATAAAGTCCGTCAGAGAATGGCGCAATGCGCTAGCTCTAGCCGACGACGAAATTTTTTTACCAAAGAATTTTGCAAGGGGCTAGCTCTGACAGACAATATAAAAAGTCCACGGAGAATCGCACACTGCGCTTGCTCACGTCGGCAACAAATTTTGTTAGAGAACGGTGCAATGCGCTAGCTCTAGCCGACGACGAAAAAAGTTTACCAGAGAATTGTGCAAGGCGCTAGGTCTGGCAGACAATATAAAAAGTCTGTAGAGAATCGCGCATTACGCTAGCTCACGTCGGCAACAAAGTTCGTCAGAGAACAACGCAATGCACTAGCTCTGGCTGACGACGAAAAAAGTTTACCAGAGAATCGTGCAAGGCACTAGCTCTCTCAGACAAGATAAAAGGTCCGCGGAGAATTTTGCTATGCGCTAGCTAAAGCAGGAAACATGCCCAAGATGATTCAACACATAAATCGCAATATACAATCTCCCAAGACACTTAGGGGTTAATGTTATGGGTATTTTAAAAGCCTACAAGAATTAAGGTCCAACCCAAAAAAAACATGCCCCAGAGGCCCAGTTATCAAGATGACATGTCTGGCGATGCCAAATGATGCCCACTTGACGCCCATAGGTATCGTTAAACTATTTGGGACACCCAGGTCGCATAGAGACAATCGGAGACGCGTTTGGACACACGAGAGGACCTGTGGGAACCCAGGCTAAAAAAGGGCATAATTACAAATAAGCCCCTCAAAGCCTATCGTGTGCCTCATGACGCCAAATAGCGCCCAATTGACGCCCATAGGCGCCATTAAGCTATTTGGAGCGCTCGGAACGCATAGAGACGATCGGGGACGCGTTTGGACGCCGGAGACGACCTGTGGGCACCCAGGCTCAAAAAGGGCATAAGTATAAATAAGCCCCACAAAGCCTATCGGGTGCCCGGGGACGCCAATAGCGCCCAGTCGAGGCTTATAGGCGCCACTAGCTATTTGGAATGCCCGGAACGCATAGAGACGATCGGGAACGCATTTGGATGCCCGAGACGACCTGTGGGCACCCAGGCTCAAAAAGGGCATAATTACAAATAAGCCCCTCAAAGCCTATCGGGCTCCCGGGGATGTAAAATAGCGCCCACTCGACGTCCATAGGCTCCATTAAGATATATGGAGCGCATGGAACGCATAGAGACGATCAGGGACGTGTTTGGACACCCGAGGCGACCTGTGGGCACTAGGCTTAAAAAGGGCATAATTACAAATAAGCCCCCTGAGGCCTACCGGGTGCCCTGGGACGCTAAATAACACCCAGTCGACAAATGACGCCTAGTCGACGCCTATAGGCGCCGTTAAGCTTTTGGGAGCGCCCGGAACACATAGCGACGACCACGGGCGCGTTTGGATGCCCGGGGCGACCTACGGGCATCCAAGCTAAAAAAAGGTCTAATTATACATACTCGCCTACGAGCTTAATGGATGCCCGGGGTTGCCAAATGACGCCTAATCGATGCCCATAGGCGTTGTTAAGCTATTGGGAGTGCCCGAAATGTATGGCTACGATTGTGAGTGCGTTAGGATGCCTGAGGCACACCAAAGGCACAAAAGGACGCAAAACAATATTTTAATTGCCTAAGGACCAGCAAAGTAATTTCTAACTGCTTCTAGGCCATTGCCCCTCCCTATAAATAGGAGCTTCATTTGATTCAAACGGTAACTCATTCCAACGCTCTCTACTGCTATAAAATTCCCGTTCTTTCATCTTTCTATATATATATATTCTGTAAAATACTCGACTAATGTTGAGCGTCGGAGGTGAATAGGGAGGTAACCCCTCCCGTTCCCCTGACCGGTCTGATTCTACAGATAGGGAAGCTAGCTAGAGCGAAAGCCGAGGAGAAGTTCTCGGCACGATTTACGATCACCTTGTTAGGTTTTGTTACGTGGTTATCGTGATATCTCGATCTATTATCTCAAGTAGATACACGACTTCATGGATGATCGAGGGCCCGTATCAGACCCACAATACAAGGGGCATCTAGCGTACGGGGATCAGTCAAAATTCCACGCTCTAAGCTCACTCAAAGTCAACAAAAGGCTTTGGACCTGGCCCAAACCAAGGTATTAGGCCGTTTAAGTGTTAGAACCAATTTTCAGCATCAACAATGGAAAATAAAAGGAGATTTGTGGACCTTTATTGATGCTGACTTTATTTTGGCAGCTCAGGGCTTTTATTTGTTATTGGTTTTTAATAGGTTGCATTCTTTTATTGAGGTTGTTCTATGTATAGTTGTTGCTTTATTAATTAGACGATTCTTATTTATTAGATATTAGTTTTTATTATATTTTGCAATTAAGAATTAACTATGGGCTTTAGGTTGTTCTAGAGAGTTACGGTAATTCGTCGTTTTGTTGAATTACCTTTTCCGCAATTAATTTGCTCCTTTTTTCTGAGTTTTTTTTTTTCTTTCTTCAGGATATGGAATTTGGGATTCAACAGAGGTTTCACAGCGATGTTCGACAATTTTGCGTTGAGATAGCCGAGATAGTGCGCAGTTGATAAAAAAGGCGATCGAGCAGTCAGTCACACAAATGGCGGAACGGCGCAACCGTTTTATGCCAAAGTTTGATGCTCGTCTCGAAGGCGCAGCTGCACAATAAAAAAATCAGAGGATACCGAAGGAAATTCGAGGCGTGACTTGACGGGAAAGGAAGCTGGAAAACGCTTGGTCGACTCTAGTTCTTGCAAAACATCCCTGGAATCATCGCCAAAAAATTCTGGAAATCACAGGACGACTTCCCACACAGTCAAGGAAAGGAAGGGAGAAGCCACGGATATGACTTAAGGTTAATCCTGGTGACAAAGATTGAGTGGCGCTGATGACATCGCAGAGCAGACTCGAGGCGCTCGAGTTGGAGTTGAATAGCATTCGGAGTGGCGCCACCGAGGCAGGCGACGCTCGCTTTTGGGACGGCTTTGCCTCTTGCTCTATGGCTTTGGTGATAGAGAACCTCGGGATTCCTTTCTCCATTACCTTCTTGACGGAGCGGTTTACACTGCCGGCCGCCACTTGAGCACTGATCGCGCCGTATATTGACGCCATTCCTGACCCGATTCTGATGTTGGACTTCAACTTCCCCGTCGCCGCACCATACCTTGGCCTTCTGGCACGTTTCCAGGGTGATTTTGTGTAATGACCCCCTTTCCTCGGGTCCGTTTCTTCTTCAATTAAACTCGTCAAAGTCCCGGTTTATAAAAATATCTTAAAGGAGAAAATATCAAAATATGAATAAAGTTCAATAAAATTTATATAATAAGAACTCGGGACTATACTTAACTTTAAAACAAAAATAAAATATTTTGGAGCTCCTTATTTTAAAAACAAATAAGAAAAAGATTGCGGAAAACCATAAGATCGATTCTACCACCGTATGCACCCGTATATGCCACACTGCTGATCTCGCTTCATCCGCAACTCATCAGTTCTCTCCTGATTCTACAACACAACTATACGAGTGAGCTAACGCTCAGTACGTAAAAGATTTTTATTACTCATAAAAATAATCATATATAATTCACATAATGCAATTCCATGCTACCATTTTATAGTTTTTTTATTTATAAACATAGTCTTGGGCCCTGCGTACGTACCAGCGCGCAACTATACCTATGGGGGACTGGGGGCGCGACCCTAACCAAGTCATTCCGCGGAAAACATCTCACGACGTATCATTTGAGACTACGCGACTCGATACAGTCGGAGGCTTCATGTACATTGTAATTAGTGGCTACGAGACCCGATATACAATGGTTGGTACGATGCAATTTACTAAAAATGTCATACATATATAATGTCACTATATATTATATGTATGACTAAATGCTTATGCTTTCAGAATATACTCATACTGTATATTCATGTTTTTTCAATATGCTCATATCGCATATTTCAACACATGTCACTAAACAATGCCATAAAACGACATAAATCATTCAAACATATATTTCACACCAAACACAATCACACAAACCGCATATTATTGTTGTGTTGTAGTGAGTACTTTTACGTATCTTACTCCTATTGAAATGCTACTTAACACGAGTTCGTGCTCTTATATAGTATATATAAATTCACTATGAGCTTTCAGACTAATTAAAACTCCACATAAATAGTAATAAGTTCTCATATCACATAGTATATACATACTCATTTTTTTTGAATTTGCATAACTAGCTTATAGACTTTATATGAATCATCTAAATCAATTTAACCGAACTCTGTTCTATACACATCATCACATATCACATACCTATTTTTATACTCTCACTGCGTACGTACTACTTTGTATAATAATCACTAAGCATTATAAGTGTTATGTAGGCATATATCACATATCACACGAATTCTATATCTAGATATATGCTTAAACCGTTTAATAGTAATATTCAACCTATGATCATGATCACCTATTTTAATATGGGTATCTATTTCATATATGCGACAAATATATATTATGAAACATATGTCACCGTAATTGCTTAGTAAAGCAAAGAATTTATCCTAATTATCTTAAACTTTTCAAGATGAAAGCATATAAATTTAGAGCAAAGCTTACCAAATATTGAGAAATAAAAAGAAGTCAAGCGGAAGCTCGAGAGGGAAGTCGGCTAAGGCCTAAGAATGCTGAAAGATCATATTGATCTCATATATATATATATATATATATTATAAAGTAAGTCGGCTGGAAGAAAATGGAAGCTTCACTTGAAGATGTTAAAATGTATACTAAAGTTAAAAAGTTAAATGTAGATTATAATATTTATATATATATATATATATATAAGGTTATGATATAAAGAAAATAAAATGAAACATGGGTGGCTGAAGACTTTAACAAATTTTGCATATTTGCTTATAAAGTACTAATTTACTTTTCATTCAATGGCCTTTATATACAAAAAAAATTTAAAGATGATCATTATAATTAAAAAACGCACTTTTAGTTGTTATAAAAAAAATACACAACTTATTTTATTATCGCCGAAATTTTAAAACGAAAATATATGAAGAAAATTAAATATAATAAAATTAATTTTCTTTTTCAAAAAAATATCGGCACTACATTTTGGGGCCACCGCTAGCACTACGTCCCTCCGGAGCCTGACAACGGTGAGCGAGCTTGGGATAGATAAGGCAAGGCAGAGTGACCTTGCCTCTCTAGTATGTAGCGGTAGCTTTTGTAACCCGTTTGTATCTGTGCATCTTCTATATTTTGTTCGAGATCGTAAGTCCCACCGTCTGTGGCGGATTTTTGTACATACTCTCCGAGGTACTAGCTGTAAATATTTGACAATCTCGGTCTTCTGAGGAGATACGAAGATAAATATATATATGCTATCTTCCGCGCGCCGATCAGAGCATGTCGGCTTTTGTTGTTTGAATATTCGAAGGTTTCTGTGCTTTTCTCGGTTTTAGCCCATTTCTGTCTGCTGCAGTTGCTCATTCTCCCAGGAATTTTGGCTTGCTTTCGAGCCTTCTCACTGGCGGATGTCGATGTCCGGTGTATTTTGTGTTTGGAGCACGTCCCTACCCCCCGAGCTTCTTGTCGAGTTTAAGGCGGTATTTCCTGCTTTTTGACTTCGTGCCAGAGTTGCAATTCTGGTCTTGTGGTCCGGGTTTGGCACTTATGAGGCGGCTTACGGTTTCGGACTTGATGCCTGAGCAGGCAGGATCAAGGTCTAGGCCGTACTAGGACTTATTGCTAGGAGGACGCTTACGAGACGTTTGGCTTTTCTCGAAGTTGGCGCTTTCGTGACGGCTTAGTGTATCGGGTGCTGAGGTTGGCGCCTGGGGACGCGGCTTACGGTTTTGGACTTTTGTTGCCTGAGTTCGCGGGATCGATGTCCGGGCCATACTAGGACTTTTTGCCAAGATGACGCTTATGAGACGTTTGGATTTTCCCGAAGTTGGAGCTTTTGAGGCGGCTTACTATGCGGGTTCCGAGGTTTGTGCTTGGGGAGGCGGCTTACGGTTTCGGACTTTTGTTTCCTGAGTTGGCGGGATCAAGGTCCGGGCCGTACTAGGACTTTGTGCCTGGAGGATGCTTACGAGGCGTTTGGCTTTTCCAAAAGTTGGCACTTTTGAGGCGGCTTACTGTCTCGGGTGTCGAGGTTGGCACCTGGGAAGGCGGCTTACGGTTTTGGACATTTGCCGGAAGCGAGGTTCCGGTCTTTTGCCAAGGTCTGCGCTACGAGCGGCCTTTATTGCCTTGGACTCTTAGTGCCAGGTTTATGCCCTTGGTCTTTTCCGAAGTCGGCACTTTTTTGAGCGGCTTACTGTTTCGCTTTTTTTTTATATGTCTCTGTCTATTCTGTCAACCCTCCAATTTTTGAGTAATTGGTTAGAGTTAGGAAAAAACAATACAAGTAGAGACAAGTAATTCAATAGAAAAAGAGAATTTTGTTGATTGGCACTTCTTGTGGTGCCTTCTTTTACGTAGGTCGGTAGCCAGGGCTATTCCCGGTTCGACTAGAGTACTTGTGTTGGCGACATTGGCTTAGCTACTTCTCCGTGAACTTTTTTCTGTATTGGAGCTTTCAACCTTTGGGTTCTTCGAAGATTCAACTTAGATTGGAACGTTCAGGGAATTTTTTTACCTCAGATTTGTTGGGTTCCAAGTCTTTGCTCGGCTAATTTTTTGGCTTCAGCTCGTATCTCAGACTTTAGCTTCAGGTGTATAGTCTGCTCTTTGTCGCGCATCACTTATTGATAGTACTGCTTCAGGTGTTCAATGTTCCAGGGACGGGGAATTTCCTTACCCCCCATCTCTTCCAGTCGGTAAGTTCCGTCTCAGATAACTTTGGTGACGTGGTAGAGGCCTTCCCATGTTGGCCCAAGGACACCGGCTCCCAGGACCTGCGTGTTTTGCCCCACCTTTCTCAGGACCAGGCAGCCTTCCACAAAACGCCGGGCCTTGACCTTGGAATGGTAGTATCGCTCTACAACTCGCTTCCAGGCTGCCAAACGTGTGTATGAGTCTCCCTTTCTTTCTTCTAGAAGGTCGAGCTCGAGTCGCAAGGCTTCGGAGTTTTTCTCCGAGTCGTAGAGTTCGACTCGGGGTGAAAGCACCGTGATTTCAGCAGGGATGACTGCTTTGACGCCGTATGTGTGGGCGAATGGAGTTTGCCGCGTTGCGTTCCTAGCGGTGGTACGGTATGCCCAGAGCACTCCGGGCAGTTCCTCGGCCCAATTCCCCTTGTTTTCGTCGAGCTTCTTTTTCAAAATCGTTTTGATGTCCTTAATGACAGACTCGACCTGGCCTTTGGCTTGTGGGTAGACTTGGGAGGAATAAGTGTTGTTGATCCCGATTTCTTGACAAAATGACTGGAGATCCAAGTTGTTGAACTGTTTCGCGTTGTCGGTGATGAGCAACTCGGGTATTCCATGTCGACAAACTATGTTACGCCAGATGAAGTTCGACGTGTTTGTTTGGGTGATTTTTTCCATGGGCTCCGCCTCGACCCATTTGGTGAAGTAGTCGATGGCGACTATAGCGTATTCCACTACTCTCGGGGCTTTGGGCAGTTTTCCGATTAGGTCGATTCCCCATTTCGCGAAAGGGCGGGGAACCAACACCGGACAGAGCGGGACCGCTGGCTGTCGCGGGATTTGAGCGAACCGTTGGCATTTGTCGCAGTTTCGCGCCATTTCGGTGGAGTCTTTCCTGAGAGTGGGCCAGAAGTACCCTTTCTTCACGGCTTTCAGCGCCAGATATCGTCCCGCGTAGTGATTCCCACAAATTTTTTTGTGGATCTCGCGCAGAATAAGGCAGGCGTTTTCTTCACCAAGACATTTCAGGAGTGGTTGCATGAAACCTTGCTTGTAGAGTTCACCATTGTGTAGCAAGTATCTTGTTGCAAAGAATTTGAGCTGTCTAGCTTCTTTGCGGTTGTTAGGTAGGGTACCGTGTTTCAGAAACTCTATCATTGGAGTCATCCAGCTTTCACCGGCTTCGCCGTTATGGTAAAGGCTTCTTTGAGATTGGTTGGGGGCACACCATATTTATGATACCCGATTGTCGGCGGTGTCCACTTTTTGGCCAGTTCTTCGGAGGTAGCAGAGGCTTCGGGCTTCTTTATCGAGGGCTTCGATTGGAACTTTTCCCAGTTCCTCATCGTCCGCTCTCGATGCCATCCTGGCCAAGGCGTCTGCTTCCGAATTCTCAGCCCGGGGAATTTAAGTGATCTCGTACTAGGACTATAGCTCCAGGCGGCGTTTTTTTCCGCCAGGTATGCCACCATGTGAGTTGATTTTGCTTGGTACTCTCCTTCCACTTGCTTCACGATTAGTTGGGAGTCGTAGTGGATTCGCAGGTTTTCCACCGCGAGCTTGTGTGCAATTTGAAGTCCAGCTAGCAATACCTCGTCCTCGGCCTCGTTGTTTGAGGCTTTGAATCTGAAACGTATGGCGTAGCGAAGATTTCCACTGTCGGGGTTAGTGGGCACTATCCCTGCTCCTGAACCGTGCGCGATTGGAGCGCCGTCGACGTGTAGAAACCAAGTTGGTCCGTGTGGATGACTTTTCCTTTTTGGTACCTTTGGCGATCTGTTGATCTCTTCTTCGGTTTCGACCACAGTGTCGTAGGTGAATTCGGCGATGAAGTCAGCCACGGCTTGGCCTTTGATGGCGACCCTAGGCTGGTACTCTACGCCGTATTCTCCTAGCTCTTGTAACCAGATAGCCATGCGTGAGGAAGTGCCTTTGAGAAGCGCCTTTCGGACCCGGTGTTCGGTCCTCACGACTATTTGGTGAGCTTGGAAGTACGGGCAGATCGTTTTCGCAGCGGTGACTAGGGCCAGAGCTAACTTCTCGATTTGTGTGTAACGCGTTTCAGGGTCGAGAAGGGCTTTACTGATGTAATAGATCGGCAATTGCCTTTTGTCTTCTTCCCGGACCAGTACGACGCTCACCACTCGAGTCGAAACCGAGAGGTAGAGGTAGATGGAATCCTCCTCCTTTGGTTTTGACAGCAAGGGTGGTAACCCTAGGTAGGTTTTTAGCTCTTGGAAGGCGGTTTCTCATTTTTCTTCCTAGACAAAGTTCTTTCCGCCCTTGAGGGCCATAAGGGACGGTTCACAGCGGTCTATTGCTTTCGAGACGAATCTTCCTAGGCGTGGTTTAACTTCATCTGATAATTTATCAACAACAGGAATATTTTTCGCAGATCGTCGACGTGGTCGTCCTCGCGGAGGCTTTTTACGATCATGTCGTCAACGTATACTTCCATGGTCTTTTCGATCAGGGTGGTGAACATCCTGTTGACCAGGCGTTGGTACGTGCTTTCGGTGTTTTTGAGCCCAAAGGGCATAACCTTGTAGCAGTAGAGACCGCGATCAGTTACGAATGTCGTGTGTTGATGATCGGGCTCGTGCATCTGGATTTGATTGTACCCCGAGTATGCGTCCATCATGCTTATGAGTTGATGGTAGGCGGCGGCGTCCACCAGCTGAAACAATCTTTGGGACAGGCGGCGTTGAGATCGGAGTAATCTATGCAGATCCTCCATTTTTCGCTCGGCTTCTTCACCATCACCATGTTGGATACCCTGTCGGGGTATGTAACTTTTTTTTATGACGCTAGTAGCGATGAGCTTATTGACTTCTTCGCTGATTTCCTGGTTTCACTTAGGGTTGAAGGCGCGTCGGCGTTGTACGACGATTTCTGGGTCGATGCCGGGCATATCGGCGCGCAACCAGGAGAATACGTCCTTGAATTCCTTCAGGAATGCTATTAGTTTGGTTCTGATCACGTGACTGTCCTTTTGAATCGGTCTTCTTCTATCGGAATCTGTGTCACTTCTGACGATGGTTCCATGGTAGGTTTGCGCCAAAAATTCTCGAGGGTCTAGCTAGCCAAAAATTCTTGCGTCCCCAGGGTAGCCGGGAAGTTCTTCCTCCAGCTGGTGCACCGTGTTGATGAACGACTCATTCTTCCCGGAAATTTTCCCTCGAGCGTAGCAGTTTCGGGATTCCTGCTGACTACCCTTCATAACTCCTATCCCGTTGTTAGGTATTTGATGAGTAGATGAAAGGTAGACGCGATGGCTTGCAGTTTGTTGAGGCTAGGCCTCCCTAAGATGATGTTGTGGGCGGAAGGTTGGTCTACCACGACGTACCTGACTATTTTGGTGGTCAGGGCTCCGTCTTTCTGAGCTGAATGTCGTGGGAAGCGTGATGGCGCCTTCGGTGAAGACATGTTTCCCGTTGAAGCTGTAGAGGGGTCTCCTGACTTGTGTGGGGATGAGTCCCCTTAGTTTCATTTGAACCAAGGCGGCTTTAAAGATGACAACGGCCGAGCTCCCGTTGTCGACCAGTATACGCCTTACTCGACTGTTGGCGATAAGGACCTCGGTCCCGATAGCGTCATTGTGGGGGTGAGAAACTCTCCGAGCCTCATGTTCGGTGAAAGTAATTTCTTGGCTAGGGGCATCCAGGATGCGCCCCCGAGGTAAGTGATGTTGATTTGGTGCGTGTCCTGATCTTCTCTGAGAGACCGGGCGTATCGCTTTTGCTGGTTTCTCGAATCTCTAGTTTTAGGTCCGCCCATGATGGTGATATGACGTGGAACTGAGGGGGCCTATCTCTTTCAGGGCCCCCTCGTGTTGTTGTCTGTTTTCTTGTGGACGCGGGTTGTTGGAGTTCCCGCTTCCTGAGACCAATTTCTTGACGAACTCTTTGACTTGTCCGTCCTGGATCAGTTGGTCAATCTGCTTCTTCACCTGATAGCATTCTGACGTCGTGTGGCCATGATCCTGATGATATTCATAGTAGTGACTCATATCTCTCTTGATATTTTTCTTGAGTAGTGGCGGCCTCCCAAAAGTTTCTCCGTGTAGGCTGAAGATCATTGCGGGTGAGGCTGTCAGAGGTGTGAAGTTTGCGTCTTTTCGAAACTTTTCCGCCCGCTTGTGCAGCGGTGGTCTGTTTCCAGAGTTTTGTTATTGTGGCTGCTTCTTTCCCTTGGCTTGTTGTTCCCACCCTTTCGATTGTCGCGGTATTGATTTTTAGGGTTGAGTTGGTTCCGGCCGCCAAAATATTCGTCGACTGCGATATCCTTTGCTTCCCTTGCCATTAGCTTGGCCATAGAGGCTGGTCTGTCTTTGACGAGGGAGCGGGAGAAATCGCATAATGGCAAGCCTTCGAACACGGCAGTGATTGCATCGTCGTCTCTGTAACTAGCGACTTTGTTTGACTCTTCGACGAACCTTTTCAGGTACGCTTGTAGAGTTTCGTCTTTACGCTGCTTGAGGGTCCAAATGTAAGATTTTGTCTTTCGCTGTTTGATCGAGCTTGCAAAACGAGAGACAAATCGTTATGCGAGCTCGTCAAACGACCCGATTGACCCCTTTAGAAGGCGTTGATACCATTCGAAAGCAGGTCGCGCGAATGTGAGGCAGAAGGCTTGACATATTATGGAAGGTGAGCATTTCTTTACTCGCGTGCTGAATCGATACTGTACCAGATGGTACGTGGGATCGGTGGTGTGGTCGTATATGAGATTTAATGGGAACCGCAGGTCTCCGTCGAGATCTTTGGCAAGAGGGGAAATGTTTCCCTCAGCCATGCTTCGAGCGACGGGATCGGTACTTTGGGCAAAAGCAAGTCTTTACATCTCTTGTTTGAGTAATTAGAGCTCGCTTTTGACACCATCTTAGGGTGGTGCCACTGCCTGAGTGCCTATTTCGGGAATGAAATATTCTCCCCCTTTGTAGGGAGCGTTGGGAGTTGTCAGGCCCTTCCGCGTCATCGTTGCCGCATTCCTAGTGTCGGCGAGATATTTCTCTTTTCTGGTCACCACGCTGTTGCTGATCTTCTTGGCGATCAGGGTGGTTCAGGTGGTGTCGAAGGTCTCCCGCACTGGCTTGGCGCGCTTGGATGCGCTCTCGCTGTCGTTGTTCTCTTAGTCGATTTCTTGCGTTATCGGTACCACCTTTGTAACACCCGAGCCGATTGAATGCCGATCGTCGGGTAGTCTGTGACTGCGCCGGCTCCTGAGAATATTCAGGAACGGGGCGTTCTTCGTTTTCCTCTTTCTGAGTCAGTTTGAGGGCTTCTTCGGGGCTTTCCTCCTCTCCTTCGTTGGCGTGGTTGCTTCGAAGTGTTTGGAGATGAGCCCCGTTAATCGGAAAAGACTTTTTTCAACTCGAGCCAGCCTTTCTTCATTAATAGCTGGGTCACGGCGGGTGCTTTCCTCCGGCAAGTTGCGCACCTGCTTTCGGCGGGCGTTGACCTTGGCCCGAGTGTTCAGAGCGATGCTCTCTGTAGGGTGAGAGGGAGTGCATTCTGTTGATTTGGATGACATATCCTTTTTTATTGCTGGTGGGGTATTCAGAGGACTGAATTCGTGCCGCCCTCCTTCTAGCGCCAAAATGTTGATGCCGTTTTTTTGATAAAACACTGAAGATGCCCATTTATTGATGTTGGGCCTAGCCCAATGCGGTTTTGCTGACATGGCGGGCTTCTGTTGACTTTTAGGTTGGCCTTGGTTGGTCTTGTTGCGGGGATGACAAATCTTCTCCCCTCTGTTGACTTCTCGTGGGTCCCGTTGACCTTGAGGGGGTTGTCGCTGACTTTAGAGTGAGTTTTTAATTGACCTATATGGGGGCCTTGAGTAGGTTTTCCCGGCACCTGCATGGTCAAAAGTATCGTTGGCGTTCGGGATCCTAGGCAATCTGGTTTTCACACTACATATTACCGCAAGGCCAGGCGCTGGGGTTACAGGTTTGGGAACCGCTCGGATCGTAGGTGCAAGCAAACGGGGGAGTGCTTTTGTCCAGGAAGTGAACCCTGGGAGGTTAGACTCGCCACCTAATAACGGCTTGTTCTAATTTGTGCTGGAAATTTCCGCAGAGCCGCGGTATCTTATTCAGATACGGGGACTAGGAGACAGAACCTAGGTTTCGGTGAGCTTAGAACAAGGGCATGGGGGGTCTTAGAACTTCCCAGGATCTTTTCCATGGGATTCTTGTCAGAGCAATCCCTCAGTCGTCCCGATCTTTAGAGAAATTCCCCTAGGTTGGACCCTACGTCCTGAATGGTGGACCCAGATACGTGTCCCCACACTATACTCGCAACCGCGCAATGGACTGGAGATAAGCTGGACACCGCGTAGAACTGGGTCTATCAGGCGGATCGTGAACCGTGTATGAATTTCCCCAAGGATTCCGCTTTTCGTAAATTTCTCACTTTTCGGACCTAAAAAAATGGAACACCCGAGGTCAAGGGAAACAAGGGGAGTACCCCCTGACGCTCAACATTAGAACGATATTTGAGGGGAGGTGAGTATATAGGGGGTAGAGAGAGAGAATTGAGAGACATCGAGTGAGTTTCGATCAGTTACTGTTTAACTGAACTGAGCCCCTATTTATAATAGTATCCGGGGGTCTAGACGCAATAAAATATTGTTCTGAGAGGCCCTCGGGCATATTTTATATACAAGTTGGTCACAGAGAAAAGAGGAATCCATCGCCACTGTTGGATCGCCGATCGGATGTTAGACGCGCGCTCACGCGCCCTGCAAGTGGGATGTGCGCAAATGGGCACCCCATCCTGGCCTTCCACGTGTCAGTCCGCGGATGGGGGCAGCAAGTGGGCATGTGGCAGGGCAGGATGGTCATTCCCTACCACGTGTCGCTATCGCATGGGAGCAGCCCCACAAGTGGGGGATGACGCAGCCTGGTGGGGCCCGGGAAACATTTTTTGAATTTTGAAAACGCACCTATTTTTTGTTTAAGAAATTTGATTTTATTCCATCAAAGAAGTTGGAGAGAAAAATCTCTGAACACCGTTTCTATAAGCCACTCCGAGCAATAAGGACACATAAGGTCTGAAACAAAAGAAGAGGGGCGTCTCTTGGCCAAAGCATTTGCCACCTCGTTGCATTCCCGTGGAACCCAAGTCCACTATCCGGTCCCGCCTAGCTCTCGGCTGAGCTCCCGCACCTCCGCAATAATCGGGCCTTGTAAGCCTAACAAGTCTCGTGCCTTGGTGAGGTGGGAGGCCGGCAAGCAATCAGTCTCGGCATGCTCGATCTTCCACCCCTGTTCGCGAGCAAGGAGAAGACCTTGTCGCATCGTAATGCACTCACCGGTGAGTGCTGAGTCAACATGATCGACCAAGGAAGCCATGACTCCCATGACGCGACCGTGGTGGTCTCGGACAACCGCTCCCACCGCTGTCCGTCCCGTCTCCCCGTACCATCCGCGTCTACGTTGAGCTTAAGGCTCCCCACAGCCGGCCCGGACCAAGCCCTCGGTACCTCTTCCCTCAGCGAGTGGTGTTTCTTCGGCGTGTGCGCACACCGCTTAAAACTTGTGAACCATCCGTCGACTTCTTCCATCCAAGTCACAGAGGCCCGAACGCGGTGCTAAAAAAGGTGCAGATTTCGGTCGGACAACGCTGCCCAAATTAACCCGCAAAAAGCTCGAAGTGTGGTTTGGAAAGACTCTCGAGCGCCCGGTAGCACAATTCCCAAAATGGAATCTCCCCCGTCTTTTCCACCCACCGTCGGATCGTCGATGGTGCCTAAATGGCCTTGTCCCTCTCACACCCCCAAACGACATGTAAAGCATCCTCCGGGAGCGCTCTGCAGAATTTGCAAAAGGGTAGAACGTCTACCCCTCGGATCCGAAGTGCCCCGTTGGTCGCATGAGCTTCCGACCACTCGCGCCACACTATGGGCTTTACTTTTGCGGGGATCATCATGCCCCACAAAGCTTTCCACCAATTTGGCTCCCCCCTTTCCGAACCCGAAGGTCCGCTCCGTGCTTCCGACCTAGCAAGTCGGTAACCGGACCGCACCGAGTAGATCCCATTGTCTTCGCGGTGTCAAACAAGCCGATCTAGACCCTTCCCCACTGGAATCCTCAAGACGGCTTCCGTATCGTAGGGGGTCAAAAGGGCCTCGACCCGTGAGAAACTAGATTGACTACCCGCCACGGATACCCGTCGTCCGGAGCCTCCGAAGTGGCAAAAAAAGCTCCAGGCCGAGGGATCCAAGGTTCGCCGTGGACCCGTACGTTGCCATCCCCAATTTTCCATCTCATGCCGCGTCTAAGAAAGTCACCTCCCGAACACAGACTCTTACAAAGGAATGAGAGGCGTCCCTTGCAATTGAAGTTGAGGATCGAGGTGTCGGGGTAGTACTTAGCTTTGAAAATCCATGCTAGGAGACAACCGGGGTTTTAGATGATTCGCCACAAAAGTCGTGCTACTATGGCTCGGTTGAAATCACCCGTGTCGTTGAAGCCCAATCCACTTTCCTCTTCCGGCTTTGTGAGGACATCCCATCTCCGGCAGTGGATGTTTTTTGACTCCTCCGACCCGCCCCACCAAAACCGAGCGGTAGTGGCATGAAGATCTTTGATGGTGCGGATGGGAAGCCAAAAAAGACTCATGAGATAGGTAGGAATGGCCTGCACCACTGATTTGATCTAAACATCCGGTCCCCCGGCCGAGAAAAGCTTCGCTTTCCACGTCCCGAGATGCTTCTTGACCCGGCTCGTGATCTCGCTAAAGATTGCGCACTTGTTTTGGCCGACGTGTACCGGAAGTCTGAGATAAGACACGAGGTCCGGAACGGCCCGCATACCCAGCACCCGTGAGATAGATTCGCCATGAGCTTCGGCCACGTTTCTTGAAAAGCTCACCATGGATTTCTCCGCATTAACCGATTGTCCCAACCCTTACTCGTAGACTTTGAGGACCCCGCTAATAGCTTGGCCACACCCGACACTCGCTTCCCTGAAGATGATGCAATCAACCTCGAAGAGTAGATGTGACACCTACGGGGCTTCCCGACGGCAAACAAAACCGTGTAGGAGTCCAAGAATCTCTTGCCCCCGGATAAGAGTGGAGAGGCCCTCCGCGCAAACCAAGAGGAGGTACGGTGACAAAGGGCACACTTGCTGGACTCCGCGGGTCGACGAGAAAGAGTTTCCGGTTCTTCCGTTGAGGACAACGGAGAAGATCGGTGTCGAAATATAATCCTTTACAACGGCTAGGATTCGTGAGCCGAACCCCATACGATGCAACATTGCTTCCACAAACCCCCCATTTGACTCGGTTGTAAAGTTAGCTCATATTGAGCTTTATAGCTATAACCCCCTTCTTTTGATGACGGATTTGCCGGATAGAATGAAGAAGCTTGTACGCGATGGCGGTGTTGTCCGTACTTAAGCGTCCGGGCATGAAGGCACTTTGAGCTTTCGAGATTACGGAGGCGAGGGCGCTTTTTATCCGGTTAGCGACCACTTTAGAGACGAGCTTGAGAAGCACGTTGCAGAAACTAATCAATCAGAAGTCTTGTACTCTCCTTGGGTTCTTCACCTTGGGCGAGAGCACGATGTTGGTGGCAGTCTAAGATCTCCCACTCCTCCACCCGTTAAGAACATCCAAACACTCTTCCCGAGTCGTCAGCCCCACGGTCCCCCAAATATTTTGGAAGAAAATGGCGTGGAAACCGTCGGGACCCGGCGCCTTCCGGGGGCCCATCAAGGAGAGTGTGGCATTGATCTCGTTCGCCGTGAATTTCTCCTCTGTGATCTCCCGTTGCGCCGCTAAGATAGAGGCAACATCCTCCGTCGTGATCAAGCCGAAATCCCTCTCCGAGGAGTCGTTCGAAGAGTAGATGTTCGAGAAGTATTTTTCAAACAGTTCTCAAACATCCTTCTCTGAAGTCACCCATTCCCCGGTCTCGTTAAAGATACCTTGGATTTGGTTTTGCGACCTCCGACGAGTGGCACGAGCATGAAAGTAAGCCGTGTTTCTATCCCCTCCGCGTAACCAATTGGCCCTCGCCCGTTGCTTGCAATGATACTCTTCCACCACGAGAAGAGAATCTCGTTCCTCGTCCAAAGACCTCAACTCGGCTCTTGTTTCCGGGGTAAAATCTGTTTTTTGAAGATACTCAATCTGCTCCGAGAGCGCTTTGATTCTCTTTTCCCTGTTGCCAAAGGTTGTGCATGCCCATAAGCGGAGGGCCTTTTGACACTTTGCAAGGCTTTCCGCACACCCTCTTGAAACTCTGTCGGTACCACCCGAACCCCACGCAACACGGACCACATCGGCGCATCCGTCATTTAATAGCCAACTCGGCCCAAAAGACCCATCTCCGCCCCACGGTCGGGTTGGGATTGTGCACTATCGGGTACGAGCCCGTGTTGATCAGAAGCGCTCTATGATCCGAGCCCCAAAAGCCCAACACCTTCACATTCACCGAAGGGTAAACCGACTTCCATGTCGGGTTTGCGAACGCTTGGTAGAGACGACTTTGGACGTTTCGTTCACCCACTTGCATATTGCTCCAATTGCACGGTTCACCTACAAAGTCCAAGTCGAGAAGATCACATACCTCGACCTACCACCGGAAAGAATTCCAGAGTAGCACAAAGACAAGGAATCACAAGGATTCACACCGTGGAACTGTTGGACATGTGTGTCCTTAAACAAGATATTTTATCCCTTTGTAAAAGATTATGACAAGTCGTTGAATAAAGATGATGCTTATTATGATAATCTTATTATAGTTTCTGGTAGAGTAAAATAGAATGTTTGATTCCTTAGTTCATAAAGGATGCAATTATGTTATTATTATCACAATAGAGTCAATGTGAGGAAGAATTAATAATCATAATAAATGAACTTAAAATGTCCGTGACCTGATCAACTGGGTGGGAGCCCATTAATCGTATAAGGTCATTAATGTGACTAAGTGATAATCCTATTCTGGATTTTGTGTGTGTCACACTCACTAGAAGTGCATTAAGTATGAAGTGTCTTCATACTGGACTGGACCTGACTTAAACTCCGGAAGTCATCATATAAGACCGTCACTGATAACTTGGAGTTGAGTCACTAGTAGATGATCAAATGGATATTCGATCTATGTCCTGAGTGATCTTGAGTCCAAGCTGCTGACTTGATTGTTCTTTGATTTAACCGTTAAAGAACACGAAATATTACAGCTGTTCCCAACACTATTATTTTGGGAACATGAGAGTCAGCAGTAAGGGTAGCTTGGTCATAGACATGGGCATCACACAGCTCTCCTTAGAGTGATGATGATTCCCTTGATTGTCGGTTGTGAGAAGTGAGAGATACCCATGCGCAAATTATGAATCGAAACCATAAGTGGGTTACTCATGATATTGCTGACTGAGTCAAGGAAGTAAATACAATGAGGGGCATAACGGTAAAAACCGCCTGCTCATTTATGAATCATCAAGTGAAAGATCAATAACCCGAATTTGATTGTATCAATGGACACCCTGCTATTATAAAGGGAATAATATATACCGTATCACTAAAGAGTGCAGCCTCGGGTCTATAGTGGAATCACTTCGAGGTTTGACGAACAACTAGCAGTTCGTTGGAGCTTAAGTGATACGGGTCCATGGTCCCCAGGATAGCTCCGTAACGGATGATATGTACGTGATTAAAATACATTCTGGATAATGTTTAATCATTTGGCTTGACTTATAAAACTGAAAGGTCTGTGTCAGACATCAGATAGTTTTATCGTTGGCGTGGCAAAAGTATCATATTTTGGTACACAAAATTAACTGATAAAAAGAAAGTTAGAATTTAGATTTTCTATCAGCACTATGTTGTTGGAAATTAAATTCTAAGCAGCTTTGCTTTTTGAACCAAGTCATTTCGACTTACGGTTAGTGATTTATGGATTTTCTAAGTTTGTGATTGGTTCGATAAACTTTGAAATTAAATCACATGTCACGAATTTAAATGATGGTGTGGCACCATGAAATTTTTATGTGTGATATTGAGATCAGGATTTATTAATATAATTTAATTATTTGGATTTAATTATTAATATCTTATTAATAATTAATTAATAATTAATAGATTTATATTAATAAATGAATATATATATTTATATATATTTTAATATGTGTAAATTCGAATTAGGGTTTGTTATATGAAACCCTAGGTAAATTCGAATAGCTTGATTTGGTATTTCTATATTTGCGGCATAAGTACCAAATGTTTTGGTATTTTGGCAAATCCCTAAAATCAATATTATCCATTGGATCGGTTATGATTTAGTATCAACCGTTGGATTAGAATATTGATGAATTCGAAATTAATAACTTGGTGACCAAGTTTTATTTTTCGAATTTGATTAATCAATTATATCCGTTGGATCGGTCTAAGATTTAATCTATACCGTCGGATTAAGAATTGATTAATTATATATATATATATATATATCTATATATATTCGAATTATATTTATGGATAAATTCGAAAAATTGTTTTAATAAATTAATTTATCCTAAACTTATTTGATCCATTACATCGGTTAAGGAATCATCTCAACCGTTGGATTAAGATAATAAGAATTCGAATTTTATATATATATATATATATCATAATTCGAATTTTATAATATAAGAAGATAAGATTGGATTTTTGATTTATCTAAATCTTTCTTATTTAATTAAATCCCTAATTAATTGTATCCATTGGATTTAGATGAGATTAAATCTGGACCATTGGATTGAGATAATTAATTATATTTAATTAATGAAATTCGAATTTAGGGAGGGAATATCTCCAAATCGGTTACAGTCTTGAGCCTATAAATAGGGAGCTCATTCTACACATTTTTCACACCTTTCCCCAGAGAAAAATTCGAACTCTCCCTCTCCTTCAGGGTCTGCGAATTTTCTCTCTGATCTCTTTCTTCTAGTTCGGCTTAGGAGACTATTTCTCCAGAAGCTTAAAAAGAACCATCAGTTAAAGTTTTGCGACGGAGTCCTGCCGGCGAAGCCCACGCTTCGGTACGAGGATTCCAGGAGAATATCCCGGAAGATCACGGGAGATTCCCTCAGCACCGGCGGAGCCCTGCCCGATTCAGAGTGCGCAGCCGAAATTGTCAAACGAGGTACGGCCTTATGCATTGGGTTAATAAATGCAAACATTTACTGCTTTCTATTTATTTCCTATTATGACTAGTTTATTAATAATGAGTTATGTATATTAAATTGCATAATATTTATCAGATCTTGGAATATGGTTATTATCCGATATTCGGATCGTTGTTTGGATAACAAGTTTTTCCGCTTTAAAATAATTTTTAAATGTTACCCTGACGGTTCGGACGTATAAATCGTGATAATTATACGGAATCCGAGACGTGATTTCCAACAGGAACCGGGAAAGACCAAATCGGGGCAAGGTCTCAATAAAGTGAGTCACTCTCACTTGGAGATTCATGAGCACATATGAAGCATTTGTCACGGATAAACGTGACAAAACACTAACAATCTGATTTGGATGCAGAATCGGACCGAACACCAGATTAGGCCTCCGAGCTTTAAGTCTGGCAATTTATCGAACACTTGGTCCACACAGAGAAATTTTCCAACAAACATTGAGCCACAGCTGAAAACATACCACTCTGCATCATCTTCAAACCTCCACAATCAACCGACGAATGAAGAACAACGACTGCTCAATCCAAAGAAACGAGATCGCGAAGCTCAAAGAAACTCGACTTTCAGGTCCAGACACTGACACTCAACAGAAGCGAAGAAACCAGATCGACGAAGAAGAAGAAGGAGGAGTCACCGACGAGCCTGAGAGGAAATTCTTGGAGCTGAGACGCAGCGACATTGAAGAGGGTCGGAGCCGGTGGAGGAAGCGGCTCGCCCATCTATGTCTGACTCCAAGGAGCTTGAAGGTTGGACAACTGTGTTTGGTGACCTCGAAAACGGACCTCTAGAGGATGTTTTGGGTTTGAAATTGATTAATTTGATTTATAATATTTAAAAGATTAATCAAATTACAGAATTAATTAACGGAAATTAGTACGATAATTTCCGCTTAATTAATTTATATATATAAATCAATTCCGAGAATTACCCGTAACATTACGTATAAAATAATATATAGTCACTTTATATATTAATATTAATTCAATAATTTAGTTAATTTTGATGGTCCCAATAAAATTAATATATATAAGTTAAATTGTTTATCTATACATATATAATATACAATAATTAATATATAGTGATACTAATACTCTATCAATCGATATAATAATATAAGCGTCTTAATCTTAATACAAGTTAATGTATAGTGTAAATAGGATGTTAGTACTCTATTAATCCATTATAATATGAGCCTCTTTACATTAATTTGTATAATTTAGTTAATTTTAATGGTCCCAATAAAATTAATATATACAAGTTAAATTGTTTATCTATACATATATAATATACAATAATTAATGTATAGTGATACTAATACTCTATCAATCGATATAATAATATAAGCGTCTTAATCTTAATACAACTTAATGTATAGTGTAAATAGGATGTTAGTACTCTATTAATCCATTATAATATAAGCCTCTTTACATTAATTTGTATATTTAATGCAATGTAAAAAAGTTAATTAATGAACTATACTATTTGTAATTGAAAATCTTTTAATTAGCTCTAGAGATTTTCATGCGCTATCGTGAAAAACAATGGTTTCCTCATCCCGTCTGGCGCCGAATATGGGCCGCAGGTAAGAGTGGTCTACTTTCCGCCAATAGTAATGGACGGAGTTAGCCGGCGCCGCCAGAAGCTCCAACATGCTGCGCGGCCGACGAGCAGCGTGTCTCAATTCGGATACTTGTCGCTCCGTGAGAAGTGGAAGATTCAGGGTTGACTCCGGCAATATCTCTCCACCGACCGAGCTTCCTCGCCGCGGGAGAACCAGCAACAATCTCACTATCGGTTTCGTCAGGAATCCGCAAACCTGAGATATTAGAGTGATGTCGATAAAGGCTAGCTCTGTTGGTTGAGTATTTAAACTTATATTCCCGAGGCCTTAAAAAATAAAATAAAAGCAGTTGTGCTTACGATACGCAATATGGTTCGTGATCGACCGGACAGATTGAACTTACGAGATTGGTGAAGAGGACGACGGAGATGGTGCTGGTGATCATGATGGCGTTGCCTTGCAGTTGGGTGTGCCCTGAATTCGTGAACTGCATGATCGTAACAAGTAAACATTAAGAAAAATATGTGATGCTTTCCGTTAACAAACAAAACGGTATTCATCGAATTTTTCCATTTTTTTAAAACCGGCAATCAGAATTTGACACGAGTGGTCTGTTTCTTGAGTACCTACAAGCGGAGAGATAGACCTCAGCTGTCCATTTTTTGAAGATCGACGAGCGGAAATAGACACGAGCGGTTTAATTTTGAATGAAATAGAGACGAGCGGTCGGTTTCCGGTTGCTTATGAAATATTTTATTACCTGCTTGTAAGCTAGGGCTATGGAAACAGCCCCACGCATGAGCCCAGCCCACCAAATGGTAACCTGTTGAGTTGATCAAAAATCACTTGGATCACTCAGTATAACAAGAAAAGATTGTCGTTTTCATGGAGATCGACAACATATTTTACCTGTTTCTTGAAGCTGATCTTGTCGCTCTGAGACTCCTTGGTCAAGTTGGACAAGAAAGACAACGGGAAAACGAAAGCGGCTCTTCCCACCAGAACTAGCAGCAGCAAAATCGAGCTCACTCCGACCGATGTCCAAGGCCTGCAAACGCCATAAGCCAACGGTATTTATGTCGTTTTTACACTTACATTTCGTGAAAATCGTTATTATTGTTAAGAGTTTGTCATCCGGATTTGTTTTCATCGCGAGATATTTGTGGTGGAAGTGGAGGGATCGTGGTAAACATATGGATATTTACCGTTCTCTGATGAGATTCCACTTCTCGATATCGAGAGCGTCCATTCCGACGTAGAGGAAGATGAAGGTCTCTGCTACATAAGAAAATGTGGCTAAAGCCTGCCTGCAAATAATTAAGTAGGTTCTGGTGTCAGTAAGGCATAGCTCAAGTAGTGTACGGCCATAGTACTAAGAACACCTACTTGGTGGTGACTCTCGACTCGACTGACGCAAGGTTCCACGTGTAATGCGACATCACGATTCCGCAAAAGAAGACCGTAAAGATGCCGCTCAAGTTGAAAACCTACAATTAAATACAATATTTAGAATTTAGAGAGAGCATTGATTAACATGTTACGGGTAATCATTGATAAACCGATGATACGAATGGAAAACCGGCCGACAAGTGATTCAAATAAGACTAAGAGTGAATCTTACTTCTGCCAAGACGTACACCAAATAAGCCGGAAGAAAAATCAAAGCGACCTCTCCTAGAGAAGATTCCCTGAAATAATAATAATAATAATAATAATAATAATAATAATAATAATAATAATTATTATTATCTAATGAATAAATAGAGAAATATATATATACACTCGATCTCAAAATTAAATCATTGAAAGAAAGGCTTACTTTCCATCGTATAACGTCTTTATGAGACATGCGCTAAGCAGTCCAGCCTGAAAGTAAATCACCCAATCAATGAATACCCAGCACCAAATTTTCAGCCCGACTGCCAACCGGCACGTGACCGAGTAAAAAAAAAAGATTTTGAGCTTTGTTTTAGCAATTTCAAATTTCTACCGTAATGGATAGCTTTTAAAAAGATTTGTACAAAATGAGTATTATTTTATAATTTCTTATCAGAGTAAAAATTTAAAATCCTCTTTTCATTAATGAAAATAATTTGAAGAACCCGAGTCCTGACCTGGTTCCCTATTTTTTTTTTATGTGGACATGGTTATAAATATAAAGGTTATTCAAGGCACAAATACTAAAAATGTTTGAAAAACTAATGTTAATCATTATTTTATCCGGACAAAATACCAATACCGCTTATATCCCTAAATATATATAATAACAATAAATAAATAAAAAAAACCAAAGTCACCGAAGAAAGTCAATAACCTAGTACACGGTCACGATTCTACACTTATGCCAAAATCACAGCATACCCCCTAATGCTAAGGGGTCAACTCATTTGAAAAAAAAAAACTACCAGGCCGGATCGGTTTTGATTGGGATCTTTAACTCCTACATTTTTTTTTTATTTGATAAAAAGCCCCCGAAAAAGAAAAAAATCTGGCTGATAAAGTAAAAATCTCGGCATTCAATCTCGATTTCGCGATAACAGGTTCGAAACTCACAAGTATTCCAAGGAGTGTGCTTGCAAGAAAGAGGTAGAAGAAGTCGGCAATGAATTGCAAGGTGATGGTTGACGTGGTACTTGTCAGGTCAAACCTCTGGATTGCGTTGAAGAGTACTACTGACGTGGCATCGTTGACCACACCTTCTCCGAAGACCAGACTGTACAACCTTGGTGTCTCATCTTGATTAAGGACCTGATAACTCAAGCTTCAAGTATTATTATAAATTACTTCTTTTTTTTTGTTTAGTAATTGCAGAAGAGTTATGAGATAAAAATAAAAATAAGCGGGAGTGGAGCGGTCTTGTGTTGCGATTTTGGTGCGACGGGTCCTTCATATTTGATTTGATGAAAATTTAAAAAAAATCGTCCTTTTTCTTTAATGACTTGTCTAAGTTATTACGAAATTTTATTCATTATAAATCATCCTATGTGAAGTAACAAAAAAATTAGTGTTTAAAAACTTTATTTATTTTATTCATAGAATATAAGGGCGAAAGTCTTACCGAAGGAAAATCGCAATAGAAGAAAATCCCGCTTATAATAACCGAGGGACCATTAAAGTCAAATAATTAATTATGGTTATAATTTACATTTACCTGCAAAGTGCATACAGAGTCTGTGGCAGAAAAAATTGCTCCAAGCGCTACAGAAAAAATAAATAAAACAAAGTTAATAGCTTTTACGATTTCACATTACAGAGCTCTCAATTATGAATATTAATATTATCATGGATAATTTTTAAGACTTGTTAATAGAGAAGTGATGTGAAATTACCGAGATAGTCCCCGATGCCCAAGAAACCAATATTCAATTTACTGAATAATTTTACTGAACCTGTGTCAAGATCAAGTAAATTTTGTGTCACAACATTGAAATATACCAACATGTAACAATCAATCTAGGGATTCTAAGATTCTAACAAAATCATAGAGATATGGATATTTTGTTTTCAAAAAACCAGATTCGAAATATCAGATCCCGGATTTCCAAAAAAAAAAAAATCATAAAAAATTAGAGGCCTGAAGCACATGTTTCACGTGCTTTAGCGGCGCTTTGCAACAATATTTAATTAGGTTGATAAACAAAAAAAAAATACTAGAGTAGTCTCATTTATACACATAATTCTCGATTGATTTACGAAACTTTAAATTATAATATTCCTTTCAAAGAATCTAACAAACTATAAAGTGGATAAGCAAAGACAAAATATAAGTGATTTTTCCTCCTTATTTTCTTCAAATTTCGAAATGTTGAAGAATGAGATTTGATAAATTATTTAGTGTTATGGAGACTAGAAACATACCAAGCCATATAACGAGAAAGGAAATCAAAGTGCCGACCACACCAAACAAACTGATGGTCATGAAGTTCCTGAAGAATTGCTTCTTTTTCATTTGGAATCTATAAATAAGAAAGAAAGAAAAAATGTTAATAGGTTTAGGGTTTATAGAGGTGAAAGATGAACTGTGATTCAGTATTTTAATGTTTTATCTGTTCTGTTCTCGGTTTTATTTGGTATTTGCGAGCTTCGTGTTCGCCCGTGTAGCTGAGACTGCTAAACCTAGTTATATATAAACCCTAACCTTAGCATTAAAAGAATGTTTTTCTAGCTCAATTTTCGGTCTAGGATCGAGCCAAAACTACCGAAACCATGAACAGAACCATACAAAAATTAATAATAAAAAAAAAAAAGAAACTGACCCCGCATTGAATATGATCGGAGGAAGAAGATAGATAAAGATTAAATCTTTATCGAACACCAAAACTCTCGAGCTTTTGCCTTCGGTACTCAACAGGATCAAAGTTCCAAACATCAGACCCTGCGATAATAAATATCATGATTTTATTAATCCCACGATTAACATCGATAATCAAGAAGCTAAACTCTGATTAAATTACCCACCACGACCAGCGCGGTGATGGACTCGGTGATGCCGAGCTTCTTGTCGAGAACGTGGCCAAGGACGATGCACAAGCACACGAGCAGCACGAAGAATGCGATGGCGTCCTCGCGCGTCTCCATCGGCGCGAACTTCGCCAAAGCGGAGAACAGTAAATCGAAGGCCATGGCGATTCTAGCTCACTGTGACGAACACGAATATAGACCTCAATTTACGTAACAGTAAAGTAATGATAAATAATAATATCCATATTTATAAAGGGATCGACGAACCTGCAGAAGCATGGAGTGAGATGAAGAAGATAATGTTGAAGAGGTATTCATAGCTTTGGCCTTCGATATTAATATGAGTTATCTTTTACTATATATGATTATATGATAGATTTTTTAAATTTGAGTTATTAACGGGTCGTATTTTTCAATTATTATTTCAAATACAGTTAAAAACTATTTCTAATAATTATTTTTCAAAGAAAAAACTATACGTAGATTATTCCCATAAATATTAGGGTTTCAGTTTCAAATTCACTGGACCTTTGAACTCGATATACATTTAATGATACTTACGGCATAAGTACCTAAATTTGTACTAAATTTGTCATCATATTTCCACCCAAGTTATTTGAAAATAAGGTGGTATAGAGCTAACTTTAGGTATAAGAGTATTCAAATTCACCTTTTTTGGTGAATCGGTAGACCTCGTCCATTTTCCCGTAAGCTTTTTTTTTACTATTTCCGCCCAAACAAATAAACTCGATCGATCAAACCCACAAATATCAAGATAGAACTATATGTAAACACAAATTCTTTGAACATACGTCATCATTGACAGAAATAGTAAAAACACTAATGAAAAAATGAATGAGATCTAGTGATTTACCCAGAAGAAAAAAAAACTTAAATACTTTTACTATTTTTTTTATTTATTTAAATTGACTATATATCACCTTAAAAACTAAGGTACTTATGCCATCATAACCTTATCTAATAATGTGGACATGCGAACCCAATGTTTAAAACTTAAAGTAACAATTTTAATGGTTATAAAATAAAATTTCTCAATAAGAAAATAAATATGAATAATTTTAAGACCGCATGGCATGCCATTAAATTAAGAGAAATTAAAATGAATAGCCGTATTCATATGTTTATTTTATATGTATTTTTCGGAACATTATAAAAATTGGGCCTCTTTCAGCAAAAACTCAAAGCCCATTAACGAAAGTCAAAGCCCGTCAATGAATGTCAAAGCACACCGGCAAAATCAAAGACCAAGAGGCCGATAAATCAAGACATTGGAAAGGCCTGGAGTGAAAATGGCAAAGCCGACGAAGTACCATGGCCGACGAAGCCGACGAAGTAAAATGGCCGACGAAGCCTACGAAGTACCATGGCCGATGAAGCCTACGAAGTACCATGGCTGACGAAGCCGACCAAGTGCCATGGCCGACGAAGCGATGAAGCCTACGAAGTACCATCGTCGACGAAGCGATGAAGCCTACAAAGTACCATGACTGACGAAGCCGACGAGTGTTACGGATAAGCTTGGATGTGACTGATACAACTTGCTTTGCAAGTTGATATAATATGTATTAAATACTTGCTTGGTATGTGTACGTGGCTAAACTTGATGCCCAAGTAGCTTACCTTTTTTCTTCACTATAAATAGCCATGTAGTGCTCTTGTTTATTCACAACTCCAATACAAATATCTCCTTTGTCTTCTCTTTCTTCTTTGGTTGTTGCATATAAAAAAAACACATATATATATATATATATACACTAAGATGTCCAACCGAACGTCAAATGAGTGGTTCGGCGTGATGAATGACTTCACCCAAACTTATCCAACACGCTATTTTGGCGTGAAATTGATGAATATTACTGTACCACTCTATACTTGGCGTTCAACTATTAATCACGCTTAAAATTTTGTTTATTTATTTTTTAGTCCTTGTAGTTATTATTATTTACTCAATTGTTAATGTTATTTTAAATTATGTAATTTATCTCACAACTATTACATCATATTTATCTTTTAATTATTAATATATATTTTTTTTAATTTTATATTCATTACAATAAATAATTTAAAGGGATAATATCGGCATAAGTCCTCAACCTTTACTCAACTGGGGCGGCATAGCCCCAATCTCATTTAATAGCGGTATAAGTACCAAAAGATGATTTCCGTCCATATTTGACTAACGGAAGTAGTCAACGTTTGCGTGGTCAGCTTCTCGTCAACGTGGACGCCACGTAATCCGATATGTCACCACACACGTCATCCTCGTGTCATCAAATTTAATGCAAAATTAATGGTGATGGAGGGATTCGAACCATTGCCCTCGCATGTGGTGATGGAGGGATTCAAATTTAATGCAAAATTAATGGTGATGGAGGATGACATGTATGGTGACATGTCGACTGCGTGGCGTCCACGTTGACGAGAAGCTGACCACGCAAACGTTGACTACTTCCGTTAGTCAAATATGGACGGAAATCATCTTTTGGTACTTATACCGCTATTAAATGAGGTTGGGGCTATGCCGCCCCAATTGAGTAAAGGTTGAGGACTTATGCCGCTATTATCCCTAATTTAATATACAACATTGACATTTGGAGATTGAAAAAAATACTTAAATTACATTAATATTATTACCGGAGCGAAATAACATTACAACGACATTTAAATGCAAAAAAGAAAAAAACACATTAAAATTAAAAACAACACATTACAACAAAATAACATTGAAAATAAAATTACAACTCATGAACTAATACTCGGAAAGATTAGCGTTGGATCCTCCAAGACCGGTGAAATATTGCGAATTCGAACCGGAATTAGGAAGTGGTGTTTGGGATTGTTGTTGGTCCTCTCTTTTTCGTAAAACCCTAGCTTGTTCAGATGCCCAATATGTACAAATATCGGGATCAGAAATTGCATTTACATTCATTTTCATAATTTTATTATCTTCCCTCAATGTTTTCAAATTATTAGACTTATCTATACCTTCCAAGAGGCGTTCCCTCAAATCACATGTCTTCTTCAACTGCTCAAGAAGTAGTTTATTTCCTTCTTCAACCTTGTTGATGGAGGATTCTACTTTGTCATCCGTTTTCATTTTTAGTTTGGCTTTTTTCACTCTAATCGGTCGCTCAGAAGGAGATGGTTGTCGCACTAACTCGAGAGTTTGTTGTTCAGAATCTGAAAAAGAACAAGAACCTCAAGATATTTGTCTGACACTTGAGGCTCCATCTTGAAATTTTTCATAATTCTTAATATGTTCCACAAATGATCGAACTTCCACCTTTTCTTGTATTTCTCATCATTTTCAAGCAACACCTTAGCTTGATCCATCTGCAAGTTGATATAACCCATCAGAAATACGTAAAATTAAATAGTTGATAAAAAGAGCTAAAATACTAACAATATATTCAGTTGAAGCACCGCTTGTGTGTCTACTCTCAATTTGTCGTATGCATGCATGCATTTTCCTTGCAGCCTTCTCAATAACTTGGATTCGAGACTGGATCGATCCCCTTGAACGAATCTCCAAAGTTGGTTTTTTTCTTTATTGTAGCTAGCTTCAACACGAGCCCAGAAACTATCAAATGTTTGGTATATACTAATGATAGGATCTTGAGCAATCTCCATGTGAACTCGAGAAAGAAGTTTGTCTTCTTCATGAGAATAACTAGAAGCTCGGCTAGTCATTTTCTTGTAATGTATCTTTCTCGGAATATTTTTGGATGGAAACACAACTTATGGAAGGTACTATTTATAACCACTTCTCTTACTAAAAAACTCATCAAGGTTTTCAAGTTTCCCAACTCAGCTCTGACGTGATGTAACTAATCAATGCCATAACTCTTACACGATTCTCACATCTCCCGAACTGGGTCTGAAGTGACATAACCACTCAATGCCATCACTCATCAAAGCTCACACGTTTCCCAAACCGGGTCTGACGTGATGTGACCACTCAATGCCATCACTCATTAAAGCTCACACGTTTTCCGAGCCGGGATTGAGGTGATGAGACCACTCAATGCCATCACTCTTACAAGATTCTCACGTTTCCCAAACCGGGCCTGAAGTGATGAGACCACTCAATGCCATCATTCTTACAAGATTCTCACGTCTCCCGAACTGGGTCTGGCGTGATGTAACATCTCAATGCCATCACTCATTAAAGCTCACACGTTTCCCAAATCAAGCCTGACTTGATGTGACCACTCAATACCATCACTCATCAAAGCTCACACGTTTCCCGAACCGGGTCTGACGTAATGAGACCACTCAACGCCATCACTCTTACAAGATTCTCACGTAACCCGAACCGACTCTTACACTCAATTCCCTATGAATAGTCTAAGTTCAAATCATTTTTCATCCATATTCTCTCAACACATCCCATCTCATCATTCATCTCTCAATAGGAATATTTCTTCATCTTCTTCCTCCGATGATAATTATCTACTTCAATTGGCTCAAATTGATGAGGAGGAAGATGCTATATGTCATCAAATTATCCAAAATAATCTCACAATCATGAAAATCCTCAACCAACATGCCGTCAACCAAACCATTGTGCGCAACATAGGAGGCTCAATTCCAGGTCATGCTTTCATCAATCGGGATCGAGAGAGTGCAGACTGGCGACTATTCAACGATTACTTCTCTGAAACCCCGTTGTACAATGAGGCTATGTTTCATCGTAGGTACCGAATGTCTCGCTCTTTATTCCTTCGAATAGTGGATGCTGTTAAAAGTCACGACAATTATTTTGTACAACGGGTGGATCGCGCTGGCCGACTTGGGTTGTCTCCACTTCAAAAAATAAATGATGTATTTCGAATGCTGGTGTACGGAGTTCTGGCAGACGCCACAGACGAGTACTGCAAAATAGTAGAGTCGACGACAATTGAAAGCTTGAAGAGATTTTGTCGAGCGATGGTGGACGTATTTTCTGAGCAGTATTTAAGATCACCAAATCCTAATGATGTTGCAAGACTTCTCCAGATAGGTCAACAACGTGGCTTTCCAGGAATGTTGGGCAGTTTGGATTGTATGCATTGGAAATGGAAAAAATGTCCTACCGCGTGGGTCGGACAATATACGGGCCGTAGCGGAAAACGTACAATTATTCTAGAAGTCGTGGCTGATTATGATCTATGGATATGGCACGCTTATTTTGGCATGTAGGGAAGCAACAATGACATCAACGAGCTAGAGTCTTCCCACCTATTTTCCCATCTCACTCAAGGTATTGCTCCTCCCGCTCATTATGTCATACAGGAAAATGAATATAATATGGGTTATTATTTGGCTGATAATATATACCCAAAGTGGTCTACTATTGTTCAAACTATTCGAGAACCACGTGGCCCAAAAAAACAATATTTTTCAATGAGGCAAGAATCATGTAGAAAATACGTCGAACGTGCATTTGGAGTTCTCCAAGAACGGTTTGCAATTGTAGCGGGACTGCCAAAATTTTGGAGAAACGGTGTCTTAAAAGATATAATGACTACATGCATAATTATGCATAACATGATAATAGAGGGTGAACGTGATATCAACGTACCCATTGAAGTTAACATAGAAACACCAGCATTGGAGGTTGAATTAGCGGAGAATGATGAAGCACGATTTCAAGAGTTTTTCACACGCTACAGACAAATAAGAGACAAGGATGCACACATCGCGCTCTGAAATGCATTGATCGACCATTTGTGGGAGGGATATTCTAATTCGGATGTATAATTGTACTTTTTATTTTATTTTATGTTATTTATTTTGTGTGGTATTTTTTTTAAAATAAATATTAAGGTTTGTGTGTTAATTTATATGTTAAATCATTTTATGAAGTAATATTTGATATGAATAAGTGATATAATTGAAAGATATTAAATAAATATAAGGGTATAGAGATAAATAAGAGAAAGTTGAATATAAAATTAATATTTCAGTTTGGTCTAAAAAATAGAGTTCGGTTGGAATTGGTTTAGTATTTGATGTGACATGTACTATAAAATAGAGTATGAAATGGTGTTATCAGGTGGAGTTGGTCTAAGTGAGAGTGTGAGAGTGTGCAGCGCCGTTTATAAAAGAGAGCATGTTTGTTTAGTGGCGATCATCGTGTTACTCGACACCGATTTAATTTGGAACCAACATTTGGTATCAGAGCATAGTCGTGAGGTCTCTTGAAATTCTTAGTATGCTCTGTGGTTGCGGTTCTGACTGATTTTCCATATCAAAAACGATTTCTTGAGATTTTACAGTGCGAGTTTTCTTTATGCAGAAATACATGGAGTCATCAAGTAAATTAGTCAGAGGAAACGTGACGCTACAGTATACTCGATGTGGGCGTTGAAGATGCGGGTAAACCTGCAGGCGCAAGGAATTTGGGAGGCTGTAGAAGGTGAGATGTCGAAGCGCACAAGGATAGGATGCCTCTCGCCGCCATCTATCAAGGAGTTTCGGAAGATGTCCTTCCCATTTGATCGATGAGAAGGATTCCGCGAAGAAGGCATGGGAGACGTTGCGGACGATGCACATGGGCGCAGAACGCGTCAGAGAAGCCAAGGTTCAAACCTTGAAGAGCGAGTTCGAGGTTTTCCGTATGAGAGACGGTGAATCCGTGGACGAGTTCGCTATGAAGCTTTCATCTCTTGCAACGGGTATCCGCTCACTACGCGAACCGGTAGACGAGACCACCGTGGTCAAGAAATTCTTGAGATCCGTAACTCACAGATACATGCATATCGTGACGTCGATCGAGCAGTTTGGCGATCTAAAGACTATGTCAGTCGAGGAGGTTGTCGGTCGTCTTAAAGTCCACGAGGAGAGGCTTCGGGGCTGTGGCGACAGGGATGAGGAGAAACACCTCCTGCTCACGCATGAAGAATGGAAGGTTAAGCAGAAGTGGAACCAGCAAGAAGGTGTTGGAAATCGGTGGTATCAAGACGACTTCCTTACCACGATAATAACCTCCGAGGCGTCCCGGTAACATTTACAAATTCATTTTAAAGCGGAAATCTTGTTACCGGACCGACGACACGGATATCGGGTAACAATCATTTCATTAAGATCTGATAAATATTTTGAATTTAATATTTTCATAATCATTATTAATAATCTAGTCGAATAGGAAATAAATAGAAAGCAGTTAATGGTTGCATTTATTAACCCAATGCATAAGGCCGTACCTCAACTGACGATTCCGGCTGCGCGTTCTGACTAGGGCAGGGCTCCGCCGGTGCTGAGGGAAACTCCCGTGATCTTCCAGGATATTCTCCTGGATTCCTCGTACCGAAGCGTGGGCTTAGATGGCAGGACTCTGTCGCAAAGTTTCACTGACGGGTCTTTTAAAGCTACCGGAGAAAATATCTCCTAAGCCGAACCAGAAGAGAGATCAGAATCAGAAAACTCGCAAACCCTAGAGAGAGGGAGAGCTCGATTTTTTGCTCTGGGGAAGGTGTGAAAAATGTGTAGAATGAGCCTCCTATTTATAGCCTCAAGCTGTAACCGATTTGGAGATTTTCCCTCCCATTATTCGAATTCTATTAATTAAATATAATTAATTATTTTAATCTAATGGTCCATATTCAATCTTATCTAAATCCAATGGATATAATTAATCAAGGATTTAATTAAATAAAAATACATGATAAGATCAAAATATTTAATCTTATCATAAAATTCAAATTATATTATATATACATATTTAAAATTCGAATTGGATAATGATTATCTAGATCCAATGGTTAAAAATAAATCTTAAACCAATCCAATAGATCAAATCAATTAGGGTATAAAGTCAAATACCCTAGGGTAAACCCTAATTCGAACTCTTATCCTCAATATTAGTCGAATTATATAGTATATATATAACATTAATAAATTTCTAATCCGACGGTTAAAGATTAAATCTCAAAACCAATCCAACGGACACAATTAATTAAGCAAATTCGAAATACCTAAACTTGGTCACCAAGTTTCAATTTGAATTACATTTAGAGTTTAAATCAATTATCTCAATCCAACGGTTGATATTAAATCATAACTGATCCAATGGATTAAATTAATTTACGGGTTTTGCCAAAATACCAAACAGTAGGTACTTATGCCGCTAATATAACTTCTCCAATTCACAGATTCGAATTTAGCTAGGGTTTGTATTCTCCAAACCCTAATTCGAATTTACACATGTGACTATATATAAATATATATTTTTATTTATTAATATAAATCTTTTAATTATTAACTAATTATTAATTAGATATTAATAATTAAATCCAAATAATTATATTAATAAAACCTTATCTCAATATCACACATCAAATTTCATGGTGCAACACCATCATTTAAATTCGTGACATGTGATTTAATTTAATAGTTTATCGAACCGAGTCATAAACTTAGAAAATCCATAAATCACAAACCATAAGTCAGAATGACTTGGTTCAAGAAGAAAAGTTTCTTATAATTTAATTTACAACAACATGGTTCTGTTCGAAAATCTAAATTCTAAGTTTATTTTTGTCAGTTAATTCCGTGTACCAAAATATGATACTTTCGCCACGCTGACGATAAAACTATCTGACGTCTGACACAGACTTGTCTGTTTTATAAGTCGAGCCAAATAATTAAACATTATCCAGAATGTATTTTAATAACGTACGTATCATCCGTTACGGAGCTATCCTGGGGACCATGGACCCGTATCACTTAAGCTCCAACGAATTGCTAGTTGTTCGTCGAACCTCGAAGTGATTCCACTATAGACCCGAGGCTGCATTCTTTAGTGATACGGTATATATTATTCCCTCATAACAGCACGGTGTCCATTAGATTCAATCAAATTCGGGTTATTGTCCTTTCACTTGATGACTCACACATGAGCAGGCGGTTTTTACCGTAATGCCCCTCAATGCATTTTCATCCTTGACTCAGCCAGTATTTTATGAGCAACCCACTTATGGTTTCGATTCATAAGTTGCGCACGGGTACCTCTCACTTCTCACCAGTGACAACCAAGGGAATCATCATGACTCTGAAGAGAGCTGTGTGATGCCCATGTCTATGATCAAGCTATCCCTACAACTTACTATCATGTTCCCAAAATAATAGCGGTAATATCTTGTGTTCTTTAACGGTTAAATCAAAGAACAATCAAGCCAGTAGCTCGGGCTCATGATCACTAAGGACTTAGAACTAATATCCATTTGATCATCATTTTGTGAAGAACTAATATCCATTTGATCATCATTTTGTGATTCAACTACAAGTTATCAGTGAGGGTCTTATATGACAACTTCTCGAGTTTAAGTCAGGTCCGGTCCAGTATGAAGACGCTTCATACTTAATGCACTTCTAGTGAGTGTGACACACACATAATCCAGAATAGGATTGTCACTTAGTCACATTCATGACCTTTATTGATTAATGGGCTCCCACCCAGTTAATCAGGTCACGGACTTTTTAAGTTCATTTATTATGTTTATTAATTCTTCCTCACTTGACTCTGTTGTGATAATAATAACATAATTGCATCCTTTATGAACTAAGGAATCAAACATTCTATTTTACTCTACCAAAAACTATAATAAGATTAAAATAATAAGCACCATCTTTATTTAACAACTTGTCATAACCTTTTACAAATGGATAAATATCTTGTTTAAGGACACACATGTTCAACATAAGGTTCTTCTTCAAGCTCGTTGAGTCATAACAGATACAGTAGCGAGAGTCGTGGACGTGGCAGAGGCCGAGGTTGAGGACGTGGTCGCGACACACGTAGTCGAGGAAGTAGCACTCCTCGCCAATACGGTGCCACCCAAACGCCAATATGGTCACACACTTATGTTCTCCGAGGTGATGGTGGATTTAAGTAGCGACGAGCACGACGACCAGGATGGGGTCGACGAGACACACGTCGAGAAGGAGCGCGTCAACGTAGTACTTGACGACCAGGTATACATTGAGGAGGTACCTGACGACCAAGTACTGAGCCGAGTGGACGAGGTGATGATGGCAGAGAAGCCAAGCTTGACCAGGAAGAACGACGAGCAAACCAGAAAGGTGATGCTCAATGAAGACAAGGTTGTCGCAAACCTACTCGCAGATGGCGAAGAGAAGGTCTATACCGACATTTGGTATTTAGACAACAGAGCCAGCAACCACATGACGGTCATCGAGCCAAGTTTGAAGAGCTGGACGAGAAGATCACGGGAAATGTGACGTTCGGCGATGTCTCTATCGTCGACATCAAGGGCAGAGGGTCCATCCTATTCAAGTGCGAGAATGGAGACAAGCGCCTGTTGACCAAAGTCTACTACATACCAAAGTTGAAGAGTAACATCATCAGCTTAGGGCAGATGACAGAGATCGGTCACACAGTGATCCTATCCAGAGAGTTCCTAAAGATGTGGAACAACGGCGGCGCATTATTAATGAAGGTGAAGAGATCACCGAGTCGGTTGTAAAAGATCAACCTGGTGGTAGGTCAACCGATTAGCTTAATGGCGTCGATCACAGACCCAACATGGCTATGGCATGCGAGACTTGGGCACGTGAATTTTCATGCGCTCAAGATGATAGGCGACAAGGAGATGGCCTTAGGGTACCGAAGATTGAACACCCCAACAAGTTGTGTGAATGATGCATGATCGCGAAGCAGGCCAGAGTGCCATTTCTGATCAAGGCCAAGTTCCGAGCAGAGCGACCCCTCCAACTGGTGCACGCTGACCTGTGTGGTCCAATCACCCCAGCAACCCTAGCCGGCAATAAGTACTTATTTTTACTTGTTGATGATTACAGTCGCTGGATGTGGGTGTACACGCTCAAAGAGAAGAGAGGAGCCTTTAAATTCTTCAAGAAGTTCAAGAGGCTCGTGGAGAACCAGTCAGGACATAGGCTGAAGACTTTGCGAACAGATCAAGGAGGCGAGTTCACATCTCAGAATTTCGCAGAGTACTTCGGAGAAGAAGGTGTAGAGCGACACCTCACCGCACCATACACGCCCTAACAGAACGGCGTTGTGGAGAGACATAATCGAACCGTCATGGACACGGCAAGGAGCTTGTTGAAAAGCATGCAAGTTCCAGCAAACTTATAGGGAGAAGCAGTACGTCACGCGGTTTACTTGCTGAACCGCTTGGCGACAAAGGCGCTAGGAGAGCGCACCCCTTACCAAGCATGAAAAGGGTAGAAACCTCATCTGGAGCATTTAAAGGTGTTTGGGTGCACCGCACATGTGAAGAGTGTGGGACCACACCTCAAGAAGCTCGATGATCAGAGTCAACCGATGGTGTACCTTGGCGCCGAAGAAGGGAGCAAGGCACACAGGTTTTACGACCCCCGATGCGACAAACTGCATGTGAGAAGAGACGCCATGTTCGAAGAGGAGAAGAAAGGGGACTGAAGAGACGAGAACGGAGAGCCCGAATAGAACTCGGTGGAGTTCATACTCGTAGAGGAAGAGGCGGTCGAGCATGAAAATGGAGATAGTCCGTTCCATGGGCTAGCAACGGCCAGCTCGACGGAAACCAGTTCATCTGGAACAAGCTCACCACCAGGCTCGCCCAACCCAGGATCAGGAATGAGCACCCCGATCCCAATGATAGCTAGTTTGGGAGGAACCAGCTCGGGAGACTCGCCGATCAAGGATGGACCAAGAGGGTTCCGTACCATGTCTAACGTTTACGAAGAAGCACGAGAGCTCGATTTGAGCCCAGAAGAGCTCTTGTTGGTTTGTGCTGAAGAACCAGCCAACTATCACGAGGCAGCCATCGATAAGGAATGGCAGGAAGCGATGACGAAAGAGTTGGAGTCCATTGAGAAGAATCAGACGTGGGAGCTTGTCGACCTTCCAAGAGGTCACAAGTCCATTGGTCTGAAATGGGTCTACAAGCTCAATATGAACTCAGAGGGCAAGGTCCTCGAGCACAAGGCCATATTGGTCGCGAAAGGCTATGTGTAGAAACATGGAGTAGACTTCGATGAAGTTTTCGCTCCAGTGGCCAGACTCGACACAGCCAGGATGATCCTAGCCCTCGCAGCTCACCGAGGCTGGAAAATCCATCACCTGGACGTCGAATCGGCATTCCTGAATGGTGAACTGGAAGAAGTCTACGTTGCTCAGCCAGAAGGCTTCGTCGACAAGACCGCAGAGCACAAGGTGTACAAGTTGTAAAAAGCTCTTTATAGGCTGCTCCAAGCATCACGTGCATGGAACACTCGACTCGACAAGAGTATGAAGAGTATTGGTTTCAGGAAGTGTTCTGAGGAGCAAGCGTTCTACACGAGGAACAATCGACACGAGGCCCTCATCGTCGGTGTGTAGTCGACAACCTGATCGTGACCGGATCTAGTGAAAAAGCCATTGATGGATTCAAGAAGCAGATGATGAAGGAGTTAGAGATGAACGACCTTGGACTGCTCTCGTACTACCTCGACATTGAAGTCGATCAGAAGAAGGAATTTCTCACGTTGTAGCAGACGGCTTACGCGAAGAAAATTCTGCAGCAATTCAAGATGGCAGATTGCAACCCGAGAAAGTATCCGATGGAACCGAAGTTAAAAACTCGGGAAATACGCAGATGGAAAATCAGTGGATCCCACAGAGTATAGGTGTGTGGTCGGGTGTCTCAGGTACTTAACCCACACCCGACTTGACATCTAATATGCAGTTGGCGTGGTGAGTCGTCACATGGAGAAGCCTACCAGTCTACACCAACAGGCTGCGGAACATATCCTTCGTTACATGAAGGGAACGACGAGTTACGGGATTCAGTACGGAAGAGGAAATGGAGCTGAAGAACTGGTCGGTTTTACCGACAGTTACCTAGCCGGTGACATCGATGACAGAAAAAGTACAAGTGGGATGGCGTATTATCTCAACGGTAATCTAATCACCTGGCAGTCTCAGAAGCAACTGTGGCCCTTTCTTCTTGTGAAGCCGAGTTCATGGCAGTAACCGCAGCGGCGTGTCAAGCATTGTGGTTGAGAAACTTATTGAGCAAAGTGACCAGAGCCAAGCAGAAGCCGATAACTCTGTACGTGGTCAACAAATCCGCGATTGCACTAATGAAAAATCTAGTGTTTCATGGACGCAACCAGCACATCGACACTCGCTTTCACTTTATTCGGGAGTGTGTCGAAGAGCGAGAGATCATTGTGGAATTCGTCACCACCAAGGGGAAATGTGCGGACATACTCACTAAAGCACTAGCTCGAGTCAAGTTCACGGAGATGCGAGAATTGCTCGGCGTAAAGAATCTCGAGTCAAATCAAGTTTCAGGGGGAAAATGTTATGGATAAGCTTGGATGTGACTTATACCACTTTCTTTGGAATTTGATATAATATGTTTATTATTTATAATATTTGCTTGGTATGTGTACGTGGCTAAACTTGATGCCCAAGTAGTCTACCCTTTTTCTTCACTATAAATAGCCATGTAGTGCTCTTGTTTATTCACAACTCCAATACAAATATCTCCTTTGTCTTCTCTTTCTTCTTTGGTTGCTGCATATAAAAAATACACACACATATATATATATATATATATATATATTTACTTCATACACTAAGTGTGAGTGTAAGAGTGTGCAGCGCCGTTTATAAAAGAGAGCATGTGTGTTTAGTGGCGATCATCGTGTTACTCGGCACCGATTTAATTTGGAACCAACAACGAGGTACCATGGTGGACGAGGTCGACTAGGCACCACTGACTGAGAAAAACCTTGGTCTGATAAGAATCCTCGTCACAGCTTGACAGATGAATAACTTACAATTATTTCACACGACAAGGAGTTTCGAGCTCACGAATATCCCCGGGAAATCCTCGAACTTCCCCAGGATTCAACATACGAACTTGCGGACAACAAGAATACATTGAGGATGAATCAAGAAGCACCGACGAACACTTCGACAGTGTAACGACCCGCCTTTTCGGCCGTTACTTCTTATACTTAAACTTGTTAAAATCTTTTGTTTATTAAAAATACAGTTTCTAAAAATTGTCTTTTTTTTTAATAAGAAACATCTTATAATATGCTTAAGACGAAATTTCGTATTGATTCATAACACATAGCGAACAACTTAAAGCCAAACGATAAAATGTCGTTAATACAATATTTAGGTTCATATGGATAATCCTCCACTAATGTTTGAAAATAAGTTTTGAAAATAAGGTACGAAAATGATAAATTTGCGGAAATGAAGTCTCAAGTATCAGTTCCACCACCATTCACGGTATATGCCACGACGCTGGTTCCGCTTCATTTGTCCTAGCTCTCAACTGGTGTCTTTTCTGGATCTACATCACAACTATAGTGAGCTAACGCCCAGTATGTACAAGCTTATATAACTCACAATGTGATGTAGCGACGTCCAATCCCGAAGATCATGAAGACCGTGTTATCAACTAACAGCTATTTAGTAGTTGTTATTTCCTAGTAGTATTTTATAATTACTAAGTATGAGTTCCTAGGTAATTTATTATATCGTATTTCCCATGTTTTGATTTCCTAGGATAATTAATATGTTATATTTCCTAAGTCTGCTAAGTGTTATCTCCATGCACTATATGTGCTTTGCTTTCAAAATGTAATCGGGCAGTTTTTTGAATGAAAGAAAAATCAACTTTGCTAGATATTTTTAGCGTTCTTTCTCTCGTTGAATAATGCTCTACATCAGTTGGTATCAGAGCCTTTCCGGTCGCCGCCACCGTCAACATACCGCGCCGTGGCCGACGTGGAGGAATTCTCGATCGTGATGCTGATCTAGATCACATTTATAGACGCGATGAAGTCGCCGGTCTTCGTCAACAAGTGGAGGCCCTCACCCGTTCCGTTGAAGCGCTTATGCAACAGAAACCCGTAATACCGGTGGCCCCTTTAGACGATTCCAAACCTGAAGAAGTTAACCCGTTTGCACCCGCCGTCGATCCGCCGATTCCAGCCCGCCCGCGCGCTGAAGTTGTGAATGCCGATACACGATGGGAATCAGCGTTTAAAATGGAAATTCCAGAATTTCACGGCAATGTTAATGCCGAGGAATTTCTCGATTGGATTGCAGCGTTTGACGAAGTTCTAGACTTTAAGGCGGTCCCCGAGAACCGACGAGGATCTCTTGTCACTACGCGCTTCCGAGGTCGTGCAGCCGCTTGGTGAACGCAAAGAAAAGCACAACGGGCTCGTTCTGGAAAATAAAAGATCGCTACTTGGGCGAAGATGCAGAAGCATAGGCGATCTGCGTTTTTGCCGTAAAACTACACTCGCACGCTTTATCAAAGCCTCCAGAATCTCCGCGAAGGAACAAGGTATGTCACTGATTATTTCACTGATTTTTTTCTACTTCTAGCATGAAATGACATTGCCGAAACAGTGGAGCAAACCGTGTCCCGATACATCGGCGGCCTACGAGTCCAAATCCAAGACGTGTTAAACATGTTCAACCCCATCACCGTCGGCGAAGCACATCAGCGTGCTCTCGCCATCAAGAAGCATCAATCGCGTCGTTCGTTTAACACGGCGACTGCACAAGTGAGCAAAAAATCCCCTACTGCAGCTCCACACATTCCGATTGGACCTCTACAGCCCCTCCATGGTGCGAATCCCACCCCACTTGTGGCCGTAGGTGGTGGTGTCCGGTGCTTCGGTTGTGGTGCACAAGGCCATCGGCAAAACAATTGCCCACAAAATCCTTGTCGCGGTCTCCTCGGTGACGAGACAATTGAAATCACCGGCGACCCATTCTTCGATGATGTTACTGACACGAATGATGTAATTGAGGAAGTCACTGGCGATATTGGTCATGCACTCGTCCTTTGTCGAAGTTTTCTCACACCGTCGCTTCGTTGGCGAGAAGGTATGTCGCTTCGTTGTTGATTCCGGGAGCTGCAAGAATGTCATCGCCAGACGTTCTCAAGAAATTAGGGATCGAAGCGGAAAAACATCCTAAGCCGTACAAATTGGCGTGGCTCCAAAACGGCACCGATGTGACCGTTTCTCAACGAGCTTTGGTGTCGTTCTCGATTGACGCTACGTACCGAGACCAAATTATGTGTGATGTTGTGGCAATGGATGCTTGTCACTTACTCCTCGGACGCCCATGGCAATTCGATCGTCACGCAATTCACGACGAACTAGCAAACACTTATAATTTTTTTTCGGTGGAAAGAAAATTGTGCTTCTCCCTTCGTATCCCGCTACAGCCCCTGCTCGTAGACCGACCATGTCATTACTCTCACGTGTTGAGTTTGAAGCCGAAATGTCCGAAACCGGAATTGTATACGCACTTCTCGGCAAAACAGCCCCCGACACATCCCCGGTGCCTTCGTTCGTCCAGCCGCTGCTCGAGGAATTTACGGACGTTTTTCCACATGATCTTCCTGCCGAGCTTCCACCTCTTCGTGACATTCAACACTGGATTTATTTCATGCCCGATGCGTCGCTACCAAACCGAGCCCATTACCGCATGAGTCCGGCCGAACACGAGGAACTTCGGCGTCAAGTTGAAGAGCTTCTTGTAAAGGGACACATCCGCGAGAGTCTAAGTCCATGCACGGTTCCTTATTTTCTCACTCCCAAGAAGGATGGTACTTGGCGTATGTGTATCGATAGCCGCGCCATCAATAAGATTACGGTGCGCTATCGTTTTCCTATACCAAGACTCGACGACTTACTCAATCAATTAAGTGGTGCACGTGTGTTTAGAAAATTAGATTTGAAGAGCGGGTATCACCAAATACGCATCCGGCCCGGCGATGAATGGGAAACCGCTTTCAAAACGCGCGAAGGACTCTACGAGTGGCTCGTCATGCTTTTCGGCCTTTCAAACGCGTCGAGCACATTTATGCATGTCATGAACCAAGCATTGCGCCCCTTCATCGGTAAATTAGTTGTAGTTTATTTTGATGACATTTTGATATATAGCGCTAACGCTGATATCCACTTACAACATCTTCGCGAGGTCCTTAATATTTTTTGCAACCACTCATTTTACGCCGCCGTTGGGAAGTGTGTTTTCCTCACCGTCCGCATCACATTTTTGGGCTACGTAATCTCCGCCGACGGAGTTATCGTCGATGACTCAAAGGTCCAAGCCGTAGCCTCGTGGCCACAACCCACCAACGTAACGGAAGTGGGTAGTTTTCACGGCCTTGCATCTTTTTACCGACGGTTCATTCCACATTTCAGCTCCGTGATGGCTCCGGTCACCAAATGCATAAAAAATGGTCGTTTTCATTGGTCACACGAAGTGACCGTATCGTTCGAGCGGATCAAAGAGCTACTTACGAGCGCCCCGATCCTTGTCTTACCCGACTTTGAGCAGCCCTTTTTACTCCATTGTGACGCATCAAAAGTGGGAATCGGTGCCGTCCTTAGCCAAGGCAATCGCCCGGTCGCCTACTTTAGTGAAAAACTCACCGGCCCAAAGTCGCGCTACAACACATATGACGTCGAGTTCTACGCCATCGTCCGCGCTGTTCATCATTGGCGCCATTATCTATTCCAAAAAGAGTTTGTTCTCTACACTGATCATGATGCATTAAAACACCTCGGAATTCAAGACAAGGTCTCCGCGCGTCACGCTTCTTGGATTGCCTTTTTACAACAATTCACATTTTCAATCAAGCATAAAGCAGGCGTCTTGAACCGTGTCGCCGATGCTCTAAGCCGTCGTCACTCCTTACTCACTGAAATGCGCATTGAAGTGCCCGGGGTTGATTCTTTGACCGAACTCTACGCGGTAGAACCTTTCTTTGCGAATGTTATCCAACAGCTTCACACGACCACGCATCCCGAGTTCTCGTGGTCCGATGGGTTCTTATTCTACGACACACGCCTTTGTATTCCAGAGGGCAGCCTCCGCCTAAACATCATTAGTAACTTGCATAACGAAGGCCATGTTGGTCGGGATCGCACTCATCAACTTGTCGCATCTTCTTACTTTTGGCCTTCCTTAAGACGCGACGTCACACGCTTTGTCGAACGTTGCCGCACGTGCCACCTCGCCAAAGAAAAAGAAACAAACGCGGGTCTCTATATGCCACTTCCGGTACCGACACAACCTTGGATCAACATTAGTATGGATTTTGTACTCGGTCTTCTCCGCACCCAACGCGGCCATGACTCTATCTTTGTCGTCGTCGAACGATTCTCGAAGATGGCTCATTTCGTTCCTTGTCGCAAGACTACCGATGCGGTACACGTTGCCACACTATTTTTTCGAGAAGTATATCGCCTCCATGGACTCCCGACATCGATCGTCTCCGATCGTGATACACGATGCTTAAGCCACTTTTGGAGATCTCTTTGGCGCCTTGTGGATACTCGACTGGATTTCAGTAGCGCGTACCATCCACAAACTGACGGTCAAACTGAAGTCGTGAATCGCTCGCTCGGAAATCTCCTTCGGTGCCTTGTGGGCAAATCAATCAAAGGGTGGGATTTGAAGCTCAGTCAAGCCGAGTTCGCCCACAATCACGCCACCAACTGTAGCACAGGTTTCAGCCCATTCCAAGTTGTCTACGGCATCATCCCTCGCTGCCCGCTCAACCTTGCCCCGGTCCCCGACAACACACGTCTTCATGGTGACGTCACTGCCTTCATTGAGCAACTCCAGACAACTCATCGCACCACATCTTCTCGGCTTGAACAAGCAACCATCCGTTACAAAACAGCCGCGGACAAGAAAAGAAGACCGGTCGACTTTGCTGTGGGTAACTATGTTTGGGCCGTCCTTACCAAAGAACGTGTTCCGGCCCATGAGTACAACAAGCTTAAAGAAAGACAATTGGACCTGTCAAAATTGTCGAGAATATTAATGCCAATGCTTACCGCCTCAAGCTTCCGTCTCACATTCGTACGGCCGATGTTTTTAACGTCAAGCATCTCATTCCGTACACCGGCGATAACACCGACGACGATGTGCTTGCAAATTCGAGGACGAATTTTTTCGACCCGGGGAAGAATGATGCAGCGACCAATCCCAAAGATCGTGAAGACCGTGTTATCAACTAACGGCTATTTAAAAGTTGTTATTTCCTAGTAGTATTTTATAATTACTAAGTATGAGTTCCTAGATAATTTATTATATTGTATTTCCCATGTTTTGCTTTACTAGGATAATTAATATGTTATATTTCCTAAGTCTGCTAAGTGTTATCTCCATGCACTATATGTGCTTTGCTTTCAAAATGTAATCGGGCAGTTTTTTGAATGAAAGAAAAATCAGCTTTGCTTGATAATTTTAGCGTTCTTTCTCTCGTTGAATAACGCTCTACATCACAATGAAAACATGTTTTAAAATTATATATATTCATATATCATGATGTTTGATACAACATCATATAAGTTACATATAAAAGTATATCATATCACCTTATATCATATCATAATACTTCATAAACATATTCTTAACATAATTTGGGCCCTGCGTACGTACCTGCGCCCAACCCAATGGGAGATTGGGGGAGAGACCCAAACCAAATCAAGCCGTAGTATCTTAACATAATCATAACATAAGGAGACTCGTCTCCGGTACGACGCCTTAAAAACTTTTCTTGTAAAAATAATATATTTACTTATATATCATTTTTATCGTAAAAATACGTGTCTTTCGTATCATATAAGCACTATCTACATGCTTCATCAATTATACTGAAAATATTCATGCAAACAATATTATTGTTGTGATTTAGGTGAGTACTTGTACGTACCTTAGTCTTGTAAGCAATCGCTCGTTCAACGCAAATTGTTGCCTACGGAGTCTGAAGCTCCTTATATTTATTTTTCATATATCAGTTTTCAAGACTTCGTAGCTAACCCTTAACACTAAACTTAACCCTATCCTTGTCTTAAGCATCGCTCCTACTAGATGTCAATATTGTACTTAACAGTCTAACTAAAAAAAAACTATTCCGTAGACTTATACTTAGATAGATCACTCTTGTTTACCTAAAAAGTGCACTAGCCAAAAACAATGCCTAAGAGTATAACTTTAGTATTTATTTATTCATTTATTTAATTTTCTTGTTAAAATATAGCTATTATTTTGCATGCAGAAATCCTTTATATGTTATATACATATCTACCATATTAGCTATATATATATATATTTATATACATAACGTACATAATTTACATACACAAATTTTTATATTGTATATATATATAAATATATCACTTGTTATATAACCTTTTATTTATTTATATATATATACACTTTTTTTTTCCTTCCAGTATTGATACTTTTACATATATATACTTATATCTATGACATGTTACATATCTATATATATATATATATACAAATTAAGTGAAACCATGTTATAACGTTACATGTTTGAAAGTATATATATATATATATATAAATTAAGTGAATCCATATTGTAACATTACATGTTTGAAAGTATATATATATATATATATATATATATATTAGTTATCAGGTATGAATACGTACTAAAAATTGTATATATGTATATATGAAAAAGGTAGTTATTTAATACTAGCATGAAACATTAAGTATTATTTTAAGAACTCATGAGCTATATGAGCTATATATACACCTCAAATCTAAGTCTTACGTACCCACATATTCTCATAACAATATAAGCTCGTAAACACCTATATATTTCTAAACACTATCTCCTTGGTATATAATAACACGTACTATATTAGTTTTTTCCGTTAGAACCTTAATCACACGTATGAAAACTTAAAACGAGATAAGCACCACTCAGTTGTTGGGCTTTAAAAAAAACGACTCGACGTCGGCGACACCTCGGCTCTCGTCGGCGCGTTTTGAAAGTCGCTAGCAAGCTTCGGTTGTCATCAGCTGTACTATCGGGTATCGTCGGCTAGCTTCGAAACTCGTTGAGATGGTATGGTTCCGTCGCCATACTCCGACAACTCGTCGATGCACTCCGAAACTCGTCAATGTAGTTCACGGTTTTGTCGCTGCACTTTGGGACTCGTACTTGGATTTCGGAACTTGCAGGTATGTTCGGAACTTGCCTCAACGTTACGAGATATTCTTGCCGACAACTTTAGAACTCGCCGCCGCGCTTCGGAAACTTTATGCGACAACTGTACGAATACGGATCTCAGACGTACATGAAGAAGTTGGTCTTTGGAGTGATGGATAAAGATTATTTTGAGAACTCAAGTATATGAGTAAGAGAGTTTGGAAGAAAGATAGACAAGTAATCAGGTAAGAAGGTAGAGAAATGAATGGGGAAGGGGGCATATACAAGGTGGAGAAATTGAAAGGAGAAGGGGGCATAAGTCACATCAGAACGAGGCACGTTTTAACCTAACCATGTGTAACATGCCCTATATGCGTCATGATGCCCAGTAGCTACTTTAAGCTACGGTTATTCTTTATTTTATTTATATATAATATATATATATATATATATATATTATAATTACTGCTTGAAACCAACTTATGAAAAGCTCAAGAGAAAAAGGACCTCTTATGATAGAGAGAGAGTCTAAAGACATATTTTTTTATTTTTTATTTTGGGAAGAAAGGACTTCATTAATAATAGGGCCTTAAATCCCTTTGAACATACATATCGAGTCACTCCGGGCAAGTACATGACCAAAGCTCCGACGTCCCCTCGAGGACACAAAATTTAGCTAACACATTAGCTACTTCGTTACAAAGTCTAGGGATCCACCGAAGCTTCCCGGTTGGCGCGACTTTCGTTAGCAAGTCTTCGATGCTCCGAATAATGGGTCCTTGCAAGCTATTGAAAGCTTTCCCAGTGATTAGATGAATAGCCCGGATACAATCGGATTCGACCATTGATACTTGCCAACCTCGATCAAAGGCGAATTGGAGGCCGTGGAGGATCGCCGCACATTCCGCTGTTAACACAGAGTCCACCACACCTAACCGCACGGCCATAACCCCAAGAACCTCACCGTGAGGGTTTCTCACCACTCCGCCCACCGCCGCATGGCTGAGCCCTCCCGTCCATGCCGCATCAACATTGAGCGTTAGCCCCCCATTTTCCGCCCCCTTCCAAGAGGATTGCCTTGCCACTTTGTCACCGAAACCCAATAAGCCCGTGGTTTTCGTCGCTTTCTTGAAGCTTGCGAGCCATCCCCCCGTCTCTTCAATCCAAATCTCCGGTCTCTTTGAATAGTTCTCGAAGAGTTTGAGGTTCCGGTCCGACCACGACGCCCACACTAACCCGCAAAAAAGCTCCAAGTTTTCCACGGAAAGAGTTTCCATTGCTCGGAGGCATAACTCTTTAATCGGCATCCATCCCGTTTTCTCGGACCACCGGGACAAGATCGAGCTTTTCCAAATTGCTTGTGCTCTATCAAAACCCCAAATTGCATGGAGGCTATCTTCCGGGAGTGCTCCGCAAAACTTACAAAACGGTAAGCAATCGATCCCTCTCCCGCGGAGAGCGCCAAAAGTCGGTAAAGCGTCAAACCACACCCGCCACACTAAGTGTTTGACTTTGGGAGGGATTTGAAGTCCCCACAAAGTATTCCACCATTGTGGTTCGTGGGAATCCGAGCACGATGGTCCATCTCGGCAAGTCAATCTCGCGAGTCGGTATCCCGACCGAACCGTGTAATCTCCGTTCTCCTCAAAATGCCACACAAGCCGGTCCGAGGTGTCTTCACGGCTCAAGGGAATTCTCACAACCGCTTCGGCATCAAAGGGGTTCATCATGTTCCGAACCAAGTCTTGGTCCCATTTTCCATCCATGATAAAGTCGGCCACTCTCCAAGGGTACTCATCATCGGGTTCACCGGTTATCACTCCAAAATTTCCGGATCTCGGGATCCAAGGTTGAGAAAAAGCCCTAATGTTCCCGTTCCCGACTTGCCATCTAATTCCACGTCGAACCAAATCTCGTCCCCAACAAAGACTCTTGCAAATGAAAGAGAAATGGGGCTTACATTCGAAGTCGAGAACCGATGCAAACGGGAAGTACTTGGCTTTGAGCACACGAGCCATCAAGCAATTGGGGTTTTGGAGGATTCGCCACGTTAACCTCCCGACGAGGGCACGGTTAAAATCACCGAGGTCTTTGAAACTGAGGCCCCCGTCGACCTTCGGTTTTGCGATGAGCTCCCATCGTTTCCAATGAATTTTCCGCTTGTCTTCCGACCCGCCCCACCAAAATCTAGCGATGAGACTATAAAGCTCGTTTATAATGGTGGACGGGATCCGACAAAGGCTCATATAATATGTCGGGATAGCTTGGATGACCGCTTTCACAAGGATTTCGCGACCCCCTGCCGAAAATAACTTTGCTTTCCACGCCCGAAGGTGCTTGTTAGCACGGCTCGTGAGGTTCCTAAAGATTGCCACTTTTTGACGACCAATTTGCGTTGGAAGCCCAAGATAGGACTCAAGATTCTCGACCACGGCCATATTAAGAGTACTAGGAAGAAATGTCACCCGGTCCTCCGGAATATTGCTCGAGACGCACATCATGGACTTTTCCATATTGACCCTTTGTCCCGACCCTTTCTCGTAGGTCCGGAGGATGGAGCTAATTGCATTACAACAATCTTCCTTGGCATCACAAAAGATGATACTGTCGTCCGCGAAGAGGAGGTGCGTTACCGGGGGGCCTCTGGCCGACACATAAACCCTCGGAGAAGGCCAAGGCGTTCTTGCCCACGTATAAGGGCGGAGAGGCCTTCCGCGCAAACAAGAAAGAGGTATGGCGATAGGGGACATCCTTGCCGAAGCCCCCTTGCCGGGGCGAAGGTTCTACCGGTTCTCCCGTTGATAACCACGGAGAAGACCGGTGTAGAGATGCAATCGCGGACCACATCGGTCACTCTTGAGCGGAACCCCATTCTCTTCAACATTGCGTCAATGAAGCCCAATTCAACTCTATCATAAGCCTTGCTCATGTCGAGTTTGAGGGCTAGACTTCCTTTCTTCCTCTTGGTCTTCCGTTTAAGTGAGTGGAGAAGCTCAAAAGCAATGACGACGTTGTCAGTGATTAGTCTACCGGGAACAAAGGCACTTTGAACGTCGGAGATAACGGAAGAAAGCGCCTCTTTGATCCGGTTAGCCACCACCTTGGTCACGATCTTGAGAGTCACGTTACAAAGACTAATAGGGCGGTAGTCTTTGACCTTCAACGGGTTTTTGATCTTTGGAATGAGAACGATGTTTGTAGCGTTCCATGCCTGAGCACTAGAGCGTCCGTTCAAAATAGCCAAGCATTCTTTGCGCACCTCATCACCTAGCACATTTCAAAACCGTTGAAAGAAAATAGCATGGAAACCATCGGCGCCCGGGGCTTTGCGGGGTCCCATCGAGAACAAAGCCTTATCCACATCTTCGGCCGTGAACTCCTCATCCGAGAGGTGTTGTTGCCACTCCGGAAGTGAGCGGGTATCCTCGCGGGTGATCGCTTCGAAGTCGTTTTCGGATGCACCATTCGAAGTGAAAATCTCGTTAAAGTACCTCTCAAAGACCTCGCGAACCTCCCGTTCCGTTGTAATCCAAAATCCTTCCTCGTTTTGGATTCCACGAATCAAGTTTTGCGACTTCCTCCTCCCGGCCCTCAAGTGGAAGTAGGCCGAGTTCTTGTCGCCTCCATTAAGCCAATCCGCCCTCGCTCTTTGCTTACAATAGTATTCCTCAACTAAGAGTAGGGACTCAAGCTCGGAACCGACCTTTTTTGCTTCTTCCCGAGTTTCCATGGACACCTCATCTCGGTTGATTCTCTCTAGCGTAGCCGACAAAACCTTAATCCTCCTTTCTCTATGTCCAAGCGACTTGCAAGCCCAATCTCGCAAGGCACCCTTGCAAGCGGTGAGACCGCCTATCACGGATCCTCCTCCCCGTCTCTCCAAACCGGCCTTCCACGAATCTCGGACTATAGGGGCACAATTTTCGTTTGCGAGCCATCCCGGTTCAAAAGCCAACCTCTTCCTTGACACCCCGTTCACCGGAACGATCGGCGGTTTATCCGTCGTATCAATAGAAAGAACCCGGTGGTCGGACCTCCAAAAATCAAGAGTCTCCACCCTACTCCTCGGAAACCGCCTCATCCAAGCCGAATTGGCACATGCCCGATCAAGCCTACATTGGACATTATGGATTCCACTTTGCATGTTATTCCACGTGAATGTTTCTCCGTGGAAACCGAGGTCAATAAGCCCGCAAGCATCAAGCGTTTCTCCAAACTTAGCCATTTCGAAAGGCCGGCGTCGAGACCGGCTAAAGTGCTCGGAATCATATAAGACCTCGTTAAAATCTCCGGCACACAACCAAGGGCTTTCATCGCCATTATGAATCCTCCTAAGCAATTCCCATGAAAGATGCCGCAGCGTCTCGTTCGGCTCACCGTAGAATCCGGTGAACCTAGAGTCTCTTCCAAGCTCGTCTTTTACCTTGGCATCAATGTGTCCTCTTCCGAAACTCTTAATGGTGATCTCGATGTTACCATTCCACAGAAGATATAGTCCACCACTTTGCCCAATAGCATTGACCCCGAGGCCATTTGCGAAGCCCAATTTCCATTTCAAACCCTCTGCCCGTCCTCCTCTTAATTTTGTTTCCGCAAGAAAGAGGAGGTCCGGCTTCCGCTCACAGATTAGCCTCTGTAAGCGGATCATCGCCCGGGAATTTCCTAATCCGCGGACGTTCCAACACAAGATTTTCATGATGTCCGGTCAGCTCGTGTCCCACGAGCCGCCGATATCATAACTTGAGTCTCACCCTCCCGATCAGCAATCTGAGAAGAAAAATCTATCAAACCAAGGTCAGTTGACCTCCCCATAGCCTCTACTAAAGTATTAGCCTCCTCGATTTTTTGACGTTTCCCTCGTCCGCTCTGCCCTGACTCTCCCCCGACGAGAGATGAACTTTGCTGAGAAGAATGGGAAGTTTTGATGACTTGTGTGCAAACAGAGGAAACAGAGTCCAAACACTTTGTTTTGGTCATATTTGCTCTCGGGTTGGTAATAACATTCTGTCTGCACAACTCATTGGACTCACGTGCCAAAGAAAAGTCACGTGTTAAAGGGGGCAGCAACTTATGTTGGGCTTCCATGGCTTTTAAAAGCCCCACTGCAGGCCCATGAATCGTGGCAAAAGAATTAGAGGGAAAGTGCACACCTTGTGGGCCCAGTGGGAGAGAGAGATGGAGTTTGAGCGCATCACCTTTGCCCGCCACGTCATAGTCACCCACTTTCCAATTTTTGGCACACGTCTCGCTCGAGCCAAAGCCATCAGAGACAAAGGTTTCTCCTCCCAAGCTCAGTTGACTAGGGAGAGGGGGGTTGCTCATCCCTTTTACCAGACCTCTGCAGCCCGTACGACGCTCAGCCCCCCTTTCCCCATTCCTCGATCTGCGAGCTTGTCCGTTCGTCCTTCCTCCCGATTTGTCTCCCAGAAAGGTATGGGAAACCCTTTCTTTTCCTCTGGATTGCATCGTCTGGTTATTCCTAGCATCCCCTAAGCTCTCCAGATGCTCGTTCTTTTTTCCATGATGCGCAGACCTAGTGCATGCCTGATCCAACGGCTCATCAAGATGGGCGTCGATCTCACGCGCTCCGATTGGGTTTGGGATCGTCGACGCGTGGCCAGCAGAGAGGCTCGCTGCGTTCTGCACATTCCCCGATGCAGGGAGGTCCAGGCTTGCCTGCACTGGGGCTTGTTCGACCTGCAAAGAGTGGCCGGAGCCTCCTTCCACCGGCACAGAGCACCGAGAGTCTCCTCTTTGGAGGTCGCCTGAGGACGGGCATTCTCCTTGGGATCTATCTCTGCAGATGTTCTCCCCCCATTAGAGAAACATGTATCCGATTTGGATCCCGCACCGATCCACTCGCCGAACATCGGCACCGCCGGGAAGCCTTCCTTGCATATGCGTTCTTCCGTCTCATCGCTGCACTCTGTCTCTCCGTGGCCAATCACACCGCATCGATAACAGAAGGTCCCAATGTTTTCGTATTTGGCTTGAATCCAGATCGGTGGTAAATTTTTCCTATCGAGGAAAAACCCTGCTTTCAAGGGCTTGAGCACGTTTACATCCACACGGATTCTAACGAAAGCAGAGAACCTTGCATCCTTCCCCGTTTTGCAGTTCAGAGCCTCTCCAAAGAGGTGAGCTATTCGGGTTAGGGGTTTCTCTGAGACCATTGCCGGAGGGAGACCCGAGAGACGAATCCAAAAGGGGCACCTCGTGAAACTGACCTCCCCCAGCTGGAGGTGTTCTGGCCATGTTTCCAGGAGAAACTGCACTCCTTTGATTGTCCATGGACGCCGCGAAAGAACATCGTCTCTGTCTTTCCGGTGTTTGAAAGTAATTTTGAAGATTCCAGGTGTAATTTCCAACACAGTCCAATCTTTGATTTTCTCCCATATTCTAGTCAGGGCTGCCGAGATAGTGTTACGGCTTAGCTTCCTAGAAGATAGGAGTTTCCCAAGCAAGACGGAGTTGCCCCCGCCCACTCCACACTCTGGTTGTTCACCGACATCCCAACCGAAGTCTTCATCGCACAGAGAGAGGGTTGAAACCCTCTCTTTGCTCCCTGAACAAGCTGCCATGGCACCTTAACCTACCACCGTCTAAAGACATACTTGATAACGTCAGGAATATAATTTTGGGGATGGTCATATACGTGATGGGGTACGGGTAATGGTAACGCTCCAAATAAATGGTTACTCTACCGAAAATTATACATGTGTTTTAACATAGCCATGTAGTATATCGTACAACACGAGATTGACTGGTCAAGATGGCCACAAAAATTAGTAACACATCTTTTCTTATTATGTATTAAATAAACATGCTTAAAATTGGGTATTACAGACAGGGCAAGGGGCCACGGCAAACCCCTTCATACAAGGGAGAAATTAGCAGAGAAATCGTAGGCCCCTCCTTGTGAAATTTCGGGGAGTTGGTTTTCCTATAAATATGAGTCTTCCCCTCCTCATTTCCACACTCAGTCACAGCTTTCTCAGAGCTTCTCTATCTAGAACTCATATACTCCTATAGGACGAACGACTTGAATAAAGAGCTGAGGTCGATATAGAGTAGAGTCTCAGCCTCGAATCTATGAGTTGTTTGTCGAGCCGTCAAGGAGCGTCCCTTGTCAGGTCAAGACCATTGGCACAACGAGTTCGCTAAAACCGACAAGGTCAACGCTGATCATCACACGTTGGTAATACCCGGACACTTGGCCAAGGGTCACCCCCGCGCCGCCAACATCTGCACTTCTGACGAGCCAAACCACATCGCCAGTCACCCGCCGTTTATCACTAACCCTGAACTACGTGGGACCTTATTCTATTAAACTGAGATACGTAGGCAGACTTGCCCAACCATAAGCGATGGGGCACGAGCCCAATCTATTCTTTTTTGCAGGTATTCCCTCGCCGAACGAGCTCGCCGAGGAAGGGAAATCACGAAGATCATCAAGATCAGCTCAGAGCGTCATCAAGACCGGAGTTCGCTTAGATGATGGAATCACCAAGACAAGTACTTCGCCCAGGCGAGGAGCTTCGTCGAGACACGGACTTTGCCCATATGAGGAAAGTTCGCCGAGGATCGCTAAGGACAGTCAGAGACTCATCCAAGATGACAGATTCGCCTCCAGCTTTGACGATCATTAGTCAACCCGCGTTGACTCAACATTCAATTATCCATGTGTTCAGCGGAGCTAACACGCAACCCGAACCTCTAAGTTAAAGCCATTTTTACGCATTAACAGTTTGACGCTAGAAGGAGGGGTAGCCGATAACAAGCCTCGGGACCCTTCCTACATTCATCAGAAGAACTCGGAGCACAACAATCGCCATTCGACATGACGAGCCACGCCAGTGCTTCGCAACGCGCGACCTCGCTACCGATGACCAACATCGCGCTCAACACGAGGGCCCAAACCCTCGGTAGGCGGACTCAGCCCCCTCGCCATGTTTCACCTACTCAGATATGGAATGAAGACAGTGTCAATGACGTTTCACAGAGGTCAGTCCTCGCTCACGACGAGGAAAGCACAAGAGATAACAACGGCGCCAAAGGTCGCCAGGATCGACCCGACCCTCGTCAGGATCGCTAAGGGGTTTCCGGGAGGTTCGTCAAGACGAAGAGAGAGAATATGTCGAAGATCGCTGGGATCACCCCGACCCTCGACAGGATCGCTCGGGGGGTCGCCGGGAGGTTCGTCAAGACAAAGGCTTAGAAGACGCGAAAGATCGCCGAGACCACCCTGACCCTCGTCAGGCTCGCCTGGAGGGTCGTCACGAGATTCGCCAGGCTGAAAATCCCAAAGACGTTCAAGACTACCAAAAATACCCGGACCCTCTCCAGGCTTGCCCGGGGGGTCATCACGAAGTTCGCCAGGCCGAAGATCACAAAGACGTTGAAGACCACTAGATTTACCTAGACCATCGCCAGGCTCAGCCGAGGGGTCGTCAAGGGTTTGCTAGACTGGAGACTTTGACAACATAGAGCACTACAGAACACCCCAGGCTCTTGTAAGGCTAGCTTAGAGGGTCGCCAAGGGAGCTTCCGTGACGAAGACCGCAACCTTGCCGAGGCGTACCACGACTGCCCGGCAGGTCACCAACCCTCACCAAGACGCAAAGAAGAAAGACGAGCCAAAGTTATCTACCTTGAAGACTACAAAGAAAATCGGTAACGCGGCCGCCAGGCCCTCCCTGGCCGCCGCCAAGGTCACCAGGAGCCTAGCCAACCGCAGCACGACAACGTGTTTGATCTCTATCCAACGGTATGTTGTGAATTTTCTCGCCAACCTCTCCATTTTTTAGGAACACCTTCCCGGTTGCGACGTGGTCAACGATTCCCTCCGAAAAAAGGAGAGAATCAACACCTACTTCATTAAATGAAATGGGCGTATTTAGAATAGACGACGCCGGATCAACCGCGGAAATTCCGCCAATACCTAGAATAGGTCCTTTTGAAACCAAAGGCGAGCTCTTTACCTTTTTAGCTTGAATTTGAACGTTCGCAAGCTCCGGTGAGGGAGCAATCGATTGACTAGCGCAACTTTGCACATTAAAAGATTTGATATTCTCTCTATTCGGTCCTTTCGAAAGGAACCCTTTACGCTTAGCCTTTTTCACGGGAATTTGACCTTCATCAAGTTGCACATTAACCGGCGCTGTGGGAGTAAACGGTGGCCTTCCCGGACTTTGCACATCACAAGGCTCGTTACTCCCTAGACTCGGTCCTTTTGAAATAAAATATTACGGGACTTCCCGACGGCAAACAAAACCGTGTAGGAGTCCAAGAATCTCTTGCCCCCGGATAAGAGTGGAGAGGCCCTCCGCGCAAACCAAGAGGAGGTACGGTGACAAAGGGCACACTTGCTGGACTCCGCGGGTCGACGAGAAAGAGTTTCCGGTTCTTCCGTTGAGGACAACGGAGAAGATCGGTGTCGAAATATAATCCTTTACAACGGCTAGGATTCGTGAGCCGAACCCCATACGATGCAACATTGCTTCCACAAACCCCCCATTTGACTCGGTTGTAAAGTTAGCTCATATTGAGCTTTATAGCCATAACCCCCTTCTTTTGATGACGGATTTGCCGGATAGAATGAAGAAGCTTGTACGCGATGGCGGTGTTGTTCGTACTTAAGCGTCCGGGCATGAAGGCACTTTGAGCTTTCGAGATTACGGAGGCGAGGGCGCTTTTTATCCGGTTAGCGACCACTTTAGAGACGAGCTTGAGAAGCACGTTGCAGAAACTAATCAATCAGAAGTCTTGTACTCTCCTTGGGTTCTTCACCTTGGGCGAGAGCACGATGTTGGTGGCAGTCTAAGATCTCCCACTCCTCCACCCGTTAAGAACATCCAAACACTCTTCCCGAGTCGTCAGCCCCACGGTCCCCCAAATATTTTGGAAGAAAATGGCGTGGAAACCGTCGGGACCCGGCGCCTTCCGGGGGCCCATCAAGGAGAGTGTGGAATTGATCTCGTTCGCCGTGAATTTCTCCTCTGTGATCTCCCGTTGCGCCGCTAAGATAGAGGCAACATCCTCCGTCGTGATCAAGCCGAAATCCCTCTCCGAGGAGTCGTTCGAAGAGTAGATGTTCGAGAAGTATTTTTCAAACAGTTCTCAAACATCCTTCTCTGAAGTCACCCATTCCCCGGTCTCGTTCAAGATACCTTGGATTTGGTTTTGCGACCTCCGACGAGTGGCACGAGCATGAAAGTAAGCCGTGTTTCTATCCCCTCCGCGTAACCAATTGGCCCTCGCCCGTTGCTTGCAATGATACTCTTCCACCACGAGAAGAGAATCTCGTTCCTCGTCCAAAGACCTCAACTCGGCTCTTGTTTCCGGGGTAAAATCTGTTTTTTGAAGATACTCAATCTGCTCCGAGAGCGCTTTGATTCTCTTTTCCCTGTTGCCAAAGGTTGTGCATGCCCATAAGCGGAGGGCCTTTTGACACTTTGCAAGGCTTTCCGCACACCCTCTTGAAACTCTGTCGGTACCACCCGAACCCCACGCAACACGGACCACATCGGCGCATCCGTCATTTAATAGCCAACTCGGCCCAAAAGACCCATCTCCGCCCCACGGTCGGGTTGGGATTGTGCACTATCGGGTACGAGCCCGTGTTGATCAGAAGCGCTCTATGATCCGAGCCCCAAAAGCCCAACACCTTCACATTCACCGAAGGGTAAACCGACTTCCATGTCGGGTTTGCGAACGCTTGGTAGAGACGACTTTGGACGTTTTGTTCACCCACTTGCATATTGCTCCAATTGCACGGTTCACCTACAAAGTCCAAGTCGAGAAGATCACATACCTCGACCTACCACCGGAAAGAATTCCAGAGTAGCACAAAGACAAGGAATCACAAGGATTCACACCGTGGAACTGTTGGACATGTGTGTCCTTAAACAAGATATTTTATCCCTTTGTAAAAGATTATGACAAGTCGTTGAATAAAGATGATGCTTATTATGATAATCTTATTATAGTTTCTGGTAGAGTAAAATAGAATGTTTGATTCCTTAGTTCATAAAGGATGCAATTATGTTATTATTATCACAACAGAGTCAATGTGAGGAAGAATTAATAATCATAATAAATGAACTTAAAATGTCCGTGACCTGATCAACTGGGTGGGAGCCCATTAATCGTATAAGGTCATTAATGTGACTAAGTGATAATCCTATTCTGGATTTTGTGTGTGTCACACTCACTAGAAGTGCATTAAGTATGAAGTGTCTTCATACTGGACTGGACCTGACTTAAACTCCAGAAGTCATCATATAAGACCGTCACTGATAACTTGGAGTTGAGTCACTAGTAGATGATCAAATGGATATTCGATCTAAGTCCTGAGTGATCTTGAGTCCAAGCTGCTGACTTGATTGTTCTTTGATTTAACCGTTAAAGAACACGAAATATTACAGCTGTTCCCAACACTATTATTTTGGGAACATGAGAGTCAGCAGTAAGGGTAGCTTGGTCATAGACATGGGCATCACACAGCTCTCCTTAGAGTGATGATGATTCCCTTGATTGTCGGTGGTGAGAAGTGAGAGATACCCATGCGCAAATTATGAATCGAAACCATAAGTGGGTTACTCATGATATTGCTGACTGAGTCAAGGAAGTAAATACAATGAGGGGCATAACGGTAAAAACCGCCTGCTCATTTATGAATCATCAAGTGAAAGATCAATAACCCGAATTTGATTGTATCAATGGACACCCTGCTATTATAAAGGGAATAATATATACCGTATCACTAAAGAGTGCAGCCTCGGGTCTATAGTGGAATCACTTCGAGGTTTGACGAACAACTAGCAGTTCGTTGGAGCTTAAGTGATACGGGTCCATGGTCCCCAGGATAGCTCCGTAACGGATGATACGTACGTGATTAAAATACATTCTGGATAATGTTTAATCATTTGGCTTGACTTATAAAACTGAAAGGTCTGTGTCAGACATCAGATAGTTTTATCGTTGGCGTGGCAAAAGTATCATATTTTGGTACACGAAATTAACTGATAAAAAGAAAGTTAGAATTTAGATTTTCTATCAGCACTATGTTGTTGGAAATTAAATTCTAAGCAGCTTTGCTTTTTGAACCAAGTCATTTCGACTTACGGTTAGTGATTTATGGATTTTCTAAGTTTGTGATCGGTTCGATAAACTTTGAAATTAAATCACATGTCACGAATTTAAATGATGGTGTGGCACCATGAAATTTTTATGTGTGATATTGAGATCAGGATTTATTAATATAATTTAATTATTTGGATTTAATTATTAATATCTTATTAATAATTAATTAATAATTAATAGATTTATATTAATAAATGAATATATATATTTATATATATTTTAATATGTGTAAATTCGAATTAGGGTTTGTTATATGAAACCCTAGGTAAATTCGAATAGCTTGATTTGGTATTTCTATATTTGCGGCATAAGTACCAAATGTTTTGGTATTTTGGCAAATCCCTAAAATCAATATTATCCATTGGATCGGTTATGATTTAGTATCAACCGTTGGATTAGAATATTGATGAATTCGAAATTAATAACTTGGTGACCAAGTTTTATTTTTCGAATTTGATTAATCAATTATATCCGTTGGATCGGTCTAAGATTTAATCTATACCGTCGGATTAAGAATTGATTAATTATATATATATATATATCTATATATATTCGAATTATATTTATGGATAAATTCGAAAAATTGTTTTAATAAATTAATTTATCCTAAACTTATTTGATCCATTACATCGGTTAAGGAATCATCTCAACCGTTGGATTAAGATAATAAGAATTCGAATTTTATATATATATATATATATCATAATTCGAATTTTATAATATAAGAAGATAAGATTGGATTTTTGATTTATCTAAATCTTTCTTATTTAATTAAATCCCTAATTAATTGTATCCATTGGATTTAGATGAGATTAAATCTGGACCATTGGATTGAGATAATTAATTATATTTAATTAATGAAATTCGAATTTAGGGAGGGAATATCTCCAAATCGGTTACAGTCTTGAGCCTATAAATAGGGAGCTCATTCTACACATTTTTCACACCTTTCCCCAGAGAAAAATTCGAACTCTCCCTCTCCTTCAGGGTCTGCGAATTTTCTCTCTGATCTCTTTCTTCTAGTTCGGCTTAGGAGACTATTTCTCCAGAAGCTTAAAAAGAACCATCAGTTAAAGTTTTGCGACGGAGTCCTGCCGGCGAAGCCCACGCTTCGGTACGAGGATTCCAGGAGAATATCCCGGAAGATCACGGGAGATTCCCTCAGCACCGGCGGAGCCCTGCCCGATTCAGAGTGCGCAGCCGAAATTGTCAAACGAGGTACGGCCTTATGCATTGGGTTAATAAATGCAAACATTTACTGCTTTCTATTTATTTCCTATTATGACTAGTTTATTAATAATGAGTTATGTATATTAAATTGCATAATATTTATCAGATCTTGGAATATGGTTATTATCCGATATTCGGACCGTTGTTTGGATAACAAGTTTTTCCGCTTTAAAATAATTTTTAAATGTTACCCTGACGGTTCGGACGTATAAATCGTGATAATTATACGGAATCCGAGACGTGATTTCCAACAGGAACCGGTAAAGACCAAATCGGGGCAAGGTCTCAATAAAGTGAGTCACTCTCACTTGGAGATTCATGAGCACCTATGAAGCATTTGTCACGGATAAACGTGACAAAACACTAACAATCTGATTTGGATGCAGAATCGGACCGAACACCAGATTAGGCCTCCGAGCTTTAAGTCTGGCAATTTATCGAACACTTGGTCCACACAGAGAAATTTTCCAACAAACTTTGAGCCACAGCTGAAAACATACCACTCTGCATCATCTTCAAACCTCCACAATCAACCGACGAATGAAGAACAACGACTGCTCAATCCAAAGAAACGAGATCGCGAAGCTCAAAGAAACTCGACTTTCAGGTCCAGACACTGACACTCAACAGAAGCGAAGAAACCAGATCGACGAAGAAGAAGAAGGAGGAGTCACCGACTAGCCTGAGAGGAAATTCTTGGAGCTGAGACGCAGCGACATTGAAGAGGGTCGGAGCCGGTGGAGGAAGCGACTCGCCCATCTATGTCTGACTCCAAGGAGCTTGAAGGTTGGACAACTGTGTTTGGTGACCTCGAAAACGGACCTCTAGAGGGTGTTTTGGGTTTGAAATTGATTACTTTGATTTATAATATTTAAAAGATTAATCAAATTACAGAATTAATTAACGGAAATTAGTACGATAATTTCCGCTTAATTAATTTATATATATAAATCAATTCCGAGAATTACCCGTAACATTACGTATAAAATAATATATAGTCACTTTATATATTAATATTAATTCAATAATTTAGTTAATTTTGATGGTCCCAATAAAATTAATATATATAAGTTAAATTGTTTATCTATACATATATAATATACAATAATTAATATATAGTGATACTAATACTCTATCAATCGATATAATAATATAAGCGTCTTAATCTTAATACAAGTTAATGTATAGTGTAAATAGGATGTTAGTACTCTATTAATCCATTATAATATGAGCCTCTTTACATTAATTTGTATAATTTAGTTAATTTTGATGGTCCCAATAAAATTAATATATACAAGTTAAATTGTTTATCTATACATATATAATATACAATAATTAATGTATAGTGATACTAATACTCTATCAATCGATATAATAATATAAGCGTCTTAATCTTAATACAACTTAATGTATAGTGTAAATAGGATGTTAGTACTCTATTAATCCATTATAATATAAGCCTCTTTACATTAATTTGTATATTTAATGCAATGTAAAAAAGTTAATTAATGAACTATACTATTTGTAATTGAAAATCTTTTAATTAGCTCTAGAGATTTTCATGCGCTATCGTGAAAAACAATGGTTTCCTCATCCCGTCTGGCGCCGAATATGGGCCGCAGGTAAGAGTGGTCTACTTTCCGCCAATAGTAATGGACGGAGTTAGCCGGCGCCGCCAGAAGCTCCAACATGCTGCGCGGCCGACGAGCAGCGTGTCTCAATTCGGATACTTGTCGCTCCGTGAGAAGTGGAAGATTCAAGGTTGACTCCGGCAATATCTCTCCACCGACCGAGCTTCCTCGCCGCGGGAGAACCAGCAACAATCTCACTATCGGTTTCGTCAGGAATCCGCAAACCTGAGATATTAGAGTGATGTCGATAAAGGCTAGCTCTGTTGGTTGAGTATTTAAACTTATATTCCCGAGGCCTTAAAAAATAAAATAAAAGCAGTTGTGCTTACGATACGCAATATGGTTCGTGATCGACCGGACAGATTGAACTTACGAGATTGGTGAAGAGGACGACGGAGATGGTGCTGGTGATCATGATGGCGTTGCCTTGCAGTTGGGTGTGCCCTGAATTCGTGAACTGCATGATCGTAACAAGTAAACATTAAGAAAAATATGTGATGCTTTCCGTTAACAAACAAAACGGTATTCATCGAATTTTTCCATTTTTTTAAAACCGGCAATCAGAATTTGACACGAGTGGTCTGTTTCTTGAGTACCTACAAGCGGAGAGATAGACCTCAGCTGTCCATTTTTTGAAGATCGACGAGCGGAAATAGACACGAGCGGTTTAATTTTGAATGAAATAGAGACGAGCGGTCGGTTTCCGGTTGCTTATGAAATATTTTATTACCTGCTTGTAAGCTAGGGCTATGGAAACAGCCCCACGCATGAGCCCAGCCCACCAAATGGTAACCTGTTGAGTTGATCAAAAATCACTTGGATCACTCTGTATAACAAGAAAAGATTGTCGTTTTCATGGAGATCGACAACATATTTTACCTGTTTCTTGAAGCTGATCTTGTCGCTCTGAGACTCCTTGGTCAAGTTGGACAAGAAAGACAACGGGAAAACGAAAGCGGCTCTTCCCACCAGAACTAGCAGCAGCAAAATCGAGCTCACTCCGACCGATGTCCAAGGCCTGCAAACGCCATAAGCCAACGGTATTTATGTCGTTTTTACACTTACATTTCGTGAAAATCGTTATTATTGTTAAGAGTTTGTCATCCGGATTTGTTTTCATCGCGAGATATTTGTGGTGGAAGTGGAGGGATCGTGGTAAACATATGGATATTTACCGTTCTCTGATGAGATTCCACTTCTCGATATCGAGAGCGTCCATTCCGACGTAGAGGAAGATGAAGGTCTCTGCTACATAAGAAAATGTGGCTAAAGCCTGCCTGCAAATAATTAAGTAGGTTCTGGTGTCAGTAAGGCATAGCTCAAGTAGTGTACGGCCATAGTACTAAGAACACCTACTTGGTGGTGACTCTCGACTCGACTGACGCAAGGTTCCACGTGTAATGCGACATCACGATTCCGCAAAAGAAGACCGTAAAGATGCCGCTCAAGTTGAAAACCTACAATTAAATACAATATTTAGAATTTAGAGAGAGCATTGATTAACATGTTACGGGTAATCATTGATAAACCGATGATACGAATGGAAAACCGGCCGACAAGTGATTCAAATAAGACTAAGAGTGAATCTTACTTCTGCCAAGACGTACACCAAATAAGCCGGAAGAAAAATCAAAGCGACCTCTCCTAGAGAAGATTCCCTGAAATAATAATAATAATAATAATAATAATAATAATAATAATAATAATAATAATTATTATTATTATTATCTAATGAATAAATAGAGAAATATATATATACACTCGATCTCAAAATTAAATCATTGAAAGAAAGGCTTACTTTCCATCGTATAACGTCTTTATGAGACATGCGCTAAGCAGTCCAGCCTGAAAGTAAATCACCCAATCAATGAATACCCAGCACCAAATTTTCAGCCCGACTGCCAACCGGCACGTGACCGAGTAAAAAAAAAAGATTTTGAGCTTTGTTGTAGCAATTTCAAATTTCTACCGTAATGGATAGCTTTTAAAAAGATTTGTACAAAATGAGTATTATTTTATAATTTCTTATCAGAGTAAAAATTTAAAATCCTCTTTTCATTAATGAAAATAATTTGAAGAACCCGAGTCCTGACCTGGTTCCCTATTTTTTTTTTTATGTGGACATGGTTATAAATATAAAGGTTATTCAAGGCACAAATACTAAAAATGTTTGAAAAACTAATGTTAATCATTATTTTATCCGGACAAAATACCAATACCGCTTATATCCCTAAATATATATAATAACAATAAATAAATAAAAAAAACCAAAGTCACCGAAGAAAGTCAATAACCTAGTACACGGTCACGATTTTACACTTATGCCAAAATCACAGCATACCCCCTAATGCTAAGGGGTCAACTCATTTGAAAAAAAAAAACTACCAGGCCGGATCGGTTTTGATTGGGATCTTTAACTCCTACATTTTTTTTTATTTGATAAAAAGCCCCCGAAAAAGAAAAAAATCTGGCTGATAAAGTAAAAATCTCGGCATTCAATCTCGATTTCGCGATAACAGGTTCGAAACTCACAAGTATTCCAAGGAGTGTGCTTGCAAGAAAGAGGTAGAAGAAGTCGGCAATGAATTGCAAGGTGATGGTTGACGTGGTACTTGTCAGGTCAAACCTCTGGATTGCGTTGAAGAGTACTACTGACGTGGCATCGTTGACCACACCTTCTCCGAAGACCAGACTGTACAACCTTGGTGTCTCATCTTGATTAAGGACCTGATAACTCAAGCTTCAAGTATTATTATAAATTACTTCTTTTTTTTTGTTTAGTAATTGCAGAAGAGTTATGAGATAAAAATAAAAATAAGCGGGAGTGGAGCGGTCTTGTGTTGCGATTTTGGTGCGACGGGTCCTTCATATTTGATTTGATGAAAATTTAAAAAAATCATCCTTTTTCTTTAATGACTTGTCTAAGTTATTACGAAATTTTATTCATTATAAATCATCCTATGTGAAGTAACAAAAAAATTAGTGTTTAAAAACTTTATTTATTTTATTCATAGAATATAAGGGCGAAAGTCTTACCGAAGGAAAATCGCAATAGAAGAAAATCCCGCTTATAATAACCGAGGGACCATTAAAGTCAAATAATTAATTATGGTTATAATTTACATTTACCTGCAAAGTGCATACAGAGTCTGTGGCAGAAAAAATTGCTCCAAGCGCTACAGAAAAAATAAATAAAACAAAGTTAATAGCTTTTACGATTTCACATTACAGAGCTCTCAATTATGAATATTAATATTATCATGGATAATTTTTAAGACTTGTTAATAGAGAAGTGATGTGAAATTACCGAGATAGTCCCCGATGCCCAAGAAACCAATATTCAATTTACTGAATAATTTTACTGAACCTGTGTCAAGATCAAGTAAATTTTGTGTCACAACATTGAAATATACCAACATGTAACAATCAATCTAGGGATTCTAAGATTCTAACAAAATCATAGAGATATGGATATTTTGTTTTCAAAAAACCAGATTCGAAATATCAGATCCCGGATTTCCAAAAAAAAAAAAATCATAAAAAATTAGAGGCCTGAAGCACATGTTTCACGTGCTTTAGCGGCGCTTTGCAACAATATTTAATTAGGTTGATAAACAAAAAAAAAATACTAGAGTAGTCTCATTTATACACATAATTCTCGATTGATTTACGAAACTTTAAATTATAATATTCCTTTCAAAGAATCTAACAAACTATAAAGTGGATAAGCAAAGACAAAATATAAGTGATTTTTCCTCCTTATTTTCTTCAAATTTCGAAATGTTGAAGAATGAGATTTGATAAATTATTTAGTGTTATGGAGACTAGAAACATACCAAGCCATATAACGAGAAAGGAAATCAAAGTGCCGACCACACCAAACAAACTGATGGTCATGAAGTTCCTGAAGAATTGCTTCTTTTTCATTTGGAATCTATAAATAAGAAAGAAAGAAAAAATGTTAATAGGTTTAGGGTTTATAGAGGTGAAAGATGAACTGTGATTCAGTATTTTAATGTTTTATTTGTTCTGTTCTCGGTTTTATTTGGTATTTGCGAGCTTCGTGTTCGCCCGTGTAGCTGAGACTGCTAAACCTAGTTATATATAAACCCTAACCCTAGCATTAAAAGAATGTTTTTCTAGCTCAATTTTCGGTCTAGGATCGAGCCAAAACTACCGAAACCATGAACAGAACCATACAAAAATTAATAATAAAAAAAAAAAAAAACTGACCCCGCATTGAATATGATCGGAGGAAGAAGATAGATAAAGATTAAATCTTTATCGAACACCAAAACTCTCGAGCTTTTGCCTTCGGTACTCAACAGGATCAAAGTTCCAAACATCAGACCCTGCGATAATAAATATCATGATTTTATTAATCCCACGATTAACATCGATAATCAAGAAGCTAAACTCTGATTAAATTACCCACCACGACCAGCGCGGTGATGGACTCGGTGATGCCGAGCTTCTTGTCGAGAACGTGGCCAAGGACGATGCACAAGCACACGAGCAGCACGAAGAATGCGATGGCGTCCTCGCGCGTCTCCATCGGCGCGAACTTCGCCAAAGCGGAGAACAGTAAATCGAAGGCCATGGCGATTCTAGCTCACTGTGACGAACACGAATATAGACCTCAATTTACGTAACAGTAAAGTAATGATAAATAATAATATCCATATTTATAAAGGGATCGACGAACCTGCAGAAGCATGGAGTGAGATGAAGAAGATAATGTTGAAGAGGTATTCATAGCTTTGGCCTTCGATATTAATATGAGTTATCTTTTACTATATATGATTATATGATAGATTTTTTAAATTTGAGTTATTAACGGGTCGTATTTTTCAATTATTATTTCAAATACAGTTAAAAACTATTTCTAATAATTATTTTTCAAAGAAAAAACTATACGTAGATTATTCCCATAAATATTAGGGTTTCAGTTTCAAATTCACTGGACCTTTGAACTCGATATACATTTAATGATACTTACGGCATAAGTACCTAAATTTGTACTAAATTTGTCATCATATTTCCACCCAAGTTATTTGAAAATAAGGTGGTATAGAGCTAACTTTAGGTATAAGAGTATTCAAATTCACCTTTTTTGGTGAATCGGTAGACCTCGTCCATTTTCCCGTAAGCTTTTTTTTTACTATTTCCGCCCAAACAAATAAACTCGATCGATCAAACCCACAAATATCAAGATAGAACTATATGTAAACACAAATTCTTTGAACATACGTCATCATTGACAGAAATAGTAAAAACACTAATGAAAAAATGAATGAGATCCAGTGATTTACCCAGAAGAAAAAAAAACTTAAATACTTTTACTATTTTTTTTATTTATTTAAATTGACTATATATCACCCTAAAAACTAAGGTACTTATGCCATCATAACCTTATCTAATAATGTGGACATGCGAACCCAATGTTTAAAACTTAAAGTAACAATTTTAATGGTTATAAAATAAAATTTCTCTATAAGAAAATAAATATGAATAATTTTAAGACCGCATGGCATGCCATTAAATTAAGAGAAATTAAAATGAATAGCCGTATTCATATGTTTATTTTATATGCATTTTTCGGAACATTATAAAAATTGGGCCTCTTTCAGCAAAAACTCAAAGCCCATTAACGAAAGTCAAAGCCCGTCAATGAATGTCAAAGCACACCGGCAAAATCAAAGACCAAGAGGCCGATAAATCAAGACATTGGAAAGGCCTGGAGTGAAAATGGCAAAGCCGACGAAGTACCATGGCCGACGAAGCCGACGAAGTAAAATGGCCGACGAAGCCTACGAAGTACCATGGCCGATGAAGCCTACGAAGTACCATGGCTGACGAAGCCGACCAAGTGCCATGGCCGACGAAGCGATGAAGCCTACGAAGTACCATCGTCGACGAAGCGATGAAGCCTACAAAGTACCATGACTGACGAAGCCGACGAGTGTTACGGATAAGCTTGGATGTGACTGATACAACTTGCTTTGCAAGTTGATATAATATGTATTAAATACTTGCTTGGTATGTGTACGTGGCTAAACTTGATGCCCAAGTAGCTTACCTTTTTTCTTCACTATAAATAGCCATGTAGTGCTCTTGTTTATTCACAACTCCAATACAAATATCTCCTTTGTCTTCTCTTTCTTCTTTGGTTGTTGCATATAAAAAAAAACACACATATATATATATATATACACTAAGATGTCCAACCGAACGTCAAATGAGTGGTTCGGCGTGATGAATGACTTCACCCAAACTTATCCAACACGCTATTTTGGCGTGAAATGGATGAATATTACTGTACCACTCTATACTTGGCGTTCAACTATTAATCACGCTTAAAATTTTGTTTATTTATTTTTTAGTCCTTGTAGTTATTATTATTTACTCAATTGTTAATGTTATTTTAAATTATGTAATTTATCTCACAACTATTACATCATATTTATCTTTTAATTATTAATATATATATTTTTTAATTTTATATTCATTACAATAAATAATTTAAAGGGATAATATCGGCATAAGTCCTCAACCTTTACTCAACTGGGACGGCATAGCCCCAATCTCATTTAATAGCGGTATAAGTACCAAAAGATGATTTCCGTCCATATTTGACTAACGGAAGTAGTCAACGTTTGCGTGGTCAGCTTCTCGTCAACGTGGACGCCACGTAATCCGATATGTCACCACACACGTCATCCTCGTGTCATCAAATTTAATGCAAAATTAATGGTGATGGAGGGATTCGAACCATTGCCCTCGCATGTGGTGATGGAGGGATTCAAATTTAATGCAAAATTAATGGTGATGGAGGATGACATGTATGGTGACATGTCGACTGCGTGGCGTCCACGTTGACGAGAAGCTGACCACGCAAACGTTGACTACTTCCGTTAGTCAAATATGGACGGAAATCATCTTTTGGTACTTATACCGCTATTAAATGAGGTTGGGGCTATGCCGCCCCAATTGAGTAAAGGTTGAGGACTTATGCCGCTATTATCCCTAATTTAATATACAACATTGACATTTGGAGATTGAAAAAAATACTTAAATTACATTAATATTATTACCGGAGCGAAATAACATTACAACGACATTTAAATGCAAAAAAGAAAAAAACACATTAAAATTAAAAACAACACATTACAACAAAATAACATTGAAAATAAAATTACAACTCATGAACTAATACTCGGAAAGATTAGCGTTGGATCCTCCAAGACCGGTGAAATATTGCGAATTCGAACCGGAATTAGGAAGTGGTGTTTGGGATTGTTGTTGGTCCTCTCTTTTTCGTAAAACCCTAGCTTGTTCAGATGCCCAATATGTACAAATATCGGGATCAGAAATTGCATTTACATTCATTTTCATAATTTTATTATCTTCCCTCAATGTTTTCAAATTATTAGACTTATCTATACCTTCCAAGAGGCGTTCCCTCAAATCACATGTCTTCTTCAACTGCTCAAGAAGTAGTTTATTTCCTTCTTCAACCTTGTTGATGGAGGATTCTACTTTGTCATCCGTTTTCATTTTTAGTTTGGCTTTTTTCACTCTAATCGGTCGCTCAGAAGGAGATGGTTGTCGCACTAACTCGAGAGTTTGTTGTTCAGAATCTGAAAAAGAACAAGAACCTCAAGATATTTGTCTAACACTTGAGGCTCCATCTTGAAATTTTTCATAATTCTTAATATGTTTCACAAATGATCGAACTTCCACCTTTTCTTGTATTTCTCATCATTTTCAAGCAACACCTTAGCTTGATCCATCTGCAAGTTGATATAACCCATCAGAAATACGTAAAATTAAATAGTTGATAAAAAGAGCTAAAATACTAACAATATATTCAGTTGAAGCACCGCTTGTGTGTCTACTCTCAATTTGTCGTATGCATGCATGCATTTTCCTTGCAGCCTTCTCAATAACTTGGATTCGAGACTGGATCGATCCCCTTGAACGAATCTCCAAAGTTGGTTTTTTTCTTTATTGTAGCTAGCTTCAACACGAGCCCAGAAACTATCAAATGTTTGGTATATACTAATGATAGGATCTTGAGCAATCTCCATGTGAACTCGAGAAAGAAGTTTGTCTTCTTCATGAGAATAACTAGAAGCTCGGCTAGTCATTTTCTTGTAATGTATCTTTCTCGGAATATTTTTGGATGGAAACACAACTTATGGAAGGTACTATTTATAACCACTTCTCTTACTCAAAAACTCATCAAGGTTTTCAAGTTTCCCAACTCAGCTCTGACGTGATGTAACTAATCAATGCCATAACTCTTACACGATTCTCACATCTCCCGAACTGGGTCTGAAGTGACATAACCACTCAATGTCATCACTCATCAAAGCTCACACGTTTCCCAAACCGGGTCTGACGTGATGTGACCACTCAATGCCATCACTCATTAAAGCTCACACGTTTTCCGAGCCGGGATTGAGGTGATGAGACCACTCAATGCCATCACTCTTACAAGATTCTCACATTTCCCAAACCGGGCCTGAAGTGATGAGACCACTCAATGCCATCATTCTTACAAGATTCTCACGTCTCCCGAACTGGGTCTGGCGTGATGTAACATCTCAATGCCATCACTCATTAAAGCTCACACGTTTCCCAAATCAAGCCTGACTTGATGTGACCACTCAATACCATCACTCATCAAAGCTCACACGTTTCCCGAACCGGGTCTGACGTAATGAGACCACTCAACGCCATCACTCTTACAAGATTCTCACGTAACCCGAACCGACTCTTACACTCAATTCCCTATGAATAGTCTAAGTTCAAATCATTTTTCATCCATATTCTCTCAACACATCCCATCTCATCATTCATCTCTCAATAGGAATATTTCTTCATCTTCTTCCTCCGATGATAATTATCTACTTCAATTGGCTCAAATTGATGAGGAGGAAGATGCTATATGTCATCAAATTATCCAAAATAATCTCACAATCATGAAAATCCTCAACCAACATGCCGTCAACCAAACCATTGTGCGCAACATAGGAGGCTCAATTCCAGGTCATGCTTTCATCAATCGGGATCGAGAGAGTGCAGACCGGCGACTATTCAACGATTACTTCTCTGAAACCCCGTTGTACAATGAGGCTATGTTTCATCGTAGGTACCGAATGTCTCGCTCTTTATTCCTTCGAATAGTGGATGCTGTTAAAAGTCAAGACAATTATTTTGTACAACGGGTGGATCGCGCTGGCCGACTTGGGTTGTCTCCACTTCAAAAAATAAATGATGTATTTCGAATGCTGGTGTACGGAGTTCTGGCAGACGCCACAGACGAGTACTGCAAAATAGTAGAGTCGACGACAATTGAAAGCTTGAAGAGATTTTGTCGAGCGATGGTGGACGTATTTTCTGAGCAGTATTTAAGATCACCAAATCCTAATGATGTTGCAAGACTTCTCCAGATAGGTCAACAACGTGGCTTTCCAGGAATGTTGGGCAGTTTGGATTGTATGCATTGGAAATGGAAAAAATGTCCTACCGCGTGGGCCGGACAATATACGGGCCGTAGCGGAAAACGTACAATTATTCTAGAAGTCGTGGCTGATTATGATCTATGGATATGGCACGCTTATTTTGGCATGTTGGGAAGCAACAAAGACATCAACGAGCTAGAGTCTTCCCACCTATTTTCCCATCTCACTCAAGGTATTGCTCCTCCCGCTCATTATGTCATACAGGAAAATGAATATAATATGGGTTATTATTTGGCTGATAATATATACCCAAAGTGGTCTACTATTGTTCAAACTATTCGAGAACCACGTGGCCCAAAAAAACAATATTTTTCAATGAGGCAAGAATCATGTAGAAAATACGTCGAACGTGCATTTGGAGTTCTCCAAGAACGGTTTGCAATTGTAGCGGGACTGCCAAAATTTTGGAGAAACGGTGTCTTAAAAGATATAATGACTACATGCATAATTATGCATAACATGATAATAGAGGGTGAACGTGATATCAACGTACCCATTGAAGTTAACATAGAAACACCAGCATTGGAGGTTGAATTAGCGGAGAATGATGAAGCACGATTTCAAGAGTTTTTCACACGCTACAGACAAATAAGAGACAAGGATGCACACATCGCGCTCTGAAATGCATTGATCGACCATTTGTGGGAGGGATATTCTAATTCGGATGTATAATTGTACTTTTTATTTTATTTTATGTTATTTATTTTGTGTGGTATTTTTTTTAAAATAAATATTAAGGTTTGTGTGTTAATTTATATGTTAAATCATTTTATGAAGTAATATTTGATATGAATAAGTGATATAATTGAAAGATATTAAATAAATATAAGGGTATAGAGATAAATAAGAGAAAGTTGAATATAAAATTAATATTTCAGTTTGGTCTAAAAAATAGAGTTCGGTTGGAATTGGTTTAGTATATGATGTGACATGTACTATAAAATAGAGTATGAAATGGTGTTATCAGGTGGAGTTGGTCTAAGTGAGAGTGTGAGAGTGTGCAGCGCCGTTTATAAAAGAGAGCATGTTTGTTTAGTGGCGATCATCGTGTTACTCGACACCGATTTAATTTGGAACCAACATTTGGTATCAGAGCATAGTCGTGAGGTCTCTTGAAATTCTTAGTATGCTCTGTGGTTGCGGTTCTGACTGATTTTCCATATCAAAAACGATTTCTTGAGATTTTACAGTGCGAGTTTTCTTTATGCAGAAATACATGGAGTCATCAAGTAAATTAGTCAGAGGAAACGTGACGCTACAGTATACTCGGTGTGGGCGTTGAAGATGCGGGTAAACCTGCAGGCGCAAGGAATTTGGGAGGCTGTAGAAGGTGAGATGTCGAAGCGCACAAGGATAGGATGCCTCTCGCCGCCATCTATCAGGGAGTTTCGGAAGATGTCCTTCCCATTTGATCGATGAGAAGGATTCCGCGAAGAAGGCATGGGAGACGTTGCGGACGATGCACATGGGCGCAGAACGCGTCAGAGAAGCCAAGGTTCAAACCTTGAAGAGCGAGTTTGAGGTTTTCCGTATGAGAGACGGTGAATCCGTGGACGAGTTCGCTATGAAGCTTTCATCTCTTGCAACGGGTATCCGCTCACTACGCGAACCGGTGGACGAGACCACCGTGGTCAAGAAATTCTTGAGATCCGTAACTCACAGATACATGCATATCGTGACGTCGATCGAGCAGTTTGGCGATCTCAAGACTATGTCAGTCGAGGAGGTTGTCGGTCGTCTTAAAGTCCACGAGGAGAGGCTTCGGGGCTGTGGCGACAGGGATGAGGAGAAACACCTCCTGCTCACGCATGAAGAATGGAAGGTTAAGCAGAAGTGGAACCAGCAAGAAGGTGTTGGAAATCGGTGGTATCAAGACGACTTCCTTACCACGATAATAACCTCCGAGGCGTCCCGGTAACATTTACAAATTCATTTTAAAGCGGAAATCTTGTTACCGGACCGACGACACGGATATTAATATTAATTCAATAATTTAGTTAATTTTGATGGTCCCAATAAAATTAATATATATATAAGTTAAATTGTTTATCTATACATATATAATATACAATAATTAATATATAGTGATACTAATACTCTATCAATCGATATAATAATATAAGCGTCTTAATCTTAATACAAGTTAATGTATAGTGTAAATAGGATGTTAGTACTCTATTAATCCATTATAATATGAGCCTCTTTACATTAATTTGTATAATTTAGTTAATTTTGATGGTCCCAATAAAATTAATATATACAAGTTAAATTGTTTATCTATACATATATAATATACAATAATTAATGTATAGTGATACTAATACTCTATCAATCGATATAATAATATAAGCGTCTTAATCTTAATACAACTTAATGTATAGTGTAAATAGGATGTTAGTACTCTATTAATCCATTATAATATAAGCCTCTTTAAATTAATTTGTATATTTAATGCAATGTAAAAAAGTTAATTAATGAACTATACTATTTGTAATTGAAAATCTTTTAATTAGCTCTAGAGATTTTCATGCGCTATCGTGAAAAACAATGGTTTCCTCATCCCGTCTGGCGCCGAATATGGGCCGCAGGTAAGAGTGGTCTACTTTCCGCCAATAGTAATGGACGGAGTTAGCCGGCGCCGCCAGAAGCTCCAACATGCTGCGCGGCCGACGAGCAGCGTGTCTCAATTCGGATACTTGTCGCTCCGTGAGAAGTGGAAGATTCAGGGTTGACTCCGGCAATATCTCTCCACCGACCGAGCTTCCTCGCCGCGGGAGAACCAGCAACAATCTCACTATCGGTTTCGTCAGGAATCCGCAAACCTGAGATATTAGAGTGATGTCGATAAAGGCTAGCCCTGTTGGTTGAGTATTTAAACTTATATTCCCGAGGCCTTAAAAAATAAAATAAAAGCAGTTGTGCTTACGATACGCAATATGGTTCGTGATCGACCGGACAGATTGAACTTACGAGATTGGTGAAGAGGACGACGGAGATGGTGCTGGTGATCATGATGGCGTTGCCTTGCAGTTGGGTGTGCCCTGAATTCGTGAACTGCATGATCGTAACAAGTAAACATTAAGAAAAATATGTGATGCTTTCCGTTAACAAACAAAACGGTATTCATCGAATTTTTCCATTTTTTTAAAACCGGCAATCAGAATTTGACACGAGTGGTCTGTTTCTTGAGTACCTACAAGCGGAGAGATAGACCTCAGCTGTCCATTTTTTGAAGATCGACGAGCGGAAATAGACACGAGCGGTTTAATTTTGAATGAAATAGAGACGAGCGGTCGGTTTCCGGTTGCTTATGAAATATTTTATTACCTGCTTGTAAGCTAGGGCTATGGAAACAGCCCCACGCATGAGCCCAGCCCACCAAATGGTAACCTGTTGAGTTGATCAAAAATCACTTGGATCACTCAGTATAACAAGAAAAGATTGTCGTTTTCATGGAGATCGACAACATATTTTACCTGTTTCTTGAAGCTGATCTTGTCGCTCTGAGACTCCTTGGTCAAGTTGGACAAGAAAGACAACGGGAAAACGAAAGCGGCTCTTCCCACCAGAACTAGCAGCAGCAAAATCGAGCTCACTCCGACCGATGTCCAAGGCCTGCAAACGCCATAAGCCAACGGTATTTATGTCGTTTTTACACTTACATTTCGTGAAAATCGTTATTATTGTTAAGAGTTTGTCATCCGGATTTGTTTTCATCGCGAGATATTTGTGGTGGAAGTGGAGGGATCGTGGTAAACATATGGATATTTACCGTTCTCTGATGAGATTCCACTTCTCGATATCGAGAGCGTCCATTCCGACGTAGAGGAAGATGAAGGTCTCTGCTACATAAGAAAATGTGGCTAAAGCCTGCCTGCAAATAATTAAGTAGGTTCTGGTGTCAGTAAGGCATAGCTCAAGTAGTGTACGGCCATAGTACTAAGAACACCTACTTGGTGGTGACTCTCGACTCGACTGACGCAAGGTTCCACGTGTAATGCGACATCACGATTCCGCAAAAGAAGACCGTAAAGATGCCGCTCAAGTTGAAAACCTACAATTAAATACAATATTTAGAATTTAGAGAGAGCATTGATTAACATGTTACGGGTAATCATTGATAAACCGATGATACGAATGGAAAACCGGCCGACAAGTGATTCAAATAAGACTAAGAGTGAATCTTACTTCTGCCAAGACGTACACCAAATAAGCCGGAAGAAAAATCAAAGCGACCTCTCCTAGAGAAGATTCCCTGAAATAATAATAATAATAATAATAATAATAATAATTATTATTATTATTATCTAATGAATAAATAGAGAAATATATATATACACTCGATCTCAAAATTAAATCATTGAAAGAAAGGCTTACTTTCCATCGTATAACGTCTTTATGAGACATGCGCTAAGCAGTCCAGCCTGAAAGTAAATCACCCAATCAATGAATACCCAGCACCAAATTTTCAGCCCGACTGCCAACCGGCACGTGACCGAGTAAAAAAAAAAAGATTTTGAGCTTTGTTTTAGCAATTTCAAATTTCTACCGTAATGGATAGCTTTTAAAAAGATTTGTACAAAATGAGTATTATTTTATAATTTCTTATCAGAGTAAAAATTTAAAATCCTCTTTTCATTAATGAAAATAATTTGAAGAACCCGAGTCCTGACCTGGTTCCCTATTTTTTTTTTTATGTGGACATGGTTATAAATATAAAGGTTATTCAAGGCACAAATACTAAAAATGTTTGAAAAACTAATGTTAATCATTATTTTATCCGGACAAAATACCAATACCGCTTATATCCCTAAATATATATAATAACAATAAATAAATAAAAAAAACCAAAGTCACCGAAGAAAGTCAATAACCTAGTACACGGTCACGATTTTACACTTATGCCAAAATCACAGCATACCCCCTAATGCTAAGGGGTCAACTCATTTGAAAAAAAAAAACTACCAGGCCGGATCGGTTTTGATTGGGATCTTTAACTCCTACATTTTTTTTTATTTGATAAAAAGCCCCCGAAAAAGAAAAAAATCTGGCTGATAAAGTAAAAATCTCGGCATTCAATCTCGATTTCGCGATAACAGGTTCGAAACTCACAAGTATTCCAAGGAGTGTGCTTGCAAGAAAGAGGTAGAAGAAGTCGGCAATGAATTGCAAGGTGATGGTTGACGTGGTACTTGTCAGGTCAAACCTCTGGATTGCGTTGAAGAGTACTACTGACGTGGCATCGTTGACCACACCTTCTCCGAAGACCAGACTGTACAACCTTGGTGTCTCATCTTGATTAAGGACCTGATAACTCAAGCTTCAAGTATTATTATAAATTACTTCTTTTTTTGTTTGTTTAGTAATTGCAGAAGAGTTATGAGATAAAAATAAAAATAAGCGGGAGTGGAGCGGTCTTGTGTTGCGATTTTGGTGCGACGGGTCCTTCATATTTGATTTGATGAAAATTTAAAAAAATCGTCCTTTTTCTTTAATGACTTGTCTAAGTTATTACGAAATTTTATTCATTATAAATCATCCTATGTGAAGTAACAAAAAAATTAGTGTTTAAAAACTTTATTTATTTTATTCATAGAATATAAGGGCGAAAGTCTTACCGAAGGAAAATCGCAATAGAAGAAAATCCCGCTTATAATAACCGAGGGACCATTAAAGTCAAATAATTAATTATGGTTATAATTTACATTTACCTGCAAAGTGCATACAGAGTCTGTGGCAGAAAAAATTGCTCCAAGCGCTACAGAAAAAATAAATAAAACAAAGTTAATAGCTTTTACGATTTCACATTACAGAGCTCTCAATTATGAATATTAATATTATCATGGATAATTTTTAAGACTTGTTAATAGAGAAGTGATGTGAAATTACCGAGATAGTCCCCGATGCCCAAGAAACCAATATTCAATTTACTGAATAATTTTACTGAACCTGTGTCAAGATCAAGTAAATTTTGTGTCACAACATTGAAATATACCAACATGTAACAATCAATCTAGGGATTCTAAGATTCTAACAAAATCGTAGAGATATGGATATTTTGTTTTCAAAAAACCAGATTCGAAATATCAGATCCCGGATTTCCAAAAAAAAAAAAAATCATAAAAAATTAGAGGCCTGAAGCACATGTTTCACGTGCTTTAGCGGCGCTTTGCAACAATATTTAATTAGGTTGATAAACAAAAAAAAAATACTAGAGTAGTCTCATTTATACACATAATTCTCGATTGATTTACGAAACTTTAAATTATAATATTCCTTTCAAAGAATCTAACAAACTATAAAGTGGATAAGCAAAGACAAAATATAAGTGATTTTTCCTCCTTATTTTCTTCAAATTTCGAAATGTTGAAGAATGAGATTTGATAAATTATTTAGTGTTATGGAGACTAGAAACATACCAAGCCATATAACGAGAAAGGAAATCAAAGTGCCGACCACACCAAACAAACTGATGGTCATGAAGTTCCTGAAGAATTGCTTCTTTTTCATTTGGAATCTATAAATAAGAAAGAAAGAAAAAATGTTAATAGGTTTAGGGTTTATAGAGGTGAAAGATGAACTGTGATTCAGTATTTTAATGTTTTATTTGTTCTGTTCTCGGTTTTATTTGGTATTTGCGAGCTTCGTGTTCGCCCGTGTAGCTGAGACTGCTAAACCTAGTTATATATAAACCCTAACCCTAGCATTAAAAGAATGTTTTTCTAGCTCAATTTTCGGTCTAGGATCGAGCCAAAACTACCGAAACCATGAACAGAACCATACAAAAATTAATAATAAAAAAAAAAAAGAAACTGACCCCGCATTGAATATGATCGGAGGAAGAAGATAGATAAAGATTAAATCTTTATCGAACACCAAAACTCTCGAGCTTTTGCCTTCGGTACTCAACAGGATCAAAGTTCCAAACATCAGACCCTGCGATAATAAATATCATGATTTTATTAATCCCACGATTAACATCGATAATCAAGAAGCTAAACTCTGATTAAATTACCCACCACGACCAGCGCGGTGATGGACTCGGTGATGCCGAGCTTCTTGTCGAGAACGTGGCCAAGGACGATGCACAAGCACACGAGCAGCACGAAGAATGCGATGGCGTCCTCGCGCGTCTCCATCGGCGCGAACTTCGCCAAAGCGGAGAACAGTAAATCGAAGGCCATGGCGATTCTAGCTCACTGTGACGAACACGAATATAGACCTCAATTTACGTAACAGTAAAGTAATGATAAATAATAATATCCATATTTATAAAGGGATCGACGAACCTGCAGAAGCATGGAGTGAGATGAAGAAGATAATGTTGAAGAGGTATTCATAGCTTTGGCCTTCGATATTAATATGAGTTATCTTTTACTATATATGATTATATGATAGATTTTTTAAATTTGAGTTATTAACGGGTCGTATTTTTCAATTATTATTTCAAATACAGTTAAAAACTATTTCTAATAATTATTTTTCAAAGAAAAAACTATACGTAGATTATTCCCATAAATATTAGGGTTTCAGTTTCAAATTCACTGGACCTTTGAACTCGATATACATTTAATGATACTTACGGCATAAGTACCTAAATTTGTACTAAATTTGTCATCATATTTCCACCCAAGTTATTTGAAAATAAGGTGGTATAGAGCTAACTTTAGGTATAAGAGTATTCAAATTCACCTTTTTTGGTGAATCGGTAGACCTCGTCCATTTTCCCGTAAGCTTTTTTTTTTACTATTTCCGCCCAAACAAATAAACTCGATCGATCAAACCCACAAATATCAAGATAGAACTATATGTAAACACAAATTCTTTGAACATACGTCATCATTGACAGAAATAGTAAAAACACTAATGAAAAAATGAATGAGATCTAGTGATTTACCCAGAAGAAAAAAAAACTTAAATACTTTTACTATTTTTTTTATTTATTTAAATTGACTATATATCACCCTAAAAACTAAGGTACTTATGCCATCATAACCTTATCTAATAATGTGGACATGCGAACCCAATGTTTAAAACTTAAAGTAACAATTTTAATGGTTATAAAATAAAATTTCTCTATAAGAAAATAAATATGAATAATTTTAAGACCGCATGGCATGCCATTAAATTAAGAGAAATTAAAATGAATAGCCGTATTCATATGTTTATTTTATATGCATTTTTCGGAACATTATAAAAATTGGGCCTCTTTCAGCAAAAACTCAAAGCCCATTAACGAAAGTCAAAGCCCGTCAATGAATGTCAAAGCACACCGGCAAAATCAAAGACCAAGAGGCCGATAAATCAAGACATTGGAAAGGCCTGGAGTGAAAATGGCAAAGCCGACGAAGTACCATGGCCGACGAAGCCGACGAAGTAAAATGGCCGACGAAGCCTACGAAGTACCATGGCCGATGAAGCCTACGAAGTACCATGGCTGACGAAGCCGACCAAGTGCCATGGCCGACGAAGCGATGAAGCCTACGAAGTACCATCGTCGACGAAGCGATGAAGCCTACAAAGTACCATGACTGACGAAGCCGACGAGTGTTACGGATAAGCTTGGATGTGACTGATACAACTTGCTTTGCAAGTTGATATAATATGTATTAAATACTTGCTTGGTATGTGTACGTGGCTAAACTTGATGCCCAAGTAGCTTACCTTTTTTCTTCACTATAAATAGCCATGTAGTGCTCTTGTTTATTCACAACTCCAATACAAATATCTCCTTTGTCTTCTCTTTCTTCTTTGGTTGTTGCATATAAAAAAAAACACACATATATATATATATATACACTAAGATGTCCAACCGAACGTCAAATGAGTGGTTCGGCGTGATGAATGACTTCACCCAAACTTATCCAACACGCTATTTTGGCGTGAAATGGATGAATATTACTGTACCACTCTATACTTGGCGTTCAACTATTAATCACGCTTAAAATTTTGTTTATTTATTTTTTAGTCCTTGTAGTTATTATTATTTACTCAATTGTTAATGTTATTTTAAATTATGTAATTTATCTCACAACTATTACATCATATTTATCTTTTAATTATTAATATATATATTTTTTAATTTTATATTCATTACAATAAATAATTTAAAGGGATAATATCGGCATAAGTCCTCAACCTTTACTCAACTGGGGCGGCATAGCCCCAATCTCATTTAATAGCGGTATAAGTACCAAAAGATGATTTCCGTCCATATTTGACTAACGGAAGTAGTCAACGTTTGCGTGGTCAGCTTCTCGTCAACGTGGACGCCACGTAATCCGATATGTCACCACACACGTCATCCTCGTGTCATCAAATTTAATGCAAAATTAATGGTGATGGAGGGATTCGAACCATTGCCCTCGCATGTGGTGATGGAGGGATTCAAATTTAATGCAAAATTAATGGTGATGGAGGATGACATGTATGGTGACATGTCGACTGCGTGGCGTCCACGTTGACGAGAAGCTGACCACGCAAACGTTGACTACTTCCGTTAGTCAAATATGGACGGAAATCATCTTTTGGTACTTATACCGCTATTAAATGAGGTTGGGGCTATGCCGCCCCAATTGAGTAAAGGTTGAGGACTTATGCCGCTATTATCCCTAATTTAATATACAACATTGACATTTGGAGATTGAAAAAAATACTTAAATTACATTAATATTATTACCGGAGCGAAATAACATTACAACGACATTTAAATGCAAAAAAGAAAAAAACACATTAAAATTAAAAACAACACATTACAACAAAATAACATTGAAAATAAAATTACAACTCATGAACTAATACTCGGAAAGATTAGCGTTGGATCCTCCAAGACCGGTGAAATATTGCGAATTCGAACCGGAATTAGGAAGTGGTGTTTGGGATTGTTGTTGGTCCTCTCTTTTTCGTAAAACCCTAGCTTGTTCAGATGCCCAATATGTACAAATATCGGGATCAGAAATTGCATTTACATTCATTTTCATAATTTTATTATCTTCCCTCAATGTTTTCAAATTATTAGACTTATCTATACCTTCCAAGAGGCGTTCCCTCAAATCACATGTCTTCTTCAACTGCTCAAGAAGTAGTTTATTTCCTTCTTCAACCTTGTTGATGGAGGATTCTACTTTGTCATCCGTTTTCATTTTTAGTTTGGCTTTTTTCACTCTAATCGGTCGCTCAGAAGGAGATGGTTGTCGCACTAACTCGAGAGTTTGTTGTTCAGAATCTGAAAAAGAACAAGAACCTCAAGATATTTGTCTGACACTTGAGGCTCCATCTTGAAATTTTTCATAATTCTTAATATGTTCCACAAATGATCGAACTTCCACCTTTTCTTGTATTTCTCATCATTTTCAAGCAACACCTTAGCTTGATCCATCTGCAAGTTGATATAACCCATCAGAAATACGTAAAATTAAATAGTTGATAAAAAGAGCTAAAATACTAACAATATATTCAGTTGAAGCACCGCTTGTGTGTCTACTCTCAATTTGTCGTATGCATGCATGCATTTTCCTTGCAGCCTTCTCAATAACTTGGATTCGAGACTGGATCGATCCCCTTGAACGAATCTCCAAAGTTGGTTTTTTTCTTTATTGTAGCTAGCTTCAACACGAGCCCAGAAACTATCAAATGTTTGGTATATACTAATGATAGGATCTTGAGCAATCTCCATGTGAACTCGAGAAAGAAGTTTGTCTTCTTCATGAGAATAACTAGAAGCTCGGCTAGTCATTTTCTTGTAATGTATCTTTCTCGGAATATTTTTGGATGGAAACACAACTTATGGAAGGTACTATTTATAACCACTTCTCTTACTAAAAAACTCATCAAGGTTTTCAAGTTTCCCAACTCAGCTCTGACGTGATGTAACTAATCAATGCCATAACTCTTACACGATTCTCACATCTCCCGAACTGGGTCTGAAGTGACATAACCACTCAATGCCATCACTCATCAAAGCTCACACGTTTCCCAAACCGGGTCTGACGTGATGTGACCACTCAATGCCATCACTCATTAAAGCTCACACGTTTTCCGAGCCGGGATTGAGGTGATGAGACCACTCAATGCCATCACTCTTACAAGATTCTCACGTTTCCCAAACCGGGCCTGAAGTGATGAGACCACTCAATGCCATCATTCTTACAAGATTCTCACGTCTCCCGAACTGGGTCTGGCGTGATGTAACATCTCAATGCCATCACTCATTAAAGCTCACACGTTTCCCAAATCAAGCCTGACTTGATGTGACCACTCAATACCATCACTCATCAAAGCTCACACGTTTCCCGAACCGGGTCTGACGTAATGAGACCACTCAACGCCATCACTCTTACAAGATTCTCACGTAACCCGAACCGACTCTTACACTCAATTCCCTATGAATAGTCTAAGTTCAAATCATTTTTCATCCATATTCTCTCAACACATCCCATCTCATCATTCATCTCTCAATAGGAATATTTCTTCATCTTCTTCCTTCGATGATAATTATCTACTTCAATTGGCTCAAATTGATGAGGAGGAAGATGCTATATGTCATCAAATTATCCAAAATAATCTCACAATCATGAAAATCCTCAACCAACATGCCGTCAACCAAACCATTGTGCGCAACATAGGAGGCTCAATTCCAGGTCATGCTTTCATCAATCGGGATCGAGAGAGTGCAGACCGGCGACTATTCAACGATTACTTCTCTGAAACCCCGTTGTACAATGAGGCTATGTTTCATCGTAGGTACCGAATGTCTCGCTCTTTATTCCTTCGAATAGTGGATGCTGTTAAAAGTCACGACAATTATTTTGTACAACGGGTGGATCGCGCTGGCCGACTTGGGTTGTCTCCACTTCAAAAAATAAATGATGTATTTCGAATGCTGGTGTACGGAGTTCTGGCAGACGCCACAGACGAGTACTGCAAAATAGTAGAGTCGACGACAATTGAAAGCTTGAAGAGATTTTGTCGAGCGATGGTGGACGTATTTTCTGAGCAGTATTTAAGATCACCAAATCCTAATGATGTTGCAAGACTTCTCCAGATAGGTCAACAACGTGGATTTCCAGGAATGTTGGGCAGTTTGGATTGTATGCATTGGAAATGGAAAAAATGTCCTACCGCGTGGGCCGGACAATATACGGGCCATAGCGGAAAACGTACAATTATTCTAGAAGTCGTGGCTGATTATGATCTATGGATATGGCACGCTTATTTTGGCATGTTGGGAAGCAACAATGACATCAACGAGCTAGAGTCTTCCCACCTATTTTCCCATCTCACTCAAGGTATTGCTCCTCCCGCTCATTATGTCATACAGGAAAATGAATATAATATGGGTTATTATTTGGCTGATAATATATACCCAAAGTGGTCTACTATTGTTCAAACTATTCGAGAACCACGTGGCCCAAAAAAACAATATTTTTCAATGAGGCAAGAATCATGTAGAAAATACGTCGAACGTGCATTTGGAGTTCTCCAAGAACGGTTTGCAATTGTAGCGGGACTGCCAAAATTTTGGAGAAACGGTGTCTTAAAAGATATAATGACTACATGCATAATTATGCATAACATGATAATAGAGGGTGAACGTGATATCAACGTACCCATTGAAGTTAACATAGAAACACCAGCATTGGAGGTTGAATTAGCGGAGAATGATGAAGCACGATTTCAAGAGTTTTTCACACGCTACAGACAAATAAGAGACAAGGATGCACACATCGCGCTCTGAAATGCATTGATCGACCATTTGTGGGAGGGATATTCTAATTCGGATGTATAATTGTACTTTTTATTTTATTTTATGTTATTTATTTTGTGTGGTATTTTTTTTAAAATAAATATTAAGGTTTGTGTGTTAATTTATATGTTAAATCATTTTATGAAGTAATATTTGATATGAATAAGTGATATAATTGAAAGATATTAAATAAATATAAGGGTATAGAGATAAATAAGAGAAAGTTGAATATAAAATTAATATTTCAGTTTGGTCTAAAAAATAGAGTTCGGTTGGAATTGGTTTAGTATTTGATGTGACATGTACTATAAAATAGAGTATGAAATGGTGTTATCAGGTGGAGTTGGTCTAAGTGAGAGTGTGAGAGTGTGCAGCGCCGTTTATAAAAGAGAGCATGTTTGTTTAGTGGCGATCATCGTGTTACTCGACACCGATTTAATTTGGAACCAACATTTGGTATCAGAGCATAGTCGTGAGGTCTCTTGAAATTCTTAGTATGCTCTGTGGTTGCGGTTCTGACTGATTTTCCATATCAGAAACGATTTCTTGAGATTTTACAGTGCGAGTTTTCTTTATGCAGAAATACATGGAGTCATCAAGTAAATTAGTCAGAGGAAACGTGACGCTACAGTATACTCGGTGTGGGCGTTGAAGATGCGGGTAAACCTGCAGGCGCAAGGAATTTGGGAGGCTGTAGAAGGTGAGATGTCGAAGCGCACAAGGATAGGATGCCTCTCGCCGCCATCTATCAGGGAGTTTCGGAAGATGTCCTTCCCATTTGATCGATGAGAAGGATTCCGCGAAGAAGGCATGGGAGACGTTGCGGATGATGCACATGGGCGCAGAACGCGTCAGAGAAGCCAAGGTTCAAACCTTGAAGAGCGAGTTCGAGGTTTTCCGTATGAGAGACGGTGAATCCGTGGACGAGTTCGCTATGAAGCTTTCATCTCTTGCAACGGGTATCCGCTCACTACGCGAACCGGTGGACGAGACCACCGTGGTCAAGAAATTCTTGAGATCCGTAACTCACAGATACATGCATATCGTGACGTCGATCGAGCAGTTTGGCGATCTCAAGACTATGTCAGTCGAGGAGGTTGTCGGTCGTCTTAAAGTCCACGAGGAGAGGCTTCGGGGCTGTGGCGACAGGGATGAGGAGAAACACCTCCTGCTCACGCATGAAGAATGGAAGGTTAAGCAGAAGTGGAACCAGCAAGAAGGTGTTGGAAATCGGTGGTATCAAGACGACTTCCTTACCACGATAATAGCCTCCGAGGCGTCCCGGTAACATTTACAAATTCATTTTAAAGCGGAAATCTTGTTACCGGACCGACGACACGGATATCGGGTAACAATCATTTCATTAAGATCTGATAAATATTTTGAATTTAATATTTTCATAATCATTATTAATAATCTAGTCGAATAGGAAATAAATAGAAAGCAGTTAATGGTTGCATTTATTAACCCAATGCATAAGGCCGTACCTCAACTGACGATTCCGGCTGCGCGTTCTGACTAGGGCAGGGCTCCGCCGGTGCTGAGGGAAACTCCCGTGATCTTCCAGGATATTCTCCTGGATTCCTCGTACCGAAGCGTGGGCTTAGATGGCAGGACTCTGTCGCAAAGTTTCACTGACGGGTCTTTTAAAGCTACCGGAGAAAATATCTCCTAAGCCGAACCAGAAGAGAGATCAGAATCAGAAAACTCGCAAACCCTAGAGAGAGGGAGAACTCGATTTTTTGCTCTGGGGAAGGTGTGAAAAATGTGTAGAATGAGCCTCCTATTTATAGCCTCAAGCTGTAACCGATTTGGAGATTTTCCCTCCCATTATTCGAATTCTATTAATTAAATATAATTAATTATTTTAATCTAATGGTCCATATTCAATCTTATCTAAATCCAATGGATATAATTAATCAAGGATTTAATTAAATAAAAATACATGATAAGATCAAAATATTTAATCTTATCATAAAATTCAAATTATATTATATATACATATTTAAAATTCGAATTGGATAATGATTATCTAGATCCAATGGTTAAAAATAAATCTTAAACCAATCCAATAGATCAAATCAATTAGGGTATAAAGTCAAATACCCTAGGGTAAACCCTAATTCGAACTCTTATCCTCAATATTAGTCGAATTATATAGTATATATATAACATTAATAAATTTCTAATCCGACGGTTAAAGATTAAATCTCAAAACCAATCCAACGGACACAATTAATTAAGCAAATTCGAAATACCTAAACTTGGTCACCAAGTTTCAATTTGAATTACATTTAGAGTTTAAATCAATTATCTCAATCCAACGGTTGATATTAAATCATAACTGATCCAATGGATTAAATTAATCTACGGGTTTTGCCAAAATACCAAACACTAGGTACTTATGCCGCTAATATAACTTCTCCAATTCACAGATTCGAATTTAGCTAGGGTTTGTATTCTCCAAACCCTAATTCGAATTTACACATGTGACTATATATAAATATATATTTTTATTTATTAATATAAATCTTTTAATTATTAACTAATTATTAATTAGATATTAATAATTAAATCCAAATAATTATATTATATTAATAAAACCTTATCTCAATATCACACATCAAATTTCATGGTGCAACACCATCATTTAAATTCGTGACATGTGATTTAATTTAATAGTTTATCGAACCGAGTCATAAACTTAGAAAATCCATAAATCACAAACCATAAGTCAGAATGACTTGGTTCAAGAAGCAAAGTTTCTTATAATTTAATTTACAACAACAAGGTTCTGTTCGAAAATCTAAATTCTAAGTTTATTTTTGTCAGTTAATTCCGTGTACCAAAATATGATACTTTCGCCACGCTGACGATAAAACTATCTGACGTCTGACACAGACTTGTCTGTTTTATAAGTCGAGCCAAATAATTAAACATTATCCAGAATGTATTTTAATAACGTACGTATCATCCGTTACGGAGCTATCCTGGGGACCATGGACCCGTATCACTTAAGCTCCAACGAATTGCTAGTTGTTCGTCGAACCTCGAAGTGATTCCACTATAGACCCGAGGCTGCATTCTTTAGTGATACGGTATATATTATTCCCTCATAACAGCACGGTGTCCATTAGATTCAATCAAATTCGGGTTATTGTCCTTTCACTTGATGACTCACACATGAGCAGGCGGTTTTTACCGTAATGCCCCTCAATGCATTTTCATCCTTGACTCAGCCAGTATTTTATGAGCAACCCACTTATGGTTTCGATTCATAAGTTGCGCACGGGTACCTCTCACTTCTCACCAGTGACAACCAAGGGAATCATCATGACTCTGAAGAGAGCTGTGTGATGCCCATGTCTATGATCAAGCTATCCCTACAACTTACTATCATGTTCCCAAAATAATAGCGGTAATATCTTGTGTTCTTTAACGGTTAAATCAAAGAACAATCAAGCCAGTAGCTCGGGCTCATGATCACTAAGGACTTAGAACTAATATCCATTTGATCATCATTTTGTGAAGAACTAATATCCATTTGATCATCATTTTGTGATTCAACTACAAGTTATCAGTGAGGGTCTTATATGACAACTTCTCGAGTTTAAGTCAGGTCCGGTCCAGTATGAAGACGCTTCATACTTAACGCACTTCTAGTGAGTGTGACACACACATAATCCAGAATAGGATTGTCACTTAGTCACATTCATGACCTTTATTGATTAATGGGCTCCCACCCAGTTAATCAGGTCACGGACTTTTTAAGTTCATTTATTATGTTTATTAATTCTTCCTCACTTGACTCTGTTGTGATAATAATAACATAATTGCATCCTTTATGAACTAAGGAATCAAACATTCTATTTTACTCTACCAGAAACTATAATAAGATTAACATAATAAGCACCATCTTTATTCAACAACTTGTCATAACCTTTTACAAATGGATAAATATCTTGTTTAAGGACACACATGTTCAACAGAAGGTTCTTCTTCAAGCTCGTTGAGTCATAACAGATACAGTAGCGAGAGTCGTGGACGTGGCAGAGGCCGAGGTTGAGGACGTGGTCGCGACACACGTAGTCGAGGAAGTAGCACTCCTCGCCAATACGGTGCCACCCAAACGCCAATATGGTCACACACTTATGTTCTCCGAGGTGATGGTGGATTTAAGTAGCGACGAGCACGACGACCAGGATGGGGTCGACGAGACACACGTCGAGAAGGAGCGCGTCAACGTAGTACTTGACGACCAGGTATACATCGAGGAGGTACCTGACGACCAAGTACTGAGCCGAGTGGACGAGGTGATGATGGCAGAGAAGCCAAGCTTGACCAGGAAGAACGACGAGCAAACCAGAAAGGTGATGCTCAATGAAGACAAGGTTGTCGCAAACCTACTCGCAGATGGCGAAGAGAAGGTCTATACCGACATTTGGTATTTAGACAACAGAGCCAGCAACCACATGACGGTCATCGAGCCAAGTTTGAAGAGCTGGATGAGAAGATCACGGGAAATGTGACGTTCGGCGATGTCTCTATCGTCGACATCAAGGGCAGAGGGTCCATCCTATTCAAGTGCGAGAATGGAGACAAGCGCCTGTTGACCAAAGTCTACTACATACCAAAGTTGAAGAGTAACATCATCAGCTTAGGGCAGATGACAGAGATCGGTCACACAGTGATCCTATCCGGAGAGTTCCTAAAGATGTGGAACAACGGCGGCGCATTATTAATGAAGGTGAAGAGATCACCGAGTCGGTTGTAAAAGATCAACCTGGTGGTAGGTCAACCGATTAGCTTAATGGCGTCGATCACAGACCCAACATGGCTATGGCATGCGAGACTTGGGCACGTGAATTTTCATGCGCTCAAGATGATAGGCGACAAGGAGATGGCCTTAGGGTACCGAAGATTGAACACCCCAACAAGTTGTGTGAATGATGCATGATCGCGAAGCAGGCCAGAGTGCCATTTCTGATCAAGGCCAAGTTCCGAGCAGAGCGACCCCTCCAACTGGTGCACGCTGACCTGTGTGGTCCAATCACCCCAGCAACCCTAGCCGGCAATAAGTACTTATTTTTACTTGTTGATGATTACAGTCGCTGGATGTGGGTGTACACGCTCAAAGAGAAGAGAGGAGCCTTTAAATTCTTCAAGAAGTTCAAGAGGCTCGTGGAGAACCAGTCAGGACATAGGCTGAAGACTTTGCGAACAGATCAAGGAGGCGAGTTCACATCTCAGAATTTCGCAGAGTACTTCGGAGAAGAAGGTGTAGAGCGACACCTCACCGCACCATACACGCCCTAACAGAACGGCGTTGTGGAGAGACATAATCGAACCGTCATGGACACGGCAAGGAGCTTGTTGAAAAGCATGCAAGTTCCAGCAAACTTATAGGGAGAAGCAGTACGTCACGCGGTTTACTTGCTGAACCGCTTGGCGACAAAGGCGCTAGGAGAGCGCACCCCTTACCAAGCATGAAAAGGGTAGAAACCTCATCTGGAGCATTTAAAGGTGTTTGGGTGCACCGCACATGTGAAGAGTGTGGGACCACACCTCAAGAAGCTCGATGATCAGAGTCAACCGATGGTGTACCTTGGCGCCGAAGAAGGGAGCAAGGCACACAGGTTTTACGACCCCCGATGCGACAAACTGCATGTGAGAAGAGACGCCATGTTCGAAGAGGAGAAGAAAGGGGACTGAAGAGACGAGAACGGAGAGCCCGAATAGAACTCGGTGGAGTTCATACTCGTAGAGGAAGAGGCGGTCGAGCATGAAAATGGAGATAGTCCGTTCCATGGGCTAGCAACGGCCAGCTCGACGGAAACCAGTTCATCTGGAACCAGCTCACCACCAGGCTCGCCCAACCCAGGATCAGGAATGAGCACCCCGATCCCAATGATAGCTAGTTTGGGAGGAACCAGCTCGGGAGACTCGCCGATCAAGGATGGACCAAGAGGGTTCCGTACCATGTCTAACGTTTACGAAGAAGCACGAGAGCTCGATTTGAGCCCAGAAGAGCTCTTGTTGGTTTGTGCTGAAGAACCAGCCAACTATCACGAGGCAACCATCGATAAGGAATGGCAGGAAGCGATGACGAAAGAGTTGGAGTCCATTGAGAAGAATCAGACGTGGGAGCTTGTCGACCTTCCAAGAGGTCACAAGTCCATTGGTCTGAAATGGGTCTACAAGCTCAAGATGAACTCAGAGGGCAAGGTCCTCGAGCACAAGGCCATATTGGTCGCGAAAGGCTATGTGTAGAAACATGGAGTAGACTTCGATGAAGTTTTCGCTCCAGTGGCCAGACTCGACACAGCCAGGATGATCCTAGCCCTCGCAGCTCACCGAGGCTGGAAAATCCATCACCTGGACGTCGAATCGGCATTCCTGAATGGTGAACTGGAAGAAGTCTACGTTGCTCAGCCAGAAGGCTTCGTCGACAAGACCGCAGAGCACAAGGTGTACAAGTTGTAAAAAGCTCTTTATAGGATGCTCCAAGCATCACGTGCATGGAACACTCAACTCGACAAGAGTATGAAGAGTATTGGTTTCAGGAAGTGTTCTGAGGAGCAAGCGTTCTACACGAGGAACAATCGACACGAGGCCCTCATCGTCGGTGTGTAGTCGACAACCTGATCGTGACCGGATCTAGTGAAAAAGCCATTGATGGATTCAAGAAGCAGATGATGAAGGAGTTCGAGATGAACGACCTAGGACTGCTCTCGTACTACCTCGACATTGAAGTCGATCAGAAGAAGGAATTTCTCACGTTGTAGCAGACGGCTTACGCGAAGAAAATTCTGCAGCAATTCAAGATGGCAGATTGCAACCCGAGAAAGTATCCGATGGAACCGAAGTTAAAAACTCGGGAAATACGCAGATGGAAAATCAGTGGATCCCACAGAGTATAGGTGTGTGGTCGGGTGTCTCAGGTACTTAACCCACACCCGACTTGACATCTAATATGCAGTTGGCGTGGTGAGTCGTCACATGGAGAAGCCTACCAGTCTACACCAACAGGCTGCGGAACATATCCTTCGTTACATGAAGGGAACGACGAGTTACGGGATTCAGTACGGAAGAGGAAATGGAGCTGAAGAACTGGTCGGTTTTACCGACAGTTACCTAGCCGGTGACATCGATGACAGAAAAAGTACCGGTGGGATGGCGTATTATCTCAACGGTAATCTAATCACCTGGCAGTCTCAGAAGCAACTGTGGCCCTTTCTTCTTGTGAAGCCGAGTTCATGGCAGTAACCGCAGCGGCGTGTCAAGCATTGTGGTTGAGAAACTTATTGAGCAAAGTGACCAGAGCCAAGCAGAAGCCGATAACTCTGTACGTGGTCAACAAATCCGCGATTGCACTAATGAAAAATCTAGTGTTTCATGGACGCAACCAGCACATCGACACTCGCTTTCACTTTATTCGGGAGTGTGTCGAAGAGCGAGAGATCATTGTGGAATTCGTCACCACCAAGGAGAAATGTGCGGACATACTCACTAAAGCACTAGCTCGAGTCAAGTTCACGGAGATGCGAGAATTGCTCGGCGTAAAGAATCTCGAGTCAAATCAAGTTTCAGGGGGAAAATGTTATGGATAAGCTTGGATGTGACTTATACAACTTTCTTTGGAATTTGATATAATATGTTTATTATTTATAATATTTGCTTGGTATGTGTACGTGGCTAAACTTGATGCCCAAGTAGTCTACCCTTTTTCTTCACTATAAATAGCCACATAGTGCTCTTGTTTATTCACAACTCCAATACAAATATCTCCTTTGTCTTCTCTTTCTTCTTTGGTTGCTGCATATAAAAAATACACACACATATATATATATATATATATATATGTATTTACTTCATACACTAAGTGTGAGTGTAAGAGTGTGCAGCGCCGTTTATAAAAGAGAGCATGTGTGTTTAGTGGCGATCATCGTGTTACTCGGCACCGATTTAATTTGGAACCAACAACGAGGTACCATGGTGGACGAGGTCGACTAGGCACCACTGACTGAGAAAAACCTTGGTCTGATAAGAATCCTCGTCACAGCTTGACAGATGAATAACTTACAATTATTTCACACGACAAGGAGTTTCGAGCTCACGAATATCCCCGGGAAATCCTCGAACTTCCCCAGGATTCAACATACGAACTTGTGGACAACAAGAATACATTGAGGATGAATCAAGAAGCACCGACGAACACTTCGACAGTGTAACGACCCGCCTTTTCGGCCGTTACTTCTTATACTTAAACTTGTTAAAATCTTTTGTTTATTAAAAATACAGTTTCTAAAAATTGTCTTTTTTTTTTAATAAGAAACATCTTATAATATGCTTAAGACGAAATTTCGTATTGATTCATAACACATAGCGAACAACTTAAAGCCAAACGATAAAATGTCGTTAATACAATATTTAGGTTCATATGGATAATCCTCCACTAATGTTTGAAAATAAGTTTTGAAAATAAGGTACGAAAATGATAAATTTGCGGAAATGAAGTCTCAAGTATCAGTTCCACCACCATTCACGGTATATGCCACGACGCTGGTTCCGCTTCATTTGTCCTAGCTCTCAACTGGTGTCTTTTCTGGATCTACATCACAACTATAGTGAGCTAACGCCCAGTATGTACAAGCTTATATAACTCACAATGTGATGTAGCGACGTCCAATCCCGAAGATCATGAAGACCGTGTTATCAACTAACAGCTATTTAGTAGTTGTTATTTCCTAGTAGTATTTTATAATTACTAAGTATGAGTTCCTAGATAATTTATTATATCGTATTTCCCATGTTTTGATTTCCTAGGATAATTAATATGTTATATTTCCTAAGTCTGCTAAGTGTTATCTCCATGCACTATATGTGCTTTGCTTTCAAAATGTAATCGGGCAGTTTTTTGAATGAAAGAAAAATCAACTTTGCTAGATATTTTTAGCGTTCTTTCTCTCGTTGAATAATGCTCTACATCAGTTGGTATCAGAGCCTTTCCGGTCGCCGCCACCGTCAACATACCGCGCCGTGGCCGACGTGGAGGAATTCTCGATCGTGATGCTGATCTAGATCACATTTATAGACGCGATGAAGTCGCCGGTCTTCGTCAACAAGTGGAGGCCCTCACCCGTTCCGTTGAAGCGCTTATGCAACAGAAACCCGTAATACCGGTGGCCCCTTTAGACGATTCCAAACCTGAAGAAGTTAACCCGTTTGCACCCGCCGTCGATCCGCCGATTCCAGCCCGCCCGCGCGCTGAAGTTGTGAATGCCGATACACGATGGGAATCAGCGTTTAAAATGGAAATTCCAGAATTTCACGGCAATGTTAATGCCGAGGAATTTCTTGATTGGATTGCAGCGTTTGACGAAGTTCTAGACTTTAAGGCGGTCCCCGAGAACCGACGAGGATCTCTTGTCACTACGCGCTTCCGAGGTCGTGCAGCCGCTTGGTGAACGCAAAGAAAAGCACAACAGGCTCGTTCTGGAAAATAAAAGATCGCTACTTGGGCGAAGATGCAGAAGCATAGGCGATCTGCGTTTTTGCCGTAAAACTACACTCGCACGCTTTATCAAAGCCTCCAGAATCTCCGCGAAGGAACAAGGTATGTGTAACGCCCGCTCTTCCGGGCGAAAATAAACCTTTAAACTTACTTCTTGGCTGTCTAGGTTGTAACAAAACTACGAAAAATTTGAACTTTTAAAACTTTACGTAGTTTATAGTTGCAACACAGCACTTTAAAAGTTATGTGCTTATTCACTAGTAGCTTTATATAAACATACAAAATGAGCTACAAGCACATATATACTTAGTTCAAAAGTTGGGCCCAAAGGTCAAATGTCACACATGCACCCACATCTCGGTAGCAGACTCGGTCAATCCTTGAAAATCAGTCTTCTTGGACCTTTCGTTTACCTACACCACAAGAACTAGGTGAGCTATGGCTCAGTAAATAGAACTCGAGAAGTGTATCGCATTCTTTATAAACATGTATCCGCTATAACTTCATAAAACATTTTCATTTGCGCGCTATATCTCAGTGTACACAAAATATCTAGGCTCAAGGGATTTGCCCTTTCTTGCCGAATAGACTCAAGGGATTTGCCCTTTCTTGTCTCATTGGGAGCTCAAGGGATTACACTTTCTTGCCTGACATGAGCTCAAGGGATTTCCCTTTTCTTGCTTGATATAGGCTCAAGCGATTTACCCTTTCTTGCTTCATTTAAGCTCTAGGGATTACACTTTCTTGCTCGACGCGAGCTCAAGGGATTCTCCCATTCTTGCTCGATCAAAGCTCAAGCGATTTACCCTTTCTTGCTTCATTTACGCTCAAGGGATTACACTTTCTTGCTCGACGCGAGCTCAAGGGATTCTCCCATTCTTGCTCGATCAAAGCTCAAGCGATTTACCCTTTGTTGCTTTTCTTTTTCATTGACATTAGTGTACACGTCGATATTAAAACTTTGGGTACCTTCATTTTCTAAAACATGTACGAATAATAAAATATCATAAACTTTTCATATTATTGTTCTTGTGATAAGTTTTGAAATGAGATTCTACTTACCTTTGACTTCTTGGGTTTATCCGTATGAAATGTGCTAACGTCCTCGTCGAGTTCGATGTGCTATTTCATATAACCTTTACGTGTCATAGAAAAACGATGAGTCTAGCTAGTAATCGACTTTCCCATCGTCTAATATTTTTCTTAGAAACTTTACTATCACCTTATGACTTAAAATAATAATTTAACATCACTGTATTGACTATCCTTTAACAAAGGATAGATTTATCTACTAAGTTTGTTTTTTTAATGTGTATGCCTATTTAAAAACTAGAGCACGACTAACACTTTCTTTAGAAGTATAAAATCCAGTCCTATTTTATTCTCAACAATGAAATAGGCAAAACTAGAAATACATCTTCAAGAGTATCCGAAAATAATGGGACTATATAACCTAATCAAACTCTAATTTAATATTCCAAAAATATCATCACCAATAAATGTGGCATATTGGATCTACGTACTAAAATTATATGATTAAACCTATCATAAATATCTATACATGAACCATGCTCTGCCTTGTAATGAAACCTAGTAACCCATATGAATATAGCCTTAAGTAATATAAGGAAGTCAATTATTATTCACATAGATCATACAATTTCCTATCATCAAATACGCACTTCTATGAGAAGTATTGACAAAATAAGACAAAAGATATAAATCTTACTTCGGATAAAATCGATCATAGGTGTTTGAAGGAAAATATAGGAACTTGCTTCAGTTTTATGTAAATGAAGAGAAGTGATCGAGAGTGATGGTTGAAACTTGATCAGGTTAGATAATACTTGGTGTATTAAAATCTTCTTATTAAAAAATTAAGTATAAGTGTAAGCTGCTGCATGTCAACCTATCTAAAGACTACTAACATGAGTCACTATATTAATATGATTTCTTAGAAGCTAAGGAATTCTCTAACCAAAACACTATACGGCAAAATTATTTTATTATTATTATTATTATTAATTATATATATATATATATATATATTACCCATGTAACCCTACAACTTAAGTGAATGCTTTGGTAAATTAACCTTTTACCAATTATGTAACTTAATATCATTATTTTTACACTTATAGCACATCAAATCATCGCCGGGTTCGTCACACTTTTCAGACTGCAATAAACACAACTTGACACTTTGTCAGGAAATATAATACGATAAATACTTATATATACATCGTGAATATATTTTCATTTTATCCTACATTATCATCATTAACGGTCAATCTTTAAGCATGTGAGAACTTGGTACATCACAGTATGTCACTGATTATTTCACTGATTTTTTTCTACTTCTAGCATGAAATGACATTGCCGAAACAGTGGAGCAAACCGTGTCCCGATACATCGGCGGCCTACGAGTCCAAATCCAAGACGTGTTAAACATGTTCAACCCCATCACCGTCGGCGAAGCACATCAGCGTGCTCTCGCCATCAAGAAGCATCAATCGCGTCGTTCGTTTAACACGGCGACTGCACAAGTGAGCAAAAAATCCCCTACTGCAGCTCCACACATTCCGATTGGACCTCTACAGCCCCTCCATGGTGCGAATCCCACCCCACTTGTGGCCGTAGGTGGTGGTGTCCGGTGCTTCGGTTGTGGTGCACAAGGCCATCGGCAAAACAATTGCCCACAAAATCCTTGTCGCGGTCTCCTCGGTGACGAGACAATTGAAATCACCGGCGACCCATTCTTCGATGATGTTACTGACACGAATGATGTAATTGAGGAAGTCACTGGCGATATTGGTCATGCACTCGTCCTTTGTCGAAGTTTTCTCACACCGTCGCTTCGTTGGCGAGAAGGTATGTCGCTTCGTTGTTGATTCCGGGAGCTGCAAGAATGTCATCGCCAGACGTTCTCAAGAAATTAGGGATCGAAGCGGAAAAACATCCTAAGCCGTACAAATTGGCGTGGCTCCAAAACGGCACCGATGTGACCGTTTCTCAACGAGCTTTGGTGTCGTTCTCGATTGACGCTACGTACCGAGACCAAATTATGTGTGATGTTGTGGCAATGGATGCTTGTCACTTACTCCTCGGACGCCCATGGCAATTCGATCGTCACGCAATTCACGACGAACTAGCAAACACTTATAATTTTTTTTCGGTGGAAAGAAAATTGTGCTTCTCCCTTCGTATCCCGCTACAGCCCCTGCTCGTAGACCGACCATGTCATTACTCTCACGTGTTGAGTTTGAAGCCGAAATGTCCGAAACCGGAATTGTATACGCACTTCTCGGCAAAACAGCCCCCGACACATCCCCGGTGCCTTCGTTCGTCCAGCCGCTGCTCGAGGAATTTACGGACGTTTTTCCACATGATCTTCCTGCCGAGCTTCCACCTCTTCGTGACATTCAACACTGGATTTATTTCATGCCCGATGCGTCGCTACCAAACCGAGCCCATTACCGCATGAGTCCGGCCGAACACGAGGAACTTCGGCGTCAAGTTGAAGAGCTTCTTGTAAAGGGACACATCCGCGAGAGTCTAAGTCCATGCACGGTTCCTTATTTTCTCACTCCCAAGAAGGATGGTACTTGGCGTATGTGTATCGATAGCCGCGCCATCAATAAGATTACGGTGCGCTATCGTTTTCCTATACCAAGACTCGACGACTTACTCAATCAATTAAGTGGTGCACGTGTGTTTAGAAAATTAGATTTGAAGAGCGGGTATCACCAAATACGCATCCGGCCCGGCGATGAATGGGAAACCGCTTTCAAAACGCGCGAAGGACTCTACGAGTGGCTCGTCATGCTTTTCGGCCTTTCAAACGCGTCGAGCACATTTATGCATGTCATGAACCAAGCATTGCGCCCCTTCATCGGTAAATTAGTTGTAGTTTATTTTGATGACATTTTGATATATAGCGCTAACGCTGATATCCACTTACAACATCTTCGCGAGGTCCTTAATATTTTTTGCAACCACTCATTTTACGCCGCCGTTGGGAAGTGTGTTTTCCTCACCGTCCGCATCACATTTTTGGGCTACGTAATCTCCGCCGACGGAGTTATCGTCGATGACTCAAAGGTCCAAGCCGTAGCCTCGTGGCCACAACCCACCAACGTAACGGAAGTGGGTAGTTTTCACGGCCTTGCATCTTTTTACCGACGGTTCATTCCACATTTCAGCTCCGTGATGGCTCCGGTCACCAAATGCATAAAAAATGGTCGTTTTCATTGGTCACACGAAGTGACCGTATCGTTCGAGCGGATCAAAGAGCTACTTACGAGCGCCCCGATCCTTGTCTTACCCGACTTTGAGCAGCCCTTTTTACTCCATTGTGACGCATCAAAAGTGGGAATCGGTGCCGTCCTTAGCCAAGGCAATCGCCCGGTCGCCTACTTTAGTGAAAAACTCACCGGCCCAAAGTCGCGCTACAACACATATGACGTCGAGTTCTACGCCATCGTCCGCGCTGTTCATCATTGGCGCCATTATCTATTCCAAAAAGAGTTTGTTCTCTACACTGATCATGATGCATTAAAACACCTCGGAATTCAAGACAAGGTCTCCGCGCGTCACGCTTCTTGGATTGCCTTTTTACAACAATTCACATTTTCAATCAAGCATAAAGCAGGCGTCTTGAACCGTGTCGCCGATGCTCTAAGCCGTCGTCACTCCTTACTCACTGAAATGCGCATTGAAGTGCCCGGGGTTGATTCTTTGACCGAACTCTACGCGGTAGAACCTTTCTTTGCGAATGTTATCCAACAGCTTCACACGACCACGCATCCCGAGTTCTCGTGGTCCGATGGGTTCTTATTCTACGACACACGCCTTTGTATTCCAGAGGGCAGCCTCCGCCTAAACATCATTAGTAACTTGCATAACGAAGGCCATGTTGGTCGGGATCGCACTCATCAACTTGTCGCATCTTCTTACTTTTGGCCTTCCTTAAGACGCGACGTCACACGCTTTGTCGAACGTTGCCGCACGTGCCACCTCGCCAAAGAAAAAGAAACAAACGCGGGTCTCTATATGCCACTTCCGGTACCGACACAACCTTGGATCAACATTAGTATGGATTTTGTACTCGGTCTTCTCCGCACCCAACGCGGCCATGACTCTATCTTTGTCGTCGTCGAACGATTCTCGAAGATGGCTCATTTCGTTCCTTGTCGCAAGACTACCGATGCGGTACACGTTGCCACACTATTTTTTCGAGAAGTATATCGCCTCCATGGACTCCCGACATCGATCGTCTCCGATCGTGATACACGATGCTTAAGCCACTTTTGGAGATCTCTTTGGCGCCTTGTGGATACTCGACTGGATTTCAGTAGCGCGTACCATCCACAAACTGACGGTCAAACTGAAGTCGTGAATCGCTCGCTCGGAAATCTCCTTCGGTGCCTTGTGGGCAAATCAATCAAAGGGTGGGATTTGAAGCTCAGTCAAGCCGAGTTCGCCCACAATCACGCCACCAACTGTAGCACAGGTTTCAGCCCATTCCAAGTTGTCTACGGCATCATCCCTCGCTGCCCGCTCAACCTTGCCCCGGTCCCCGACAACACACGTCTTCATGGTGACGCCACTGCCTTCATTGAGCAACTCCAGACAACTCATCGCACCACATCTTCTCGGCTTGAACAAGCAACCATCCGTTACAAAACAGCCGCGGACAAGAAAAGAAGACCGGTCGACTTTGCTGTGGGTAACTATGTTTGGGCCGTCCTTACCAAAGAACGTGTTCCGGCCCATGAGTACAACAAGCTTAAAGAAAGACAATTGGACCTGTCAAAATTGTCGAGAATATTAATGCCAATGCTTACCGCCTCAAGCTTCCGTCTCACATTCGTACGGCCGATGTTTTTAACGTCAAGCATCTCATTCCGTACACCGGCGATAACACCGACGACGATGTGCTTGCAAATTCGAGGACGAATTTTTTCGACCCGGGGAAGAATGATGCAGCGACCAATCCCAAAGATCGTGAAGACCGTGTTATCAACTAACGGCTATTTAAAAGTTGTTATTTCCTAGTAGTATTTTATAATTACTAAGTATGAGTTCCTAGATAATTTATTATATCGTATTTCCCATGTTTTGCTTTACTAGGATAATTAATATGTTATATTTCCTAAGTCTGCTAAGTGTTATCTCCATGCACTATATGTGCTTTGCTTTCAAAATGTAATCGGGCAGTTTTTTGAATGAAAGAAAAATCAGCTTTGCTTGATAATTTTAGCGTTCTTTCTCTCGTTGAATAACGCTCTACATCACAATGAAAACATGTTTTAAAATTATATATATTCATATATCATGATGTTTGATACAACATCATATAAGTTACATATAAAAGTATATCATATCATCTTATATCATATCATAATACTTCATAAACATATTCTTAACATAATTTGGGCCCTGCTACGTACCTGCGCCCAACCCAATGGGAGATTGGGGGAGAGACCCAAACCAAATCAAGCCGTGGTATCTTAACATAATCATAACATAAGGAGACTCGTCTCCGGTACGACGCCTTAAAAACTTTTCTTGTAAAAATAATATATTTACTTATATATCATTTTTATCGTAAAAATACGTGTCTTTCGTATCATATAAGCACTATCTACATGCTTCATCAATTATACTGAAAATATTCATGCAAACAATATTATTGTTGTGATTTAGGTGAGTACTTGTACGTACCTTAGTCTTGTAAGCAATCGCTCGTTCAACGCAAATTGTTGCCTACGGAGTCTGAAGCTCCTTATATTTATTTTTCATATATCAGTTTTCAAGACTTCGTAGCTAACCCTTAACACTAAACTTAACCCTATCCTTGTCTTAAGCATCGCTCCTACTAGATGTCAATATTGTACTTAACAGTCTAACTAAAAAAATATCTATTCCGTAGACTTATACTTAGATAGATCACTCTTGTTTACCTAAAAAGTGCACTAGCCAAAAACAATGCCTAAGAGTATAACTTTAGTATTTATTTATTCATTTATTTAATTTTCTTGTTAAAATATAGCTATTATTTTGCATGCAGAAATCCTTTATATGTTATATACATATCTACCATATTAGCTATATATATATATTTATATACATAACGTACATAATTTACATACACAAATTTTTATATTGTATATATATATAAATATATCACTTGTTATATAACCTTTTATTTATTTATATATATATACACTTTTTTTTTCCTTCCAGTATTGATACTTTTACATATATATACTTATATCTATGACATGTTACATATCTATATATATATATATATACAAATTAAGTGAAACCATATTATAACGTTACATGTTTGAAAGTATATATATATATATATAAATTAAGTGAATCCATATTGTAACATTACATGTTTGAAAGTATATATATATATATATATATATATATATATGTATATATATTAGTTATCAGGTATGAATACGTACTAAAAATTGTATATATGTATATATGAAAAAGGTAGTTATTTAATACTAGCATGAAACATTAAGTATTATTTTAAAAACTCATGAGCTATATGAGCTATATATACACCTCAAATCTAAGTCTTACGTACCCACATATTCTCATAACAATATAAGCTCGTAAACACCTATATATTTCTAAACACTATCTCCTTGGTATATAATAACACGTACTATATTAGTTTTTTCCGTTAGAACCTTAATCACACGTATGAAAACTTAAAACGAGATAAGCACCACTCAGTTGTTGGGCTTTAAAAAAAACGACTCGACGTCGGCGACACCTCGGCTCTCGTCGGCGCGTTTTGAAAGTCGCTAGCAAGCTTCGGTTGTCATCAGCTGTACTATCGGGTATCGTCGGCTAGCTTCGAAACTCGTTGAGATGGTATGGTTCCGTCGCCATACTCCGACAACTCGTCGATGCACTCCGAAACTCGTCAATGTAGATCACGGTTTTGTCGCTGCACTTTGGGACTCGTACTTGGATTTCGGAACTTGCAGGTATGTTCGGAACTTGCCTCAACGTTACGAGATATTCTTGCCGACAACTTTAGAACTCGCCGCCGCGCTTCGGAAACTTTATGCGACAACTGTACGAATACGGATCTCAGACGTACATGAAGAAGTTGGTCTTTGGAGTGATGGATAAAGATTATTTTGAGAACTCAAGTATATGAGTAAGAGAGTTTGGAAGAAAGATAGACAAGTAATCAGGTAAGAAGGTAGAGAAATGAATGGGGAAGGGGGCATATACAAGGTGGAGAAATTGAAAGGAGAAGGGGGCATAAGTCACATCAGAACGAGGCACGTTTTAACCTAACCATGTGTAACATGCCCTATATGCGTCATGATGCCCAGTAGCTACTTTAAGCTACGGTTATTCTTTATTTTATTTATATATAATATATATATATATATATATATATATTATAATTACTGCTTGAAACCAACTTATGAAAAGCTCAAGAGAAAAAGGACCTCTTATGATAGAGAGAGAGTCTAAAGACATATTTTTTTATTTTTTTTTGGGAAGAAAGGACTTCATTAATAATAGGGCCTTAAATCCCTTTGAACATACATATCGAGCCACTCCGGGCAAGTACATGACCAAAGCTCCGACGTCCCCTCGAGGACACAAAATTTAGCTAACACATTAGCTACTTCGTTACAAAGTCTAGGGATCCACCGAAGCTTCCCGGTTGGCGCGACTTTCGTTAGCAAGTCTTCGATGCTCCGAATAATGGGTCCTTGCAAGCTATTGAAAGCTTTCCCAGTGATTAGATGAATAGCCCGGATACAATCGGATTCGACCATTGATACTTGCCAACCTCGATCAAAGGCGAATTGGAGGCCGTGGAGGATCGCCGCACATTCCGCTGTTAACACAGAGTCCACCACACCTAACCGCACGGCCATAACCCCAAGAACCTCACCGTGAGGGTTTCTCACCACTCCGCCCACCGCCGCATGGCTGAGCCCTCCCGTCCATGCCGCATCAACATTGAGCGTTAGCCCCCCATTTTCCGCCCCCTTCCAAGAGGATTGCCTTGCCACTTTGTCACCGAAACCCAATAAGCCCGTGGTTTTCGTCGCTTTCTTGAAGCTTGCGAGCCATCCCCCCGTCTCTTCAATCCAAATCTCCGGTCTCTTTGAATAGTTCTCGAAGAGTTTGAGGTTCCGGTCCGACCACGACGCCCACACTAACCCGCAAAAAAGCTCCAAGTTTTCCACGGAAAGAGTTTCCATTGCTCGGAGGCATAACTCTTTAATCGGCATCCATCCCGTTTTCTCGGACCACCGGGACAAGATCGAGCTTTTCCAAATTGCTTGTGCTCTATCAAAACCCCAAATTGCATGGAGGCTATCTTCCGGGAGTGCTCCGCAAAACTTACAAAACGGTAAGCAATCGATCCCTCTCCCGCGGAGAGCGCCAAAAGTCGGTAAAGCGTCAAACCACACCCGCCACACTAAGTGTTTGACTTTGGGAGGGATTTGAAGTCCCCACAAAGTATTCCACCATTGTGGTTCGTGGGAATCCGAGCACGATGGTCCATCTCGGCAAGTCAATCTCGCGAGTCGGTATCCCGACCGAACCGTGTAATCTCCGTTCTCCTCAAAATGCCACACAAGCCGGTCCGAGGTGTCTTCACGGCTCAAGGGAATTCTCACAACCGCTTCGGCATCAAAGGGGTTCATCATGTTCCGAACCAAGTCTTGGTCCCATTTTCCATCCATGATAAAGTCGGCCACTCTCCAAGGGTACTCATCATCGGGTTCACCGGTTATCACTCCAAAATTTCCGGATCTCGGGATCCAAGGTTGAGAAAAAGCCCTAATGTTCCCGTTCCCGACTTGCCATCTAATTCCACGTCGAACCAAATCTCGTCCCCAACAAAGACTCTTGCAAATGAAAGAGAAATGGGGCTTACATTCGAAGTCGAGAACCGATGCAAACGGGAAGTACTTGGCTTTGAGCACACGAGCCATCAAGCAATTGGGGTTTTGGAGGATTCGCCACGTTAACCTCCCGACGAGGGCACGGTTAAAATCACCGAGGTCTTTGAAACTGAGGCCCCCGTCGACCTTCGGTTTTGCGATGAGCTCCCATCGTTTCCAATGAATTTTCCGCTTGTCTTCCGACCCGCCCCACCAAAATCTAGCGATGAGACTATAAAGCTCGTTGATAATGGTGGACGGGATCCGACAAAGGCTCATATAATATGTCGGGATAGCTTGGATGACCGCTTTCACAAGGATTTCGCGACCCCCTGCCGAAAATAACTTTGCTTTCCACGCCCGAAGGTGCTTGTTAACACGGCTCGTGAGGTTCCTAAAGATTGCCACTTTTTGACGACCAATTTGCGTTGGAAGCCCAAGATAGGACTCAAGATTCTCGACCACGGCCATATTAAGAGTACTAGGAAGAAATGTCACCCGGTCCTCCGGAATATTGCTCGAGACGCACATCATGGACTTTTCCATATTGACCCTTTGTCCCGACCCTTTCTCGTAGGTCCGGAGGATGGAGCTAATTGCATTACAACAATATTCCTTGGCATCACAAAAGATGATACTGTCGTCCGCGAAGAGGAGGTGCGTTACCGGGGGGGCCTCTGGCCGACACATAAACCCTCGGAGAAGGCCAAGGCGTTCTTGCCCACGTATAAGGGCGGAGAGGCCTTCCGCGCAAACAAGAAAGAGGTATGGCGATAGGGGACATCCTTGCCGAAGCCCCCTTGCCGGGGCGAAGGTTCTACCGGTTCTCCCGTTGATAACCACGGAGAAGACCGGTGTAGAGATGCAATCGCGGACCACATCGGTCACTCTTGAGCGGAACCCCATTCTCTTCAACATTGCGTCAATGAAGCCCAATTCAACTCTATCATAAGCCTTGCTCATGTCGAGTTTGAGGGCTAGACTTCCTTTCTTCCTCTTGGTCTTCCGTTTAAGTGAGTGGAGAAGCTCAAAAGCAATGACGACGTTGTCAGTGATTAGTCTACCGGGAACAAAGGCACTTTGAACGTCGGAGATAACGGAAGAAAGCGCCTCTTTGATCCGGTTAGCCACCACCTTGGTCACGATCTTGAGAGTCACGTTACAAAGACTAATAGGGCGGTAGTCTTTGACTTTCAACGGGTTTTTGATCTTTGGAATGAGAACGATGTTTGTAGCGTTCCATGCCCGAGCACTAGAGCGTCCGTTCAAAATAGCCAAGCATTCTTTGCGCACCTCATCACCTAGCACATTTCAAAACCGTTGAAAGAAAATAGCATGGAAACCATCGGGGCCCGGGGCTTTGCGGGGTCCCATCGAGAACAAAGCCTTATCCACATCTTCGGCCGTGAACTCCTCATCCGAGAGGTGTTGTTGCCACTCCGGAAGTGAGCGGGTATCCTCGCGGGTGATCGCTTCGAAGTCGTTTTCGGATGCACCATTCGAAGTGAAAATCTCGTTAAAGTACCTCTCAAAGACCTCGCGAACCTCCCGTTCCGTTGTAATCCAAAATCCTTCCTCGTTTTGGATTCCACGAATCAAGTTTTGCGACTTCCTCCTCCCGGCCCTCAAGTGGAAGTAGGCCGAGTTCTTGTCGCCTCCATTAAGCCAATCCGCCCTCGCTCTTTGCTTCCAATAGTATTCCTCAACTAAGAGTAGGGACTCAAGCTCGGAACCGACCTTTTTTGCTTCTTCCCGAGTTTCCATGGACACCTCATCTCGGTTGATTCTCTCTAGCGTAGCCGACAAAACCTTAATCCTCCTTTCTCTATGTCCAAGCGACTTGCAAGCCCAATCTCGCAAGGCACCCTTGCAAGCGGTGAGACCGCCTATCACGGATCCTCCTCCCCGTCTCTCCAAACCGGCCTTCCACGAATCTCGGACTATAGGGGCACAATTTTCGTTTGCGAGCCATCCCGGTTCAAAAGCCAACCTCTTCCTTGACACCCCGTTCACCGGAACGATCGGCGGTTTATCCGTCGTATCAATAGAAAGAACCCGGTGGTCGGACCTCCAAAAATCAAGAGTCTCCACCCTACTCCTCGGAAACCGCCTCATCCAAGCCGAATTGGCACATGCCCGATCAAGCCTACATTGGACATTATGGATTCCACTTTGCATGTTATTCCACGTGAATGTTTCTCCGTGGAAACCGAGGTCAATAAGCCCGCAAGCATCAAGCGTTTCTCCAAACTTAGCCATTTCGAAAGGCCGGCGTCGAGACCGGCTAAAGTGCTCGGAATCATATAAGACCTCGTTAAAATCTCCGGCACACAACCAAGGGCTTTCATCGCCATTATGAATCCTCCTAAGCAATTCCCATGAAAGATGCCGCAGCGTCTCGTTCGGCTCACCGTAGAATCCGGTGAACCTAGAGTCTCTTCCAAGCTCGTCTTTTACCTTGGCATCAATGTGTCCTCTTCCGAAACTCTTAATGGTGATCTCGATGTTACCATTCCACAGAAGATATAGTCCACCACTTTGCCCAATAGCATTGACCCCGAGGCCATTTGCGAAGCCCAATTTCCATTTCAAACCCTCTGCCCGTCCTCCTCTTAATTTTGTTTCCGCAAGAAAGAGGAGGTCCGGCTTCCGCTCACAGATTAGCCTCTGTAAGCGGATCATCGCCCGGGAATTTCCTAATCCGCGGACGTTCCAACACAAGATTTTCATGATGTCCGGTCAGCTCGTGTCCCACGAGCCGCCGATATCATAACTTGAGTCTCACCCTCCCGATCAGCAATCTGAGAAGAAAAATCTATCAAACCAAGGTCAGTTGACCTCCCCATAGCCTCTACAAAAGTATTAGCCTCCTCGATTTTTTGACGTTTCCCTCGTCCGCTCTGCCCTGACTCTCCCCCGACGAGAGATGAACTTTGCTGAGAAGAATGGGAAGTTTTGATGACTTGTGTGCAAACAGAGGAAACAGAGTCCAAACACTCTGTTTTGGTCATATTTGCTCTCGGGTTGGTAATAACATTCTGTCTGCACAACTCATTGGACTCACGTGCCAAAGAAAAGTCACGTGTTAAAGGGGGCAGCAACTTATGTTGGGCTTCCATGGCTTTTAAAAGCCCCACTGCAGGCCCATGAATCGTGGCAAAAGAATTAGAGGGAAAGTGCACACCTTGTGGGCCCAGTGGGAGAGAGAGATGGAGTTTGAGCGCATCACCTTCGCCCGCCACGTCATAGTCACCCACTTTCCTATTTTTGGCACACGTCTCGCTCGAGCCAAAGCCATCAGAGACAAAGGTTTCTCCTCCCAAGATCAGTTGACTAGGGAGAGGGGGGTTGCTCATCCCTTTTACCAGACCTCTGCAGCCCGTACGACGCTCAGCCCCCCTTTCCCCATTCCTCGATCTGCGAGCTTGTCCGTTCGTCCTTCCTCCCGATTTGTCTCCCAGAAAGGTATGGGAAACCCTTTCTTTTCCTCTGGATTGCATCGTCTGGTTATTCCTAGCATCCCCTAAGCTCTCCAGATGCTCGTTCTTTTTTCCATGATGCGCAGACCTAGTGCATGCCTGATCCAACGGCTCATCAAGATGGGCGTAGATCTCACGCGCTCCGATTGGGTTTGGGATCGTCGACGCGTGGCCAGCAGAGAGGCTCGCTGCGTTCTGCACATTCCCCGATGCAGGGAGGTCCAGGCTTGCCTGCACTGGGGCTTGTTCGACCTGCAAAGAGTGGCCGGAGCCTCCTTCCACCGGCACAGAGCACCGAGAGTCTCCTCTTTGGAGGTCGCCTGAGGACGGGCATTCTCCTTGGGATCTATCTCTGCAGATGTTCTCCCCCCATTAGAGAAACATGTATCCGATTTGGATCCCGCACCGATCCACTCGCCGAACATCGGCACCGCCGGGAAGCCTTCCTTGCATATGCGTTCTTCCGTCTCATCGCTGCACTCTGTCTCTCCGTGGCCAATCACACCGCATCGATAACAGAAGGTCCCAATGTTTTCGTATTTGGCTTGAATCCAGATCGGTGGTAAATTTTTCCTATCGAGGAAAAACCCTGCTTTCAAGGGCTTGAGCACGTTTACATCCACACGGATTCTAACGAAAGCAGAGAACCTTGCATCCTTCCCCGTTTTGCAGTTCAGAGCCTCTCCAAAGAGGTGAGCTATTCGGGTTAGGGGTTTCTCTGAGACCATTGCCGGAGGGAGACCCGAGAGACGAATCCAAAAGGGGCACCTCGTGAAACTGACCTCCCCCAGCTGGAGGTGTTCTGGCCATGTTTCCAGGAGAAACTGCACTCCTTTGATTGTCCATGGACGCCGCGACAGAACATCCTCTCTGTCTTTCCGGTGTTTGAAAGTAATTTTGAAGATTCCAGGTGTAATTTCCAACACAGTCCAATCTTTGATTTTCTCCCATATTCTAGTCAGGGCTGCCGAGATAGTGTTACGGCTTAGCTTCCTAGAAGATAGGAGTTTCCCAAGCAAGACGGAGTTGCCCCCGCCCACTCCACACTCTGGTTGTTCACCGACATCCCAACCGAAGTCTTCATCGCACTGAGAGAGGGTTGAAACCCTCTCTTTGCTCCCTGAACAAGCTGCCATGGCACCTTAACCTACCACCGTCTAAAGACATACTTGATAACGTCAGGAATATAATTTTGGGGATGGTCATATACGTGATGGGGTACGGGTAATGGTAACGCTCCAAATAAATGGTTACTCTACCGAAAATTATACATGTGTTTTAACATAGCCATGTAGTATATCGTACAACACGAGATTGACTGGTCAAGATGGCCACAAAAATTAGTAACACATCTTTTCTTATTATGTATTAAATAAACATGCTTAAAATTGGGTATTACAGACAGGGCAAGGGGCCACGGCAAACCCCTTCATACAAGGGAGAAATTAGCAGAGAAATCGTAGGCCCCTCCTTGTGAAATTTCGGGGAGTTGGTTTTCCTATAAATATGAGTCTTCCCCTCCTCATTTCCACACTCAGTCACAGCTTTCTCAGAGCTTCTCTATCTAGAACTCATATACTCCTATAGGACGAACGACTTGAATAAAGAGCTGAGGTCGATCTAGAGTAGAGTCTCAGCCTCGAATCTATGAGTTGTTTGTCGAGCCGTCAAGGAGCGTCCCTTGTCAGGTCAAGACCATTGGCACAACGAGTTCGCTAAAACCGACAAGGTCAACGCTGATCATCACACGTTGGTAATACCCGGACACTTGGCCAAGGGTCACCCCCGCGCCGCCAACATCTGCACTTCTGACGAGCCAAACCACATCGCCAGTCACCCGCCGTTTATCACTAACCCTGAACTACGTGGGACCTTATTCTATTAAACTGAGATACGTAGGCAGACTTGCCCAACCATAAGCGATGGGGCACGAGCCCAATCTATTCTTTTTTGCAGGTATTCCCTCGCCGAACGAGCTCGCCGAGGAAGGGAAATCACGAAGATCATCAAGATCAGCTCAGAGCGTCATCAAGACCGGAGTTCGCTTAGATGATGGAATCACCAAGACAAGTACTTCTCCCAGGCGAGGAGCTTCGTCGAGACACGGACTTTGCCCATATGAGGAAAGTTCGCCGAGGATCGCTAAGGACAGTCAGAGACTCATCCAAGATGACAGATTCGCCTCCAGCTTTGACGATCATTAGTCAACCCGCGTTGACTCAACATTCAATTATCCATGTGTTCAGCGGAGCTAACACGCAACCCGAACCTCTAAGTTAAAGCCATTTTTACGCATTAACAGTTTGATGCTAGAAGGAGGGGTAGCCGATAACAAGCCTCGGGACCCTTCCTACATTCATCAGAAGAACTCGGAGCACAACAATCGCCATTCGACATGACGAGCCACGCCAGTGCTTCGCAACGCGCGACCTCGCTACCGATGACCAACATCGTGCTCAACACGAGGGCCCAAACCCTCGGTAGGCGGACTCAGCCCCCTAGCCATGTTTCACCTACTCAGATATGGAATGAAGACAGTGTCAATGACGTTTCAGAGAGGTCAGTCCTCGCTCACGACGAGGAAAGCACAAGAGATAACAACGGCGCCAAAGGTCGCCAGGATCGACCCGACCCTCGTCAGGATCGCTAAGGGGTTTCCGGGAGGTTCGTCAAGACGAAGAGAGAGAATATGTCGAAGATCGCTGGGATCACCCCGACCCTCGACAGGATCGCTCGGGGGGTCGCCGGGAGGTTCGTCAAGACAAAGGCTTAGAAGACGCGAAAGATCGCCGAGACCACCCTGACCCTCGTCAGGCTCGCCTGGAGGGTCGTCACGAGATTCGCCAGGCTGAAAATCCCAAAGACGTTCAAGACTACCAAAAATACCCGGACCCTCGCCAGGCTTGCCCGGGGGGTCATCACGAAGTTCGCCAGGCCGAAGATCATGAAGACGTTGAAGACCACTAGATTTACCTAGACCATCGCCAGGCTCAGCCGAGGGGTCGTCAAGGGTTTGCTAGACTGGAGACTTTGACAACATAGAGCACTACAGAACACCCCAGGCTCTTGTAAGGCTAGCTTAGAGGGTCGCCAAGGGAGCTTCCGTGACGAAGACCGCAACCTTGCCGAGGCGTACCACGACTGCCCGGCAGGTCACCAACCCTCACCAAGACGCAAAGAAGAAAGACGAGCCAAAGTTATCTACCTTGAAGACTACAAAGAAAATCGGTAACGCGGCCGCCAGGCCCTCCCTGGCCGCCGCCAAGGTCACCAGGAGCCTCGCCAACCGCAGCACGACGACGTGTTTGATCTCTATCCAACGGTATGTTGTGAATTTTCTCGCCAACCTCTCCATTTTTTAGGAACACCTTCCCGGTTGCGACGTGGTCAACGATTCCCTCCGAAAAAAGGAGAGAATCAACACCTACTTCATTAAATGAAATGGGCGTATTTAGAATAGACGACGCCGGATCAACCGCGGAAATTCCGCCAATACCTAGAATAGGTCCTTTTGAAACCAAAGGCGAGCTCTTTACCTTTTTAGCTTGAATTTGAACGTTCGCAAGCTCCGGTGAGGGAGCAATCGATTGACTAGCGCAACTTTGCACATTAAAAGATTTGATATTCTCTCTATTCGGTCCTTTCGAAAGGAACCCTTTACGCTTAGCCTTTTTCACGGGAATTTGACCTTCATCAAGTTGCACATTAACCGGCGCTGTGGGAGTAAACGGTGGCCTTCCCGGACTTTGCACATCACAAGGCTCGTTACTCCCTAGACTCGGTCCTTTTGAAATAAAATATTTTCCCTTAGCCTTTGTTGCGGGAGTATGATCGTCATCAAAATTCAATTCAATCAGTGCTAAAGGAGCAAGAGGTTGACTTACCTGACTATGCGCATCAAGTGGTTCATTACTACCTTGAATATTTCTTGAATATGATCCTTGGATCATTTGTTCCACCTTAGCCTTCCATTCCTCGAAAGCCACATCTCTCGCTTCCGACTTGACTTTCATATCTTTAATTTCGGCTAGGAGACTTTGAACGAGGGGATTCGTTGAGTATTTGGCTTGTTTGTAACATGCTCTCTTTGAGACGTATTTGGATTGTCCCCGAACTCGTCCGGGATGTTCTTTCTTCCCCAAAGCTCTTGTCAAAATATCTTCTTCCTCATCGTCGTCCACTACTTGAGTGGTACATTCAACCTAATAACAAAATGAATTATTACAAATATTTAAGTCAATAATATACAGATAACATCAAGATAATTTATATATATAACTATATAACATAAACTCATTGCACTTACTATTTTATTCACAATAGGCTCTAGATTTGGATCCTTTAATGAACCATCTTCATTATTCCTCATTTCAATCCAAAGTTCCGGCTTTGTCGCCCATACGCCGTTTTTTTCAAACTATGAAACAAAGGAAAATGTTATTCAATTATAGACAATAGATTAAATTTAAAATATAAAATTAAAACCCTTACTAGCATTTGATCGAGCTTCTGATATTTATTTCGACCCGATCTAGAGGGGTACTCAACGAGAGCCCTATTAGCTTTGTTTTGATTCGAGACTTCTTTGAACTCATCGCTTAATCTAATATTAACAAACTCCTCCCAATGTTCGTCCGTGATGCTCGTGTAATACTTCTTAACAATATCCAGTCGCTCTTGAATAGGGTAGAGAGATCATACCGGAAGTATCTTGCCGATTCCCCGGCACAAGATAAACACATCTTCTTGTACTCGTTCGGAAATAACAAATGCTTGTTGGATTTCATTCCTTATCCTATGTTTCACATTTTTTAAACTCTTTAATCTCCAATCGGATATAGTAATTGGAATAAATTCCCGAGCAAGAACACCAATCCAACTAGCTAAAAGATCACCATCTCTTCCATCCGGTTGTTTTTTCTCGTCAAATATCACAAGTATTTTTTCCCCCTTATGCTTTAAGATAGTGATACTTTTCATGAGGTTCACTTTTCTTTTTCCTTCTCCTCTAAGTTTTCTTCTACATTTTGCTACTTCATCATTTTTGATAAGAACTAGAAACAAATAAAGTAATAAATTATCAATTTTATATACTAGATAGATTCAATGAAATACAATACCTTAAACAAAATAACAATACTACTAACCGGGCGTAGTTTCTTCTTCATCGGATGATGACGTTTCTTCTCGATCGGTTGATGGCCTAGTTACTTCTCGCTCCGACATATTCAAGTAGTAGCTAACATTCCTAAATATATATTTGACTCGTTTCTAAAAATTCATAAACATCAAATAACTCAAGCCAACAAATACATTTCAATGCAAACATTCAAGACAACAAAAGCATAAAAACAACATTTCATGGCAAACATGAAAGACAACAAAAGCATAAAAACATTTCATGGCAAACACTAACAAAATGCAATACATATGTATTTTTGAATTCAGATAGGATTCTAACGAGTTAGGGAACGGGGTAGGACTTAGCTTGTTGAAGAAACAAGATGAAGCACACCTCAACGGAGTTAGGGCACGGCAAGGATACGTCGGCGGCGGAGCACGGCGGTGAACGGTGGAGCACGGCGGATTACGGCGGGGCATGGCGGAGCACGGCGACGGCGATGTTATGGGAGAAAATAGAAGAGAGAGAGGAAGAAGAGAGAAGAGAGAAGAGAGGAGAGTTATAGAAAAAGAGGGAAGGAATAGGGCTGAAATGTGGTAAAAATGGAGGGAAACATGTTAAAATCGAATAAAAAATTCAAAAACGGCTTTGGACAACGGAAAAACGCAATCGTTGTCTAAAAATCCCGATACATGCCGCGGCTTGAACTTAAGCTGCCGCGACGTAGTCCTACGTGAAAAAATACACGCCAGGGCGTTGTTTATATAAGCCGGGGCACGTTGAGGTTTGAAATAACACCGACTCTGTATAATTTTGGGATTTAAATACGCCACGGCATGAAATAAATGAGCCGGGGCTCGTACAGGTACACCGCGGCAGTTACATACTATACCGCGGCATACACCTCGTCCTTCCGGTCATGCCATGGCCTATTTTCGTACGCCGCGGCAAGATTTGGCCTCGAGAAAGCACGCTCTCTGTATAATTTGTACACAATTTATGCTGCGGCACCATATATGCTCGCCGAGGCTTTATGTACTCATGCCAAGGTGTATATATACTAAAGTCACGGCGTTATGTTGAATTTACCTATGTACCCTATGCTAAATACGAAACTCGCCACGGCTTGTCTTGAAACGCCGCAGCATTTTGTATCTCGTATGAAACGCGCCGTGGCACGTTCTTAACCAGGCCGCGGCACGTTAAGATTTAACTTAACACAGACTCTTTGATATTTTGGTATGTAAATACGCCGCAGCACAAAAATCAAAGAGCCGAGGATCGTCTTTTAACGCCGCGGCATGTGTGACATTACCGCGGCATATCCGGATTTAACGCGCGCGTAAAAATTTGGTTTGGTGTATGTGCTTATTTGTCTAAGAATGCCGCGGCGTTGTTGTACTACGCCTCGGCCTTTCTGGCATGCCAAGGCCTATTCTTTGTACGCCGTGGCATTTCTTTGCCTTTAGAAAACGCATGCTCTCTGTATAATTTCTATGCGATATATGCCGCGGCATGAACGAAATACGCTGAGGCTTTAAGTACATATGCCAAGGCGTCGGTATGTATAAGCCGCGGTGTCCCTTTGAATTCACGTATATACCCTCTGCCTTATGCAACTCGCCGTGGCCTATTTGAGAAACGCCGCGGCATTATATTCTCGTATGAAACGGGCCGCGGCACTTCCTTAAAAGGCCGCGGTATTAAGTACAAAATGAACCAAATTTACATTTATTTAACAAACTTATTTATAAAAACAATTGTTCAATCAATTTCCAAACAGTAAAATTTTAAGAGACAACTAATTGAAAAATAATTGTTCAATCAATTTCCAATTAAATAAACATGATAACTAATTGTTCATACATGAAAAACAAGATCGAAATATAACATTATTACAATAAAATTATTATTCAATCAATTTCCAATGCCGGGATATCTCGACGTAGCAAAAACGAAACATCATCATCATCAACGTCTTCAAACGATTGTAGCCCGTTGGAAAATGGTGCAATGGTAGTGATGTCTTCAACTTCTTCATTCGATTCTTCTACATTTCTCGCATTCACATGCACGACGAGAGATAATTCTTGATCGACCGGGTCCGAGACATAAAACACTTGAGATGCTTGGGATGCCAACATGAATGAATCATTGGCATAACTCATCCGTTCGAAGTCAACAACAGTAACTCCATCATTGGCAACTTTGACGTGGTTGTTGTCCGCCCATTTCCACTTAAACAATCCAACTCGCAAACCACAATAATCGAGCTCCCAAATATCTTCTACATAGCCAAAATAGCTCATAAAAGCTTGTTTTGGATTTTTATCCTTGGCCGACGCAACATGGACTCCTTCCGCAAAGAATGTAACACCACTATTTTGTACGGGGTGTTTTTCGTCCCTTTCCCTTGTGTAAAACGTGTACCCGTTAACGTACCATGACGTGTACCTGGTAACTACTTGTGAAGGCCCGCTAGAGATCTTCAATAATGTATCATCTAAATTCTTTCTTCTTGCATAACAATATTCATCGATCCACTTTGCAAACGTACGGTTATGCTCTTCTTTTAGCCATTTTTCATTTTTTGACTTTTTCGGATAAGTAGACCTTAACTCATTCATATGCACATCGATAAAGGGTTCCACGACGTCTAAATTGTGCAACACATGGAGAACGGCTTGCTCCCATTCTTTTCGGTTGACAGTTGAAGGATTTGCTGTGCAAAATAAAATAAATATTATATTCAACACGTAATCTAAATATTAACATCGTATTTATTTATAAAAAAATTATAATAATTACCTGCAGATAAGCTTTTGGATTCCGCTTTGGCTAATTTTGGAACACCAATTGGCCGAGTTCTCGGGAAATACTCTACACAAAATTCAACCGACTCTTCTGCCATATATCCTTCGACAATGCTCCCTTCTGATCGATTGTAATTCTTCACGTACCCTTTCAAGACTTTCATATACCGTTCAATTGGATACATCCACCGTAGAAATATAGGTCCACATAACTTCACTTCCCGTACTAGGTGAACGGTTAAGTGAATCATGATGTCAAAAAATGAGGGTGGAAAGAACATCTCGAACATACATAGGGTTTATACTAAGTCTGCTTGCAACTCGTCAAGACCTTCAACCTTAATAGTTTTGGAGCAAATTTTGTTGAAAAATTCACATAACTTTGAAATTGCGAACCGAAATTCCTTTGGCAAAAACCCTCGCAATGCAAGAGGCAATATTTGTTGAAGCAACATATGAAAATCGTGAGTCTTCATTCCGATAAGTCTCAAATCTTTCATAGATACAAACCTCTTGTAGTTCGAAGAATGACCTTCGGGAACTTTTATCGCCGCAAGCCATCCACAAAGCTTCCTTCGCTCCGCTCTCGATAAAGTGTGGACAGCCGGTGGTAGTAATGTCTTCTTTCCAGCCATTTTAGGATGCAAATCCGGTCTTATACCCAATTCAACGAGATCTTGTCGAGCATTTTTCCCGTCTTTTGTTTTATTTGGATCGTCAAGAAATATACCAACAATCGCTTCACATACATTTTTTTCAATGTGCATAACGTCCAAACAATGTCGAACGTAATGCGTCTTCCAATACGGGAGCTCGTAGAAGATTGATACTTTTTTGAACGGTCTATCTTCAAATTTCTTTTGCTTCCTCTTACCACTCGACGTTCTTTTTCCAAGCACTTCATAAGTCTCTTCACAAATCAGTTTATAGACATCTTCACCGTTCAAAATTTTTGGAGGAGGCCGATGCTCTTGATGTCCATTAAACTTTTTTTCTTTCTTTCTGTACGGGTGATCTCTCGGTAAAAATCTCCTATGGTAGAGAAAAACTGTTTTCTTCCCATGTTTCAACCGGATTGAAGATGTATTTTTGATGCAGACTGGACAGCCAATAGAACATTTCACTGAGTAACCAGACAAGTTTCCGTAAGCCGGGAAGTCATTGATTGTCCACATTATTAATGCTTTCAAATTGAACACTTCGCGTCGGTAAGCATCGTTGATCTCAATTATTTCGTTCCACATCATCTTTAGATCATCGAACAAAGGTGCCAAGTAGACGTCGATGTCATTTTCTGGTTGGCTCGGTCTCGAAATTAAAAGAGTCAACATCAAGAACTTCCGCTTCATACACAACTTCAGAGGAAGATTGTAGTTGCTAAGTATTACCGGCCAAACACTATAGCGACTACTCATGTTACCAAAAGGATTCATCCCGTCTGTTGTCAAACCGAGACGCAAATTCCTGGGTTCTGAGTTGAATTCCAGATACCGAGTATCAAAACTTTTCCACTGTGAAGCATCACAAGGGTGTCTTAAAATGCCATCATTTCTCAGATTTTGAGTGCCAAACCATGTTCTCCGCATGATTAATATTGTTAAACATGCGTTTGAGGCGGGTGAATGGGGGAATGTATCATAATACTTTCTGCGAACCCCCTTTGATACCATCATGTGACTCCTTTCCTGTCTTTCACCTTGACCCATTGCACAGTGGACATTCACTTAATTCTGTATGCTCGTTCCTATACAGTACGCAATCTTTTGGACATGCATGAAACTTTTCAAACTTTAAACCTAACAATCCCACTGTCTTTTTTGCCGCATATATTCCTGTCGGAACTTTATTACCGGCCATCAACGTTTCACGAAGGAGTTCCAACAATTGCGTAAAGCTAGAATTTGTCCAAAAACCCTATTTTCGTTGTGTTACTCCCATCATACAAAGGCGCTTCGAAATCCCCCACCATCGACTCTAATAATTGCAGTCTTCCCACAAAATTATAGTCGATCACAATTTTCTTCATCGTGGCAGACAAATTTCCAGATAAAGTATGAGCGGAATAGCTCGACTCAAAATTTTGATAAGAACACTAAATGCAAATGGTGCGGACTATTGTTTGTTCTTCCCTACCTAGTACAAGAAATCTATTCGCTTCGTGCTCATGCCGTGCGTTGTCGTAGAAAACATTGTATTTAAATATTTATTATTTTACGATTTTTAATTGTATTGTTATTATTATGTGACAAATGTAGCTTTAAATTGTGATGGAGTTGTAATGTGGCACTTATCATAATGTACTTGTAATGTGTTGTAATGTGGTACTTGAAATGTGTTGCAATGTGGTACTTATCATAATGTACTTGTAATGTGTTGTAATGTGGTACTAGTAATGTTTTGTAATGTGGTACTTTTCATAAGTGGTACTTGTAATGTGGAATTATTGATGATAATCATGTATTTATAATATAAACATATGTATTCATAGCTCTATATATTTTATAATTAATCACATATGTATTCTTACATATTTGTATGAAACACGTAATAATTATAGTTTAATTTTATGGGTTTAAAGTTTAGGGTTTTAAGTTTAGGAAATATTATAAAAATTAATTCATAACGCCGCGGCGTATTGTTAATAAGCCATGGCATGACCTATTGAACCATGGCAAATAACCGTAGTCGAAATTACGCCACGGCATGTTGAAAAATATGCATCGGCCTTTAGACAAGTGCCGCGGCAGAATCGTAGTAACGCCGCGGCATTTAATGACTTACAGAATCCATGCTCTCTGTATAATTTGAAACAACATATATGCCTCGGCATGGTATCAGCAAGCCATGGCTTCCTAGGCCATGCCAAGGCATGGGTAACATAATGCCGCGACTTATCTCTTCTGTTTACCAATATACCCTCATAATTATGCAACTCGCTGGGGCCTTTTTTGATGATGCCGCGGCGAGTTGCGTAATCCAGAGGGTTCATTGTTTATTATAATAATTGTAAAGTTTAGGGTAAAATAGTAAGAATTAATAATACGCCGCGGCTTATTATGAAGAAGCCACGGCTCTATGTCAAACGTTAGATATATCCGTTGCAGAAACTTAAGATGCCGCGGCATATGTTATCCATGCCGCGGCTTTCTGTCGCTGACACAAAAACGGCTAGTTTTTTTTTCACCCGAATTATTTCCCCACAACGGTAATAAACGGCTATATTTGTCAAAATAATGTTAAAAACGTAAAATTCACACAAATCTTCTATTTAAACCTATACTTGCGCACATTTTATTCTATTATTAACCAAATCTATCCTTAGATTCAAAAATATCATCACTTTTCTTAGTTATGGATGATCCGTCTCGTTTCGGTTTGTCATTGGAATATCACCAATTCTTTGTCGTGTTTTCCTCTTCCTCTTCCAACGATGATGATAGTTTTTCCATGGAAACAAGTTCCAATAATACTATTGTCATCTCCTCCGACGACACCGAGGAGTTTGAAATGCCTCCGAATCCAACTCTAAATCGGACCTCTTGTGGCGGTGGGCCACGACCGACGAGGGGCCGTGGGCGTGGGCGTGGACGTGGTAGGCCACCGTCTTTACTATGGGAAACAGATTTTCAAATGAGGCTCAAATGGAACAGTGAGACTCAAACTCAAGATAGGTACGCGAAATGCAAATGGTGCCGACAAGAGATTCTCGCAATCATTGAACGAGGCACAACTCATTTACGTCGACATGCCAATCGTTGTGGTAGAGATTTAGGTATTGATGACGAATTATGATTTTAATTGTTGTAGTTTTATTAATATAATATTGAATTGTTGTGAGTTATTTTGTTATTTAAAAAGTATTAAATGTAATGTTGAATTGTTGTGAGTGATTTTGTTGTTTTAAAATTATTAAATGTAATATTTAATTGTTGTAAGTGCTTTTGTTGTTTTAAAATTATTAAATGTATTGTTTAATTGTTGTAAGCGATTATGTTGTTTTAATATTAAATGTAATTTTGAATTTTTCTAAGTGATTTTGTTGTTTTAAAATTAATAAATGTAATGTTGTATTCTATATATTTTTTAATTTTTTTCAAATGAATGAAGTATGACACTGGCCGCGGCACAATGTTAACAATGCCGTGGCATGACCTATTGAACCATGACTGATAACCGTAGTCGAACTCACGCCACGACATATTAAAAACTATGCCTCGGCCTTTAAACAATCGCCGCGGCAGAATGGTAGTAACGCCGCGGCATTTAATGACTTACAGAATCCATGCTCTCTGTAAAATTTGAAACAACATATATGCCTCGGCATGGTATCAGCAAGCCGTGGCTTCCAAGGCATGCCAAGGCATGGGTTACAGAATGCCGCGACTTATCTCTTCTGTTTAACAATATATCCTCATAATTATGCAACTCGCCGAGGCCTTTTGTGACGGTGCCGCGGCGAGTTGCCTAATCAAGAGGGCAAATTGGTAAATTAAACTGAAGCCACATCGTGTTCATTTAAATGTCGCGGCATGATAAGTAAATTTACAATGTATAATATTAATTAAATAATTGTTCAAACTAAAAACATAAAAATAAATATAATAAGTAATTGTATTGTTAAAAATATGTGAAAATTTAGCTTTAAATTGTAATGGAGTTGTAATGTGGTACTTTTCATATGTGGTACTTGTAATGTGGAATTGTTGATGATAATCATGTATTTGTAATATAAACATATGTAGTCATAGTTCTATATATTTTATAATTAATCACATATGTATTCTTACATATTAATTACAGTTTAATTTAATGAGTTTAAAGTTTAGAGTTTAAGTTTAGGATAAAATTGTAAAAATAAATAAACACGCCGCGGCGTATTGTGAAGAAGCCGCGGCATGACCTATTGAACCATAACTAATAACCGTAGTCGAAATCACGCCACGGCATGTTGAAAACTATGCCTCGGCCTTAAAACAATCGCCGCGGCAGAATGGTTGTAACGCCGCGGCATTTAATGACTTACAGAATCCATGCTCTCTGTATAATTTGAAACAACATATATGCCTCGGCATGGTATCAGCAAGCCGTGGCTTCCTAGGCCATGCCAAGGCATGGGTAACAGAATGCCGCAACTTATCTCTTCTGTTTAACAATATATCCTCATAATTATGCAACTCGCCGAGGCCTTTTGTGACGGTGCCGCGGCGAAAGGCCTAATCTAGAGGGTAATTTTGTAAATTAAAATAAAGCCACGGCGTGTTCATTTAGATGCCGCGGCAGGATAAGTAAATTTACAATGTAATTACTAGTTATCATATTAATTGTAACACAATTTTACTAAATTAAATTATCTTATTAATAAACTATGAAAATGTTGATAATTTTATTTTTAATAAAAAACAAAATAATGCAATTAATAATCTTAACTAAATAATTGTTCAAACAAAAAACACAACATTGTAATATTAATTAAATAATTGTTTAAACAAAAAACAAAACATAGTTATATTAATTAAATAATTGTTCAAACAAAATAAACATAATAAGCAATTGTTCAAAAGTAATAAACATTATAAACAAAATAAATATATACAAGTCCTAATCTTGGAGCGTGATATTCTCGACTTCGTTGACGGGGTTCTCGATGTTAACGGGGTTCTCGGTGTTCTCGGTGTTGTTGGGGTTGACGGGGTTCTCGGTGTTAACGGGGTTGACGGGGTTCTCGGTGTTCTCGGTGTTGGCCGGGTTCTTGGTGTTCTCGGGGTTGTTGGGGATCTCGGGGTTCTCGGGGTTCTCGGGGATCTCGGGGTTCTCGTTATCGTTGTCCTTGCCCACATTCTCGCCGCCGTTCTGGCCCTCGTTGTTCTCGGGGCCTTCAGCAAATGCCGGCTTTGGATACTGATCAGGATATCTTGCTGGCCACGGCATTGGTGGAAACTGATTTGGCGCATCGAATCCTGGGTAAAGTTTACAGATTGCATTTATTGATTAAAAGCATTTCAATACATATGTAATATTGATTAAGGATAAGATTCAAACCTGGATAGATACCCGGCCAGAAGGACCGACAATATGCGGTGAACTCCAGCAGACTACGAACACCGTGAGCCACGAAGGCTCTCATCGGCGGAGCATCGTAGTTAAGCTCAGGCATTGGGGGGGCGGCAACAGGCGGCATCTCAGCGACCTGAAATTCAAGCAAGATTAGATTAATATTAAATCAATTATAAAAAATTAAGCAAATGAAGCTACAATTTTACCGCATTTTCAGGTATAATCGCTGGCTCCTCGTCTTCGGGTTCTTTCAAACTCCGGATCCAGGCCGCGTCCATTTTATTTCCATACGGCACCGCAATGTCGAGTTCATTCTCCTTGATCTAAATGATAGTTTGAAAAACAGATTAAATCAATATTGATACAACTGAATTTCACAACTAAACTTATACACAAATGAAGCTATACTTACCCCGGCGTTTTTGCAGAGAGCTGTGATAAGGAACGGGAAGCCCAATGAGCTCTTCGACTGCTCGTACACCATGCTACGCATGTTGGATAATATGAAACGACCGACATCGATATTCAATCTCCTAACTCCGGCGTAGATCAACCTGAGAAAGTCGAACTGCAGCTCCGTGAAGTGCAAGTGCGGGTATAGGTTGCTCCCAAAGAAGTACATCCACACTTTGGCTTTCCGATTAAGCTGACTTTTGACCAACCTCGCCTCTCCGCGCCTCTCGTGCCATTGAGCTCTGGGCGTAGCAATTGCCGCCGCTATGGCGTCGTAGAACGCTTGATTCAACTCTTAGCCGTCCAAATGGGTGTGCTCATTTTCCTCGTCCGTCAAATTGCGGGTTCCGAGGAACGCATTGATGATTCGAGGATTGATCTCAAATCGAGTACCCCGAACACTAACAAACCCGATTGCTGACTCATCGAGAAGAGCTGCATAGAATTCGTGCACCAGGACACTCTTCGCCTGAAGCTTTGGTTGGAGTATGAAATTCTCCCAACCGCGCTCTATGATGCTCCAATTGAGATCTTCGTCGAGTTCTCCCATATCTGAGATCGGGAATTTGGCAAATCCCTGCTCTGGGCATATTTTTCGCGTTCTAATTTGTAGAAATCTTTTCTTGACTGCTTCGGTGTTGAAGTTCGGTGTTTCAATGGGAGGTGGTGGATAAACTGAAAGATCCTCCGAGGCCTCTAGGGCTCGGCTCCCGGATCCACGAACCATTAAATAACCATGTGCTCTTTTTTTTTTGGGTGCTATTTAAACCTATAAAAAAGATAACGTCACATATTAAATTATTAATTTCAAGCAAAAAAACTAATCAATATAACTAATTTCAATTCCCAACACATAATTATTACAAAGCTAATTTCAAAATCGAATTTCAATACGCAATTTCAAAACTAATCCAAACTTTTAAAACACAATTTCAATACGCAAACCTAATTTTAAAACGCAATTACAATACCCAAAACTAAATTTCAATTTGCAAAACCTAAATTCAATACCCAATTAATTTCAAAACCTAATTACAAAATCTAATTTCAAATCCTAATTTCACTCACAAAACCAAAACCTAATTACAAAAGCTAATTTCATCTCACAAAACCAATACCTATTTCAAAACATAATTGAAACTCACAAAACCAATACTTAAATTCCAAACCTAATTGAAACAACCAATACCATGACCTAATCAACACCAATATTCAAGTATTGATTAAAAAAAAATCTATAAAAATGAAGCTTGATACTAACGTTGAGAGGTGCGGCGGATTACTTACCGGCGACGGCTGATAACGACACTCGCGGCGAAACGACGGCAAGAGAGCGAGGGCGATGGGCTAGTAAAAAAAGCGAGGGCGACGGCGAGGGCGGGAGCGGGAATGACGGCGAGGCGGGAGTGACGAGAGGCATGGCGCAAATGAGAAAATGAGGAAGTTAGGGTTCGGCTAAATACGATACACGCCGCGGATTTTTGTTAGTAATGCCACGGCGTGTAATGCCGTGGCGTTTGTTAAGACACGCCGCGGCATACAAAGGGTTTATTGCGGCTTTATGAACAACGGTTTCATGCTGTCGTTAGTTACCATCCATGCCGCGGCGTGTAAAAGATAATGCCACGGCTTATGTTGGAAATCGGAGGTATCAAGCCGACTTCTTTACCACGATAATAGCCTCCGGGCCATCCCGGTAACATTTTAAAAATTCATTTTAAAGCGGAAATCTTGTTATCGGACCGACGACACGGATATCGGGTAACAACAAAACGAGATCTGATAAATATTTCGAATATAATATTTTCATATTAATTATTAATAATCTAGTCGAACAGGAAATAAATAGAAAGCAATAAATGGTCGCATTTATTTACCCAATGAATAAGGCCGTACCTCAACTGAAGATTCCGGCTGCGCGTTCTGACTTGGGCAGGGCTCCGCCGGTGCTGAGGGAAACTCCCGTGATCTTCCGGGATATTCTCCTTGATTCCTCGCTACCTAAGCGTGGGCTTTGCTGGCAGGACTCCGTTGCAAATTTTAACTGACGGTTCTTTTAAAGCTACCAGAGAAAAATATCTCCTAAGCCGAACCAGAAAAGAGATCAGAAGCAGAAAACTCGCAGACCCTAGAGAGAGAGGGAGAGCTCGAGTTTTTTCTCTGGGGAGAGGTGTGTGAAATGTGTAGAATGAGCTTCCTATTTATAGGCTCAAGCTGTAACCGATTTGGAGATTTTCCCTTCCAATATTCGAATTCTTTTAATTAAATATAAATAATTATTTCAATCCAATGATCCAGATTCAATCTCATCTAGATCCAATGGATATAATTAATTAAGGATTTAATTAATTGAATAATATAAGGTAAGATTAAAACATTTAATCTTATCATCATATTATATATTTTCGAATTATATTATATATATATATATATATATATATATTTAAATTTGAATTTGTTAATGATTATATAGATCCAATGGTTAAAATTAAATCTTAACCCAATCCAATGGATCAAATCAATTAGGGATAAAGTCAAATACCCTAGGGTTTTACAAAATCCTAATTTGAACTTTTATCTCAAATTTATTCGAATTTTAATATCACATATATAATGTTAATTAATTTCTAATCCGACGGTTTAAAGATAAAATCTCAAAACCGATCCAACGGACATAATTAATTAATCAAATTCGAAATACCTAAACTTGGTCACCAAGTTTCAATTTCGAATTATATTAGGGTTCAAATCAATTATCTCAATCCAACGGTTGATACTAAATCATAACCGATCCAATGGATTAAATTAATTTTAAGGTTTTTGCCAAGATACCAAACTTCAAGTACTATCGCCGCAAAAAATAAAATCTTCCATATCAGTGATTCGAATTTATCTAGGGTTTGTTATCTCCAAACCCTAATTCGAAATACACATTAAATAATACATAAATATATATTATTTATTTATTAATATAAATCCTTTAACTATTAATTAATTATTAATAAAGCATGGTCTCTTTATCACACATTAAATGTCATGGTGCAACACCATCATTTAAATTCGTGACATGTGATTTAATTTCACAGTTTATCGAATCGAGTCATAAACTTAGAAAATCCATAAATCACAAACCGTAAGTCAGAATGACTTGGTTCAAAAAGCAAAGTTGCTTTGAATTTAATTTAGAACAACATGGTGCTGTTCAAAAATCTTAATTCTAACTTTCTTTTTATCAGTTACTTTCGTGTACCATAATATGATACTTTTGCCACGCTATCGATAAAACTATCTGACGTCTGACACACACTTGTCAGTTTTATAAGTCGAGCGAAATGATTAAACATTATCCAGAATGTATTTTAATCACGTACGTATCATCCGTTACAGAGCTATCCTAGGGACCATGGACCCGTATAACTTAAGCTCCAACGAACTGCTAGGTGTTCGTCAAACCTCGAAGTGATTCCACTATAGACCCAAGGTTGCACTCTTTAGTGATACGGTATATATTATTCCCTTATATACAGCAGGGTGTCCATTAGATTCAATCAAATACCGATTATTGTCCTTTCACTTGATGACCCACACATGAGCAGGCGGTTTATACCGTAATGCCCCTCAATGCATTTTCATCCTTGACTCAGCCAGTAATATTATGAGTAACCCACTTATGGTTTCGATTCATAAGTTGCGCACGGGTACCTCTCACTTCTCACCACTGACAATTAAGGGAATCATCATGACTCTGAAGAGAGCTGTGTGATGCCCATGTCTAGGATCAAGCAATCCTTACTACTGACTATCATGTTCCCAAAATAATAGTGTTGGGAACAGCGGTAATATCTTGTGTTCTTTAACGGTTAAATCAAAGAACAATCAAGCCAGCAGCTTGGACTCATGACCACTCAGGACTTAGAACTAATATCCATTTGATCATCATTTTGCGACTCAACTACAAGCTGTCAGTGACGGTCTTATATGACAACTTCTTGAGTTTAAGTCAGGTCCAGTCCAGTATGAAGACGCTTCATACTTAATGCACTTCTAGTGAGTGTTGACACACACAAAATCCAGAATATGATTGTCACTTCAGTCATATTAATGACCTTATCGATTAATGGGCTCCCACCCAGTTAATCAGGTCACGGACATTTTAAGTTCATTTATTATGTTTATTAATTCTTCCTCACATGACTATTTTGTGATAATAATAACATAATTGCATTCTTTATGAACTAAGAAATCAAACATTCTATTTAACTCTTCAGAAACTATAATAAGATTAACATAATAAGTACCATCTTTATTCAACGACTTGTCATAATCTTTTACAAATGGATAAATATCTTGTTTAAGGACACACATGTCCAACAATCTCCCACTTGTACTTAAAGAAGATGACTCATATCTTTCACGCCCATATTATCCATATGCCTCCTGAATATTTTCTCTGGCAATGTCTTGGTAAATGGATCAGCCAGATTGTCCTCCGAAACTATTTTCACAACCCGTACGTCCCCACGACGTACTATCTCTCTAATGAGATGGTATTTCCTTTCTATATGTTTCGCCTTGTTATGGTCTCTGGGCACTTTTGAATTTGCCACAGCTCCACTGTTATCACAGTATAGCGTTTGTGGTCCATCTACATCTGGGACTACACCCAGTTCCATGTAGAAATTCTTTAGCCAAACTGATTCCTTGGCTGCTTCACATGCAGCCACATATTCAGCTTCCATTGTGGAAACTGCGATACATGATTGCTTTACGCTTCTCCAGAATATCGCTCCACCAGCAAGGGTGTACACTGCTCCCGGCGTTGATTTTCTCGCGTCTTTGTCAGACATAAAATCTGAGTCAGTGTACCCTAGTGGAATCAGATCTGAACCTGAAAACACTAACATATAGTTTCTAGTTCTCCGAAGATACTTGAGAATGTTCTTCACTGCAATCCAGTGAGACATACCGGGGTTGGATTGGTATCTACTAACCATTCCCACAGCGTAACAGATGTCTGGTCTTGTACACTGCATAGCGTACATCAGACTTCCCACTGTTGAAGCATAGGGTACCCGCCTTATCTCGTCTTGTTCTTCCGGAGAAGTTGGACACTAGTTCCTGCTTAGGAACACTCCATGCATGGTTGGTAAATTACCACCCTTGGAGTTTGTCATTGCAAAACGTTCAAGCACCTTATCAATGTAAGCTGCTTGTGACAAGGCTAGAAACCTGTTGTTGTGAACCCTAAAGATACGGATGCCAAGAACATAACTGGCTTCTCCCATATCCTTCATTTGGAATTGCGTAGATAGCCACGCTTTCACGTCTTATAATCTTTTCACACAGTTTCCAATGAGAAGAATATCATCGACGTATAGAACAAGAAAAATCTCCACAGACTCATCATTGAGTTTGTAAATGCAGGCTTCAGTTTCATTCTGAATGAACCCATAGGTCTTGATGGTCTCATCAAACCTTAGATTCCTGGATCTGGAAGCTTGCTTCAATCCATAAATGGACTTGAGTAACCTGCAAACTTTCCTTTCTTGACCCTGTTGCACGAACCCTTCTGGTTGGTCCATATAGATGTTCTCGTCAATGTACCCGTTTCAGGAATGTGGTTTTGACGTCCATCTGCCATATCTCATAATTGAGACTACAGGCTATGGCCATGAGAATCCGGATGGACTTATACTTAGCAACCGGAGCGAAGGTCTCATCGAAATCAATACCTTCTCTCTGGGTAAAACCCTTTGCCACTAGTCTAGCCTTGAAGGTTTCAACATTCCCGTCCACTCCTCTCTTTCTCTTGTATACCCATTTATTCCCTATGGTTTTGAAGCCATCAGGTAGGTCTACAAGTTCCCAGACTTCATTAGAATCCATTGATTATATTTCTTGGTTCATGGCATCCTGCCATTCTCCCTTAGCAGGATCCATCATAGCTTCTTTGAAGCTTATCGGATCTTCAACACTAGTGTTTGAAACATCAAGGTCAAAAACCAGCTGGTTTACTCGTAGTGTTTAACCGTTCACAAGAACCTCCCACTACGTCTGAGTATTCCCAGAGTTTCTAATGAAACTCTTATAGTGACTACTCGTAGTGTTATTGATATTAACCTCCCACTACGTCTGAGTATCACTTGGTTCTGATCCTGGGACCGTGATTTCCATCTCCATTTGATAACAATCATTGTTATCTATTCTGGTATAGCAACAATCTCCCTTATTGTCATTAATTTCCATCAAAATGATTTTTCATCATTATGATAAGATATTAACCCTCGATTTAGAGTTTTATCTAAGATATGAAGATTTCAGATATTTACTCAAGATGTATAGGATCAGCAAAAAGAAATTTATTAAAATAGGATTGTCAAAAAAAATAAAAATTGAAGGGTTTTCAAATCGCCCTTCAATTTGGATCCATACATGAAAGAATAAAATTGAGTCTTCATTATCTGCCTTTAGCGTTCTCCGAGTCTCTCAGATGATTTCTAGCAATTACTCCTTAGCTGCTGCTGAAAAACAAAGAATATCACATTTTTCAGTTTTAGATCTTTCGAGAAAAGACTTTCTAAAACAATGTGTATTTAAGAAACTTATTAGGTGAGACACTCACCAGTTTCATTCTTCTTTTCACTTTGGAATTTGGGACAATCTCTTTTCCAATGTCCCTCTTCCTTGCAAAGGAAGCAACTTCCTCTAGCAGCAGCTTTCTTGCCTCCCGTTTTTGGCTGGAAATTCTTTCTCCACTTTTTCTTAGGACCGGGCCTTTTCTTCATCTTCGGGTGGTTCGAAGAGTATCCTTTCTTGAATGCAATGTTCAGTTCGGATTTCTTCTTGATCAGACCCGAGATGTCCTCAAAGGTTTGCAATTCATTAATCAATTGTGTCAAACCATATTTCAAATTGTTCATAATGTAATTGCTGGTGAATGGAACAAACTCACGTGACAGCGAATTAAGAATAATGCTGATCTGAGATTTCTCATCCACCTTGGCCCCGTGCAGCTCAGCATCATTGAACCAGTTCGTCATGCTCATGACATGATCACGAACATACGTACCTGGTTTCATTTTGGCATTCATGCAACGACGAGTCGCTTCATGTTGAGCTTCCTCAGACTACTTACCATACATCCCTTGAAAGGATTCCATGATTTCATAAGCAGTGTCCTTGACCTCTAACTTGATTCTCAGCGAGTCTGCCATGCTAGCCAGCATGTATGCCTTTGCACGATTGTTCGCTTGTATCCAAGAATCATTGAGTTCCTTCACACCTCTGGCGTTGCCAGTGCTCGGTGCACTGGGACACTCATCAATAAGAACAAAACGAATGTTCTTACTGATAAGAACAATGTTGATGTTGCTTTTCCATTTTGGAAAGTTACTTCCATGTAGAGTGTTGTTCGAAAGCAGTGACATAATTGGATTCGACATTTTAAACTTGCATTGAAAAAGAAACTTATTAAACTTTATTATAGGTAGAATGTTTTGGGTAATTAAGTTGGTTCGAAATAGTCACATGATGCAAACATGTTCTCGGGAAAACGTTAATAAACCCTTTGACTATTTCATGATAATTCAACCAACTGTACACATCGTTGTCGTCCTTAAGGCATGGTCACTCTAAGGTGACTTGCGGTGTCAACTGTGTAGTTTGGTTAAACTAAGTTTTAGTCATAAACTTAATTAATACTCAAAATAAGAACCACCACAGTTCTTTATGATTATTAACCATCATCATAGAGGGTCGGGAAGTACCAACTTCCGTGCAAGCTTAACCCATTATTTTTGGTTCTCGGAATCCTCTTGGAAACGTCGTCCTTAAGGAATGGTCACTCTAAGGTGACTCACGGTCCATTTCCAAGATTCCTCCGTCCCCATATTCTTTTGAAACTATCACGGTGCCAAACCTTCCACAAGCACACCTTTCCTTAAGAGGAGTGGTCACTCTAGGGTGACTCGAGGCGGTGTGGTCAGCAGACCTTGTGACAGTAATAATGGAGACCTTTTATCATTAATTCTATACTTGCCATTGTTTTTGTTAAATAACGTTTTTAACTTCTTCATAAGTTAATTAAAACTTATTATAAACTTTACATTAATGACACATTAAAAGTTTACATTTTGGCTTTATTAATTACGACACGTAATTATATATAAGGCCTCAAGGATTATAGTGCTCATTATTTTATCGGTAGTGGGTCAATCATACTTTCTCCAGGTAGATGGGAGGGGTTCTAACCGGTCACCCAGAAGTGGATGGTGAACCGGCCCCACTTTTGATTCCCTCTTCCTCAGACAAGATTGTATGATTGAAATTTTTCCGATTAATAATGACCACTTTACATCTACTCTTTACTATTCATATATATCCTTAATTCGACATATTAATAATGATTAAACATAAGCACTATTGTTTACGGGTTATGAAAATAGGTTATAACAAATTATATCTATGATGAATATATATAATTAGATTTTAATGATTCCCATTCTCTAAGAATAATCATTAATTTATACTATGGCTTATAATTAATTATTTATGAAATTTTAAAATAAGTCAATGATATTATTCCTAAGAATTATCATCCATATTTTATTATTAAATAAGACAATATTATTTATTCACTAAATAATATCCATATTTAATTTTATGAATTATTTAAAATAAGCCAATGTTACTTATCCATAAATAACATCCATATTTTATTAATTCATAATTGTTTAATTTCAATTGTAATTAATAACATCCATATTGTTTAATTTCATAGGTTATAATAAATTATATCTATGATGAATATAATTAATTATTTCTAGGGATCCGGGTCGGAATAAATTCCGACCCATAATTAAAATTATGTACGTGGGCCCTCCGGGCCTAAGCCCGGGCCCACGTCCCTAGGAGAAGCCACGCCCAGCCAGCCGGGGAGGCTAGGGCAGCGCCCACCTCGCGCTGGGCCCGCAGGCCCATTCCGCTGCCAGGCAGCGTGGGCCGCAGGCCAGTGCGCGAGGCCCAGGCGCTGCTCGCCAGGGCAACACACAAGGGTTTCGCCCTGGGCCTCGCCCTAGCATGGGCTTTGCCATGGGTCTTGCCCGTGGCAGCTAGGGTTTCGACCCTGGGGCTGCAGCGGCAGCCCCTGGTCCCCTCTAGCCACGGGCTGGGTTGTGCCTAGCAGCCCGCCCTAGTTTCTCGTCACGATTTCTCGGGTCGGGAAATAATTAAATTAAAAATTAAAATATCTAGAAATAAATTTCAATTTTAATTATTAATTTATTCATCAAATAATTCGTTCTTTAAACCTTTAAATTAAATTTCGAAATTATTTATCCTTGAACCATAGCTCTGATACCATTTGTTGGAAATCGGAGGTATCAAGCCGACTTCTTTACCACGATAATAGCCTCCGGGCTGTCCCGGTAACATTTAAAAAATTCATTTTAAAGCCGAAATCTTGTTATCGGACCGACGACACGGATATCGGGTAACAACAAAACGAGATCTGATAAATATTTCGAATCTAATATTTTCATATTCATAATAATCTAGTCGAAAGGGAAATAAATAGAAAGCAGTAAATGGTCGCATTTATTTACCCAATGCATAAGGCCGTACCTCAACTGAAGATTCCAGCTGCGCGTTCTGACTTGGGCAGGGCTCCGCCGGTGCTGAGGGAAACTCCCGTGATCTTCCGGGATATTCTCATGAATTCCTCGCTACCGAAGCGTGGGCTTCGCTGGCAGGACTCCGTCGCAAAATTTAACTGACGATTCTTTTAAAGCTACCGGAGAAAAATATCTGCTAAGCCGAACCAGAAAAGAGATCAGAAGCAGAAAACTCGCAGACCCTAGAGAGAGAGGGAGAGCTCGAGTTTTTGCTCTGGGGAGAGGTGTTTGAAATGTGTAGAATGAGCTTCCTATTTGTAGGCTCAAGCTGTAATCGATTTGGAGATTTTCCCTCCCAATATTCGAAATTCTTTTAATTAAATATAAATAATTATTTCAATCCAATGATCCAGATTCAATCTCATCTAGATCCAATGGATATAAATAATCAGGGATTTAAATAATTGAATAATATAAGATAAGATTAAAACATTTAATCTGATCATCATATTATATATTTTCAAATTAGATTATATATATATATTTAAATTCGAATTTGTTAATGATTATCTAGATCCAATGGTTAAAATTAAATCTTAAACCAATCCAATGGATCAAATCAATTAGGGATTAAGTCAAATACCCTAGGGTTTTACAAAACCCTAATTCGAACCTTTATCTCAAATTTATTCAAATTTTAATATCACATATATAATGTTAATTAATTTCTAATCCGACGGTTTAAAGATAAAATCTCAAAACCGATCCAACGGACAGAATTAATTAATCAAATTTGAAATACCTAAACTTGGTCACCAAGTTTCAATTTTGAATTATATTAGGGTTCAAATCAATTATCTCAATCCAACGGTTGATACTAAATTATAACCGATCCAATGGATTAAATTGATTTTAGGGTTTTTGCCAAGATACCAAACTTCAGGTACTATCGCCGCAAAAATGAAATCTTCCATATCAGTCATTCGAATTTATCTAGGGTTTGTTATCTCCAAACCCTAATTCGAAATACACATTAAATAATACATAAATATATATTATTTATTTATTAATATAAATCCTTTAATTATTAATTAATTATTAATAAGATATTAATAATTAAATCCAAATAATTAAATTATATTAATAAAGCCTGATCTCTTTATCACACATTAAATGTCATGGTGCAACCCCATCATTTAAATTCGTGACATGTGATTTAATTTCACAGTTTATCGAACCGAGTCATAAACTTAGAAAATCCATAAATCATAAACCGTAAGTCAGAATGACTTGTTTCAAAAGCAAAGTTGCTTTGAATTTAATTTAGAACAACATGGTGCTTTCAAAAATCTAAGTTCTAACTTTCTTTTTATCAGTTACTTTCGTGTACCATAATATGATACTTTTGCCACGCTATCGATAAAACTATCTGACGTCTGACACTGACTTGTCAGTTTTATAAGTCGAGCCAAATGATTAAACATTATCCAGAATGTATTTTAATCACGTACGTATCATCCGTTACGGAGCTATCCTGAGGACCATGGACCCGTATCACTTAAGCTCCAACGAACTGCTAGGTGTTCGTCAAACCTCGAAGTGATTCCACTATAGACCCGAGGTTGCACTCTTTAGTGATACGGTATATATTATTCCCTTATATACAACAGGGTGTCCATTAGATGTTGGAAATCACGTCTCGGATTCCGTATAATTATCACGATTTATACGTCCGAACCGTCAGGGTAACATTTAAAAATTATTTTAAAGCGGAAAACTTGTTATCCAAACAACGGTCCGAATATCGGATAATAACCATATTCCAAGATCTGATAAATATTATGCAATTTAATATTCATAACTCAATATTAATAAACTAGTCATAATAGGAAATAAATAGAAAGCAGTAAATGTTTGCATTTATTAACCCAATGCATAAGGCCGTACCTCGTTTGACGATTTCGGCTGCGCACTCTGAATCGGGCAGGGCTCCGCCGGTGTTGAGGGAATCTCCCGTGATCTTCCGGGATATTCTCCTGGAATCCTCGTACCGAAGCGTGGGCTTCGCCGGCAGGACTCTGTCGCAAAACTTTAACTGATGGTTCTTTTTAAGCTTCCGGAGAAATAGTCTCCTAAGCCGAACCAGAAGAAAGAGATCAGAGAGAAGATTCGCAGACCCTGAAGGAGAGGGAGAGTTCGAATTTTTCTCTGGGGAAAGGTGTGAAAAATGTTTAGAATGAGCTCCCTATTTATAGGCTCAAGACTGTAACCGATTTGGAGATATTCCCTCCCTAAATTCGAATTTCATTAATTAAATATAATTAATTATCTCAATCCAATGGTCCAGATTTAATCTCATTTAAATCCAATGGATACAATTAATTAGGGATTTAATTAAATAAGAAAGATTTAGATAAATCAAAAATCCAATCTTATCTTCTTATATTATAACATTCGAATTATGATATATATATATATATATATATATATAAAATTCGAATTCTTATTATCTTAATCCAACGGTTGAGATGATTCCTTAACCGATCTAATGGATCAAATAAGTTTAGGATAAATTAATTTATTAAAACAATTTTTCGAATTTATCCATAAATATAATTCGAATATATATAGATATATATATATAATTAATTAATTCTTAATCCGACGGTATAGATTAAATCTTAGACCGATCCAACGGATATAATTGATTAATCAAATTCGAAAAATAAAACTTGGTCACTAAGTTATTAATTTCGAATTCATCAATATTCTAATCCAACGGTTGATACTAAATCATAACCGATCCAATGGATAATATTGATTTTAGGGATTTGCCAAAATACCAAAACATTTGGTACTTATGCCGCAAATATAGAAATACCAAATCAAGCTATTCGAATTTACCTAGGGTTTCATATAACAAACCCTAATTCGAATTTACACATATTAATATATATATAAATATATATATTCATTTATTAATATAAATCTATTAATTATTAATTAATTATTAATAAGATATTAATAATTAAATCCAAATAATTAAATTATATTAATAAATCCTGATCTCAATATAACACATAAAAATGTCATGGTGCCACACCATCATTTAAATTCGTGACATGTGATTTAATTTCAAAGTTTATCGAACCGATCACAAACTTAGAAAATCCATAAATCACTAACCGTAAGTCGAAATGACTTGGTTCAAAAAGCAAAGCTGCTTAGAATTTAATTTCCAACAACATAGTGCTGATAGAAAATCTAAATTCTAACTTTCTTTTTATCAGTTAATTTCTTGTACCAAAATATGATACTTTTGCCACGCCAACGATAAAACCATCTGAAGTCTGACACAGACCTTTCAGTTTTATAAGTCAAGCCAAATGATTAAACATTATCCAGAATGTATTTTAATCACGTACGTATCATCCGTTACGGAGCTATCCTGGGGACCATGGACCCGTATCACTTAAGCTCCAACGAACTGCTAGTTGTTCGTCAAACCTCGAAGTGATTCCACTATAGACCCGAGGCTGCACTCTTTAGTGATACGGTATATATTATTCCCTTTATAATAGCAGGGTGTCCATTGATACAATCAAATTCGGGTTATTGATCTTTCACTTGATGATTCATAAATGAGCAGGCGGTTTTTACCGTTATGCCCCTCATTGTATTTACCTCCTTGACTCAGTCAGCAATATCATGAGTAACCCACTTATGGTTTCGATTCATAAGTTGCGCATGGGTATCTCTCACTTCTCACCACCGACAATCAAGGGAATCATCATCACTCTAAGGAGAGCTGTGTGATGCCCATGTCTATGACCAAGCTACCCTTACTGCTGACTCTCATGTTCCCAAAATAATAGCGTTGGGAACAGCTGTAATATTTCGTGTTCTTTAACGGTTAAATCAAAGAACAATCAAGTCAGCAGCTTGGACTCAAGATCACTCAGGACTTAGATCGAATATCCATTTGATCATCTACTAGTGACTCAACTCCAAGTTATCAGTGACGGTCTTATATGATGACTTCCGGAGTTTAAGTCAGGTCCAGTCCAGTATGAAGACACTTAATACTTAATGCACTTCTAGTGAGTGTGACACACACAAAATCCAGAATAGGATTATCACTTAGTCACATTAATGACCTTATACGATTAATGGGCTCCCACCCACTTGATCAGGTCACGGACATTTTAAGTTCATTTATTATGATTATTAATTCTTCCTCACATTGACTCTGTTGTGATAATAATAACATAATTGCATCCTTTATGAACTAAGGAATCAAACATTCTATTTTACTCTACCAGAAACTATAATAAGATTATCATAATAAGCAACATCTTTATTCAACGACTTGTCATAATCTTTTACAAAAGGGATAAAATATCTTGTTTAAGGACACACATGTCCAACATTAGATTCAATCAAATACCGATTATTGTCCTTTCACTTGATGACCCACACATGAGCAGGCGGTTTATACCGTAATGCCCCTCAATGCATCTTCATCCTTGACTCAACAAATAATATTATGAGTAACCCACTTATGGTTTCGATTCATAAGTTGCGCACGGGTACCTCTCACTTCTCACCACTGACAATCAAGGGAATCATCATGACTCTGAAGAGAGCTGTGTGATGCCCATGTCTATGATCAAGCAATCCTTACTACTGACTATCATGTTCCCAAAATAATAGTGTTGGGAACAGCGGTAATATCTTGTGTTCTTTAACGGTTAAATCAAAGAACAATCAAGCCAGCAGCTTGGACTCATGACCACTCAGGACTTAGAACTAATATCCATTTGATCATCATTTTGCGACTCAACTACAAGTTGTCAGTGACGGTCTTATATGACAACTTCTTGAGTTTAAGTCAGGTCCAGTCCAGTATGAAGACACTTCATACATAATGCACTTCTAGTGAGTGTTGACACACACAAAATCCAGAATAGGATTGTCACTTTAGTCACATTAATGACCTTACCGATTAATGGACTCCCACCCAGTTAATCAGGTCACGGACATTTTAAGTTCATTTATTATGTTTATTAATTCTTCCTCACATGACTCTTTTGTGATAATAATAACATAATTGCATTCTTTATGAACTAAGGAATCAAACATTCTATTTTACTCTTCAGAAACTATAATAAGATTAACATAATAAGTACCATCTTTATTCAACGACTTGTCATAATCTTTTACCAATGGATAAATATCTTGTTTAAGGACACACATGTCCAACAGCTTATCTCTCTAAAATCATGTGCCGTGGCATTTTCAAGACACGCCGCGGCATACAAAGGGTTTACTGCGGCTTTATGAACAACGGTTACATTCTGTCGTTGTGTACCATCCATGCCACAGTGTGTAAAAGATAATGCCACGGCTTATCTCTCTAAAATCACGTGCCGTGGCGTTTTCAATTAAACGCCGCGGCGTACTCTGCATGGTATGAACAACGGTTTATGAGATTTCATCGTGTACCAATAATGCCGCGGCGTTTCATATATAATGCCGGGGCTTATCTATAAAATTGACGTGCCATGGCGTATTTCAAGACACACCGCGGCTTACAGTGTGTGGTATGAACAATGGTTTATAAGAGTGTCGCCGTGTACTAACCATGCCGCGGCATTTTCAACCAAGCCGCGGCTTAAAAACATCTCAATGACACATTTTCAACAATGGAAAATATATCCGTGGTGAATTTGAGAGTGTGCCGCGGCGTGTGACGGCGTGCCGCGGCGCGACTCGATTTTCAACCATGGAAAAAAATTTCCATGGTTGAAACTTGGATTTCGACCATGGATTAAAAAATCCATGGTTGAAACTCCGTGGTAGGATCAACAATTTATACTAGTGGAAGTAAATGTCGAATCCATCTTCCCCGTTAGGGACAGTTAGTATTGGAGCCGTCGTGAGGCGTTTCTTAAGTTCTTGAAAGCTTTCCTCGCATTTTCCTATCCACTCAAACTTCTTGTCCTTCCTTGTGAGAGTGGTTAGAGGACTTGCTAGTTTTGAAAATCCTTAAACAAATCGTCGATAATAGCCAGCCAAACGTAAAAAGCTCCTCACTTCTGTGACGTTAGTCGGCTGCACCCATTCGCTGACCGCCTTGATCTTCATCGGATCGACAGAGATTCCGTCTGCCGACACTACATGGCCTAAGAACGCCACTCGGTCTAACCAAAACTCGCACTTTGAGAACTTTGCATAAAATTCATGTTCTTTGAGGACTTTGAAGATCGCTTTTTAAATGTTCTTTATGTTCCTTTTCGGTCTTTGAGTAGATAAGGATATCATTGATGAAGACAATGACAAACTTATCTAGGTACTCACCAAAGACACGATGCATGAGCTCCATGAATGCCGCTGGGGCATTGGTTAAAGCAAAAGACAAGACCAAAAACTCGTAGTTCCCATATCGACTTCGAAAGGCAGTCTTCAGTATGTCGCTTCCCTTAACCTTAAACTGATGATAACCAGATTGTAAGTCGATTTTTGAAAAGACTTTTGCTCCACGGAGTTGATCAAATAGGTCGTCGATCCTTGGAAGTGGATATTTGTTCTTCATGGTTACTTTGTTGAGACCTCGGTAGTCAATGCACATACAAAGTGAACCGTCCTTCTTCTTAACAAAAAGGACTGGAGCTCCCCAAGGAGAGTGACTTGGTCGGATGATTGATTCCCTTATCCAAAAGATCTTGAAGTTGGGCTTGCAGCTCTTTCAGCTCGGATGGGGCCATCCTGTAAGGTGCCTTGGAGATTGGGGCCGCCCCAGGGAGAACCTCAATTTCAAACTCTATTGCTCGATCTGGAGGTAGCCCTAGCAATTCGTCTGGGAATACTTCTGAGTAATTGCACACGATCGGTACATTACTCAATGGCATGTGTTCTCCCTTCTCCATATTCGTATCGACAATGTTGGCTAAAAATCCAACACATCCTCCGTCTAGAAGTCGTTCATCTCTCATAGACGATATCAACATCCTTGATGTCTTCTTCCTCGGTTTTCCTTTAAACTCGAACGTTGACGCTTCTTCGGAATTAAACACCACATTTTGCTCTCTGCAGTAAATTGCAGCGTCATAATTTCCTAGAAAGTCCATGCCAAGAATGACATCATAGTCGTTCATCTCGAGTACGACTAAATTGGTCGATAGTTCCCTATCAACAATACTTATCGGCACCGCACAGAGCCAATGAGTAGACATTAAAACCTCCCCGGAGGGTAAAGCTACAGAAAAGACATATCATATCACATATCTAGGCCTATAAACCTTAGTTGAAAACTTTCGTGAAATAAATGAATGAGTAGCACCCGAATCAAACAATATAGAACTGGGATATTGGCTACAGGGAGCTGACCTGTCACCACATTTGAAGTCCCGGCTTCAACATCCTCTTTTTTCATGGCAAAAACCATCGCATTGGTCTTCATTGCTGGCACTACAAGTCGACCTTGGTTAAGTCGAGGTCTGTCAATTCTCTCTCGGTTGCGGTCTCGTGACTGGTTGGGGAAGCTATTGGCGTAGTGACCTTCTTGCCCACATGTGTAACAAACATTAGTGCCCTGCCGACAATGCCCTGGAAGCTTTCTATCGCACTTGGTACAAGAGGGAAATTCAACTCCATTATTGTACTGACCATCATTTCTTGACTGTCTTCGATAGGATGGATCATTGTTCTCTCCCCATTTTCTATTATTATTTGAGTAAACACTGCGGTTCCTCGAGCTCCATGGTGTTTCGCAAATGGGCGTTGACTATTACCCTGTTGCGAGTTAGTTGACCTATGATGTGCCTTAGCTTTGCGAGCCTCAAATAGCTTGTTGCGTTCTTGTCTAGTCTGGGCAAAATGGTACTCGGCACGGAGAGCTCGATCCACACAATCTCCAACAGTGGTCGGTGCTGAACCACCACAGTCAATCTGGAGCGCCAGTTCTGCACGAAACATATGCATCATCCTTCGCACACGTTCTCGCTCGATAGGCACAAGATCAGGACATAGTCGTGCCAGCTTGTCAAATTTACAAATCGCTTCGGTGACGCTCATACCACCTTGCTTCAAGTTGTTGAACTCGTCGATTTGGGTCCTCATGGTTGTAGGATTGTAGTACTTCGCATTGAACTCGCGTAAGAAGTCCTCCCACGTCATTTGATTGACGTCCATTCTTATCTTAATTGTGTCCCACCAATAACGTGCATCGAGCTTGAGCACAAAAGATGCGCAAAGGATTTTCTCCTGGTCAGAAAGTTGCATAAAGTCGAAGATGATTTGGATTTGCAACAACCATTTCTCCGCGATCAACGGGTCCGTAGTCCCCTAGAATTTTGGGGCACGCATCCTTCAAAAACGCTCATACAGTGGCTCAGTTAGAACCATTGGTGGGGGACGAAATGCTTCGTTTTCTCCTTCGTCCTTGAAAAAAATGTGCTCAACGTCTTCAGCTTCCATCGCGACCTCCTCGGTCTCTTGTTCTTCCCCACGAGCATTTAATTTCTCAGTAAGTTATTGGATTCGAGCATCTTGCTCATCCAAACGGCGCTGCAAGTACATCAATGTTTCTCCTTGGTCGTTGAGCCCATCGGTCTGATTATTACCATCTCCACGACCGCGACCCCGTCCACGGTCTGGCATCCCGCCCCGAACTTGAGCTCTCTGACTTCTCGCTTTTGTCATCACTTCGTTGATATCTTGGAAACGTGCCATCAACTGACGATGAATTTTATATTATTTATTCTAACAAAACATATAGAATACAAGGAACTCAAAAATGTCCAAGATATTCTCTTCATAAAGTCTTCAGTGACTAACTATCTCATATATCAGTAACTTGCTCTGTTGTTACTAGAATAGGCTTGTTACTCATACTTTGCATTTAAATCTAATCTAATTAAGTTTCAAGAAGAGGAAACTTACTTGCGGACTAGATCGGAACCAACATGGCGTGCATATATAGTGGAAATAGGTGAACCGCTCTGATACCAGCCTGTTACGACCCGCCTTTTCGGCCGTTACTTCTTATACTTGAACTTGTCAAAATATTTTGTTTATTAAAAATAAAATTTGTAAAAATTGTCATTTTTTTTTTTGAATAAGATACATCTTATAATATGTTTAAGACGAAATTTCGTATCGATTCATAACACATAGCGAATAACGTAAAGCCAAACGATAAAATGTTGTTAATACGATACTTAGGTTCATAGTGATAATCCTCCACTGATGTTTGAAAATAAGTTTTGAAAATAAGGTACGAAAATGAAAAATTGGCGGAAATGAAGTCTCAAGGATCGGTTCCACCAACATTCACGGTATATGCCACGACGGTGGTTCCGCTTCATCCGCTCCTAACTCTCAACTGGTTTCTTTCCTGGATCTACATCACAACTATAGTGAGCTAACGCCCAGTATGTACAAGCTTATATAACTCACAATGCCAACATGCTTTAAAATTATATATATTCATATATCATGAATTTAACATCATATAAGTTGTATATAAAAGTATATCATATCATCTTATATCATATCATAATACTTTATAAACATATTCTTGACATAATTTGGGCCTTGTGAACGTACATGCGTGCAAACCAACATGAGATTGGGGGAGCGACCCAAACAAAATCAAGCCGTGGTATCTTAACATAATCATAACATAAGGAGACTCGTCTCCGGTACGACGCCTTAAAAACTTTTCTTGTAAAAATAATATATATACTTATATATCATTTTTATCGTAAAAATACGTGTCTTTCGTATCATATAAGCACGATCTACATGCTTCATCAAGTATACTGAAAATATTCATGCAAACAATATTATTGTTGTGATGTAGGTGAGTACTTGTACGTACCTTTGTCTTATAAGCAATCGCTCGTTCAACGCAAATTGTTGCCAACGGAGTCTGAAGCTCCGGATATTTATTTTTCATATATCAGTTTTCAAGACTTCGTAGCTAACCCTTAACACTAAACTTAACCCTATCATGAAGTAGAAATTTATCCTAGTCTTAAGCATCGTTCATACTCAGGCCCAGCCCTTTTGGGAGGCCTACGAGGCCTGGGCCTTGGGCCCCCAAATTTTGGGGGCCCCCAAATTTTTTTTTCATCACTAAAAAAAAAAATTAAACATTTCCCTTCCTCGTTATTCGTGTTGCTTCCTCGTTTCCCTAATTCGCTGTTCTGCGACTCATAGCCTTGCTTCCGCTTCCTGCTCGTTTCATCCCATCAAGGTATTTGTTTTTATTGTTTTATACAACCAATTGCCTCACAGTGACACAAATTCTTTCTAGAATTTTTAATTAATATTGTAATTTTTGTTATTGTCTACTGCAGCAAGGGTTTAGCAAGTCAGCACAAGTCTTCAACAAATACAATCAAAATCAAAAGCAAATGAAAATTATATTGCGATTTGTAATCGAGGTGAGTGATGAATTATTTTGTCGTTAACTATTTTATGAGGGGCCCACAATTTTATTTCGGCTCGGGCCCCATGACCTTTGGGTCGGCTCTGCTCCTACTAGATGTCAATATTGTACTTAACAGTCTAACTAAAAAAAACTATTCCGTAGACTTATACTTAGAGAGATCACTCTTGTTTACATAAAAAGTGCACTGGCCAAAAACAATGCCTAAGAGTATAACTTTAGTATTTATTTATTTAATGTTCTTGTTAAAATATAGCTATTATTTTGCATGCAGAAACCCTTATATGTTATATACATATCTACCACATTAGCTATATATATTTATATATATAACGTACATAATTTACATACACAAATTTTTATATTGTATATATATATATATATATCACTTGTTATATAACCTTTTATTTATTTATATATATATACACTTTTTTTTTTCCTTCCAGTATTTTATACTTTTACATATATATACTTATATCTATGACACATGTTACATATGTATATATATAAATAGTGTGAAACCATATTATAACATTACATGTTTGTAAGTATATATATATATTAGTTATCAAGGTATGGACTTCATCTATATATGTACGTATCAAAAATTATATATATGTATATATGAAAAAGGTAGTTATTTAATACTAGCATGTAACATTAAGTATTATTTTAAGAGCTCATGAGCTATATGAGCTATAAACACCTCAAATCTAAGTCTTACGTACCCACATATTCTCATAACAATATAAGCTCGTAAACACCTATATATTTCTAAACACAATCTCCTTGGTATATAACAACACGTACTATATTAGTTTTTGCCGTTAGAACCTTAATCACACGTACGAAAACTTAAAACGAGATAAGCTCACCACTCAGCTGTTGGGCTTTAAAAAAAAAACGACTCGACGTTGGTTTCGGTTTTCTTGGGCGACACCTCGGCTCTCATCGGCGCGTTTTGAAAGTCGCCAGCAAGCTTCGGTTGTCGTCAGCGGTACTTTCGGGTATCGTCGGCTAGCTTCGAAACTCGTTGAGATTGTATGGTTCCGTAGCCATACTCCGAGAACTCGTCGATGCACTCCGAAACTCGTCAATGTAGTTCACGGTTTTGTCGCTGCACTTTGGGGACTCGTACTTGGATTTCGGAGCTTGCCTGTATGTTCGGAACTTGCCTCAACGTTACGAGATATTCTTGCCGACAACTTTAGAACTCGCCGCCGCGCTTCGGAAACTTGATGCGACAACTGTACGAATACGGATCTCAGACGTACATGAAGAAGTTGGTCTTTAGAGTGATGGATAAAGATTATTTTGAGAACTCAAGTATATGAGTGAGAGAGTTTGGAAGAAAGATTGAAAAAGTAATCAGGTGATCCAAATGGCGATGGGACTAAGCAAGATCCAGTTCCAGTTCCAATCGGACCAATTACAAGAGCACAGGCCAAGAAGTTCAAGAGCATGTTAAATGGGCTTATTCAAGAGATTTGGACTCAGGCTAATTCAAGAGGACCAATTTACCATGATTTTAAAGCTCAGTCCAAATTGATCAACATAATTCAAACTTTGGATTAGTTTGGTCCAATCTGAATTAAGTGTCTTGTTTCTTTCAATTAAAAAACGTTGAACCTAGTCTAGTTATTGTATTAGGGTTTCAATTAATAGTTGTTGTTGGGAATATCAGTAGTTAATAGGGTAGTTTGAAAGTTGGTCTTGTATTAGGGTTTTATGAGTGGTTGTCATCAATTCCCACCACTTTGTAACGCCTATTTAAAGGCCACCATGAGAAGCAACGAAAATCAATCAAGTATTTAGATATATTGTGTGAGTTAAACTCTCTCTATAGTTCTTGGGAGCTTTACGAACTTATCGAAATCTTTCTGTGGCGTTCTTTGACTTATCAAGCGAATTTCCATCTTCGTTTGTGGCGTCCTTCCAATCTGAGTTTTGTTGAGCTCATCAAAGCATCGGGTCATAACAACTCCTTTGGTTCGTGTTTGTTCGGGTTCAATAATTCCAGATTCTCTACTCAATCTGATCAATGTACAATCATTCCAAACCATTTTTTCTTTGGGCCTCGTTATTCCTAACGAGGTTCGTATGATCAGGGAAGAAAAAAGTTGGACGTATATAGAAGAAGGTAGAGAAATGAATGGGGAAGGGGGCATATACAAGGTGGAGAAATTGAATGGAGAAGGGGGCATAAATCACATCAGAACGAGGCACGTTTTAACTTGACCATGTATAACATGCCCTATATGCGTCATGATGCCCAGTAGCTACTTTAAGCTACGGTTATTTTTTATTTTATTTATTTATATATATATATATATATATATATTATTATTACTGCTTGAAACCAACTTATGAAAAGCTCAAGAGAAAAAGGACCTCTTATGATAGAGAGAGAGTCTAAAGACATACTTGATAATGTCAGGAATATAATTTTGGGGATGGTCATATACGTGATGGGGTACGGGTAATGGTAACGCTCCCAATAAATGGTTACTCTACCGAAAATTATACATGTGTTTTAACATAGCCATGTAGTATATCGTACAACACGAGATTGACTGGTCAAGATGGCCACAAAAATTAGTAACACATCTTTTCTTATTATGTATTAAATAAACATGCTTAAAATTGGGTATTACAGACAGGGCAAGGGGCCACGGCAAACCCCCTCATACAAGGGAGAAATTAGCGGAGAAATCGTAGGCCCCTCCTTGTGAAATTTCGGGGAGTTGGTTTTCCTATAAATATGAGTCTTCCCCTCCTCATTTCCACACTTAGTCACAGCTTTCTCAGAGCTTCTCTATCTAGAACTCATATACTCCTATAGGACAAACGACTTGAATAAAGAGCTGAGGTCGATCTAGAGTAGAGTCTCAGCCTCGAATCTATGAATTGTTTGTCGAGCCGTCAAGGAGCGTCCCTTGTCAGGTCAAGACCCTTGGCACAACGAGTTTGCTAAAACGGACAAGGTCAACGCTGATCATCACACGTTGGTAATACCCAGACACTTGGCCAAGGGTCACCCCCGCGCCTCCAACATCTGCACTTCCGACGAGCCGAACCACATCGTCAGTCACCCGCCGTTTATCACTAACCCTGAACTACGTGGGACCTTATTCTATTAAACTGAGATACGTAGGCAGACTTGCCCAACCATAAGCGATGGGGCACGGGCCCAATCTACTCTTTTTTGCAGGTATTCCCTCACCGAACGAGCTCGCCGAGGAAGGGAAATCACGAAGATCATCAAGATCAGCTCAGAGCGTCATCAAGACCGGAGTTCGCTTAGATGATGGAATCACCAAGACAAGTACTTCACCCAGACGAGGAGCTTCGTCGAGACACGGACTTCGCCCATATGAGGAAAGTTCGCCGAGGATCGCTAAGGAAAGTCGGAGACTCATCCAAGATGACGGATTCGCCTCCAGCTTTGACGATCATTAGTCAACCCGCGTTGACTCAACATTCAATTATCCATGTGTTTAGCGGAGCTAACACGCAACCCGAACCTTTGATTCGACCCAAAGTTAAAGCCATGTTTACGCATTAACAGTTTGACGCTAGAAGGAGGGGTAGCCGATAACAAGCCTCGGGACCCTTCCTACATTCATCAGAAGAACTCGGAGCACAACGATTGCCATTCGACATGACGAGCCGCGCCAGTGCTTCGCAACGCGCGACCTCGCTACCGATGACCAACATCGCGCTCAACACGAGGGCCCAAACCCTCGGTAGGCGGACTCAGCCCCCTCGCCATGTTTCACCTACTCAGATCTGGAATGAAGACAGTGTCAATGACGTTTCACAGAGGTCAGTCCTCGCTCACGACGAGGAAAGCACAAGAGATAACAACGGCGCCAAAGGTAGCCAGGATCGACCCGACCCTCGTCAGGATCGCTAAGGGGTTTCCGGGAGGTTCGTCAAGACGAAGAGAGAGAATATGTCGAAGATCGCTGGGATCACCCCGACCCTCGATAGGATCGCTCGGGGGGTCGCCGGGAGGTTCGTCAAGACAAAGGCTTAGAAGACGCGTAAGATCGCCGGGACCACCCCAACCCTCGTCAGGCTCGCCTGGAGGGTCGTCACGAGATTCACCAGGCTGAAGATCCCAAAGACGTTCAAGACTACCAAAAATACTCGGACCCTCGCCAGGCTTGCCCGAGGGGTCATCACGAAGTTCGCCAGGACGAAGATCACGAAGACGTTGAAGACCACTAGATTTACCTAGACCATCGCCAGGCTCAGCCGAGGGGTCGTCAAGGGTTTGTTAGACTGGAGACTTTGACAACATAGAGCACTACAGAACACCCCAGGCTCTTGTAAGGCTAGCTTAGAGGGTCGCCAAGGGAGCTTCCGTGACGAAGACCGCAACCTTGCCGAGGCGTACCAAGACTGCCCGGCAGGTCACCAACCCTCACCAAGACGCAAAGAATAAAGACGAGCCAAAGTTATCTACCTTGAAGACTACAAAGAAAATCGTGTAACGCGGCCGCCAGGCCCTCCCTGGTCGCCGCCAAGGTCACCAGGAGCCTCGCCAACCGCAGCACGACGACGTGTTTGATCTCTTCCTAAGGATGCAGAAGGAAATCCAAGACTTGTGCTCTACCCAGGACCATGGTGCGAAAGGTTGTGCCTTGCTCTACGAGACTCTGTCCCGCTCTTCGGCGAGAGACTCCTCGTTGGCAGCAAAGAAGCATCTTTGCTCCGCGAGCTCAGCCTCTGCAACCCGGCGAAGCGAGGTTTCGAACTCTAGAGCAGCCTTGGCCTCATCAATATCGGTGGAGAACTCTTCGGTCTGCTCACGAAACTTCTGCTCGTTGAGAACGGAAGCCTCGAGCTGGCCCTGAGCCTCTACAAGCTTCACCGAGAGCGGGAGCGTCTCGTTTTCAGCCCTGGCAGCTGATTGCCGCTCCGAGACGATCACGTCGTTCAACATAGCCAAACCCCGGAATATATGGGCGGTACCCTCCGAATACCCCTCAAACTCGTCCAGATGCTCGTACATTTCCTGCGAGCCGATAGCTCCCAGAGACAAGCCCCTGCACGCGGAAGAAAAATAGTTCTCCCAGTCTTCGGGAGGCTTGCAAGGAGATGGTGTGAGAGGGAGGCGAGCTTGAACGCCGGACGAGAAAGATAACGTCACCCTAGGATTAAGGGAGGACGAAGAAGGTCGGGCCGGGATTTTCGGAGAAGAGGATGCATCCCCGCGCAAAGGAGTATGACCCCCCGCCGACACTGTAAGTGCGCCGTGTGGGAAAAGAAGAGGAACGTAGAGAGCAGTGGCTTGTTGGATATAGGTTATAGCTCTGATACCAATTGTTGGAAATTGGATATAGCTCCGATACCTTTTATTGGAAATCGGATATACTAATATGCCAATTTACCTTGAAAAATAACGAAATAGCTTCGATTGCAAATTCATTAAAAAATACATTTAACGTCCCGTCCAAATTACCTCGAGTATTCCACTCTCATCAGTCCGTCCGGGTAGCTTCAAAAATAATTTTAAGTCGGAAAAGTTAAACCGTAACAACGTACTCACATCGAGTAATTTGGATAAAGCGATCAGATAAATAATTGGTAATTTAATTATCATGATTAATTTCATAACAACATTATTAAATCTGATGTCTATGGAAAATAAATAAATACAATAAAAGAAATTTTGCATTTATTGACCCAATGCTTAAGGCCGTACCTCATTGACGACTTCCGACTGCGCGTTCTGACTTTGGCAGGGCTCCGCCGATGCTGAGGGAAACTCCCGTGATCTTCCGGGATATTCTCCTAGATTCCTCGTACCGAAGCGTGGGCTTTGCCGGCGGGAATCCGTCGCAAAATTTAACGGACGGTTCTTTTAAAGCTACCGGAGAAAATATATCCTAAGCCAAACCAGAAGAGAGATCAGAAGCAGATAACTCACAGACCCTAAAGAGAGAGGGAAAGCTCGAGTTTTTGCTCTGGGGAAAGGTGTGAAAATGTGTCGAATGAGCTCCCTATTTATAGACTTAGCCCGTAATAAAATTTGAGAAATTCACTCCCAAATTTCGAACTTATATATATTAAATATAATTAATTATCTTAATCCAAAGGTTTAGATTCAATCTCATCTAAATTCAATGGATATAATTAATCATGGATTTAATTAAATAATAAAGACTTGGTAAAATCAAAAACCAATCTTATCCTCTTATTTAAATATAATTCGAATATCTATATATATATTTAATTTCGAAAATAATTATTAAATATAACTAATTATCCTAATCCAAAGGTTTAGATTCAATCTAATCTAAATCAAATGGATATAATAAATTAGGGATTAAATTAAATAAGAAAGACTTACTAAAATCAAAAACCAATCCTATCTACTTATTTAAATATAATTGCAAAATATAAATATAATAATAATAATAATAATAATAATAATAATTTCAAAAATTATTTTTATTATATATATTAATTAATTTCCAATCCGACGGTAAAGATTAAATAATAATTTTGAAATTATTATTATTATTATTATATTTATATTTTGAAATTATATTTAAATAAGTAGATAAGAAAACCGATCCAACGGATACAATTAATTAGGTCAAATTCAAAAACCCTAAGCTTGGTCACCAAGCTACTATTTTTCGAATTAGGGTTAGTTCAAAAATCAATCATCTTAATCCTACGGTTGATATTAAATCATTTCCGATCAAAAGGATAAGAATGATTTTAGGGATTTGCTAAAATACCAAAACATTAGGTAGTTATGCCGCAAATATGGAATCTTCAAATTATTAATATTATTATTATTATTATTATTATTATTATTATATTTATATTTTGAAATTATATTTAAATAAGTAGATAAGAAAACCGATCTAACGGATACAATTAATTAGGTCAAATTCAAAAACCCTAAGCTTGGTCACCAAGCTAATATTTTTCGAATTAGGGTTAGTTCAAAAATCAATCATCTTAATCCTACGATTGATATTAAATCATTTCCGATCCAAAGGATAAGAATGATTTTAGGGATTTGCTAAAATACCAAAACATTAAGTAATTATGCCGCAAATATGGAATCTTCAAATATCATCATTCCAATAAGCTAGGGTTTCATTTACCCTAACCCTAATTCTAATTTTACACATTTAATACATTTAATATATATATTTTATTTATTAATATAAATCTATTAATTATTAATTAATTATTAATAAGATATTAATAATTAAATCTAAATAAACAAATTATATCAATAAAATCTGATCTCAATATCACACATTAAATTTCATGGTGCCGCACCATCATTTAAATTCGTGACATGTGATCTAATTTCATAGTTTATCGAACCGAGTCATAAACTTAGAAAATCCATAAATCACAAACCGTAAGTCAGAATGACTTGGTTCAAAAAGAAAAGTTGCTTAGAATTTAATTTACAACAACATGATGCTAATAGACAATCTAAATCCTAACTTTATTTTTATCAGTTAATTTCGTGTACCAAAACATGGTACTTTTGCCACACTGACGATAAAACTATCTGACGTCTGACACACGCCTGCTAGTTTTATAAGTCAAGCCAAATGATTAAACATTATCCAGAATGTATTTTAATCACGTACGTATCATCCGTTACGGAGCTATCCTGGGGCCCATGGACCCGTATCACTTAAGCTCCAACAAACTGCTAGTAGTCCGTCAAACCTCGAAGTGATTCCACTAAAGACCCGAGGCTGCACTCTTTAGCAAGGTTCAACTTACCGAACTTGTCGATAAATCGCTTGCCGTTATCGATGGATTAATCGGTAACTTACCGGATTATAGACGGAAAACTAATAATACTGTAGCTTACCGATTACCGATCTTTTTTATGATTATCGACGGATTATCGACACTTATCTAGGATTATCGATGAAAAATATCTAAAATATTTTAAAGAATATATTTACTAAATTTATAATGTTAATAAAACATTAAAAATGCCAAAAATAAAATCATTTCATACTTAAACATAGGTAAATAAAATATAGTCTCACTCTCACATATGTAAATAAAATCATCGAAAAGTGCAAAATTTCTTGGAAAATACATATTTTTGTTATTTTTTAAGATGTTTGCCGATTTTCGGCAAAAATCATGGAAAAGTACTGGCATGGCCGTTATACCGATAACTACCGGCAAGACGAATAATCGAAGATTATCGAAGATAATCGTGGAAAAGTCAAACCTTGCTCTTTAGTGATACGGTATATATATTATTCCCTTATAACAGCAGGGTGACCATTGATATTTCACTTGATGATCCACACATGAGCAGGCGGTTTTTACCGCATTGCCTCTCACTTCATTTTCATCCTTAACTCAGTCGATAATATTATAAGCAACCCACTTATGATTACGAGTCATAAGCTGGCCATGGGTAAATCTCACTGCTCACCATCGACAATCAAGGGAATCATCTTGACTCTGATGAGAGCTGTGTGATGCCCATATCTATGATCAAGCTACCTTCACTATTGACTATCATGTTCCCAAAATAATAGTGTTGGGAACAGCGGTAATATATTGTGTTCTTAAACGGTTAAATCAAAGAACAATCAAGTCAACAGATTAGACTCAAGATAACTTAGGATTTAGATCGAATATCCATTTGATCATCTACTAGTGACTCAACTCCAAGTTATCAGTGATGGTTTTATATGATAACTTCCAGAGTTTAAGTCAGGTCCAGTCCAGTATGAAGACGCTTCATACTTAATGCACTTCTAGTGAGTGTGACACACACTTAATCAAAATAGGATTATATCACTTAGTCACATTAATGACCGTATTCGATTAATGGGCTCTCACCTAGTTAATCAGGTCATAGACACTTTAAGTTCATTTCTTATGATTATCAATTCTTCCTCACATTGACTCAGGTGTGATGATAATAACATAATTGCATTCCATTATGAACTATGGATCAAACATTCTATTTTACTCTACGAGAAACTATAAGAAGATTAACATAATAAGTATTATCTTTATTCAACGACTAGTCATAATCTCTTACAAATGGGTTAAAAACAGCTTGTTTAAGGACACATGTCCAACATGGCGTTGGCTGGCTCAAGTACCGGCGGCGTCTCCAAATCCTCCGAGACTTCAGCGGCAGGCATGTTGGGGGAAACCTTCAACGCGGAATGTGTAGCCTCGAGAGGCGCCTCGGGCCGGGGGAACGTCTTCTTGTCCTTTCTCTTGCCCAATGAGCTCGCCGGTGGAGGCAAGAACGGCTTCCACGGAGGTTGCGGCAACCTTAAACGCGACGGCGTCATGGACTTCGGTGGCCAGAGCAAGAGCCTTGCTGACCGAAAGGGACGTTAAAGATGCAAGATCAACGAAGGAATCCCGCGCCACCTCGACGTGAGTCTCGAGGGGTGGCGGCAGAGGAAGTTGAGCTGTGGTCTCGGGGGTGGATGAAGGGAGAGATCTCTCAGCCCCCACGACGGGCGGAGAGGAGACAACTGGCGTTACGGCCATATCGCTGAAATCCTCAGTGAAATCTGCCCTCTTCCTTAGGCGCCGAAAAGAACGTGCACTCCCGCTCAGAAAATCTTTCGTCTTCTCGGTCTCGCCCGTTGGAGTAACGAGCGGAGGATCCGGAATAGCCTCCCTCAGCGGCGAGGTGACCGAGGCCCCAATTACTTCTTACTGAGCAAGAGTAGCGATCTCAGGTTCGGTGACCAGGGCGGAGACCTTGGCTTTCGCGGGAGGAGCATCGTGTGTCTCCTCAACGAGCCGCTTGCCTGCCGCTTGGGGGCGGGCTTTGTGTGCTCCACCGGAGATCCTTCCAGCAAGGGTTCAAGAAGATCTGGGCCAGCTGATAAATACCAGACTTCTTGATCCGGTTTTTTCCGAAGTCTTTACTCCAATCTCGGCGGGGGTTGGCAAGGAGAGCGTTGTGGATCTCGTTGAACCGCGCCTCAGCCTCTCCGCCCTCCTTGGGCCTGAACTTGGGGAGATCAGCATCGATGACCCAGTCCCTCGGTAAGAAATCGATCGTGGTGTGGGCCGAAAGTGGTTTCATCCACCTTAACAAAAAAAAATTGTTCTCCCAGCCGGTTTCATTCGACAGCGTGTTGTCGAGAATATGCGACCGAACGCGGTGGGAGATGGAGAAGTGGCCCAAGTTTTTTGGAGTGCGAGAAAAATTGAAGAGGCGCATCAAGTCTTCCAAGGTAATGTCCACATGTTGCTCGCGAGCGATGGAAAACGTGCACAAGAGAATGCAGATCCTATTTGGGCTCACTTGAGTGATGGGGACCTTGAAGGCGTAAAGGAACGCCACGATTAAATACGGCACCGGAAGTTGGAGCCCCACAACCTGGAAGAAAGACTCATAGACGCACACATAGCCGTCACGAGGAGTGTCGGCAAGCTCGCCTTTGTGAGGGAAACGAGCGTAGATGACATCGGAGTCCACGAAGTGGTCAGTGATTATCTTCAGCCTTTCCTTCGTCATAACAGAAGGTGGACTTCACGTCTTGAAGACAGGTCTGGGAACGGCACGAGCCATCGAAGTGTTTGAAAAAAAAAGAATATAGAAATCTGAGAATGAGAGAATGAAAGCAAGAATTAAGGAGAGAAAATCGCAAAGTGTTGCAGAGAGAGTTCAAGGAGTTTGGGAAAGTGTTTGGTTGGGTCCAAAGTTTTGAATTTATAGGAGATGAGGAAGAAATAAGCGAAGCGACGCGTTCTGATCCAACGACCCAAGTTTGAAGCGTGTAAAAAGCATTCAACGGTGGAGATTGAAGAGTCGTTGCGAATTCCAAAAGCATTCGAGTGCGAAAAGATCAGCATTTAATGCTGAATGGATTTGCGATGGATTCGAGGTTGACAGCCTGGAAAAGCGAATCAACGTGTGGCCCAATGCTAGATGTTGTCGGGAATGCGAAAGGTCCATGACAAGGGAGCTCTTTACGAAGGGTCATCGCTATAGTTCATCGTAAGACCTCGTCGAAAAAATCTTAATCGCAGAGGCTTTCTCAAGCAAAAGTCCCTCGAGGAACCCATTTGTTCCCGAAGAACCGACATTTGCTCGAAGAGTAAACCCTCGCTCGACGAAAAAATGCATTTTTCGAGGAGTCAACACGAAGACTGATGAATCAACCCATTCTTCGAGGAGCGAACTCGAAGATCGAGGAGCCAAGCCCTTCCTTGATAAGCCATTTTTGTCTTCTTATTAAAGTCTGACTTTGACCAAACATGCTTTTGGGAGCACGTCCCCAAAGCCCGTACCCGAGAGCACGTCCCCAAACCTCATCGCGGATCTTCAATGGCCAGAGGCCATATCCGAAAACCCGCATCCAAGGTTCTTTACAAGTTCTCGTCGGCGAGGTGCGGCATCATATCGTATTTTTATCCTTTTCTTTCAAGGGTCCGAGCTATCAAACGGGAAAAACCGAGTCCTTTCGGGAATATAATAAATGAAGGATATTCGTGTTCATATTATTATTGTGTTCTTCGATTATTCTTGTTATTGAAAAAGGTGGTGCAAATCGTCCTCAGCAATAAATACACCTCCTAAGTGGATTGAATAAATTCAAAATCTCATTACAAACTTTAACATTATATCTACCATTATCTTCTCTTCCATAAATCATTTTTCACACTCATCAAATATATCATATATCACTACCAATTCTCTTACCTCTCTAAAATCTTAGTACAAACTTATTGATTTTACAATGCGTTATCAGCACGATCACTGAACAGAAAATTCAAAATACGGTATATTATAATATCATATACAACTACCTAATTTTAGGACAATTTTAAATTTATTAAGGAATTAAAAAAAAGAAGAAAAAAAAAGGGCAGAAAGTAACAAAATAAGCCGAATAGGGTTGAGAATGGGAAAGTTGGTTCAGAGATGACACAACTCTGCTTCAACTGAAACTCAACTCTCTCTCTTCATCAGACATCAATGGCTTCCCTTCTTCGCCATCGCTCGTCTTCACTCTAGCTCCCAGATCTACTCACATCCACGTTGCCTACATCTCCAACCTTCCTCCATCGCCCATCGATGTTTTCGAGGCTCGGATCCCAACCCTGAGCAAGATGACTCCGCTTCCGGCTCGCGGTCTGGGCTCGGATCGGCTCGGGAGTTAGGGTTTCGGAGGGATCCAGATCGAGATCAAGGATGTCGCTGAAGAGCGTGATCCAGGGGATGCGGGGCGAGCTCGGGAGCATATCGCGGAAGGGCTTCGACGTGAAGTTCGGGCGGTCGAGGTCGCAGCGCGCGGCGGCGGACGGAGGCTCGGCGGCGGCGGTGGCGGTGGACGCGATGAGGCAGAGCTGCTGGGCGAACATGCCGCCGGAGCTCCTCCGCGACGTGCTCGTCAGGATCGAGGCTTCCGACGAGGCCTGGCCGGCGAGGAAGAACGTCGTCGCCTGCGCCGGGGTCTGCCGGAGCTGGCGCGAGATCGTCAAGGAGATCGTCAAGTCGCCGGAGCTCTCCGGAAAGCTCACTTTCCCGATCTCACTGAAGCAGGTGTTTTATATCTATATCTATATATATATATATATAACTATAGAAAATTTTGTGATGCTTGAATGATTAGTGTTCACTTTTGATCATCAATATTGTGTGTATACAGTATACAGAGATTTACTTATGTGTGTATGTAAAGACTTGTTAATCTTTTTCGTTTTTTGGTTGCTTTGGATTGCTTTCTTCGATCAATATTTGATAGTTTCTTGTAATTCTGGTCTGATTTGTGGAATTGGTTAACTTTCTTATAACCTGAAATGTGGATTGATAATTGCAGCCTGGTCCGAGAGATTCAGTCCTCCAGTGCTATATAAAGCGGAACCGCAGCAACCAAACGTATTATCTTTATCTCGGCATAAATCAAGGTAACTTCTTCATGGTAACACCGTGTTTTGGATTTGTTCGATGCTGTTACAGCTTGCAAAGAATTTAGCTTTCGGGGCATGCCTCTGATTTTGGCTTTCGTTGCGAAACTTTCTCAGCTCAAATGCGTTGTGTTTTTTCTAATGGTTTGCAGCTTCCACCGACGATGGCAAATTTCTCCTTGCAGCAAGGAAATGCAGACGCCCCACTTGCACCGACTACATTATATCGTTAAACTCGGAGGATGTGTCGAAAGGCAGTAGCACTTATGTCGGAAAGTTGAGGTATTTTACTTCAAAGATCAGACATGTTGCTAGTTCGAGTGCTGACCATAAAGGCTTAAACTATTAGGATTAGAGTTAACAGTATCTTGTTTCTCACTTCCCATAAATGGCAGATCGAATTTCCTCGGTACCAAATTTACAATCTACGATGCACAGCCTCCGACCACCGGAGCAAAAGTCACGAAATGCCGCTCCACGAGGATTGTAAATATGAAGCAAGTTTCCCCGAGAATTCCGGCTGGAAACTATCCCGTCGCGCATATTTCGTACGAGCTCAACGTTTTGGGATCGAGGTATGAGGAAAAGGGAAAACAGATGAAGAAAATTGATGTATCGGCGCTTAACGCTCGGTGCTCAAAGATCTTGCAAATGAAAATTAATTCAACTTTTCCTTATCTTTAACATAACGAGCAAAAATGTTTTTACTCTTTAGAGTTCTTTATCACTAGATTTCCTTAAAAGAATCTAAGTTCCAAATATAAACCTTAATGACATAGACGAATCACATTGATCAGAGGACCAAGGAGAATGCAGTGCGTCATGGACGCCATCCCGGCCCGAGCCATCGAGCCCGGTGGTGCAGCCCCGACGCAGACCGAGTTTCTCCACAGCAGCCTTGACACCTTCCCGTCCCTCCCGTTCTTCCGGTCAAAGTCAACCCGCTTTGACAATTTCCAACCTGAGCTCACCTCCGGCTGCCAAAATGAAGGGCTCCTTGTGCTTAGGAACAAGGCGCCCAGGTGGCACGAGCAGCTGCAATGCTGGTGCCTGAACTTCAACGGGCGTGTCACAGTCGCTTCCGTCAAGAATTTCCAGCTCGTGGCTTCCTTGGAAAGCGGAGCCTCCGGCACCGTAGGGCCGGAGAACGAGAGTGTGATTCTCCAGTTTGGGAAAGTCGGGAAGGACTGTTTCACAATGGATTACCAGTACCCAATCTCAGCGTTTCAGGCGTTTGCGATTTGCCTCAGCAGCTTCGACACGAAGATCGCTTGTGAATGAAATGTTTTTCTGATGCTTACTTAACTCCCTAGACTGTATGTATATCGATGTGGCGCGATTCTTTTCAGTGTGCTTTTTGTGAGTCTCGTATGAGGAAGTTGAATTAGGTTTTTTTCTTCTCGTTCCTCGGTGTTAGCTCCCTGTCTGTCCGTTTGCGGATGTTTAATCGTAACTAGTGGTTTAACCATTTTCTTGTGTTGGGTAATTGAGGTGGTTTCGATCAATAATCGTTGCTGTTTTATGATTTATTGAGGTTAAGTGATTGCTAAGAAAAAAATGCCGGTTCCCCATTTTTCATCCTTATTCAATCCAGGAATCAATAACCGGTAGAAAGTAAGCACAAAGTAAAAAAAAAAAAGTTGGACAAATTGGCATTTACTATATATATTGAGAAATGCAGTACTTGTTTTGGGAATAATAAAAGAGTAGCAATAGTTTTAGCTGTCTGCTGTTGGTCTACATACATGCATGTTTTAACCGTTTATTTCACAACAAAATTCACATCTTAACTTCATTAAATGATAACATCAAAATGGTCCTTACTTAATCACACACACCATAATTTCTTAGATCAAACTCAGGACCATCAAAACACCCCGCAACTTGCACGCCTCGGGGCATCAGAACGGAGGCCCACCGGGCCCGGGTGGGCCGTACCCGCCGCGCGGCCCGCCAAAGCAATCTTGAAGCATCCAACAACAGCAGAGGCAGTAAAAGCTGCCAAAATAATAAAAGAAACAATCTCAATTGGGCATTTAAGGTTGGGGTCTTAAATAATAAACGAGCTTATTGAAAGCGGTTCAGGCTTCCGAGTTCGGGGTTTTCCAACCCCGTTAGTAGGTATATTAAATTAGCCTTTTTTTAGGTTTTTTCAATTTCATGATGTATAGACTTTATTGAATTAACTAAAAATAACTTATACTTCATGTTTGTATTCTGATTTTATACATCCAGGTTTTCACTTGAAACTAAATCCGGCTTAAAAAACTCAAGAAAAACATTTGAGATTCTCTTAAAAAAGGGTTTCGAGCCCGATTCCGCTCAAATCACGGATAATTACGAAGAAAATCCAAGTGAAAACATACCAAGAGGATAGCATGCTGCACAGTCCATCAGCGAAGCCCCCAAAAAATCCGCCCGGCCCCGGAAAGAAACCCGGACCACCTGGCCCCCCTCCCCACCCCGGACCACCCGGTCCTCCTCCCCACCCCGGACCGCCCGGCCCTCCCCCCCACCCAGGTCCACCACCTGGCCCGCCTCCCCCTCCTGGCCCACCAGGTCCCATCACCGGCTTAACTAGAGCGAGGAGCAACCCCGGTTACCAAACTCAGCAAGAGAAGGACGTTGAGCAAAAGCGCAACACTTTCAGAGATATAAAATCCTCGTTTATATATAGCTGTATTATATAGGCAATTATAGTTGCACTGCAAGAGGGTCATTCTAACGGTCAAACCAGACAGTCGTTGCTCGGCAAACTAACAATCTGATAAGCACGTGTGTTTTGCTCACCACAACTACTCTCCATCTATACTAAATAAGAGAATCATTCCAGCTCGTGATAGGAACCGGTTCACCGAGTTCCGCTTTTTGGTTTCCTCTATCGGCTCATAAACCTAAGGATCCAATCCGAAACCATGACACGATCAGTTTCTCGTGTTCCGGTTTTTAGTTTCCCATATCGGCTTGAAGACCTAAGGAAACGATCCGAACCCATGACAGGAACCGGTTCTCAGTTTCTGTTTTCTGGTTTCCCGTATCAGTTCAAGAACCAAAGAAACCAATCCCAACCCATGACAGCAACCGGTTCTCGAGTTCCGGTTTTTTACTTCCCGCATCGGTTAAAAAAACCAAAGAAAAGTACCCGAACCGGTTCTTGATTTCTAGTAATGATTTTGTATAGTCCTGAACCCATTTACTTTGGATTGGGTTTGGCCTCAGATTAGCATTTTGGCACATTCTTCTTCGCGGGGAACAAGCCATTGCATAAAGCAACAGCGCACAAACTTATTGCCACCGCTCCAAAGCTAAGCTATCATCACAGGCAACTCCTTTCTTTCTTGTGATTTTCCCTCGGTTTCTCCGCATCCAAACAGAGAGCGAGAGGGAGGCGCTGGGAATTAGGGTTTGGGGAAAGGCTATTTATTCTGGAATCCAGTAATTGCAATATCTTTATCATATTTGCGGAATAAGTATTAGTTTTACATTCATTTTACATTTGTTGTATGAAATATTCTCAATTACCTATTACCTGCAATAGTATTCAAAAGGGTAATTTGAGGCAAAAGTAGCTAACTTGTGACCATTTGGATGTTTATGTAGCCGATGTGATTTTATATTAGTATCTAATGTTCCTTAAGTATGTTTCGAAATAATCTTCATCTAATTAAGTTTGACACCGCTAGTCAACGAATGACGTGGCATGGTTGACCCGTGGCATGCCACGTATTTTTTCCGGGTCCATACTTTTTCTCCCGCAGCTACACAAAATTATTGACGTATATGGGTATCGAACAAAGGCCCTCATTCGAGCCTGCAGATGCAGTCAACCACACAACCACCTTCACATCCTGTTGTGCAAGTGGACATTCAAATATTTTTATAAAAAATGTATACAAATATTATAACATGCAACAATGTTACATTCAACATATAATTAGACTCCCATTATAAAACAACAACATATAATTAGACTTATAAAATTTAATATGTATAAGTGTATTAAAATTTAATTCAATATAAATTATTCATATTAAAGTAAATGATATATTTTTAAATAATAAAATAAGATTATACTAAATAATTTATATGTTACATTTATAAATTATATAATTTATAAAATGTAACATATAAAATTTAATTATAATTATAATTATATAATAAAATGTGTAAAAATATGATAAAATTACATTACATAAATTGAATGAAATAAAATTATATTTTTAAAATTTAAAATAAGATTATGCTAGATAAATTATAAATTTCATTTATAAATTAGATCATATATAAAATGTGTATATAAATATTATTTATATATACATATAAATTGTCTAATACAATCTTATTTTATATTAAAAAAAATTACAATCTTATTTATAAATAAATATAACATATAAGTTATGTAGTAAAATCTTATTTTGATTGTTAAAAATACAAATTTTCATTTTATATTTTATATTTTGTAAGTTTGAGAGAGGAGGAATCATTGCCCCGTGGCAGCGCGGGATGGAGAGGAGGGAGGAGAATGAGAGAGATTGTGAAATAAAAAAATTGAAAAAATATGTGGCATGCCACGTGGGCGTCCGCGTGGTGGTCAACCGTGCCATGTCATCCGTTGACAAACGGTGTCAAAATTAATTAGATGGAAATTATTTCAAAATATACTTAAAGAACATTAGATACTATTGCCAACATTAAATCGCATTGACTACATAAACGTCCAAATGATCACAAGTTGGCTATTTTTGCCGCAATTACGCTATTCAAAATGCCGCAAAACGATTCAACTTTGTCAGAGTCTAAAATCTCAATAATATTTGTTTTTGTTACACTAGATACATGAGTATTGAGTACGTTTTTTTTTTATCAAATTTTAAAAGCATCAATTGTTCAATATATCCAATACATATATATCCAATTCATTAGGCCCATATCCAATTAGGCCCATTACTTGTTAACTGTGTGAGTTGAGCCCATTAACGAAGAGGTAAGGCTCTCGATGAATTCAAGAGAATCATCTGCACTTGCAAATTCATATCACTGAAGCTTCTCGGGGAATTCAAATATTATTCTATAAATTCCATCTCTTTCTGTCGGGCTAAGAGGACATGAAAGAGTAAATTGTACAATCTTACACCGCCCAAACAATGAGTCGATGGAACATTCTTAAGAATGTGTAGCAGGTTAAGCACACTTAATTTTAGCTTTCTTTTAGAAAAATAACCAAAAAGAGATCCGTCGACATTTTTTTTTATATATAATTAAGTAATACGGTTTAAAATAGAGTAGTGCCTGTAATCGGAATCGAATGTGAAATCTCTAGAGAAGTTTCTCACAAAACATGCTCGTGAAGAGAATTTACTATAAACATTAATAAAATTTTGATTTAATCTTTTCGAGAATAATTTTTAGTGTTAAAAATGTTTGTTCTATGCTTAAAATTGAAACACTGTTGCTTTGAGCAGAGAGTGTAAAATATGTCATTATCATAATATAGAACAAGGCTTAGACAACTTGTCACACGCGTCAGCACCGACCAAGTGTGTTTTTTGGAAATTTGTAGACCTATCTTCTCTTGATCTCTTCTCTACTCTACTCTACTCTATAAACACCATTGTTTATATATTCTTTTGAATAGAAAAAAAGGGGGTTTTTTTTTAGAAAAAAAAAAGGGGGTTTAACACTTGCTTGAAATTTTGCATTTTTTTTTCACTTTAATAATTATAAATTATTGTAAATGAAAAAAAATCAATTATTCTAGACCTGACATGACAAATAACGGATATAGGGTTTAGATTCTAAAAGATGGAACTTTACTAATATTAGGTACTTCTTCCTTAAAAAAATTGAAAATATTATACCACTTACACGTATTTGTGACAAATTGTGGTGCAATTTTTTCTTTTAGATTGGGGAACTATTGTAAAACAAACAATCATAATATCCAATATATCAATATTTGTTAGGATGAAAGTTCAAAAGATAATAAAGAAATAATATAGATAATAAAAAATAACTTTAAATAAGTTGTTTATTGTGTATAATAATAATACTATATATTAACATCTTTCATCATTTTAACGTGAAAGAGACACGTAGTACTAGTATTTATTTATTTATTTTTAAAAAAGTTCATTGGTGGCATAATTTAAAATTTAAGAGAAAAATTAACAAAGTTTTGAATCCGTTTGTCAAATTTCTAAAATCCTTCTACATTAATCTTGATTTTAATATGTTTGCCAAATGTAAACATTTCTTGTATGGTTAGCAACATTGTAGTTGAAGAGCACACGAAGCTAAATTGGTACATCGCAAGGGGACAAAAAAGAAGAAGATGATAAAAAGTGGCAAATTCTTTTGAAAGAAAAAATAGAAACTTTTAATTCAACCCTAAATAATAAAAAGGCTAACTATTATTAACTTGAGCATAAATGGGCCTCCACCTAGTAGGAAAGTCCATGTCAACCCTCCCCTTTGTTGCATGGCATGCCTCTTAGAAATCAATTTCAAAAATTGGTCCCATGACCAAATACACTTTCATTAATATATATATATATATATATATATATATAAATAAATAGAGCAAGATTAATCTTTGGATTTGTGGTCCAATTTAAGGTGGACCGTTTCGAGGCGAAAAAAAAAAAAAAAACATGCTCATGTTTTCATAAGAACTAGAACTTGCTTCCTTCAATAAATAAATAAATAAAAAACCTAAGACTTGTATTATCAACAACTGCCACTTTTCAAGTGTTAATTGGAGTCTGGAGATACCCCTAGTAGAGGTCTATTAAACAAAAAAAATTCGGAAATCTAATTGATAATAAATTAATAATATAGTTCTAAAAGTTGTTTTATTTTAATAAAATAGGGTAAATGCAATAAAAGTAGAGCTGCAACTCGCGACTCCAATCCCAGAATCGCGACGAGTCGCGATGGTTTGGGTGGAGTCGCGACGCATCGCGACGCGAGGCGTGGAGTCGCGACGAGTCGCGATTCCTGCGCGTCGTCGCGATGCGTCTGGTCGATCCGCGTGATGGGCGATCGACGGCTCTCGCTGAGCCACGTCAGCAATCCGTGGGAGGGGGAGAAAATGTGTTTCTTTGTGGCATTAATACTATGTTTTTACCCGAAATTAATTACTCAACCATAATTTTTACCCACTTTACTCGAATTCCAACCCAAAAATTTCAAATTTCAATATTTTTCACCCAATTCACCCACTTCACCCACCTCAATAATTATTCACCCACCCAACTCTCTTCTCAAATCCTATAAATACCACCTCTCCCACCCTCATTTCCTCACCAACAATCTTCCAACTCTCTCTCAAATTCTCTCAACTCTCTAAGTTTTTTCCCTCTAAAGCTCTCAAGTTCTCAAATTTCCCATTATGTCTCGAAGAAGCGGTGGTAGTTCCGGGGGTCGTAGGGCGGCTAGGGATTTGTTTCCTGATTTTAATGCCGGGGAGCAATCGCAACCTACGCCCGAGGGCTACATTCCCGTTGTAGAAACACTTCCCTCCCCACCAAATCCAAATTATCCGACGCACGTTCCGGCATCAATGGTCAACAGCAGCACGCTACGTCGATGTGGGGAGGCAGGAACCACCGATCCATTTTTTGAACTCTTGTTTCAAGGAGGACCCGCCGACGACCGTATGGAGGGCCCATCTCAACCGCCGGAGGAACCGCCTCAAAGACGCAATCTTGCCGAAGAGGAGGGCCCACACCATTCCTCTGTTGTTGGCTCGTACCACGATGGTTCTCCACTCTCGATCAACGAAACCGGCGAAGGCTCCGTCCAACGTCCTCGACGTGCTCGACGTCCGCGACCGGAAACGGGGTAATTATTTTAATTATTATTATTTTAATATTATTTTTATTATTATTATCATTATTTTAGAATAAATAATTAATTTGCCACGTCTCTTGAAAGTCTTAGTATGCTCTGTGGTTGCGGTTCCGACTGATCTTCCACATCAGAAACGAATTTCTTGAGATTTAATAATCATTTAATCTTATTAATTTAATTAAACTTTATATGGTTACTTAATAAGTTAAAAACCTTCCAATTTAATTTAATTATTTTATTTTAATTAATTAATTTGCCACGTCTCTTGAAAGTCTTAGTATGCTCTGTGGTTGCGGTTCCGACTGATCTTCCACATCAGAAACGAATTTCTTGAGATTTAATAATCATTTAATCATATTAATTTAATAAAACTTTAAATGGTTACTTAAATAAGTTAAAAAAATTAAAAAGGTAATTTGTATGTGTGATAATAATTATAAAGTTCTTATTGGATTACGCGGTGTCTTAGAAAGATTGGTTTTTAAATAAGGTTTGCTTTGCAATCTCCTCCAAGCTAGCCTGGGAACCTCGGGGAGTTCTGTCTAGAAAAGCTTGGGCCTAAAGCGAGATCATAGGTTCAACGCAAGCGAACTGGAGCTATTCCCCCGTGATTGCCGAACGGTCCAAACCAAGCGAACTGGAGCTAATGATGCAAAGGTTCAACGCAATTTTCCCCGAGTAATGATGTGCTCTTTCCTCTCTTGGTTTTATGTCCCTAAGGAGGGTTTTACAAGAGAGGTTTTAGTGAGGCATCTTGTAATATTTACACTGAATATTTACAGCTCTCTTCCACCTTATTGTAATATTCACAATGAATAATACAACTTCTTTTTTTTAATATCTCGTCTTATCGTATTTAATTATATATTTGTTGATTAAATTTGTTCAAATTATTAATATGTTACAAATTAATATTTATTAACATATGTTACAAATTAAAAACGAACATATAAATCAAACAAATTAATATGTTACAAAATAATAATATAACATATTTAAATATTAATTTTGAAATAAATTAATTACTATAAATAATAAAAATATGTAAATATAGTTTTGAAATTATTGATAAAGTTTGATAATAAAATTCGGGTAAAAACTAACTAAGTTTAACACTGGAAAAAACTAGATACATATGCCACAAAGTAGAAAAATCGAAGAACCCGTGCAATTTCTCGCCACTCTTCCCTTGGTCGCGATTTCTCGCGACGTCGCGAGTCGCGACCCGTCGCGACGCCCAAACTCGCGATTTTGGCGACGTCCATCGCGACGAGTCGCGACGTCGCGTATCACAGCTCTGAATAAAAGTGGTACTATAGCTTGAGTTTGAATATAGAAATTGTTATTTATATTGTAGCAAAGTTTTTTATTTTTTTATTTTATGTGGGACATTCCAAACAAATGTGTATTTTTCGTTCATTTCTATTTGTTCCATTGTGAAACTTCTCCTCAAAGTCTAATAGTTAATTATGTAGTATGTTTTGATGGTATTTTTTTTAATGTTTGAGTATTTAACTGAGACAATATTTTATTTACATACGTAAACTTAAAAGATATATTCTTAAAAATAGTTTAGCGATTTTTCGTCGATAATCCTCGATAACTGTCAATAATCCATTGATAATCCTCGATAATTTAATAAATTTTCATTAATAATCCTATAAAAATCCGTCGATAATCATCAAATACGACAGCTAATTTATCGGCAAAAATGACATTTTGAACCTTGAAACATAGTATTGATTTTAGCGAATTTTTAATGGTGTTTAGCATCCTAAAAAGTATCCATGTTTTTGTTGAAAAATCGAATTTATCCAGTGATATAGTACTAAAAACATTTTGTGAAATAAAATACGGACGACACAACTAAAAATGGCAAGGGTAATCGACACCACCTGTGATTTTATTTGTAAACTAGGATTTCAATAATAGATCGATTATACCGTATTTTCTAATAATTTATTTATTTATTTATATTTTCGTGAATTCTAAAAGTCTCTTTACTCTCTAGTATATTCTCTTATTTTTTCAATTGGGTCTTACTTATTACTTATTAGGGTTTGGAGGACCACTGAAGTGAAGGGTGTTTTCAACCAAAAGAGTTGTTTAATTGGGCCCACTTTGTACAATCTGATCAAAATCTACGAATGAAATTGATAGCTCAAAGCCATGTATATATATATATATATTAGTATAACCATCCTTATTCCTTGTTGTGAGGGTTCACCAACTAGTGGTCCCTTAGGCTTATCATTACTATAGCAATTCTCTTCTCTACTCTACTCTACTCTACTCTATAAACACCATTGTTTATATATTCTTTTGAATAGAAAAAAAGGGGGTTTTTTTTTAGAGAAAAAAAAGGGGGTTTAACACTTGCTTGAAATTTTGCATTTTTTTTTTCACTTTAATAATTATAAATTATTGTAAATGAAAAAAAATCAATTATTCTAGACCTGACATGACAAATAACGGATATAGGGTTTAGATTCTAAAAGATGGAACTTTACTAATATTAGGTACTTCTTCCTTAAAAAAATTGAAAATATTATACCACTTACACGTATTTGTGACAAATTGTGGTGCAATTTTTTCTTTTAGATTGGGGAACTATTGTAAAACAAACAATCATAATATCCAATATATCAATATTTGTTAGGATGAAAGTTCAAAAGATAATAAAGAAATAATATAGATAATAAAAAATAACTTTAAATAAGTTGTTTATTGTGTATAATAATAATACTATATATTAACATCTTTCATCATTTTAACGTGAAAGAGACACGTAGTACTAGTATTTATTTATTTATTTTTAAAAAAGTTCATTGGTGGCATAATTTAAAATTTAAGAGAAAAATTAACAAAGTTTTGAATCCGTTTGTCAAATTTCTAAAATCCTTCTACATTAATCTTGATTTTAATATGTTTGCCAAATGTAAACATTTCTTGTATGGTTAGCAACATTGTAGTTGAAGAGCACACGAAGCTAAATTGGTACATCGCAAGGGGACAAAAAAGAAGAAGATGATAAAAAGTGGCAAATTCTTTTGAAAGAAAAAATAGAAACTTTTAATTCAACCCTAAATAATAAAAAGGCTAACTATTATTAACTTGAGCATAAATGGGCCTCCACCTAGTAGGAAAGTCCATGTCAACCCTCCCCTTTGTTGCATGGCATGCCTCTTAGAAATCAATTTCAAAAATTGGTCCCATGACCAAATACACTTTCATTAATATATATATATATATATATAAATAAATAAATAGAGCAAGATTAATCTTTGGATTTGTGGTCCAATTTAAGGTGGACCGTTTCGAGGCGAAAAAAAAAAAAAACATGCTCATGTTTTCATAAGAACTAGAACTTGCTTCCTTCAATAAATAAATAAATAAAAAACCTAAGACTTGTATTATCAACAACTGCCACTTTTCAAGTGTTAATTGGAGTCTGGAGATACCCCTAGTAGAGGTCTATTAAACAAAAAAAATTCGGAAATCTAATTGATAATAAATTAATAATATAGTTCTAAAAGTTGTTTTATTTTAATAAAATAGGGTAAATGCAATAAAAGTGGTACTATAGCTTGAGTTTGAATATAGAAATTGTTATTTATATTGTAGCAAAGTTTTTTATTTTTTTATTTTATGTGGGACATTCCAAACAAATGTGTATTTTTCGTTCATTTCTATTTGTTCCATTGTGAAACTTCTCCTCAAAGTCTAATAGTTAATTATGTAGTATGTTTTGATGGTATTTTTTTTAATGTTTGAGTATTTAACTGAGACAATATTTTATTTACATACGTAAACTTAAAAGATATATTCTTAAAAATAGTTTAGCGATTTTTCGTCGATAATCCTCGATAACTGTCAATAATCCATTGATAATCCTCGATAATTTAATAAATTTTCATTAATAATCCTATAAAAATCCGTCGATAATCATCAAATACGACAGCTAATTTATCGGCAAAAATGACATTTTGAACCTTGAAACATAGTATTGATTTTAGCGAATTTTTAATGGTGTTTAGCATCCTAAAAAGTATCCATGTTTTTGTTGAAAAATCGAATTTATCCAGTGATATAGTACTAAAAACATTTTGTGAAATAAAATACGGACGACACAACTAAAAATGGCAAGGGTAATCGACACCACCTGTGATTTTATTTGTAAACTAGGATTTCAATAATAGATCGATTATACCGTATTTTCTAATAATTTATTTATTTATTTATATTTTCGTGAATTCTAAAAGTCTCTTTACTCTCTAGTATATTCTCTTATTTTTTCAATTGGGTCTTACTTATTACTTATTAGGGTTTGGAGGACCACTGAAGTGAAGGGTGTTTTCAACCAAAAGAGTTGTTTAATTGGGCCCACTTTGTACAATCTGATCAAAATCTACGAATGAAATTGATAGCTCAAAGCCATGTATATATATATATATATTAGTATAACCATCCTTATTCCTTGTTGTGAGGGTTCACCAACTAGTGGTCCCTTAGGCTTATCATTACTATAGCAAATGATGTTAATATTTTTGTGCACTCTTTGCTTTCATGGAAGAAGATGAACAAGTGCATTAAATTCCCTAATGAAAACTACTTCGTATTAATAGCCCCCAAAAGGTTATATATATATATATATAAAAATTAGTGAATTATGTAACAATGATAGTTCACAAAGACTGATTGATAATACTGTTCTGTTGGTGCTTATTATTATAATGTTATGTTAATTAACTCAATCATTAACTGCTATTGTGTGACAGAGAGATGAATCTCATGCCACTTTATGACTATGTTCCAATATTATAAAAAACTTGATAAGACGTATATAATGATTTCACCAAAAACGACGTTTTATTTAATAAACCAATTACAAAAGAACTTATCCAAAGAATTCAATAAACGTGACATTACATTAACCCTTGTCGATATTAAAAAAATTAAGCATATAAAAAAAGGCATAGTTTTTTTTTTTTTAAATTTAAGCATATAAAAAAAGGCATAGTTTTTTTTTTTCTTCTTTGGAAAAGTTTTACATTTGTGAAATTAACAATTTATAGTTGGCTTGTTAGTTTTATTTCTTTCACACTTGTTTTTATTGGAATTGAGACAGTTATAGAGGAAGGGGGACACAAGAACTAATAAAGCTCTAGTTTAATGTTTGGTAAGCAATTTTTATTTAATTAACTTTTAAATGTTAATAAAACAAAATACTAAAATAGACATAAATAATATGATCGTTTTGAACTTTAAAGCTAACTGAAGGGTGTAGAGTAGAGCTGAAACTCGCGACTCCCTATTCACAGTCGCGACGAGTCGCGATGTTCTGTGGGGAATCGCGACAAATCGCGACGCTGGGCTTGTAGTCGCGACGAATCGCGATTCGTGCGTGTTGTCGCGATGGGAGCTGGGCGATCCGCGTGATGGGCGATTGACGGCTCTCGCTGAGCCACGTCAGCAATCCGTAGGAGAGGGGAGAAAATGTGTTTCTTTGTGGCATTAATACTATGTTTTTACCCGAAATTAATTACCTAACCACAATTTTTACCCACTTTACTCGAATTCCAACCAAAAAATTTCAAATTTCAATATTTTCCCCCCAACTTTATTCACCCACTTCACCCACCTCAATAATTATTCACCCACCCAACTCTCTCCTCAAATCCTATAAATACCACCTCTCCCACCCTCATTTCCTCACCAACAATCTTCCAACTCTCTCTCAAATTCTCTCAACTCTCTAAGTTTTTTCCCTCTAAAGCTCTCAAGTTCTCAAATTTCCCATTATGTCTCGAAGAAGCGGTGGTGGTTCCGGGGGTCGAAGGGCGGCTAGAGATTTGGTACCTGATTTTAATGCCGGGGAGCAACCGCAACCTACGACCGAGGGCTACATTCATGTTATAATATCGCAAGAAACACTTCCCTCCCCACCAAATCCAAATTATCCGACGCACGATCCGGCATCAATGGTCAACACGCTACGTCGATGTAGGAAGACAGGAACCACCGATCCATTTTTTGAACTCTTGTGTCATGGAGGACCCGCCGACGACCGCAGGGAGGGCCCACTTCAACCGCCGGAGGAACCGCCTCAAAGACGCGATCTTGCCGGGGAGGAGGACCTTCCGACTCCGCACCATTCCTCTGTTGTTGGCTCGTACCACGATGGTTCTTCACTCTCCCATCACGAAACCGGCGAAGGCTCCGTCCAACGTCCTCGACGTCCGCGTCCGGCAACGGGGTAATTATTTTAATTATTATTATTTTAGTTTAATTAATTAATTTGACACGTCTCTTGAAAGTATTAGTATGCTCTGTGGTTGCAGTTCCGACTGATCTTCCACATCAGAAACGAATATCTTGAGATTTAATAATCATTTAATCATATTAATTTAATTATACTTTAAATGGTTACTTAAATAAGTTAAAAAAATTAAAAAAGGTAATTTGTATGTGTGGTAATAATTATAAAGTTCTTATTGGATTATGGTGTCTTAGAAAGATTGGTTTTTAAATAAGGTTTGCTTTGCAATCTCCTCCAAGCTAGCCTGGGAACCTCGGGGAGTTCTGTCTAGAAAAGCTTGGGCCTAAAGCGAGATCATAGTATCCTTTCCAGTCGATCTGGCCGTGGAACCTCGGGGAGTTCCGTCCAAAAGAGTTTGATAATTATTTTCACACATAAGAAATACCATTTTAATTTTGTTAAATTTTTATTTAACCTTGAGACATTTTAATTAAATCAATATGATTAATAATAAACTTTATGACATTTAAATTTATGATTTTCCTTTTGTTTTAATAGACTAAATCCTCATGGCTTGGCGTGGGGACGGCCAAACACGGCTGCGGTGTGGAAATTTTTTCATGAAGATCGGCACATCAACGAGCGAGGCGAGCGTGTTAAACATGCCACATGCAAAAAGTGCGGGACAGTTCTAGGCGGAATGGGGGAGCGGGGAACCGGATACTTAAATCGACACGCTAATGTGTGCTTCCCAACCGGGGAGCTCGATGAGGTAAACACAGCACATGTAAGTGCTCTTTCTGCTGTGAATTTACGGAAATGGACACTCGAATGGATTCTTTCTACGGGCGTTCCGCTGAGTTTTGTCAAAAATCCCAACCATACACGATATATGCAAAGGATTAATCCGACGTACCAGCAGTTTTCTCGTACGACTTATACCGGGGACATGGAAACCGCTTATGATTTGCAAAAAAACCTTTTAGTCGATTTTTTCAAAATGTCTAACATAAACGTTGCTTTTACCACTGACTTGTCGAGCGGTCCAAGTTTAAACGATTACATGAGTTTGACCGCCCATTACGTCGACGATGAATGGAATCCATGTCAACGACTTTTAAACTTATCGCCTTTCGAGTGTCGCCATACCGGAAAAAACTTAGCCGAGAAACTATTTGAATTATTTGGTGATTGGGGTTTACAAAATCGTGTTATTTCCATTACCTTAAATAATGCCTCAAGCAACAACGCCGCGATTATGATCCTGGAAACAATGTTGCCCTCTTCTCCGTTTCGAAATATTTTACATCAACGATGTGCTTGTCACATAATTAATTTAATTGCACGAACGGGCGAGGGACATATTGCACACCATGTTGAAAAATTACGCGGCATTGTTGATTGGATCCGACATCCTCAAACCACCAATAGGTGGAGACGATTTTGTAAATATCACAATCATAAAGCTAATAGGTTTGGTTTAGATAATAATACGCGATGGAACTCTACGTATTTAATGATTTCAGTTGTGTGTAGACAGAGGCTTCCTTTGGACCATTTCCTCGGACAGGAACTCCCTCCGGAGGCGCGGATCACGGAGGCGGGATGGGCTACCGCGAAGAAATTCCTCGCTTTCCTCAAACCTTTTTATGCTGTTACTTTAAATTTTTCTAACCAAAATAAACCTTCTTTGAATCATGGTCTTTCGGGTCTTTATCAAATTTCGTGTGCTTTCAAAGAATTCAAAAACGACCCTATTATTTCGCCGCTTATTGAGTCTATGGTTTTGAAATTCAAGTATTATTGGGATCCACCCCCGTTTTCATTTTGCTTCGTTGCTATTCAAGACCCTCGTCTTTCGGATGCATATAGGCCAATGTTGATAGCGATCGGAGAAAACATAGGGGTGGATTATCCTAATTATGTTAATGTTGTTAACGAAGCTTTTTATGAATTGTACAGTGAATACACCAAACGGTTCCCTCAATTCAACGCACAGGAGGAGCAAAGGGAAGGGATGGCAAGCCCAACCAAGACGGGATTAGACTTCAACCGGAGACTCAAGCAACGGCTAAGTCGCGGGGAATCCACTACGCCGTTGGCGGGCGACACGGACGGCCAACCGCCAGAATTGAAGCGCTACTACGGCCTGCTATTCGACAAAGAATCCGACGAGTTCGATGTGATAAGGTGGTGGAAGATTCAACGGGACAGATTTTCGCTATTGGCAAGAATGGCGAGGGATATACTGTCCATCCCTATTTCCAGCGTTGCTTCGGAGAGCGTTTTTAGTACGGCTCAATATCTCATCAACGACCGGCGAGCGTCAACCACCAACACACACGTCGAGCAGATTGTGGTGTTGAATGATTTGTTGTTCAACCCCCCGTGATTGCCGAACGCTCCGAACCAAGCCAACTGGAGCTAATGACGGAAAGGTTCAACGCAATGTTCCCCGAGTAATGATGTGCTCTTTCCTCTCTTAGTTTTATGTCCCTAGGGAGGGTTTTACAAGAGAGGTTTTAGTGAGGCATCTCGTAATATTTACACTGAATATTTACAGCTCTCTTCCACCTTATTGTAATATTCACAATGAATAATACAACTTTTTTTTAATATCTCGTCTTATCGTATTTAATTATATATTTGTTGATTAAATTTGTTCAATTATTAATATGGTAAAAATTAATATTTATTAACATATGTTACAAATTAAAAATTAACATATAAATCAAACTTATTAATATGTTACAAAATAATAATTAAAACATATTTAAATAATTTTGAAATACATTAATTACAAATAATAATTATAAATAATAAACATATTTAAATATAGTTTTGAAATAATTTATAAACTTTGATAATTAAATTCGGGTAAAAAATAACCAAGTTAAACATTAGAAACAATTAGATACATAACCCGCAAACATTAGAAACAACTTGGTCCAAGCTGCTCGCGGGTTCGCGATTTCTCGCGGTGCAAAGAGTCGCGACCCGTCGTGACGCGTGAACTCGCGATTCTCGCGATTTTAGTCGCGACGCGTCGCGGGGTCGTGACTCGCAGCTCTAGTGTAGAGGCTCTCAACAATGAGCTCTATTTCCATAAACATGGAGAAATACTTTAGGAAAATCGTGGTGAGTTGATCAGGATATCTGTTTATCGATTCTGGTTCGAATTTAGAAACTATTCCTTGGCAGCTGCCAGTGGCGAGGCCACTCATACCCAACTGGGGTCAATGGCCCCCACTTGGCTGACCCGTTCTTTAGTAAAAAAATATATTTGCCCCCACTTAATTTTTAATCCTACGAAAAAATAGGAAGAACAAGTCTTATATTTATTTAATCTCCCTATTTTTTCTCACTAATAACTGCCAGAGTTTGATAATAACACAACCTTTTCTTCTTCTCTCGTTAATCATTTTGCTTCCCTACGTAATTACGGTTGTGCAGCCAGTCGCCGTCATAATTTTTCTCTTCTTCGCGACGAGCCGATGACCTTTTTTTTTCTTTTCTTTCTGGAACCCGCTTCTCCGCGTGACTTCATCCCGCCAGCCACCGTCGGCGCGGTGAGTCCATCTTGTTGTCGTCGCCTTCACGAATCTGACCCTCTGTCATAGCTGTCCGCCGTTGTCGGACGTCCATGATTGTCGTGCGCTCAAGCAAGTCTTTGACTTTGAGTTCTCTCTGATAATTCTATATATCCCAATTTCCTATAGGTTCCAGTTTTTTTTATTCTCTATTAAAAAAAGTTGTTTTGATATCCATTTATTTAAGTTATAAAGCCACCATGCTCTGTTGTTCCACTTTTTTTTTTTCATTCCAGACTGTTATCTCATTCCGTCGTTAGATATCCAGTAGTAAGAGTTAGGCTTTAAATCTCATTCAAGTACTAAATCAAAAAATAATATAATAATATTACTATATATACCCTAACATGTTATATACACCAGAGGTGAAAGAATTTTTTTAACAAGTATATTTTATAGTTTAGATTTATATTGCCTATTATAGACGAACCTATTATGAATTATTTTCATAACATGAAAATTCGTAGAGGATAATTATAATGCAATTTATGTTCCGCATTTTAACATCATTTTTATTTTCAAAATTTAGTATGTTAATTTTCGCCCCCCTTCCGACAATTTCTGGCTTCGCCCCTGGCAGCTGCCACCAGGTTCTCAGTGAAATACTGGCAGTGGCCAGGGTCAACTTCATGCGGGTCGAGATAAGCCCAGCCCATAAGAATCCGAAAAGCTCACTGATGAGCCTTGGTGTCTGAACTCCTATCATATTCCGGAGGTTGACTCTTCAGGTGTCTCTGAGTCGTGTGTTTATTATCAAGGTAGTGAAAGCCTGAAAGGAATGCTGATAGATTCCTTTACTAGCGTCTCATTTTTTGGCTCTGCGGTTGTTGCACTATATACTTTTGATTTCACAACCCAAATCTTGGCCTTAACTCAGTCCACAATTTGCTGAAAATCTTCTTACGTATTTGGTTCTAGGCTTAAAACCGAGGACTTACCACGATAGAATTGTTTTTGGTCTCTACCTGGGAAAGGCCTTCGGCGGGTCAGGTGATCCTGCATAGGACTTTTCCTCCCATGTCAACCTCTTTGGGAGGCTGCTCAATAGTTAGGAGATCTCATTCTGTGGCTCGCCTCCTTTCCTCGTAGGGGAATGGGGAGGATGTTGCGCTGGGGATGAAGGAGCGGAGAGAGACCTTCTTCCAAATTCAAAGATCTTCCCTGGGGCTCATACTCTTCTGGTCTCGATCCTTGCCGGTTGTTCGTTGGACTCATATTATTGAGTGGGATTCAAAGTCAGGCTTTCGAGATTCTCTCTGATAAACCTATTTGTCTCTACTTGTCAATCACTGCATGCGTTCATCTCGCGCATGAGTGGGGTCATCTTAGAGAGATTTTCTATTCTCCCCGAACTCACACGTTCGATTTCGTTTATCTCGGGGCATTCATCATGAAAATAATACTGGAAACTATTATTGAAGGTGGTCATAGATTACCTTTGAACTAGCCAGAGTTGAACTTTCCCAAAGACGCAAAATTATTAACGTGTATCTCCACCTTAACCGTCCCAAGTTTATGGTAGTCCAGTTGATTTATACGCATCTATATTTGCCGTATGAATCTTGATCTTGCGTCTTATAGATAATCTCCAACATAAATATATATAGACTTATGATTGATACACATAAATTTTAGAGAGGTTCATACCAAAGCGTTAGTTGACTACTTCCTCTAGAACTTGTTGATGATTTCAAATTACATGTGAGGGAGATGAGAGAATTCAAATATACCGAAAGACAACGGTCGCATATTTAAGCATGAATGAACCCATATTTTCTCCATGTTATCTATTTTGCTTTCTAGGGCATCCTTTCTCTCTCGTGCGTCCGAGTGGGGGTTTAATGGCTCGAGAATATTCTCCCAAGCTGACACATGGTTGTTGACATGATTTCACACACCAACAGTCACTTGAGTTGTGAATGAGATTTCAATTTGAAAGTGCTAAGATTTTGTGAATCTTGACCTCCGCTTCATCAACACATTAGACGACGAAAAATGGAAAGTAAAAGAAAATGACACCAAACTTTTTTAAAGAGGTTCGTCCGCATGCGGTAGTTGACTACGTCCTCTGTATGTTCATTGCTTTGAAAGGAGATGATCAATCAGAACCACAAGCCGATTCCGGGCTGATTGAAATGAAAGAAAAACACTCTGAAAATATAAAATCTTACAGACTCTTTTCTCTCAGGGTGATCTTCTTGCGTGCGTGTGATAAGAATGTGTTCTTGCTTTTATAGGCTTCCAATTTCTGCCCGTTGGAGGTGTACATTGGTGATGGCTTCGAGTTCGTAGCTTGACTTGTTGTCGAGCTGACACGTGGGCCACATTATGAGATATTCGCGTAGTAGTGGACTTTGACTTGATGTCGTGGAAATTTGAATTTAGATCGTAGCGATCTTCCTGGTCGAGCTTCAGAGGTTTTAATTGATGTGTTGACTTGGTCTGCTTGTGCTCAGATACTTCGTCTGCTTCTGTTCGGATCCTTTGTGGCAATATTTTCCCGGGGCAAGCTTTGGGTTCTTCAGGTCGTTTGTCTTGATGAGTATTTTGGATTTTAACCAAGTGTTGGTTTCTGTCTTGAGCTGGTCGGATTCTTGAGTTCTTCTCGGGATTCTCCCTTTAGAAACTCTCTGCTCGTATCTCTTTTGAGCACTCTATGCTCGAGATGGGCTTCTGCCTCTTAAACTTTTTGGTTCTGTTCGGGCCTCAATATAGTTAAGTATTTATTAGGCCTCTGGGCTATGTATCTCACAAGCCCAATAACTTTGGTCTTAATTTTATATGAACCATAAATTTAATTAATAACCTCATAATTTCGATTAAGGACCGAATTTGCACATAAAGAGATATCCCCCTACAACAAAAATACGAAGTATTATTTATAATATAAAGTTGATAGAATCGTGTAATAATTCGTGATGGAAATTAATTAAATTTTTGAGATCAGAAACTTTCTTGACTTTTACCGCAAAATCAAATTAATTGGTGAATATCAAAACTGTTTTTATGATAATATCACGTTCTTTAGGGACCGAGCTGAAAATGTTTTAAGATCGAAATGCTTTCGACATTTGTAGCTCCACAAGGACAACACCGCAAATATTATCTTGAATAAAATAATTAAACATAGAATATTCCAATCAAGCATGATTTATGATTGTTGTCATGAATCAGTGATTACCCTGATAGTTGCAGAAATACCAAAAGTTTTGGTAAGCCAAGGAAATTGTAAAAATATAATTGAATTTATTCCTTCGACATCCCTATGTTGTAGGAAATTAAATTATGATACATTTATCTTTTTGAATCGTGTCAATCTGACAAACGGTTTAAGATTTATGATAATAACAATTTTGGACTAGGGCCAGAAATGACATTGTTATTTAAATTGAAAAAAAGAGAAAATTAAATGTGGGAATTAATTCCTGAAATATTTAATCGAAAAAAATATATTTATAATATTCAAAAATTATTTATGCAAATTTATAAATAAATAAATCTTGAAAATAATATAAGATTTGATTTATTAAATCTTATTTGGTATTTTCAGAATGATCAGTTTTAGATTTATTCTATATTTGATTTAATTATTAAATAAAAAATTTGAGTGAATATCTCAAGCTGGTTGAGTAAATCTCTTAAAATTGGTTGAAGGAATTTCTCAAAAGTAATTGGGCCAGTTTCCTATAAATAGGGGAGCCTAGTAATCTTGAAAACACATAGTTCTCGGTTCAGAATTTTTGTATCTCTCTCTCTCTCTCTCTCTCTCTGTCTCTCTCTCTCTCTCTCCCTCTCCCCAATTTCTATGAATTTCCTCTAGGTTGAAAACCCTAGAAAATTTGATTTTAGGGTGAAGGAATTGTTCAATGGGAGCCCACACCTCCAGAGGTCAAGGTTTGGAGAATACATGAGAGAACTTTTGGGAGCTGTCATCTCACAGAATTAGCAGAAAGCTTCAAGAACGGAGATCGGAAGACTAGTGAAGATTAGAGATGAGTCGGATAAAACTCTAACCCGGCATAAGTTTTTAAAAGATTAACCCGTGCGTTAAACACAATGAGCATGATTTCTTCTAGAAACTGGAACCGCACCAAAAAGTTGGACTTTATAGCCGTTGGAGAGTTTGAATATGTACTGATAGATGGGTTTCTGAGTCGACTCGATCAACTCGTGGAACATTGGAAGAGTCGTACTTCGACTTCCAACGAGTTGGATAGATGCCTCATGGCACTTTGGATTGGATATGATGACATTCGAGTTATTGGGCTTTGTTGGGCCCAAATCGAATATGTGGCTAGGGAATTTAGCCTTTGTTGACTAGTAGATTCTGCTGGTGTTGACTAATTGGGGTTATTTGGTCACATTGTCTATATGGCACATGTCACATTGCGGCCATTGTGACCTTTGGATTGAATTAAATATAATTGTAATAACCCTTTTTTATCATAAAATGTGATAGGATTTAGGGTAAATGAACGAAATGCCCATTTTGTGTCAAACCTTTTAAAAAATGCCCATTGTGTGTATATTTTTCACTCTCACAAATGTGCATTTCTTAAAAGGTTTGATATAAAATTGGACATTTCGTACAATTTTCTTAGGATTTAATTGTCACTATGTGATATATAGTTTAGTCTCATAATGACATTAATGTACATTATTAATAATTATTCAATGAATAAAAAAAATCATTCTTAATTTGTTGAGCCTTTGGTGCGTCTAATTGACAATAATTATGATAAAGCAATTTTGTTACATCTTCTTAAGTTTTCATTAATGAAAGAACCGTTCTTCGTTTGTTGTGCATTTTTAATAATTATTCGATTCATAATAAATGTGTAAATTCCTACTTTATTTATGGTGAAAGCAACCGTTTTTTACATCCAAGTTTCTTCCGTCCACGATAAAAAATGATACTTTTATCAACTAAAAAACATTAATACTTTAACTGCAATAATAGTACGTATTTATTATTTTTATACTTTTACCTTCCATAAAGAATTGATACTTTAACTATAATAATATAACAATGTGAAAGTAAAGAAATGATACTTTTACCACTAAAAGAAAATTGTACTTAAACAACAATATGAAAAAAATTGGTACATTTACCACCCAATACGAACTGGTACTAAAGCTGAAATACTTTAAAAAAAACATGGATGCAATAAATTGGTATCTCTTAACACATGAAAATAATTCATACTTTAACCACAATAATTAAAAAATATAGATGTAAAATATTGATACATTTATCACTTAAGAAGAATCGGTATTTTAACCGCTATAATAATATATATTTTTATAACTTTTACACCTCAAGTATATTTTAAAAAAGCACCACTTGCCTGTTTTTAAATTAAAAAAAAAATATTATTTATTTATTTATTTATTTATCTTTTTTATCTTTCATTTGTAATAACTTAGTAACATTGAATACAAATAAGATTGAAGGCATGCGAATCTTGAATTGTCATTTAGTAGGCATAAAAAAAACTATCACAAAAGCCTGCTTCATGGACACATGGTGCGTGCGTTACCTTTTCTGCCTTTTAAAACTATTAATTCATTTATTATTCAAATCCATATCTTATAATAATAATAAAAAATTCTTCTAAATTAAAAATTAACTAGGCAAAAATTTAGGGCTTGATATAAAAATTTAAGACGATGTATAAGTCTTGTTTTTATCCGTTGATGCTAAAAATTAGATCACATTGTAGCGACATAAATGCTTGTGTTGGACAGGGCCCAATGTCTTTTGTTGACTCTTGATGGTTTCGGCTTTTGGTCATGGATTCTTGGCGCTTTGGGCCAGATGAACCCTCCATTGATCGTGGTCCTAGCTCCGTGTCCCGCTACACTTATTATCAGAAGGCGAGGAATGGACTAGGCCCAGGTCACAGGTGGGGTGTGTTGGACATATGTGTCCTTAAACAAGATATTTATCCATTTGTAAAAGATTATGAAAAGTCGTTGAATAAAGATGATACTTATTATGTTAATCTTATTATAGTTTCTGGTAGAGTCAAATAGAATGTTTGATTCCTTAGTTCATAAAGGATGCAATTATGTTATTATTATCACAACAAAGTCAATGTGAGGAAGAATTAATAATCATAATAAATGAACTTAAAATGTCAGTGACCAGATTAACTGGGTCGGAGCCCATTTATCGTGTAAGGTCATTAATGTGACTAAGTGACAATACTATTCTGGATTATGTGTGTGTGTCACACTCACTAGAAGTGCATTAAGTATGAAGCGTCTTCATACTGGATCGGACCTGACTTAAACTCATGAAGTTATCATATAAGACCGTCACTGATAACTTGAAGTTGAGTCACAAAATGATGATCAAATGGCTATTAGTTCTAAGTCCCGAGTGATACCGAGTCTGAGCTACTGGCTTGATTGTTCTTTGATTTAACCGTTAAAGAGCACAAGATATTACCGTTGTTCCCAACACTATTATTTTGGGAATATGATAGTCAGTAGTAAGGATAGCTTGATCATAGACATGGGCATCACAAAACTCTCTTCAGAGTCATGATGATTCCCTTGGTTGTCACTGGTGAGAAGTGAGAGGTACCCGTGCGCAACTTATGAATCGAAACCATAAGTGGGTTGCTCATAATATTACTGACTGAGTCAAGGAGGAAAATGCAATGAGGGGCATTAGGGTAAAAACCGCATGCTCATGTGTGAATCATCAAGTGAAAAGAGAATAACCCGAATTTGATTGTATCAATGGACACCGTGCTGTTATAAGAGAATAATATATACCGTATCACTAAAGAGTGCAGCCTCGGGTCTATAGTGGAATCACTTCGAGGTTTGACGAACAACTAGCAGTTCGTTGGAGCTTAGGTGACACGGGTCCATGGTCCCGAGGATAGCTCCGTAACGGATAATACGTACGTGATTAAAATACATTCTGGATAATGTTTAATCATTTGTCTAGACTTATAAAACTGTAAATTCTTTGGTAGACATCAGATAGTTTTATCGTCAGCGTGGCGAAAGGGCCATATTTTGGTACACAGAATTAACTGATAATAAGAAAGTTAGAATTTAGCTTTTCTATCAGTACCATCTTGTTGAAAATTAAATTCTAGGCAACTCTGCTTTTTGAACCAAGTCATTCTGACTTACGGTTTGTGATTTATGGATTTTCTAAGTTTGTGACTCGGTTCGATAAACTATGAAATTAAATCACATTTCACGAAATTAAATGATAGTGTGGTACTATGAATTTTTAATGTGTGATATTTAGATTAGGATTTATTAATATAATGTAATTATTTAAATTTAATTATTAATATCTTATTAATAATTAATTAATAATTAATGGATTTATCTTAATAAATAAAATATATATTTATATATATTAAATGTGTAAAATTCGTATTGGGGTTTGGTCTTTACAAACCCTAGCAAGTTTGAATCATATGTTTTGGATATTCCATATTTGTGGCATAAGTACCAAATATTTTAGTATTTTAGCAAATTCCTAAAATCAATTTAATCCATTAGATCGGCTATGATTTAATATCAACCGTTGGATTAAGATAATTGATTTTAACCCTAAAGGCAATTCGAAATTAATAGCTTGGTGACCAAGCTTAGGTATTAAGATTTAATCTATACCGTCGGATTATATCCGTTATATCGGTTTTAAGATTTAATCTATACCGTCGGATTAGAAATTAATTAATATTATATATACAATTTAAAATTCAAATTAATAAAAGGATAAGAGTTCAATTTTGGGTTTTTGTAAAACCCTAGGGCATTTGATTTTATCCCTAATTAATTTGATCCATTGGATTGGTTTAAGATTTATTTTTAACCATTGGATCTACATAATCATTAAACAAATTCGAATTTTAAATATGTATATATATAATTTAAATTTAATTAATATGATGATAAGATTAAATATTTTGATCTTATCGTGTATTATTATTTAATTAAATCCCTTATTAATTATATCCATTGGATTTAGATGAGATTTAATCTGGACCATTGGATTGAAATAATTAATTAAATTTAATTATTAAAATTCAAAAATGGAGAGGAAAATCTCAAATTTGGTTATAGCTTGAGACTATAAATATGAGGCTGATTCTACACATTTTTCACAGCTTTCCATACAGTAAAAACTCGAGCTCCCCCTCTTCCTCTAGGGTCTACGAGTTTTCTGCTTCTGATCTCTCTTCTGATTCGGATTAGGAGATACTTTTTCTGCGGTAGCTTTAAAAGAACTGTTAGTTAAATTTTACGACGGAGTCCTGTCGGCGAAGCCCACGCTTTGGTAAGAGGAGCCAGGAGAATATCTCGGAAGATCACGGGAGTTTCCCTCAGCACCGACGAAGCCCTGCCCAAGTTCAGAACGCGCAGCCGGAATCGTCATAGAGGTACGGCCTTATGCATTGGGTCAATAAATACAACCATTTACTGCTTTCTATTTATTTCCTATTCGACTAGATTATTAATAATTATTATGAATATATTAAATCGAAATATTAGACGGGTCTTAACGAAATGGTAATTATCCGATATCCGTGTCGTCGGTACATTAACTAGTTTTTCCGCTTTAAAATAATTTTTTAAATGTTACCGGGACGCCTCGGAGGCTATTATTGTGGTAATGAATTCGAGAATCGATGTCCTACGCAGGGAAGATCACTATACAGCCTTCGAAAAATCCCAGAAGATCGGACCCTCTACACATATCACTGGCCCCGGTCCAGGTCCCCAAGCCTATCGACATAATATGTATATCTCTGAAAATATGTAACAATAGAGTATAGAACGATGACCTCATGGATCTAGAACCTCGATAGGGAAGGTCACAAATCAGACCAGGTTATCTCCAGCGCTCCCGCTCTAACCAACTCCCCTGTCTCCAAATCTGGGGAAAAGAACACTCGAGTTTAGGAAAACCGGTGGGGGGGTTAGAAGTAAGGAAAATTGTTTTGAATGAGTTTGAGTGATTTTGAACGAGTTACCGTTTGAATGAACTGAGCTCCTATTTATTGGAGGATCCAAGGGTCTATATGCAATTAAAAATACTCTAAAAATCCCCCTGGGTAAAATTATATAGTTTTTTGCGTCCTCACACTGTGGTCGATCCATATGGACCGTCCATGTGTCCATCTGAGGTCGCACGCGCCTACACCTGCTCCTAGAGTGGTTGTACGCATGCTAGGGCATCCACACGCGTTAGACGCATCCTTGCTTATGTGGTGCGCACGGGACATGTCCCTAAGCGCGTGTGGGTGCATCATGGCCCCCTGGTGCTCTTGGGCACGCCAGGCAGCATATGTGGGGCCCACGTGGCGTCTTTAAGTGATTTTTAAGGCGCGGGAGGCGTCTGGAGGCCGTGTTTTGACTTTGTTATGGCGTCTTTGAGTATTTTTTATTATATATATTTTTAGGGGCTTTTAGACACCTCATTTTATGAAAACAGGCCTCCGATATGCGTTTTGAGGCTAAAAATTTATTTATTTAATAAAGAAATAATTAACTAAATAATCATATTAGTTTATTAAATAACTCTATCAAAATACCCCTAACAATATCCATATAATTTTACATTACAGCAGTCTCATTTATCTTTTTCAAACCTATTGATTGTACTTGAATGTAGTTTCAATTGTCATTATTTAATTTCTTAGGAAAATACTTTAACTTTTTTACCACGAGAACAAAATTGTTAAAACTAAAGTAGTTGTATAAAGATAAAGTTGTAATAAGTGTTAGATCTAGGATTTCGTCCACGTCAAGGGGGATCAACCAAGGAAGAAGTCAGTGGTCAAGAGGAAGAAGCACAACGAAGATAGGCGACGAGGATGCTCGGAAACGAGGAAATTCCCCTTAACATTACCTCGTCGATAAAACTTCATGCGATGAAGCCACATCTTCAACTGGAGATCAAAGAGGAGACAAGCCGAATCAAGCAATGAAGCATTTCTCACGAAGAGACACGAAGAGACCAAGAAGCGGATGGCGAGGATGAAGACAACATGGCATAATGAACGTGGCCCAAGCCGCGGTTCAGGGCTAACAATTACATTCTCGCTCGTGATTATTGCATTATCATAAAGGCAATTATTGAATTCTCTAGCCGATAATTTATCAGGTATGATTTCAATGATAAAGCTCTATAAATAGAGAGCAAAACGATAGAGATCAAATATCCTGGATATGATATACGATATTCTACAACTTAAATTTCTAAAGTATTTCACTGACTTCAAACTGATTTTATTCTATGTGATTTAGTTTTAACAAAAAGACCCGAGCTTTGAGGTAACTTAAAAACAGAATTACACCAATTGTGACTCCGTGAGTGCGGATGTGATTTTTCACCTCAACAGTTTGGTGCCCACCAAGGGGAAGATGTGGTTTTCATTGCGTAGCTGAATCACGTGTTGTTTGAGGAGATGGCAAAACAAAAAGAGTTGAAAATTTATATACAAGAAGAGGAACATAGACAACTGGTGGCAGCGATGCTGGCTAATCAATAAAGGGCGGCAATTCTACCGTGGAAATACATGGAGAACTTTCATAAGCAAGCACTGCCCCAACAACTTGTAGATTATTACGTGATACCACCAATGATTTTGGAACGGCCTCGGCGTTAGGGAGAAACACAAGGACAACGAGACAACAAGCTAATGGCACTGGTAAAACTGCATGAGGCGAATCTATGGGAGCCAAAGCGACGAGAATAACAGTTTCCCTTTGCATTTTCTACCTAAAATATGCAGTATTTCCTATGGTGGGAATGTGAGTGATACTACGCAACATTTTGTGGAGCAAGGAATGAACTTTCCACCGCTCCATCTACCATCAGGTCGTAAGAAGCATATGAAGATTCCAACGCAACCAAATCACCAATTGGCAATCCAGGCGCAAGTTGACAAGGCCATCATAAATCTTACTTCCATGATGAGATACTTCACGTCACAAATGCACTACGGAAAAACAAGGAGTATGATGTCTCTTCCGCTATTAACAATATTCGAGTACACTGCATTCCCAAGATCTGGGTAACATTTTACAAGGGAATTACAGATCTAAAATCACACATGAAGGCTTTCCTCACAGCGATGGGACGAGTTGACGCGTATGGTCTAGAAAGAGAAACAATAATGTGTTTATTGTTTTTAGACAGTTTGGAGGGAGAAGCTTTGGAATGGTTCTGGAGGCTCCCGCAAAACTCGATCTTTTTTTTTATGACCTAGTGTCGTATTTCTTAAGGCATTACTCATTGAATATACAAACCGAAGAGAACATTACCAATCGTTGGACTTTGAAGCAGGATAAAGGCGAAACCCAGAGGTAGTTCATCGGGAGATTTAAGGAGGTACTGGCAAAAATCTTGGGAGTGTAGGATTCAGTTGCCATCGTAGCTTTGAAACACAACCTATGGAACAAAATTTTATACTGGAATGAGCTCACCAAGAGTCAACCGACGACAATCGAGGATGCTTTGCACAAAGCTACCACTTTCATGATGATAGAGGAAGAGAGGCGATGATGGAAAAAAAGCACGGAGCAGAGGAGAAGAAGGCCCCATTGGAAAAGGAGTTCATTCCGCTGACGAAGCTAAGGAGGAACAAACCTCACATGGGAAAAAATCAAGAGTGACCAGGCGACCAAGAGAAAAAGAGTGGAATGACATACAATGTTGGTTGTGCGAAAGCGGAGCAACTGAATGAGCAGGATAGGTCGGCGGAATTTGTCCGAACGCCAAAAAATATGAATAACTATTGCAAATTTTTTCACAAGAACAATCGGCACTTGACAGAGGAGTGCTAGTCATTGAAGAGGTGTCTCAGGGAGAAGTGGACGCGAGGAAAATGAAAAATGTAGACTTAGGAGATCCATATGAGACCTCGTTCCAGATGAATTCTGATGGCAATAGCCGAGGAGGCGGCCAAAAGCGAGGAAAAAGAGGATCATGGAACGGAGATGGACAGACAAAACCTCGATCTCACGCCAAGGTCTAGCATTTTGAGCAAGAAAATTTTGAGGAAGGCTAGGATCAACGTCGACAAAGAAGCCAATCCACATGATTATTGGGAGTTCATCATTTTGCGGGGACAAGGTATATAGCATCAAGGCTTACAAACGACGATCCAAGCAATATGATAAAGACGTTTAAATGAGATTCAGTGGAGCAAGTATCAACGATGCGCCGATTACATTCTCCGAGGACAACATATTGGCCTGAGGCCACGACGATGCTCTAGTTTTATCCTTGAGCGTACTTAACTGTGTCGTTCACCGAGTTCTTGTCGATAACAGAAGTTCAATTGATATTATCTTCTTGGACACTTTAAATAAGATGGATATCGATGATCATGAGATAGTAGGGGCTTTGAGAGGTCTTATTGGCTTAAATGGAGAGGCAACGTATTCTATGGGCACAATGAAATCGGTCATGTATGCAAAGGGGGTGAATAAGCTGGTTATATTTGTATTCATGGACTTCCTATTGATCTTTAATGTCATCATGGGAAGACCATGGATTCACTTGATGAGGGCAGTTTTGTCAACTTACCACCAGTGCATATTGTGGAAATGAAAAGGAGCATGGATGCATATCGCACCTGCTATATGAGCAAATATCAAATGACTATAAAAAATTATGAGTCTTATAATGTTAAGAGGGTCAAATAGCAATCAACAGTAGAAGGGACCAACTCTATGAAGATGGTGGCGGACAAAAATAAGATCATCAATGAGAAATTCGACATGCTCTTGGAGTCGAGAGTAGTTTGAGAAGTCAAATACCATGAGTGGTTGGCGAACACAGTCATTATTTAGCGGTTGGTCAATAAGATGTTCCACGAGCATATAGGGGACATGATGAAGTATACATTGACGACATTCTGTTGAAATCCTTGAAGGAAAAATACACATTGGTCATATAAGAAAGTTCTTTGAAGTGCTCGATAAACATAGAATGAAGCTAAACACGACCAGTGTACTTTCAGAGTCTCATCAGGAAAATTTCTCAGCTACACTGATGACTCAGCAAAGAATTGAAGCTAGTCCTGATCATGTAGAGGCCATCAAAGAACTTGCCATGTCCACTCAACAATAAGGAGGTTCAGAAACTTATAGGAAGGATCGCGATGCTTAAAAGATTAATCTAAATATCGGAGGATAAGAGTCTTATTTTCTTTTGAAGAAGAATAGAATGTTCAAGTAGACCAAAGCATGGAAAGGGATTTCCAGGAGTGGACCAACCCTATTGCGAGAGAGGTTTTTATTTATATGTGGTGGTGACATACGTAGTCGTACACACAGTTCTACTATGAAAATAGAGGGGACAGCAAAGGCCCGTCTATTACATTAACAATAAGTTCATTGGTGCAGAAACAAGATAATCAACGATTGAAAAGTTAATTTTTTCCATTTTTGTGGCATCGACGAATTTAAGGCATCACTTCAAGATGCACGCCGTTGTAAACATGATGGAAAGATTAATCATGGCACTCATATATAGCCCTAATTCACTTGGATGAATGACAAAGTGATCGGTTCATTTGGGAGAATATGACATTCAGTATAGAGTGCGAACCAACATGAAGTCTCAATTACTCACTGATTTCTCATAGAACTTCCAATCGTAGGTGAGGAAAAGTTGAGGAATGAGGATGGAGAACTGAAGCTCAAAGTGGACGGTTCTTCGAACATCAAGAGAGCTAGAGTAGGAATTCTCTTGGCCTCGCCAATGGGAGAAGTGGTCAAAAGGGCTTACAGGCTTGGCTTCATAGCTACCAACAACAAGGCAGAAAACGAAGCTCTCATCGTAGAACTATGCATGGCCATGGAACTAGGAATGACGAGGTTAGCTGCGTCATCATGCTCTCAATTAATTGCTAACCAAGTTAAATGAGAATTCGAGAGGCTAGACGAAAGGATGGACGCATACTCTCATGCAAATGCTCTAGCTTGTCTGGAATCGACAACTAGTCGAGGAGAACAGAAGGTAATAACCGTGGAATCAGTTAAAGTGTCAAGCATCCCAAATAAAGAAGAAGCGACGCGGAACGAGGATATGGTAGATGCAAACTCGACCAAGGGCGTTGAAGTTATGAAAATTGATGATTACGAGTTTGTCGAAGAAAAGACAACGAAGGGCGAGAGAATGGTTGATGATTAAGAGATATATGATTTGCGTAGGCCAATCTTCGAGTTCATCAACAACAAGATTTTACCAAAAAACATGCAAGAAGAGAGGAAGATTAGGTCCAAGTGTTCGGGATATACAATCTTAAACAAAGCGTTGTATAAAAATGAGCTTCAAAGAATCATACTTGCCATGCCTAGGTTGGAGCAAAGCCAACTACGTCATGATATTAATTCATGAAAGCGAGTGCGGCAATCACTCTAAAGGAAGATCCCTCAAATTAAGCGGTAAGGTTACTTATGGTAGACGATGAAGGAAGATTTCAACGCCTACGTCCAAAAATGTGAAAGTTACCAGAAGTATGCTCCAGAGATCAACACTCCATCCCCTATCCTTTCATGAAATAGTAGATAAATATTTTGGGTCCACTATCGGTATTGAAGAAGCAAATGTTGGTGGTAACGTATTTCTTCACTTACTGGGTAAAAGCCGAATCTATTGCAAACATCAAAGACATTGATGCGGAGAGCTATGTCTGGAAAAATATCTTACCAAAGTTTTGAGTGACACGAGAAATAATAGCTGACAATGATCTGCAGTTATCTTAAAACGGTTCAAATGATTTTATACAAGATGGAAAGTAAATCTTAACACATCGACCCCTCGTTTCCTACAACGGAACAAAAATGCAGAAGCAATCAAAAGAACAATCATTGACAACATCAAGAAATCCCTCGACAAAAATAAAGGGCGACAGGCAGATGAGCCTCCACGATTTTTATGGGCTTACCGCATAACCTTGCATACGGCAAAAAAAGAATCCCCATTTGCTTTGACATATTGGATAGAAGCCATTGTTGGATTCCAATACACGGATCTGCGAAGAATCACGAATATCACAAGAATAATAGCACACCTAAGAAAACGAATGGGAGAAAAGGTTTCTCTGATTAATTCGAAGGCAAAAATAGAAAGAGATGAACTCAAACAACTCTAATGGACTCTCTACACAACTCGACTCTCGGCTACACTCTCTGCTATACAAAGTACACAATGCTAGGTTTATATAGACCTCAGATAGGCAAAACCCTAGCTAACAAAATCGCACAATATCAGGAAATTACCCTGAATAAACTCGCCAAATCTTTGACATGATTAGCTTGCTTCTCAAGTTATGCGCTTTCCTTTCTGGGTAGAGTTTCCCTTTCTTCTCCTCGGTCAGCTTCTCTGTCCGTGAGCCGACTTGCTCGCCTTCCTTCGAGCACACTTGCTTGCATCTCCCCGAGCAGACTTGCTCGTGTTTTTCGAGCTGAGCTTGCCCCATATCCGTCTTCTGTTCTGGTCGGTACCCAGGCTGACTCCTCGCAAGTGTTTTTGCCCGTCCTGGGTTCTGGTCCTCACCCGGACTAAGTCAAGCTTAAGCTCACATTCTCCCCCGTAAGCTTGAATTGCTACACTCTTCACTCCGAGCAACTCTCTCATCTCTGCAAACTTCACTCTCGCCAAAGCCTTGGTAAGAATGTCTGCTCGCTGCTCCCTTGTGTTGGACATGTGTGTCCTTAAACAAGATATTTTATCCCTTTGTAAAAGATTATGACAAGTCGTTGAATAAAGATGATGCTTATTATGATAATCTTATTATAGTTTCTGGTAGAGTAAAATAGAATGTTTGATTCCTTAGTTCATAAAGGATGCAATTATGTTATTATTATCACAACAGAGTCAATGTGAGGAAGAATTAATAATCATAATAAATGAACTTAAAATGTCTGTGACCTGATCAACTGGGTGAGAGCCCATTAATCGTATAAGGTCATTAATGTGACAAAGTGATAATCCTATTCTGGATTTTGTGTGTGTCACACTCACTAGAAGTGCATTAAGTATGAAGTGTCTTCATACTGGACTGGACCTGACTTAAACTCCGGAAGTTATCATATAAGACCGTCACTGATAACTTGGAGTTGAGTCACTAGTAGATGATCAAATGGATATTCGATCTAAGTCCTGAGTGATCTTGAGTCCAAGCTGCTGACTTGATTGTTCTTTGATTTAACCGTTAAAGAACACGAAATATTACAGCTGTTCCCAACACTATTATTTTCGGAACATGAGAGTCAGCAGTAAGGGTAGCTTGGTCATAGACATGGGCATCACACAGCTCTCCTTAGAGTGATGATGATTCCCTTGATTGTCGGTGGTGAGAAGTGAGAGATACCCATGCGCAACTTATGAATCGAAACCATAAGTGGGTTACTCATGATATTACTGACTGAGTCAAGGAAGTAAATACAATGAGGGGCATAACCGTAAAAACCGCCTGCTCATTTATGAATCATCAAGTGAAAGATCAATAACCCGAATTTGATTGTATCAATGGACACCCTGCTATTATAAAGGGAATAATATATACCGTATCACTAAAGAGTGCAGCCTCGGGTCTATAGTGGAATCACTTCGAGGTTTGACGAACAACTAGCAGTTCGTTGGAGCTTAAGTGATACGGGTCCATGGTCCCCAGGATAGCTCCGTAACGGATGATACGTACGTGATTAAAATACATTCTGGATAATGTTTAATCATTTGGCTTGACTTATAAAACTGAAAGGTCTGTGTCAGACATCAGATAGTTTTATCGTTGGCGTGGCAAAAGTATCATATTTTGGTACACGAAATTAACTGACAAAAAATAAAGTTAGAATTTAGATTTTCTATTAGCACCATGTTTTTGGAAATTAAATTCTAAGCAGCTTTGCTTTTTGAACCAAGTCATTTCGACTTACGGTTAGTGATTTATGGATTTCCTAAGTTTATGATCGGTTCGATAAACTTTGAAATTAAATCACATGTCACGAATTTAAATGATGGTGTGGCACCATGAAATTTTTATGTGTGATATTGAGATCAGGATTTATTAATATAATTTAATTATTTGGATTTAATTATTAATATCTTATTAATAATTAATTAATAATTAATAGATTTATATTAATAAATGAATATATATATTTATATATATTAATATGTGTAAATTCGAATTAGGGTTTGTCATATGAAACCCTAGTTAAATTCGAATAGCTTGATTCGGTATTTCTATATTTGCGGCATAAGTTCCAAATGTTTTGGTACTTTGGCAAATCCCTAAAATCAATATTATCCATTGGATCGGTTATGATTTAGTATCAACCGTTGGATTAGGATATTGATGAATTCAAAATTAATAACTTGGTGACCAAGTTTTATTTTTTTGAATTTGATTAATCAATTATATCCGTTGGATCGGTCTAAGATTTAATCTATACCGTCGGATTAAGAATTGATTAATTATATATATATATATCTATATATATTCTAATTATGTTTATGGATAAATTCGAAAAATTGTTTTAATAAATTAATTTATCCTAAACTTATTTGATCCATTAGATCGGTTTTAAGAATCATCTCAACCGTTGGATCTAGATAATAATGATTCGAATTTTATATATATATATATATATATATATATATATATATATATATATATATATATATATATCATAATTCGAATTTTTATGATGATAAGAAGATAAGATTGGATTTTTGATTTCTCTAAATCTTTCTTATTTAATTAAATCCCTAATTAATTATATCCATTGGATTTAGATGAGATTAAATCTGGACCATTGGATTGAGATAATTAATTATATTTAATTAATGAAATTCGAATTTAGGTAGGGAATATCTCCAAATCGGTTACAGTCTTGAGCCTATAAATAGGGAGCTCATTCTACACATTTTTCACACCTTTCCCCAGAGAAAAATTCAAACTCTCCCTCTCCTTCAGGGTCTGCGAATTTTCTCTCTGATCTCTTTCTTCTGGTTCGGCTTAGGAGACTATTTCTCCGGAAGCTTAAAAAGAACCATCAGTTAAAGTTTTGCGACGGAGTCCTGCCGGCGAAGCCCACGCTTCGGTACGAGGATTCCAGGAGAATATCCCAGAAGATCACGGGAGATTCCCTCAGCACCGGCGGAGCCCTGCCCGATTCAGAGTGCGCAGCCGAAATCGCCAAACGAGGTACGGCCTTATGCATTGGGTTAATAAATGCAAACATTTACTGCTTTCTATTTATTTCCTATTATGACTAGTTTATTAATAATGAGTTATGAATATTAAATTGCATAATATTTATCAGATCTTGGGATATGGTTATTATCCGATATTCGGACCGTTGTTTGGATAACAAGTTTTCCGCTTTAAAATAATTTTTAAATGTTACCATGATGGTTCGGACGTATAAATCGTGATAATTATACAGAATCCGAGACGTGATTTCCAACAATTGGTATCAGAGCCATAGTTCAAGGATAACTAATTACGTAATTTAATTAATGGGTTTAAAGAACAAATTATTTGATGAATAAATTGATAATTAAAATTGAAATTTATTTCTAGATATTTTAATATTAATTTAATTAATTCCCGACCCGAAAAATCGGACCGGAAACGTGGCCGGGCTGCTAGGCGTAGCCCAGGCCGTGGCACGGGATGACCAGGGGCTGCCGCTGCAGCCCCAGGGTCAAAACCCTAATCGCCACGGGCCAGGCCCGTAGCGAAGCCCACGCCAGGGCGAGGCCCAGGGCGAGACCCTTGCGGGTTGCCCTGGCGCGCAGCGCCTGGGCCTCGCGCTCTGGCTGCGGCCCACGCTGCCTGGCAGTGGAATGGGCCTGCTGGCCCAGCGCGAGGTGGGCGCTGCCCTGGCCCTCTTCGGCTGGTTGGGCGTGGCCTATCCTAGGGATGTGGGCCCGGGCTTAGGCCCGGAGGGCCCACGTATATAATTTTTAATTATGGGTCGGAATTTATTCCGACCCGGATCCCTAGAAATAATTAATTATATTCATCATAGATATAATTTATTATAACCTATTTTCATACCCCTTAAACATAGTGTCTATGTTTGGATCATTATTAATATGTCATATTTAGGATAGATATAAATAATAAAGAGTAAATGTAAATGTGTTTATTATGAGTCGGAAAAATTTCAATCGTACAATCTTGCCTAAGGAAGAGGGAATCAAAAGTGGGGCCGGTTCACCATCCACTTCTGGGTGACTGGTTAGGACCCCTCCCATCGACCTGGAGAGCGTACGAATTGATCTATCACTACCGACAAAATAATAAACACAATAAAAGGAGCTTATTTAATTACGTGTCGTAATAAATAAATCCAAAACATAAACCATTAATGTGTCATTAATAGTTTATATATTAAGTTTTTATAACTTAGTATAAGAAAGAAAAAAACGTTATTTCCTAAAAACAATGGCAAGTGTAGAATACATCAAAGGTCTCCATTATTACTAACACAAGGTCTGCTGACCACACCGCCTCGAGTCACCCTAGTGTGTCCATTCCCTAAGGAAGGTGTGCTTGTGGGAGGTTTGACAACGTGATAGTTCCAAAAGAATATGGGGACGGAGGAATCTTGGAAATGGACCGCGAGTCACCCTAGTGTGACCATTCCCTAAGGACGACGTTTCCAAGAGGATCCCGAGAACCGAAAATAATGGGTTAAGCTTGCACGGAAGTTGGTGCTTCCTGACCGTCTATGGTGATAGTTAATAATCATAGAGAACTTGGTGGTTCTTGTTATGAATATTAATTAAGTTTATGACTAAAACTTAGTTTAACCAAACTACACGGTTGATACCGCGAGTCACCCTAGAGTGACCATGCCACTAAGGACGGCAACGACGTGTACAGTCGGTTAAATTATCACGAAATAGTTAAAGGGTTTATTTAACGTTTTACCCAGAACATGTTTGCATCATGTAACTATTTCAAATAAAATATTTTCTAAAAACATTCTACCTATAATAAAGTTTAATAAGTTTCTTTTTCAATGCCAGTTAAAATGTCTAAAGCTATTAATGTCACGGATGATGAAAGAGATTCGGTCAACTCTGATCCTCCATCTGACTTTGAGCTGCCAATTTTTGAAGAAGGCAGTGCTTGGTTCAAGTCTGATAATGAATATGAGTTACTCAGTTTCTTATTAGACCAGTATCCAAACAAAAGCCAATCCTTCAAAGATTCGGTACTCAAAGCCTCGATGGGTGAAATTGAGAGACTAATGAAAAAGGTGAACAAAGTAACAACTCTTGTCACTCAAGCAATGGCAAAGGATAACAAACGAAAGACTGAATCGAAAGTTGAACCGGGAAGAAAAGAAAGAAAAGTTGGTTTATCTGCAATGTGCTTCCAATGTGGAACAAGAAAAAGAGTGCGAGGTCAGCTGCGATGCAGACTGCACATGAGTTCACAAAAGGGTAAAACCTGTTCTGAATTCGAAATAAAATTAGTTTTTTATTGGAGAGATTTAAATCTCAGATCCATGGATTAAAATTCTAAACATTGCAAACATTTTTTTTTTTACAGAAGTTGCTTCTGCTAAAAAGAAAAACGGAGATGGAGCTTTATGCATTGAATGCTGGTTCAAACCAAAAGCAAAAGGACACACCATGTGTCGAGAGCATCTACGGGCTTGGAGAGGTAATGACTCTTCTGTCAACCCCGTAAAATTAGTTTTTATTGGAGAGATTTAAATCTCAGATCCATAGATTAAAATACTAATGCTTGTTCATTTTTCTTTTCAGGATACAGCGGGAGCTCTGTTGATGAAAACTCAACAGGAAACAAAAGCAGCTAGTACTCGAGTGTCTCGAAGAAAGAAGCATGCTTTAAGTTTCTCGATTTAAGTTTATTGTTATCATTATATTTGCATTGTTAAAACCTCGATTTATTTTGGATATTGATTGCACAAAATGATTCTTAGTTAATTAAAAGTTTGTTTTTATGTTTCGAATTATTTTCTGCAATATCCAGATAAATATAGTGACAATTGTTTTGTTCCATGTATAGTCTTTAATTACTCTAATTGATTTATCATTTTAATCATGATGATTAAAGAATGATATTAGAGAATACTATTCACAATTAGGATCTTGTGACAAAGTCACAAATGTAAGATAACAGTGTCTGTTATCAAAAGAGAGTGCCGAAACCACGGTCCCAAATCAGAACCAAGGGGTACTCAGACGTAGTGGGAGGTTCAAAAGACCTGTTGAGCGCTACGAGCACACCCAGTTGGTATTTCACCTAGCTGTCACAGACACTAGTGTTGAAGATCCCATAGGCTACAAACAAGCTATGGAGGATCCTGATAAGGGAGAATGGCAGGAAGCCATGAACCAAGAAATAGAATCTATGGATTCTAATGAAGTCTGGGAACTTGTAGACTTACCGGATGGTTTCAAAACCATTGGCTGTAAGTGGGTATACAAGCGAAAGAGAGGAGTGGACGGGAAGGTTGAAACCTTCAAGGCTAGACTAGTGGCAAAGGGTTTTACCCAGAGAGAAGGTATTGATTTCGATGAAACCTTCGCTCCAGTCGCTAAGTTCAAGTCCATCCGGATTCTCATGGCCATAGCCTGTAGTCTCAATTATGAGATTTGGCAGATGGACGTCAAAACCGCATTCCTGAACGGGTACATTGACGAAAACATCTATATGGACCAACCAGAGGGGTTCGTGCAACAAGGTCAAGAAGGGAAAGTTTGTAGATTACTTAAATCCATTTATGGATTAAAGCAAGCTTCCAAATCCTAGAATCTGAGGTTTGATGAAACCATCAAAACCTATGGATTCATTCAAAATGTCACTGAGGCCTGCATTTATAAACTCAATGACGAAACCGTGGAAATTTTTCTTGTTCTGTACGTCGACGATATTCTTCTCATTGGAAACAGTGTGAAGAAGCTATCGGACGTAAAAGCGTGGCTGTTTACGCAATTCCAAATGAAGGACATGGGAGAAGCCAGCTATGTTCTTGGGATCCGTATATTCAGGGATCGCAACAAAAGGCTTCTAGCCTTATCGCAAGCAACTTACATTGATAAGGTGCTTGAACGTTTTGCAATGGCAAACTCCAAGGGAGGTAATTTACCAACCAGACATGGAGTATTCCTTAGTAGGAAACAATGCCCAACTTCTCCGGAAGAGCAAAATGTGATGAGGAGGATACCCTATGCTTCAGCAGTGGGAAGTCTGATGTACGCTATGCAGTGTACTAGGCCAGACATCTGTTACGCTGTGGGAATTGTTAGCAGATATCAATCCAACCCAGGTATGGCTCACTGGACTGCAGTGAAGAACATTCTCAAGTATCTTCGGAGAACGAGAAACTATATGTTAGTGTTTTCAGGATCAGAACTGAATGCACTAGGATACACTGATTTAGACTTTATGTCTGATAGAGACATGAGAAAATCGACGTCAGGAGCAGTGTACACCCTTGCTGGTGGAGCGATATTCTGGAGAAGCATAAAGCAATCCTGTATCGCAGATTCCACCATGGAAGCTGAATACGTGGCAGCCTGTGAGGCAGCCAAAGAATCAGTTTGGCTCAAGAATTTCTACATAGAACTGGGAGTTGTTCCAGATGTAGATGGGCCCCAAACACTATACTGTGACAACAGTGGTGCGGTGGCAAATTCTAAAGAGCCCAGAGACCATAACAAGGCAAAACATATAGAACGCAAATACCATCTCATAAGAGAGATAGTGCGTCGTGGCGACGTAAGGGTTGTGAAAATAGCCTCGGAAGACAATCTGGCTGATCCATTCACCAAGACGTTGCCAGAGAAAATATTAAGGAGGCATCTGGAGAATATGGGTCTGAAAGACATGGGTCATCTTCTTTAAGTACAAGTGGGAGATTGTTGGACATGTGTGTCCTTAAACAAGATATTTTATCCCTTTGTAAAAGATTATGACAAGTCGTTGAATAAAGATGATGCTTATTATGATAATCTTATTATAGTTTCTGGTAGAGTAAAATAGAATGTTTGATTCCTTAGTTCATAAAGGATGCAATTATGTTATTATTATCACAACAGAGTCAATGTGAGGAAGAATTAATAATCATAATAAATGAACTTAAAATGTCCGTGACCTGATCAACTGGGTGGGAGCCCATTAATCGTATAAGGTCATTAATGTGACAAAGTGATAATCCTATTCTGGATTTTGTGTGTGCCACACTCACTAGAAGTGCATTAAGTATGAAGTGTCTTCATACTGGACTGGACCTGACTTAAACTCCGGAAGTTATCATATAAGACCGTCACTGATAACTTGGAGTTGAGTCACTAGTAGATGATCAAATGGATATTCGATCTAAGTCCTGAGTGATCTTGAGTCCAAGCTGCTGACTTGATTGTTCTTTGATTTAACCGTTAAAGAACACGAAATATTACAGCTGTTCCCAACACTATTATTTTCGGAACATGAGAGTCAGCAGTAAGGGTAGCTTGGTCATAGACATGGGCATCACACAGCTCTCCTTAGAGTGATGATGATTCCCTTGATTGTCGGTGGTGAGAAGTGAGAGATACCCATGCGCAACTTATGAATCGAAACCATAAGTGGGTTACTCATGATATTCCTGACTGAGTCAAGGAAGTAAATACAATGAGGGGCATAACCGTAAAAACCGCCTGCTCATTTATGAATCATCAAGTGAAAGATCAATAACCCGAATTTGATTGTATCAATGGACACCCTGCTATTATAAAGGGAATAATATATACCGTATCACTAAAGAGTGCAGCCTCGGGTCTATAGTGGAATCACATCGAGGTTTGACGAACAACTAGCAGTTCGTTGGAGCTTAAGTGATACGGGTCCATGGTCCCCAGGATAGCTCCGTAACGGATGATACGTACGTGATTAAAATACATTCTGGATAATGTTTAATCATTTGGCTTGACTTATAAAACTGAAAGGTCTGTGTCAGACATCAGATAGTTTTATCGTTGGCGTGGCAAAAGTATCATATTTTGGTACACGAAATTAACTGACAAAAAATAAAGTTAGAATTTAGATTTTCTATTAGCACCATGTTTTTGGAAATTAAATTCTAAGCAGCTTTGCTTTTTGAACCAAGTCATTTCGACTTACGGTTAGTGATTTATGGATTTCCTAAGTTTATGATCGGTTCGATAAACTTTGAAATTAAATCACATGTCACGAATTTAAATGATGGTGTGGCACCATGAAATTTTTATGTGTGATATTGAGATCAGGATTTATTAATATAATTTAATTATTTGGATTTAATTATTAATATTTTATTAATAATTAATTAATAATTAATAGATTTATATTAATAAATGAATATATATATTTATATATATTAATATGTGTAAATTCGAATTAGGGTTTGTCATATGAAACCCTAGTTAAATTCGAATAGCTTGATTCGGTATTTCTATATTTGCGGCATAAGTTCCAAATGTTTTGGTACTTTGGCAAATCCCTAAAATCAATATTATCCATTGGATCGGTTATGATTTAGTATCAACCGTTGGATTAGGATATTGATGAATTCGAAATTAATAGCTTGGTGACCAAGTTTTATTTTTTCGAATTTGATTAATCAATTATATCCGTTGGATCGGTCTAAGATTTAATCTATACCGTCGGATTAAGAATTGATTAATTATATATATATATATCTATATATATTCGAATTATGTTTATGGATAAATTCAAAAAATTGTTTTAATAAATTAATTTATCCTAAACTTATTTGATCCATTAGATCGGTTTTAAGAATCATCTCAACCGTTGGATCTAGATAATAATGATTCGAATTTTATATATATATATATATATATCATAATTCGAATTTTTATGATGATAAGAAGATAAGATTGGATTTTTGATTTATCTAAATCTTTCTTATTTAATTAAATCCCTAATTAATTATATCCATTGGATTTAGATGAGATTAAATCTGGACCATTGGATTGAGATAATTAATTATATTTAATTAATGAAATTCGAATTTAGGGAGGGAATATCTCCAAATCGGTTACAGTCTTGAGCATATAAATAGGGAGCTCATTCTACACATTTTTCACACCTTTCCCCAGAGAAAAATTCGAACTCTCCCTCTCCTTCAGGGTCTGCGAATTTTCTTTCTGATCTCTTTCTTCTGGTTCGGCTTAGGAGACTATTTCTCCGGAAGCTTAAAAAGAACCATCAGTTAAAGTTTTGCGACGGAGTCTTGCCGGCGAAGCCCACGCTTTGGTACGAGGATTCCAGGAGAATATCCCGGAAGATCACGGGAGATTCCCTCAGCACCGGCGGAGCCCTGCCCGATTCAGAGTGCGCAGCCGAAATCGCCAAACGAGGTACGGCCTTATGCATTGGGTTAATAAATGCAAATATTTACTGCTTTCTATTTATTTCCTATTATGACTAGTTTATTAATAATGAGTTATGAATATTAAATTGCATAATATTTATCAGATCTTGGGATATGGTTATTATCCGATATTCGGACAGTTGTCTGGATAACAAGTTTTCCGCTTTAAAATAATTTTTAAATGTTACCATGACGGTTCGGACGTATAAATCGTGATAATTATATGGAATCCGAGACGTGATTTCCAACACCTTGTGCTGATGAACTGTACGACGATCTGTTGCTTCTCCAGACACTCATGAATATAATGATACTTTGTGTCAATGTGTTTGCTCCGTCCGTGGAACACTGGATTCTTAATCAACGTGATTCCAGACTTATTGTCCTTGTAGAGATTTGGTGGTTTCTGCTCGGAACCCGTCATCTCACTGAGTAGCCCTTTCAACCATATAAGATGACATGCTGCTGAGGTTGCCACCATGAACTCTTCTTCACAAGAGGATAGAGCTACTTTCTGCTACTTCTGAGACTTCTTGGTTATTAGGTTCACGTTGAGGTAGAACGCCATCCCTCGGGTACTCTTCCTATCATCAACATCACCGGCCAATCACTGTCTGTAAAGCCGACTAGTACTTCTGTCGACTTCCTCGATTGTACTTGATTTCGTAGTCTTTCATGCCCTTCACATAACGAAAGATGTGCTTCACCGCCTGCACGTGTGCACTCGCGGGCTTCTCCATGTAGCGACTGACTATCCCGACGACGTGTGCAATGTCTGGTCGGGTATAAGTGAGATACCTCAAACACCCAATCACGCGTCTGTACTCCGTGGGATCGACTTTCTTCCCTTCAGCATCCTTCTTGAGCTGCAACTTCGCCTCCATAGGGTACTTGCTCGAGTTACAGTCCTCCATCTCGAACTGCTTAAGGTTCTTCCTCGCATAGGCCGACTGTTTCAGCGTAATATAGTCTTTCTTCTGTTCCACCTCCATCCCGAGATAGTACGAAAGTAATATGAGATCGCTCATCTCGAATTTGCCCATCAGCTGCTGCTTGAATCCATCTACGCCTCTTGCGCTTGATCCTGTGACAATAAAGTCGTCCACATACACTCCCACGATCAGAGTCTCTTGCCCGGTACCCCTGGTGTAGACTGCCTGCTCTCTCACGCACTTTGTGAATCCAAGTTTTTTCAAGCTCTTGTCGAGACGTATATTCCACGCTCTCGGTGCTTGTCTCAACCCGTATAGGGCCTTGGATAGCCTGTACACCTTCTGCTCCTCGCCTGTGACGCCGAACCCTTATGGTTGCCTGATGTACATTTCTTCCTCGAGGTCACCGTTTAGGACTGCCGATTTGACATCTAAATTGTGAACATCCCATCCTCGATGCGCTGCTAGGGCTAGGATCAGTCTGATCGTGTCCAGTCTCGCTACTGGAGCAAAGACTTCGTCAAAGTCTATGCCTTTCTTATGCATGTAGCCTTTTGCTACCAGTCTTGCCTTGTGCTTAAGGACATTTCTTTCGGTGTTCTTCTTTAGCTCAAACACCCACTTCAGGCCGATGGGTTTATGACCTTTAGGTAGGTCTGTAACTTCCCATGTCCTGTTATTCTCGATGGACTCCATCTCCTTCTTCATTGCTTCTTGCCACTCATGATCGGCTGGTTCTTCTTAGAAGTTGATTGGCTCCGCTGCGCATAGAAACGAAAGTTCCTCCAGATCCAACTCTTGAGATTTCTCGTACATCTCAGCCAGAGGTCAAAATCCTCGTGGGCCGTCTTTTAAGGAGGAATCTCCTAAGATAGCCGGGCTGGTCCTGCTCGGTCTTGGTGTCCGTGGTGTGTCCGGGGTGCTCTCTCCCGGGCTGGGTTCCCCCGTCTCTGGCAAGACATTTTCCGAGCTGGGTGTTCTGGGCTGCTCCTGCTTGGAAACTTCCTGCTCGTCATCGAGTATGAACTCCATTGAGTTCTACTCGGGTTCTCTTTTCTCCTCGCGCCAATCCCACTTTATCTCATCTTCGAACACAACATCTGCTCACTTGGAGTCTGCCGCGTCGTGGATCATAGAATCTATGGGCCTTAGTTCGTTCCTCGACTCCAAGGTACACCATCTTTTGACTTTTATCATCAAACTTCTTGAGATGTGAGCCCGCAATCTTCACATGTGCGGTACTCCCAAACACTTTCAAGTGTTTTAGGTGGGGTTTCTTCCCGTACCACGCCTGGTAGGGAGTGCAATGTCCTAGTGCCTTGGCCGGCAAAAGATTAAGCAGGTAGACCGCATGTCTTACTGCTTCTCCCCAAAACCTGGCCAGAACTTGCATACGCTTGAGCCACCTCCTCGCTGTGTCTATCACAGTCCGGTTTTGTCGTTCTACAACGCCATTCTGCTGAGGCGTACGGGGTGCGGACATGTGTCGGTGAATTCCTTCCTCGTCGCAGAACTCTCCGAACTGCTGTGAAGTGAATTCTCCTCCTCAGTCTGTACGCAAGACCTTCAACTTGTGCGCTGAGCTATTCTCTACAAGCTTCTTGAACTTTTTCAAGACCTCGAAAGCTCCGCTCTTCACCTTGAGCATAAACACCCACTTCCCGTGAGTATAGTCATCAACAAGTAGAAAGAAATTCTTATTTCTGGCCGTGGTCGCTGGGGTGATCCGACTGCAAAGCTCGGAATGCACCAACTGTAGGGGTCTGTCGGCTCAGAACATGGCCTTGATCGGGAAGGGTATCCTTGCGTGCTTCGCGAACATGAAACTCTCACATAGCTGGTCGGGGTGTTCAATATTGGGGACCCCGAAGGCCAAATTCTTCCCGCCCATCATTTTGAGCGCGTGAAAGTTCACGTGTCCGAGCCGTGCGTGCCACAGCCAAGCCAGATCTGCCATAAACGCCATGAGGCAGACGGGGTGGCACGTCTTCAGGAGGATCTTGTAGAGTCTGTTGGGTGTCCGCTCCACCTTCATCAACAACTCTCTTTCCTTGGTCCACTTATTCAGATAGGGCCCGGCTAGCAAAACAGAATTCCCGATCTCCATCATATGTCCCAGACTGATGATGTTGCTCTTTAAATTTGGGATGTAATAGACCTGGGTCATCAAATGCTGGTCGCCATTCTTGCACTCGAAAAGGATCGACCCCCTGCCTTTTATTTCTACGACGGACTCGCACCGTTGTCAAGGTACCATACGTCGGTACTGACTCTCTTATCATCGTGCGTGAGGAGGTTTGAAAAAACATTTTCCTCGATGAAGAAGACCTGCTCACTGGTCTTCTCCGAGCAGCGTTGCTCGGCTTCATCCTTGCGTTTAGCTGCTCGATGATATCCTCCGAGCGGCTCTGTTCGGCTTCATGCTCGCCGTTCTGTCCAAATTGTTCTGGCCTATCATCTTGAGCGCGTGGAAATTCACGTGTCCGAGCCGTGCGTGCCACAACCAAGCCGTGTCTGCCATCAATGCTATGAGACAGACAGACCGGCACGTCTTCAGGAAGATCTTGTAGAGTCTGTTGGGTGTCCTCTCCACCTTCATCAACAACTCTCTTTCCTTGGTCCCCATCTTCAGATAGGACCCGGCTAGCACCACCGTGTTCCCGATCTCTGTCATCTGTTCGAGACTGATGATGTTGCTCTTCAACTTCGGGGACCTGGGTCATCACGCGCTGGTCGCCATTCTTGCACTCCAATAGGATCGAGCCTCTGCCCTTGATTTCTACGATAGACTCGTCGCCGAATTTCACGTTGCCCGTGATATTCTCATCGAGCTCTACAAACTTAGCTCGTTCCCCGGTCATGTGGTTGCTCGCACCGTTGTCAAGGTACCATACGTCGGTACTGACTCTCTTCTCATCATGCGTGAGGAGGTTTGCAAAAACCTTGTCCTCGATGAGGAATACCTGCTCGCTGGTCTTCTCGGAGCAGCGCTGCTCGGCTTCATCCTTCGAGTGCTTCTGCTCAGCATCATTTTCGCCGATTAGTTGCTCGCTGATATCCCCGGACAGTCATCCTCGGCTTCATGCTCGCGGTTCTATCCGGCCAAGTGCGTTACATGCTTGGCAAACAATAATGGCGGCTGGTCGTTTGGGAATCTCGCTAGATTCACCTCCTCACCCTGGTTCCTTCTCCGGCACTCCGATGCGTAGTGCCCGAGCTTCTGACAAGTATAACACTTCACCGTGCTCTTGTCTCATCTCATCGGTCCTTTTTGACGGCTCGAGTTGCCTCCGCGTCCACGCAAATCTCTGCCTCGACCCCGTCCCCGACCTTGTCCTCGTCCTCAGATCTCTCCACTGTAACTTTTTTGTCCTGAGAAACTTGAGGAGGATTCGGCTCCCCCGAATCTCCTCTGTCTCGCCGTCCATTCCTTATGCGTGAATAGGAGATTCTTCTTGTCTCTTTTTTTGCCGTAGCGCCGAAGCCTCTGTTCGTGGGTTTTGAGACGTCCAACAACCTCCTCGATCATCATGGTCTTGAGATCGCCGAACTGCTCAATCAACGTCACAATATGCATGTACCTGCGAGGCAAAGCACGTAGGAATTTCTTGACAACATTGGACTCATCGACTTTGTCTCCTAGCGAGCGTATGCCGGTCACGATGGACGTGCGTCTCAGAGCGAAGTCTTCTACCGACTCACTTTCCTTCATCCGCATGACCTCAAAGTCACTCTTCAGGGTCTGGAGCTTTGCATCCTTGACGCGATCCGCGCCCATGTGCATAGTCAGAAGCGTCTTCCATGCTTCTTTTGCGGAATCCTTCTCGGAGAGCACGAGAATGATTTCTTCTGGAACGGCCTGGTATATTGCTACGAGTGTCATTCTTTCTTTGCGTCCTTTGGTATCGCCAACTTCAATGGCCTCCAAAACTCCCTGCGCCTGCAGATTCACCCTCATCTTCAACGACCACACGGCGTAATTGCTCTTTGTGAGCATGGGCTAATAGAGCGTCACTGTGCCTTCCCTGGATTCGGATTTTTTCACCTTCAGACCTCCGATTGCCAATTCTGATGAAGTTATGATCTTCAATTGTAGCTCTGATATAACTTGTTGGATCCCAATACAAGGATCTGCGAAGAATCACGAGTACCACAAGAATAATAGCAAACCTAAGAACACGAATAGGAGAAAATGTTTCTCTGATTAATTCGAAGGCAAAAATAGAAAGAAATAAAATCAAACAACTCTAATGGACTCTCTACATAACTCGAATATGGGCTACACTCTCTGCTATAGAATGGACACAATGCTAGGTTTATATAGGCCTCACATAGGCAAAACCTTAGCTAACAGAATCACACTTTATCAGGAAACTACCCTGAATAAACTTGCCAAATCTTTGACTTGATTTTCTAAATCTTCAAGTTACGCACTTTCCTTTTTGGGTAGAGTTTCCCTTTCTTCTCCTCGGTCAGCTTCTTCGTCCCCGAGCCGACTTGCTCGCCTTCCTTCGAGCATACTTGCTCGCATCTCCCCGAGCAGCCTTGCTTGTGTCTTCAGGGCTGAGCTTGCCTTCTATCCGTCTTCTTTTTTGCTCGGTACCGAGGCTGACTCCTCGCGAGTGTTTATGCCCGTCCTGGGTTCTGGTCGTCACCGGACTAAGTCAAGCTTAAGCTCACATCCATCATACCAAGAAAAGTAGGAGTTTGAAGCTTGCGATGAGAAGTAGCACGTGAAAAGTAACACCTGACAATGAGGAGGTTAATGAGGATAACTTGAGGTAAAATCTGGATCACGTCGAGGAGTGATGCGAACAAGCCTTGATAAAAGTCATCAATTATCAAAGGTAATCTGCTCAAAAGGTCTTACAGAATACAACAGATATTAAGGCAAGAAAACTCATCAAAAGCTGTGAAGGTCTTTACATTGTATTAAAGATAGTTATATTTAAAGTCAAGTAATCATAATCTAGAACGTTAAGCATTTGAAAAAATTCTATGCTTGAGAAAAAAGACGTAAATAATTGAATTACATTCGGGCTTGATCCCTACAATAAAGGGTATGTAGGCAGCTTGTCTTCCATGATCAAATTCAGCTGACAAAAAAAAAAAAAAAATCCCTCAATGATGAGGCTATACGTATGTATCTATACTAACATATACTGACAAATATCGATGAACTCTTTCATCCAAAATAATGCGTCTTAAAACCGACGAGGGTCTTGATACAGATGGAAGTTTGATAGGTATCGTGACCCTCGTTGGTATCATGACCCCATTTTTTGGATCAACAAGTTTATACCATCCTCAATTGGTATAAAGAGGTTGCACCTCAATTTATATACTACTACAATCTAGAAATCAAATCCCTACAATTAAGGGTAATTAAACTGATTCCTATATACATAGAAAGAAGCAAAACATTGACATTCTCATAAAAATACATTCTTTACTTACTTTAGAAAGAAAAAAAAAAAGCAAAAAAGCAAAGTTATATATAAATATATATATAACAACTTGTGCTACGACCACCGTCTACAAGGAAAGTTTACCAAATTTTTTCACTAAAACAGAATAGTATGTGCAGCGAGCACCTAGCTACGGGCAAATCTTGCAAAAAAGCTTTATACAACTCAAAATAACATAAAATGTGCGACAAGTGTAGATTATGATTTTTTTACAAAGAATATAAGTTGTTCAAGAAGCGTAGGTGAGAATTACGATTTATAAAAGTTACAAGTTATGTGATGAGCTTTAAAGCGACAAGTACTTGTTTGTACATTTTTTACAATATATAAAAAATGTACAAGAAGCTTCAGGAGACAAGTAAAATCTACAAAAACTATTTAAAATTTCATAATTTATGCGATGAGCATTATTGAGACGCATAGGTAATGCGAGTTTTCCCCCAAACCTAGAGTTCAGTGTGGTATTCAGGCTTTGCCATCAATAAGTACCCACTGAACATCGCAAAAGTCGGCCCCTTGGTCGCAAGAACGCCTCCCACGGCACCTTAGTGGTACATTGATCACACAAATTTGACATGGGCAATGCCTCATACAAAAGTCGACCCTCGCTTTGTAATGATACTCGATCGAAGGAAGATTTTCCTCGATAAAAGATAAGAGATGCGGAGGATTGGTGTACTATCTTTCTAACAATACACGCTTTTCTTACTTCAGAAAAAATTGAAGAAGTACCAAATTACAAATTGTGCTACAAGCAGAGTTTGCAAAATAAATTACTCAAAAAAGAACAAGTTCTGCAGCGAGCACCTTGCTACGAGAAAAACTTGTGAATATATTGATATATTAAACATAAAATGTGTGATGAAGTTCAGGCGACGAGCAGAAGTTATGAAAATTTTCACAAGATATAAATTATGCGACGGTTTTCAGACAATGAGCATGATTTACAAGACTCCTTCACTACAGTAACAATCGTAAATTTTTTTGATGAGTTTCATACGACGAGCATAGCTTATGAAGTATTCTGACAAAGAACATATCAATCGTATGTCGAATTTCAATTTGTGGAAATGATTTATAAATACTTTTATACGGTGACTATTGGTGTGACGAGCATTGGTGGAGTAAGCGCAAAACAAAATCAACAAGGAAAGTAAAGACATAGATTATAATTAAAAGAAAGGGTGAGGAGAAATGAGTCCTTATCACAAACACCAGTATTTTCAAAACTAAAAAAACCACTCAACACTAATCAAGAAGAATCAATATCAACGACTTATGTTACTTCAGCATTTTGTGCCAAAAAAATGCTCCTTGGTCGACAGAGAGACGCTAGCATCCGGTTCGCGGTCCTGAGGGACTAACAAAAACTATTGGTCGATTGGACGTACCTCAACCCCGTCGAGATCAGATAGTAAAACTGGAGGAGGACTTACTAGAGTAAAACGGGGAGAGTCGGGATCCTCACCCACTGTATCTTCTAAGTCTGTGTATGTGTCAGCTAAAATAGGATGATGATCGATTGAGTCATCGAGAGCGTGGAGTCTAGCCCGCCTTTTGAAGTTTTCTTGGGTATGATGAAAAAGAGCTCTCCTCGCTTCGAGTTCCTGAGCAGCGAAGAACTTGAGAAGCCACAAACTCAATACCCACAAAACCCAAAAAAAAAATGAGTAGCTTCGAAGGAAACCTTCATTTGGGAAACCTCGACGGCGAGCCAAACCTTCTCGGAACAAATCTTCTTACAGGCGGCTGCAACCTTTTAATATTTCTACCCTTTCAAGCACCCTATCGAGCGTAGAGCTCTCAGCATTGCAATGGAGATCTAGCTAAATCTGTAAATCCTCATTCACCTGTTTAATACGTGCGTCAGCTGGAGCAAGCCCCTTAACAGAGAGAAGATTCTCCTCACGAAGGTAGTTTTCATTATCGAGGGCTACTTTAAGCTGCGGCAAGATTCGGTGTACTATTACAAAAAAACAAGTCATAAGTAAAAAGCTAAGTAAAAAATCGAGGAAAGCAAATTAAAAAAGGCGAGAAGAAGGAAATTTGGCGATAATGATCAGCATATTCTTTGTGTGCCTTGGCTTCTTGAGTTTTCAGCTTGAAAACAAAATTATTTACGCGAGCGATACTCAAGAGGTATGTGAAGGAAAGAGAGCGTAATCTTCATAGTCATGATCCGCAGAATTGAACATCATGACGGAAGACCCAACCTCACGAGCAATGAGGGATATGTGCTTAAGGTAGTGAATGCAAAGATTTTTCTACCCGTTTCTCAAATTGTTGCCATAAAAAGGCGAGCACGAGAGTTCTCAAACTCTGAGGAAACATTAGCCGCAACAGATTCAAAAGCTTTGGCAACCCCTGAAGGATTGTCAAATTTGAGAGGCAAAATCCCGGAAGGAATAATTGACCAGGAAGAATTGTGGGCAACAACTTCAGAAGTTAATATGTTTTGAAGAGACGTCTTTCACTCTTTTTGGACTCGACTTTCCTCTCTCAGCGTTGTTACCGTGAGAACCCTCAACGAAAGATAACGAGCGGAACGAGTCCGAGAAATGTGCTAAGAGAAATAGAAATGAGAGATAGAGTAGCAACGAGTAAGGAACCGATGGAGTCAGATCAGCGCTAGAGCCACTCTCACTAGAGTTCCATGCAGAATCCTTAACCGGGGAAGAAGAAATCTATCTCCTTTTCAAAGTAGAAAAGCAGAAGCGATGAGATCATCTGCGACTTGCATGCGATCTGAGATTTTCTGAGCATGCTCACTCATTTCTTACTTTAGTGATGTAAGAGCCGAAGATTTTTTAGCATGACCAAGCTACAAAAATATTTTTAAACCTTTTCTTCTCAGACTCACCGAAAGCAGAAAATTTCTTCCTTTTCTTCTCAAGATCAAATTATGGTATCAGTGAGAGATGGAAATAACGCGAGGATTATTTTTCACACAAAAAAAAACTTGCTTTCTCTTTATGGACCCGCTTTTTAGGGGAGGCATCCTTATCAGCCTTCGGTAATATCGCGACAACAACGCCAGGGCATGTTCCAGCGATGAAATGTGGCATCCATAACCCAGCTTTACTAAGGAAATCATAATTAAGCAAGGCGTATTTGTGCTCGTCGCATTGCAATAGGTCAATCTTGAGGTGTTTAAGGCTTTGAGGATCGACTGGCAACTTAAATTTGTAAGGATCAATGACGAAGGCAATAGAAAGAACTTGAAGTTAAGGCCAAATGGAGAGATGTTAACTCTTACGAAAAAGTAATGATAAAACCACGCAAGGTCCTTCTTCGGCGAAGCAAGAAGGAGTTGTTATTTTTAGCGATGGGATAGCAAAAATCGACCAATATTTCTCAAATTACTGGAAACGACGAATATTCGTACCAAATCTTTAAGAGATAAGTATCTATGTCGTTCGTTGGCAAATACCGTGGCTACAACAAAGAATCAAAGAAAAATAGGGCTTACCTGACCAAGAGAAAGCTTATAAGCATGGAAGACCGCTGAAATGAGATAAGGAAAGGGAAGCTGGAGGTTAACTTAAGTCAGGAAGATGTCGTACACGTAGGTCTTACTGTTAGTAGGAGTATCTGATTGTTCAGACTCCTGAGGAACCCGAGTTTCGACACCTGATGCGAATCCAGAAGTGACTAGTGGGAGTAGTACCTATAGCGTGCTAAGCGCTTCTAGCGGGCAGAATGGGAGTGCTAGTGGGCATAGTGGGGTTTGTATTTACTTGGTATCACAATATGATTTTGTGGTCTAAGTGTGGTAGGTAGATAATAGAGTTACTATTGCCTAAGCCATAATTATGTTAGTGGGAGTAATTGTTTTAGTTTTCTGATTTGTCCAGGGTTTAAGTATGGTAATTAATAGTCTACTGGGTATTGTAATAGCCTTAAAAGCCAGTAATGGTCGTGGGGACTTGGTGCTCTCTTAATGGGACTGTTTTTGGAAGCTGTGGAGAATTTGGAATGCCTCAGAAAGTAGCTGAAGGGGATGTACGAATTCATAACCGACCAGCTCTATTTAAAAAGCAAGAATGTTATGAAAAAGGCAGATTATGCTTGATAAAAAAAAACCTCTCAAAGTTATCGTCGTGAAAACTCTCTTATCTCTGGCGGATTCCTTGAGTGGTGAGCTGAGAAACTTATCTTTTGATGGATTCCGGGAGTGGCATTTCTTCTATGCTAGGCATATATTGGTGAATTCCGAGTGGCGCTTGTGTTTCTTTTATTTTTGATCTTGTCTTGTCAAAATGCTAGACCAGGTCCGGTAACAATTGATATTAGAGCTCAAGTTGCTTGTTCACGTCTCCAAAATCGTCATCAACATATAAAAACATGGAAATCCCATTCCTCCTAATTTTCAAACGCCTACGTAGTAGGAAAGAGAGATGGAGTTTACTGCCCTAAGAGAAACGGTGGCTAATCTTTAACGACGCTTAGCTCAAACAGAAGGATAGCGACATCATAACTGAAAATATCAAAACAATGGAAAAGACGAGAACCCTTTTCATGTTGAAGTCTCTAGCGATGAAGACGGGGGGGATCATCGGAGAAATCAGCCCCAAGTTCGCGAAAGTGACATAAATGTTGATATTCCTAAGTTAGACAGAAAATCTCAGGGCGACAAATTTCTTGATTGGTTGTATACGGTGGAGAGGATCTTTGAGTTCAAGGATTATTTCGACGAGAAGCGGTAAAGCTAGTGGTTAGTAAGATAAAGGGTTATGCATCCATTTGCTGGGATAATCTAAGGCGAGAATGAATCCATGAACAAAGGCGATCGAAATGTGGGAGAAGATGAAAAGAGAGCTCAAGAATAGGTTTGTTTTTAGATAGCTACAAGCAAGACAACTATTTGAAATTTAATAACTTAAGACAATTCGATTATTCTCTGGAGGATTATACTCGTGAGTTTGAGTACCTCATGTTTAAAGGCGACGTGGTGGAAGCTGATGAACAAACGGTTGCTCGCTACCTCAGCGGTCTCAAGAGAGATATTGCAGAAACCGTTTGACTTCAACCATATTGGATGTTTAATAACTTTCAGAAGTTAGCGGAGAACATTGAAATACAACAAAATGAGGCAAAGAAGTAACTAGCGAAGAGCACATGATATATAGTTAAGAAAACCGTCAGAGTCTCTTCATAAAAAAAATAGCCTTTAACGAGGCCTTAATTTCCTCAAAACCCAAAGTCAGATCCGAAAAGACTTTTCCTACGACCAATTGCAAAGCTTTGAGGAAATATTTCAAATGTCAAGGTTTTGGTCATATTGCTGCCGATTGCCCAAACCAAAGAGTGATTCTATGGCGAAAGCCGCCATAACCGACAATGAAAACTATGAAGAAGGATAGGAACCAATCTACGACGAGGAGGAATGCGTTGAAGAGCCCAATGAAGGAGATTTTCTGGTCATTCGACGACTCCTAAACTCCAACCACGTAAACGAATATGCATGGTTGAGAGACAACATCTTCCAGACCCATTTTACTTCAAAGGGGCATGTGTGCAACATTACCATTGATGGAGGAAGATGCACCAATGTTGTTTCTGAAGAAATGGTGCAAAAGCTTAGCTGGATGACAGAGCCTCACCCTCATCCTTATCGCATTCAATGGTTTCGGAAGGTGAATGGGCTGAAAGTTTCAAAGAGGGGCTTGGTAATATTAACTACACCGATGAAGTCTGGTGTGATGTTGTTACCATGGATTCTTGTCATGTGATATTAGGAAGACCGTTGCAGTACGATAGAAGAGCGATTCATGATGGATTAAAAAAAAATACTCATTCTTTTACTAAGGATTGTTGGCGGATCGTGTTGGCACCCTTGAAGCCAGAGAAGATCACAATAACCTCCAAATAAAATAAGAACTCATTTCTCACCGATTCACATATTATACAATCATTACCCAATTGTGAAGGTTTTTTTACGCTCTACATAAAGGAAAAATTGAACAACAAGAAGGAGCTGCCCAGAGCAGTTCAAATCCTTTTAAGGGAGTTCCAGGATTTCACACCAGTGGAGATACCGAGTGGTCTACCGCCACTGTGAGGAATTTTGCACCGTATTCATTTGGTGTCAAGATCTTCTCTACCCAACAAAGCAGCCTATCGACTCTATCCGAACCAGGAAGCCAAATTGCAACGAAAAGTCGAGGAGTTGATGTTTAAAGGACTGACTTGAGAGAGCTGTTGTCTTTATGCGGTTACTGCCCTCTTAGTTCCAAGGAAAGATGAAACATGGAGAATATGCGTGGATAGCCGAGCCATCAACAAAACTACGGTCAAGTATCATTTTCTCATTCCAAGGTTACATGACCTTATTAATCAATTGCATGTTAGCACAATATTCTCCAATATCGATTTGCGCGGTGGTTACCATGAGATTCGCATGCAACAGGGAGATAAATTAAAAACAGCTTTCAAGACCAGGAAGGGTTGTACGAATGACTTTTTATGTGGTTCGGATTATCTAGCGGTCCTATTAAATTTATGCGCCTTATGACTCATATTTCCAAGCCATTGATGGGGAATTGTGTGGTCTTTTATTTTGACGACATTCTAGTATATAACAAGAGTATACAAGATCATTTGAAGCATTTGAGGCAGGTATTTGAAGTTTTAGGGAGTGAAAGCTTATATGTTAACTTGAAGAAGTTCGAGATTCTCGTAGAGAAAATCATTTCTCATAGTTATGTGGTGTTCAAGGATAGAATCAAGGTGGATAAGTCAAAGATAAAATGAAGAAGGATAAGTAAAAGATCGAAGCAATATCCACGTGGCCAGTTCCGAAATCTCTTTTTGACATCCAAAGTTTTCATGGAATGAATTCTTTCTACCACCGGTTCATTACATTTTTCACTACGGTGGTATCACCAATCACCGAGTGCATGAGGGGTGGACTTATAAAGTGGACACAAGAAGCCCTAGAGAGTTTTGAACTGATTAATAGGAAAATGACAGAAGCACCGGTTCTTGCATTACCGGATTTCTCTAAGATGTTCAAAGTGGAGTGTGACGCTTCCAGAGTGGGCATCCGGGCTGTCCTTAGTCAAGAAGGCCGAGCTATTTCATTTTTCAGTGCATTGGCGAATCTGAGCATTGGCGAATTGGAGTCAGTATCTTTACCGTAATGATTTTTTTTTTCTTTTTACATATCATGAGGCCATGAAGTATTAAAATGCACAAAACAAATTAAACTCTCGCCGTGAAAAGTGAGTGAAATTCATACAATATTTCAACTTCGTCGTCAAGCATAATCAAATCAGTAGCAGATGCATTGAGTAGAGGTCACTTACTCCTTCATACGATGCATAGAAAAGTGGTAGGAATTGAAGTTGTTAAAGATATATATGTCAATGATCCTGATTTTGGCCAAGTATGGAAGCGATGTGCAAAGGAGCCTTCTAGGAAATTTCTTGTGCAAGATGGTTTTCTCAACATTGGTGTGCAACTTTGTGTCTGTCAATGTTCTTTATGGGAGGCGATAATAAGGGAGGCTCATGCAGGTGGACTGCTTGATCATTCTGGCCGAGACAAAACCACCATGCTTGTTGAAGAAAACTTATTTTGGCTAAAGCTAACTCGCGATATAATGCGGATCATTGAGCAATCTGAGACTTATTGGTGCGTAAAGATGCATGGGAGTAACACTAGATTATACATGCCAGTTACGATCCCTATACTCGAGGCCGAGTCCTTTTCAATCATAGGATAATGATGCGAATCCAAAAATGACTAGCGGAATTAGTACGCGTAGCGTGCTAAGTGGTGCTAGCAGCAAAGAGGGAGTGCTAGCGAGCATAATGGGAGTAGTAGTAGGCAAAGCGGGTCTGTTATTTACTTGCTATGAGAATCTGATTTCGTGGTCTAAGTGTGGTAGTTAGTTAGTAGAGTTATTATTGCATAAGTCATAATTATGTTGGTGAGAGTAATTATTTTAATTTTCTGATTTGTCCAGAGATTGTGTATGGTCATTTATAGTGTCTTGAGTCTTGTAATAGCCTTAAAATGCAGTAATGGTCATGGGGACTTGGTGCTCTCTTTATGAGGTTGTTTTGGAAGTTGTGGAGAAGTTGGAAGGCCTCAGAAAGTGGCTAAAGCGGATGTACGAATTTGTGAACTATTAGCTCTATTTACAGAGTAAGAGTGCTATAAAAAGGCAGATTATGCTTGCTGAAAAAAATCCTCTCAAAGTTATCTTTGCGAAAACCCTCTTATCTTTTGGTGGATTCCCTAAATGGCGAATTTCAGAAACTTATCTTTGGGTTGATTCCGTGAGTAGCGTTTCTTCTATCCTAGGCTTATCTTGGTCGATTTTGAGTGGCGTATGTGTTTCTTTATTTCCAATCATGTCTTTTTGAAATACTAGACTTGGTCGTTCATGGTCCGATATCGTTTGAAGTACCTTCGAGCAACGATAATATTTCATGATGTTGGACGTCGCTAGAGATGCTTGCATATTCATTACAATATAGCTAAGTGTTTTCCTTGGCAACCCATAAGACAGAGAGACGAGCTCGTCGACCTAGGCGAAGAATAAAATATTTTTACTACTTGCAGTACTTCATTAAATAGGGGCTATCTGTTGAGAAACGATTTTATCCACGTCAATTTGGATTGATACGACGAGTTCTATCTCTGTGGTTTATAAATTTGGGATTAAATCATAAAAGCCCAATACCAATAAAGGTCTCATTGACCAAGTAAAGGCGGACCAACCAAGGAATAAATCAATGGTCAAGATGAAGATGCATGACGAAGGTACTCGTTGACGAGGAAATGCCCCTTAACATAAATTCGTCGATGAAACTTCATCGATGAAGCCTCATCCCCAAGTGGATATTAGGAGATGAGACAAGCCAAATAAAGCGAAGAAGCGTAGTATAGCGACAAGATCAAGAAGAAGAAAACAAGGATGAAGACAACAATGAGCAATTACCAAAGCGCAAGTCGTGCTTCAAGGCTAAGGACGAAAATCATTTCCATGATTACTTCATTATAATTAAGGAAGTTTTAAGGGAATTAAATGCATTTTGTAACCGGCCATTTATAAGGTCTTCTTTCAAGTATCAAGTTCTATAAATAGAGAGCAAAAAGATGTAAAAAGAGATAAATATCCTGGAAAAGATATAAGAAATTCTCACACCAAAATTCTCAAACTATGTTTCTCACTTCAAATCATTTTCTTTAACGTCATTTAATTTTAAGGGAAAGACCCGAGCTCTAAGGTAACTTAAGAGCAGAATTACACCAATTGTGACTCCGTGACTGGGGAGGTGTTTTTCACCTCAACAATAAGTATTTAACGTCATTCTATATAAATGCAGGCAAAAGTAATTTTAGTCCTGTCACCGTAAGTTTCAAGTGTAATATGTTATGACTCATATCAAATTCCACTTGTCCCTTTTTTCTAGCATCATCGACAACACACTTAATAACACCGTTGTCTTTTATGTTAATCCTGATGTCGGATTTTAGTTGTTTCATGCAGGATCTAGAGTTTGTTTACTTAAACAACAACGAAGTCGGAGATGCTAACCCCGGATGTGGGGTTACAAACTCTACTTTCAGGGTTATCATTTTCGAATTCGAGAAAAAGTGGAATACTTAGGCATAACGGAAGCAACTTATGGTAACACAAAAGTTACTTTTGGTACTGTTAGCACGATGAAATAGGATTAAGAATATGCCTTGGACTTCTTGGTACGATTCCGTATGTCGTTTATGTTAATAACACCGATGTCGTTTATGATGGTGTTAACAAAACCTCAAATCAAGATTAACATAAACGATGTCGTTTTGGTACACTTTTGGTACTCTTGGTTTATGTTAATCCCGATATAGTTTATATTAAAAAAACATTAATATGATGGTGTTCAAGATTAAACGCATATGAAACCGATGTCGTTTATGTACAAAAAAATTCAGACCATCATATTAAGGTCTTGTTATTTCTTTTAATCAGAGCCCATTAAGAGGCCAAACTACATGTCTATAAATAGTATAACATGTTCAAAATGACCAAGGATAGCCAAGTGTAAAAGGCATATTCAACTACCAGAAAAGTACTATAATAATACCCAAAAATGGCATTCTCTCTCTTTTTCAGCCATCGTTGTACTAAAGAATCCGATATCGTACTTGTTTTCTTGACAGTTTTGTTATAAGAAAGGGACAACAAAATTGTGGGCAAAAGGCGGTTCTTATACTAATTTTCTCAACTCTCGTTCTCCCATTTCTTTGAACTGATTCTCATTTTGCATAAATATTATCGGAAGCGTAGGACCAATTTTTCTCCCTGGAAGACGCTCGCGAAACTCAGCGTTGTCATATGCGGGGTCGTGACTGTTGTAAAGCGGATTTTACCCCAACGTTAATTTATATATAATTATATAATAGTATTGATATAATATAGCTAAATTAATTAATAGATTTCTAGAGTAAGGGAGATAATAGGGAGGTTTGAGAAAAAGGTTCAGACCTCTCCATCTGATGAAGTCATTTTCTACTCTATTTTGGAGTACATGGCACATCAACCACTACCTCATCTCCATTCGAACCTCCAATCTTATACTAAATTGAAATATTATTTTAATATTCAACTTTCTCGTATTTAACACTATACCCTTATATTTATTTAGTAACTTCCAGTTGTACCGCATACAACACTTCAGAATTCTAATTCATATACGCAAAATTTCATCGGTATTGGAAGATTTGGCAATAATTTTCTCGTGTATTAGTTTATGTTTTGTAATTCTATTTTGTTTAAATGTGTTCTTTTTACATTAAAGTATTTTTTGGTATTTATAATAATGTGTTTCTTGTAACCTTATTTTAGTTTTTGTAATCTTATGTAATGCTACTTTCTTAATGGTATTAATATGTTATTTAGTTTTCCTTACAAACTAAAAATGTCAATGTAGTATTTTAAACTATTGTAGTCTTTTAAATATTTAATATCATTAATTTATAATTCAAAATAAAACCTATAAATAATTTTAGACATAAATATGAAATAATTTTACAAACTACTAAACATATGTAAATTATATACTCTAAAAAGACAAAATAAAAAATAAGAAACAAATCCGATATGTGAACAATGTCGGTACAAGATTTTTTTATAAATATTATTTAATAAAGAAAAATTATTTAATAATTATTTATTTATTAGATAAATTAATTTTGACCAAAAAAACGCTCTAAAAACTCGTTTTTCAAAATTGAAAACCCAAAATAAAGTTAAAAGGTTTAAAATGACGAACGACTCGATCAACACCCAAAATTGAGGTCTGAGGAAGCCTCGTGCATTGTTGCACGGTCCCACGCGCACCTTTCGCACGTGTGCGGGCCTGGCTAGCCCAAATCAGCGCGTGGGGCTCGTGAAGCACGCCGTGGCGACCCGTAAGGACGTGCGAGACCTGAGCAGTTAAATTTAATATATCGAGAGACCTTTGGTAATTAATTTTTAACTATTTAGAGGCCATTGGTTCCTCTTATAAATAGAAGCTCCATGTCAACAAAAGTGTAACTCATTTCAACGTTCTCTACTTTTATATAAATCACGTTTCCACTTCTATAAATAGAATCTTCCATACTAATTCTAAACCAGAGGTGAATTGGGATGTACCCCCTCCTATTCCCCTGAGCGGATATTTACCAGTCTTACAAGAGTTGAGCCTGAGATATCTTGCAAGGGAGGAACCACTGGCCAGAGCCCCGACATCAGCAGAGATTTCACGATCCGGTCGCTGATCTGCCCTACGGTGGCTCTAATCCTAGTGTAGATTTTGAGATTTCGTGGTAACAACTCGAAGGATCCGTTACTGGACCTACGACTATTGGAGGGTCCGACCCACTTAATTCTCAAGAGTCCATGCAACAAGTCCAAGAAGAGTCAACATGAGCCCGACCCAATATCCAGCTTTAGGCCACTATAATATTTGCATGAAGATATTAAAATTTAAATGGAGTTAGAATAGAGATTCTCTGAGTGAAATACTTTTGTCCTTGGTCTTATGCAAAATATTAGTAATATTGTACATGTATACTTTACTAATTTTAGTCATGTGACATAATTTTTAATTCTTAAGTTGTTTGGTTATCATGTTTATAATATTGATGATTTGACATTATTTTTTATTTTATTTTGGAGAGAATTTATCATCCTAATTTAACAAACTAAAATTTAATCACATTCAATTTTATGACTCGGAAACTGTATAATCAGTCTATTAAAATTTTCTACATTGATTATATGATTTTACGAAACGTAATATTACTTTTCTTTTGCTCAATTTTTTTTTTTGCATAAGATTTCTAATCAAATTACTGTTTTTCATCATCATTATTATCTGGAATTCGTTGGGGTTATTCATCATCTTCAAGTGAAGACTCTGGTTCATAGGAAAGAAAATAAGTCTAGGCCTAAAAGTTTGACTCTTTGTTTCATATAGAATAGAATGACTTTTATTAAAAAGAAACTGGCAAATCCATATATATATATATATGTGTATATATATATATATATATATATAATATAGTGAAGGATAATATCCAAAGTGAGGCTAAATGGGCTCACGCGCTAATTGAGTTTTGGGGTCTACATATAATAAAATTAGTTATCACTTTGGGTTTGATAATATCCAAAGTGAGGCTAAATGGTACTGAGTTCATAAGTTATCACGAATTAATTAATATATTAATTTAATTAGTTATTAATTGACGGAATGAGTTTGACTTATTTAATGGTTAAAATTTTGGTCATTAAGAGTCTTAATTTAAGACTCTTGACTATAAATACAGAGTCTCTGAGCTGACTATAAATACTAATCATTAAACTATTCTAGTCCAAATTCTTCAATGAAAATTCAAAGGCTCCCTCTCATTGGGTTTTTGCGAGTTTCTCATTGGGAGGGAGGGAGGGAGACGTCCAAACACCGACAAAGAGCTAGTATTCCGATGAGAGGCGGACTCATGAAATGCCTTCGAGAGTGCCACCTAATAAATGAAGACCAATATATTAGACTTTAATTAATAATAAAGACCACTAAATCAGGCGTTCATTAATAATGTCTCAAAACACATCATTACAACAAAATATAGAGAGCGTCTTCATTTAATGTAACGAAAATCTTCTATAATTGAATTTATTATGGCTATTTTTCGAAGCGCATAAAAAATAAGGCCCAACCCACAAAACGTGTTCATAAGGCCAAAATGGTAAAAAGCCCACAAAGACGACTGGGGCCCACCACAAAAAGTTTGCAGGATATGGCATGAAATAGTCACGAAAAAGTGATTTTAGGCTTAACACGAGAAACGCACGCTCAAAGAATAAAAAATGAAGAACGCTGACTCGCGCAGTCGCGCAAGTCTTGCCAGTCGCGCAAACAATAAATTAATCGCTCAAGGACACAACAAAGTAAATATTAATTACTCAAAGGCTCCTGGACGCTCCTATATCTAGGAGCTTCATTTCAATCAAATTGTAACTCATCACAACTCACTCAAACACTCTCTGAAGCGATAAAACCTCCGTTTTCCTTTATCATAAATACCCAGGTAATAATTGAGCGTCGGAGGGGAATAGGGAGATACCCCCTCCCGTTCTCCTGACCGGGTTTTTCCTTGTTCTAGAGCGGAAGCGCTGGACAAATTCCCCCACGCCAAGAATAGAGATTTGAATGTCTGATCAAGCTCCGAGAATCGACCTACCATACAGAGGTTCTAGTTCTCAGCGATTGCCGACCTATATCCTGAGTCCTAGGAAATTGTGGTAACCGGTCGGAGGACCCAATTCAAGTCCAACAATAAGCAGAGAGTCCGACCTACAGGATTCAAGAGACCAAACTCGAAGCCCTAGAAAATTCTACAAGCGGCATTGGGCCCGGCCCAAAATCAAGACTTGGGCCACATTAGTGTTGATCCATTTTTTGGCATTAACATTTTAGCGCTATAAGGAGAGGCTCCTGACCAATTAAGCCTCTACTTCCTACCAGCACATTACCCCCTGATCGGCTTTCAGACATGGCATGTCCTCACGATTGCCGCCCAAATAGGGTATCTAAAGTTTCATCACACATCTGTTGGAAATCGAGGTTTTGACTCCCGACTTTATTACCAAGAAATAAGCCTCCAAGCCGTCTCGGTAACGTTTAAAAAGTTATTTTAAAGCGGATATTGGGTAATTACCATTTTAATAAGACCCGATAAATATTACGAATTTAATATTTTATAATCAGTATTAATAAGCTATTTGAATAGGAAATAAATAGAAATGGGTAAATGGTTGCCTTTATTAACCCAATGCATAAGGCCGTACCTCGGTTGACATTTTCGGCTGTGGACTCTGAAGCTCACCCGTGATCTTCCGGGATATTCTTCTGGATTCCTTGTACCAAAGTGTGGGCTTTGCCGGCAGGACTCCGTAAAATGTCTCCTAAGCGAATTAGAAAAAGAGATCAGAAGCAGAAAACTCGCAGACCCTAGAGAGAGAGGGAGATCTCGAGTTTTTGCTCTAGGGAAAGTGTGTAAAATGTGTATAATGAGCCTCGTATTCATATGTCTCATACTGTAACCGAATTGGAGATTTTTCCTCCCATTTTTTGAATTATCATAATTAAATTTAATTAATTATTTCAATCCAATGGTCCAGATTCAATCTCATCTAAATCCAATCGATATAATTAATCAGGGATTTAATTAAATAATAAATAGATGATAAGATCAAAATATTTAATCTTATCATCATATTAATAAAATTTGAGTTATATATATATATATATATATAATTCGAATTTGTTTAATGATTATCTACATTCAATGGTTAAAAATAAATCTAAAACCAATCCAACGGATCAAATCATTTAGGGATAAAATCAAATGCCCCAGGGTTTTAATAAAACTCTAATTCAAATTCTTATCCCTTTATTAATTCAAATTATATATGATATATATAATATTAATTAATTTCTAAGCCGACGGTAAAGATTAAATCTTAAAAACGATCCAACATATATAATTAATCAACCAAATTCAAAATACTTAAGCTTGGTCACCAAGCTATCAATTTCGAATTATCATTAGGGATAAAATCAATTATCTCAATCCAACGGTTGATATTAAATCATATCCGATCCAATGGATTAAATTAATTTTAGGGATTTGCTAAAATACCAAAGCATTTGGTACTTATGCCACAAATATGGAATATCCGAAACATATGATTCGAATTTTCTACGGTTTCTGATTACCAAACCCTAATTCGAATTTTATACATTTAATATACATAAATATATATATTTTTATTTATTAATATAAATCTATTAATTATTAATAAGATATTAATAATTAAATCCAAATAATTAAATTATATTAATAATTCCTGATCTCAACATCACACATTAAAATGTCATGGTGCCACACCATCATTAAAATTCGTGATATGTGATTTAATTTCATAGTTTATCGACCCGAGCATAAACTTAGAAAATCCATAAATCACAAACCGTAAGTCGAAATGACTTGGTTAAAAAAGAAAAGTTGTTTAGAATTTAATTTACAAAAACATGATGCTGATATAAAATCTAAATTAAAACTTTCTTTTAATCAGTTAATTATGTGTACCAAAATATGATACTTTTGCCACATTGACGATAAAACTATCTGACGTCTGCCACAAACCTTTCAGTTTTATAAGTCTAGCCAAATAATTAAACATTATCCAGAATGTATTTTAATCACGTACGTATCATCTGTTAAGGAGCTATCCTGCGAACCATGGACCAGTATCACTTAAGCTCCAATGAACTGCTAGTTGTTCGTCAAACCTCGAAGTAATTCCACTATAGACCCGATGCTGCACTCTTTAGTGATATGGTATATAATATTCCCTTTATACAGCAGGGTGTCCATTGATACAATCAAATTTTGGTTATTGTTCTTTCACTTGATGATTCACACACGAGCAGACGGTTTTTACCGTAATGTCTCTCATTGCGTTATCCTCCTAGAATCAGACAGTAAAATTATGAGCAACCCACTAATGGATTCGATTCATTGCGCACGGGTCCCTCTCACTTCTCACCACCGACAATCAAGGGAACCATCATGGCTCTGAAGAGAGTTGTGTGATGCCCATGTCTATGATCAAGCTACCCTTACTACTGACTATCATGTTCACTAAATAATAGTGTTGGGAACAACAGTAATATATTGTGTTCTTTGACGTTAAATCAAAGAAAAATCAAGCCAGTAGCTCGGACTCAAGATAACTCAGGACCTAGAACTAATATCCATTTGATCATCTATATGTGACTCAACTTTAAGTTATCAGTGACGGTCTTATATGATAACTTCTTGAGTTTAACTCAGGTCCAGTCCAGTATGAAGTCACTTCACACTTAATGCACTTCTAGTGAGTGTGACACAGACACATAATCCAGATAAGATTGTCACTTAGTCACATTAACGACCTTATACGATTAATGGGCTCCCACCTTGTTAATCAGGTCATGGATGTTTTAAATTCATTTATTATGATTATTAATTCTTCCTCACATTGACTCTGTTGTGATAATAATAACATAATTGCATCCTTTATGAACTAACGAAACATACATTCTGTTTTACTCTACCTGAAACTATAATAAGATTAACATAATCATTACCATCTTTATTCAATGACTTGTCATAATCTTTTACAAATGGATAAATATGTTGTTTAAGGACATACATCTCAAACAACATCTTGGAATCGCTGACACTTTCAGCGCTAAATCTCAAGAGACTAGCGACAACCGGGTCTAGTGCGTCCTCCATTAAGGGGTTCTCATCGCCGGGACGGTCGGCCTCAATCGTAACCACCAAGCAGTGGCTTGATAGTCCCTTTGAATACCTCACGCGATTGAGAACCATTGCTCAAGCACATCATTGAACTTCAACGACGATCTCTGAGAAGTCTATTCATATCACCTCGATCTACGATCTCCCTAGATCCTCCACGACAAGCGGCCTAAAATCCCCACTAACAATGTCGAACCTAATGCATCCTCCCCATGTGCAGCGCCACTCAGAGACGCTTCATCATCGCAAACGAGGAAGAATATTCGAAGTCTCCGGCCAACTAGCGCAGTATATCTGGGGCTGACACCGTACTTGGTGCCCCTGCGCGTAGAGGCAAGCTCCCAACATCGTTGGTAGGACAACTAGCTCGCTCGTCGTCGTTGCTTTGCTCGAGGACGGGAGCTCGAAAATCCTCAGCCACCCTCGTTCTTGCCTAGGAATGCCGACGTCGTCACATCGAAAGTGGTCCTCTTTGGAGCTCTGCCAACCAAAAGATGTGGCGACGGATCCGAAAAAAGGGAGTAGGGAATGGGCTTTCGTGTCTGGTATCCGATAAAAGAAAAAGAATAAAGCGAAGCCCATGTGCGATGGACGTAGGTAAAGAAAAATAAAAATAATATAGTTAATGCGCTAAATTGGCTTTAGCTGAGAACCTTATCTACGGTTCAAGCCTTAGGCCAGACCTGGTGGTTGCGTTGCCAATCAGAGGTGAAGTCAACGCGGGTTTATTCTTGTTCTTCAAAACTGGGGGCGAGTACTTCATCTTGGGTGATTTCCCTTGTCGAGCTACTCGTCTAGCTGAATTCCTTGTCTTGGCGAAGCTCCGCGGTGTTCTTAACGAATCCCGGTGATTTCTCTTCCTTGATGAGCTTTTATGGTGAGCGAGGACCTGTCAAAGAAAGGTAAATTTCCCCCCACCTTGCTTCTTATAGTTGGTCGAGGCTGCCTACGTACCTTGATGAAGATCAGGTCCCATGTAATTCAGGCTTACTAATAAATTGATAACTAATGATGTGGTTAGGCTCGTCAGAGATGCTGATGTTGCTGCTGCGGTATGACCTCCGCCACTGGTGACGATCGCAGGTATAGGCGAACTCGTGTGGCGAGGGCCTTAACCAGCGAGGGTTATCTTTTTTGTTGCCATTCTTATATAAGGCTTTGGCGTATGACCACGTGGAATAAATTCTCTAGCGAACTTTGATCTTTTTCAAGTCTTTATTTTTTTGGACGAACATCTCTTAGCGAGCTCCAGGGGCGTTGAAAATGCGAGCCGGGTACGACCTGAAGAAAAGAGCGATTTCTTGAGAGAGAATTGTCGGAAATTTCATTACCATTCCGTTGTAATTATCACGATATATGTCGCTAATACGTCTGGGTAACATTTAAAAACACACTTAAAGCGAAAAACTTGTTACTCCGTACAACGTATTAACATCGTATAATTACGATGAACAAGATTTGATAAATTATTAGCAATTTAATTTTCATAATTTCATTATTAATAATCTAGTCTATAATAAATAAAACTGTAAATAAAGGTTTGCATTTATTGACTAAATGCACAAGGCCGTACCTCAGATTACGACTTCTTGTTGCGCGTTCAGAATCGGGCAAGGCCGTGCTGAGGGAAAATCCTGTGATCTTCCGGGATAATCTCTTGGTCTCCTCGTACTAAAGCGTGGGCTTCGCCAGCAGGAATCCGTCGCACAAACTTTAACTGAAGGTTCTTTTAAAGCTTCCGGAGAACAACATCTCACTATGCTGAACTAGAAAACAAGATCAGAAGCTAAGAAATTCGCAGACTCTAGAGAGAGAGATCGAATACTTTTTCTGGGGAAGGTTTGTGAAATATTTAGAATGAGCCTCGTATTTATAGGCTCATTGAAAAGCCAATAAGGGAAGTTTCCTTCCTTGAATTTCGAATTATAATATAGGTAAATATAATTAAACACTCAAACCAACTGCCAAGATTGAATCACCAAAGAACCAATGGTTATAATTATTTAGGGATTTAACCAAATAAGGAAACCATGAATAAATAAATTATCCAATCACTTCCTTATATAAGAGAATTTGAATTCCCTATGTATGCATATGGAAAATTCGAATTAAATAAGCTTGATCCAATGGTTGGAGTTAATTCCAAAACCAATTTAATGGACCATATTGATTTAGGACAAAGTCAAATCTCCAAACTTGATAACCAATCTCTAAAATTCGACCTCCCTTTATAATAAATTCGAATTTTGCATTCCATATACATATTAATTAACTTCCAATCCAATGGTTAAGATTAAATCTTAAACTAATCCAATGGATATAATTAATTAAGCAATTTTGAAATCCATACTTGGTCACCAAGTCATTTTCGAATTTAAGTTTCCAAATTAATTCTCATGATCCAACAGTTAAGGTTAAACTTGACCAATCTAATGAACCAAATTAATTTCAAGGTTTTATCCATTACTACCAAAATATAAGTACTCATGCCGCATATTTGGAAAGTCCAAATCCAAGAAAATTCGTGTAAGCCAACTCACACATTTACTTGGGCCACATTATTTCTACACATTCATATGTATATACCAAATAAACATTTTAATTAAATAACATAAATCTATTAATTATTAATTAATGGGTTTATTAGCATAATACTCAATTAGGATCAAACCTTTTTAAACAATACTCAAAAGATTGATAAAAAATTAAGGAAATACTCATTTAAGCTTTTATGGACAAATATACCTTGTCTTCATCATACTCATTTGATCACGTCTAATTCCTATTTCTATCAGATATTCTTCCATTCTTCTATAACAAAAATCGATTTCGATTTCATCTCCTTAAATTTCGATTCGATCTTCACCTGCAACCACAGCCATTGGAGACAAGCTTCGTTGTTGGAGGAAAGGACGAGCTTAGGGCATAGAGTGATTGCTCTGGTTAACTGATCAGAGTAGAGAGATAGAGCGACATTTAGGTCTCTATTCATGTCCGATCAATTTGGTTTCTTCCACAAAGTCGTTGCTCTTTTTCTCTGCTATTCCAACCCAATTGCGCTTCTTTCCTGTCTCCTTCCCTGTGAGTCCTCTCTCTCTCTAGATTCGACTACGTTTTCTGGGTGTGTACGTTTTTTTCAACAAAATCTGCGTTGTTTACTACTTGGAAACGGTCGATTTGTGTTCGTTGTTCTTGCTTCCGGTTTTGAATTTGGAATATCATTGCGTTGTTGCAAGTTGTTTTTTTTGGTGTTTTTTTTGCTCAAAGAAAGAAGGAGTGAAGGATTTGTTGCAGGATTTAAAGCAGAAATAATTAGGTAACTTAAGTTACCTTTATTTAATTGTAGTTACATTATAAGTCGAGTTACTTTTATGTAACTACAGTTACATAAAAGTAACTTTAGTTCCAAAATACTTTTGCCGGCTTCGAAAAGGATGAAACCTCCGCCAAGAAGATTTTAGGAGTTTTTTTGTTTAAACTGATTGGCTTGAAGAAAGCAGTGTTTGATCATGCACTTTGCATTATGCAACTTGAATGTTAAATTATAAGTTTTATGTTTTATCCATAAATTGTTAAGTTTTATGTTTTATCCATAAATTGAAGAAAGCAGTTTTTTTGTTTAAGTGTTTGGCCGCCAACTATATAATTTTGTAGGATTTGTTGTTTTTAGTTCCTCGAAACTTTCTTATTATTTCGAAGCGTAACTACAGTTACAAAATTGTAAATAAAGATACCTTTATGTAACTACATTTACAAAATTGTCTAAATCACAAATCATACGTCGAAATGACTCAGTTCAAAAAGTAAAGTCTCTTAGAATTTAATTTCCAAAAAAATTCCGTTTTATGAAAAATCCAAATTCAACTTTCTTTTATGCGTTAAATTTCCAGTACCAAGCTTTGGTATTTTTGCCACGTCAAAAATAAAACTTTCAAAGTTTGACACAGACTTTAGTTTTTATGAATCCTGAAAAACGATAAAACATATTTTATGCTTAAATCATGTATATATCATCCATTATGGAGCTATCCTAGGGACCATGGTATTGGAAATCATGGTATTAGTTCCGACTTCATTACCACGATAATAGCCTCCGAGGCGTCCCGATAACATTTAAAAAAAAAGTTAAAGTGGAAAACTTGTTACCGTACCGACGACACGGATATCGGGTAATTACCATTTCGTTAAGACCCGATAAATATTTCGAATTTAATATCTCATAATCATTATTAATAATCTATTCGAATAGGAAATAAATAGAAAGCAGTAAATCGTTGCATTTATTGACCCAATGCATAAGGCCGTACCTCTATGACGATTCCGGCTGCGCGTTATGAACTTGGGTAGGGCTCCGCCGGTGCCGAGGGAAACTCCCATGATCTTCCGAGATATTCTCCTGGACTCCTCGTACCGAAGCGTGGGATTCACCGGCAGTACTCTATTGCAAAATTTAACTGACGATTCTTTTAAAGTTACCGGAGAAAAAATATATCCTAAGCCGAACCAGAAGAGTGATCAGAAGCAGAAAACTCGCAGACCGTAAAGGGAGAGGGATAGTTTTTGCTCTAGGGAAAGGTGTGAAAAATGTGTAGAATGAGCCCCCTATTTATAGGCTCAAGCTGTGGCCTAATTGGAGATTTTTCCTCCCCATTTCGAATTTTAATAATTAAATTTAATTAATTATTTCAATCCAATGGTCCAGATTCAATCTCATCTAAATCCAATGCATATAATTAATCAGGGATTTAATTAAATAATAATACATGATGAGATCAAATTATTTAATCTTATCATCATTTTAATTAAATTTTAATTATATGTATACATATTAAAAATTCGAATTTGTTTAACGATTATCTAGATCCAATTGTTAAAAATAAATCTTAAACCAATCCAATGGATCAAATCAATTAGGGACAAAATCAAATGCCCTAGGGTTTTACAAAAATCCTAATTCGCATTCTTATCCTTTTATTAATTCGAATTATATATTGTATATACATAATATTAATTAATTTCTAATCCGACAGTATAGATTAAATCTTAAAACCGATCTAACGGATAAAATTAGTTAACCAAGTTTGAAATAACTAAGCTTCGTCACAAAGCTATTAATTTCGAATTGCCGTTAGGGTTAAAATCAATTAAGTCAAAGCCGATCTAATAGATTAAAGTGATTTTAGGAATTTGCTAGAATACCAAAATATTTGGTACTTATGCCGTAAATATGGAATATCCAAAACTTATGATTAGAACTTGCTAGGGTTTGTAATGACCAAACCCTATTTCAAATTTTACACATTTAATATATATAAATATATATATTTTATTTCTTAATATAAATCCATTAACTATTAATTAATTATTAATAAGATATTAATAATTAAATCCAAATAATTAAATTATATTAATAAATCGTGATCTCAAAATCACACATTAAAATTTCATGGTGCCACACTATAATTTAAATTCGTGACATGTGATTCAATTGCATAGTTTATCGAACCGAGTCACAAATTTAGAAAACCCATAAATCACAAACCGTAAGTCAAAATGACTTGGTTCAAAAAGCAAAGTTGCTTAGAATTTGATTTACAACACCATGGTGCTGATAGAAAATCTAAATATGGTATTTTTTTTCACGCTGACGATAAAACTATCTGACGTCTAGCCAAATGATTAAACATTATCTAGAATGTATTTTAATCACGTCCGTATCATCCGTTACAGAGCTATCCTGGGGACCATGGACCCGTAGCACTTAAGATCCAACGAACTGCTAGTTGTTTTTCAAACCTCGAAGTGATTCCAATATAGACGCGAGGCTTCACTCTTTAATGATACGGTATATATTATTCCCTTATAACAACATGGTGTCCATTGATACAATAAAATTCATGTTATATTCCTTTCACATGATGACTCACTAATGAGCAGGCGGTTTTTACCGTAATGCCCATCATTGCATTTTCCTCCTTGACTAAGTCAGTAATATTATGAGCATCTCACTTATGGTTTTGATTCATAAGTTTCGCACGTGTACGTCTCACTTCTCACCAATGACAACCAAGGGAATCATCATGACTCTGAAGAGAGTTGTATGATGCTCATGTCTATGATCAAGCTATCCTTACTAGTGACTATCATGTTCCCAAAATAATAGTGTTGGGAACAGTGGTAATATCTTGTGCTCTTTAACGCTTAAATCAAAGAACAATCAAGCCAGTAGCTCAGACTCAGGATCACTTAAGACTTAGAACTAATATCCATTTGTTCATCATTTTATGACTCAACTTCAAGTTATCATTGACGGTCTTATATGATAACTTCTTGAGTTTAAGTCAGGTCCGGTTCGGTCCGGTAGGAAGATGCTTCATACTTAATGCACTTATAGTGAGTTTGACACACACACATAATCTAGAATGGGATTGTCACTTAGTCACATTAATGGCCTTACACGATTAATGGGCTCCCACCCAGTTAATCTAGTCAGGTTTTAGAACGTATATCCATTTGATCATCATTTTGTGACTCAAGTACAAGTTATCAATGACGGTCTTATATGATAACTTCTTGATTTTAAGTCAGGTTCAGTTTAGTGTAAAGACACTTCACACTTAATTATCTTCTAGTGAGTGTGACACACGTATAATCCAAATTAGGATTGTCACTTAGTCACATTAATGACCTTATACGATAATGGGCTCCCACCTAGTTAATCAGGTCACGGACATTTTAAGTTCATTTATCATGATTATTAATTCTTCCTCACATTGACTCTGTTGGGATAATAATAACCTAATTGCATATTTTATGAACTAAGGAATCAAACATTCTATTTAACTCTACCAGAAACCATAATAAGATTAACATAATAGGTATTATCTTTACTCAACGGCTTGTCATAATCTTTTACCAATGGATAAGTATCTTGTTTAAGGACACATTTTTCCAACACTCTCCCACTTGTACTTAAAGAAGATGACCCATGTCTTTCACACCCATATTTTCCAAATGCCTCCTGAATATTTTCTCTGGCAACGTCTTGGTAAATGGATCAGCCAGATTGTCCTCCGAAACTATTTTCACAACTCATACGTCCCCACGACGCACTATTTCTCTTATGAGATGGTATTTCCTTTCTAGATGTTTTACCTTGTTATGGTCTCTGGGTTCTTTAGAGTTTGCCACTGCGCTACTGTTTTCATAGTACATCGTTTGTGGCCCATCTACATCTGGGACTACACCCAGTTCCATGTAGAAATTCTTTAGCCAGACTGATTCCTTGGCTGCTTCACATGCAGCCACATATTCAACTTCCATTGTGGAATCTGCAATGCAAGATTGCTTTACGCTTCTCTAGAATATCGCTCCACCAGCAAGGGCGTACACTGCTCCTGACATCGTTTTTCTCGCGTCCTTGTCAGACATGAAGTCTGAATCAATGTACCCTAGTGGACTCAAATATGAACCTGAAAACATTAACATCTAGTCTCTCGTTCTCTAAAGGTACTTGAGAATGTTCTTCACTGTAGTCCAGTGAGCTATACCAGGGTTGGATTGGTATATACTTACTATTCCCACAGTGTAACAGATGTCTGGCCGAGTACACTGCATAGTATACATCAGACTTCTTACTGCTGAAGCATAACGTACCCGCCTCATCTCGTCTTGCTCTTCCGGAGAAGTTGGACACTGTTTCCTGCAAAGAAACACTCCATGCCTGATTGGTAAATTACCTCCCTTGGAGTTTTTCATTGCAAAACGTTCAAGCACCTTATCTATGTAAGCTGCTTGCGACAAGGCTAAAAACCTTTTATTGTGATCCCTTAATATACGGATCCCAAGAATATAGCTGGCTTCTCCCAAATCCTTCATTTGGAATTGCGTAGATAGCCAGCTTTTACATCTAATAATCTATTCACTCTGTTTCCAATGAGAAGAATATCGTCGACGTATAGAACAAGAAATATTTCCATGGACTCATCATTGAGTTTATAAATGCAGGCCTCAGTGATGTTCTGAATGAATCCATAGGTCTTGATGGTTTCATCAAACTTTAGATTCCAGGATCTGGAAGCTTGCTTCAATCCATAAATGGATTTGAGTAATCTGCAAACATTCCCTTCTTGACCCTGTTGCACGAACCCTTCTGGTTGGTCCATATAGATGTTTTTCGTCAATTTACTCGTTCAGGAATGCGGTTTTGACGTCCATCAGCCAAATCTCGTAATTGAGACTACAGGCTATGGCCATGAGAATCCAGATGGACTTATACTTAGCGACTGGAGCGAAGGTCTCATCGAAATCAATACCTTCCCTCTGGGTAAAACCCTTTGCCCCTAGTCTAGCCTTGAAGGTTTCAACCTTCCCGTCCACTCCTCTCTTCATCTTGTATACCCACTTATTCCCAATGGTTTTGAAACCATCAGGTAAGTCTACAAGTTCCCAGACTTCAATAGAATCCATTGATTCTATTTCTTGGTTCATGGCTTCCTGCCATTTTCCCTAATCAAGATCCACCATAGCTTCCTTGTAGCTTGTGGGATCTTCAGCACTAGTGTTTTGAAACAGCTATGTTGAATACCAACTAGGTTTACTTGTAGTGTTTAACCGTTCAAATGAACCTCCCACTACGTTTGAGTATTCCTTGAGCCTTTAATGAAACTAAAACTGTGATCACTCGCAGTGTTTTCAATATTGACCTCCCACTACGTCTGAGTATCACTTGGTTCTGATTTGGGACCGTGGTTTCCGCACTCTTTTATGAGAAAAAGACAATGTTGGCAATTATCTCATGAGTAATAGTCCTTTTGAATCATTCTCTATTACTCATCTTAAAAAATATTATATTTAATGATAACTTTTATTGGAGACTATTGAATAAAATAACATGTCAATTATTTATTTCCATATGGACATCGCAAATAATGAAAATATCACTTTATAAATAAAGAATTTTTTCTTTGCAATAAATATATCTTGAAGATAAATTGAGGTCTTATTAATGCAAAAAAAAGGGAAATAACAACAAACTTAAATCGAATTCAAACTTAAAAAGTGCTTCCTTGTTCGAGACACTCAAATACTACTCGCTATCGTTTATCACTAAGCTTCCATTGCAGGAACTCCCGCCACCTGAAACAGAAAATCGTTAGAATTTTAATCCATGGATCCGAGAATAATCTCTCCAATAAAAAAATTATATGGGATAACGGAAGAGTTATTACCTCTCCAAGCCTGGAAGTGTTATCGACACATGGTATGCCCATTTGCTCTAGGTTTGAGCCAGCATTCAATGCATTATGCTCCATGTCTGTTTTTCAACTTAGCAGAAGCCACTTCTGCATTGAAAACGTTTTGCAATGTTCAGATTTTTAATCTATGGACTTGAGATAAATCTCTTCCAATAAAATCTAATGTAATGTTCAGAAAAAGTTTTACCCTTTGGTGAACTGAGGTGTCGGCGGCATCTAAGTTGCCTCTTCCTTCACCTTTTTGTTCCACACTAGAAAAACAATTGCCGACAAACCAACTTTTCTTTCTTTTCTTCCAGGTTAGGCTTTCGATTCAGTCTTCCTTATGTTATCTCTTGTAATTTCCCCATTGTACTTTATTTACTTTCCTTAATAGTCTATGAATTTCCTCATGAGACGTCTTGAGCATGGCATCCTTGTAAGCCTGACTTTTGAGATAATATTGAGCAAGATAGTGAGCAAGAAGATTATACTCACTATCATATTCAAACCATTCCTCATCTTTCTCAAAATTTGTTAATGGCTCCTCAGACTCTTGCTCAAGAGGTGAATAAGAGTTGACAGATTCTTGATCATGAGTATGTATATTGATCGGATCAGACATTTTAACTGGCATTAAAAGAAACTTATTAAACTTTATTATAGGTAGAATGTTTTAGGTAAAAATATTGGTTTGAAATAGTTACATGATGAAAACATATTCTCGGAAAAACGTTAACTAAACCCTTTAACTATTTCGTGATAATTTAACCGACTGTACACATCGTTGCCATCCTTAAGGCATGGTCAGAGCAAGGTGACTCGCGGTATCAACTGTGTAGTTTGGTTAAACTAAGTTTTATTCATAAACATAATTAATATTCATAACAAGAACAACCGAGTTCCCTATGATTATTAACTATCACCATAGACGGTCGGGAAGCACCAACTTCCGTGCAAGATTAACCCATTATTTTTGGTTCTCGGGATCCTCTTGGAAATGTCGACCTTAAGGAATGGTCATATGAAGATGACTCGCGGTCCATTTCAAAGATTTCTCCGTCTCATTATTCTTTTGGAACTATCACGGTGTCAAACCTTCCACAAGCACACCTTTCTTGAGGAGTGGTCACACGAAGGTGACTCGAGGCGGTGTGGTCAGCAGACTTGTGACAGTAATAATGGGGACCTTTATTTATTCTATGCTTGCCATTGTTTTAGTTAAAATAACGTTTTTAATAGCTAAGTTATTTAAAACTTATTATAAACTTTCTATTAATGATTCATTAAAAGTTTATATTTTGGCTTCATTAATTACAACACATAATTTCTTAATTCAGCCTTTAGTTTATAGTATTAATTATTTTGTCGGTAGTGATAGGTCAATTCGTACTTTCTCCAGGTAGATGGGAAGGGTCCTAACCGGTCACCCAGAAGTGGATGGTGAACCGGCCCCACTTTTGATTCCCTCTTCCTCATACAAGATTGTACGATTGAGATTTTTCCGACTAATAATAAACACTTTACATTTACTCTTTATTATATCTATCTATCCTTAATTCGACATATTAATAATGATAAAACATAGACGCTATGTTTACGGGTTATCAAAATTGGTTATAACAAATTATATCTATGATGAATATTTATAATTAGATTTTAATGATTCTTATTCAACAAGAATAATCATTAAATCACTTTGTGGCTTATTAATAATTATTTATGAAATTCTAAAATAAATCAATGATATCATTCCTAGGAATCATCATCCATATTTTAATATTAAATAAGACAATATTATTTGATCATTAAATAATATCCATATTTAATTTTATGAATTATATAAAATAAGTCAATGTTATTTTTCCATAAATAACATCCATATTTTATTTTTTTAATTAATTAAACATAATTAATTTAATTCACAATTATTTAATTTCAATAATAATTCATATTTAATTTATTTACTCTAGGGGTACCGGGTCGGAATAAAATTTGGACCCCATAATTAAATTATTGCACGTGGGCCTTCCGGGCTTAAGCCAGGGCCCACATGCTCGAGGAATGTCGCGCCCAGCCCTCGGGAGGGCCAGGGCAGCACAGGCCGTGCGCCAGGCCCGCAGGCCAATTTCGCTGCTAGGCAGCGTGGGCCGCAGGTCAGGGCGCGAGACCCGCGCGCTACGCTCCATGGCAACCCGTTACGGTTTCGCCCTGGGCCTTGCCATGGGCCTGGCCCATGGAAGCTCGGGTTCGACCCTGGGGCAATAGCGGCAGCCCGTGGTCGTCCCTTGTCGCGGGTTAGGCTGCGCCATACAGCCCGGCCAACTTTCCCGATCCGATATTCTGGGTCGGGAAATAATCTAATTTTAAATTAATATTTAAATATCTAGAAATTCAATTTCAATTTTAATAATTAATTTATTCATCAAATAATTTTTTCATTAAACCGTTAAATTAAATTACATAATTATTTATCCTTGAACCATGATAATAGCCTTCGAGGTGTCCCGGTAGCATTTAAAAAATTATTTTAAAGCAGAAAACTTTTTACTGTACCGACGACACGGATATCGGGTAATTACAATTTCGTTAAGACCCGACAATTATTTCGAATTTAATATTTCAAAATCATTATTAATAATATAGTCGAATAGGAAATCAATAGGAAGCAATAAATGGTTGCATTTATTGACCTAGTGCATAAGGCCGTACCTCTATGACGATTCCGGTTGCGCGTTCTGAACTTGGGCAGGACTCCGCCGGTGCTTAGGGAAACTCCCATGATCTTCCGGGATATTCTCCTAGACTCCGTCGCAAAATTTGACTGACGGTTCTTTTAAAACTACAAGAGAAAAAATATCTCCTAAGCCGAACCAAAAGAGAGATTAGAAGCAGAAAACTCTCAAACCCTAAAGGGAGAGGGAGAGCTTGAGTTCTTGCTCTCGGGTAAGGGGTTATAATGTATAGAATGAGCCTCCTATTTATAGGCTCAAGCTGTAACCCAATTGGAGATTTTTCCTCCCCGTATTTGAATTTTAATAGTTAAATTTAATTAATTATTTCAATCCAATGGTCCAGATTTAATCTCATCTAAATCCAATGGATATAATTAATCAGGGATTTAATTAAATAATAATACATGATAAGATCAAAATATTTAATCTTATCATCATATTAATTAAATTCAAATTATATATATATACATATTTAAAACATATGATTCGAACTTGCTAGGGTTTGTAAAGACCAAACCCTTATTCGAAGTTTACACATTTAATATATATAAATATATTTTTTATTTATTAATATAAATTCATTTACTATTAATTAATTATTAATAAGATATTAATAATAAATCCAAATAATTAAATTATATTAATTAATCGTGATCTCAATATCACACATTAAAATTTCATGGTGCCACACCATCATTTAAATTCCTGTCATGTGATTTAATTACATAGTTTATCGAACCGAGTCACAAACTTAGAAAATCCATAAATCACAAACCGTACAACAGGATGACTTGGTTCAGAAAGCAAAGTTGCTTAGAATTTAATTTAAAACAACATGATGCTGATAGAAAATCTAAATTCTAACTTTCTTTTTATCAGTTAATTCTGTGTACCAAAATATGGTACTTTTTCCACGTTGACGATAAAACTATCTGACGTGTGCCAAAGACTTTTCAGTTTATAAGTCGAGCTAAATTATTAAACATTATCTAGAATATATTTTAATCATGTACGTATCATCCGTTACGGAGCTATCCTGGGGACCATGGACCCGTATCACTTAAGCTCCAACGAACTGCTAGTTGTTCGTCAAACCTCGAAGTTATTCCACTATAGACACGAGGATGCACTCTTTAGTGATACGGTATATATTATTCCCTTATAAAAGCAGGGTGTCCATTGATACAATCAAATTTGGGTTATATTCCTTTCACTTGATGACTCACACATGAGCAGACGGGTTTTACCGTAATTCCCCTCATTGCATTTTCCTCCATGACTCAGTCAGTAATATTATGAGGAACCCAATTATGGTTTCGATTCATAAGTTCCGCACGGGTACGTCTCACTTCTCACCACTGACAACCAAGGGACTCATAATGATTCTGAAGAGAGTTGTGTAATGCCCATGTCTATGATCACTCAGGTTTTAGAACTAATATCCACTGACAACCAAGGGAAATATCATGACTATAATAAGGTTAGCATAATAAGTAACATCTTTTATTCAATGAATTTGGTCAAAAACTTTTAAAATCGGGAAAAAGACAACTTGATTAAGGGCACATGTCCAACAAGAAGCTTTACAAAAAGCTGTGTGGGAATGTGTAAAGTGAGGAGGATAAATGTCATATTTATAGGTAAATGAGGTCAAGGTTGAGAGCTTCCTCATTTGTATTGTCGTCCGATACTGGACAAGGTGGTTGACGGGATATTATTTCCCTTCGGAGATGAGGTTGTTTACGAAGCATAGGTCGCCTACAACTTCTCCGTCAAGCAGCTGTGGTGCGAGTGGGCAAAAATCCAGTCTTGGGGCTCCATCTATATCCCTTTGAAGAGGTCGAGTACGTCATTGCGCTGTGGCTAGTGAGGTTCGTGGCGACCCGGGAAACAGTCATGTGACACGCGATGACCCGACTCTTGGTGTTCTTTGTAGTTTTCGAGGTTGATTACTTCATCTCAGCATCCGTCGCTGCGCCTTTGCGAGGGTTGGCGACTCCCTGGGCCAACCTGGCGAGAGATGAGGGCGCCCTGGTATGCTATTGCAAAATTGAGTTCTTCATCTCAGCGCATCCTCTGGCGCCCCCATGGGAGCATGGCGAGAGTCCGGGTAATTTCGGCAATCTTCCATGTTGGTAAAACTTTGGCCAGGCGAGCCCCCGCTCGAGCCTGACGAGGGTGCGGGTGGTTACCGCTGTCTTTTATGTCTTCGGGATCTTCAGCCTGCCGACTCTGCGAGCGTGCATAGCAACGGCCAGGTTGGTCCCGGCGATCTCCGGTGTCTTTGGGGTCTTTCTCCTAGCTAACTTGTGACAATCACTAATCCCGTGAACCACGAGGGCAAGAACAGGTAAGTTGTGCAGTCCCACATCTCCTGGACAAGGGGATGTGCTGATGGGACCTTCCCGAGACTATGCAAGAATGGGAGTGCACGGTTATCGGAGATCATACAGGTATGGGACTGTATAGTCGAAGAGGCTTATAAGAATTGATTGGTACTACCTATATCAACAAGATGCATCTTATTTTTGGTAGCCCGTTCATAGGAACTCCAATGTTAATCGTACATGGCTGGCGAGCAATCCTGGGATGAGTATCCTCCTGGGAAATTTCTCGGGAAGTGTGCGAGTGAGGATAAAGCATGCTGAAAATACATGTGTTCGTGTGTGCGAGCAGTCGGGGTGTTACAGAAGTCCCTGGCGACCATCGGGGTGAGCTTGTCGAGGGTCCGAGGCGTTCTGGCGGTCTTTCATATCATCGGGATATTCTGTCTGCCAAACTCCTTCAAGACTTTCCGAGCGTGTCTGGAAAGGGTCGGGGTGGTCCCAGCGATCTCTGGTGTCTTCTAGGTTTTTCATCCTGGTGAATGCCCTAGCAACCCTCTCCGCAAGGTTGGCGAGGATTCGGGGCGTTCTGGTGGTCTTCAATTTCATCGGGATCTTTTGCCTAGCGAACCCCTAGGTGACCCTCCGAGCGAGTCTGGGGAGGGTCGGGGTGGTCCTGGAAACTTCTTGTGCCGTTGCTTTCTCCTGTACTATCATCGTCGTGAATGAGGACTGAACGCTGCAAAATGTCGTTGACACTGTCTTCATACTCGATTTTTGCTAATGAAACTTTGCGAGGCGGCTGAGTCCACCTTGCAAGGGATTGGGCCCTCGTGTTAAGCGCGATGTTAGTCGTCGGCTACTGCATCGCACGTTATGATGCATTGGCATGGCTTGACAAGTCGAATGGCGATCGTCGTGCTCCAGAATCTTCAGATGAATGCTGGTACGGTCTGAAGGCTGATACCTGGTACCCGTCGTTCTAGCGCCAAACTGTTAATGCGTAAAATTGGCTTTAACTTAGAGTTTGATCAACGATTCGGGCCCGGAGATGGACCACGTAAACTCGTGGATAATCCGATGCACAGGCAACGCGGGTTGACTGATGATCGTCAAATATTGAGGCAAGTCCTTCGTCATCGGCGAACATCCAGGCTCTTCTTAGTGATCCTTTATGAACTTTCCTCCTTGTCAAGCTCCTCGTCTAAGAAAATTCCTTCTTATGGAAAAGCTCCGAGGTGTTCTTGATGATTCTTGGTGATTTTTCTTCCTTGGTGAGCTCCTTTGGCGAGGGAGCAAGTGCGAGAAAATGTAGAACGGGCCCGAACCCCGTCGCTTATGGTTAGGCGAGGCTTCCTAAGTACCTCAGTTAAGTAAATCAGATCACGCGTAGTTAGTTCAGGGTGTTGGACGTACCTGATTAGTATGCCCTATAATTCAGATGCTAATGCCACTTGTATATGAAACTTGTATGATTCTGATGCTAATTTAACTTGTATAAGATCATGACGTTGACTTCTTTAGGTTTATGACTTATCAATGAATATTCTGTTTCAGTTTTTTCTTTATGAATATAATGAAAGTTTTGATTAAATTGTTGTTATCATTTTTGCAATTATGTATTTTGTCATCACAATGGTCTAAGAGAGAAGGTTTGACATACACAATATAATAATGACTAAAAAGATGTCCATAGTTCAGATTATCAATGGGATATGATAATCGGTAAAAACTATTGACAAACTAAATGACAATCATGTGATGATCTATACCGGATTATGGTGCTGGTCCGCATCGTTGAGAGTAATAAATTATGAAGTGTCTTCATATTAGACGGACGAGACTTACTTTGAACGTGTCAGTCCGTCACTGGCAGTTAGTAAATAAGTTGAAGTGATTGTCAAATAGAATCAGTTGATGTCCTGAGGTAGTATGTGTCTATACAGTTTAACTTAAACAATCTTTGATTTAATCGTTTCAGATAACAATCTAGAATCCCTAACACTTTTATTTTGGGATCGGAAGGTTGGCCATAGTAAACTGCATGACGACTTCATAAACTGTTAGGTGAGTAACTTTGCAATAATCATAGAAACAAAGGCAGTGTCGTCTAAACGAGATTACGGAGATCAACCCTAGTAAGACGAGAATCATAATAATACAAAAACTTGGATTGTGATAGTCTGACTGTATCAATGGACTCCTAGGTCAATAAGATATATTAAACGCGTACTTACGAGTTCAGCTTAGGGCTATAGTGGAATGTAACCGATGTTGGTAAAAACTCTTCATTTTCACCGAAGCTTAAGTACGTGTGTCAATTTGTCCCCTTTGTACCTCCATAAGATCAAAATCGCAAATTCAATCATGTTCCTAGAACATAGAATAGAATCGATCAGATATGATTTGTAACTTGGTTAGATGAAAATCATGATTACCGTAAAGTGGCAAAAGTAAAAAACTTTTAGTCAATAAAAAAATATAAAAAATATTATGAATTTGTTCCTTGGACAACTCGAAGTTGTAGGAAATTAAATTCTAATAAAAATATCTTTTTGAATCGTGTCATTCTGACAAAAGGTTTTAGATTTATGATAATGATAGTTTTTAGTTTCTGCTAAATGTGACACTGTTATTTAAATAAAAAATAAGAGAAATTAAATATTGGTATTTATACTTGGAATATTTAAAAAGAGAAATTGAGTAATAATTTCGAATTATATTTATTAATTTGAAATCAATCCTTTGAAAATATAAAGATTTGATTTATTAAATCTTTTAGGGTATTTTCTGAAAAAGATTTTATTTGGATTTATTCTTTATTTGATTTAATTAAATCAAAACTTAGAATGAATATCTCCAAGTAGTTGAGTAAATCTCTCACAGTTTGTTGAGAGTTTTTCTCAACGCGGTTGGGTCATTCCCTATAAATAGGGAACAACTGAAACCGAAAAAAAACACACTCTCACTCTCATATTTTGATCTATCACTCTCTCCATATAGTTTCTGCGATTTTCTCTGAGGCATTATTTAGAGAAAATTTAAATTAGGGTTTAGGGTTCTATTCATATGGATCCCACATATCCCAGCGACGTAGATCTGCAGTATACATCGAAAGACTCGTGGGAGCTATTTCTGAGATTCAACCAAGCAAATTCACAAGAGCCAAGAACGCGAAGAATCAAGATAAGAATCAAGATCAGAGTTACGCAATGGAATCGTCTAAAAAGGTACGCAATATTATATATTGATAGAATAATTATTTATGAATACTCAAAGGTTCAATTAATTCAAAAATTGAATATCAACGATAAAGAAGATTTATTTTCAGATACTATGAGTCGGATAGGGTATTGGGATTAATTGTATGGGACTTTAATCCCTGCATAATATCTTTCAAAGGTTACCCTACGCACCAATAAGGTGATCAACCATCAATCAGTGGGGATTCCTCAGAATCAGACACCCAACACATGGTTTGTAAATGGCAGGCTACTAACGATGTGCTTTGGCTCGTCGGATATGCCGATGTTGGCGGTGCGGGGATTACCTTCGCTAGTGGCAAGGGTATTACTGGCAAGGATATCGTAGTAAACGGTGCGGGCGTAGGTGAGCTCGTGTGGCAAGAGCCTTCACCTGTGAGGATAATCTTACTCAACATCAGACGAAGCGTATGACTATGTCGAACAACTTATATTTTGGATAACTCAATCCCTTGATAAGTCATAGCTTAACTCAGTCACTTCTGTCGAGCCTTTAGGCGGTGGCGAAGGCAACGACCTTGGAGATGACCAGGAAGGGGTGCGATTTTCTAGAGAGAGAGAGAAGAGAAAGAAGCTCTGGGTAATAATTGTAAGTTATTCCTTCGTCAACATCGATGGCGAGGAGGCTCGTCAGAGGACCTCGTCGGGAGTTTGGTCGGGCAACCTCGTCGGGGAAACTCGGGTGGAGGCTCGTCGTGGGACCTCGTCGTGAGGCTCTTCGATGTACCTCGTCGGGATGCTCGACGGGAGACCACGTCTTGAGGCTTGTTGAGGGACCTCATCGGGAGGCTCGCATGAGGCTCATTGGGAGACCTGGTCGAGCGGCTCATCGGGAGACCTCGTCGGGAGGTGCATTTTCAATCAAGGGCCTCGCTAAATGCATCTTTAATCTTCGACTTCGTTGGTGGGCTTTGACTTTCACTGATAGGATTGGACTTTGTCCAATAAGGCTTAATTTTTATATGTCTCTAAAAATGCACATAATATGTCTTATTAATTTAACTTCATACAAGTAATTGCAAAACGTAATTTATGGTTCTAGTTATAATAATTTTATCAAACGTTTGATAAAATATTAGAGCTAGAGCTTGTAAGATGCATTCTTATTCTTTTTCTTTTTCAATAAGTTTTTATTAGCTTTGCATGTTTTGATTTTGTATCAATTTTAAAATTATAGCGATTTATATTTCTCTACCGAAAATTTTCTTAAAAAATAACTTTCACGTAAGATTCTTGAAATTTATAATCTCATGTGTTGACTTGTTTGAAATACATAATTTATATCACTAGTAAAATGAAGAAGTATGTAAAGAGAGGATCAATCTCAAATAATAGCATTCCAATTTCTTTATTTGAATAATGGGATTTCATATATTTGGTGAGACGAAGGGAAAAAAAAAACGAAACATATCTGGCATGGTTTTATATCTTCTATATATTATTCTTTTTAATGGAGGGCAAAAAACAACACGTCTGTTTTTATGATTCAACATTTTGCGTAGTTGTGTTCATGATTTTTTTATTTATAATTTAATCGGAAAAAAGGAAATAATTAAAATAAACAACACTTGTCTATATATTTGCTTTATCTATAGTTACTTTGAGAAGCACTAAACTTGTGAAGCACAATTAAGGCATGGTTTTTTCATAACATTTCTAAAGTAGTTAAGCAAGCATAACACACTAATTATGATACTAACTCGTTGATAAGCCATTAAAAAGATGAAACAATGTGATTATGTGATAATAATCTAAGTTTGAAAATGGAGAATAAGAAACAATCCCAATTCTTCAACGTAGCATAACTTGCATGTCGAAAAACAAAAACACAACAAAAAATCAATCATTTTAAAACTGTTTAATATGTCAAAATAAAAGCTGTTCTTCAATACGCGATATCGTCAAACACAGGCGGAACTACCCTTAGTGGTAGTGGTGCTCAAACCACCCCAAAAAATATTTTTTGTTCATTTTTAGTACTAAAAATTTCAAAACTTACAAATTCATACCCTTAATTTACACTAAAAATTCATACCAGCCTCCCAAAAGCCTAAATCCTAACAAATGTGTATATGTTATATCAAACAAATTGAACTATTTGGAGAATCAGTTCAAATCGGAGCAACGTGAATAATTAGTAATGAAATCCAGTTGATATTCGTAGTATTCACAAGATTAATTATCTTTTTTGTGCTACACTTTCGTAGGTGCTTCATGGAATAATATTATATATATATATACATATATTATAAGTGCAATGTATTTGTCTTTTATAGTATAATCTTTAACGTCATTGAAAACAAATTAAATTATATAGACTATACTATAAAGTTATTAATTTCGGCATATGATATAGCCCACCGATCTTGACGCTATTTGTATGGCCACCACCTACAATAACACCCATTACGCCACGTGTAATGAATCTTCAGGCACCCCAAATATTTGGTATAAAAATAAATAAATAAATAAATAAATAAATATTGGATAATTCTCGTGTATAGTATGTCTTGGAGCTCCAATCTTGTCCGCGGTAACAGTTTTCCGTGTTAACTAGATTTTGCACATGTTAGAATTACGTCTACTTGTTATTCATAAACGGTTTGTTATTATTAATTTTATATGTATTTTTTAGATCCTTAAAAATATGTTCTCGTTGAGGAAAATTAAGGTCCATCGACGAAGTCAATTTAGTTCTAACTCTAAATTCTTTTGGTGAAGTCAAAGTTTCACGAAGACTTTACAAGGGTAATGAAGCACATAGATGATTGCCAAATCATGCATAATATTTATTTACTATTATATATTTTTCTTTTATTAGGTTGATAAGGGGTGAAACCAGAACCGGGAATCGGGAAATTACCTTCTTTTCGTTCTTGTTCCGAAATATCGGGAAAAAAACTTGGTGATGGTTCCGGTAACAGTTCCGGTTCTAGTAACAGTTCTCGATTCAAAAATTTCTCGGCTACGGTTCCGGTAATGATTACGATACAAATTTCCCGGTTCTGATTCCGGTTAGGGTTCCATTTCTATAATTTCCAGGTTCAGATTCTAAATTTCCCGGTTCTAAAAGTGTTTGACTTAAAAATGACATGTAATTTTTGAAAAATTTGTAATTAAAAATAACACGTAGTATAAAAAACGACAATAAAAATATACATTACACTAAAAATGACCTACTAAAAACTTAGAAAATGACATGAGTTTGAAACCGAAACTAATACAAAAATTGGGAAATATTTTTTAGGTACCGGGACCCAGGTAGTACTGGTTCCCGATTTTTAAGCTGAATTTCTTGGATTTTTTTTAAATCGATCCGGGACAAAACCGGAAAACAGTTACAAAATTTTCACCCCTAGGTTGATTATGCAAATTTTGCGTTTATTTTGTTTCTTATATTTTTAATTCATTGCATTTATTTTAGGAAGATTATCTTAGACTCATTTACCTTATAAGGTGATCGACAATCCTATAGAGAACAGTTTTATGATAATATGAAGAAAAAAACTGAGCTTCTGCTTGTGAAGTTGAGTTTTATCTCGCAAACACGCGTTCTTGTGTTCGCTCGTATCTCTCGGTACATTAGTTGGTATCATAGCCATTCGTTTTCTTGCTAGGGCACTAAAGAAGCGAGTCGTTTACGGTGCTTTTGTAGAGGATATAGTGAGACGAGAAGAGGTCGACAGATTCTGTGCTCAAATGGAATTGTTGGTCCGTGAAACGGAGCAACACACAAAAATGAGTCCGACACCGAGGACGACGGAGCGAACCTATTCAGGAAGACTTTTGGCAACTACGATCACGCGATGCTTCGACTTGAGGCGTTCCTTAGAGGATGGGCCATGAGTAGCGGCGTTCCAGATGGCTATCTCGGAGTATGACGAAATGACGTACAATGAGGCGGAGTAAGGCGAGGCCGTGTAGGACAAACCGTTTTAATGCGAGACGGACAAACCGTTCTATAGGAAGATCATCTTAGACTCATTTTCTTTATTAGGTGATCCATAATTGTATGGAGGACAGTTTATAATGACATGAAAGAAAAAAATATTTTGCTTGTGAACTCAATTTTTGTCTCGCAAAGATATGCTCTTATTTTTGCTAGTATATCTCTACCTAAAAGGCCCCCAACAACGTTCGAAAAAAGATCCATGACTACATGGTTGGGTAGTAGTGACCGTAGAAGGCTCCCGGCGAGCCATCGACAACCTTAGGGGAATCTCGACGAGGAATTGGTGACCTTAAGGACTCCCCGATGACCTATGACAACGGCTCTGAGATCCCCAATGATCTAAGACAAAGACAGAGATCTCTAGACGCCCCGACGATGCCCTTGTGAAGAGATGAGGCCCTTGTCATACGAGAAGCCCCTCGTCCAAGAGAATACCCCAAACGATGAGTATCCCCTTTTAATGTATTGCACCACATTGCTCTCCTTTCAATCAAGGCAAAAAAAAAAACTTATTATCATCGCCTTATTGAGATCTGGGAAGAAAAAAATAGAGAGGAAAGAAAGAATATTTGGAAAGGAGAAAAATAAGGGGAATACTAAAAATGAAATAAGCGGGAAAGAATAAATGAGATGTAACACAAAGCCAAAATTTATGTGCCCCAAAGATCGATAAAACTTAAAACGGGATTATAGAAAATATCGGCCAACACTAACAAACCCACTATCTGAGAGATTAAGTTTTTGAATGTTTATTGGCTATCTTTTTATCAGCTTAAGCTCTCTTAAATAGAGCATGCTTACAACCTTAAGGGTCGGACCGGCAAGACTATATAAACCCTCTAACATAATTTAAATAACCTAATAACATAACTAAATAATTAAACGACGTACTTATTTATCATTAGACTTAAATTACTTAATTACATATGTTGACATATAATAAACGAAACTCACTCAATAAACGATATCAATCCAAAAACCTCAAGGCCGTATGACCAAATAGGAAAGGCATAAGTATTGTTCTGTGCATTTTTAGGAACATATAAAAATTGGACCCACTTTAGCAAAAGTCAAAGCACATTAGTGAAATTCAAGGCCCATTACTAGAAGTTAAAGCCCATTAGTGGAAGTCAAAGCCCATTAGTGTAAGTCCAAGCTCATTAGTGAAAGAAAAAAGACATTTGTGAAAGTCAAAGGTACCTCGCCCTGGTGAGCCATTAACGAAGTACCTCGCCCTGGCAAGCACCACTCCCTGGCACGCCCCTCTGGCAATGCAATTATCGCAGGCCCACCTAGGGGCAATTTTAGGGAGTTGGTTTTCCTATAAATAGAATTCTTCGCCTACTAATATCTACACTCACTCACAATTTCCTCCAGAGCTTCTCTCATTAATTCATCTCTCTAAAATTTGCCTACTCATTTAGGAGGAAATGTTTGAATAAGAGTTAAGCTTGGTCAAGGGATTGAGTTTTGCCTGAAAGGGGTTGTGCGACGAGTGGACGAAGGCTTCCCTCGCCGGGTCAACGCGCTAGACGCGGCCACCTACAAGGTCGAAAAGGATCATCCCCCGCCAGGTCGCTAGATGCAGCCACCTACGAGGTCGACAAGGAGCATACCTCGCCAGGTCAAGGCCCTCCCTACGACAAGCTCGCCAACTCCTACAAGGTCGATAAGGAGCATCCCTCGCCATGTAAAGGCCCTCTCCACGACGAGCTCCAAGACCTAGGAGGTCGATAATGATTATCCCTCGTCAGGTCAAGGCTTTAGCCATGACGAGCTTGCCAACACCTACGAGGTCGACGAGGAGCATCCCTCGCCAGGTCAAGGACCTCGCCACGACAAGCTCGCCAACACCTCCAAGTCGATGAAGGAGCATGCCTCGCCTGGTCAAGGCCCTCGACACAACGAGCTCGCGAACAACTTGAGGACGACAAAGGAGCATCCCTCGCCACAACAAGCTTGCCAACACATACGAGGTCAAAAAGGAGTACCCTCGCCATTTGGCCAAGAGTCACCCCTGCACTGCAAACATCGACACTTCCAATTAGTCAAAGCACATTGTCATTCACCCGCCATTTATCACTAACCTTTAACTACGTGGGACCTAATTCTTTTAAACTGAGATACATAGCAAGCCTCGTCCAACCATAAGCGATGGGGCACGGGCCCGATCTACCATTTTTGTAGGTCTTCCGTCACCATAGGAGCTAGCCAAATAGGGGAAATCACGAATAATCATCAAGAACATCTGAGAGCTTCATCAAGATAGACATTCGCCTAGACGAAAAGTTCGCCAAGACGAGGACTTAGTCAATACAAAGACTTCGCCTCGACGAGGAGCCTGCCGAGATAAGGACTTCGCTCCGACAAGGAGCTCGCCAAGGAATTCACCCTGACGAGGAGCTCGCCAAGGACTTGACCCCGACAAGGAGACCGACGAGGAAGGAAGTTCGCAAAGGATCGCTAAGAAAATCTCAGACACTCATCCACGACAAAGGATTCGCATCCAGCTTTGACGATCATCAGCCAACCCGCGTTGACTCGGCATTCAATTATCCACGCTATCAGCGGGTCCAGCTCGGGATACTAACCTTGGTTCTGACTATAAGTTAAGGAATATTTTACTTATTAACATTTTGGCGCTAAAAGGAGGGGAGCCGAGTAGCAGCCTCGAAGACCCTATCAGCAATCATTGGAAGAACTCGGAGCAAGACGATCGCCATTCAACATGATGAGCCGCGCTAGTGATTCGCAAAGCGCGACGCCGTAATCGATGACCAGCATCTCGCTCAACACGAGGGCCCTTACCCTCGCCAGGCGGAGTCCACCTCGCTAAGTTTCACTAGCTCAGATCGAGAATGAAGACGATGTCAAGAACGTTTTGCAGAGGTCAGTCCTCGCTCACGAAGAGGAAAGTACATGAGAGAGCAACAGTGATGGAGCTCGCCAGAACAACTCGGACCCTCACCAAGCTCAGTCGGAGGGTCGCCAAGGCGTTCGCGAGGACAAAGACAACAAAGATGCCGGAGCTAACCAGAACGACCTCAACCCTCGCCATGCTCAGTTGGGGGGTCGCCAGGGGGTTAGCCAGACTGAAGATCGCAAAGACACCAAAGACCGTCGGCACCACCCCGACCCTTGCTAGGCTCAGCCGTGGAGTCGCCGGGGGTTTGCCAGGATGAAGATTTCGAAGAAACCGTACACTGCCGAGTCCACCCCGACCCTTACTAGGCTCAGCCAGGGGGTCGCTAGGTAGTTCACGAGGCCGAAGATCCCCAAGACACTGATAATCGGCGAGACCACCCCGATCATTGCCAGGAAGAAGATCGTAAAACTGAAGATTTCCAAGACCACTCCGATGCTCGCCAGACTGAGCCTGGGGGCTTGCCAGGTCAGAGATCCCGAAGACACTAGAGACCGCCACAACTACCCAGACCCCGCTAGGCTCAGTCGAGGGTTTGCCTGGCAGAAGATCCCAAAGACGAAGACCATCGAGACATTGAAGACTCTCATAACTACCCGGACCTTCGTCAGGCTCACGAGAGAGGTTTCCAGTGGGTTCGCCATCTTGAAGACATTTACAACATGGAATACCGACGGAACGCCCCGGACCCTCGCTAGGCTCACCTAGAGGGTCGATAAGGGAACCGCCGTGAAGAAGGCCATAACCTTGTAGAAGCATACTGTTGGAAATCGGGGTATCAGTTCCGACTAACTTACCACGATAATAGCCTCCGAGGCATCCCGGTAACATTTAAAAAATGATTATGAAATATTTCGAATTTAATATTTCATAATCATTATTAATAATCTAGTCGAATGGGAAATAAATAGAAAGTAGTAAATGGTTGTATTTATTGACCCAATGCATAAGGCCGTACCTCAAAGATGATTCCGGCTACGCTTCCTGAACTTGGCAGGGCTCCGCCGGTGCTGAGGGAAACTTCCGTGATCTTCCAGGATATTCTAATGGACTCCTCGTAATGAAGCGTGGGCTTCGCCGGCAGGACTCCGTCGCAAATTTAACTGGCGGTTCTTTTAAAGCTACCGAAGAAAAATATCTCCTAAGCCGAACCAGAAGAGAGATTAGAAGCAGAAAACTCGCAGACCCTAGAGAGAGAGGGAGAGCTCGAGTTTTTGCTCTGGAGAAGGTGTAAAAAATGTTTATAATGAGCCTCCTATTTATAGGCTCAAGTTGTAACCGATTTGGAGATTTTCCCTCCCATTATTCGAATTATATTAATTAAATTTAATTAATTATTTCAATCTAATGGTCCAGATTCAATCTCATCTAAATCTAGTGGATATAATTAATCAGGGATTTAATTAAATAATAATACATGATAAGATCAAAATATTTAATCTTATCATCATATTAATTAAACTCAAATATTATATATATATATATATATACATACTAAAATTCGAATTTGTTGATGATTATCTAGATCCAATGGTTAAAAATAAATCTTAAACCAATCCAATAGATCAAATCAATTAGGGATAAAATCAAATGCCCTAGGGTTTCACTGAACCCTAATTCGAATTCTTATCCTCATTATTATTCGCATTATATATTGTATATATATAATATTAATTAATTTCTAATCCGACGGTAAAGATTAAATCTTAAAACCGATCCAACAGACACAATTAATTAAGCAAATTCGAAATACCTAAACTTGGTCACCAAGTTTCAATTTTGAATTAGATTAAGGGTTCAAATCAATTATCTCAATCCAACGGTTGATATTAAATCATAGCTGATCCAATGGATTAAATTGATTTTAGGGTTTTACAAAAATACCAAAACATTAATTATTAGCTAGGGCTTGTATTTACCAAACCCTAATTTGAATTTACACATATATGAATATATAAATATATATTTTTATTTATTAATATAACTCTTTTAATTATTAATTAATTATTAATTAGATATTAATAATTATCAAAATAATTAAATTATATTAATAAAACCTGATCTCAATATCACTCATTAAATTTTATGGTGCCACACCATCTTTTAAATTCGTGACATGTGATTTAATTTCATAGTTTATCAAACCGAGTCATAAACTTAGAAAATTCATAAATCACAAACCGTAAGTCTGAATAACATGGTTAAAAAAAAAAGTTTCTTAGAATTTAATTTACAACAACATGGTGCTGTTAGAAAATATAAATTCTAACTTTCTTTTTATCAGTTAATTCTGTGTACAAAAATATGGTGCTTTGCCACGCAAACGATAAAACTATCTAATGTCTGACACAGACCTGTTTATTTTATAAAGCGAGCAAAACGATTAAACATTATCCAGAATGTATTTTAATCACGTACGTATCATCCGTTACGGAGCTATCCTGGGGACCATGGACCCGTATCACTTAAGCTCCAACGAACTGCTAGTTGTTCGTCAATCCTCGAAGTGATTCCACTATAGACCCCAGGCTGCACTCTTTAGTGATACGGTATATATTATTCCCTTATAACAACAGGGTGTCCATTGATATAATCAATTTCGGGTTATTGTCATTTCACTTGATGACTCACACATGAGCAGGCGGTTTTTACCGTAATGCCCCTCATTTCATTTTCCTCCTTGACTCAGTCAGTAATATTATGAGCAACCCACTTATGGTTTCGATTAATAAGTTGCGCACGGGTACCTCTCACCACTGACAACCAAGAGAATCATGATGACTCTGAAGAGAGCTGTGTGATGCCCATGACTATGATCAAGCTATCCTTAGTATTGACTATCATGTTCCAAAATAATAGTGTTGGAAAGAGCGGTAATATCTTGTGTTGTTTATTGGTTAAATCAAAGAACAATCAAGCCAGTAGCTCGGACTCATGATCACTCAGGACTTAGAACTAATATCCATTTGATCATCATTTTGTGACTCAACTTCAAGTTATCAGTGACGGTCTTATATGATAACTTCTTGAGTTTAAGTCAGGTCTAGTCTAGTATGAAGACGCTTCATACTTAATGCAATTCTAGCGAGTGTGACACACACATAATCCAGAATAGGATTGTCACTTAGTCACATTAATGACCTTACACGATTAATGGGCTCCCACCTAGTTCATCAGGTCACGGAAATTTTAAGTTCATTTATTTTGATTATTAATTCTTCCTCACATCGACTCTGTTGTGATAATAATAGCATAATTGCATCTTTTATGAACTAAGGAATCAAACATTCTATTTTACTCTACCAAAAACTATAATAAGATTAACATAATAAGTATCATCTTTATTCAATGACTTGTCATAATCTTTTACAAATGGATAAATATCTTGTTTAAGGATACATATGTCCAACACATACCATGACGCCCCCGACCCTTGCAATGATCGCACGGGGGGTCGCTTACCCTTGGCGATACGCGACGGCAAAAGACGAGCAAAATTAATCAACTCGGCCACCTCATTGGACTGTCACCTAAGTAACCAGGAGCCTCGGCAACCGCAGCGTAACTAAGTATTAAACCTACTCCAAGGGTTGCCGAAGGAAACCTACTCCAGAGTACTATCGTGTTTTGCTCGATAGTACTCTGTCCCCAATCGCACCACACCTGCTTGACGGAGAAGCCATAGACGACCTACGCTTCGCAAGCAATCTCATCTACGAAAGGAAAAGAGTTCCTCGCTACCACCTCAACCATTACCAGACGATCATGCAAATGCAGAAGTGTTGAGCCTCGACGATCTGCTAGACGTTTTGCTTAACTCTTACACGAACGGCGATCAAGTGGTACCAACAGCTACCCGAGGCGAGCATCTACTCATTCAACCAGCTCAAAGACCTATTCCTCACCCTCTTCGCCGGCGTAATGAATCAAAGAAAAGAGAAATCCTACCTTTTGTCGATCAATCAGAAGAGCGACAAATCCCCGCTGAAAATTATCAACCGCTTCGTCGAAGAATCCAACAAGGTAAACGACTACACCGACAACAACGCCGTCATCGCCTCATCGATGGACTACAGATCGGGGAGTTCTTAATGTCCCTCATAAAGGAAAGGTTGTCAACCATGATGGAGCTCATGACCTCATCATATATCTGTGGAGGAATAAGTAGCCAGCAGGAAGTCATTGACGAAGCAAAGACCACTCCCCCGACGATCCGAGCGGGAAGAAAAGCCGTACCAACGAGACCCAGAGCCAAACACCAAACTTGCAAGGGGGTCACACGAGGAGAAGACCATTCCAAACCGACACAAGGAACGATAATCTACTCACAACCATTTTAGACGAAATATTTACCATACACGGTGACAAGTTCAAGGAACCCACTCGCTGCAGATGTCATCGAAGGACAATACTCTATACTGCCATGTCCATCGCGATTACGGTCACCTGACATTGTAGTGTTTCAATCTGAGGAACCATATTAAATGCCTAGTCAGGGAAGGGCAGATTAAGGAGTTTATCAAGAAGATCAAACCTACGCAAGCACAAATGAGAAAGGATTATCGCCGAACCAGGTTAATATGATAGGCACAACACCTGCAATCCGCATTGGTGAAGCCATCATAATCCGCATTGACGAAACCATCACCTTCACTAAAGACGAAGCTCTAACCATCCACTACCCGCACAACGACGACATCGTCATCAAGGCACATATCGCCAACAGCATGGAGAACACGTGACGACCGAAGGATCCATCGAGATGCCAACGACTTTCAAAGCCAAAGACTAACATAGGGTGACTCGAAAGGTGATTTATCTCATCGTCGACTTGCCTTCGTCATACAACTTCATCATACGGAGGCCCAAGCTCAACTAACTTTAAGTCGTGACATCTACCTATCACCTACTCATCAAGTTCCCGACGCCTAACTGGAGTCATGCGAGGAAGTCAAGCTGAGTCACAAGTTTGTTACAAGAAATTAGTACGCCTAAGCACAACAACAGTCATCGCCGTCAGCGAAAGAGTCAGCAAAGGAGAACCGAGAGGGGCCGCGAGAAATCCGACGACCGTTATTAGTCTGAAAGATATATTCGCCCTCCTACGAAGATACAAGAACAACCTGGACCGTGCCAAGAAGACGGCCTGAGCCAAACAAGAAGATTCTCTAGACTACACGACGTACAGACACCTCGCGAACAAGATGTTCACCTGCCTTTTCCAATCAAGCGAAAGATCAACCTCGCCAAGAAAAGGAATGGAGAAAAGCACTAACCATGGGTTGCTGAGGAAAGATAAACAAAGAATGACTTAGTCATCAAGCATGCTCTCAACGCCGACACCACCACACTTGAAAGAAGAAGAAAGGTGAAGGACGCGCCGCCAAGCAGAAAACCCACGCCCAAACGGGCTGGTGTGGAAATTGCACATCAAAGGAATTGCACATCACAGGAATCATCATCACCAGCCCTCAAGTTTGAGTTCACACCGTCAAGAGAAGAAGCTATGTTCGCAACGCTACTCGCCGGCCTACACCTCGGCGAAAGGCTCGACGTGAAGAATTTACAAGTATACTGCAACTCACAAAGGATCGTAAGCCAGATGAACGGTGGACTAGCGATGCACGAAGACAACACACTGACACAGCTGCAAGAAGCTATGGACCGCCTCCAGCCATTGACATGGTACAGGGTTGCCTAGATCCCTAGAAAAGACAGCGGCAAAGCAGCCACTCTAGCTCGAGCAAGGAGAGGAGAAAGAAAAGAACAACAACAAAATATCCCTGACGAAGCTACCTAAAGAAAACGCCCACCATCTACGGACAACCTATACTATTTCCATGTACCAAAACGGGTGACAACCCTACAAATCGCAGGGGAGTGCACCCCAAGACCCACGATGAATAGACTCGACAAGGAAATGTATGAACAAACTCAAAGTCCAAACTATACTATATGCTTAAATGTCAACAATAGGTACGCAAAAGGAAAAACACGCCAAACAAGTGCAAAGGCTAAACAAAGCCCAAAAATGTCTGGAAAGCGTCAAAAGTGAATGAATGAGAAACTAATCTCTAGGAAGCATCGAGCCTAACGGATCCACGCTGCAAATGGAATCTGGAGCATCAAGACCTTCAGGACACCCTTCAAAGATGTGCACAAGGTATTGGAAGCTTCAAAATGATGAGCCACCACAACGAGCACCTAGAAGACAAACGACGAGCATAAGCGAGAGTAATACAATGACGTAAACAGAGATGCCAAAAACTACTTACCCTCCCTAGGCAAGAAGATTCCTCGGCCATCAACGTTGAATCTGGATAATGCACTACCGACGTAAACACCCAAGGACAAAGATTGAAGACGCTCCATACAGAGAGGTGCTTGAAACTCACTACACGCTCGGTGCTCGACGAACCACCAGACTTGGGAACCTTGCCAGACGTAGGAATGACAACACGAGTAGCCATGCTACGCCAAGAATCACCTCTTGAGGCCGCAGCTGGTAATGACACCCCACCAAGACAAGCGCTACGCTTACGAATGTGACAAGAAGAGCCCCCAGCCTTGCCTACAAATGGCGAACGCGAACGGTAATTAAACGACGCTTTCTCTAACAATAATCTCCGCTTCAATAGATGGAAGGTACGGTCATCAAGGCCTCTCTAGAGGACTTCAAAATTGGATCAGTAAGAGCAGCACCAGAAGCCCTAGGACGCATTTGAGGGACAAACTTCCTAAACGCCCCTCAGGAACCAGAAGAACTTCCACGACGACGAATAAAACAATTCAGCTACTGAAGACCAAGGAAAGGAATTATACCTACAGGAATCAACGAAGCCCTCGCCGGAGAAGAACGGCGAACACATTCCCTCCGCCAGACAAAGCACCTGAAAAGGATTCCGGATGGGCAAAATGGAAGGCCCATCCCCGGACAAAGACTCTCCAAGTGTACTGGCAGAAAACCACGAACGTATGAACTCAAAGACCGGCAAGATACGAAAGGCCATGCAGCGCAGGGAAGGACGTCAAGTCATCATCAGAGATATGGCTACGCACCACCAGCTTATGACAAACAGCCAAAATGTGAGAGCGATGCTGTCTACGCGTCTCATTAGCAGGACGACCCTCGTAAGCGGTAAATGCCACGATGGTTAGACCCTAGCCTACAGGTCCATCCTCAACGACGGGTGCCTCGTTGACAAATTCCTCGATAGCGCCCTGCTCCTCGATGACATCAGACATATCGACATTAGCGAAGTCTACGTCGTAGGCACCATCAACAACTGAAACCTTGGAGCCATGCTCAGCGAGAGATCTGCCACAAGCCGACAAGCCACGTGCAAAGTTTTCAACACATCCAGAAGACTCGGAATATAAAACACTCTCCATTGGAGACCAGCACGCTTAGCCCAGCAATGTTAATTCCCTTGGTAGGATATAGAGCTAGTCCCGACGAGCAAAACACAAAAATCATACCATCAATCGGAGACTCGAAGCTCTCAAAATCAAAGTTTCCGTGAAAATTGGGTTCCATCACCACTTTTGGCGGCCCTCTCGCCGGAAAAAGTTTCACGGGGCTCAAGACAATGCCCCCGCCATGCTAGGACATCAATTTCGCAGCTGCACCACTCGCTGAAGTGCCATTGAAGCCGCTGCTCACACCGAAGATTGCGATATCCACGCTGAGACCCACGCCAAATGCCTCCTCGCCAACTCTGACAACGGGCACACCATCCACTGCGCCAAGCACGAATCCGCCCTTTTCGGCACCAGACGACGCCGAGAAGACCACCCCGACATGCCTCCAATAGACACTCCCGCCACGCCACGCCACGAGACGCCGTGCAGCGCGAATCGCCGCTGGGAGCCGATCGACGATGTCTCGCCCACGCCAAAGCCAAAATAGGCCTCCTCCGCAAAACTTGCCAGGAACTTGATTTCCACGCGATCACCGCCGCAAGCAAGGAGAACGCAGCCGTCAAGCTTTCTAGAGATGAGCACTTTGCGAATTAGGAAGAAAAAAAGGAGAGAGAAACGCCAAAAATCATGAAAGGTATTTATGAGGTAATATCTTACTTATTATGTCAGTTCATTTTATTTATTTTTCCTTGGATTTATTTTCGGAGTTGAGAATTAATTTAAAAGGCCTTTATTTTACAAAATATGCATTTGAACCTCTAAATATCCAAAAATCGAATAAAATAATAAAAAAATGGTCTTTTATTTATTTGATCTTTTTCTTACATCCTTAACTATATTCAAAGTATAAGCTTATATCGCAAGCAGTTTCAAAATTATTTCACAAAATCTCAGTTAAAGGAAATTTGCAATCCATTGAACATGAGTTGCCTTGAATTTTAAAAATAAAGTTTCTCGCGGAGTACAATAATTCAAGAAACTGGGGGGTTAATGTTATGTGCATTTTTAGGAACATATAAAAAAATTGGGCCCCTTTTAACAAAAGTCAAATCCCATTAGTGAAAGTCAAGGCCTATTAGTGAAAGTCTTAGTGGAATTCTAAGGCCATTAGTGCAAGTCCAAGTCCATTAATGGAAGTCCAAACCCATTAGTGAAAGACAAAGCCCATTAGTGAAAGTCAAAGGTACCTCGCCATGGTAAGCCCCTGACAAAGTACCTCGCCTTGGCGAGCCCCTCTCCATGGCAAAGAGTCATGGAGAAGTCCCTCTGGCAATGTATTTTTCGCAGGCCCCCCTAAGTGCAATTTTAGGGAGTATACTATAAATTGGAGCCTTCTCCTACTCATTTTCCAGTCACTCAAAATTGCCTCCGGAGCTTCTCTCTCTACTTTATCTCTTTAGGAAAGATTTGAATAGAGTTGCGATTGGTCAACGGATTGAGTTTTGCCTAAAAGGGGTTTTTGATGAGTCGACGAAGGCGTCGCTCGCCAGGTGAACGTGCTAGACGTGGCCACCTATAAGGTCGAAAAGGAGCATCCTTCTCCAGGTTAAGGTCCTCGCCTTGACAAGCTCGCTACCACCTACGAGGTTGACAAGGAGCATCCTTCTCCAAGTCAAGGCCCTCGCCGCGACGAGCTCTCCAATACCTACGAGGTTGACAAGGAGCATCCCTCGCCAAGTCAAGGCCCTCGCCACGACGAGCTCTTCAACACTTACGAGGTTGACAAGGAGCACCTCACTGGTAATACCCTCGCCATTCGGCAAAGAGTCACCCTCGCATCTCCAAGATCGGCACTTCCGACGACTAAAACCACATCGTCATTTACCCGCCATTTATTACTGACCCTGAACTACGTGGGACCTTATTCTCTAAAATTGAGATATGTAGGCAGCCTCGCCCAACCATAAGCGACGGCACGGGCTCGATCTACCTTTTTTCACAGGTCTTCCCTCGTCATAGGATCTCGCAAGGGAGGAGAAATCAAGATGAATCATCAAGAACATCTCGGAGCTTTACCAAGACAGGATTTCACCTAGACAAGGACTTCGCCAAGGCAAAGACTTTTCCCCGATAAGGAGCTTTGCAAAGACAAGGACTTCGCCCCGACGAGGAGCTCGCCAAGGAAGGAAGTTCGTCAAGGATAGCCAAGATCAACTCGGAAACTCATCCATGACGACGGATTTGCCTCCAGCTTTAATAATCACCAGCCAACCCGCGTTGACTCATCATTCAATTATCCACGTGTTCAGCGGGTCCACCTCGGGATCCAAACCTTGGATACGAATCTAGGTTGAAGCCATTTTTACGCATTAACAAGTATTTTTGCAAATACACCATAAATATTGACATTTTTTGAATTTAAGAACATTGAGAACTAGTTTCTGATTTAAGATGAATTACTAGCTAATATTTTTTCCTTATTATAAATACTTCTAATTATTGTTCGAGATTACCGAGAGCAACGATGGATAATCGATTTATTATCAAGGTTTATGGGCTTGCCGATAAGTTTTTTAAGCTAATCGTTATCGTTATATACTTTTCTATTGATAATCGGTTAAAAAAACTTAGTCAAATTTTCATTAAAATTGTTAGTACAATTTAAAGTTAGTCGCTGGAAAACTTAATCACTTTTCCATGAAAACTTTTAGTGCAATTTAAAGGCATATGTACCAAGAGCGCCAAAAAATGCAATTTAAATGTATTTCTTTTATTTTTTTGTGCGGTTGGAGGGCTATTGAGGATTATTGTTATATATTGAGGAATCTTTTCAAGTACAAGTTTTTGAGAATTCGGTGAATTTGAAAAAGTTTTTCAATTTTTTTTATATCATTCCATATTTTATTTGATTGGTAAACTGTGAGTGTGACATTTATTTTTTTGCAATATAACGTTCCATAATTTTTTGAATTATTGCGGAAAAAGTACATGTTTGCAGAAGTTGTTGAATTTGAGATAGTTTTTCAAAAAAAAATTATATTTTAACTATAATTTATAATTGGTGAGTTTGAAATAATTTATTTTGTAATTTAACGATTTCCTGAAGTGTTGTTTTACTGCAGCAAAAGTACATTTTATGGGAATTTGGTGAATTTTAGCTAGTTTTTCAAAAACATTTAATATCATTTGAATTTGGCAGATCGTATGTAAATGTTAATATATTAGTTTGACATATTTTATTTTATAATGAAGTTTTCTCAAAATCTCATTTTCTTATAATTTGACGAGTTTTTGAAAATTGTTAAATTTGACATGTTTTCGGATATTGGTGACTTTGAAATTTGACATTTTTTATTTTATTTTATATTTGATATAATTAAATACTCTCAATATATTGAATTAAAATACATAAATATATTATTTTATTTTTATTCTTTGTTTGAGACTATGTTTTGTTTAAGACTTGATTATGATATGTTGATTGTGTTTTTTGTTTGAGCATTGGGATAATATCATATCTTTCATGTTTTTTAAGAGCGTGAGACATTTTTTTATTATAAAGTATTTTAAAATTTCAAGTATTTTGAAGACTATAAAAAATTATGTAAATATGTATATAATATTTTATAGGTTTTTTATTGATAAATTCATCGGTAAGTTCCGATAAACGGTAACGATACATTTAACAATTTTCTTTCTATAAATTCATCGATGACCAATTTATATCCATCGATAACAGCAAGCGATTTATCGGTCAAAATGACCTTTCTTCTAATTTAGTTTATACTTGATAGTTGATATTATTATTGCCTTATTTATGTGACAACTGACAAGATGTGTAAGCCTAACACAATTATTGATTCTAAAAATTAGATCAAACATTGTAGCGGCCCAACTGCGAGATTTAGTCCGGGACCATTGTCGTCTGTTGACTTTTCTTGGGCTTGGAGCTTGGCCTTTGGAATCTTGTAGATCGGACCCTCCGCTAACTGTCAGACTGGAATCAGGCTCTCCGACTTGTTACCGCAATGTCCTGGGACTCGGGATATAGGCCACCGATGCTGAGAGCCAGAACCTCCGTAAGCAAGGTCTATTATCGGACCCTCCACTTATTGTAGGAACAGAAACAGGACATTTGACCTGTTACCACAAAGTCCTAAGACTTGGATATAGGTTGGCGACCGCAGAGAACCGAAACCTCTGTAGGGGGGGTCGGCGATCGGGCCTTAGAATCTCTATTACTAGCGTGCCGAGAATTTCTCCAGTTCTTTCGCTCTAGCTAGTTTCTCCGACTTTAGGACCAGAAAAAAACCCGATCCCGGAACGGGAGGGGTTATCTCCTTTATTCACCTCCAACACTCAACATGCTATTTAAGTCAGAATATTGATAAGAGGGAAAATGAAGTTCTGCCAATTTAGAGAGCATTTGGTCTTCAAAAAATACCCAACAACAATCTTAATATTTATTAATGAGCAGTACTTAAATACGATAATAGATTTCATATTTAGTAGGTATGTAGTCACGAACATGCTTCGTTGGATGGGTCTTCTGACGTGGTTATCGTTTATGTTCGACTCTAAAGAAAAAGACTTTAAGAAAATGACTTGTAATTTCTATATATCCAGAAATATATTTACTTCATTATGATGTTAGAATCTAAATTACATGTTACGGGTAAAAACGGGATTGATTTTCATAAACGAATTAATTAAACGGGAATTATCGCATTAATTTTCTTTAATTAATTAGTTAATTCAATTAATCTTTTTATTAAGATTATGAATTAATTAAATCAATTTCAAAACCCAAAACTCCCTCCGGAGGCCCGTTTTCGAAAAACAAAGTGTCCCGGTGTTTGTAAAAATAAGAAAACACCCAAAAACGACATAAAATTTGTAAAAAAACGGACACGGGACGGACCCGTGAGCAAAAAAGGCCCAAAGCTCCTTCGGTGGGACCCACAGAGGGGACAGCCTCCAAGATCGCGCCATGTGGCGGATCCAGGAGCTGCCTCACCCCGCAGAACCCACCCGCGCGCGCGTCAGCCCACTTGTGGGCGTCTTCCCTCGCCCACTTGCGTGGGGCGGGCCACGCGTAGGGCCGGGGGCTCGTCATCTCGCCCACTTGCGAGGAGCTTGCCCTCGGTTGCCACGTGTAGGGCGGGGATGACCCCTGCCCTTTGAGCCGCACGCAAGTGGCACTCTTGGAGGATTTGTGGGCCGTCTGATCCCGCTCAGACGGCCGGGATCAGACCATCTTGATTCGGGGACCAAAAAACAAATAAATAATTAACCAGGGACCCCTGGGACAATATTTTATTACAAGTGGGCCCCCGGACCCTACTATAAATAGAAGCTCAGTTCAGTTAAACGGTAACTCATTCGAACTCACTCGAATCTTCTCGAGTTCTCTCTCTCTCTCTCTCTACCCCTGATATACTCACCTCCCCTCAAATACCGTTCTAATGTTGAGCGTCGGAGGTAAATCTGGGGGTGTCCCTTGTTTCCTTTGACCTCGGGTGTTTCCTTTTTTCAGGTCCTAACATGTGAGAGATTTACGAAAAGCGGAAGCCCTGGTGAAATTCCTACTTGGTCATTGGCCCGCCTGATAGGCCCAGTTCTACGCGGTGCCCAGTCTATCTCCAGTCCATTGCGCGGCTGAGGGTATAGCCTGGGGACACGAGCCTGGGCCCACAATTCAGGACGAGGGGTCCGACCTAGGGGAATTTCCACTAAGATTCAGACGGCTGTGGGATCGTTCTGAGGAGAATCCCCTGGAGAAAATCCTAGGGAAAGTCCATGACCCCACCTTCCCTTGTTCTAAGCTCAGCGGCCTAAGTTCTGTCTCCTAGTTCCCGGATCTAAATAAGATATCGTGACTCCGTGGACAGTTCCTGCCCGGACTAGAACAAGCCATATCAGGTCAAGATTCTAACCTACCAGGATTCACTCCCTGGTCAAAAGCAGTCCCCCATTCGCTGGTACCTACGATCTGAGCGGTTCCCGGACCAGTAACCCCGGCTTCCGGCCCTATGGTAACAGGTAGTGCGTAACCCGGGTCGCCTAGGACCCCAAACGGCAAAGAGACCTTTGACCAGGCTAGTGCCAGGAACGCCTACTCAGGGCCCCCATATCGGTCAGTTAAAACCTCACCCTGAAGTCAGCGGCAATCGTCCCGGAGTCAACGGGGGTCAGAAGGAACCATCATTGACACCAAAATTTGTCATTCCCGTAACAGGGCCATCCAAGGCCCATCCAAAAGTCAACAAAATCCCGCCACGTCAGCAAGCGACATTGGGCGAGGCCCAAAAATCCACAACATGGGCCTCAACAGTGTTTGATCCAAAAAACGGCATCCACATTTTGGCGCTATAAGGAGGGGGCACGAAATCAATCCTCTGAATAACCCCACTAGCAAAGCAGCAGTTGGTTTCACCAGACCAAAAAAGATGTCATCCAAGTCGTCGGAAGGCACTCCCTCCCATCCTACAGAGAGCATCGCTCTGAACACTCGGGCAAAGGTCCACGCCCGCCTGAAGCAAGTCCGCATCCTGCCGGAGGCAAGCACCCGCCAGGAGCCAGATTTCAACGAAGAAAGGCTGGCCCGAGTCGAAGAAAGTCTTTTCCGACTAACACGGCTCTTCTCCAAACACTTCAAGGGCAAACACGCCAACGATGGAGAGGAGGAAAGCCCCGAAGAATCCCTCGAACTCACCCAGAGAGAGGAAAACAGAGAGCGCCCCGCTCCTGCAGTCTCCCAGGAGCCGGCGTAATCTCAAACCACCGGACGGTCAGCATTTGATCGACTCGGGGGGTACGAGGATACCGCCAATAATACTGGGAATCGGCAAAGGGAAAAACGACGGCGAGGGCGAACCCAGACTCACCCAGCCAGCGAAGGAGACCTCCGACACCACCTGAGCCGAACCAATCGGCAGCAGCGCAGGGACCGAAAAAGAGAACGGGCCCTCCAACCGGAGGGATACGTCGACGACGACGATGTGGAAGGATCTGACAACTCCCAGCACTCCCGACGCAAGGGTGGAGAATATATCATCCCCGCAATAGATACTCAGGCTGAAACACGGCCCTACGACGGTCTCAGAAGCGAGCTCCAAGCACTTAAGCAGGAGATGCAAAGACTTGCTGCAGCCCAGAGTACCGACCCCGTCGCTCGAAGCATGGCCAAAGGGAACCTGTCCCCTCTTGCTAGTCACCTGCTCGCCAAAGATCTCGACGGAGACCTGAGGTTCCCACTAAACCTCACCTACGACGGCACCACCGACCCCATGTGCCACTTGGTACAGTATCAGTTCGGCATGCGAGTGAAGAAATGCTCGCCCGCCATAATGTGTCAGGCTTTCTGCCTCACACTTGCGGGACCCGCCTTCGAGTGGTACCAACGCCTCCCGAAAGGATCGATCGGGTCATTCGACGAGCTCGCAGAGCGATTCACCTCTCGTTTTGCAAGCTCGATCACACAACGAAAGAGAAAGTCCTACCTCTGGACTCTCAAGCAACGTAAAGACGAAACTCTACAGGTGTACTTGAAAAGGTTCGTCGAAGAGTCGAACAAAGTGGCCAGCTACACCAACAATGATGCCATCATGGCGGTGATCGACGGCTTGCCGTTATGCGATTTCACCCGCTCCCTCGTCAAAGATAGACCGGCCTCCATGGCCGAGCTAATGGCAAGAGCAGCAAAAGACATCGCAGTCGACGAATACTTTGGCGGCCGGAGCCAACTGAACTCAGATAGTCAGTACTGCAACGAACAAAAAGGTGGCAACAACGAGCGGAAGGGAAAGAAATAGCGTCAAAATTCTGGGAACAAACCCCCACTGCACAAAAGGGCAGAGAAGTTCCGGAAATACGTAAACTTCACCCCCCTGACGGCCTCGCCCGCAATGATCTTCAGCCTACACGGAGATAAGTTTTGGAAACCACCCCCACTCAAGAAGAACGCCAAGAAAGATATGAGCTGGTACTGCGAGTATCACTAGGATCATGGCCACACAACATCAGAGTGCTACCAGCTGAAAAGGCAGATCGAACAGCTGATACAAGACGGGAAGTTCATCAAAAAGTTGGTTTCCGGAAACAGGAATAGGCAACAACACGACGGCGGCCCTGACCGGTCCCGCTCCAAAAAGGGGCCGGAAAGAGATGGGCCCCCTGAGTTCCATGTCATCTCAACCATAATGGGCGGACCCAAAACCGGAGATTCAAGCAACCAACGAAAACGATACGCCCGATCCCTCGAAGAGGATCAAGACACGCACCAAATCAACATCAGCCACCTCAGGGGAGCATTCCACGCGCTTCCGAGCCAAGAAATTACTTTCACCGAGCAGGAGGCTCGGAGAATCTCACACCCGCATAATGACGCCATCGTAACCGACGTCCTCATCGCCAATAATCGAGTACGGCGAGTTCTGATCGACAACGGAAGCTCGGCCGACGTCATCTTCAAGACCGCCTTGGCCCAGATGAACCTAGGAGGACTGGTCCCTACACCAGTGAGGACACCCCTCTACGGATTCAACGGGCGACCGGTCTACACCGAAGGTGCCATCACCCTACCCACGACATTCGGCTCCGAAGACGGGGCCCTGACCACCAAAATGGTCAGATACCTCGTAGTGGATCAACCGTCCGCCTACAACGTCATCTTGGGGTGGCCTAGCCTCAACAAACTGCAAGCCATCGCGTCTACCTTTCATCTACTCGTCAAATTCCCGACTGATAACAAGATAGGGGTCATGAAAGGTAGTCAGCGGGAATCCCGGAACTGCTACGCCCAAAGGACAAAGTCCGGGAAGAACGAGCCGGTCATCAACACGGTATACCAGCTCGAGGAAGAAATTCCCGACTACCCAGGGAACGCAAGGATGTTTGGCGAGCTAGACCCTCGAGATGACAGACGCAAGCCCACAATAGAGCCATCGTCGGAAGTCACGCAGATCCCGATAAGGGAAGGCCGGCCCGAGTGAACAGTCACGATCGGGGCCCAACTCCCAGTCATGATCAGGACCAAGTTGATCGCCTTCCTGAAAGAGTTCAAAGACGTATTCGCCTGGTCACACGCCGACATGCCCGGCATCGACCCTAAAATCGTTGTTCATCGGTTAAACATCGAAGCAGGAAAGGCACCGAAGATTCAACGCCGACGCGCCTTCAACCCTGAACGGTACAAGGCAATCAGTGAGGAAGTCACCGAACTCATCGCCGCTGACTTCATCAAAAAATCACGTATCCTGACTGGGTATCCAACATGGTGATGGTGAAAAAACCAAAAGGGAAATGGAGAATCTGCATAGATTACTCCGATCTCGACGCCGCGTGTCCCAAAGACTGTTTCCCGCTCCCAAGGATCGACCAGCTGGTAGACGCCACCGCCGGCCACCAACTCATGAGCATGATGGACGCCTACTCGGGATACAACCAAATCCGGATGCACGAGCCCGATCAGATACATACGACGTCCGTGACCGACCGCGGTCTCTACTGCTACAAGTTCATGCCGTTCAGGCTCAAGAACGCCGGATCCACGTACCAACGCCTGGTCAATAGGATGTTTACTCCACCGATCGGGAAAACCGTTGAAGTATACGTGGACGACATGATCGTAAAGAGCCTTCGGGAAGACGACCACGTCGACGATCCGCGAAAATCATTCCTGCTGCTAAGAAAGTATCAGATGAAGTTAAATCCTGCCAAGTGCGCTTTCGGAGTCAAATCCGGGAAGTTCTTGGGATACATTGTCAACCGAAAGGGAATCAAGGCTAACCCCGAGAAAATCAAAGCCCTTCTCGAAATGAGAAGCCCCCAACGGATCAAGGAGGTGCAAAGCCTAAATGGTAGGATCAACGTTCGAGGAAGGTTCGTCTCAAAAGCCACAGACCGCTGCCAGCCATTCTTTCAGACCCTCAAAGGCGGAAAGAACTTTTTCTGGGACAAAAAATGCGAGGCCGCCTTCCAAGAGCTAAAAACCTACCTCGGGTCACTACCCTTGCTGTCAAAACCGAAGGAGGAGGGACCACTTTACCTCTACCTCTACCTCTCGGTCTCGACTCGAGCAGTGAGCGCCGTAGTGGTCCGGGAAGAAGTCATCAGGCAACTGCCGATCTACTACATCAGCAAAGCCCTTCAGACGTTGAGTCGCGTTACACACAAATCGAGAAGTTGGCACTCGCCCTAGTCACCGCTGCGAAGAAACTCCGCCCATACTTCCAAGCTCACCAAATAGTCGTGAGGACCGAACACCCGGTCCGGAAGGCGCTACTCAAAAGCATTTCCTCACGCATGGCTATATGGTCACAAGAGCTAGGAGAATAGGGCGTCGAGTACCAGCCTAGGGTCGCCATCAAAGGCCAAGCTGTGGCCGACTTCATCGCTGAGTTCACCTACGACACCGAGGTTGAAACCGAGGAATATATCGACGGGCCACCCAAGACTCCAAAAAGGAAAAGTCATCCCGACGGGCCAATTTGGTATCTACACGTCGATGGCGCCGCAAAAATGCATGGTTAAGGGGCCGGAATAGTGCTCACCAACCCCGATGGCGAAAAGCTCTGCTACGCCATACGCTTCGGATTCAAAACCTCGAATAACGAAGCTGAGTACGAAGCACTGCTAGCCGGACTGCGAATCGCGCACAAACTCTCGGTGGAAAACCTACGGATTCGCTACAACTCCCAGCTAATCATGAAGCAAGTGGAAGGTGAATACCAAGAAAAGGAAACTCACATGGTACCATACCTGGCGGAGACAAAACAACGCCTGGAGCCGCTATCCTCGTACGAGATCTCGCAGATCCCTAGAGACAAGAATTTAGAAGCCGACGCCCTGGCCAGGACAGCCTCTGGAGCAGACAACGAGGAATTGGGAAAAGTCCCGATCAAAGCCCTTGACGAGCCTTTGATAAAAAAGCTCGAAACTCCCGACGCCTCCACCAGTGTGATGACGCCGGCAATCGGAAAAGGCACAACCCCAGCCCGCGACAAAGGAATCCTCTCCTTATCAGGCAAACCCGGCGAAAGTTGGATTACCCCGATGATAGAGTACCTAAAACACAGTGCCCTTCCGACCGACCGCAAAGAAGCTAAACAACTCAAGTTCCGTGCGACCAGATATGTGTTGCACGACGGAGAACTCTACAAGCGAGGTTTCATGCAACCTCTCCTGAAATGCCTCAACGAAGAAGATGCCAGCTTGTTCCTCTGCGAGATCCACCAAGGAATTTGTGGGAACCACTATGCGGGACGATCTCTGGCGCTGAAGGCCCTGAAGCAAGGATACTTCTGGCCAACTCTCAGAAAAGAGTCCGCTGAAATGGCACGAAGGTGCGACAAATGTCAACGGTTCGCGCAAATCCCGCGACAACCAGCAGTTCCGCTCTACGCGGTAATGGTCCGTCGCCCCTTTGCAAAGTGGGGTATCGACCTGATTGGAAAACTTCTGAAGGCACCAGGAGGAGTGGAATACGCTATAGTCGCCATCGACTACTTCACCAAATGGGTCGAAGCAGAGCCCATGGAAAAGATCACACAGACGAACACGACAAAATTCATCTGGCGTAACATAGTCTGTCGACACGGGATACCCGAATCAATCATCGACGACAACGCCAAGCAGTTCAACAACCTGGATCTCCGGTCGTTCTGCCAGGATCTCGGAATAAACAACACTTATTCCTCCCTGGTCTACCTGCAAGCCAACGGCCAAGTCGAGTCCGTCAACAAAGACATCAAGGCGATTCTAAAAAAGAAACTCGACGAAAAGAAGGGAAGATGGGCCGAAGAGTTACCCGCAGTACTCTGGGAATACCGCACCACCGCCAGAAACGCAACGGGTGAAACACCATTCTCCCTGACGTACGGCCTCGAGGCGGTCATCCCCGCAGAAATCACAGTGCCATCACCCCGGGTCGAACTCTACGATCCGGAACAGAACTCCGAAGCTCTGAGGGTTGAACTCAACCTCCTTGAAGAAAGAAGGAACGAAGCCTACTCCCACCTAGCAGCCCAGAAACGGATTGTGGAACGATACTACAATTCCAAGGTGAAGGCAAGGAGCTTTCTCGAAGGCAGTCTGGTCCTAAGAAAGGTGGGACAAAACATGTAGGTCCAGGGGGCCAGCGTCCAGGGACCCACCTGGGAAGGCCCCTACCGCGTCACCAAGGTCGTACGAGATGGGACCTACCGACTAGAAGATATGGGGGGTAAAGAAATTCCCCGTCCCTGGAACGTCAAACATTTAAAGCAGTACTATCAATAAGTGGTATACGACAAAGGACGGGCCGCACACCGAGAGCTAGGTCTGAAAAATAAAACGGAGCCGATCAAGCTAAACAACGACTTGGAACCCGACAAGTCTAGGGAAAAAATTTCTTAGAATGTTCCAATCCAGGTTTAAGCTAAGAAAAAACAAAAACAAAGGCTCCGACACAGGCAAAAAGCTCACAGGGAAGCATCCGAAACCAACGTCACCGCAGCAAGTACTCTAGCCGGTCCGGGAATAGCCTCGATAACCGACCTATGTAAAAAGGCACCAAAAGAAGTGCCATTTAATAGAATTCTCCTTTTTCTATTATCAGTCTCTACTTGTATAGTTTTTTCCTAACCCTAACCGATTACTCAAAAGCAAGGGGTTTACCGGAATAGGTAGAGACGAAAAAAAAATCGAAGAAGTAAGCCGCTCAAAGCGCAAAAATCGGTAAAAAGACCAAGCAGCACCACTTCGCATAAAAGACCTAGTAGGATTCGGACCCCGACCCCGCCTACTCTCGCACAAAAAGACTTGGAAGGCCCGGACCTCGATCTCGCCGATCCAAGCACCGACTTCGAGACAGTAAGCCGCTCAAAAGCGCCGACTTCGGAAAAGCACCAGGGGCGTAAAACCTGGCACTAAAATCCCAAGGCCATAAGTCGTTTATAAACGCAGACTTTGGCAAGAAACCGGAACCCCGCTTCCGGCTTTAAAGTCCGAAACTGTAAGCCGCCCTCCCAGGCGCCAACCTTGGCACCCGAGACAGTAAGCCGCCTCGAAAGCGCCGACCTCGGGACAGCCAAACGCCTCACAAGCGTCCTCCCGGCACAAAGTCCTAGCACTGCTTGGACCACAATCTCGCCTGCTCAGGCCCTAAGTCCGAAACCGTAAGCCGCCCTCCCAAGCGCCAACCACGGCACCCGAGACAGTAAGCCGCCTCGAAAGCACCGACCTCGGGACAGCCAAACGCCTCACAAGCGTCCTCCCGGCACAAAGTCTTAGCACGGCTCGGACCACGATCCCGCCTGCTCAGGCCCTAATTCCAAAACCGTAAGCCGCCCTCCCAGGCGCCAACCTCGGCACCCGAGACAGTAAGCCACCTCGAAAGCGCCGACCTCAGAAAAGCCAAACGCCTCACAAGCGTCCTTCCGACACAAAGTCCAAGCACGGCCCGGACCTCAATCCCGCCGGCTCAGGTGCCAAGTCCGAGACTACAGGTCACCGCTCACAGTACCCAGTCCGGACCACAAGACCAGAAACGCAACTACGGCGCAAAATCTAAAAGCAGGAGGGACCACCCCAAAAGAAACACCTGACAAAAACCCGAGGGGTAGGGACCGGACCAGAGCGCAAAACACACCGAGCGATAATACGCCCACCGATGATAACGCTCAAAATCTATCTGAACCGCCTAGGAGAATAAGCACCTGCAACAAACGAAAGAGGGGGTAAAACCGAGAAAAAATACATAAACCCTTGAATACGCTACAAAAGTCGACACGCTCGGATCGGCGCGCGGAAGATATCATATCTATATGCCGTCGTATCTCCTGAGGAGACCGAAATTGTCAAATATTTACAGTCAGTGCCCCGCGAGGCACATATAAACATCCGCCACAGACGGCGGGATCTACGATCTTGGACAAAAATGGGAGATACACTAACGCCGACGGGCTAAAAAAAAGAGAAAAAGTTGTTGAGGCTGCGTCACTCGGCCGGGTCGTCCCTTTTCTTGGAATGCTCGCCCCCGTCATGCTCCGGAGGGATGTGAGCACCAAAACCCTCCGGCGGCTGCTGATCACCACCGGCGATGGCGCTGCTGGCAGCTACCCCGAAGTCATCCTGAAAACCCGCTGGAACGCCAAAATCAGGGGCGGCAACGGGAAACTTGAAGTCCATCATCGGATCCGGACTAGGGATGGCGGCGATATACAGCGCAAGCAACGCCCACGTAGCCGGAGAGAAGGCGACGGAAAACGGAACTCCGATGCTTTCCATCACCAAAGCAATGAAGCACGATGCGAAGCCGTCCCAGAAGCGAGCCTCGCCCGCCTAAGCTGCACCGTTCCGAATGTTCTCGAGCTCCAGCTCGAGCACCTCAAGCTTGGCCCATGACGTCATCAGGGCCGCAGAGACCTGGTGAAACTCCGCCGACCCTCGAGTCATATGGTTCACCAGCCTCTCCCGGCTCTCCTGGGCCTCCCGCAGAAGGCGAAGGGCCATGTACATGCCCTGCTGGGCAGTCTCAGTCCGAATCCTATACTCCTGATTCTCCCGCTCCACCGCGGCAAGCCGTCGCCTGAGGGACGCGATCTCCTGCGTGAGGAGACCCTCGACGCGCAAGTCGCGGACGGGGCCAACGATCCCAGGAGCAAACACCAAAGGGATCTGCAAACAATCAAAGATACAGTCACAGAAAGCGAGAGTTACATCCAAAAGCGGGAACATGCGGCGTGAACGGACGTACCGGGGGCGGGACAGACCCGGCGGACAACAGCTCCGCCATCGGCGGGGCATATTCGAAGACCGACGACTCGTAGAGGGTCCGGGGCGTATCATCGGAATCTGCCCCAGCCCGCGATGAAGATCCAGGGCCATTGTAGGGAGATACTCTCCGAGTATACCTCCGAGGAGTCTGGCGCTCCGCCCCGCCCGACGAAGCTTGCGTGGCACGACGGCCACGGCTCGCATGAGGGGCGCCAGAAGACGGCCCAGCACCGCTAGAAACTCCTATACTACCTATCATACCTGCAAAAGAACGAACGCGTCAGATGTCAAATCAAGCAAAGACGACAGAGTTATCATTCGAATATAAGAAAGCAAGCAAATAAACACCGTTCAAGATCTGGGATCCCGCCATGAGATTCCAGCGCGGTCCGAGGAGGCAATCGGCCGGGATCCATCCCGATCGAACCCACGCCGACCGTTCCAAATAAGGAGAAAAAATCCCAGGAGAAACAAACTTTGCCATAAAAAGGCTGCCAAAATCATAACTCCCGGTGGTCGGACGAGTTCGCGACGAAGGAGAAACCAAGCGCTGGGGCACCGAACCTAGCAAGGTGCCCGGGACCCACACCCAGCGACTATGCGAGCTGGGGTCCGAACATCGCAGAAAGCCGGAAACCCTGAGGCCTTGATCCGAATCAAGGTCACACTAGTTCTCGAACACCCGCGTTCCCCAATGGAGCCGGAACATGAAGAATTGGAAGAATTGGTCGAGGGTCAACACCCGACCGCGTTCCTTTCGCCACATCGAGTAACAGCCGGCAAAAAACCGGCAGGAACCTGGGCTTAACTGAATCGGGTGCAGGCCGGCGAAGACCAAAAGCCCTTCCAGCAAAGGAAGGATGGGAAAGGTGAAGCCCTGACGGATACTCTCCAGGGGCACCGCCACCATCTCCTCAAGAGGCCGCCTGGGTACCGAAACCTCCGCCGGCACACTAACCCCGTCGATAGGAGCCAACCCTTAGTCCAGAAAGAAGGTCTCCAAGTCATAAAAAGTGACATCGCTCGGGACATCAATGTCCAAAAAATCGAGCGGCGGGTCAAACTAGGATCTAGTATGGGTCTGAAGTTCAGTTCCATGTAACACCCTATCGTGTCGATCAAAAATCGGGCATGACCCGCCTGCTATGACGACTCCATGACGCGACCCTCCCGCGTCAACGGCCACAGATTGGGTACCTGCAACAACCAGAGGAGCACCTCTATATCTACAACGGGGGGTCTCCGACCTGACCCGAGAAAAATAAGCGGGTCCCGAGCGCAGACCTCGCTTAGACGAGTCTCCCAGAACCCCGCTGGGAGACGAACACAGAGCCCGAATAGTGGCAGCTGCAGAGGCCGCCAACGGGTGACTGCCGGACCTAAAACCCGAAAAGGGAGACCATCAGGGAACAGTCGAGGCAAGATTCCCGGCCCTCGACCTCGGACCAAAAGCTAATACGCGGACCCCGCCCGGACGGGATAGGAAAAACTTCAATGCCTAATGACGTGGGGCCCACGAGGACCCGGCCCAGCAGAGCCTGGGCCCACCGGGGAACCCCGAAACCCGGCCGGCCCCTCACGGGGAGCCGGGACACTCCGGACACTCTCGGCCTCCCCGGCAACCGGGATCGCCACGGGCAGGATCACCTCCGCTCCCCGGCCACCGGATCGGCCTCCCCTCCCAACGACAGGCCCCGTATCGGTTACCCAGACCGACCCGGTTGGGACTTCCAACACCGACAAAAGGCCGGACACCCCCAGGCCAACACCAGCCTCCTCTCCGACCGGCGACCCCACAGACGGAGTCGCCCGGGTGCCCCAGACCTCAAGGGACCCATCTCCACCAACGGCGGGCGTCGCCGTGGCGCCACAGCCCAGTCGGTGGACCCCGACACCCGAGAAGGAAACTGGCCCAGCCTGGCTCCTCCGGCCACGACGGCCAACGGCGACCCTACCCCAGTCCTCAGGGGACTAACCGCCGGCGACGGGGTGCCACCCCTCACCGTCACGAGCGAGCTCAGCCTCGCGAAACCCGCGTGAGGAGCCCGACCCCGACCGGCCTCCTCCAGTCACGCCGTCGCGCGCCACGACCACCCCCGAGCTCGTCGTGACCTCCTGGGGACCTACTCCGGCGACGACGAGCTACGGCGCGCCGCCTAGGGCTGGCCCAACCTCGCCAGACCCACGCGCAGGCGAGCCCACGCTCCTCTAGGCTCCATCAACACCGCCCACCTCTTCCGATGACCTCGCCGAATCCCGTCGACCCCGATGGTGGTCCTCTCCGGCGATGGCGGCGGCTAGCTGGGCGGCAGAGGCTTCGGTTGGCTGGTTCTCCATCGGCTTCAGAGGAAACTCAAAGTCGGTTTTTCACGAATCGACTCAATTTCCACACGATTTTCACAAAAATTGATCCGATGAACGCAACACAAAAACCGGGTTATGCTAAACTCCGTTGAAAACACTACGCAACGGAAGAAACGACACGCAAAAAGGCTAACGGAATAAAACGTTACGGAGGCTCAAAAAACTTACTTTGAAGTAAATCTGTGAGCCTCCTCCGTCTCAAAACTGTGAAAAAGAGAGAGCCCACCTCGAATTTATAGAAGTTTCACGGAAATCGCGAATTCCCGTAAAACTGGGGGGTTAAGGTTACAGGTAAAAACGAGATTGATTTTCATAAACAAATTAATTAAACGGGAATTATCGCATTAATTTCCTTTAATTAATTAGTTAATTCAATTAATCTTTTTATTAAGATTATTAATTAATTAAATCAATTTCAAAACCCAAAACTCCTTCCGGAGGCCCGTTTTCGAAAAACAAAGTGTCCCGATGGTTGTAAAAATATGAAAACACTCAAAAACGACATAAAATTTGTAAAAAACGGACACGGGACGGGCCCGTGAGCAAAAAAGGCCCAAAGCCCCTTCGCTGGGACCCACTGACGGAACAGCCTCAAGGATCGCGCCACCTGGAGGATCCAACGGCTGCCTCACCCCGCGGGACCCACCCGCACGCGTGTCAGTCCACTTGTGGGCGTCTTCCCTCGCCCACTTGCGTGGGGCGGGCCATCATCGGCCATGCGTAGGGTCGGGGGCTCCTCATCTCGCCCACTTGCGAGGAGCTTGCCCTCGGCTGCCACGTGTAGGGCGGGGATGACCCCTGCCCTTTGAACCGCACGCAAGTGGCCCTTTTGGAGGGTTTTTTGGCCGTCCGATCTCGCTCGGACGGCCTGGATCGGAACATCTTGATTCGGGGACCAAAAAACCAATAAATAATTACCAAGGGACCCCTTCGACAATATTTTATTACAAGTGGGCCCCGGACCATACTATAAATAGAAGCTCAGTGTAGTTAAACGGTAACTCATTCGAACTCACTCGAATCTTCTCGATTTCTCTCTCTCTCTACCCCCGATATACTCGCCTCCCCTCAAATACTGTTCTAATGTTGAGCGTCGGAGGTGAATTAGGGGTACCCCCCCCCCCCCCTGTTTCCCTTGACCTCGGGTGTTCCCTTTTTTCAGGTCCTAAAAAGTGAGAGATTTACGAAAAAGCGGAAGCCCTGGTGAAATTCCTACTTGGTCCTTGGCCCGCCTAATAGGCCCAGTTCTACGCGGTGCGCAGTCTATCTCCAGTCCATTGCGCGGCTGAGGATATAGCCTGGGGACACTAGACTGGGCCCACAATTCAGGAAGAGGAGCCCGACCTAGGGGAATTTCCATTAAGGTCCAGACGGCTGAGGGATCGTTCTGAGGAGAATCCCCTAGAGAAAATCCTAGGGAAGGTCCATGACCCCATCTGCCCTTGTTCTAAGCTCAGCGCGGCCTAAGACCTGTCTCTTAGTTCTCGGATCTGAATAAGATACCGTGACTCCGTGGACAGTTCCTGCCCGGACTAGAAGAAGCCATATCAGGTCGAGATTCTAACCTCCTAGGATTCACTCCCTGGTCAAAAGCACTCCCCCGTTCGCTGGTACCTACGATCTGAGCGGTTCCCGGACCTGTAACCCCGGCCTTCGGCCCTGTGGTAACAGGTAGTGCGTAACCCGGGTTGCCTAGGACCCCGAACGGCAAAGAGACCTTTGACCAGGCTAGTGCCAGGAACGCCTACTCAGGGCCCCCATATCGGTCAGTTAGAACCTCGCCCTGAAGTCAACGGCAATCGTCCCGGAGTCAATGGGGGTCAGAAGGAACTATCATTGACAGCGAAATCTGTCATTCCCGTAACAGGGCTATTCAAGGCCTATCCAAAAGTCAACAAAATCCCGCAAGGTCAGCAAGCAACATTGGGCCATGCCCAAAAATCCACAACATGAGCCTCAACAGTGTTTGATCCAAAACAGCATCTAAATATATATTAATGTCAATTAATCTTGATATGTGAATTTGAATGTGTAAAGATATAATTATGTATACTATATAGTATATAGTGCTTCCAGCTATTCAATGAAAAGGGAGTGAGAAAATTCAATTATTTAGATCTGCTGAATAATTAAATAAACATACAAAACTTAATGGTAAAGGTAATGTGATATCCACTAATTAATAAGACTGGTTGATATAATTTTTTGTGACATATCTCTCCTTTTCGATTAATTTTATTTATTTATAAGAAAACTTTTTCATTGTGTTCATTGCTCAACTTCAGCAAGCCTGATTGTAACTTTATACTTTATAGTTTATATGATTACCTCAGTAAAGGTATACCCAACTACGTCTACCATCAAATAAGAAAAATGTGTGGTATTTTCAATGGTTATACGGTACCTATATATATACTTTTTAAATGAAGACTATATTATTAAATCTAATTTTAGTCACACGGATAAGCGCGGGTTGTTCACGCCTATAACCCGTTTGGCCGAGCTCCCACGGACAATAGATGTCCAAACCTGCACCCGCTAAAAATAGTAAGCGGAAAACCTTCTTTTTTTGTTGGGGGGGGGGGGGGGGGGGGGGTGATTGGCCGGTCCTAGTTTCTGGACAAAGGGTTTTTTTTTTTCAACTTAGAATAAGATATATGGGTTGGGAACCCGTGTCTAGTTCAACCTTAGATGTCCGTTTGCACAATAAAAATATATATATAATTATTACACTTGTGGCGTGTCTTTTGTATGCTTTTAATTTTTTTAGATCATATAGTGTTCATGAATTATATTTAATTATTTATCTCAATATTAAGTGGGATTCATTTATCAAGGAAGTCGGATCTTAATGGATTAGCAATGTAGAGAGAGATACGAAAAACACAAAGAACACGTCTTAACGAGATAAAACTCGATTTCACAAACAAAAACTCGATATTTTAATTCATCATAAACTGCCTCACGTTATGTCTTTGCAATAAAAAAAATATAGGAACTACGAATGTCACACAATATGATCTATATTTCCTAGAATAGAAGGAGCCAAATATAATTGTAAATGAAATATTATAAATCTAATGATATGCAAATAAACAAAAATAGGAAGCAACTAGTAATAGATATAATAGAAAGCAAATTATCCATGCATCAAGCATGATAAGGCAACGATATTGCAGAGTCAACAAGTTCCACCATTCTCTCAATGTCAAAAAAATTCGTCCTTGAATATCGGTTGTCAGTCCATGACACGATTGTTCCGTCATCGTCGCGCTCGAGTCGGCGCCAGAGTCGGCGGAAAACTATTTCCTTGCATTCACAATTCCACCGACACCAGGTGATGTGTCCAAATCTTGCTCTTTCTTTTTCGTGCTCGTGTTGTTTCTACGGTTGTTGTTGCATATATATATAGCCACCAAGCTTGTGCATTGCTCTTGAACTAGCTATATAGATTCTTAAATAAATTGGCATTCGTATATCGAAAATGAAACTACCTCGGGATTTTTTTTCATGGGTGTGACACAGCTGCCACTATTATCATGACCCTTACACCAGACTCGCTCGGTGCAACGTCTTCGGTGGCGTTGCTTAACATCAATACTATTTCATCGTGCACGACTTCATTGTCCTCTGATTTTTTGCACATGAAATCGTTGTACTCTGATTCGCAATACATAGAGTCATCGTATTTTACTTCTTCGTACATAGGCTCGCTGTACTAATCGTACACAAGTTTATCATTATCTGTCTCGTCGTCAACTGATTCGTTGTACACAGCCTCGCTTGGTCCGCCTCATCGTACGTCGGTTCATCGTACTCAATTTATATATTGCTACCCATCGTGCATATTCCGAGACCATCTCACGTCGATGCATCGCGTGACTATAGTCTCCAAAATTCTTCTCAAATAGATTTGCTCGTTCATCCTCGGTGTTGTGAGCTTAATCTTGACTTAGTCCGGGTACCCAGCTCGAGTGAACACGAGCAGAGACTCCGGATAGAAGGCAAACTCAGCCCGGAAGACACGAGCAAGTCTGCTCGAGAAGGCGTGAAAAAGTGTGCTCGAGGAAAGGCGAGCAAGTCGGCTCGCGGACAGAGAAGCAAACCGAGGAGAAAAAGGGAAACTCTACCCAGAGAGGAAAGCGCGTAACTTGAGGAGCAAGTAAATCGGGTCAAAGATTTGGCGAGTTTACTTAGGGTAGTTTCCTGATATTGTGCGATTTTGTTAGCTAGGGTTGCCTATGTAAGGCCTATATAAACCTAGCATTGTGTACATTGTAAAGCGTCGAGTGTAGTCGTGTGTAGTGAGAGTCAATTAGAGTTTCGAGTTATCTCTTTGTATTCTGCCTTCGAATTAATCTGAGAAACCTTTCTCACAATTTCGTGTTCTTAGGTTTTCTATTATTCTTGTGTTATTCGTGATTCTTCGCAGATCCGTGTATTTGGATCCAACAAGTGGTATCAGAGCTATAATCGAAGATCATGACTTCATCAGAATTGGAAATCGGAGATCTAGTGAAGAAACCAGAATCCAGGGAAGGCACAGTGACGCTCCATTACCCTATTCTCACAAAGAGCAATTACACCGTGTGGCCGTTGAAGATGAGGGTGAATCTGCAGGCGCAGGGAGTGTGGGAGGCCATTGAAGGTGGCGACACCGAAGGACGCAAAGAAATAATGGCACTTGCAACAATATACCAGACCGTTCCAGAAGAAATCCTTCTCATGCCCTCCGAGAAGGATTCTGCAAAAGAAACATGGAAGACGCTTCGGACTATGCACATGGGCGTGGATCGCATCAAGGATTGTGAATTCGATTGAGCAGTTCGCCGATCTCAAGACCATGACGGTTGAGAAGGTCGTTGGACGTCTCAAAACCCACAAAGAGATGCTTCAGGGCTACGGCGTCAAAGGAGACGAGAAAAATCTCCTTCTCACGCATGAAAAATGGACGGCAAGACAGAGGAGATCCAGGCGAGCCGAATCCTCCTCGAGTTTCTCAAGCCGGCACAGCTGCAGTGGAGAGGTCCGAGGAAGCGGACAGGGTAGAGGACGGGGTCGAGGCAGAGATTTGCAAGGATGCGGAAGCAGCTCGAGCCGTCTAGAAGGACCAACGAGGAAAGACAAGAGCACGGTGAAGTGCTACACTTGTCTGAAGCTCGGGCACTACGCATCGGAGTGCCGGAGCATGAACCAGGGTGAGGAGGAGAATCTAGCGAGATTCCCAGACGACCAGCCGGCATTGTTGTTTGTCGAGCAAGTAACGCACCTGGCCGGACAGAACGTCGAGCATGAAGCCGAGAAGGACTGTCCCGAGGTTATCAGCGAGCAGCTAAACAGCTAGCATGAAGCCGAACAGAGCCGCTCGGAGGATATCAGCAAGCAGCTAAACGGTGACGATGAAGCCGAGCAACGCTGCTTAGAGAAGACCAGTGAGCAGGTTTTCCTCATCGAGGACAAGGTTTTTGCAAACTCCTCACGCATGATGAGAAGAGAGTCAATGGCAACGTATGGTACCTTGACAACGGTGCGAGCAACCACATGATCGGGGACCGAGCTAAGTTCGAAGAGCTCAATGATAATATCACAGGCAACGTGAAATTCGGCGACGGGTCCGTCGTAGAAAGCAAAGGCAGAGGGTCGATCCTGTTCGAGTGCAAGAATGGCGACCAGCGTTTGATGACCCAAGTCTATTACATCCCGAAGTTGAAGAGCAACATCATCAGTGTGGGAGAGATGATGGAGATCGGGAATTCTGTGGTGCTAGTCGGGTCCTATCTAAAGATGTGGACCAAGGAAAGAGAGCTGTTAATGAGGGTGGAGCGGACACCCAACAGACTCTACAAGATCCTCCTGAAGACGTGCCAGCCCGTATGTCTCATGGCGTTGATGGCAGATCCGGCTTGGCTGTGGCACGCACGGCTCAGACACGTGAACTTTCACGCGCTCAAGATGATGGGCGAGAAGAATTTGGCCTTCGGAGTTCCTAAGATTGAACACCTCGACTAGCTATGTGAGAGCTGCATGATCGCGAAGAAGGCGAGGATACCCTTCCCCATCAAGGCCGAGTTCCGAGCCGACAAACCCCTACAGTTGGTGCATGCCGACCCTTGCGGTCCGATCATCCCAGCAACCACGGCCGGAAAAAAGTATTTTTTCTACTTGTTGACGACTACAGTCGCTGGATGTGGATGTTTATGCTCAAGTAGAAGAGCGGAGCTTTTGAGGTCTTCAAGAAGTTTAAGAAGATCGCGGAGAACAGCTCAGCACACAGGTTGAAGGTCTTACGTACAGACCGAGGAGGAGAATTCACTTCACAACAGTTCAGAGAATTTTGCGACGAGGAAGGAATTCAGCGAACACAAGCTTCAGCTTTACTTAGTCCGGGTGCCCAGCTCGGGTGAACACGGGCAGAGAGTCCGGATAGAAGGCAAGCTCAGCCCGGAAGACACGAGCATGTTTTCTCGAGAAGGCGCGAGCAAGTGTGCTCGAGGAAAGGCGAGTAATTCGGCTCACGGACAGAGAAGCTAACCAAGGAGAAAAAGGAAAACTCTACCCAGAACGGAAAGCGTGTAACTTGAGGAGCAAGTAAATCGGGTCAAATATTTGGCGAGTTTATTTAGGGTAGTTTCCTGATATTATGCGATTCTGTTAGCTAGTGTTTTGCCTATGTGAGGCCTATATAAACCTAGCATTGTGTACATTGTTAAGCGCCGAGTGTAGTCGTGTGTAGTGAGAGTCCATTAGAGTTTCGAGTTATCTCTTTGTATTCTGCCTTCGAATTAATTTGAGAACCTTTCGCCCAATTTCGTGTTCTTAGGTTTGCTATTATTCTTGTGTTATTTGTGATTCTTCACAGATCCGTGTATTGGGATCCAACAGGTGTTGGACTTGTCTTGGCGTCATTGCTCCGTTTGATTATGCATCATCTCAGCCATCTAACGGAACATCAATTCAACGTGAGGTGGGACCCGTCGACCTCTTCTCGTCTCACCATATCCTTTATGAAAGCGTCATGGACGACTCGTTTCTTCAGTGCCCTTGCACTAAAACGGGTGGCTTTGATACCAATTGATGTACACAGAGATACAAAAACACGACAAACACGTCTTTCCAAGATAAAAATTCGACCTCACAGGAAAAACTTCAATTTTTTAATTCATCCTAGACTGCCTCATATTATACTTTAGCAATACAATATATAGAAACTGAGAAAGTCATAAAATAGATCTATATTTGCTAGAATAAAAGGAACCAAATAAAATCATAAATAAAAAAAAGTATAAATCTAATGATACGTAATTTAAAAAAAATAAACATATAAGAAATCATTGATATAATAGAAATCAAATTATTCATGCATGATAAGGCAATACTATGCTCACAAATTTATCGTCCCTCTTGATCAACATTTAAATATGCATATGTTTCACTGTACTTTGCACCTTTTTTTTCGTTCATAAGTAAATAATAAACTAGAAGCATTATTCTACCACATATAGTAAATTCAACAACAACAAAGCTCAAGAAATACATGTATAATCAATTATTGAAATAGTTCATGTTTTTAGCTAGAAATATTATTTGCATCCATACGCCAAAACTCAAGATATGTTGTTTTGTTTTGTTAAGAAGCAAATGAGATAGAGTCTTCTAGTGACAAAAAGATTGCGTTCCTTAAGTTGATGAATATACACATATAAAAACAATTTAATTGTGTACACATTTATGTTATCAGCCCATATGAAAATTATTAAATGAATAGGGTTTGAGTGGGCATAGTGATGGTTATGACATGGCTTTGAATAGCATTAAAGTGACATAAAACAAATATTATATTATTTATAGGTATTATATCAACATTCAGATGTTTGCCATTTAATTTTTAACATATACTTTTACAATCATAGCTAACAATAAAAAAAGTATATACTTATGCAAAGTAAAAAGAGGTACGGATTAATCGTCCCTTTCCACATATCCCATGCATAAAACCTTTTTTTTTAACTCTTAAGTAAGAAATATTCGAGAATATCAAATATGTAAAGTAATTGTTAACTATAATAGCTCCAATATATATATATATATATATATATATATATATATATATATATATATATATATAAGTGTTACCCTTTAGAAGACACATTTTGTCCTTGAAGATTGAAAATACTTAAGTTTGAGTTGAATAAGGCAACATCACGTAGATCATGAAAGACTCAATGTTTCAATTAGTATTCACACGTAATTTTGTCTAGAATTTACTAACAGAGCTTTATGATGTAAACCCTAATTCCATTAACATCCGAATTAACTATTAACCAAAATTTTAAGTATATCTAACATAGAAATAATAATTATAATGTATACATAATATTTTATAGAAAATCCCATTCAATGCAAGATAGATTAATAGGCTTTTGTGCCACCATATTTTTTAGATTTGTTTCGCCTTTTTGAGTTTCATTAATTTAGTCATGCCTTTTCCTTCGAGTGGCAAAAAACAAGATTTTAAATATATAGTGAGTATAAATAATTAAAAAATATTAATTGGTTGCAAAATAAAAGCACAAACATAAATGAATCTTGTGATAGGTGAGCTAGTTTGTTACACATGATTCTTATATTTAATTTTAAGCCACTTTAATAATTAATACTTTATTTCTTTTGCTTAAAAAATGTTGTGAAGATGTTGAGCTATTTAATTATGCTCTTCTAGTAAGTCTTGTCCACATGTTCTCATAAGTATAATTTATTAGGCATTATTGTTAATAAGTACACCGGCAATAAACAAGGCAAAGATTACGTTTTTAATTAATATCCTAATGTATTTCAACTTTTATTGCCAATATAGCTTCCCCGTGAGTTTTTTTTTTTTTTTTTTAACGCGTATGGCCGTGGGTAACTTGCTACTATTTACTATACGAAACATTGTTGTTAAGTTGAAACTGACTTTACACTAAGAATTAATTCAAGGTTTAAAACGCACTCACACACACAAAAAAATCCTAAACCTAATAAAATACTTTATGTTTTGAGTTTGAAGCACTTTAATATCTAATTTTAAAATTTAATGATAAAATTCACTAATGTTGTGTAACACAACATTAGTGTTTTTAGCACAATATATTAGCATTAGCGGTTTTTATTACCTAAAGTAACAGAACTAGAATAACGTAATGTCAGTGATTTTTACCCCTAAATTTAATGATTTTTTTATCAATAAATTTTAAAATCTTGTCTCAAAGTGCTACATACTGAAAATATGAGGTATTTTTGCCGCAAAATAATTAAAAAATAAAATATAAAAATACTAGTCACAAAAATGTAAAGATTATTAATAGAAGAAAGTCTAAACTCCATTAATCCACTCGAGGGGTAGAGAGATTCCCGGAGAGCCGTTCGTGGGCTTGATCATAAAAATCCCATTAATATTTTAATTAATCAACAATTATTTATACATTAATCACGATTTCACACCAATAAATCAATTAACCCTACGTGCAGGCCAACTCACCTTCCCAATTAACAAATTCAGACCTAAGTTTCTGAGCATTTGTTTTCATGTTTTATTCTATTTTATTGAAATCAAAACTTCCTTTGATGTTCTCTAAAGATTATATTTATAAAATAGATTCTGAAACAAAGTACGAGTGGTGAGTGAATGTGGTTCATTACTCAACATATATTGAATACCGTATTGTATTTCGCTATTTTAGTAAAAACGCTAAATACCATGCTTTACAGTTTATAGTACAAAAATCGCATTAAAATACAAAATAATAATTTATTAAAATATATATATAAATATTAATGGTTTTAAACATCCGAATATTTTGTCGATCGACGACGTGCCCAGAAAATGAGAAATGCGATAGGATATTTGCAAGAAATCAATATATCCATTTCTTCTCATTCATCCGTCAGCAAGCGATATATCTGTAAAATAGAGAGTGCAAAACGACATCAAGATCGGCATTTAGAACCATGCTATGAATTTATGTTCGTACTTCGTACTACATGCTCGTATTTATTTTCGTACTCTATGACTTTATTATGATCCTAGCTTATTTTATGTTTTGTCGACATTATGTTATGAGTTATGACTTTTATGTTATATATTTGTGTTACGTTATGATTTATGAGTGTTTTCTAAGCTATAACTATGTGTCATATTTATTGAATAGATAATTTAGAAACTATATAAAAATATAATTGAAATACTCAAACTATTTTTTAGAATATCCGTCGATATTTCGATCGGCAAGTGATACATCGATTTAATTTGTGCGGTGTTATCGAAAAGCAATACATCCATTTCTTCCTATTTATCCGTCGACAGGCGATATATCCATTTATCCGTCGAAACGACATTAATATCGACATTTAGACCCATATATATATTTTATAGCTATATTTACCGGTTTAAGGAATAAGGACTATGGCTAAGTTAACATATTAAAGGCATCGGTAAGCATATATGATAAAATCCATTGAGTTAAAAAAGTAAATAAAAGTTGAGAAATCTTAGATGATAAATAGAAAGTTAATCTCGATAAAATTCCTAATACTTAAACCTGTAAGTTTTAAAAAATTGCTCGGATAAAGTTTTAATGCTTTGGTTTTGTATTCCTATTTGTACTTTCATCAAAATTTATGTCCTCCATTGTTACATGTGCAATGTGGTCACACAGATAAGGTTTTTTTAGTATTTAAATAAGGATTAATCCCGACAAATATCACAATACTTTAAAAAAAAATAGACATGTAAGTTCTAATTCTATTATCTGGATTTGTTTCCTCATTTTACTTTCTTGAAAATTTCTGAAACATGAATTAGGCTTGAAAAACAATCTTGCTCGCGTTTAAGTACATATCTCACTGTTGTCTTTGATCATCAAACTTTATGATGGCTACTTTTTTTCCTGAAAATGAAGCCTAACAAATTTCTCGGCATTCAAATCCTACCCAAAGATCTTGGACACTCCTTGCTTTCAATTATGATCCCCGAGTTTTCCAGCTTAGCATTACTATTCTTCTTCTTCTCAACCATCACCATTGGAGATGACATTAGCTTTTTAGCCATAAGAATAGAACAGAGAAGACAACAGAGACCTCAAAGATTCTGAAAGCTCCAAACTTGCAGCCACACAACGCACCAAACCCAATTCAAGCACACCGACATTGGTGGTAGCCAAAATGATGGTATGAATCCCTGCAAATTTTGTGAGAAATGACCTGACACAATACTCGATCGACAATTTTAACACTTCGGCGAGTTAAAACTTTTCCAAAGTCGTAATTCTTGCATCGCCTTTGGAAAAATAGAGGGATTGGAGGCCAAGTAGAACATATCCATATTCCTGTCAAGTCCGACGAATGAACTTTTCTTCACTGGAGCCACATAAGAGGATGAGGAGCTTCTAAGGAACCCTTGTCTTCATCCTTTGTTGATTCTCACCCTCGAGACAGAGGTTCAGAATCCTCGTGGATGATAGATTTTGTTGTCAATGATCGTTCCTCACGGATCTCGTTGACCTTGGGGTGGTTGCCGTTGACTTCAGGGTGAGGTTTCAATTGACCGATACGAGGACCCTGAGTATGCATTCATGGCACTCACATGGTCAAAAGTCTCGTTGCCGTTCGGGGTCCTAGGCGATCCGATCTTCATTACCAGGCCAAGGGCCGGGGTTACAGGTTCTGAAACCGCTCGTATCGTAGGTACCAGCGAACGAGGGAGTGCTTTTCACCAGTAAGTGAACCCTGGGAGGTTAGACTCTCGACCTTATATGGCTTGTTCTAATCCGGGCTGGAACTGTCCGTAGAGTCGTGGTACCTGATTCAGGTACGGGGACAAGGAGACAGAACTTAGGCCGCACAGAGCTTAGAACAAGGGCAGGTGGGGTCTTGGACCTTCCCTAGGATTTTTCTCCAGGGGATCCGTCTCAGAGTAATCCCTCGGTCGTCCGGATCATAGTGAAAATTCCCCTAGGTCGGACCCTCCGTCCTGAATAGTGGGCCCAGGCTCGTGTCCCCAGGCTATACCCACAGCCGCGTAATGGACTAGAGATAGAATGGGCACCGCATAGAACTGAGCCTATCAGGCGGGTCGTGGACCGTGTATGAATTTCACCAGGGCTTCCGCTTTTCGTAAATCTCTCACTTCTCGGATCTGAAAAAAAGGGAACACCCGAGGTCAAGGGAAACAAGGGGGTACCCCTGATTCACCTCCGACGCTCAACATTAGAACGTTATTTGAGGGGAGGCGAGTATATCGGGAGTAGAGAGAGAACTCTAAAAGATTCAAGTGAGTTCGAATGAGCTACCGTTTAACTGAACTGAGCTTCTATTTATAATAGGATCCGGGGGTTTATGTATAATAAAATATTGCTCCGGGGGGTCCTCGGATAATATTTTAATTATATGTTAGTCCCTCCATCAAGATGGATCGATCCCGGCCGTCCGCGTGATGATCTGACGGCCCCCGGGTCCCTGTGGGCGCCACTTGCGCGCTGTGGGCTGGCCAGGCCCATCCGGGTCCTACGCATGGCCGCTGTGGGTAGGCCCCTCGCAATTGGGCGAGGCGAGGAGCCCGCAAGTGGGCCGATCGGGCCCTTAGTGGCCTTACACGTGGCCGATGGAGGCCAGCCCCGCGCAAGTGGGCGAGAGGGAGCGCCCACATGTAGGCTGACGTGCGCAGGTGGGTCCCGCAGAGTGGGGCAGCTCCTGGGTCCGCCACGTAGTGCAATCCTAGAGGTTGTCGCCTCTGTGGGCCCCATCGAAGGGGTTTCGGAGCTCCTTTCCTTCCCAGGCCCGTCTCGGGTTTGTTTTTCACAAATTTTATGTCGTTTTTGGGTGTTTTCATATTTTTACGAACACCGGGAAATTTTGTTTTCGAAAACAGGCCTCCGGAGGGATTTTCGGGTTTGAAATTGATTAATTTGATTTATAATCTTATTTAAAAGATTAATCAAATTATAAAATTAATTAATAGAAATTGGTACGATAATTTCCGCTTAATTAATCTATTTGTGAAATCAATTCAGAGAATTACCGGTAACACTAAATTCAACTTATACCTTTGTTCATGAATAAATTGAAATGAGATACACTATATAATAATCATTTTCTTTATGGAAAAAAATGTAGTACTTTACCCGAACGCATTAAAAATAAAGAATTTTAAACTTTTCGCACTAGAATATTTTCATAAATATATTTTTCTTTCACAAATCTCATGATATTTTATTTCAATAACCATTTGAGGAATGAATTCTTGAGTTCTTTGATTGCTTCATTAATAACAGCTACACAATTTAACATATTGATCTCATTCAATAATTGTTTAATAAAAATATTTTCTAATTTATGTTTTTGTAGTCTTTTAATAAGTAGGTTGTAATATGTTACTTCTTTGCGGAATAATAGTAGTTTATGCCAAAAATTAATTAGGGCCGTTCGTATCGATTACTCCCAAAATAAACGGTCTTATATTTATGTCCAAGCTCTATCACTTTTTATCCAAACAATTATTCAAGAGATGAAATAATCAATTGTTCCCTTGTAAATTACATAATCAAAGTTATTAATATTAATGGATAACTAATCGGCAAATGATATTTTAATAAAATCATAAGGAGTTAATTGCAGCATAAATATCAAACTTGTGGTCAAAGTTTGTGGCATATACCCAACCTCAAAAAGTAGCGGCAATAGTACATAAAGAATGTTTTGAGAGGTTGATCAGTATCGTTGTTACCTTTTCTGTCACTTCCCGTCATGTATCAGTTAACATTTCGCCACCTATTCAACGTGAGATGTCATGTGTGCAGCCACGTCAGCCACATTTACCATATTACAATAAAACATTAAATTTGAACAAATAAGGGTATTTAATTAAATCAAAACAAGTCAATCAAACCAAAATAATTAAAAAACTTTATCAGTTTTAAAACTCACCATTACCATATGAGCATCCATGTGACTTACAAGTAACCCACAATTAACACCCATGTGGAGGACACGAACGAGAAAACACATGACGATATTGGTCAAACTCTCAAAATGTTCACTGAGTACTATTGCCGCTACTTTTGATGGTTGATTATATGCAACAAAATTTGACGATAAGTTGAATATTTATATCGCAATCAAGCCAATTATGAATTAAATACAAAGTTTTTTTTTGTAGTCTTGTAATCTTCCAACTTATAACAATAAAAGACTACAATTAAGGTTGTTACGCTACTTCTAAACGCATCACGTATGAGATACAGTCTGAAATTGATCGTTCCTCCTATTTTGTTTTTGTCAATTTTTAAGATTTCCAATAAATCCTCCGAGTCCCTAGCGGATGCGGCTGGGGAGGGAAGAGTACTCCACATTGTATTATCATTGGCAACAATCAATCAAGCGTCTTGAACAACGGTCGAAACTCTCCTATTAGAACTTGAATCATTTAAAAGTTTATACTTGGCGGAACAAACTCCAACCAATTTTTTTCCCTCTAGCCTTAATTACGAGTGTGGCCAGACCATGTAAAATTTCATTAGAGCCTCCGAGATTAAAGCACTTGGAAACCAATTGAAAGCCGGGGAAACTATATCGGTGATGCCCTAATAGTAGGTGAAATTGGACATGATAGGATAGGATTAGAGCACGTCGAGAAACCATATCGACAAATGTGGATATAAATTAATTCTATCGACTAACCAATTTTTTCTTCTGATTATCCAGTTTAAATGCGATTAGCAGTTAGCGAATCAAATTTGTAAATTTAAAGTGGATAACGGAGATTATCCAATTAATTTTGCTAGTAAAAAAATTAATACATCATACTTGTATATGTATAATATTCTAAGTTTTAGCCATACTAATTGTTATGTGCATTTTTCTAACATAGAAAAATTAGGCCCATTTTGGCAAAAGTCAAAGCCCATTAAGAAAAGTCAAGGCCCGTCACCAAAGCCAAAGACCCGGGGCCGACAAACTAAGAAATTAGCGAGGCCCGGGGTCCAAAAGGCGACGAGGCGACAAGCCAACGATGCGACGAGGTGACAAGCCGACTAAGCGACAAGGCGATGCGACGAGGTGACAAGCCGACTAAGCGACAAGGCGACGAAGCCGACAAGGCGACAAGGCGACGAAACAAGGCGACGAAGCCGACAAGGCAACGAGGCGATGAAGCCGACAAGGCGACGAGGCAACGAAGCCGACAAGGCGATGAGACAACGAAGTCAACAAGGCGACGAGGCGATGAAGCTGACAAGGCGATGAGGCGACAAAGCCGATAAGGCGACGAGGCGAAGAAGCCGATGAGGTGACGAAGCTGACAAGGCGACGAGGCAACGAAGCCGACAAGCACCCTCGTCATAAATTGACGAGGGCATAACTTGTAATTATTCTACACGATGAGGAGATCCGAGACCATAAGGATCCCCGGGAAATCCCTCGGATTCCTCCGAACTCAACATACGGACTCGCTGATAACCCGAAGACATCAAAGACGAATCAAGAAGCACCGACGACCCATTTTGCAGAGCAAGGGGCCTCGACAACCCCCTATTGCAGAGGAGAAATTCGCAGGCCCTTGGAGGTGCAATTTCAGGGAATTGGCTTTCTTATAAATAGGAGCCTTCCCCCCTCATTTCCACACTCACTCACAGCTTTCTCGGGAGCTTCTCTCTCTAGTTTTCTCTCTCTAAAATTTGTCTACCCTTAGGGGAAAGGACTTGAATAAAGAGTTGAGATCGTTCTAGAAGAAGAGTCTCAGCCTCGACAAGAAAGGTTGTTCGACGAGTCAACAAAGGCGTCCCTCGCTAGGTGATTAACAACGCCAACACCTGCGAGGTTGAAAAAGAAAGGAGCATCCCTCGTCGTGATAAGGCCCCTCGTAAGACGAGGCCACCTACCCCGACAAGGTTGAAAAAGGAAGGAGCTTCCCTCGTCGGGATAAGGACCCTTGCTAGACGAGGCCACCTACCCCGACAAGGTCGACAAGGAGCATCCTTTAACAGGTTAGGCACCCTCGCCAACCTCGACAAGGTCGACAAAGGAGCACACCTCGTCAGGTCAAGGCTCTCGTTATACTTCGCCACCACGAGGGAGGTTCGACAGTGAGCTTGCCAAGACCAACGAGGTCGACAAAGAACACATCACGCCGGTAATACCCAGCCATCTGGCCAAGGGTCATCCCCGCGCTGCCAAAACAACGGAATTTCCTACGAGTCAAACCACATCGTCATTCACCCGCCGTTTATCACTAACCCTGAACTACGTGGGACCTGATTCTCTTAAACTGAGATACGAGGGCAACCTCGCCCAACCATAAGCGACGGGACACAGGCCCATTCTACCCTTTTTTGCAGGTCCTCCCTCGCCGTAGGAGCTTGCCAAGGAAGGAAGATCACAAAGAATCATCAAGAACAGCTCGTAGCTTCATCAAGACTGGAGTTCGCCCAGACGAGGATATCGCCAAGATAAGGACTCCTCCCCGACGAGGACCGGACTTCGCCCCCACGCATTAACACTAACATTTTAAATTAATTACATGTTAATATATCATGCATCAATATCCCATCCTTACATAATAATATAGCATGAAAAGTGAAATTCGTAAATTTTCAAATTCCCAAAATTCTAAAAATATCATAAACAATATAATCATAATATCATAAATGACCAAACTACTCACATAGTCTATTATTTCTATGACAAAAGGCCACAAAAGCATATACATCACAAGGATATATAACTCCTAATATTATCTATTTTTAAAAACCGGTTGGGGATAAAGTTAGTATCTTATTCAGACTAAAAAATATAATCACTAACCAATCTAATTTTAAAAAGAAGTTGCGGTTATCCGTAACCAATTAAGCAATTGGTTAAAAGTGGATAAATATGCAAATAAATATTTGTAACGGAGCGATTAGGATATCGTAGCGGATAACAAATAATTACTTCAGCCTGTCCGCTATTAAGATATCGTTGCGATTAGCTAATAGCAAATAATTATTTCAACCCTCATATTCAAATTGAATAGGCTAGGGGTGAAAGTGGACCGGGTACTTGTTTTTTTTTTCAAACCAGGTACCCGGATCCGGAATCCGGGTTTCTTGATATTTAAACCCAGATCCGGATATTTTTTTTAAAAAACCCTGAATTCCGGATCATCCGGGGGTTAAAAATCGGTTTTTAAACCCGAATCAAGATTTCATGCAATTTCAATTTTAAAATAAAGTTTCGCATAATAACCCGGATTTGAACATGGATTTATATCTAAAAAAAACTTAAAATGATTATAATCAAAGTTCATATATCCCTGCCTTAAACATCCATATTGCTACATATTAATAAACCTAATATCATCTTATTTGCTAACTATAGTTAATCATCTTGTTAGGATTACTACACGTAGCATAAAAAAAACATCTAGATTGCTATACATAGCACAAAAATATTTAACGACATCATTTTGTGCTAAGTAAAACGGCATCAGTTTGTACAAAAACATGACTAATCCAATTAGAGAAAAAAATGAGGTACTTTTTGGGTAATTTTTAAGATATATATATATATTTAATAAGCGGGTTTTAGTAACCTACTATATGAGTTCCGGGGTTTTTATTCTCTAAATCCGGGACCCAGATCCAGTTTAATCCAGATACGGTTTTTTTAATAAACCAGTTTCGGTTTATTCCGGATTAATACGGTTCCGATCTTTTTGAAATGCGGTTATGGTCCGAATGCGGTTTAAAAATCGCATTTCCGAATTTTATTTACACCCCTAGAATAGGCAACCCATACGCTTGTATTTTGAAGTTTAGGGATACTTGTAACGAGATTCACTATTCATTTTGAGGGAGGGCGTACTAGTAATTTGGCAGTGGCGCCCGTACAGTGTTCGGAGAAGCAAGCAAAGGAAAGCACTCCCTTGATTGGATCTCACAGGTTTGATTAAGATGCAATGTGCAGTGCTGAGTTTCTTCCTCAAACCCCATAATGACCCTTCAATTGCCTCCATAATTACTATATTATTATTTTACTATTCAAACTCATTGTATTGTTTGTAACATGAAAAAGCCAACACAAATAATAGATTACTACTTAAGCCACTTTAACATTAGGGTACCAAAAATAATCCAAAATAGTGGGTTATGCCCATTATTCAATTAATATTATTATACTTAAGCATATTGTTATCCAAAATATACCCACGAAATATTAGCGATCAAATTTTATTGAAATATTAATTAATTATTATTTAGTTATTCAAATTTGAGACTAGAGTAGTTAATTCTAGATTAGTGACATATTGGGAAACATTTTGAAGCCACTAATAGAAGATAGGGGGTTCCAAATTATAAAATTGTTAGTTCTAGTGACACATTAGGCAACATGTAAAGGAATTAGAAGATAAGGGCACCAAATATAGACCAAAATATTAATGTTACTATTGTGGGTTATAAAGTTATATCCACAACCAAAATAGCCTCATCTAACATGTTATATAATTCCACATAAATAGTCACGCCCAAGTTTCATTTAAATCGTTTTTACTATAAAGCATTTCGTTTTATCGTTAAATACTTGTTAATTTTTTCCTCAAAATACCCATACTACTTTTTCCGACATATTTTTTTCTTAATAAAAGAAAAAAAACGAAAACTAATCCAAATTAATTAAATTACTATAGTGGGTTAACTTATATCCAAAGTCATGTGATTAATCAAAAGAGCCATCTTTACCGTGTTATAATATATAGAGGATTTAGTTTTATGTCACATTTTTTTTGGGACATTTGAAAAGGGTCAACTTAAATAGTCAACACACAAGTGTTCATTAATTGTGCAAAGACTTTTTTGGCCTTAACATACGTATATAGCATATCACATTTATGATCCATTTACGAAAGATCTAGGCCGTTGGAAATGGGTAAATTTGACAGTACATTTGTACTTAATTTCCTATTTATTATTTACCATTTAATTACCACTCCATAAAATATAAAATAAATCAACTCGAGATTTGTAAGAGTACACCGAGCTAGAATGAAACAGTCACACATGATTGGACGGCCATGATGTCATCATAACCACACTTCACATCAAATCATTCTCCCCAATTATATCCCCAAAATTAAATTTAAAAATAAAAATAAAAATCATGAGATTCGCTTCCCTGAGCACGGCCGCACTTGATCACACCCTAATTTCTCGCGGGAACGAGTTGAGCGACTCAACATATCGCCACGTGGCTCCAAGCTCTTACGTACACCCGTTTTATGCGGCTCCGCTTCGTCGACCAGCGGATAAGATCGGACCCACATCCAATGGTCCAGATTGACTCGATGACACGTGTCGAGACTCCGAGGGTCAATCACGGTCTAGGCGTTGATTAGAGCAACCAGACCAGTTTGACCATGGTTAAAAAGCTAACCACAGTCTCTCTCTTCTAACATAAAATCCTCTCTCTCTCTCTCTCTCTTACATTTTTATTTTAGTTATTGAAAATCATTTTTCATTTTCTCTCTCCTCTCTCTCTCTCTGCAAGTATAAGCTCGTCAATGGCGTGTCAGATCTGAAAACCTAGAGAGGGAGAAAGAGTAAGAGCAAGAGTGAGAAGCGCCATTTGAAGGAGGTGTGTTCGTGTTGAGCTCGTTGATTTCGGCTTTTTTTGTTCTCTCTCTCTATCTCGCTGCTTGAAGCTCGTCAATGGTGTTTCAGATCTGAAAACCTAGAGAAGTAGAGTACAGGGCGAGGCATCTCAGATCCGGCGACGGCGATCGAAGATTTGTTATCGGCTTGCTTGCGGAGGAGTTCGGAGATGCCGAGATTGGCGAGTTCGTTTCCCGAGGAGGTGCTGGAGCATGTGTTCTCCTTCATACAGACGGACTCGGACCGGAACGCGATTTCGCTGGTCTGCAAGTCGTGGTACGAGATCGAGCGGTGGTGCCGGAGGAGGATCTTCGTCGGGAACTGCTACTCCGTGGCGCCGAGGACGGTGATCGGGAGGTTCCCGGAGGTGAGATCTATCGAGCTCAAGGGGAAGCCGCACTTCGCGGACTTCAACCTGGTGCCGGACGGCTGGGGGGCCTTCGTCCAGCCGTGGATCGCCGCCATGGCTGCGGCCTACCCGTGGCTCGAGGAGATCCACCTCAAGCGCATGGTCATCACCGACGAGAGCCTGGAGCTCATCGCGAGGTCCTTCAGGAACTTCAAGGTGTTGATACTCTCTTCCTGCGAGGGCTTCAGCACTGACGGCCTCGCCGCCATTGCTGCCAATTGCAGGTTCACTCTTTCTCTCTCCTTTTGTTGGAATGATTTTGTTGAGATTCCTTCGCTGGAAATGACGAAGATTCATGGGGATTTGAAGAAAGATTGGGTCTTTGACTTGTGTTATCATGTACGTTGCTAGTAAGCATTCAAAGACTGGATCTTTCTATTTTTGCGACGTTTTGGGCTTGTTTGAGAGTGGAAGAAAGCGAGCTTCTTTAGCTTTGTACTTTTTAGTTGAGCTACTTGACTGGTTGAGTGAATGTTGTTCTTTTACGAATTTCAAACTGCTAAAAAAGCACAGTTTCGTATGTTCGAAATTATGCTATTTGCAAGTACACGTCTTTTTTCTTTCTCAGTGAGTGAAGATCTGATATTTCTGCTGTGTTGAGCTTACATTATCTTCTCCACGGCCTTCTCTCTGGATCTAAGTTTTTGTTAGCTTGAGTTTCCTGTCAATCTGGACATTGTAATTTTTTTTTTTATATAATCGGAATGTGTTCTTAGCTAGCATTATTATCTGCTGTAGATCTAAAGACTACTTGTTGCTGTAAACTTGACCTCTGCATTAGTTTTCTTCGAGGAAAAAACAATGGAACCCGATTTTCTCCCGTTCCTGCTGACTTTGCAACACTTGTGTTTGGCTTAACATTGTGCTGAAATAGCCGGTTCTGATTGAGACGGTTTTTGATGCAGGAACTTACGAGAGTTGGATTTGCGGGAGAGTGAAGTTGAGGATCTGAGTGGCCATTGGCTCAGCCATTTCCCTGATAATTACACTTCATTAGTTTCTCTAAACATCTCCTGTTTAGGGTCTGAGGTGAGTTTCTCGGCCCTTGAGCGCCTTGTGGGTCGGTGCCCTAATCTGAGGAGTCTGCGGCTAAACCGAGCTGTACCCATTGAGAGGCTAGCAAATCTGCTTCAGTGTGCCCCACAGCTGACTGAGCTAGGCACTGGTTCCTACTCAGCTGAATTGCGACCAGAAGTGTTCTCCAATCTCTCAGGAGCGCTCTCAGGCTGCAAGGAGATGAGGCGCTTATCAGGGTTTTGGGACGCTGTGCCTGCCTATCTCTCGGCTGTTTACCCGGTCTGTCCTGGTCTCACATCATTGAACTTGAGCTATGCCACCATCCAAAGTGCAGATCTCATCAAGCTTCTCAGCCAGTGCCATAGTTTGCAACGACTATGGGTATGTTTTGCTAGAATTAAAATTCGAATATTCAATCACTTGGATTTTCTTGCATCTTATATCGTCTACCCGTTGCTTTTCAGTTAATCATTAACAATTTACGCGGATTGTTTCAATTGGTTTATAGCTTGATTTGCCCCTAACTAATTATTATCAACAGGTTTTGGATTACATTGAAGACTCGGGCCTCGAAGCCCTTGCAGCTTCATGCAAGGACCTACGAGAATTAAGGGTTTTTCCATCGGATCCATTTGGCGCGGAACCGAATGTTTCACTAACTGAACAAGGCTTGGTCGCGGTCTCGGCGGGTTGCCCGAAGTTCCACTCAGTCCTATACTTCTGCCGTCAAATGTCCAATGTTGCCCTGACCACCATTGCCCGAAATCGACCCAACTTTTCGTGCTTCAGACTCTGCATCATTGAGCCACGGACTCCCGATTACCTAACCCTTGAGCCATTGGATGCCGGGTTTGGTGCTATTGTCGAGCACTGCAAAGACCTCCGGCGCCTATCGGTCTCCGGTCTCCTCACTGACCGAGCTTTCGAGTACATTGGGACCCATGCCAAGAAGCTTGAGATGCTATCATTGGCGTTCGCCGGCGAGAGCGACCTTGGGCTCCACCACGTGTTGTCCGGGTGCGAGAATCTTCGGAAGCTGGAAATACGAGATTGCCCCTTTGGTGACAAGGCGCTTCTGGCTAACGCGGCGAAGCTGGAGACAATGCGATCCCTTTGGATGTCTTCTTGCTTGGTGAGCTACGGAGCATGCAAGCTGCTCGGCCAGAAGATGCCGAGGCTCAACGTTGAGGTCATCGACGAGCGGGGCCCTCCGGACTCTAGGCCCGACAGCAGCCCGGTCGAGAAGCTGTACATCTACAGGTCCGTTGCCGGGCCGAGATTCGACATGCCGGGGTTCGTTTGGACAATGGACGAAGAGTCTGCAATAGAGCTTGCTTGAGCCGATCCCAATTGCCTACGAGGCAGGTACTTACTTTTCCCGGCTTGATCAGTGTAGATTGATATTCGTTGCTGCTCCGATTCTGGGGTTCGGAGGGGGGGTATAATTGGAAAGAGAGAAGCTCGGGGTGATACTGAAGTAGCGATATTATTAATAAAGAGACGGAAACTCGTGTTGTTGGTATGTAATTTGATGAGATGTATACTATTTGCAGACTTTTTTTGTGCATGCTAATGCTTATTATTGCATTTGTGTCGCATTGCAAGTAATCTATTTTGTACCATTTTTAGCCCTAAGGGAATAAACAACAGACTGCTTCACATTCTTATTGGTTAAATGCAATACCCGGTTTGAATACCGGTTCTCCTTTTTGGTTTCAACTTTTAAATATTCGGAAGTTTGGAATAGAAAACTGGTATTTATCGGCCGTTGTTTTGTTATTTAAATTTTTGTGTATAAACCCGCCTCTTTATTTACAGGTCCCTATTGTTGTAGCAGTTACCGGTACAAACAGTACCTACCGGTATATTTTTAAAGAAAGAGGAATCAATGTAAACCACGTAGTTTCATGTTAAATCTATATATTTTCGAAACTGCTAAAAAACTGGCAAAGCGAGACTCTGATTATTAGCGACCTTGTATCGATACCCACAGGAAATCTGGACCGGATATAGAAAAAAAAAGGTGGTTTCATCCTTCACTACCAAGTTAACTCTTGAAATGATTCTAGCAAATCGAACAAGGGAAAGTAATAAGCCTAGTTGAGAGTAGTCTTAACGTTAGCAGAGTGGTGAAACTGGACCGGGAGTTGGGTCTGGCTTTTTATTTGTCCCGTCCCGAAAACCAGATGGCCAAAATCATGGTCCGGTTAAGAAAATCAAGACAATTGACAAAAAGAGATAAAGTAAGAGAGAAGCACAATGAAGCATCAGGAAACTAGTCTTTGTATGCAAAAAAGCCGCTCTGTTCTGAAAAAAACAATAAAGTCAGGGAAAAAAGTGAAAGTGTTAAAAAAAATGGTTCTTGAAAACATTATTGAGGTTGAAATTTGGCAGCCTCTAGTTGTATATAAATTTGATGTTTCGAAATTCTACATTTACATTCTAGACCACTCGGCATTAATTCCTCAAACTTTGATTGTTGGTGCAATTTGTACTCTAAATTTATGTTTTTGGCAATAATGCCCTCATTGCATAACTTGACTATTTGAAAGTTACACAAGATTAGAGAAAAATAATAAAATTGACAAAAACGTTAATAGAGTATTATGAAGTCAATGGAGTATTTTGGGCACAAAAATAAAAGCCAAAGATAGAAGTGCATGAAGAACAAAATTGAGGGGTGCGTTTGAAATTATAGATTTGAAGTAGCACTACTACTTTATGGGAAATGACAGATAAATATAGTAAAAGTGATAATAGTGGTAGTGCGGGTAAAAAAAGTAAGAAATGAAGGACAGTTGGGTGAGATTGAGAATAGGGAGCGGTAAAAAAGAAGAAGCAAAAGCTTTCAACTTTTTCTTTAATGAATGTTATTGGAGAGAGAGACTGAGAGAGAGACTGTGGAGGCACGTGATGGATTGGGTGGCATTGGACTCTGTCCACAACTTTATTTATGCATATCTCATACAATTATTTTACATTTTAATTGTAAACCCATTCATTTATTGTTAAATGTTTTGGATTGAATCCTTTTTTTTCAGGGATTTTTGGATTGAATCCTTACATAACATTATTTCTCTCTCTCCCTCTATTCTATTGTATATATTAACCAATTAAATTAAAATTGTAATTGTTCGTAACCGCTTGCCGCGCCCGGGATGGTCCGATACGCAGTGACAGTCGGGTTGTGGTTAAGTGAATGTGGGTAACCCAAGCCCGCCTATCTAATCTTGATTAATTTTGATTGAAAGGTGCTTTGTATATAAATATAAATGTTATCTTAGTTTTATTTCTAATGCCTTTATCTTGAAAGAATCTTTATCAATATACAAGGTCATAGGTCTTCCAAATTATAAATTGATTCATTTCCATTAATAAGGGTAAATTGCAGTTATCGTACCAAATATTTGATCGGCTACGGATTCTGTACCCAATGTTTATTGTCGACGACTAATGTACCAAAATTGGATTCCGTTAGAATTTTTTGTCTTTTCCGTCAGTTGACCATCAACGAATAATTCCTCCTCTATATACACTTTTCTTATTTTTGACACACTTTTTTTGTCGAAATTTTATGCACGACCTACGGTTGGAAAGATAAGAGATAGATCTACAACTTTGATGTTTTAAGTTTTGTAAAAGAAAGGTTTAAAAAAATACGAAATTTCAATTACAAAGTAAAAATAGACATTAGTTTAATGCAAAATATTGTTTCGAGCAGATTTTAATATGATTAATGACTTTTTATGATGAAATGTATAACAACCTAGTTGTAGATAAATCTTTTATCTTTCCAACGGTAGTTTATTTATAAATTTTGGACAAAAAATGAGTGTGTTATGCCAAAAATATGAAATATGTGATGTGCAAAAAAACTTTCGTATTTTTGGCATAATTTACTCATTGTTAGTCCAAAATTTATAAATAAACTACCGTTGGAAAGATAAAATATTTATATACAACGTTTAGTTTTTTGTTCTATCAGAAAATTTTATTAAGTATATTAAAATTTGCTCGAAACAAATATTTTATGTAAGACTATCAAAAAAGATCCTGCGTGACATGCCATTGGGCCTATTCCTTCCTCCGGTGCGGGCCGTACCGAGGGGCCTCAAAGAGTTCTCTATAATTTTATCATGATTTATTTTTATGGTAAGTTTAAAGAGAGAAGGGAATGGGAATATAGAGAAAATGATGGTCTATGGCACAATTCTTGAATTGAAGAAAGAAAGAAACAAAAGGTGAAATAATGGGTAAAAATGATAATTCTTTTAAGGGATCAGAGGGTAAACTGATGTACATTCCTATATCATGTAATATAATAATAAAGAATATAAAGATTAAATTATAAGAAAACATGTATGTGAAAAGAACAGGAAACACTGCTGAAAGTAACGTTACAAAGAGAGACCCTATTTCGCACTATCTCATGATCTGACACACACAACATAATAGAGCCAAATAATATATAGTAATTGACAGTATCTCCCTAAATCTTTTATGCTTGTGCAATCTTGCACTTGAATTTTAAAATTTGACAATTATGTCCTATATATATTATATTTGAAAAATCGCATACTTCTTCTTAAACGACAAAACATATTAAATTGTATGCTAAATGATTTACTCACAAATATTTTATCAAAAAATAATTACTGAATGCACTTGGAAATTGTGAAGCATTTTATATTTATTTTTTTCACGAGAAAGAATGATTCCATTAAAATGTGTAAGATCTACACTCCTTCTATGACAGCCGATGGAAGGTCTAGCGCCAAGAGAAGGCCAAACTCTAGCATTCACTGCCTACTTACAAGCACGGCGAGCCAATAAATTCTAGCTCTTAAGATTACAAACTAACACTACATCATCAAAAGCTAATAATAAAAAGGACTTTGTTCGAAGGAGCCCATAAGCTTTCAGCTCGGGCATAAATTCTCATCTAAGCATGCTGAGATAACGACTTTTACTTCTAAGAATAACCACACTTTCCTCTATTCTCTGCTTCTTGCCCATCTGTATGTCCCTAAGATGGCTTTCAACTCCGCCTCGTGGACTGAATCTCCATAGAAAGTACTTGTGTTGACTTCGCACAGATTGCCAATGACGTCCCGAAGCACTGCTTCCCATCCACCACCCGTATTCTTCCAAATTACGTCCATCGATATCCATGCCCAAGCTTCGCTAAGAGGTCCTTCTAATTGGGTCCTACTCACATGGTTCTACGCCAAGGTATCGTCTACCAGTTTACAAGAAGCCACAAAGCTTCTGCATAAAAAACCCTTGCCAAGTTTTTCATAGAAGGCATGTTGCGGCCATGAAAATCGCCATCCCCGCTCTCCAAATTTTCTCAATCAAACATGTCCCAAACACGAAAAGGTCTTTACGCTCTGAGCATGACACATGTGTTCATAAGAAGAAAAACCAAGTCAAGAACTCTTTTTCATTATAACGGCCCGTTGTTCCTATCATGATTTGCCAAGGCTAGCTGAACCAGACAATCCTAGTATAAGGGAAATCTCTGAGTATATGTAGCATATCATCTTTACAATTTCCCTTCTATAGGAGGTAACTATATCCTCGCTTCCAAATAGCAGATTATACCACTTAACTGTTAAAAGAAAATTATGGAGAGTTTTCCACATGAAAAGCTTTTATCTCTGGTGTGGATTGGCGCTTTCCATATTACTTAGATGTAGGGAACTCTTCTCCAAAATATGCTCTCCGATGAGCCAATATGCACTCTTAACAGAAGAAGAAAAAAAGTCAGGCTTTGTACCCTTTTAAACCCAAATATCCGTTTGAGGCTCCATTCAAGGTGAAGTTCTAAATATTTTACTTGCGATTTTGGGATAAACAAAGAGTTTATCTTTTTAGAATCTCAAAGCATCGAGCCTGGCAAAAAAATCCCGGCAAAAAAAGGGACGCTACCTGCCCGCCAATGAAATTGTCGCCTCTCAAGGGATCAAAGTGAATGCGATTGAGGGAACCTTCCAACCATGGAATCCAGGGGGAATTCTATATGTCCATGTCAAAATTGTCTCAAAGGACTCTATAATCCCCCTTAAAGAAGAGTTGTGAAGAACCGTCTATCGCTTTTCACAACATTGAACAATCTGTCTTCTCTCTTTCTAATGTATCTTCCCGGTTGACTCCATACTTCATACCCAAAAATCTACACCATAGATCTTGATCTCGCGTACCATCTTCTAGCCAAGTTTCGCAAAAACTTTTTCGTTGAAGTCTTTGGTTCTCCTTATCCCAAGTCCACCGTACCTCTATTGCTTCAAATATCATCCCACTTCTTCAATGGGAGGAAATTGTTATTGTCACTTGCTCCCGCCCACCAGAACCGTCTTATTATTTTGTCGATAGCATCACACATTGAGTTTGGTATAAGAAAAGTCGACATAGAGTAAGGAGACATTCCTTGAAGTACCGAAGTATTGTGAAGCGTTCCATGTGTCCAATCATTTAAGGACAAAAGAAAAATCTTACAAGATTAGAGGACATAAATGAAATTAATCAAAATTATTATTTTAAGCCTATCATTTTGCTTCATTTATTTCTTACTCATATAAATGAAACATCTATTTCCCCAACACAAGTCATTTGTTGCAAAGAATTAAAATTTATTACTATTTTCTCTACTTAATTAATGTGCTATTTTTAAAAATATTAAAAGCATCTCCAATGAAGCCAATGAAGTTGATGTAGAGCGGGATATGAAGAACACGGAGCTCTATGATGAGCTCTAAAATAGTGTTTCGGCTCTAGTAAATCTTTAAAATATATGCTATAATAGTTTGGTATTAATAAAATGAACAGTGCCGCGCTATATTTAGCACGATACTGTTCATTGCGTCATTTTTTTTCTTTTTTTGCTTTTGGTCCTTCAAAAATCTTAAATATACATAATGTATATAGTTTATAAAATTATTTTAGGTTAATGAAGGTGAAAATACTCAAAGTTTGATCAAAGAACCCCTCGCGTACACAAAGTCTAAAAGTGGTGGTAAAATTAACCAAAGTCACATTTGGGGCGTTGACCACTCCATTCTCGTAAATATGTTAACTTACTTGTTAACTCTGGCCACGCGGAAAAACGTGGGTTGCTGACATAGCAATTTTTTTCACGTGGACGAGCCCACAATAGCCTCGTTTACGGCAAAATAACGAATTAAACCCATAATTGGGCTCGTCTACGTGGCAAAAAATTGTCATGTCAGCAACCCACATTTGTCCACGTGGTTAGAGTTAACGGTTAATTAATTGCGTTACAAGAATGGAGTGGTCACGCTCCAAATGCGACTTTGGGTACTTGTGCTACTACTTTTAAACTTTGGGTACGTAATTTACAAAAGACAATAATGAAATTGGCAAAAACACAACTATATAATTTATTTATCCCATTGTGTTTGTGTTGTAATTTAATTTTATTTGTGTTGTAATATTTATGTAAAATTAATGTGAGTGATTTTTTGTAATTTGAATAAGTGCTCTATGTACGAATAAATATATAAATATAGAGGTATAAGTGTAAATACAATATAAAGATAATGTGAGAAATAGAGTAGGAAATAGAGTTTGGTTGGAGGTGATTTACTGTTTATTGAGAAATAGAGTGGAAAATAAAGTGATCGGTTTGAGATGGCCTAGGGGTATTGACGCAAATAACGCATAAATAAATAAATAAAAACAATTAAAATTAAGTAATTGCAAGTATAATTATCATGATTTTAAATATCCGGATATGTCCTCGATATATCCACGATGTGTCCAGAATATGAGAAATGCGAAACGATATTCGCAAGAAATCGATATATCAATTTCTTCCCATTTATCTATCGACAAACGATATATCCGTCAAAATGGAGAGTGTGAAATGAAATCGATATTGGCATTTAGAACCATGCTTCATATTTATGTTCGTACTTCCTACTCTATGTTCGTATTATGCTCGTATATCTATGACTTTATTGATGACTAACTTATTTTATGTTATGTCAATATTATGTTATATGTTTGTGAGTGTGTTTTCTAGGCTATAACTATTAGTTATATTTATTAAATCGGTAATTTTAGAAACTATATAAAATATGATTGAAATACTAAAAATATTTTTCCGGAATATCCGTCGATATTTCGATCGGCAAGCGATATATCCGTGAAATTTATGCGGTATTATCGACAAGCGATATATCCATTTCTTCTCATTTATGCGTCGGCATGCCCGTCGACAATCGATATATCCGTAAAAAAGAGAGTGCAAAACGACATCGATATCGATATTTAGAAATTTGATAATTATGATCTATTAATTATTATAGAAGCATTTTAATTGATTGATGATGGCCACACGTTTAAGGGCAATTGATGATCATGATGATGATGAGATGATCATCATGATTATTCTTTGCCCTTTTCTATTTTCTTTTATTATCACTGTTTTACTATATCACATTATGACATGACTGTATGTGGTTGAAAAGAATCATTATAAAGTCACAATTATATGCAGAGACATGAAGAAGAAGAATTTAGTGGGAAAATAAAAATGATTCTGACTTTTTTGAGTCATCAATTGTTTTAGATTCCTTCTTCTCATCCGCCAAACTATAATTAAAAAAAAATATAAAAACAAGTGAAAAGAAACAAATAGAAAGAAACAGAAACAAGTTTAAAACTTGAAAATATTGAGGCTAATATAGTTTTTTGTCCAATGGTCCATAACATGTACTTGTAGATTGAGAGTTGTGTTATTTTGGGATTTGTTTTAAACCCCCCCTTTTTTTTGTTATTAGGGTTTAAAGTCAACAGATCTTAAATATTTGCATTTTTTATTCTTATATTATTGTATTTTCTTTGTAGTCTTGATAAATTGTTATTTGTTTTCATGAATTTGGAGTTCTACATTGGGCTTCAGTCAAATATATTCCGAGGTCCATATAATCCTATACATGTAGGCCCAATGTTACATACAATAAAACCTAGATACATATAGTTTTCAGAACTTGTGATACATTTTTTTTTTGAATGGGATACATTTCTGATTTATACATGTATCATAATTATGCAAGCATACACACGTAATTGTAATTCGACGAACGTATCTTTTTATGTGAAATAAATTACTTGTAACTAGTTTTATTAGTATATATATTTATATGTTGTCTTTATTAACAACCACTTCAAACTTGTGTCAAATTTACACCAAACTTTGTTTTTATTAGAGCATACCAGTGTGCTATATATATATATATATATTTTTCTGTAGAGACAAGCATGCTTAATGAGACAGGTCAATTAATACATTAAGAGGTAAATTAAAAAAAAAAAAAGAGGTGATAAAAGAGAAAAGCATCTTGCATTGAACCAATCGAAACGCAATGAAACTATTAGAATGACAAATAGTAATATAAAGTACGAATTATTGTCCCTTTGAGGAGCGTTTTGGCAGGGAGAAAAGGCTCACCAGCTATGGGAAAGGTGGTCTGCTCGGAGATTGACGAAGGTTGGATCGATTTGTCGGGATTTCTCGTCGTGATTGTCATAGTTCTCACTCTCATGATCATCTGCAGACCGCCTCCCAAGCAGAAGATTATCGCTATGCGTCGCGTATACTGATGATTTCCATTCAACCTTCTGAAGCCGATTGCCGGATTTTCTCGTAACACGTTTAATATGTAATCAGTGTTCCGTGTCCAATTCAGCTCCTCTACTTGTACTTTTATTTTTATTTTTTATGAGAAGGTTGTGAAAGAGTAATTTGGATGTAATTATATGAAAAATTAAGGATTTTCATGTTTGTAAAACTCTTTGTCAACTTAAGGATAGAGCAGTCAAGCAGATAGAATGGATCGAATGCGATATATAGGATTCCGTGAGCATATAGTGGTTCGGAAGGAAAAAAAGTTGCATACCCGACACGTCTTCTCACTGTATGAAGCCATTCTACAGTTCTGTTACATTCTGGGATACCGCTTAATCGAACCCCGATTACATTAACCGATTCAGGGTAGGTTGAGCTGGGCAATCCGCGGTTACATTCAAGATCTTATCAGAGCAAGACGATCTTGTTGCAAGTACAGCATATATCCTGACATGTCCGAGATTGAAAATGTCAATCCGTGAACGTAAGGAGGGGACAGCCTCCTACTCGAATACTCTCTTTTCCGTTCTCCCTTCTCTGCCCGTACCTCTTCACGGGCGCTAATCCTAACAATAGGCTCAATTCTTTAGTTGGGCTCTGGCCCAAGTCGGAAACGTACCTAATATTAATTATTAGAGCTTTTAAATGAAATATATAGCAGATTATATTTTATTTATATATCAACTATATATAACAGATTAAAGGAAATAAAAATGAGAAGCAGTGAATAACATGAATATTAATGTAAGAAGCTCAGAACTTTGGCCTACAAAGCTTGCAGCGAAAAATTCAATTCGCAACACCCAGAAATTTAAAAAGCAAAAAACATGAAAATTTTAAACTGGTTTACAATCATACAAGGGTAAATTTCCGATTAGGGTTTCCGATTTTGTTCTTTTTCTTTCTTTCTTTCAGTTATTGCTCTGTGGACCTTGGATGGTTTCCAAAAGACGCATGATACGGTATTTCATCACTGGCTGACCCGAGGGAGTCTTTTTGGACATGTTCTCCTTCGTCACCTTCCTCCGAGCTTGCGCTTTTTCCCTCTCTTCTTTCTTCGCTTGACTGATGGCCTCTCTCTCGATTCTCGCTTTCTCTTCCTCTTGGTGCCGCTTCTTGTATATTTCTCCCAAACTGAATTTTGCTCTGTATTTGTTGTTCTTGTTTCCCTTATTCGTATCACTATTCTTGCTCTTGCTATCGTCCTGGTACAAAAACAGCCATTCAAGTACTCAAAATCGAGCATAGGACCGATTAATTTCTTAAAGTTGAAATTACAGATTTTAATTATTAAGGAGTATTAATATAGAAAGTGTACTTGGAAATCAAATCTCTATATTCGAGTTAAACTGTGTGCTTGTATCTATAACCCTTGCATATAAACAGAGTTTATTATAGAATTGAATTATAACAAATCCCCTTATAGATTTTATAGTTATATTAAATCAATAAATACAACAAAGACATGTTCTCACTTAAAAGCAGTTAACACCTAAGTTTCTAAACGAATGCGAGGCCAAGTTTCATACACGAAGTTTAGGCAAAAATAGCCGTCATGTACCCAAGTTCTATTTGTAGCCATCGACATATAGCAATATACCCTACAATTTTACGCAGCTTGGGTACTTCGGCCGCCACAAATGGAACTAGGATACATTTTCCCGCTATAATCCGGTTATAGTATAGTGTGAAGTAGGAGGTTCTCATCCACCATGTGATCAAGATCAATCTGTTTTCAAAAAATAAAAATAAAACTTGAAGAGAAGAAAATCGAATCGAACCTCGTCGGGTATTCTAAGCGGGTCTCGCTTTATTGACTTCTTGAACTTGCTAAGATACTTGGCATTCTTGTAGAACTCCTTTTGCTTTTCTAGAAAAGCAGCCACAACAATGCACATTAAAAGCAATACCCGCAAGAATTCCACTGATATTATTATCTGTAAATCCATCACCATGAGTGTGTATCTCTACATATACTGCTTCTCAGACGTGAGATATCATCACAACGCGTATTTCGGATTCGAAAAGTTCTAACCCTAATTCGAGAAGAAGTGACGAAGCAAAGCTACGAAACCACGCAATTCCATTGAAAAACTCACAAATCAAAACTTTTCATCCGAAATCCTAAACTGGAATTCATTCGACGAATGGAAGGGAAGGAGAAGGAATTGTACTGATTTGAGCTGGATTGTAGTGATTGGCGGTGTTGGGCTTGAAATTCCGGCGATCGGGTCTCGATTTCGAGGCTCCAATTTCGAGTCTCGGACGATTCTTCATGATCGGCGAGGAAGAACTGGAATCAACCAGAGAGAAGAGGAGAGAAGAGAAGAGGCCAATTCAGAATTGACGGAGTTATAGTCGAGTACTGTACTGGAATCAAATTTAGGCATATTTGTGGCACAAGTACCTACCTTTATACTATACTATGACATATTCTTATGTCTACTCAAAAGAGGTCTAATTCCTTTTAGGCTTCGTCCAAGTATTTTTTTTGTAAAAAATTTTTATATTAAAAATATTACGTAATTAATTATTTTTAGAATTTATATCATACCTCGGGCTCGTATAGCAGACCTTAAATTTTTTTGACAAAATGGAATTTCGATATTGACTTTTAGATACTATTGAATTTCGATATCTGTTTTTTTTTTTTTTTAAATCAAATTTATCATACGTTTTATAAAATTATAAAACAAAAACATAAGAATTAACTAAATTCATTTATTTTATAATTTACTAATCAAAATAGAAAATTAACTAAACAATATTTGGAAAAATATTTGCCAAACAAATTAGGGAATAATATTTTCATGTTTATTTTGCTTTGAAGTCGTCAATTATTTTAGTTTCTGTAAGTATTTCTAACATGTAGCTTTTAGCAATATTCCTTGTGAGATTTAATTATAGTATTTATATGAAAATAATTTCATTTCCTAAGCAGGATTACTGAATAGCCGGGGACGATAAATATTTGAAAGTAGAAAATGCTAGTGTATTTATTTTGAAGCACATGGCATAAGTAGTCCACACACATTTCATGCCGTTTTCAATGAGGTCTAAATAATAAAAAAAAATATGATGTATTGACCTAGTTTATTATAGAAGGCTAGACTTAGATATTTATATGTATTATATATGTTAATTTTCCCAATATATATAATGAATATTTAATTGAGCATCAAGATGTGATTAATAAAGAGTTTTAGGGTATAAAGCATATAACAAATGGCACAAATATGATTATCATAATTTTGATAGCATTAACAAGTTTGAAGAGATTAATAAACATATTCTTCTTTATTAAATCAACTTTATAATTACTATGCATGTAAAATCTCATAGTTAAGCTGAGTAATAGTACACGACAATAATAATAAAACATATATCTATAATTCAAATTCAAGTGCATATTTCTTTCATCAACCTGAAAGACTTTCTAACATTATTCAAATCTCCTCAGGAAAATAATCAAACAATTCTGCAATTCAATCGAAGAGATCAAAGTAATGGAAGCTTCCAAAATCTGTATGTATACCAAATTACGAATATGCCCTCTCACTCTCTCTCGCCTTGCACTTAACATATATGATTTTAATTAGTCAGAAGTGAACTACTAATGTAATCACACTATAGTACTCACTTCACCACTGTTTCTTATGGCAACGTCGCCATCGGTTTCCGTCACAGTTGCCGGTGCCGCCACGGACACATGAACGGTGTCGTTGGGCAGCACCTCTTGAAGCTTGAACTCGGGCAATTTGTCGTTTTTGGTGTCCTTGTACACAACGTACAAGATCATTTGTGCAATCCCAAATAAGAACCCCAATATGTTTGGTGACTGAAAAGTGTAAAAAAATATATATTCATAACATCACTATATTTTTAAAACGAACTGATTATTGATCATCACTAATCATGCTTACCGCAATGAAGTAATCGTTGACGAGGAGACCGTAGAAGAACCACATAACGGCGCAAATGGTTAAACAGAATGATAAAGGGAGAGGCAAAAATTCCACACTCTTTGTCTTGATAACATGCCTCTGATTTATGAGAGAAGATTAAGCATATTAATTTGCAAATTGATACAAATGATTATTACTAATTGATCTTTATTTAAGTACCATGATGCTAAGAGGGGCTGCGAAAACACAGATGGAGAACACGGCGCAGATCCATCCAACGACGGTTTGTCGGCAAGGTCCGTTAGGGGCTCCGAACCACGTTGAAAGTAAAATCAACCCGAAAACTCCCAAATTAAAGAAAGCTAGGAGCTTCACAGTGTAAATCTGCACAGAACATGGTAAAGAAATAAATAAATACGTTGTTATACACGTTAAAACACTACTTAATATGCCCTAGGGATAAAAAAACCGTTTTTTTAAATCCCGGTCCAAGTTTTCTTGTATTTTTCTATGAGTAGGATGAAAAATTGTTTTTTTTTTTCTCTCTCTTTCTTTCTTTCGAACTGAGACCTATTTAATGGTTTTAAAATGGTAATAAACCGGGAAAAATAATTTGTACTGGCAAAAAGAATATTGTTTTACCTCTTCCCAACCAGTCTTATAGTACCAGTTCTCAAAATTTATACAGCTGACTCTCAATTTTTTTATTCTAAAATACCAGTTATTACACCGGTATCGGGAATGACAAGGTAGAAAAGTCTCATGCAACATCATTATATACAAATATAGCAAATTAGATACTTAGCAGGGAATAATTTATTGATTAGAATATAGTAAAAGTACATTGTAATTTTTGCGGGGGCATATATAGAAGAGTGGTAACGGTAAATGCCGGTTCCTAATAGGTTATTATAAAGTACCAATTTTTAAACCGGTATAGGGAACGTACCCGGATTTTTGGCGGGGCATAGAGGAGGAAGATGGCGAGATAAATTGATTCAATGGCGCACCCAACGGAGTTGATGGCTATTATGAGAATTCCATTGGTTTTGAGGAGTCCATAATAGAGTGTGAGCATCGAACTGAAGAGAGCCACTGAATACGGTATTGCTTGGAAATCCTCGGTCGACTTCTTCCTATATATCCTGTAAAATGTTGGCCTGAAAAATACAAACAATTTATCTATTAATTACAGATATATTATATATATATATATATCACAAAATGTGTGTATTGTTATACTTACAGTGGAGCTAAGTAGACAAGAAACGACACGATATTACCTGCAATTTGTATATCAAGAATTAATATACAATTAGATGAGAGTTCATTGATAAAACTATATATATATATATATATATTAAACGTATGTAATTTATATTGTTAAATTACCAAAAACGCCAAAAATAAAAGCCAGATGGGAAGTAGTGGTGAATGCCATTATATGATGAACCTCTCTCTCTCTCTAAGCTATATATGTTGATACAAACAAAGGGAGAGAGAGAGAGGGTTTTGAGAGAGATGTGAAGAAAAAAGGGGTTATAGTGTGCTATATATATGTGTGTGTATATATATATATACACATATACATATAGATGAAAGTGAAAAAGGGTTTTGATGAGAGGGTGTTCAACATGAGTTTGCTTTGAGAAGAAACGTGTTGGGCATAGCTGTGTGTTGTGCGCGTGGTGTGTGATTGGGATAATTATCTACTTATATTCATTGCCTATCTAATTAGATATAAAAAGCTCTTTAATTTCTTTCCCATTTTAGGCCACTTTTTTTGGAGATTATATTTATGTGCGTTTCGATTAATACATGCATTACTTGGCTCTCCACACCACAACCTTATAACAGGCTTAATTATTAAATAACAATAATACATTATTTGTCGCTATATTTTCCGTACGCGATGAGGGCAAGGCTCAACCCGTTGACGAGCAGATCTTGATGCTTTCGGAACGTTTTGAACGGTGCTCGCAGTCCTAACTTCGATGGTTCTTCACCGTTGACTCGGGTGTCTGAACTTAGCTACAACGTATTGAAAGGAAGGACACTTCTAGGTTTTAAGGATTTTGAGCTATTTTTTTTTTTTACTCTAATTCATGTCCTTGAGAGATTGCAACCGTAATGCACTAAAACTAACGTATATTTAAATTGTCAAATCATTAGATTTTCGAAGGATCATCTATTGATTAACATTCATTTGTGAATCAACTATTGTGGTTTGGTTGCATTTTCCTATTAATGTTAGTAATTCTACAAATTATTTATCATGCAAAATGGATATATATTTACTTATACAGTTTGCAATTTTCAACTAATGAGATGAGTAGTTAGCCTAATTAATTATTTATTAAATCTACAATGACAAATTGTTTGTACAAATATGTGATATCTTAATGTATGGACTTAAGATCTGGCTGATCTATACAATAAATATTTGTCTGAGAATTTTATAGGTATGGACGTATATAGTAATTATATAATTACATGCCACGATAACATAGAATATTATTTCTTCTTAATTTGCTGATCCTTTAATTCTAGCATAGGCGGCTACATATGTGATCAGTCATCCTTTTTTATTTTTTTTAAAGCTAATTACAAAAATATCACATTTTATATATAATTAGTCACGGTAGTTAATTATAATTAAGAATATATAAACTTCCTTCGATATATATGACATTAAAAGACTTTTTTTTTTTACGGAGCCAACCCAGCACGTACCCTTAATTAACAATGCGAACGACCAATGGAACCGACAACTCTTAAGTTATTACATGCCCCGATAACATAAAATGTGATTTTGATCGTAAATTGCGTAGACATTAATGTACATGTAATTAAATAGTATTTTACAACAGTAAGTTTTGAGGGTTATTGTGAAAGTTTACATTACTAGACATAGTAACTAAGAAAAAAAAAATATTTTTTATATATAATTACGTCCAAACGTTATTTTTTTTTTTTTAAATTGCGACAATTTCTACTATAAAGGATTTTTCGTTTTTTCTTTCTCTGTTTCTTCGGAAATACAAACTCTTAACAGAATGAACACTAACTCTTATGCAATTACATGCCACGATAAGATTAAACATGATTTGGTCTTAAATTGCAGAGGCTTCAATTAATATTTGTAGAATAGGCGGCTAAAAATGTGAGTTGTTCATGAAGAAGCTTTAGCCATTACGTGACGTGAAGCAAATGATAATGCAAGTGATAATAATTGCGTATTTTTATCATTTTTTTTATTATTATTATTATTTTGTGCCAAGAATAAGTATACATGCATTGTTTTGGCACGTGACTTGTCGTATAGAACACTAGCCGTTACGTTCAAACGGTTTCAGTTCAAACACTCGTTGCAATATCCCTTGTTTCTGGCTAATATACTCATCGTTCATTTCTTGTAGTTCAATCAAAGTCCTTACTCATATTCCATTTATAACTATATGAGAATGTTTGTGTGCTCACATATATATGCTCATATATATATATATGTGGCTAAATGGCAAGTATATACACGCATTGGCCTCTACTCGTGATATAAGCTCTTTTTATGAATAATACAGTTACGTATATTTTGTAAAATATACCATCTTGATTTTTGTGGTACACATAATAAATAGTAAGTGTTATACGTATTTCTCAGACTACATAAAAACTGGGCTCTATTGGTGAAAGTCAAACACCATTAGAAAAGTCAAAGACCGAAAGCCCATGCAACTCATTTGGAGAGGCGCGGAACCCCAAACTGTGGATTAGATTCAGAGTTAATTTATTTTCATGCATTTAACCGTAAGAGTCACTAATTTTTTTTATTTTATTTAGACAAACTTTTTTTGTTATTAAGACTGTCTGATTCAAATATACATATTTCGTGTTAAGAGATCTATCAACTTTAGATGAATTAACTTTATGATCAGGTGTTCAAGCACATATATGACGAGAAGTATGTTTTTTTTTTTTTTTTAGAGAAGTATGAAATTTTGATCTATACAAGGCTTCCACATTTTACATATATGTATCTAGAAGAATTTTTTTTCTTTCACGAATGTGTTAAATTAGAGGTGAGCATTTTAGACCCAACCCGATGGCCCAACCCAATCCGTTAAGGACCCGACCCCAATCTAACCCGCTCAAAATTGGGTCGGATCGGGCCGACCCGATTACCCGATTATTATTCGGGTCGGGGTCGGGTCCAAAACCTTGGGTCGGGTCGGGGTCTCCGACCCGACCAATATAATTAATATATATTTCATATTAATATTTATTTCAAGTAGTGCAATCTTTAGTGTTTTAAAACTTCTAATTTTCAATTTTATTTACATTCAAAGACCGTTCAATCTCTTATTTTCATGTTTTCTATTGTGTGGTGTGTGTTTCTTTGATTAAATTTGTTTTGAGATATTTTTACTTGGATTTTGAGTTACATTGATGCATTTTTTTCATAATATTTTTTGTTATATAATAGTAAATTTTGAATAATCGGGCCATAGCGACCCAAACCAACCCAACCCGATTTTTATCGGGTCGGTTTGGTTCGGGCATTAAAAAAGTTTGGGTCGGATTGGGCTTTTTTTAGGAACCCGAAGTGATCGGGTCGGGTCCATAAAAAGCATCGAGGCGGCCCAACCCAACCCATGCTCACCTCTATGTTAAATTATGAGAGATATTTGTGGTATAAGTGATTAATTCACCGATATATTTCCAATACTCTTTTTAGAAACATTAGTATCTAGAGACCCGAATACATGTTGATGTCTAATTCCATCCATGTCAACTCATTAAGGTATGTTACATGAGAGACACATGCACATTTTGTAAGTTATTTTCTCTTAATGGCGTCATAAAGTGATCAATATTTGAATAATACAATATGCCACAATACATAATTTTTCGAATACCCATGTTTGAATAGTAACTGTTGATTGGCAGTTACATATAGTGAGGGTTTTCATTCGTTTTTGGTCCCCAAGTCCAGTAACCACTCTTATTCGTTCTCATACACCATTTCTGAGATAGAGAGAGAACTAGGGCTCGGAAGACCTCAAAAAATTAAGTTTTACAACATCATCAAGATTGGTCATCGGTTAACAATGGCTGGAGGTACGCTAATATTTTCTTCCGCATCTTGGTGATTTTAATCGATGTTATAATCACAATAAAGTCTTACACATTTACTATTAAACTCCACAAAAATTAATTTTTGAATATTCTTATTAAACTAGAGATCTATGCGTGATCTCTATAGCCTATAAGTCACATGTTAATTCGACATCGAGAAAATTGAAACTCGACATTGTTTTGTGACTATTAAATACTATTATCGCTTAAAAGAGATTGGATGCCATCATATTTGTTACAAAATTCGGTCCTTTCATCAAATATCCCCTGACCTTTCCTATTATATTTTATCTTAGACTAATGGAATTGTTTAAAAAATTTCTTGCAGAAAATTAGTAGGGGTATGAAAAATTAAGAGCAATTAATAAGGGATTTACTTTCATCAGTATAATATCAAAAATTTAGGTTAGAAATTAATGGTTGGTAAAGCCAAGACCAGTCATAGATCATAATTATGAAGATCATGGAGTTAATATTACTTAAATAATTGCAATAAATTTCATAGATATTACATTAAGTTAAATTAGTTATTTTCCATTATCATAGAATAAGCAAATAACCGGTTTCAAATATTTTAACCAACTCTGTAGCTCATTAGGTAGCACTAGACACAATCAGAACATGCAATCTAGTAGCTATAAAATAATCACATATATATATGGATGCTTATATTAAAGAAGCACTTGGCAAGCAGGTTTGTTATGAAAGTATATGAAAAAAATAACACTTTGCAGTTTAAGTATTTTTTCGGAACCTAGACAAATTAAAATTCAAACTAAAAAATGCATTCAACACGCCCAAAATAAATAAGGCCCACAAAATGGACTCTAACCCACTTTGGAAAAATCAAACCGAGACGGTCTAAAAAGTCAATTGGGCCCAACTCAAAAAGTCAACGACTCCGGCCCGGAAGAGTCAACGGAACCGACGGAAAAAAAGTCAACGGAAAAAGTCTACAAGTCCGCCCGAAAAAGTCAATAAAAAGTCAACGACCTAACCCAAAAAAGCAACAAAAAAGTAAACGGGCTTGGCCCGAAAAGTCAACAAACCGACACAAAAGCCAACGGACCTAGTATGCAAAAGTTAGCTTGAGCCCGCTTTGGAAAAGTCAACTCGCCCCGGCTAAAAAATATGCCTTTGGGGCGCGCCGCACGCTCAGAGGGCTAAAAACATGTCTGCGGTTTGCGCCACTCGCTAGGGGTGAAACCGGGTCGGGTACCCGGTTTTTTTGAAGTACCCGGTACCCGGACCCGGTTTCCGGGTAGTTGAAATTTACTACCCGGTACCCGAAATCCGGGTACCCAAATTCCGGGTACCCGAATTTCCGGGTAGTTGAAAATTGGTACTCGGTTTTAGTACCCGGTACCCGGTTTGGAAACCAAGTTTGGATTTTCAACCGGATCCGGGTTTTTACCCGGATCCGTTTTATTTTTTTTAATAGAAAAACTAAATTATCTCAAAATAAACATTACACATGTCTCGTACATAAAAAAAACATGCATCCATTGTCTAAAATTTAAAATACATGAAAAAAACATATGATAAAGCACTTCGAGTTCCTCCGGCTTTCCATCATAATTTCACCGTCCGCGCATCAAAAATTAAAAAATATATATTTTAATGAAACCCTAAAATGAGAAATGAAAATGAGAGATGAGTGTCGAGCCCTAACCCTAAATTATTTTTTTAAAAAAATTAAAAATTAAATAAACCGGGTACCGGGTACCCGGTTTTTAAGATTTCACTACCCGGTACCCGAACCCGGTTTTAAACCGGGTACCGGGTACCCGGATCCGAATTCCGGATTCGGATTCGGGTTTAAATTCGGATACGGATTCGGATTCGGGTTTTTACCCGGTTTTCGGGTTTTATTTGCACCCCTACCATGCGCCCTAATGGACAAAAACATGTCTTCGGAGCCCCCCTCTTTCTATAGGAACGGAGGCGGGTCATACAAAAAGGATTTTACGGCTCATCAAGACCGAATCCGGTGTGTCGACTACAGGAAGCCCACATCGGCAATTATAACCTCGGTTTATGCATTAGCCTATAGTTCCGCATAGTTTTTTCTTCTTCTAATGTAACTTGTAGGTAAATATATGGTGGTTGATATATTTTGCTTGTTATTTATAGATATTTTATATAAAACAGAGAGAACTTTATATTTTTGTTGTATTGATTAGACTTAGAATTCAATTTAGAACATTGTATTAATAACGTTTTCTAATAATCTATACGATCCACCAAACATACCTTATATACACTTGACTATATCAGTTTAGGTATAGAATTGACGTGTCAAAAAGTTAGCACCATAAATTACATGTGTGTATATATATATTATATATATATAAACATTGTAAAGAATAAGAAATATGTGTGTATACACATACTTGCAAACTCATTTATTTAACAATCTACGATTTGTTAGGCTGGTAGGCTTGCTGAGATATCATAAACTATGTGTATTAGGTATTAGGGGTGCAAATAAAACCCGAAAACCGGGTAAAAACCCGAATCCGAATCCGTATCCGAATCTAAAACCCGAATCCGAATCCGAATCCGGAATTCGGATCCGGGTACCCGGTACCCGGTTTAAAACCGGGTTCGGGTACCGGGTAGTGCAATCTTAAAAACCGGGTACCCGGTACCCGGTTTAATACCCGATTTATTTAATTTTTAATTTTTTTAAAAAATAATTTAGGGTTAGGGCTCGACACTCATCTCTCATTTTCATTTCTAATTTTAGGGTTTTATTAAAATATTTTTTTAATTTTTGATGTGCGGACGGTGAAATTATTATGGAAAGCCGGAGGAACTCGAAGTGATTTATCATATGTTTTTTTAATGTATTTTAAATTTTAGACAATGGATGCATGTTTTTTTTTATGTACGAGACATGTGTAATGTTTATTTTGAGATAATTTAGTTTTTCTATTAAAAAAAAATAAAACGGATCCGGGTAAAAACCCGGATCCGGTTGAAAATCCGAACTTGGTTTCCAAACCGGGTACCGGGTACTAAAACCGGGTACCAATTTTCAACTACCCGGAAATTCGGGTACCCGGAATTCGGGTACCCGGATTTCGGGTACCGGGTACCGGGTAGTAAATTTCAACTACCCGGAAACCGGGTCCGGGTACCGGGTACTTCAAAAAAACCGGGTACCCGACCCGGTTTCACCCCTATTAGGTATGGTTAGATCAATTTGTTCGTCTTTATCTTTTAATTATTGTAAATAGTATTAGAATGTTCTACTAACTAGGTTCCTCTTTATATTCTGTTATTTATGATCTTATTTATTTATTTATTTTCGTGGCGGTTCGGGTCACGTGTTAGTGTCAGACGTGTTCTATCTTAGACTTTTAGTCATTTTTCTTTTCTTTTCTTTTCTCTTCAGACTTTATATAAATTCGGATCCCTCCTATACATTAATTGTGTTATTCGTGGACTCACTAAATCCATTTTGCTCATCTTAATATTATTGGACTATTTTTTTTAATCACTTACGGTAAATTACATGCTAATTTTAAAAAAATTAATCAATTATATTTTTAAACTAATTAATATTATATGAAAAAAACACATTACTCCTTTTCAACAAGTTATTAACCAAATAATAATATAGAAGGATTGAATGTTCTATAACCGGGTCTAATTGAATTATTTTACTGCATATCGATCCGATCCACATTTGTGAAAGGTCGAATTAGTTCTATTTATATTATTTCATAGCCGTCTCATTTTTTTTATAGGGTTCTTAAGGGTAATAGCCAATCTTGAAAGTGGGTTTAGCAAAATAGCTAAATTTTGGTTAATTTTGTAAACTAGCCAATTAACCATTTAAGTGAATTTCTAATTACATTATTACCCTTAATAATTAAAAACGAAATTTAAAATAAATTCAAATTAAAATCGAATTTTGTGGGTTATTAATCTGAAAAAATTTAATTCATTAATGCTGAATATTTACATTAATTAGCCATCGAATAAGGATTTATTTGGTAACATTAATTTTCAACCACCTCCCTGTTTTTATGTAAAGATTAAGTCAATACTTATCATCTATTATGGAAAGATTTAATTATTTTCAGCTTATTGATTTCAATAATACACGTTTACAATCAATAACAAATTGCTATTATTATGGAAACTATCAAATCCACATTTTTAGGGCTTAATTTTGAAATTTATTAACATAAAAATACACTTTTAATTTGTTAATATACTAATATGAACTTAAACTAACGTAATTAGTGGTTTGACTAATGGTTTGATTTTCCATTAAGAGCCTAAAAACAAGCATCCACGTTTAACACCAACACTACAATTCTAGAAAATTCACTTTTCAAAATAGTACATCTTTTTTATTTAACATCTGATATATTATGTTAAATTATTTGAATAGAAAAATATTACTTTGATTGTGTTTAAACCTGAATTAATACAAATTAACAAATATTAGTTAATGAATTAACAAATATTGATGTGAACGTAAGTGAATTAAATAAGAATCATTTTCGAAATTCAAAAAATAAACATAAATAAGTCGTATTCATAAGAATTAACAAACATGTACGGTAAATAAAACAAGAATTATTTACAAAATCGAAAAATTAAACATAAATAAACCGTATTAACAAGAAGTAACAAACATTAATACATAAATAAATTAAATCAACACAAATCCGTGATGTCATTTTTCTCGTCACGAGGTTCGCGCTTCACAACGTTCTTAGATTCTACGTCGTTCTAACATAAGGAGGGCGTTCGTCTCCTTCACGGGGCTGCCACAATATCTTCAGAGCTCTTTCTTAGCATGGAGATAGAGAGAAACGATGAGAGAGAACATAAACCGAATTAAACACGAATTACAAACATCAATCCAATTAAACCCAAATTAATGATGATCATGAATCTACAACACGAAATAACAAATATTAACATGAATCTACAACGAATTAAACCAAAATTATTTCTGAATTAAACCAATATTAACACTGATAAACACAAAATTATCACGAATTAACACAGATGTTCACGAGCGAGATAACGAGCGAGAGAGATCTGGGTTTCCATGAGATCTTAGTCTTGCGAGTTTGGTCGAAGATTAGAGGCGAAGCGTCAGACTTCATTCTCAGCACCAAATCATAGATCCACAAAAAACTCTAACGCTGATCCAAAAAAAATCATTGAAATCTCTCTCATCCGCTACAAGGGAGATTCGAGATTCGTTGTCTCTAACGCTGATCCGAATCGAATACCTCGTAGATCTGGAGAATCGCGGTCAAACGTTGTCCCGTTGCTGGCGAAGAACTTTGTTTCCTTCGTCATCAGCATCAGAATCATCTTCATCCTCTGGTCTGAATCTTTTCCGCTGACGGCCCATCATGCCGAACATTATTGGATCTCAGGGGAGGAGTGAGGAGTCGAACGAGAGAGATAGAAAGAGAGTCAGGGGGGAGGGGGGAGTCGGATGAGAGAGAAAGAGAGATAGAGTTTGAATAGGTATTGAATTAGGTATTTAAATTAATTACGAAAATATTAATATAAATTGATTAATTAAAGGGTATTCCAGGAATAAAAATTGTTATTAATATGCCACCTCATGTTAATTGGCTAGTTTACAAAATTAACCAAACTTTGGCTATTTTGTTAAACCTATGTTTCAATTTGGCTATTTGGAACAATTTCTCTTTTTTATATTATAACAATCAATTTACTTTCGCTCGTAAACGCTTCCATACTTTTCCGATTATTATTATTATTATTATTATTATTATTATTATTATTATTTTACTAAGTATGCTATGTAGAACACAAGAAAATAGCCAAAAAGAGAAGTTGGTTAATACTTAATATATCTATAAAATAGCATTGAACTTATTAAAATTGTTATTTTGATGAGAGTGGCCATACAGCTGTTGACACGTATAAACACATTGGCATTTTGTTGTGATATTACTAAAAACAATATCGTACACTCTTTGGACTTTAACTAACACCTTTAGAGGTGGATATTACCCTTGTTTGACTCTAAATATTTTAGAGGAATTATAACTGAATCAAAATTGAAAATATATCAAATGAAGTTAAATCTTTGTACATTTAGTAGTGATATTCAATTTTTTATTCACAGGGTCCATTAACTTTAGTTTATTATTATTAATTTGATATTATCCTTGTTTGATTACTGTTCTCTTCTTCTTCTTCTTCTTTCTTCTTTTTTTCTTTCTTTCTTTCATTTGTGTATTTTGAATGATAATTGCCCTCCATATGATGAAGCTAAGATAAATATATCATTGGTGATTACACTAATTATATTAAAAAACTAAAAGTAGTTATTTATGTGCAAATCAAGCTTATATATTATACAAATTATACTATCCATAAAGGCTAAAGGCTAAAGCCTTTATGATAAAGGGTTCATACTTCGTTCATAATCCTTTGAAAGTGTGTGCGTGACTTATTCATGAAAATGATACTTTGCTTATTGGAGACAGAAGTTTCGACGTTTCCTTACTAAGTACGATTGGTTTTTCACCTCGGTCGACTAATTTATAAATAATACAATAATAGTTAATAATAGAGAAGATTATTTATGGACAACATTTATGAAACGTGTCATCAAATAACAAAACAAATAAAATAAATATTAAGTTAAAGTCATGAAAAAATCTAAATACCAAACATAAACTCATTCTTTAGTTTTTTAATATTATTTTAAATGTAGTCGGATCGTCTCAAACTTGATTTTTAGGACCCGTATCTTTTTGGGCTTGATTTTAATATATTCTTTTTGAAAATTTAAACGGGCTAGACGAGGAGAGAATTATTTGTGTGTATATATATTTAATGGCGGAGACACACATGCAGTGAGTGCACGTTCACTCGCTGGGTTTAAAAAAATAAAAAATAAATAATACTTGCGATCATTCGACTTCGAGGATCTTCATCTTCTCCATAATCTCGTCTCCTCCAACTCTAGAGGAGAAACTCTGCGAATCTCATCAAGGAACCCTCTGTCCGTCGGTGAATCTACGAATGTCATCGCTAAATTCTCGCTAAATTCTCTCACTGTGAATCTTATCGGCAAATCGTCTTTCGTTGAGCTCTCATTCCTCCGTGACAGATAAGCTTTCTCATCGCTTCTTGGAAACATAAAACTTTGTTATCGTGTCATCCTCATGTGCATTTTTACATTATGTTTCGGTTGAAACTCAATTCAGACTACTATATGTTGGTCTCAACCATAAATGCACAACCCTAACTAAGTGCTATCATTTCGCCACGTAAAAGTATTTGCCAAACGAACACATATAATAAACTTCGTGTTTTTTTTTTCATGTTTGTATATTGTGGGGTCAGGATTTCTATTAATGTGAAGTCTTTAAGATTAATTTTTAACGATTTTCTTTTCTGAGCAAATTTTTTATTTCTTTTTCAAGCATATAACAACTATCACATTATAACATCTACTTAAAAATGATAATGTTACCTAGTACATAATAATATGACGTCGCATTTTTTATCTTTTAAAAGTAGACATACAATATTTTGTATGCAATATCATAGTCCGACGTTATACATACAACATACATACTGAGATATGCATTTTGGTAACATATAAAATTGGGCCCCTTTTAGCAAAAAGTTAAAGCCCACCAACAAAAATCAAATCCCACCAGTGAAGTTAAAGACCAGAGGCCGAAGAACCAAGATATTGGTGAGGCCCAGAGTCAAAACGACAAAGAAGACGAGTCCCTAACGAACCCGGCCCAACGAGGTACCATGGCTGACCAAGCCGATGAAGTACCATGGCCAACGAAGCTGACGAGGTACCATGGACGACCAAGTCGACAAGGTACCTTTGCCGACGAAGTCGACAAGGTGAAACAGCCGTTGAAGTATTATCACCTGAGGAATACCTTGGTCTGACAAGAACCCTCGCCATAGCTTGACGAAGGAATAACTTATAATTATTCCACACGACGAGGAGAACCGAGATCGCGAAGATGCCCGGGAAATCATCCAGATTCCTCCGGATTCAACATACGAACTCGCGGCCAACCAGAAGACATCGAGGACGAATCAAGAAGCACCAACGGGCCATTCACAGGCCCCTTGAAGTGCAATTTTAGGGAATTGGTTTTCCTATAAATAGGAGCTTCCCCTCCTTATTTCCACTCACAACTTTCTCCAGAGATTCTCTATCTAGATTTCTCTCTCTCGAATTCGTCCACTCCTATGAGAGGAAGGACTTGAATAGGAGATGAGATTGTTCTAGAAGTAGTGTATCAGCCTCGAAAAGAGAAGTTGTTCGACAAGTCAACGAAGGCACCCCTCGCCAGATGGTCCACTTCGCCAACACCGACGAGGTCGACAAATAAGGAGCATCCCTCGTCGGGATAAGGCCCTCGTCATAGCGAGCTCGCCTACACTGACGAGGGCGACAAAGAAGGAGCATCCCTCGTAGGGATAAGGCCCTTATCACAACGAGCTCGCCTACACTAACAAGGTCGACAAAGAAGGAGCATCCCTCTTCAGGTTAAGGCCCTCATCATAACGAGCTCGCATACACTGACAGGGTCAACAAAAAATATTTCATGCCGGTAATACCCAGCCACCTGGCTAAGGGTCACCCCAGCGCCACCATCATCGACACTTCTGACGAATAAAACCACATTGTCAGTTACCAGCCGTTTTTCACTAACCATGAACTACGTGGGACCTGATTATCTTAAACTGAGATACGTAGGCAGCCTCGCCCAACTATAAGCGACGGGGCACGAGCCCAATATACCTCTTTTTGCAAGTATTTCCCGTCGAAGAAGCTCGCCAAGGAAGGAAAATCACGAAGAATCATCAAGATCATCTCGGAGCTTCATCAAGACAGGAGTTCGCCAAGACCAAACGAGGAGCTTCGAAAAGACAAGGACTCCGCCCGGACGACTTCTCCGTGCTACCGACTTTGCCACCACGAGGGAAGATCGACAAGGAGTTTTGTCGGGATACGGACTTTGCCCCCACGAGAGAAATTTGCCGAGGATCGTCAAGGACAGCCCGGAGACTCATCCAAGACGACGGATTCGCCTCCAGCATTGACGATCATTAGTCAAGCCGCGTTGAGTCATCATTCAATTATCAAGGTGTTCAATGGGTCTAGCTCGGGACGCGAACCTTGGATCCAACTTTAAGTTAAAGCCACTTTTACGCATTAACAGTTTAGCGCTAGAAGGACGGGGTAGCTGATAACAAGCCTCGGGACCCTTCCAACATTCATCAGAAGAACTCGGAGCACGACGATCGTCATTCGACACGACGAGCCGCGCCACTGCTTTGCAATGCGCGATGCCGCAAGTGACGACCAACATCACGCTCAACACAAGGGCCTAAACCCTCGCCAGGTGGACTGAGCCGCCTCGCCAAGATTCACCTGCTCAGATTGGGAATGAAGACGGTGTCAAGGACGTTTCACAAAGGTTAGTCCACGCTTATGACGAGGAAGGCACAATAGATAGCAACGTCGCCAGAGGTCACCACGATCGCCCCGACCCTCGTCAGGCTCGCCCCGGGGAGTTGCTGGGAGGTTTGCTAAGACGAAGACTAAGAAGATGTCGAAGATCGCCAACACCAACACCACCCCGACCGCCAGGCTCTACTAGAGGGTCGTTAAAGGAACCGCGTGACGAAGACCACAACCTTGCCGGGGCGTACCAAGTCCGCCTGGGAGGTCGCCAACCTTCACCAAGACGCGAAGAAGAAAGACGAGCCGAAGTTATCTACCTTGAAGACTATAGAGAATCGGCAACTCAGCCGTTAGACCTCTCCCGACTGCCGCCTAGGTAACCAGGAGCCTCGCCAACCGCAGCGACATGTTTCCTCCAAGGGATGCAGAAGGAAATCCAAGACTTGCGCTCTGCCCAGGACCGTGGCGCGAAAGGCTGTGCCGTGCTCGACGGGACTCTGTCCCCACTCGCACCACACTTACTTGTATGCGACCTACGCTTTGCAAGCAACCTCATCTACGAAAGGAAATGCGATCCTGTGTACCACCTCGTCTAGCACCCAGCCACCTGGCCAAGGGTCTCCGCCGCGCCGCCATCATCGGTATTTTCGACGAGTTAAACCACATCGTCAGTCACCTGCCATTTATCTCTAACCCTGAACTACGTGGGACATGATTCTCTTAAACTGAGATACGCAACCATCCTCGCCCAACCATATGCGACGGGGCCGGGCCCAATCTACCATTTTTTTTACAGGTCTTCCCTCGCCGAAGGAGCTCTCCAAGGAAGGGAAATCACGAAGAATCATCCAGACCAGCTCGGAGCTTCATCAAGACAGGAGTTCGTCCAGACGAGGACATCGCCAAGACAAGGATTCCGCCCTGACGAGGAGCTTCGTCAAGACAAAGACTCCGTCCGGACGAGGAGCTTCTCTGTGATACGGAATTCGCCACCACGAGGGAAGTCGACGAGGAGCTTCGCCGTTATACGGACTTCGCCCCCACGAGGGAAGTTCGCCAAGGATCACCAAGAAATGCCTGGAGATTCATCCAAGACGACAGAATCTTCTCCAACTTTGACGATTATCAGTCAACTCGCGTTGACTCAGCATTCAATTATCCCAACGGGTCTAGCTCAGGATCCGAACCTTGGATCTGACTCTAAGTTAAAGTCATTATTACGCATTAACATATACAATACTTGTTATACAATATCATAGTCTTACGTTGTGCCCGGTCTTAAGCGGCATATATTTTGAAGCTCCTAAAAGAATTTTTTTATTAAATACAATAAAAGATTATATTTCTTATATTATATGAGATAGAATTTGTTAAAGTGATATATAATAATATACTATAAATAGACATTTAAAATGATATTTATACAATTAAAAAAATTGTATGTATTTAGATAATTAAGTTCAATTGATGAGTTGTGTGTAAACCTAGTATGTATCGCGTCGTATTTGTTGACTTAACATATTTTTACTATCATAAAAATTTAAAATTAAAGTGGTAAAAAAAATAAATTGTAGAATTGAAACACTAATCGGACTTCTTACCAAACTTAATGTCTTAACGCCAACTCAATGTGCTAGGTTTGAGAATTTGAAGTGTGCAAGTGTTTTAACCCAGACTGCAAGTGGTTTAACTTTAACCTGGGTAGCCTTTTTACTTATATATGTCTTAAGCAAAATAAAAGACCAGAACTAATTAAGAGCTGGATTGTTGTCACTTGTCAGATTTGCTCAAGAAGATGAAAGGCTTTTAGTAGCTTTTACTCGTCTATTATTGTTAAGACTTAAGCCTATAATAACTTCCAATGAGCTATTTTTTTAACATAAATAATTTTTTTCACAATAGTAAATCAGAAGAAATATATTCCAAAGTTTGGTAGGGTTTTAAAATTAATTATTTTCTAGTAATGAGTTATTTTTTAATGGTATATCTAGTAATCTCTTTTGAAATTTGATCAGTCTTTCGGCTTATCCTGACAATTTTCCTATACTATTTTTTTTTGTTGAATTGGGTGGCACTGTTGGCCAAGATTACATGTATTCATGTTACAAAATATTTGTCAAGGTAAGAACAACCGGCACTATTGGCCGCATGCATTATCGGCCAAGATTACATATATTATGCAATTTTTGCATCACAAGGGATCGAACCCAAGACCTCACGAAAGAGTCTTGTCGTAGTGGGTTTACCACTAAGCCAAACAAGCTTGGTTATTTTCCAATACTACTTTAAAGCCCCATATTCTCAATAGTGTTCCTAAAAAAAACCTTAATTTCTATGTAACACATTACTTATTTAATTATGTTTTATGATAAATTAGTTGTTGGCAATATTAATATATTAAATTATGAGAATATTGAATGGCAATCAAGAATTTAGATAAAAAAATTAATGACAAAACAGATGAAAATATACTCACAAATTTGACCAAAAAACGTAAATTATGGAGACTAAATGTCACAACCATGGGTCAATTTACAGGTGAACAAAACACCCAATATTTTGAATAGAAAAATGTTGGGACATTATTAATATTGTTCGGACAAAAAACGTTATACTTTATCGAGGTTAATAATTTATTTAGTAATAATTAATAATGAATTAAAATATCATACAGATATATTATTTAATCGAAGTTATTAATTCATCGAATATTAAATAAACAAGGTTGTATGCTAAAAGCTGAATGCTCCTTCTAAGAAAGTTTCAAGTTTCTCAAACGTGTTTCTTGTTGCTTTTAAGGTCCTCCTCATAAAAATAAAATTGTTAGTTTTAAGCTTTGGCGAGTGGTCTCATTAATGAAGGACGCTTTAGCAAACTGAAAATCACATAGAGAAGACTGGTTTTGACCACTCTTTGAATTGTCTCATTTCATTTCATGTCTTTTCTTTTCAGCAGTTAGAAAAATAAACTCCAGTTTTACACATCATTCTTTTTGTAGCCTTTCCCTCAATACGATTTTTATCAGCCTACACATTTATGGCTAAAATGTTACTATTTTTCGGAATAGCGGATTTATTTCTCTTGACGATATCCGGGTTTGGACGAGGAAAGTGGCAGCTTGCAAGGGGTCAGTGAAAAAGTAGGGTTTGACTATGTGGTGAGAGATCTTGGGGCATTTTCTTCATGGCTTCGGTTTTCAGCTGGACCGGAAATTCTCAAGTTTAATTCGTTCTAAAATTAGAGAAAAAAAGAATTATTTTTTGTTTGAATATTATTGCATACTTATTACTAATTTGTCTTACATTGTTGATTTTTTTTTCTCTCTCTGATTTTTCATGTTTTTGTTTCCGATGGTCAAGAATTGTGTAATCATTGTTCTCAAATGCGATTGGATCATCTTTTCAGATGCAAATACTGTTTCCCATTATTTTTCAACGTTTTCTTTATCTTGTGTTTTAAAATAAGTTGGTATTCGATAAAAAAATAATAATAATAAAAAAACTAAAATCCTTACAATTTTCGAGATAAAGAGTAATTCGCAAGATTTGTAAATAAAGAATTTATAAAAGCAAAATTCCCTACAAAATATATATTAGTAAATACTGATTCACTATGTGAATAGTGAATGCCACTTTGTCCCGTCTAGTGTTGATTCTGTGTTTTTCATTTTATTTATTACAAATCTACCCTCAAATGAGGTAAAATAAACACTACAAAAGACAATGCATGTAGAATATAACATAAAAAAAAAAAAGATTAACATCACATTCTACAACAACGTATACATAAACGACAGCTTTTGCTGATCATGTCCAATTCTAACTTGTCGTTGACATATCCAAGCCTTTTTTTGCCTTCTAAATAAAGCACAAAACAGAAAAACAAGTCGAAAGTCAGGGTCTTGTTTGCAAATTATAATCATATGGGGTTCCTTAGTGTTATAACTAATTAGCTACTGTATTTTGTTTAGGGATTTGATAAGAATTTTTTTATTTTTTTATTTTTTTTGTTGACAATACACTTAAAACACATATTTGGGTGGAAAATATATGCTATGAACTTTAATATAAATTAATCATTACTAGTATTTTCCAATGCTAGTTATATAATACCAGTAACTAAAGTACAAGAATACAATTTAAATTTTGAACAACAAAAAGAACATACTCTACCATTAATTTAAAGTTAAAAATCAGTAAACGTTTATTACATACCTTTAAGGATTGCTATTAAAGTACAAATTATAATTATTATAGATATCTACGGCATAATATCCACACTGTAGTGTTTTGGGACGGCTTAAATTCGATTATTTGTTTACCACGGGTTCGGCACGGAGATCTATAAGTTCCTCGTAGTGTTCAAATTAACTTCTTAGGCTAGGAGACACATTTATCCTACATTCAGTACTTATTCCGCCCCAAAACACTACTTTACAAGTATACCTTATTATTAAAATTTAAATTTAGCATGGAATCGAACTATGATCCAAATATTTTTCATGCATTTTCTCAACACTTTAATTATTTGATAACACAAATATATAATGGCAACATAATAATAAAATGTAACACCATACCAGCATTTCAATGTTCTATCTTAGCAAAACGCCCTTTGACTCTCGTCCTGCTCTCTGCTCGAACCTTCCGAGACTCGTATCTGATGCGCTTCTCAAACCTGATAAATTTCCGTTTAACAAACGGATCGAGTTGAGTTAAAATATTTTTTTACAAAAACATCAAGGGTTTCAAACCGGAATACCTTCTTGTTTTTCTCTTCTCCTTGTATCGTGAAATCGCAGTCTCTCTTTCCTGGCTCGTTAACTCATAAGGCGCTAATGTATGCGATTCCGAAGCGGGTTTGGAATCTTCCGGATGTTGTGATTGCTCATTGTTTTCGGTGGTTGCGTAACTCAAAGAGTCGTCGATATTTGAATGCTTCTCGAAATCTTTATTACTTTCATTGTTTTCTTGTTGTACGCTATCACCACCATCGAGGAACCACTGATGTGAACAAGCCTGCAAATTGAAAAAACGTTTTAGAAAACGAGAAATCAAACGGTTTATAAAACAAAGCATCAACCTTGGATGGATCTAGGTTCGATCAAATGAACATAATTGACACGATTAAATAGTTGGTGAACACGATACGAATAAGAGAACACAATGAAGCAAAGCACCCATTTCATTTCATTTCAATTTTACGTTTTATTTTACGAGTTACGTTGTTCAATTTATGAAAATGTTATTTTCAATTAATTATAAATCTTGCACGATTTACCTATTTTCATTAAGCTATATTAGTCTGAGAAGAATAAACTACTGATAAAAATTACGCTTATATAAATGGGTTAAAGTGAGAGTACAGTTGACAAGATAAATAAATGTGTCGGGTCTGGTTCTCCTCGTCAAATACGACGAATAAGTGAGACTGTTTTGAGTCTATAAATTAGTCCAAGGGACAAGGCACGATATGAAAACGAGACGAGAAACGACGTTTGCAGATTCATTTTAGTCACAAGGATAAATAATTTGACATGTAAACTCACTACCGTGACTATAATATTGTAAATTCAGATCGAAAACACGACACATTTGGGTCCGAAATTTAGTAGCGAATTCACATTTCCAGAAATTTACCTCCAGATTTGCCTCGTCCTCTGCTTCTTCACACCGAGAATCCACGCAGACTCTTTCCGGCTGCACGGTTCGTTGAGGAACAACTGCTTCGAAGCCCAAAACAGAGTCGGCAAACGCGTTCCCGTAATCCGAGTCCGGCTCAGTCTTCGCCAGGTCCCGGAGTTGACTTAGTGCTTCGTCCTTGTATTGACCACACACGGTGTTTCGATTCTGATTCAACAACAATAGTATGATGAACAAATGATATTCCCAACAAGTCAAATATAGGAATAACCCAGATTTTGAGACTTTCAATTTTCTAGGGAACCAAACATGCTCAACACAGAAATGCACACACAGTCTATTACTACTCAACTGCAATAAAATAATCATTGAGTAATATAATATTCTTCTTCATGCTTCACCATCGATCAAGAGTACAAAACCCACTAAAAAACTCGTTTTTTTTTTTATTTATAAAAAGATTCAGACTTTAGCATATTTTCTATTAATTTTCTCGGGAAACAAACAGAAACACACCTTAGGCAATGGAGGGACTCCGATGGCCTGAAAGCTCCGATTCGGATCGGAAACCACCAGATCGTCGAGGCTCAAGGAGCAAGGGACATCCCAAACCAGGAGATCGTCGAATTGATCGCTCACGCCATCGCCGAACAGGAGCAATTTCTTGTCGAAACCCTCAAACCCTAGAATCCCCAAAAGCTCGGAGACGGAAGGGGAGCCGGTGAAGCTCTCGAGGGGCCTCCGGTCGTGGTGCGCGAGCTCGCGGCCGTGGCTCTCCCAGTCGCAGTCGTGGCAGAGCACGGCGGTCTCGGCCGAGCAGAAGATGGAGGCCGGCGCCTCGCCGCAGGCGTCGCAGAGGCGCGTGCGCGCGTGCTTGGCGAAGAGCTGGTTGGTGGCGTGGACCTCGCGGTCGCAGGCGAAGCAGAGCTTGGCGGAGTCGGCGCGGCAGTAGAGGAGGGCCGTGGCGGCGTCGCAGTAGTCGCACACTGAGCGACGCGAGTCCGCCATGGATGAAGAGTGGAGAAGCTTCTTCGAGCTGAGATATTATGAGAAAGAAGGTCAAGTGTTACTCAGCAAGACAGCGAAACGGGAAAGCAAATATCTCGAAAAATCTTGCTTTGTCTGCTTCTCAATTGATTTGTGAGTTGTGACTGATCAAGTCGTAAGAAACTCAGGAAAGAATTGGCTAAAAGACCTCATAGATAGATGTCGTTTCTTTGGGTACTCTCGTTATAAATTTTCAATTTTTTATATTTTTTTCTCTAATAAATACAAATTGCGAATTATATTTTCTTATATTTATTTTTTAGAGAAATAGCATGAGATAGCCAAATTGAAATGTTTGATTAGCCAAATAACCAACCTTTTATTTTTCTTTGTGAAATAGCCAAATAGTTATTTAATAACATATTTTATACCTATAATACCCTTTTAACATATTAACGGTATTAACGTGGTTAATTTATTTTTTTTTAAAAAAAATTTTTATTGAAAAAAAAAATATTTTTTTTGTTAAAATTTTAATCAAGGTTTTTTATTTTTAAACAAATTAACTACGTTAATACGTTTATTAATGTGTATTAACGGAGTTAATTTGTTTAAAAAATAAAAAATCGTGATTAAAATTTTAACAAAAAATGTATTTATTGTTTAAAAAATTTTATTTATTTTATTTGAAAAAAATTTATTTATTTTTAGAACAAATTAACCACGTTAATACGTTAATAAACGTATTAATGTGTATTAACGGAGTTAATTTGTTTAAAAATAAAAAATCGTGATTAAAATTTTAACAAAAAAATTATTTTTTTTTCAAAAAAAAAATAATTATTATTTTTAAACAAATTAACCACGTTAATACACGTTAATACAAGGGTAATCAGGTCTTTCGTGATTTATTAACATATTTGACAATATTAGTAAAAACATTGGCTATTTGGCTAATTAGAGTTTGAAGTTTGGCTATTTGACTATTTGCCCCTATTTTTTACTCTAATAAATACAAATTGCGAGTTACCATTTATTTTTTACTCAGTATTTTACGAAATTACTAATTTACCATTTAGTTGTTGAGCGGTTTATTTATTACATTTTCTTTTAGATTATTTTTTTTCAAACATATTATCGTTTCTTCTTCTTTGTGATTACTTCACTTCGACGCTCTCTATTCCCAAGATCCTCTCTTCAGACTCCGAACGTTTTCTCTTCTCCATCGTACTCCCCGTTCCTCTGCTCTGTTCATTCTGGTTCGCGAACTACCTCGAGAAACTATGCTTTCTTCTCTTTGCTTTTCCGGCGAAGGACGATCCTTTCAGCTCCCGAGTTTCTCCGATCATCGTCTTCATCATCCCTAAAGCCACAAAAATGGAGGTAAATGTTTATTCGTTGAGAAACCTATGCTTTGTGAACTGTTTTGATTCGTAATGATTTTAGGGTTTACTTTTTTTTAGGTGCAGTATCCTATACAGTGTGGTTTACAAATAAGGACGAGTGTAGGAGTTGTTCTGTACTTATGAGAGCAACACCGCTATCTATTTACACTCCTTTCACATAACACCGCTAGAATTTCGCCATTGGTCCGAATATACTGCATTGCCGCAATGTTTTTTAGAATTGCCGCTAGCTGTCTATTTACACCCCGTTGTATAGTACCGATAGAGGTGTACCGTTACTCCCTATATACATTTTACCACTATGTATAATATGAACAACGTGGTTCGTGATCGTGCAGCGACGGGGGAGCCTGAAACCAGATTCACTGCCACCGCCGCCGGGGTTTGAAGAGGAGAATGACGACGAGATGGAAGTAGTGGATAGTGACGTGGAGATGCCAGTGGAGAGTGACAGCGGCGGTGAGGCAGATGGAGACTCTGAAGGTGAAGATGGTGCGTCTGATGGTGAGTCAGATGGTGAACTTGGAGTTGAAGATGTTGCGCCTGGAGGTCAAGATGCTGAGCCAGGCGGTGGGTCAGATGTTGAGGCTGGTGCTGAGGCTGGCGAGGACTCGGACTCGGATGGAGATAAAGCTTGTTGCCCGGATCTATTGCCACTCTCACCAGCACCGAAGGACCTCGAACTCCTGTTTACCCGGTGGTTGGATCAAGAAGCCTCCACGCCCGTCGTATGTGGTATTGAAAAACACGACCGAGCCTTTTTTCAGACTCTAGTCGACCGTGATGGGTCGCTGGACGACGGGGTATAATTCTTCGATGACAATATTTCTATATTTTTTATTATTATCTGTTGTAACCAATTCATTGATATTAAATGCAGGTCATCGACGAGATCACATACTGGCTCCGTAAGCGATTGCTGTTGTCGACAGTTCCTTCATGATGCTAGTGACTATCATTGCTGGGAAGATCCGTAGCGGTTCACTGGAAGTTGATGATTTTCGGTCTGTAGATTGGGTATCAGGAGACAACCCAAGGTTTTACGGCCGAGCGTGGGAAAACATGGACAAGTTGTACTTCCCGAACTATTTTGACGGTCAATGGATAGCATGCAGAGCCGATTTCAAAACAGCGCGGTTTAACCTATTTATTCCTCGACCGAACTATGGTACTGAATATAAGATGTCAATGTTATCGCGGGATCTAGAGGATTACTTCCCTTGGATTTTTGAAGCGTCAAACTTGACTGCATTACCCTGCCGTGCACATATCAAGAACCGGCGTTGGACATGGAGGCGCACCTCAGGGCTAGATTGGAACCGGCCTGTCGACTCTAGAATATTTGCTATGAAGTTCATAGAACTAGACATGGTCGGATGCCACCCTTTCACGATGGTTGACCGTTTAGTACCTTTAGCCCGGTCCCGATGACGCGATGGAAATCTGGACGAATTGGTCGTTCCAACTTTAGAACTAACTCTATATAAGCTCTATAATATTTTGACTACGTTTTGTTACCTATTTTGTTTGGACCGTTGGACCAGTATGTGGTAACTATGCTTATTACTTTGGACAAGTATGTTCTCTATTCACCTTGTTTAATTACGATATACGAGTATGTTTATGTTTTTTTATTCACTTATTTTGCCAATCTGTATAACATATTTATCGATACCCAATGGTTATCGCTAGGTTTATTCTCAGATACTATAACCTCTAGTAAAATGATTCAGCCTTGCTGATACCTCTATTACCCAGTGTGCGTCTACCGCTATACAATCGAGATAATATAGTTTTTTCATTCTCAGATACTATCTCGTCTAGTAAAATGTTATACCGCTATTACCAAGTTAAGTATACCACTATACATTCGAGATAATATACTTAAATTTAAACCGTCGAGCAATAAACAAAAACTTCATATAAATATTTTTTAACAACCATTGTTTTACCGTTAACAAAAACTATCTTTTACCGCTATTTCAAAGCGTGACACATACGACATAACTAATACGACATAATTAGGTTACCGCTATACAAAGTTGTTGCGCTAATAAGCTATAAACCTTATAAACGCTATACATAACTAATATGCACGGCAATAATCAAAATACAGAGACTAAGCTCTCCTCGTAATCATGGACGGGCTCAACGTACATGTCATTCTCCGGGCCCCTTAAATTTCTCCACCAGTACTCCATCGCCTGCCGTTCTACCGTCGGCAGCACGGGTTGAGTTTCGTCGAGACGAAGCACCTCGTCCCGCTAGTCGAAGGAAATGAATGGTGATTTATTTTTCCCGGGGTGAATCAGAACCGCCCTATGAAGTACCCCGTCCACCGTTATCGCGTCCCGTGGCCAATGAAGCACCCCTGGTAGTGTCAAGGACCCATAGTCTCTTCATGCAAGTCCGCTTTTGGAGAACACTTGTGCGCATATAGAAAGCGAATCGTTGGCTACGCAAATTTGTACGACCCTGTAGTCGTTGATAGTGACGTCATAGGTGAAACCTAACACCCCAATGTCATGAAAGGCATGTGAGTAGGGTGCTGGAACGGGAAGTCGCCTCACTTGCCGAGTTACCGGATTTTAAATCACGAGTCTCGTCTCCATCCCCCCAAATGACAGACATATCAAGCTGTTGCAGGAGCCTACTATCTCGATGTGTTCGTAATTTTCTGCATGAAGATACGACACGTCGATGTCCGTCACCCTTTGGTCGGAGAGCAGCAGTATTACCTATTGGTCGTCCCGTTTGGAGGCGGCAATCAAGAGTGGGCCGTTTCTGGTCCGCTGCCGAATATGATGTGTGTTGATGAACGATGAGTCCCCCCTTGATATTCTTGCCAGCCAACGTTTTGAGACGCTCTTTAATCTCATCCGAATTTTTGCCGGCAGTTCGGATAGGATCTTGTGGAACACAAGGTCTTCAGGAAGGTCCTTCGACGTGTATTCCATCGTTGTTTCTGATATTACAATTTCTGATATTACAAGGATGGAAGTAGAACCATCCTTTTAATAGACACCGACTGACACGTCCTTTCAAATAGAAAATCTGAATTGCGCTTAATTAAATTAAAGCAGCTCTTGAGATTTTCCATGACATAATCATAACCGCTACAGATCTGATCGAACCTTTTTGTTGTGACGGTTGAGTTGCTCGATGTCTCGGTAATTGATACGAGGTCTCTCCCTACCGCTAGTTGATAATGATACCGCTAGTTGTTATACAACTCTTACATGCCACATGTTTGTAAGACGAAGCACACGTGATGTCAAATATGTATCACGCTTCACGATAGTTGTTACAGTCTTTACTTGAGCATAAATAATAAAAATATAGACGTTTGAGATTTCAACTCCTATAATCATGATCGTAATTGATTACCGCTACAGAACTCAATCAATCACGTTTGAGTTGCTCGATGTCTCGATAACTGCTACGAGCTCGGTCCCTGAGTAAGTCGCCACTACTCTCCACAATGAACCGAGAAAAAGGGTTCTTCCACTCACCGATGAAGCCACACTGAGTAATACTGCCCGTTTTTATGGCTTTGAAGGGGGAAACTGAAGGCGATATTGCCCGACAAGTTTGATAATGAAGACCGGAAGGATGTTTTGCCAGACGAGGTTCATCGCAAGTATGAGCATACCTACAAGCACGACGATTGCCGAACTTACTCGGCATGGAGCCGCAAATACTTGGAGGCGGGGGTGACGTTCCCCCTGGCATCGAAGTATATGGAGATTTTGAAGGCTAATGGTCTGGCCCCATTCAAACTTGTCCCGGAGGGCTACCAAATCATTGTGGCGCTGTGTGTCCTCGCACACCAAGTCGGGTTGCCGCGTCCAACGGAGAACAATATTCATAGTTCTTTTGGATTGAAGGAACTTGGAGGCGGCTTCTATACACTCACGGAGAGGCCCTAGCTTCGCCATATGGCGGGACCGTGCTCTACAGAGAAGCCAACGCATTTAGCCGTGTGACGAGTCGGTACTTCTTCTTGGCGGGGCCGGAGGAGTTGCAGGATCATACCGCCAGTCCTAGGTGGACCTTTGCATCATTCAATTGTCTAGATAATTACAGGAAACATGCTACCTTTATAGCCAGGCTCCCACCCAGACAACGCATCTTAGGCAAGTTGACAAGCTACCGCAATTTGCGGGATGCAAGCCTTTTCAATGAATGGGCTCGCATGGGGCCCTTCCGTCCCAGAGCCGACCAGAATTCCGGGTTACGGATGGGATGGTGAAACGTCGATCCCGGTGGTCCTTTTATTTTGGACGTTGGCCCGGGGACGCTGTACCTGTCGCCCCTAGTCCGCACGAGCGAGAGCAGTCGTCCCGACGTGGCATCTGTCCGGAAGGCTCTCCGTCGCGAGAAGGAGCTGGCGGAAGTTTCCGATTGATTTGCATAGAAGTTAGTATAACTTAGTTTTGTAACCGCTACTAATATAAGTTGCATTACTCTTTTACCACTACTAATATAACTTGCTTTACCTCGTTACCGATTCTAATATAAGTTGTTTCAATTCGTTACCGCTACTCATTTATAGTTCTTTAGTTACTTACTGCTATCGGTACGAATAGTAGTATTTCTTTCCAATACAAATTACTGTACTTGATAATAGTATGTCTTAATTGTTTTAATTGTTTACTACTTTTGCTATATTTGTCTTACTTATTAATTATTATAGCTGGTAGTTTTGTTTATAGAACCCAATTTAGTCACCAACGGTAAGAAAATCGACTATAAAGTAAAGGCACCCACGTCACCCGATCACAAGAAAGCCCAAAAATTGTAGATCTACTTTCGACCTTATACAATAAAATAAGAGGGGAGTGAACTTTACTTTAACCTCACTTGCGGGCCCACTTCGTTTAATGAAGGGTATGCATTGACAAAGTGAACAGTGCCGAGGGTATAAACCTCTACCAAATCCCAAATATAAGGTCATTCTTGCAATTCACCCGAAGTTCAGAAATTTTTATAATGTAGCGGCAAAAATATTCAAGTTGTAATCAACTTGAAACTATAAAACTATACAATTTGTAATCAAGTAGAAATTCGAAAAATGTGGCGACTAAAGTATTCAAGTTGATCAACTCGGATTTGGAATACATAACGATAAAAGTAATCAAGTTGTAATTAACTTAGAATTCGAGAATATATGTGATTTTTTAAATTTCCATTTGTATTAAGAATTGTTTGATTTGGGCCGTCAAATTAAATTAACACCTCTCTTTAATATGAACATTAAATACTATTATGCATGGGCCCAAAAAATAAAATAAAAGCCCGCTAGAGAAAGTTAAGGCTCATTGGCCCAAGTCTGAGCTCATTGGACGAATTCCAAAAGAAAAAGCCACGAAGGATGGAGCTGAAGACAACATTAAATTACTTCTAAGCCGACGCGGAAAGGAACCCGACTACCCGGTGTGGAGCGAGCAACCTTACTTGGCCTTCGGCGAGGTAACGACGACCTTAGAAGGTTCTTGGCGACCACCAAAGTCATCAACTACCCTCACGACGAGCCAAGCCCTCCAGGCGACCCTCTCGACGAGGTGAGCTCTCTCAAGCGACCTTCTGAGATGAGCCTCTATGGTAAGGCGACCTCCCATAGACTTAGTCAACGGCGACCCCCCTCGCATAGGAAAGCTATTTTGGCAAGGGCGGCTCCCCTTGGACCAAGTCAACGTCCAGGTCTTCAGCATGTCGAGCCTCCACTGACGGCGTGTAGCTCCTCGCTTACAAGATTTGAAAAAAGCATGAATTCAAAACAAATATAAGCAACAAGAGAATTCAAGCATACCAGGATATCAAGGACGCCTTAGGACCCGACAGACACGCTCGCGGAACCCCCGAAAGACTTCGAGATGATGTACGAGTTATGCTCCTCTAACGACAACCTTGTGACAAGGCAAGCCAACAAGCACTTAAGACAACGACATTTGGGCAAGGAAATTTCCCATAAAAATAGAAGCCCTCATTTTACCATTTCAGACAGAATTCTCTCTCCATAGACTCGCCAAAATTCAATACCCTCTCTCTCTCTCTCTCGGCTCATTAAATTGTCTTCCCTTGACATACGGGAAGCGAGGGATTTTTTCATCTACTTACCTCTCTAGGCGACCATTCTTGAGTCTATGCTCGAGGTTTGACATAGTTCCGGACAATGGCCGTTCCAACGCTCACCAAAGGGTATGAGTTTCACCTCGACTCGGCCTGGTCTCGGTCGGCTCTCTCAGTTCATCGTCGCCTCTTAATAAAACCCTGTCCATCCGTGACAGTTACCCCTCCGCCGCCACTTCAATAATCCTTGCCGGAAATACTGTTGCCATCTGTGACGGTCACCCCTGCGATGCCACTTCAGGCATCCTCGCCATACACGACAGTCACCCCTGCACAGCCTCCAACGGCTCCAACGACGACACAGACCACCTCTCCATTCCTCCATTTACCACTAACAGTGAACTAAGTGATGACCTGATCCTTCTCGACTACAAGGAGGTATGTAGGCAGTTTTCTATTGTGACAGGGTGCGACATCAATATTTTTTTTTCGCAGGACTTCCCTCTTTGTCGAGATGTGATCGAGGAAGGAAAAACACCTCGAGGATCACCAAAGACAGCGCAAAGGCTCATCCAAGACGAAGGATTCACCTCCATCTAGGACGACCTCTAATCAACTCTAGTTGACTCCACCCGACTACCCACGCGACCACAAGGTCCGGTCATGGGCTCGAACTGTGGGTCAGGTTATAAGTTAATCTATTTTCGTGTACTAACAAACCCCTTGATATATATTCCGACAATATATGTTTGCAAATTAAAAATACATAATTTATTGGAATGTGTGTGGCAAAAAATACTTCTATATTTTAAAAAATCTGGCTTTTGTTCTTTTTTTTTTGTGGATAGTGAAACTATGAAAATATAAAATGTACCAAAATATTCTTAGTGTACCCGTTTTTGTTTCGTTAAAGCGTCGCTGTTAAGTAACACTTGGCGCTTAATTATTGGATAGCCCGCGCTGTACTTTTTTCCAAAATTCAGCATTTAAATTATAGTGTAAGGCTCTCTTATATGTACTAAGGTTCTTTTAAATATTTGTTTGCGCTAGTAATAAAAAAAGTGTAAATACACGGTAACAAAATTCCAAGTAAAATAGGGACCGGTAATCCTTCAAAAATTATCCAAATTCGGATTCTTCTCGAAGAGTACGTCCAAATTAAAGTGGCCTCCCATTGAATTACAGTTAATTTCAATGGTTGGAGCCAAGTCGGAGGTTACCAATCTCATTTCATCAAAATATTAATATCTAACCAAAATTATTGATTTGCGTAAATTAGCCATTATTATAGAAAGTCAACAGATAAATACACGAAATTTTGAGACTGTTTGGTGAAAATGTGTTGCTATAATTTTCCAAGAATCAAATTTGTCGTTTGTTTTTCCTTGCATGAATTGAAAGGTATGATAAAAATTAATTGGACCTGAAACTGATTAAATGAGTAGCGTCCAAACTCCAAAGCTAAACCAATCAGCTTAAGACACGCGTCCCGAAAGAACCTTCTTGAAGTTCAAAGAAACGAAAGATTGAATGCCCAGAAAAGTCCCATTATTTTTCCATACAAATATATTTAGTAATATTTATGTGTTCTAAATTTTAAAGATAATTGCCATAAAAATATCTTAAATTTGATTTCTTGAGCCGTAAAAGCAAGAAAAATGTTAATAGTAATGTTTATCCTCAGAAAAAGATGGCTCAAAAAAACAAAAAAAACACAAACCTTCTTTATTTATTTGCTCTTTCTTTGTTATTAGTTTTTTTTTTTCTTGGAAGATTCGGTTTTAATCTCGTGCATGTTGGGATTTTAGATGAATTTTCCCAGTCCCGAGGCGAGAAACACGGGATATCATCCAACAATACGATCTAGATTAAATTTGATTATTAAGATATTCAGTTTAAATACTTTACCAGAGTTTTGGTACTTTTGCCAAATGTAGAAACTTTAGCCGGATCCTCCTCGGTTTACGTGTGGCTGAATTTTCTCGGGGTTTGGATCGTAGCTTCACCATTGTCAAGCCTCTATCTCGTCCACCACGTCGCCGTGGGAACGTTTGTGACACCAGAAACAACCTCGTTGGACGGCTAAGTATTCCTCAGTGATTGAACGACAACTCGATCGGCGCGCGAGGAGAATAGAAATCGCAGGTAGGGTGCTGGGGGCTTGTCGAATTTCTCTCTAGGGTTTTAGTCTTGGATTGTGATTTATGAGCTCATTGTGTGTATTAATACACAGTTCATTAATAACCTAATGTTATTTGACCCATTTTATGGGCTAAGCCCATTAGGTCATTACTAATTAGATATAATAATTAATTAACTGACTCATAAATATTCTATGGACCCACACAGACATGTTACCTAATTAGTGTAGTCAGGTTGAATGGGAAAGCCCATTGAGCCTAACTCCATATTAGGGCATTTTCTATAGTGCGTTAGTGATTGTATTTGTTATATTGATTAAATTTTGCTTAGGCGACTAGGCAAATGCTCAAATCTCTTATTTATGTTAATCTAGGTTTCTATCTTATCTTTGCAAATTAATATTTAGGATTTTGAAATGGAAGATGCTCATATAACCGAGAGGAACTCGTCGGAACTCGTCGCGGAGGAAGCGAGGTAAGAAACCAGGGCTGAAATACTTTCAAGGGCATATAAAATATTTCTAACACTTTCATCAATGGATGTGTGAGCATCCTCTGTGTCCATCTTCGTTTCGTCAACGCGTTGTGGTTCATGTTCTTCTTGAAAAAAATTCTTTCACCCACTAGATTTTCTAGAAATGAAATCTTCTTATAGAAATATCCCCGTTCTAGCCACAAAAACTTTGCGACTATTGCGGTGTTAGAAGAAATACCCACGAGTGTCCTTTGGGTATCCCACAAAGTGACATTTGTCTCATCTGGGACCGAGTTTCTCAGCTGTCAGTCTTTTGACGTAAACCTCGCAACCCCGGATCGACGCAAACTCGGTTTCCTATTATGCCACATCCGATATGGCGTAGTAGGTACCATCTTTGATGGCACACAGTTACGTGTGGTTACATTTACATGGTTGATTGATTTAATTATTAAAATATACTTTGAAGAAAAATATGTTACCAGTAATCAAATTTTGTTAATAGTTTGTTCACATTGACTTTGGATACTCCAAACTCTATAAACAAATAGTAAGGTCATGTTATCTCCTTTATTTAAATCATGAGAATAAAAAATTCCAAATTTAAAAAAACCGAATCATTACTTTGATCTCAAATTCAAACAATATTTCAAAATAAACTTAATGGAATTCAATAATAACAATTACCAATAGTTATGTTAAAAGAAACCTAAAATTGCTAAACAAGAAAATAGTGGATGTCTGATTTTTGAATCAGACAATCTCATATTTTCCTATTTCTTTAGCTCCTACTCGCTTTCTTCTTTTTCGGATTCTCTTGTAAATAATAACATTTCAAAAACACTACTAAGTAACATGTTACTTGCTTCTAACGAATCATGAGTAGATAGGTTATAACATGTTATACTTGAGCTATCTGCGTTGACATTAATAGTCTCAGTGATTTTGTCTGATGAGTCGTGACTCAACTTAGCAATATTGTTTCTTCTCATTTTTTCGAAGTCATCAACCATTATCTTTTTGGCCGCCTTGGAATTTACTTTCACGGACTTAAAGTAAGTCGATAATGTGGTCGCAACTGAAGTTGCCTTCCACCAGGATCTTGACTATTTTGTCTAAGTCATG